>OY720675.1:126708796-129108796 GCA_963170755.1 Amphimallon solstitiale | reverse complement strand
CCCCAAGGGAAATTACCGTGACATGAATACTTCTTTGTTCGTCACCTGCGTCACTGGGATTCCCAATGAAAAACGTAAACACATTTGGAAACCTATATAAGGTGGGACAAATGCCTATACCATATCGAGTCCTAACTCGGTCACCAGCCTGCCAACAGCAACCTCCTGGACCAGCAGAAAACAGGCCACCGAGACAGAGCGGACTTTCCAGAAAGCCATCCAGCCGAATTGTATTACTGCTTACGTAATACAAGGGACCAAAAAGGCACTTTCCAGGTCATTGGAAGTACACGGCGAAACGTGTTCAGGAGAGCACGCGGACCAAGAATCCACTAAGAATTCCGGAGGAATTCTTTATTTCGGACGGCTTCTTCATCGGAATCCAAGCTCGTCGACATCCGAAAATATATCCACGTGGTGGAACACATCCGACGCTTCGCCTAGTATTGACCGAAGAAGTTATAGGAGGATCCTATTACTGCTTACGTAGTAGCGGCCGTTTTAGTTATTTACAGTGCGCTTATTTCGTGTAAAGATACCAAACTTACGGTCCCTCTTTAGTGTTCGCCATAGTATTAACTTCAGTGCATCAGGACAAGCTACAGCTGCTTACGCTGTAGCAATTAACCGTAAGTGCAGTGAAAAACCTATTAAGCCCGCGGTTTTTATTTGACATTGTTGGTTGAATACCAGCACCTCCACCAAAATACTTAAACTCAGTGTGCGCCTTTGTTAATGAATTATCATATTAACTTCACGTGGATTCATTAACGACATTGTTATTGCTAAAGTGTTAATATTAAATTCCACGCGTTAGTGAAACATAACCTTCAAATATCCAACCGATATCTTCCCTTATACATACTATTTGTTTATAACAATATTATTATCCAAGTTCGTTGTTACTGGTACCCATATGCAGCGTGTGTTTAACTTTTATTCCAGTAACAACCATTTTATTTGACATTGTTGGTTGAATTCCAGCACCTCCACCAAATTATTTAAACTCAGTGCGCGCCGTTATTAATGTATAATATTAATAAATTCACGGTGGTTCATTAACTATATTGTTGTATTCGGAGAATTAATATTAAATTCACGCGCTAGTGAAACCATAACCTCCAAATACCTAACCTATATTAATCCCCATGTACATTATTTGTTTATAACATTATTAGTATTCAAGTGTATCGTTATTAGTACCTATATTCAGTGTGTGTTTGACTTTTTTAACGGATAACTTTTATTTTATTATTGGTTAATGCCAACTCATCCATCATTGTTAAGCAGTGTGTGTATTGTTGCTATTTCATAATATTTAGTTGTTTCAAAGTGTACAACAACTATTACTCAGTGTGCCCGTTTGTATTTAAACCTCGACTGTTAACATTTATTCGCGATACGACTTGTTTTTGGTTATAGTGTCGTTTATTAACACAGGTCGTTATTAACATCGGGTATCATTACGTATTCATTAAGCTTTGAATTATTAAAATATTATAACGTTGTGGAACATTATTGTTTTAATTAATAACATAACCCAACTTTAACCCAAATTCAATTAATACTTCCTGGAGGAGTCTTTTGCCGCGGCCCCTTTGTTTGTTGTGGGGCTACGAACACAGGATTGTGTTCGCGGATCCACCACCGACCCATCCACCTAAGCAACAGAGACGCCAGGCTTCAAGATGCCTAAGAAGACAACACGAAAAACCAGGCAATCAAGTGACAGCGTGGAACTGGATGGTCCTGGCCCAGGACAATCACCTTCGCCACGAACAACCACCCCCGGTGCCGCGATTCCAGCCATGCAGCTTGAGATCATGTTGCATGAACTCAAAAATATAGGTAGAAGGATGACGGCTCTGGAGGGAACGGCTAAAGCCACCATCACATCCAACACCGCCTCAACGTCCAGGGTCACATCGCGTACCGAGGATCAAGGGGCTTGTACCTCCATTAGTTATTTATTAGGTAATGAGGATGGCCAGGACCCGAAGGCTGCCATCGACTTCCAGGACCAAGAGGTCATCACCGCCGTCCAGGAAGAGGAGGCATCCACTGCAGCTGTCCAAACCCAGGATGAAGTCATCATAGTCAGCAACCAAGGGGACGGAACGGTATCCAAGACGGAGGGTGTTCACCACCAAAAGCGCTGCTGCAATCCATGCAGTGTCGTCACGAATATACCTACACCACCAAGGGTGTACAGCGGACACCTAGTTGAAGATCCAACCACGTTCCTAGCAAGACTAACCTCCCACTTACAGACAGCCCGTCTTGAGGTGCTGGAGGATATAGATGACGCAGTCCGCCCGTTCCTGACAGGAGAAGCAGCCAACTGGTTCAAGAAGAACGAAGGAGGCTTTGATACTCTGGGGGAGTTTGACCACCGGTTCCGACGAGAGTTTATGAGCCCACAAAGAAGGAAGGCTCTCCAACAGGCATGTGAAGCAAGGCAACGCTGGGATGAAGATCCAGCAACATTCATCACAAGAATGAAACGTTTATGCCTGAGACTAAACCCAAGTTGGCCGGAACAAGACTTAGTGAACCACATCATCATGCAGATGACGCAGCAGTATTGCGTTCAAATAACGCAAGTGGGACCAAAGACATTAAAGGACCTACATGATACCTACGAAAAGTGGTCAACAGTCTTCGAGCAGTTTAAAGGTAAGACAACAACAGTACCTTTAAAGAAAGAATTTGCAGCTCCCCCAGCGGTACCAAAGAGGGAACCAGTTATCGAGAGATCGTTGCCCAGATGTTGGTTCTGCACTGGCAGACATTTCAACCGGGACTGCCCCAACCAACCAGAGAGTTTTGCGGCTAAGCACCCAGCACCCACTAAGCAGTCGGGGGAAGAACAGAGGGCCGCTCCAAAGCCAGCAGCGGAACGGCCCTAATTACCACGACACCCACAAACCAAACGGCATCCATCCAGTTACGGATTGATGGCCGCCCAGTGACAGCTCGAATTGACAGTGCCGCAAGTAAGAACCTGGCCAGACCCGAATGGATGTTTGGGTCAACCACCACGACAGCCGCCGTGGAATTTACAATGGCAATTAAAGGTAAAACTTTCGTCACTAATAAACTTGGGCTGCTAAAGGAAACTGCGGAGCAAGAGTACGAATTCCAATGCGAAGCCCTGGAGGTGGAATGTCTCCAGGCAGGAATCATACTTGGGCACCCGTGGCTAACAGAGAACCATGCGGTCCTGGACTACCTAAGAGGATGTGTCCATGTTGGAGTTAAACGACGGCATACTATCTACTTCGATAAGACGCCACCACGAACTACTTCAGCAACGATGAATCTTGAAGATATTCCCGTTGACGTCCAGGATTGGACGAACCCACAAAGGGAGAAATTCAAGAACATCATCAACAATTTCCAGGACCTGTTCATGGAAGGTGGGTGAATACAAACCACCACCACCACCAAACACACAATACGCCTGAAGGATAATCAGCCAGTGAGGGTGCCCACGTACAAGTACACCCCGCAGAAAAAGAAGGTCATCGCCACCCAGGTTGAGGAGATGCTTGCGGCCAGAGTTATCAGACCTAGCCACAGTGAGTATAACTCTCCGATAGTTATAGTGACGAAAAAGAATGGAGAGCCCCGGTTCTGCGTCGACTACCGCCGCCTTAACGACAAGACGGAAAATGAAGCCAGTCCACTACCACCCATTCAGGAATCATTAAAGGACCTAGGGACGGCGAAGATTTTCACCACACTAGATCTGCGCAATGGATATTGGCAGATCGAATTAGAAGAGGCATCCAAGCGACTGACCGCCTTCACGACACCAGAGGGCGCTGCCTATGAATTTCAAGTGATGCCCTTCGGCCTAAAGGGGGCCCCGACCACCTTCCAAAAGCTAATGGCCCAGGATGTCCTGGTAGGCTATCTGCAGAACTTTGCACTAGCCTACCTGGACGACATCATCATATACTCTGACAATATGGAGGAACATCTACGACACCTGAGTTTGGTGTTGGAAAGAATTCAGCAACACAGACTTAGACTAAATATGAAGAAATGCCGGTTTGCCAGTCCCTCCTTAGAGTATCTGGGCCATATGGTCACTAAAGAAGGGAACGAGCCCCAAACGATCCCTATCGAAGCAATCCAGTCCCATGAAATACCCAAGACAAGGAAGGCCCTTCGCCGTTTCCTAGGCATAGTGAACTGGTTGAGAGATTACATACCAGATGCATCAAGAACGATGGCACCCCTTACGGATCTCTTGACCACCAACACCACTTACCGATGGACTAAGCCTGCCGAGGAAGCTTTCTTGGCAATTAAAGAAGCGGTAACAAGGCCCCTCTTCCTGCACCGCCCGGACTTTAGGCTGCCGTTCATTTTGCAGACAGACGCCAGCAGCATAGACGCATCTGCCGTACTATATCAAGAGGAGGAGGACCAAAGAAGAATCGTAAGCTATGCCAGCCTACGATTCAACAAGACAGAAGTAAGGTATCATATTAACGAGCAAGAGTATCTGGCCGTTATATGGGCCATCAGAAAATATCGGCCATACCTAGAAGACCGACCATTCCGACTCCGGACCGATAGTAAGGCACTCACTTGGTTGCATAGCTTTAAAGAAACCAGATCAAAGCTAATGAGATGGTCACTCCTCCTCCAAGAATTTTCATATGAAGTCCAACACATCCCAGGACGAGAAAATGAACTACCGGATGTACTCTCCCGCCATCCCAGTGACGAAACCACTCCACTGGAACTAGATGAAGTGGAAAGATTAGTACCAGACACGCAGCAACCAATAACACAGGCTAGTGGAGAGTTTGTCTGTTTGTTACAGGAGAGGGACCCCTTATACCATGTGATACAAGATGCACAGCAAGATGACCCAGCCATGAGGGAGTTAATCGAACAACTCCATCCAAACCAACCCGGAGAAAACCATCCCGATTTTATATATCTCGATGGATTTATAAGATATCGAGAGGGAGCCCACCAGCCAATCCTGGTCCCAGAGACAGCCAGAGCCCAGGTACTGCATCAGTACCATGACGATCCGACGGCAGGACACCCAGGAACCGAAGAGACCTATAGAGCAATCACCAATCGCTTCCATTGGCCAGGAATCCGACCAGAAGTGACGGACTATGTCCGGGGATGTAGGCTATGTAATACCTTCAAAAGGGGACCCCTACAAGCCAAGGCTCCTCTCCGACCTCATGCCCCGAGACGTCCCTTCGAAGTCCTGTCCGTCGACATCGTGGGACCACTGACCACATCAAGAAAAGGCAATAGGTTTGGTGTGGTCATAATGGATCTCCACACCAGATGGACCGAGGTACGAGCGGTACCAACTACCAGCAACCATGCCGTAATAGACGCTTTGGAGGAAGTGTTCCTGTGATTCGGCTACCCAATGGCTCTCCTAACGGATAATGGCCCACAATTCACGTCCGTCGCCTGGGATGCTGCCTTACGTAAATGGCAATGCATCCATTGGACTACCCCAATCTACCACCCACGGGCGAATCCAGTAGAAAGGCGGAATCAGGAACTAAAGAAGGGCCTACGTCTCCAGTTAGAAGGGCAAACGCCAGAGAGGTGGGACGAGAAACTCGACACGGTACTCTTTAATTTAAGATGCCGAAAGAACGCTGCGACGGGCTATTCCCCGGCAGAAGCATTGTTTGGGTTCGAACTGCGGAGACCTGGTGAATGGCGAGACCCACACAATGTCCCGCCAGAAACTGGGCCGCAGCGGATCCAAAAGATACACGCAAATGAACGAAGGTATCGTGACAGGTACATCGAGCAAAACGCACCCATGCCAATTCAACCACGCATCGGTCAATTGGTCATGGTACGCACCCACCTCCCACCAGGACAGCCATTCGGCGCAAAATGGGCAGGACCATACCCAGTCCGGGAAGCAGCCGGACCAACAGCCGTCTGGGTGGAACGACCTGGCGCACAATGGACAAAATATCACATTGATCAAGTCCGTATAGCAAGACGCCCAAACCAGGGTCAACCACTCCAGCCGGCTGAACTTGACGATCACCAGCCACGTGATCATCCACCACCAGGAGCACCAGGACCCAGCCAACGTAAGATTCCAGGAGCAACGGGACTTTAGAGCGGCCCACCAGGAGCAACGGGACATATGGGAATAGAGATTAAAATGTATTTTGCTACTTATGACATTTTTTTTTTTGGGCCTGGAATGTCGTGTGGAACAGCGTCTTTTTCGGGGGGGGGGTCAATTGTTACCAACAGCCTCTTCCGATGGAAACAAATAAGACGTTTTCCCACAGAACACGGCGAAACGTGTTCAGGAGAGCACGCGGACCAAGAATCCACTAAGAATTCCGGAGGAATTTTTTATTTCGGACGGCTTCTTCATCGGAATCCAAGCTCGTCGACATCCGAAAATATATCCACGTGGTGGAACACATCCGACGCTTCGCCTAGTATTGACCGAAGAAGTTATAGGAGGATCCTATTACTGCTTACGTAGTAGCGGCCGTTTTAGTTATTTACAGTGCGCTTATTTCGTGTAAAGATACCAAACTTACGGTCCCTCTTTAGTGTTCGCCATAGTATTAACTTCAGTGCATCAGGACAAGCTACAGCTGCTTACGCTGTAGCAATTAACCGTAAGTGCAGTGAAAAACCTATTAAGCCCGCGGTTTTTATTTGACATTGTTGGTTGAATACCAGCACCTCCACCAAAATACTTAAACTCAGTGTGCGCCTTTGTTAATGAATTATCATATTAACTTCACGTGGATTCATTAACGACATTGTTATTGCTAAAGTGTTAATATTAAATTCCACGCGTTAGTGAAACATAACCTTCAAATATCCAACCGATATCTTCCCTTATACATACTATTTGTTTATAACAATATTATTATCCAAGTTCGTTGTTACTGGTACCCATATGCAGCGTGTGTTTAACTTTTATTCCAGTAACAACCATTTTATTTGACATTGTTGATTGAATTCCAGCACCTCCACCAAATTATTTAAACTCAGTGCGCGCCGTTATTAATGTATAATATTAATAAATTCACGGTGGTTCATTAACTATATTGTTGTATTCGGAGAATTAATATTAAATTCACGCGCTAGTGAAACCATAACCTCCAAATACCTAACCTATATTAATCCCCATGTACATTATTTGTTTATAACATTCTTAGTATTCAAGTGTATCGTTATTAGTACCTATATTCAGTGTGTGTTTGACTTTTTTAACGGATAACTTTTATTTTATTATTGGTTAATGCCAACTCCTCCATCATTGTTAAGCAGTGTGTGTATTGTTGCTATTTCATAATATTTAGTTGTTTCAAAGTGTACAACAACTATTACTCAGTGTGCCCGTTTGTATTTAAACCTCGACTGTTAACATTTATTCGCGATACGACTTGTTTTTGGTTATAGTGTCGTTTATTAACACAGGTCGTTATTAACATCGGGTATCATTACGTATTCATTAAGCTTTGAATTATTAAAATATTATAACGTTGTGGAACATTATTGTTTTAATTAATAACATAACCCAACTTTAACCCAAATTCAATTAATACTTCCTGGAGGAGTCTTTTGCCGCGGCCCCTTTGCTTGTTTGTTTGTTTTACAAATCCCCAGGATTAAGAGGAGGTATTATTGTTTGTTACCATTTGCCCCTCCCGGAATGACGAAATACCAACGCCGTTGCATCACCGATGGTCCCAGGCCCGTGCGCGTACTCTTTGTGAACCCCTGGCGAATCAGAGTGCGCGTCGGTTGTGACACGGACCAATCCGATTTAACGTGACATCAGCAGGATCCAATAGCGGTGCGGCGTGTGGTGGCGTGACTGAGACAAGCCAATAGCCGAATAAAGAGTGTTGTGCGCGTCATGGTGGTGCCGTGTGCAAGCCAGTCCGGTGATTGCTGACATCAGCAACAACCAATGACATCGTGCGCCCATAAGACGCTATGGAAATCAAGGAATATAAATTAAGGCACATAACCCGACCGGAATCAATCATTCTTCGACTCTTCAACTAGCATCTTTAGCCAACAACATCAGAACCAACCTTCAACATCACCTGCCAACAGGATACCTCCATAGGCCTTCAAGAGGTCCACCACCACTAGCAAAGGCCTTTTCATAACAGGCCCAACGTATCCAGGCCCAACGGAGTTAGGCCCCAACAGACGGCCACTACTGCTACCAGGCCGAACGGTTCCAGGCTCAACAAAGTTAGGCCCAACAAACGGCCACTACTGCTACCAGGCCGAACATTTCCAGGCCCAACGGAGTTAGGCCCCAACATACGGCCACCACTGCTCCCAGGCCCGACGTATCCAGGCCCAACGGAGTTAGGCCCCAACAAACGGCCACTACTGCTACCAGGCCGAACGTTTCTAGGCCCAACGGAGTTAGGCCCCAACAAACGGCCACTACTGCTACCAGGCCGAACGGTTCCAGGCCCAACGGAGTTAGGCCCAACAAACGGTCACTACTGCTACCAGGCCGAACATTTCCAGGCCCAACGGAGTTAGGCCCCAACATACGGCCACCACTGCTCCCAGGCCCGACGTATCCAGGCCCAACGGAGTTAGGCCCAATATACGGCCGCTACTACTACCAGGCCCGACACTTCCAGGCCCGACACTTCCAGACCCGACGTTTCCAGGCCCAACGGAGTCAGGCCCTGCTGTATAGGCCTCCAACATCCCCAGTGCTTAGTGAACAGTGATCGACCAGACTTGCGCGAGTGCAACGTTCGCCCCATCCTTCTAGTGACAAGTGACGCTATCCCCCCCCCAGTGCCGATCACACACACAAACAGGGAGTACGCGAGTGACAGTGCCCAGTGACGCTATTTCAGATCACCACTAGTGCCGAGCCCCTAAATAAGGATACGCGAGTGCAAGTGACACTTCTCTCCACCACCCTCAGTGCGAACAAACACTACCAGTTATTCTACCTTCTGTACATATTTATCTATTATCTTGTTTGTTTTTGGTGTGTTTAATAAAGAATATTTATTTATGTTTATATAAACCCTGTGTTTAATTGTTACACTACCACAAAGTGAGTCTCCGCCGGCCCCCTGTTAAACCCTAGAAAGTGGTAGGTAACAATTTGGCGCCCAGGTCGTGTGGCCGCGAAGTGCAGTGCCGTGCTTCGGGATCCACCCCCCAGAAAAGAAGACTGCATTGGAACACTTTGGAGGGCTGCCGCCACCACAACAACAGCTGACCCAAGGACCCAACGCCGCCCCCGGACCAAGTTTCGTGGAGAGTCGATTGCCGCCCCGCCCTCGACGCCGCCCCCGGACCAAGTTTCGTAGGGAGTCGATTGCCGCCCCCACCCCCCGACGCCGCCCCCGGGCCAAGTTTCGCGGGGAGTCGATTTCCGCCCCCGCCCCGCCCCCGACGCCGCCCCCGGACCAAGTTTCGTGGGGTGTCGATTGCCGCCCTCGCCCCCGTCCCCGACGCCGCCCCCGGACCAAGTTTCGTGGGGAGTCGATTGCCGCCCCCGCCCCCGCCCCCGACGCCGCCCCGGACCGGAAGTAAGCCGCCATGCCGAAGACCCGCAAGACGAGGAGGATGCGGCAGAATAGTGAGGATGAGTTGGACACCCCAACGCCCCAACCACCACCGCCACCAACTGAAACCCCAGCCCCAGGAGTAACAAAAACTGAACTCCAGCTAGCAATCCTCATCGCTGAGCTTAAAATCCTGGGAAACCGTCTGACGACATTGGAGCAAGGTACTACCAACCCCACCACCCTCACAACAAGGGTTGAGGACCCAACAGCGGCAACCACAAAACCAAACACTGCCTAGATCTGGACCTCAGGGAGAAGTTCCCAACCCTGCCGCCCTGGAACTGTCCGCCACCCCTAATATGGAAAGAACCATGCCCGTATTGATCTCCAGTACTCCCAGAGTCAACAGGACCAGCATCTCCGCACCTACAGGTGATTGCTGTCACCAAGAGGCCCCAACTACAACGCCGCCCAGATCATTCAGTGGCCACTTGGTGGAGGACCCGGAAATTTTCCTGACGCGCCTAAACACCTATCTTCGAGGTCAGGATTTAGAGGTACCAGAGGATGTGGACGATGTTGTTCGGCCATACCTGGTAGAAGAAGCAGCGGCATGGTTCCGGAAAAATGAAGGAGGGTTCGGGACACTACAAGAGTTTTGCCAACGGTTCCGTAGGGAATTTATGGGACCCCAAAAAAGGCGCGCACTACAACTGGCCTGCGAAACAAGGCAGAAAAATGATGAGGACCCGTCCACCTTCATCACCCGCATAAAGCGCCTGTGTCTACGCCTAAACCCTCAGTGGCCTGAGGCCGAATTGGTGAACCATATAATCACACAAATGACGCAACAATACTGCGTCCAGATTTCGCAAACAGAGCCTAGAACTCTGGAACAGTTACAATTGGCCTGTGAAAAGTGGTCCACAATCTATGAAAACTTTAAGGGAAAACCACCAAGCGGGATTCCTAGGAAGGAAACCGAAACCACCCCGCCGACAAATAGGAAGAAGGAACAACCACCCGAGAGGCCCCTCCCACGCTGCTGGTTCTGCCCGGAGAGACACTACAATAGGGACTACCCTAAACCACCCGGGTTTCGGGGGAAGAAGAGGGGGCCGTTCCACCCAAAGCACCGGGACGGCCCTAATCACCACAGCAGCGGCAGAACGAACAGCGTCAATCCAAATCCAAACTCAGGGACACCGCATTACAGCACGAATCGATAGCGCCGCAAGCCGGAATTTGATGAAGTCCAAATGGACGTTTGGGCCTATATCTACCACGACACCGGTGGAATTCACCATGGCCCTGCAAAATAAGAAGTTCGTTACCAAGCAAAAGGGGCAGCTAAAGGCCACCGCGGATGGTGGATACCATTTTCAATGCGACGCTTTGGTAATGAACGACCTCCAGGCAGAGGTGATTCTTGGGCACCCCTGGCTGCGGCAGAATCATGCAGTGATTGATTACGTTCGGGGCTGTATCCATGTAGGGGTGGATCAGCGACACACCATCTATTTCGATACTACCGTGCCACAACAAACGACTCCGGATTTGGACCCAACAACGATCCCGGTGGACACCCAACATTGGACCAAAGGACAACAAAGCAACTTCAGATCAGTGATTCGGGATTTTCAGGCGGTATTCCAGGAAGGAGGACGCATCACCACCACAGCAACCACCAAGCATATAATCCGTCTAAAGGACTACACCCCTGTGCGGGTACCCCAATACCGCTACACACCTCAAAAGAAAAAACTCATCACTGAACAAATTGAAGAAATGCTGTCCACCGGGGTAATTCGACCCAGCCACGGCGAATATAATTCGCCGATCGTGATAGTCAGCAAGAAGAACGGCGAGCCCCGATTCTGTGTTGACTTCCGCCGACTTAACGAGAAAACCTTGAACGAGGTCAGCCCGTTACCACCCATACAGGAGACCCTACGAGACTTAGGAACAGCAAAGATCTTCACCACCTTGGATTTGCGCAGTGGGTACTGGCAGGTGGAGCTGTCCGAGGAGTCGAAGAAACTGACCGCCTTCACCACCCCCGGAGGGGCGGCATACGTGTTCAACGTTATGCCTTTTGGACTCAAAGGGGCTCCCACAACCTTCCAGAAGCTGATGGGCCCCAACAAACGGCCACTACTGCTACCAGGCCGAACGTTTCTAGGCCCAACGGAGTTAGGCCCCAACAAACGGCCACTACTGCTACCAAGCCGAACGGTTCCAGGCCCAACAAAGTTAGGCCCAACAAACGGCCACTACTGCTACCAGGCCGAACATTTCCAGGTCCAACGGAGTTAGGCCCCAACATACGGCCACCACTGCTCCCAGGCCCGACGTATCCAGGCCCAACGGAGTTAGGCCCCAACAAACGGCCACTACTGCTACCAGGCCGAACGTTTCTAGGCCCAACGGAGTTAGGCCCCAACAAACGGCCACTACTGCTACCAGGCCGAACGGTTCCAGGCCCAACGGAGTTAGGCCCAACAAACGGCCACTACTGCTACCAGGCCGAACATTTCCAGGCCCAACGGAGTTAGGCCCCAACATACGGCCACCACTGCTCCCAGGCCCGACGTATCCAGGCCCAACGGAGTTAGGCCCAATATACGGCCGCTACTACTACCAGGCCCGACACTTCCAGGCCCGACGTTTCCAGGCCCAACGGAGTCAGGCCCTGCTGTATAGGCCTCCAACATCCCCAGTGCTTAGTGAACAGTGATCGACCAGACTTGCGCGAGTGCAACGTTCGCCCCATCCTTCTAGTGACAAGTGACGCTACTCCCCCCCCAGTGCCGATCACACACACAAACAGGGAGTACGCGAGTGACAGTGCCCAGTGACGCTATTTCAGATCACCACTAGTGCCGAGCCCCTTAATAAGGATACGCGAGTGCAAGTGACACTTCTCTCCACCACCCTCAGTGCGAACAAACACTACCAGTTATTCTACCTTCTGTACATATTTATCTATTATCTTGTTTGTTTTTGGTGTGTTTAATAAAGAATATTTATTTATGTTTATATAAACCCTGTGTTTAATTGTTACACTACCACAAAGTGAGTCTCCGCCGGCCCCCTGTTAAACCCTAGAAAGTGGTAGGTAACATGTTGTTACCATATGGAGACCCCGCCCTCCATGATATTATACGACGTTGTTTCGCAACAATGTTCCCGGTCCGTGCTGACATCATTGGGAACCCCTGGCAGTAAACATCTTACAGGCTCCGCCTCTCTATATGAACATATGGACGGATCGATTCGCCAATGGGAAAGAGGATGACATCAGCGTTCCCCAATCGAATGAAGGAACGTATGATACTCATGTAGTATGGCAGAGGTATAAATACAAGCACCTCTGCATCCAGTGGACAGTTCATCCGAACATCTACTACTACACACATCTACTAAGAACCACAGGCCCACCGAAGTCTTCAAGTCTGCCAACATATCCAGGCCATCTACGGCCAAATTGGACCAGGCCTAAGACTCCACTAGGCCCAACGTATCCAGGCCATCTACTACGGCCAAATTGGACCAGGCCTAAGACTCCACTAGGCCCAACGCATCCAGGCCACCCACTACGGCCAAATTGGACCAGGCCTAAGATTCCACTAGGCCCAACGTATCCAGGCCACCTACTACGGCCAACTTGGACCAGGCCTAAGACGCCACTAGGCCCAACGCATCCAGGCCATCTACTACGGCCAAATTGGACCAGGCCTAAGACTCCACTAGGCCCAACGCATCCAGGCCACCCACTACGGCCAAATTGGACCAGGCCTAAGATTCCACTAGGTCCAACGTATCCAGGCGAACTTGGACCAGGCCTAAGACGCCACTAGGCCCAACGCATCCAGGCCACCCACTACGGCCAAATTGGACCAGGCCTAAGATTCCACTAGGCCCAACACATCCAGGCCACCTACTACGGTCAAATTGGACCAGGCCTAAGACTCCACTGGGATCAACACATCTTGGCCTCCAGCTACACCGCCTCCCTAACATAGTGCCGATCACCCACAAGGAATACGTGAGTGCGCTCAACACCCCAGTTAAGTGCTAGTGACACTGCCTCCCCAACCATAGTGCCGATCACCCACAAGGAATACGTGAGTGCGCTCAACACCCCAGTTAAGTGCTAGTGACACTGCCTCCCCAACCATAGTGCCGATCGCCCATAAGGAATACGTGAGTGCGCTCAACGCCCCAGTTAAGTGCTAGTGACATTGCTTCTCCAACCCTAGTGCCGATTGCTCACAAGGAATACGCGAGTGGGTCGACACTCCCCCCCCCCCCCCAGTGCAACAGACGCTGTTAGCTCTTTCATAAGAGTTGGTGTAATATTCATCTCACAACGTATATATACGAATTTATACTCATTTACTTGTTAATAAAGAATATCATTTATTTTGTGTGCAACCCTTGTGTTTTTATTTTAATTGTTACCCCTACCACTAAGAGTCTCCGCCGGCCCCTCTCTTACGTACACAATTAAAGTGATAGGTAACAATTTGGCGCCCAACGTGGGGCATCGAAAAAGTGAAAGTGTTCGCGGAACCCCTCCCTACCTACTCAGTATTAGTGGCAAGTGCGAAACCACCACTAAAATGCCAAAAGGAAAAAACCGAAAGGAGGCGTAGCAGGGATCTCCTGGACGACGATGAGCCCAGCACGCCACCGCAGCAATCATCATGCGGACCAGCTACCCCCGGAGCCGCCAATCCAGCCATACAAATGGCCATCCTGATCGAGGAGATGAAGTTATTAGGAAAACGCCTACAGGCAATAGAAGTGAGGCAAACTGCACCGGTTATTAACCCAGGTATCATACCTAGCCTGGAAATTACCCAGACACCTAGAAACACACCACTAGAAATCACTATCGAACTAACTGGCTCCACCGAAGCCATCAACACATCCAATGGTACACCTACTAAGACACCAACAGTCAATCCGCATCCACACCATTACACGGGATGCTGTCACGGCTATTCATCCGCCACAATTACACCAGCACTTCCAAGACCCTATGGAGGCCATCTTATTGAAGACCCCGAGATTTTCCTAACTAGGCTACAGGCCCACCTATCAACATCGGCATTCGAAGTGCCGGAAGACATCGACGACGCTGTGCGTCCATTTTTGATTGATGAAGCGGCTGCTTGGGGGCGTAAAAATAAGGGCGGCTTCGACACTCTCAGTGAATTTTGTCAACGGTTTCGCAGAGAGTTCCTCAGCCCCCAGCGCAGGCGCGAACTACAAAGCGCCTGCGAAGTCCGGCAAAGAGCCGATGAGAACCCCGCCGCTTTCATCACCAGAGCAAGGCGTTTGTGTCTCCGACTAGACCCACAATGGCCGGAAGAACACTTAACCCAGCACATCACTATGCTGCTGACGGAAAAATATTGTGTTCAGGTGGCCCAAACCAACCCCAGGACAATCGAAGAGCTTCGAGAGACGATCGAAAGGTGGTCAATAATATTTAACCAATATAAGACCAAACCAGCGCCGTCGGCCAAGAAAGAGGTCGAAAACCTGCCTGCCAAGAAAGAAGTGTCTACTGGAAAATCGCTACCAAAGTGTTGGTTCTGCCCCGGCAGACACTACAATCGGGATTGTCCCGAGCAACCAGAGAGCTATACGACCCGACATCCCCCAGCCACACGAAGATGGGGGAAGGGGAGTGGGCCGTTCCACCAACAACACAGGAACGGCCCTAATCACCACGGCCCCTGGGGCCCATACCGCATCCATCAGGCTAAAGGTCGGCAATAAACATATTCTTGCCAGAATCGATAGCGCGGCTAGCCGCAATTTGGCCAAAGCTAAATGGATAACGGGCCCAATCAAACCCACAGCTCCAGTGGAATTTTGCATGGCACTACACGGGCACAATTTTTCTGCAAACCAAGCTGGAACCCTGAAGGCCACCGCAGGAGAATATTCGGTCCAGTGCGAAGTACTAGTGATCAATGATCTACACACGGACGTTATCCTGGGTCATCCATGGTTGCAGGAGAATCAAGCAATACTAGACTACCAACGAGGGTGTCTCCACGTGGGCACGCAACACCGTCAGACCATCTTCTTCGATAGGGCCCAACCTGGACGATTGACCCCGGCCCTGGATATGGCCAATATATCGGTAGATACGGCCCGCTGGACAGAAACCCAACAAAGAATCTTCCATAATACTCTCCGGGAATTTGGAGCCTTATTCGAGGAGGGAGGCCCAATAACAACCACGGCCACAACCAAACATGTGATCCGCCTAAAAGACACAGTGCCTGTAAGGGTTCCCCCATATAAATACACTCCTGAAAAGAAGAAATTAATCTCGGAACAAATAGAGGAAATGTTGGCCACTAAAGTAATTCGCCCAAGCCACAGCGAATACTCATCACCCATAGTTATTGTAAAAAAGAAAGACGGAGGCCCCAGATTTTGTGTGGATTTCAGGCGCCTAAACGAAAAGACCTACGACGAGGCCAGCCCACTGCCGCCGATTCAAGAATCCTTGGGGGACCTCGGAAATGCCCAGGTATTTACGACGTTGGATCTGCGCAGTGGATACTGGCAGATTGGGCTAGAGGAAAAAACAAAATCCCTCACAGCCTTTACAACCCCAGACGGATCCAGTTATGAGTTCAATGTTATGCCCTTTGGGCTCAAGGGCGCTCCAACTACGTTTCAGAAACTAATGGCCCCGGATGTGTTGGTGGGGTATATCCAGATGTTTACGCTCGCCTACCTGGATGATATTATTATATATTCCCAAAACATGGAGGAACACCTGCAACACATCCGGCTGGTGTTCGAGCGCTTGGAGCGGCATGGCCTAAAACTGAATTTAAAGAAATGCCAGTTCGCCAGTACCAAGCTAAACTACCTGGGCCATGTGGTTACGGACCGGGGATATCAGCCACAAACGTCCCACGTCGAGGCATTCAGGAAGCAGTAGCTCCAAAAACAAGGAAGGCCCTTCGCCAGTTCCTAGGCACGATTAACTGGCTCCGGGATTACATACCGGATGCATCCCGGATAATGGCTCCGCTCACCGATCTGCTGGCCACCGATAGACCATACAGGTGGACCGAGAACGCCCAGAAGGCCTTCCAAGACATCAAAACCGCTGCCGCACAACCCTTATTCCTGCACCGACCCGACTTTGGACTCCCCTTCGTCTTGCAGACTGACGCCAGCGGGGTTGGGGCTGCGGCAGTGTTATATCAGGAAGGGAATGGCCAGCGACAAGTTATCAATTATGGCAGCCTGAGGTTTAATAAGGCAGAAAGGCGCTATCACGTCAATGAGCAGGAGTGCCTGGCCGTTATCTGGGGCATTCGACGATATCGCCACTACCTGGAAGATAGGCCTTTTACCTTGAGGACCGATAGTAAGGCCCTGATCTGGCTGAGTCGATTTAGGGAATCTAAATCAAAACTAATGCGCTGGTCCCTCCTACTACAGGAATTCAGCTACACTGTAGAGCATATCCCCGGAAAATGTAATGAATTACCAGACGCACTATCAATATACCCGGGGGATGAGGAAACCAGCACGGAACTGGAAGGGACCGAACGTCTAATTCCCGATGTAAGTACGCCGGCAAACCAAGATACCCACGAATTGGTATGTCTAGTCCAGCCTAGGGATGAACCCCTACATCACATAATTCAGGACGCACAACAAAACGACCCGGCCCTGCAAGAGCTGGCTCTGCGGCTCCAACAAAGGCCACCTGAAGAACAAAAACACGCAAACTTCGTCTACGCCAATGGTTTCATAAGATACAAGGAAGGGCCGCAGCAACCCATTTTTGTCCCAAAATCAGCCCGGCCAAACGTATTATACCAATACCACGATGACCCTACGGCCGGCCACCCAGGCACGGAGGAGACTTATGGGGCCATCACCAGGCGATTCCACTGGCCACATGTCCGCGCGGATGTGATGGAGTACGTCCACGGCTGCCGGCTGTGCAACTCATTTAAACGGGGACCACTCCAATCAAGGGCTCCCCTCCGACCTCATGCACCCAGGCAGCCGTTCGAGGTTCTATGCGTGGACATCGTGGGACCACTAACGGAATCCCGTACCGGTAATAGATTTGGAATTGTGATAATGGAGGTGCACGCAAGGTGGATCGAGGTTGCCGCGGTAAAAACCACAGGAACTGCCACGGTGATCGGCTGCCTCGAGGAGGTCTTCTAGCGCTTCGGCTATCCCATGGCTCTGCTGACCGACAACGGGCCTCAGTTTACCTCTATTCCCTGGGACGCTGCCCTGAGAAAGTGGCAGTGTTTACACTGGACCGCCCCAATATATCATCCCAGGGCAAACCCTGTGGAACGGCGGAACCAGGAATTAAAGAAGGGGCTCCGCCTACAATTAGAGGGACAAACGCCGGAGCGCTGGGACGAGAAGCTCCACCAAGTATTGTTCAATCTCCGATGCCGTAAAAACGCCGCCTCCGGTTACTCCCCGGCAAAGGCCCTGTTCGGCCACGAACTAAGAAGGCCAGGGGAATGGAGAGATCCTCTGGAAGAGGAACCTGAGCCTAGAGCACAGCGGACACAAAAAATACATGCCAATGAACGACGGTACCGGGAACGCAGGTACGCCCAACCGGAGGCCCCCATGCCTATACAGCCGCAGCCGGGGGACCTAGTCATGATAAGAGCAGCCGGGACAGCCATTTGGGCCACGCTGGATGGGCCCATACCCGGTCAGGGAAACGGCCGGACCCATCGCCATATGGGTGGAACGCCCAGGGGCTCAATGGGTCAAGTATCATCTGGATCAGGTCCGACGGGCTAGACGGCCTAACACTGAAGAACCAAGACCAACGACCAATCAGGATCCCGGGCCTCAACCACGCCCAGGAACCAGCCGTGACCACTAGAGGATAGCACTGGACCTGGAACATCACGTGAAGCAACGTCTATTTCCGGGGGGGGCACTTGTTACCATATGGAGGCCCCGCCCTCCATGATATTATACGACAATGTTCCCGGTCCGTGCTGACGTCATTGGGAACCCCTGTCAGTAAACATCTTACAGGCTCCCCCTCTCTATATGAACATATGGACGGATCGATTCGCCAATGGGAAAGAGGATGACATCAGCGTTCCCCAATCGAATGAAGGAACGTATGATGCTCATGTAATATGGCAGAGGTATAAATACAAGCACCTTCGCATCCAGTGGACAGTTCATCCGAACATCTACTACTACGAACATCTACTACTACACACATCTACTAAGAACCACAGGCCCACCGAACTCTTCAAGTCTGCCAACGTATCCAGGCCATCTACGGCCAAATTGGACCAGGCCTAAGACTCCACTAGGCCCAACGTATCCAGGCCATCTACTACGGCCAAATTGGACCAGGCCTAAGACTCCACTAGGCCCAACGCATCCAGGCCACCCACTACGGCCAAATTGGACCAGGCCTAAGATTCCACTAGGCCCAACGTATCCAGGCCACCTACTACGGCCAACTTGGACCAGGCCTAAGACGCCACTAGGCCCAACGCATCCAGGCCATCTACTACGGCCAAATTGGACCAGGCCTAAGACTCCACTAGGCCCAACGCATCCAGGCCACCCACTACGGCCAAATTGGACCAGGCCTAAGATTCCACTAGGCCCAACGTATCCAGGCCAACTTGGACCAGGCCTAAGACGCCACTAGGCCCAACGCATCCAGGCCACCCACTACGGCCAAATTGGACCAGGCCTAAGATTCCACTAGGCCCAACACATCCAGGCCACCTACTACGGCCAAATTGGACCAGGCCTAAGACTCCACTGGGATCAACACATCTTGGCCTTCAGCTACACCGCCTCCCTAAGCATAGTGCCGATCACCCACAAGGAATACGTGAGTGCGCTCAACACCCCAGTTAAGTGCTAGTGACACTGCCTCCCCAACCATAGTGCCGATCACCCACAAGGAATACGTGAGTGCGCTCAACACCCCAGTTAAGTGCTAGTGACACTGCCTCCCCAACCATAGTGCCGATCGCCCATAAGGAATACGTGAGTGCGCTCAACGCCCCAGTTAAGTGCTAGCGACATTGCTTCTCCAACCCTAGTGCCGATTGCTCACAAGGAATACGCGAGTGCGTCGACACTTCCCCCCTCCCCCCAGTGCAACAGACGCTGTTAGCTCTTTCATAAGAGTTGGTGTAATATTTAACTCACAACGTATATATACGAATTTATTGTTGTATTACTTGTTAATAAAGAATATCATTTATTTTGTGTGCAACCCTTGTGTTTTTATTTTAATTGTTACCCCTACCACTAAGAGTCTCCGCCGGCCCCTCTCTTACGTACACAATTAAAGTGGTAGGTAACATTGTTGTTACCATATGGAGGCCCCACCCTCCATGATCAAGGCCTACGGTAAATCCAGGTCCAACAAAGCCAGGCCCTACCCACTGTGGCCCAACGTTCGAAGCCTACGGTAAATCCAGGCCCAACGAAGCCAAGCCCTACCCACTGCGGCCCAACGATCGAAGCCTACGGTGAATCCAGGCCCGACGAAGCCAGCAGCATGCCGTCCTGGACTACAGGCGGGGTTGTATCCACCTGGGAATTAAGCAACGACAAACCATATACTTCGACGGAACCCAGCCGGGCAAAAGGACTCCCAACCTAAATATGGCCAGTGTTCCGGTCGACATGCAACAATGGACCCAGACACAGCAAGAAACCTTCCAGTCAACATTACAAGAATTCGGGGCGCTGTTTGAAGAAGGTGGGCCTATTACTACAACCGCCACCAGTCATCATGTAATTCGCCTCCGGAACGATGCTCCCGTGCGTGTGCCCCCTATAAATACACACCACAAAAGAAAAAGTTAATCGCCCAACAAATCGAAGAAATGCTGGCGACACGAGTCATTAGACCCAGTCACAGTAACTATAGCTCCCCAATAGTTATAGTTACGAAGAAGGATGGAAAACCACGCTTCTGTGTTGACTTCCGACGGTTGAACGATCGCACTCACGATGAAGTAAGCCCGCTACCGCCTATCCAGGAGTCTCTGGAAGATCTAGGAACCGCACGAATATTCACGACTCTGGGTCTGCGAAGCGGGTACTGGCAAATAGGGCTAAAGGAAAAATCAAAGCCCCTCACCGCCTTCACCACCCCCGATGGGGCCTGTTATGAGTTTAATGTAATGCCCTTCGGCTTAAAAGGCGCGCCGACAACATTCCAAAAACTAATGGCGCAAAATGTACTAGTAGGCTACATCCAAGATTTTGCCCTAGCATATTTGGATGATATAATTATTTACTCTAACAACCTGGAAGAGCATCTACAACATCTCAGGCTGGTCTTCGAGAGACTAGATCAACATGGGCTCAGATTGAACTTACAGAAGTGCCACTTTGCCAGTACACGCCTAAACTATCTGGGTCACGTCGTCACGGAATCTGGTAACCATCCTCAAACAGCACACGTACGAGCAATTCAAGAAGCCGAAATTCCCAGGACAAGAAAGGCCCTTCGCCGGTTTTTGGGAACAATTAATTGGCTTCGTGACTACATTCCAGATGCCTCTAGAATTATGGCTTCCTTAACGGATTTACTATCAACAAATAAGGCGTTTAAGTGGACCGAGGCTGCACAAGAAGCGTTCCAAGGGATTAAGACTGCCGCCTCCGAGTCCCTCTTCTTGCACCGCCCAGATTTTGACCAACCTTTCATCCTGCAGACTGATGCTAGCGGTATTGGCGCCGCCGCATTTCTACATCAGGAGGAGAGAGACCAACGAAACATTATTAATTACGCTAGCTTAAGGTTTAATAAAACCGAACGACAATACCACGTGAATGAACAAGAATGTCTGGCAGTGATATGGGCCATTCGAAAATATCGACCTTACCTGGTAGATAAGCCATTCATCCTTCGAACGGACAGTAAAGCACTCACGTGGTTACATAGCTTCAGAGAAGCAAAATCAAAGCTTATGCGTTGGTCGCTCCTCCTGCAGGAATTTACGTATACGGTGGAGCACGTTCTGGGAAAACATAATGAATTACCGGACGCTCTCTCACGGCATCCGGGCATTGAAGAGACCGATTTAAGTTTGGAAGCGACCGAGCGTCTGATCCCGGATTCAAGCCCACTAATCCACCAAGGCACTCAGGAGTGCGTTTGCCTCATCCAGCCAAATGAAGAACCACTATACCACATCATTCAAGATGCTCAGCAGAACGATCCTGCCCTGCAAGAATTGACCCAACAGCTACGACAGGCTCCTCCGAAGGCGGAACCGCATCCTGAATTTATTTACACTAATGGGATCGTACGATATAGAGAAGGACCACACCAACCAATATTTGTCCCAAACGCTGCTCGGCCCAACGTCCTGTACCAGTATCACGATGATCCCACCGCCGGACATCCCGGCATGGAAGAAACGTATGGGGCCATCACCATACAATTT
Source organism: Amphimallon solstitiale (assembly GCA_963170755.1). Taxonomy (NCBI): domain Eukaryota; kingdom Metazoa; phylum Arthropoda; class Insecta; order Coleoptera; family Scarabaeidae; genus Amphimallon; species Amphimallon solstitiale. The sequence continues at coordinate 129,086,754 of OY720675.1, read as the reverse complement.
CATTGGCCACATGTACGTGCCGAAGTGGTTGACTACGTACGCGGTTCTCGGTTGTGCAATTCATTTAAGAGGGGACCACTCCAATCTAAGGCTCCTCTCCGACCCCACGCGCCAAAACAACCCTTTGAAGTGGTGTCTGTGGATATTGTGCGACCACTGACAGAATCACGAGCCGGCAACAGATTTGGAATCGTCATAATGGATGTACATACGAGATGGATCGAAGCCGCTGCAGTAAAAACTACCGGAACCGCTACGGTCATTAAATGCCTGGAGGAGACATTCCAGCGTTTCGGCTATCCCATGGCAATACTAACAGATAATGGGCCCCAATTTACATTCATTCCCTGGGATGCAGCCCTAAGAAAATGGCAATGTGTCCATTATCATCCCAGGGCAAACCCTGTAGAACGACGAAACCAGGAGTTAAAGAAGGGCCTTCGTCTACAACTAGAGGGACAGACGCCGGAACGCTGGGATGAGAAGCTGAACCAGGTTCTGTTTAATCTTCGATCACGCCAGAATGCTGCTACTGGCTACTCCCCGGCAAGGGCATTGTTTGGGCACGAACTGAGAAGACCTGGGGAATGGAGGAACCCCGTCCAAAGGCAACCCGAACCTATGCCACAACGTACGCAGAAGATCCATGCCAATGAACTAAAATATAGGGAACGGAGGTATGCACAGCCAGACACCCCCATGCCAATACCGCCACAACCGGGGGATTTAGTAATGATACGGGCACATCTCCCTCAAGGACAACCATTTGGGCCCCGGTGGATGGCCCCTACCCGGTCAAAGAACGTGGACCCACCGCTATATGGGTTGAACGACCGGGGGCCAAATGGGTAAAATATCACCTGGACCAAGTCCGACTGGCTAGGCGACCAAACACGGAGGAACCCCGAGCGAACGAAGTCCCAAGACTGCCTGTTAACCCGAATCCCGAACCGCAACCACGTCCGGGAACCAGCCACGACAACTATTAAAGACACTTAAACATAAGCAGGTCCTGGAACGCCACGCGAAGCAGCGTCTCTTTCGGGGGGGGGGGGCACTTGTTACCATATAGAGGCCCCGCCCTCCATGACATCATACGACGTTGCTTCGCAATAACGTTCCAGGTCCGTGCAACTACTAGTGTGAACCCCCGGCCAATCAAGTGCGAAGGGACGATCATGACATGAGCAACAATCAATAACGGTGCGATAGAAAGTGGGGTGACGCGTACAAACCAATAGCGTAAAACTGAAGTGACTAAAAGTTGTGCGCGTCACTGTGGTGCCGTGTGCACATCCAAAGGATATAAATTACGGCAGGAGCACCACTAATGGGCATTATTATTCCATTACCAGTCAGCCAACATCAGTTCTCCAATCTTCAACAAGAGCTACCTTCAAATATTCAACAAGAATTCAGAAGCCATCTCAACAGCTACCTAGAAAATACTTGGGCCCACCGAAGAGGACTTCAACCAACAGGCCCTACCCACTGTGGCCCAACGATCAAGGCCTACGGTAAATCCAGGTCCAACAAAGCCAGGCCCTACCCACTGTGGCCCAACGTTCGAAGCCTACGGTAAATCCAGGCCCAACGAAGCCAGGCCCTACCCACTGCGGCATAACGATCGAAGCCTACGGTGAATCCAGGCCCGACGAAGCCAGGCCCTACCCACTGTGGCCCAACGATCAAGGCCTACGGTAAATCCAAGCCCAACAAAGCCAGGCCCTACCCACTGTGGCCCAACACTCGAGGCCTACGGTGAATCCAGGTCCAGCGAAGCCAGGCCCTACCCACTGTGGCCCAACGATCGAAGCCTACGGTAAATCCAGGTCCGTCAAAGTCAGACTCTGGGTGCTACAACATCAAGTGCACTAACGGTGCTCTGGACCTTTCATCGCACCAAGGACTACAAAGAGTGCTGTGCCTACCGTACGTCAAGTGTCAGTGAACGCTAACAAGGATTAAGTGAAGTGTGGCGCAAACCTGTTCCCCTCCACAAGTGCCGTCATTCACACTAGGATTACGCGAGTGCGTTTAAGCCTCCCCCTTCTCCTCCCAGTGCCAAGTGACACAACTACATCGGCCCCAGTGAACGCTAACAAGGATTAAGTGAAGTCTGGCGCAAACCTGTTCCCCTCCACAAGTGCCGTCATTCGCCCTAGGATTACGCGAGTGCGTTTAAGCATCCCCTTTCCCTCCTAGTGCTAAGTGACATTGCTACATCGCCTCCCAGTGAAATCTGACACTGCAAATAGTTATTAATCATTGTATATATTATTACCATTTGCATTATTTCTTGTTGTTTTGGATGAATAACAAATAAAGAATAGTTATTAATTTTCTTGTGAATATAAACCTGTTGTTTTATTGTTACCTCAACACCACAAAGAGAGTCTCTGCCGGCCCCTCTCTTAAAACCTAAAGTGGTGGGTAACATTGTTCAGTCTTTGAATTTTACATATACTATGAATAGGTATATGATATTTGCTGCTCTCCTGGTATAGCCAAAAGACGTTTGACCAATTATCTCGTTCAAACAGCGGTAATTAGCTGCTTAATTGGAGCGAAAATGTTCGGATAGATGGAGATCTGTAATTGGCTAGCCAATTAGAGGGCACTCAAAAAGTGCCAGGCAGGATATAAAGCACTGAGCTGGATCGTCAGCCGACTACTGTGCAGTGGACAATTCGCACGGTGAAACCGGCGAGTAGAGTGCAATTATCACTGATTACGGCCAGATTGTGGGTTTGTGGAGTACGAACTGCCGTTAATGAGGTTATTCGCTGAATACGGCTGTTAAAAGCCGCGGAAAGCGGCGTTCGACGGAGACAGCAGGTGGTGTCGCAGAATTGCTTTTCGGAACAACAGAAAAATAAAAATTATCTTTTCAATTAAAAAGAGAAAAGAGACGGAGAATAATGACGATGACTAGGGGGAATGCTTCCATACAGAAATGGAAATCCTCAGAGACCTACAGCAGAGGCTCTCCGGACCACGGTGACTGCGCCAGTCGAACGACCAGGACAGCCTTGTAGTAATTTTGTCCAGAGAACAAGTACAATTCTGGGTTTCAAGGTCAACCCGAGAAATGCAGAAATACGTGGGGTTTGCTTGTGTCAGAAAGGCACTCACAAACACCCACCTCACTTCACAGACACCACACCTATGTCCGCTTACGGACTCTACGACAACGCGAATCAATTCCCGAAGCAGAAACGACACACATAACTGCCGCGAAAACCTACGTATTAACATACAGAACTTCTATGGAGAAGTAATTTACCAACAATCGAAACTTTTCGAGAAGCTACAGTCGAAGAGAGCCAAACTATTGTGCGACCTGACATTTCTAATGCGATGCAGAGACAACGACACAACACCAGATTTCTGCAAAGTAACATTTCACACAAACACAAGAAGAATCCGAAACATACTACACAGAACAGGCCAATCACTACTACGAGATACTATTCATAGAACACGACATTCTCTAAATACCACGGACAACGAATTAATGAAATTACATTTACATCTGAGCAATACACTGCACCTACTACTATGGCAACAGATTGACAAGTTAGCTGCGTTCACAGCCGAGACAGAAGCCATAAAGAAAACTGAAACACAGAAAAAGAAATTCGAACGCCTTCAGAAGAACCGCAAAGGGCACAATAACACCGATACACGCCCACCGAAGATTATATACAACCTATCGAACACAGTACTTGACCAAGCAACCACGAACATCTTAACGAAAGGCTTCAATTTCGCCACTACACCATCACGAATACCCACAGAAAACATCAACATCATCTGCGGCATCGACACAGCCCTAAACAACCTAGATCCCGAACAAGCTGAAATAATTCGCCAAGAAACAGCGAACGTACTACGAAAAGCCCGGCCGCCAAAATCAAACATCACAAGCCAAGAATCAACAGCACTGAATCGCCTCAGGAAGAACCCGGACCTTATTATTCTGCCAGCCGATAAAGGTAACGCAACCGTAATTATTAACGCTACGGATTACAAGGAGAAGCTGTCTACACTCCTGCAAGACCCCGCATACAAAGCGATTAACACAGACCCCACTACATATCTAGAAAAGACAACACGAACAAAAATAAAAGCCTCAGCGATAGACCTAGAAACACAAAAATCATTAATACCCAGGGAAAAGTCGTCAAGATGCCCGAAACTATATGTATTACCAAAAGTACACAAAGAAGGCGTCCCGCTACGTCCAATAGTAAGCTCCGTGGGTTCACCGTTACAACAATTAGCGAGATATCTAGCTAAGACATTACAACCACACGCCGAAGAGATACAGTCCTACGTGAAAAACTCAACTCATTTTGTCAATATCATCAAGACAAAGAAGATAGAACCGGGCGACCTGCTAGTAAGTTTCGATGTGGTTTCACTTTTCACACAAGTACCCACGGACGAAGCAATCTCAATTATACAAGAAAAACACAAACCACCCGAACACATAACACGGCTCATCAAACACTGCCTAGACAACACGTACTTCATATACGATGGACAACGCTATCGACAAATACAGGGTGCGCCGATTGGTTCCCCGCTATCCCCTGTTCTGGCTAACCTATTCATGGAGGACCTGGAAACAAGAGCACTAAACACCGCTCCATTGAAACTCAGTCTCTGGCTGAGATACGTGAACGACACGTTCGTAGTATGGCCACACGGTGAATTAGAACTCTACAACTTTCTGGACCACTTGAACGGTATCCACGAGAAAATAAAGTTCACCATGGAAATAGAGAGTAACAGTCAGTTACCTTTCTTGGACGTCCTAGTGAATAAGAAGAACGACGGGCATCTAGGTCACGCACTTTACCGAAAGAAAACACACAATAATAGATACCTCAACGCACAATCACACCACCATCCGGCACAACTAAACGCTATAATACGAACGCTAGCGACAAGGTCACTGGAACTTACAGACGCTGAACATTTACAGACAGAAATGAAAACACTCCGTACAGCTCTAACACAAAATGGTTTCAAAAACAGTCACATTACACGCACACTAAATCAAATTAGGACGAAAGCAAAGAAACAAGAAACGGACAAGAAATACATCAACACAGCATTTCTCCCTTACATCAAAGGAACAACGGACCGAATTGGACGAATTCTAGACAAACACAACATAAAAGTCGTTTATACCACAGACAGAAAAATACAACAACTCATCAAAAACCCCAATGACAAAATACAGCTGGAAGACCAGGGCATATATGAAATACCGTGCCGTTCGTGCGACAGTACATGCATCAGACAAACGAACAGAAGAATCAGCGCTCGCACAGAAGAACATGAAAACGCAGTTCGACACAAGGATACAACGTCATCTCTAGCACAACATATAATATCAACAGGCCATAACATAGATTTCGATAGAACAAGAATTATCGCTAAATCGGAACATTTTCAGACCCGTATAATACGAGAAGCCATAGAGATAGAGATACGCCTTAATAGCCTAAACAACAACACAACCTGATTCGCCAGCCGATACCCCTACCGCCGGCCCCACCACAAGAGCTATGACTCGCAGACTCCAGCAACACATGCAAATATGCCCACCGCACACGGCTTGTCTCACTTCGACACGAACTACATCAACAAGCAGAACTGCTTGATAATGGCAAACAGCGAGAGTGCCGAAAGCTCGACAGAACAGAAGTCCACTTACGGACTCTACGACAACGCGGATCAATTCCCGAAGCAGAAACGACATATATATATATGTATATAAGGCCAACTACGCCCACGAAAAAATTGTTTATACTTTAGAATATAATATGGCCAAGAAAACCACTAAACAATGAATATATATATATATATATGTTGTCACTGGATTCCGGGTTTTCTTCCGCGTTTCCACTGCTTGGTCTTTGGAAAGACCGATGCTGGTTTCTTGACGACGTTTCGGCAAAATCACACTTGCCATCTTCAGGTCTGCGATAACTGTCTGCTTCTGCTTCTTGTTATTCGTAAACTGACGTTTTCGGGATTCGGATGGTGGTTATATACTTCGTTAGCGTGTCGGTTGGTTGCCCTTGGACGAGTGTGTGCATGGTTCCGTGTCGTTGGGCTCGTGTTTGGAGTGTGACGGCTGGTTTGCGATGTAGAAGTATTAGTTTGGTGTTCTTTGTTGGTATCTGTTCTTGTTAGTGCTGGTTTCCATGCTGTTGGTAACCTCTGGGTATCATCTTGTGAATTCAGATTGTTCGGATGTTTTTCAATTTCGATGGCTTCCCTGATGATTCTGGTTTTAGTATGTTCGATGTTCGCTAATAGCTTGGTGTTACTGAAGTCTATCGTGTGGGATGTTTCTTTTACATGTTGAGCCAGCGATGAAGTTTTCTCGTCTTTTCTTACGGAATTTTTGTGTTCGTCTCTTCTTGCGTTTACCCTTCTGTTCGTTTGTCCAATGTAAGTTTTTTCACAGTTGAGGCACGGAATTTCATAAACTCCTTGGTCTTCTAAAATTTACGATGGAAATAGAATCGAACAACGAATTACCATTCCTCGACGTTTTGGTCAAGAAGAAAGAAAATGGGAACTTAAGTCACACGGTATACCGAAAATCCACCCATACAGACAGATATCTGAACGCTCAGTCTCACCACCACCCAGCTCAGTTACAATCAGTAGTGAAAACCCTAGTGACAAGATCGCAGAGATTAGCAGACAAAGATAACATCACCCAAGAAATGGACAAACTCCACAAGGCACTCCAGCAGAATGGTTTCAGTGAATCTGCTATCAAAAGAGCATCCAAGCCGAAACCAACAACACCACAAGAGGAAAAAGAAACACCAACTGCCAAAACCTACTTACCCTATGTGAAAGGCACTACCGATAGAATATCCAAAATCCTACGAAGACACAACATTGAAACAACATTCAAAGCAGACAGAAAAATCAGTACAGTCCTTCGAAACCCTAAAACAAAAATACCTTTAGAAAACCAAGGAGTTTATGAAATTCCGTGCCTCAACTGTGAAAAAACTTACATTGGACAAACGAACAGAAGGGTAAACGCAAGAAGAGACGAACACAAAAATTCCGTAAGAAAAGACGAGAAAACTTCATCGCTGGCTCAACATGTAAAAGAAACATCCCACACGATAGACTTCAGTAGCACCAAGCTATTAGCGAACATCGAACATACTAAAACCAGAATCATCAGGGAAGCCATCGAAATTGAAAAACATCCGAACAATCTGAATTCACGAGATGATACCCAGAGGTTACCAACAGCATGGGAACCAGCACTAACAAGAACAGATACCAACAAAGAACACCAAACTAATACTTCTACATCGCAAACCAGCCGTCACACTCCAAACACGAGCCCAACGACACGGAACCATGCACACACTCGTCCAAGGGCAACCAACCGACACGCTAACGAAGTATATAACCACCATCCGAATCCCGAAAACGTCAGTTTACGAATAACAAGAAGCAGAAGCAGACAGTTATCGCAGACCTGAAGATGGCAAGTGTGATTTTGCCGAAACGTCGTCAAGAAACCAGCATCGGTCTTTCCAAAGACCAAGCAGTGGAAACGCGGAAGAAAACCCGGAATCCAGTGACAACACATACTACTACCCGCGGAAACCTGAAAGAGAACATATTACGTCTTTACGGGGAGAAGACTTTACACCGAACCAAGACCTTCGAAAAACTAAGAACAAGAAGAAGCAAACTGCTTTGTGACCTGATTTTTCTACAACGTTGCCGAGAGGAAAACATAGTGCCACAGACATTGAAACTGAAGTTCAACAGAAACACCAGACAAACCAAGAACATTCTGAAGAAAGCAAGTATGGCGCTACTGAGGGAATCCATTCACGAGAGTAGAAAAATGTTGGATGATACCAACAAACAATTACTGCAACTACATCTGAACCTCAGCAACATTATCCACCCGATAATTTGGAGAATATTGGACCAGCTCAGTGAATTCCGTTCCGAGACAAATACCGATTGGACAAAAGCAAAACAAATAAAGAAGTTCAACCACCTGCAAGCAGAACAAAAACCCAGAGACACCAGAGTAGAGAACAAATCACTCAAAGTGGTATACAACTTATCCACCCATGGATTGGACGCAGCATCCCACAATGTTTTGGCTAAAGGATTTAACTACGCAATAGCTCCTGCCCGCATACCAGTAGAAGAAATAATTTGTGGAGTAGAAGCAACTATAGCTGGGATTGACAAGAATACGGCCGAGACTATCCGCCAAGATGTATCGCAAATATTAAGGACAGCAAAACCACCAAAGAAAAACCTATCACATGAAGAATTCCTGGCATTGAAACAACTAAGGGAAAACGAAAACATTATTATTCTACCAGCCGATAAAGGAAATGCTACTGTGGTAATGAACACAACCGACTACGACGCCAAAATAAGAACCCTCTTGGAGGATCCAGCATACCAACCAATCTCCACGGATCCAACAACATACCTGGAGAAAACAACCAAAACTAAAATCAAGGAGAGTCCCATCGACAAGGAAATCCAGACAGCACTCATTCCAAGGGAGAAGTCATCAAGATGCCCCAAATTCTACGGCTTACCTAAAGTCCACAAGGAAGGTGCACCGCTAAGACCCATAGTCAGCTCCATTGGATCACCTGTTCAACAATTGGCTAGATACCTAGCCCAACAACTACAACCTCATGTCGAAGAAGCCGAATCTTACGTCAAGAACGCAAGCCACTTCATCGAGCTATTGAGACAAGAAAAAGTAGAACCAGAATGGTTATTAGTAAGCTTCGACGTAGTATCACTCTTTACCAATATACCAGTTGCCGAAGCTCTAGAGACCATCGAACGAATATACCAACCCCCAGTGCACATAATGAACTTGGTGAAACACTGTCTGACAAACACATACTTTATCTACGAAGATCAGCGCTATAGACAAATAGAAGGCGCCCCTATGGGTTCTCCACTATCACCAGTAATAGCAAACCTTTTTATGGAAAACTTAGAAAAAACAGCACTAAGGACGGCCACCCACAAACCCAAACTCTGGCTACGCTACGTCGATGACACTTTCGTGATCTGGACACATGGAAAGGACCACCTCAACATCTTCCTGGAACATTTAAACAAAACCCATCCAAAAATAAAATTTACGATGGAAATAGAATCGAACAACGAATTACCATTCCTCGACGTTTTGGTCAAGAAGAAAGAAAATGGGAACTTAAGTCACACGGTATACCGAAAATCCACCCATACAGACAGATATCTGAATGCTCAGTCTCACCACCACCCAGCTCAGTTACAATCAGTAGTGAAAACCCTAGTGACAAGATCGCAGAGATTAGCAGACAAAGATAACATCACCCAAGAAATGGACAAACTCCACAAGGCACTCCAGCAGAATGGTTTCAGTGAATCTGCTATCAAAAGAGCATCCAAGCCGAAACCAACAACACCACAAGAGGAAAAAGAAACACCAACTGCCAAAACCTACTTACCCTATGTGAAAGGCACTACCGATAGAATATCCAAAATCCTACGAAGACACAACATTAAAACAACATTCAAAGCAGACAGAAAAATCAGTACAGTCCTTCGAAACCCTAAAACAAAAATACCTTTAGAAAACCAAGGAGTTTATGAAATTCCGTGCCTCAACTGTGAAAAAACTTACATTGGACAAACGAACAGAAGGGTAAACGCAAGAAGAGACGAACACAAAAATTCCGTAAGAAAAGACGAGAAAACTTCATCGCTGGCTCAACATGTAAAAGAAACATCCCACACGATAGACTTCAGTAACACCAAGCTATTAGCGAACATCGAACATACTAAAACCAGAATCATCAGGGAAGCCATCGAAATTGAAAAACATCCGAACAATCTGAATTCACGAGATGATACCCAGAGGTTACCAACAGCATGGAAACCAGCACTAACAAGAACAGATACCAACAAAGAACACCAAACTAATACTTCTACATCGCAAACCAGCCGTCACACTCCAAACACGAGCCCAACGACACGGAACCATGCACACAATCGTCCAAGGGCAACCAACCGACACGCTAACCAAGTATATAACCACCATCCGAATCCCGAAAACGTCAGTTTACGAATAACAAGAAGCAGAAGCAGACAGTTATCGCAGACCTGAAGATGGCAAGTGTGATTTTGCCGAAACGTCGTCAAGAAACCAGCATCGGTCTTTCCAAAGACCAAGCAGTGGAAACGCGGAAGAAAACCCGGAATCCAGTGACAACACATACTACTACCCGCGGAAACCTGAAAGAGAACATATATATATATATATATATATATATACAGATCGTTGCATCGCAAGTGCCGTCAAAATATTATATCGATAGTTGAACGGTATGTCTTAGTTAAGTCCATATGCCGCGCCGGCGCCGATACATGTCGCAGAGAATACACGTATGAATATTTGGATATTTGCAGTCTCCAGTTAGTCATTGTAGAGGGTAGTTGTCTCATATGTTCTAGCGCTTTGCGATATTTTATTACATTTTCATTTTTTTATTATTCTTGTTGAAACAATATTCTTTTCATTTGCATTTTCTTATTATATCCTAATCTGTTAATTGTCTCATTCTTCAAGCAATTTTACAGAATGCGCAACGAGGCTTCTACGATCGTTTAGCATATTGCTTTGAGGCGACCGGAAGACGTTTCGAGCATTTAATGCATTAGAAAAGTGGTCGCTTTTATATTAACTTATAAAATAATAATTTATGACTAATAATAGATTCCTTCTGTTGTAACATATGCATATTTTTTTAACGTTTATTCCTGCAAATATGAGAATATTCATTTTTTATTTAGCTACTAATTACAGAATTTAAATTTCATTATTTTACTGTGAATTGTTGTGATAATAAATAGTATTACTATTCTCCACATTGCTTTAATATTTTACATTTTTCATTCGTCATAAACATCTTCTTACAATACATATTCTGTGCACAAGTTTGCTATTCTTGTTATAACTTCATATTTAGTTTTTATGAGGATAAAAACAGTGGGCACATTGTGCACGTTAAAGAAAATTTTATCATATGAGTCTACCTACATTACGTATAATTCATACCACCGGCGCAGCTATGCACGTACATACATAAATACTACAATGCTAAGACCTGCTCAACGAAGTAACACGTCAATCGGAGCGAGCGTTTGACGGCACTTGCGATGCAATGATCTGTATATATGTGTTCTCTTTCAGGTTTCCGCGGATAGTAGTATGTGTTGTCACTGGATTCCGAGTTTTCTTCCGCGTTTCCACTGCTTGGTCTTTGGAAAGACCGATGCTGGTTTCTTGACGACGTTTCGGCAAAATCACACTTGCCATCTTCAGGTCTGCGATAACTGTCTGCTTCTGCTTCTTGTTATTCGTAAACTGACGTTTTCTGGATTCGGATGGTGGTTATATACTCCGTTAGCGTTTCGGTTGGTTGCCCTTGGACGAGTGTGTGCATGGTTCCGTGTCGTTGGGCTCGTGTTTGGAGTGTGACGGCTGGTTTGCGATGTAGAAGTATTAGTTTGGTGTTCGTGAATTCAGATTGTTCGGATGTTTTTCAATTTCGATGGCTTCCCTGATGATTCTGGTTTTAGTATGTTCGATGTTCGCTAATAGCTTGGTGTTACTGAAGTCTATTGTGTGGGATGTTTCTTTTACATGTTGAGCCAGAGATGAAGTTTTCTCCTCTTTTCTTACGGAATTTTTATGTTCATCTCTTCTTGCGTTTACCCTTCTGTTCGTCTGTCCAATGTAAGTTTTTTCACAGTTGAGGCACGGAATTTCATAAACTCCTTGGTTTTCTAAAGGCATTTTTGTTTTAGGGTTTCGAAGGACTGTACTGATTTTTCTGTCTGCTTTGAATGTTGTTTCAATGTTGTGTCTTCGTAGGATTTTGGATATTCTATCGGTGGTGCCTTTAACACAGGGTAAGTAAGTTTTGGCAGTTGGTGTTTCTTTTTCCTCTTGTGGTGTTGTTGGTTTCGGCTTGGATGCTCTTTTGATAGCAGATTCACTGAAACCATTCTGCTGGAGTGCCTTGTGGAGTTTGTCCATTTCTTGGGTGATGTTATCTTCGTCTGCTAAACTCTGCGATCTTGTCACTAGGGTCTTCACTACTGATTGTAACTGAGCTGGGTGGTGGTGAGACTGAGCGTTCAGATATCTGTCTGTATGGGTGGATTTTCGGTGACTTAAGTTCCCATTCTCTTTCTTCTTGACCAAAACGTCGAGGAATGGTAATTCGTTGTTCGATTCTATTTCCATCGTAAATTTTATTTAAGGATGGGTTTTGTTTAAATGTTCCAGGAAGATGTCGAGGTGGTCCTTTCCATGTGTCCAGATCACGAAAGTGTCATCGACGTAGCGTAGCCAGAGTTTGGGTTTGTGGGTGGCCGTCCTTAGTGCTGTTTTTTCTAAGTTTTCCATAAAAAGGTTTGCTATTACTGGTGATAGTGGAGAACCCATTGGGGCGCCTTCTATTTGTCTATAGCGCTGATCTTCGTAGATAAAGTATGTGTTTGTCAGACAGTGTTTCACCAAGTTCATTATGTGCACTGGGGGTTGGTATATTCGTTCGATGGTCTCTAGAGCTTCGGCAACTGGTATATTGGTAAACAGTGATACTACGTCGAAGCTTACTAATAACCATTCTGGTTCTACTTTTTCTTGTCTCAATAGATCGATGAAGTGGCTTGCGTTCTTGACGTAAGATTCGGCTTCTTCGACATGAGGTTATAGTTGTTGGGCTAGGTATCTAGCCAATTGTTGAACAGGTGACCTAATGGAGCTGACTATAGGTCTTAGGGGTGCACCTTCCGTGTAGACTTTAGGTAAGCCGTAGAATTTGGGGCATCTTGATGACTTCTCCCTTGGAATGAGTGCTGTCTGGATTTCCTTGTCGATGGGTCGAGTTTTGGTTGTTTTCTCCAGGTATGTTGTTGGATCCGTGGAGATTGGTTGGTATGCTGGATTCTCCAAGAGGGTTCTTATTTTGGCGTCGTAGTCGGTTGTGTTCATTACCACAGTTGCATTTCCTTTATCGGCTGGTAGAATAATAATGTTTTCGTTTCCCTTAGTTGTTTCTTCATATGATAGGTTCTTCTTTGGTGGTTTGGCTGTCCTTAATATTTGCGATACATCTTGGCCGATAGTCTCGGCCGTATTCTTGTCAATCCCAGCTATAGTTGCTTCTACTCCACAAATTATTTCTTCTACTGGTATGCGGGCAGGAGCTATTGCGTAGTTAAGTCCTTTAGCCAAAACATTGTAGGATGCTGCGTCCAATCCATGGGTGGATAAGTTGTATACCACTTTGAGTGATTTGTTCTCTACTCTGGTGTTTCTGGGTTTTTATTCTGCTTGCAGGTGGTTGAACTTCTTTATTTGTTTTGCCTTTGTCCAATCGGTATTTGTCTCGGAACGGAATTCACTGAGCTGGTCCAGTATTCTCCAAATTATCGGGTGGATAATGTTGCTGAGGTTAAGATGTAGTTGCAGTAATTGTTTGTTGGTATCATCCAACATTTTTCTAGTCTCGTGGATGGATTCCCTCAGTAGCGTCATACTTGCTTTCTTCAGAATGTTCTTGGTTTGTCTGGTGTTTCTGTTGAACTTCAGTTTCAATGTCTGTGGCACGATGTTTTCTTCTCGGCAACGTTGTAGAAAAATCAGGTAACAAAGCAGTTTGCAGAAAATGGGAACTTAAGTCACACGGTATACCGAAAATCCACCCATACAGACAGATATCTGAACGCTCAGTCTCACCACCACCCAGCTCAGTTACAATCAGTAGTAAAAACCCTAGTGACAAGATCGCAGAGATTAGCAGACGAAGATAACATCACCCAAGAAATGGACAAACTCCACAAGGCACTCCAGCAGAATGGTTTCAGTGAATCTGCTATCAAAAGAGCATCCAAGCCGAAACCAACAACACCACAAGAGGAAAAAGAAACACCAACTACCAAAACTTACTTACCCTATGTTAAAGGCACCACCGATAGAATATCCGAAATCCTACGAAGACACAACATTGAAACAACATTCAAAGCAGACAGAAAAATCAGTACAGTCCTTCGAAACCCTAAAACAAAAATACCTTTAGAAAACCAAGGAGTTTATGAAATTCCGTGCCTCAACTGTGAAAAAACTTACATTGGACAGACGAACAGAAGGGTAAACGCAAGAAGAGACGAACACAAAAATTCGGTAAGAAAAGAGGAGAAAACTTCATCTCTGGCTCAACATGTAAATGAAACATCCCACACGATAGACTTCAGTAACACCAAGCCATTAGCGAACATCGAACATACTAAAACCAGAATCATCAGGGAAGCCATCGAAATTTGAAAACATCCGAACAATCTGAATTCACGAGATGATACCCAGAGGTTACCAACAGCATGGAAACCAGCACTAACAAGAACAGATACTAACAAAGAACACCAAACTAATACTTCTACATCGCAAACCAGCCGTTACACTCCAAACACGAGCCCAACGACACGGAACAATGCACACACTCGTCCAAGGGCAACCAACCGAAACGCTAACGGAGTATATAACCACCACCCGAATCCAGAAAACGTCAGTTTACGAATAACAAGAAGCAGAAGGAGACAGTTATCGCAGACCTGAAGATTGTTATGCCTTATTTTTACGTTAGCCAATGTTTCGCATTACTTATGCTTTTCGCATTATTTGATACTTTAACTCGCAACTTTACGATCGTGTCTGGTATATTTGGTGAACTAGTTTGACATGCCTTATCTATTATTGTGTGAACTCATTTCGGTTTCTTAAGCTATTGCTTTATTGAAATCTAATTTTGGGGCATTCTCACGAGGAATTTAATTACAAGTTTAGGGTTATCTAAGTCTACGCTATATAACGAATAATTCCTGGGCCTGTTAGACAATTTTTAGGCCAACCTACCTGTATTTGGTCTGTTGTTTTAATCTCCGGATGTAAACATTGTTATTTTCATCGACAATTCATGTTTCCGGGTTGCGATTTCTGTGTGATCTTGATTATCTCCACCTTAGATTTATTGCTGTCCTGTTTCCCTGGTTGTAAAAGGAAGTATTGTGTTAGGATATTCTGTTAGCACCTTATTTACTCTGCTGCAACTAAAGCATGTACTGTGGCAAACGGATAACCTCTTTTGGTTTTATAGACTGTTGTTTGCTTAAAAAGAAAAGGTTTATTGTAGCATGGGACTAGTTTAGACGTCGTGCATACTTGTGTTCTTCCTTCACGGACATGCCCTGGGTGTAATTGGTGGGGCCTTTCACAGAAATTGTATCTTCCGAGCCTCCGTTGAACATAACCTTTAGAACGTATATCGCTGTAGCTACGTCCGTTACCAATGCCTGTAAGTTCGTTTGGATCGGGAAAAATCCCGTCACTTCTTGCGTGTTTTATCTGTAGTTATTAGATATTTACTTGGTTGTCAATCGTTTAATTATACGTATTCTCTCTCATGATGTTCGGCGGGGCCGTGCATTGTTTACGAATTTGTTAGATTACATGTCAATGGGTCACTGCGCTGAATGTTGCATGACCGCCAACTCTCTGGGCGTGAAATCTCTCTTCTCGTTTTATCTGACTTTATATTTTTACGTACATTGTAAGTGTATTACGATGTGTTTTGTCATCATTTCGAACTCAGAAGATAGTTGTGGTTAATTATTAAGATCTCGTTAGTAGTGTGCTCTATTGCAGGGAAATTTTGTGTTCGTTAATTTTATTTGAATTTTTCCCGCGTTCATACCGAATTGTTTCCGTGACTCGCTATTTGAAGGCCTGCGTGATGGCTATAGCGCACTGGTTTTTGAGGATGCACGTTTTCTGACTTTACTTCTATGTCGATCTTCGAATGAAGAACATTAGCTCAAGCTACTTATTCTTGTTAATTATTTGTATGTCTTAAGTAGACATTAACGCATTAGCGGTTCTAATGAATAAGTAGTAAATTTTCGCTACCTTAATTAGGTGTTTTTCGTGGGTGTATCGTAGTTTACCGCCACTTGAAATCTTGTAGTGCCACGAGGTGGTCTCCAAGTATTCTCCATTTTGTGCTATTGGTGACTTTTGGAAGTCAGTTATCGTCGTTCTCCAGAGAAAACCTGGGGTAAGTTCTGAGCAAATTTTATGTTAATTTTCAGAGTTTTTATCTCTGCTTTTTCTTTCCCTCTAAATCAATAGGAACTAGTAGTACCGTATCAATAGGAACTAGTAGTACCGTATCAACAGGAACTAGTAGTATCGTAGCAATAGGAACTTGTAGTACCGTGCTAAAACTTCAGTATTAACGCCGACATTGCGGCTGTACATTTCCATTGACGATCACAGCGTTATAGTCGATCTACCTGTTGTACTTGACATTCAACTCAGAGGCTCCTGCGAGGAATTTTCTCCTGCCGGCCAGAATTACGCAGTGGAACCATCTCCAGCTAGGAAGTTCTCCTTTCGCACAGCTAGCCAGATAAGTACAGCACCAAACATTATCTTCTACATGTGTCTCGACTGATTTCTCTAAATCTTGTGCCAGTTAGGCTGGCAAGTTTTTTTAAAAATTAACTAGTGCCTTGCTTAATTTTAATAAACCACTATTTCATGTGCTAAGTTCCAAACCGTAGTTTAACTTTTGTTATTTTGTAAATTTGAATGTGCTGTATACTGGGTGATTCCAGCAGCAGATCATTTGTTTTAGTACTCACTGTTTACGTACACTGGTACAAACGAAGTACTCTTCAAATTTAACTTACGTGTTTCAATTCCTTACTGTAAAATCTTTGAATTGCCTTAATCTGTTGTATTAAAATTTTCAATGTTTAAACGTGCTATTTAATTAACAATTGTTTACTTTAAAATTCTATCAGTATTTTCTTTAAAACTTTAGTAGACTAAATTTTACCTAAATCTAAATTTGCTTAGTTTGTAACGACGCTCCTTCGTTAATTGAGTAAAATATCATTTATTCACGTTTCATATCTACTTTGAATTGCAATTTTCAAATTATATATGTCTGATATTTTATTCAACCGATCATTAATAATTGTTTATCATGTTATAAATATTTTTGTAATTAGTATGCTATTTCATCTATTCGTTTCTTTGTCGTTCGCGCTCTTAAATTGTCCGAAGACGTCACGATTATCTTTCGCGCGTTGCTACGTCACGTTTACGTATGAGAATCCCACTCTGCATACTTGTTTTTCATGGCGAAGCGACCATATAAAAGAGCCGTCCACGGCCAAGAAATAAGACAGAGAGATTCTTCCTTCCGACCCGTTCCCGGCCAGAGCACTTAGACCTATTTGTCGTGAGTGTTCTGACACCGTCTTCTTTAATTAAAGCAGGCCCATCGTCGTGCTTTGATTAAAGATCCGTAACCTTGTCAATTAAAGCAGGCCCATTGTCATGCTTTAATTCGTAACCTTTTTCTTTAATTGAAGCAGGCCCATTGTCGTGCTTTGATTAAGAATCCGTGACCTTTCTTTTAATTGAAGCAGGCCCATTGTCGTGCTTTGATTAAATACCTACAACCTTTTTCTTTAATTGAAGCAGGCCCATTGTCATGCTTTAATTAAGAACCTACAACCTTTTTTTTAATTGGAGTAGGCCTATTGTCATATTTCAATTAGAATATTCCAAAAACCGCAGACTGAATTAAATAATTTAGATTCTTTTCCAGATCCGCGTAACGTCATAGTAAATCATAAATTCTCGCACGTAAATAAAATTTTACAAACCTCCGAGCTTAAGTACAAGGCACGCGGCATCGCGAAGTAAACGTTGTACTTTCTCGCTGTAACTTCAAGCGACCGCACATTTTGCGATACTCGACAAATTTCACCGTCAAGCGTTAGTAAAGCCCGGACAATGTATTAAAAGTAATAATTGTTTTCTTTTTTTATGGAAACACTAAAGATAAAATTATTCCTAGCATGGAAAGACCTGTTGTATTTCTTATCATTGTAGAATTTGAAACACGGATGTAATTTTAGGTTATAAAATAAATATTTTATTTATAGATCGTTGACTGCGACTTTAATGTTCCGATTTAATTTGTTTTACTTTATTGTTACGTCGTAGGCATGTGATTAGTGTAAATATATTTGTTGTATCTGTATATATAGTTTTGTTTACAATAAACACAATAATATAAAATCCGTCTGTTGTATGATATGTCGATAGGTTAATTTAATTCATGCATTTCAAAGATAAACAAACATCTGTCTTAACATTAACGTAAGTGTATTAGATTATGAGGAAACAAAGTAATACGTACCCATATAAATAAACTCACGACGAGAGCTAGTCCGTGATACGCAATTTGGATTCACATAGTCACTTTTCATTCAGTAGCACGAGAAGTCATTTCCAATTTTCTTTTGACGTATCCCTACCGTTCTGAAAGTTGGCACGCTTACCGACATTAACCCGTGGATACGTAACATAGCTTGATGTAAGTATAGGCTACCCAACGTGCACCCGTGTTTGGATGAGAAACTACTATCAGTAATTATAGAATCTAATATTTAAAAAGAAGAAAAAATAGATTTTTCTTGGTATGCGGTGGTTCCGTTAAGTAAATACCGAAAATAATTAACCATAATTATTTATAAATTAACCACTGCATTACAAGTTAAATCATATGTAAACATAAGCCTTTGCAGATTACACCACTATCTGATACGAAATATTGCTATTATATTCTAACAATTGAGTTACCGTAAATTTTAAGTTGTATCGCCTTTAGTAGGCTACTTTTTTTTTAATCCTTTGTAATATATTGTAAGGTCGAGGAAACGTTTCTACTACCGTCCTACCTCTTATGAATACTGCGGAGGTTATGTTAATATGTTTTATTATTTTAATTTTGCTGAGGTTATGACCTTTTTTTTGCCACATAATATAAATTGCTAATAGTCATATCTTTTTGTTGTTTTGAGTAACTTAATAATCCAACATTTATTACATATATAGTGCGTTTAAAATTCTAACATTTACCTTCACTTTTTTTTTAATATTACCATCTTTTTTTTTATTTATATCAAGACTGTTTAAATACATAGTTTACTGTTCACCTTATCTTTTATTATTTATTATTGGTTATGTAAACCCCTACCTTTCGTCTTAATTAGCGCATGAAGGAGGTTTGTTTATCGGATCCTATACAGGGTGATCCAGTAGTGTAACCCGCTGGAGGGACACAGCCAGTGGCAGATCTTAGAAAACGCAGGTAGGTTACCGTTAAGGTAGCGCAGTGTCCTGGTGCCCAGAGACAACTTTGCTAGCGTCGCCGCCGACCGACGCCCATATCTTAAGTTTAGTTATCTGAACCGTCACGCCATCTGCCATTTGAGCTAGCTCGGCCCTGCGATTTTCAATTCCTTCTACCACACTATAGAGATCTCCTTATACTGTGACTCACCTAAGTCAGTAAAATTAGTTACGACGTTGTTCAGGGTGTAACAAATTGGCGCCCAACGTTTCGGCCAACTTTCCGCCATCTTCCGGAATAAAAAAAAAAATTTTACCCAACGTCTCAGCCAAGTTTTCGCTACCTTCCGTAACAAATTGATGCCCATCGTTGTGGGCCCAACGAATAACAAATTTGCACCCAACGTTTCGGCTAAGCTTCCGTCACCCTCAAATTTTTGTTTTGTTTGTGTCATCCAACAACTCACAAATTGACACCTAACGTTTCGGCCTAGTTTTCGCCACATTCCGGAACAAATTTGGCAACCGACGTTTCGACCAAGTTTTCACCATCTTCAGGGAAATTTCTCGCATTTTCAATTTTCTTTGTTTTGGTTGCCCCTAACGTGATAACGTGTCGCTGTTCAACGTTTCGGACAAGTTTTCTCCATCTTCCGGAATATTTTCCTTATCTTTCAGAATTTCTTGCCGCTAACATTTCGCCGTACCGGACGGCGGTGTTATACGTTGGAGGAGCTACTTATTTCGGATCAACGTTTCGGTCCTGGCCATCTTCAGGAACAAATTTCGCATTTTTTCATTTTAAGCCCTTTTCTCGATTTAGGTGAGTAGGTGGACGTTAAGCCTTTCTTACCGATCAGTTTTCTTCCTATTTCCGTCTACTCCCTCACCTAATTTAATTTTGACTGTTTGATTTTTGTAAAACGTGAGACTTACCTTAGGATTTAAAGTACCTTTGTCATCCAGAATTTAGTTGTGTGTCTTAGGACTTGAGACTCTGTTTGCTTGATTCCAGTGCCGCCATTTTTCTTTCATTTCCTATTTTCTGCTGAAATAACTCCCGCTATGGCTTCCAATCTACAGATCAATCGACTTACGAAGAAAGACCTTGAGTATTTGTTGACTGTTCAGGGGTCCGATGTGCCATCTACGGTGGATGAAATGCGAGGCACGTATCGAGGTCTGCTGAGGTATGCTAGGTCTTACCCATCGGATGCTAAGCCTACTTATTCGTTTACGTATGCGGAGGATTCCGCGGCCATAAAGGCAAAGTTCACTTTTATTGAAGGGCTCATCGACCAGTTTGTGGGGAATCGTGAGTCTTCTGACTACCACAAAATATCTACCGCCCTTGCTTTTATAATGAGCCGTATCAATAACTCCTGTCCACAATCTGAGGAGGAGGTGAGTGAACAACGTAAGTTTAAGGGTCGCGCTGCTGCTTTGGACTATCGCCTCTTCGATAAGGCTCGCACCCTACGGCGCGCTTCCACATTTAGCCTCTTACAGTCTCCCACTGCCGGTAACTCTGTTCCTCAAGGGAGTGAAGAGGAATTTAGCGATGAGAATGACCCTATCAGGTCACCAGTAGGTGTTTTCCCTAATTCAGCTCACTCGACTTTTGCCTTATGGATGAAATTAAGCAACAAACTCAAGGTCCTAATGAGACTATCGGTTTATACGTATCGGTCATGAAAAACCTTTTTTCTCGACTTTCTGATCCAGTCCCTGAAAAAACTCAATTACGAATTTTGCAACGTAATATCTTACCTTTTTATCAGACGCAGTTGGGTTTAACAGAGGTCAATTCCATCGCAGAACTCCTTAAATTTGGGAAAATTCTCGAAGCCCGCAAAGCCTCTGCTGAAGCTTATGCGTCGCCTCCTTTGCGTGGTAAAACGCTCGAACCGGATTTGGCTTATGTCAACGCAGATCCCGTCCCAAATCGTTCTCGTGACCGTGTGGCACCTGTTACTTCCACCCCAAACCGTTCTCGCGTCCGTGTAGCACCTGTCACTGCAAATGCTGTCACATGTTGGAATTGTCGTCAAACAGGTCATCATTATTCCCAATGTACGTTACCTCGCAAACGTTTTTGTTATCGTTGTGGTCGTCCAGAGACCATAGTATCTTCTTGTCCGCAGTGGTCGGGAAACGCCCGACGTGCGCACTAAATGGCCGTCCCGTGCGTACAGTATACACAGCGGCCTATCGTCAAATTAGAGCTCGGCTGGGGTTTATTCTCGCGCATGCCATAGGAGATGAACGCCCCTATCTTAGAGTACATGTATTTGGGAAAGAGTTTCTTGGTCTTTTGGACTCAAGTTCATCACGCACTATATTAGGTGAAGCGGGTTGGTCCGTTTTAAAGGGTTTTGTTCCGCTTAAGTCATCTATGCCCTTCTGCACTATTGCCAACGGATCACGTTGCAAGATATCAGGAGAGGTTGCCTTGCCTATTAATGTTAGGAATCGGTCTAAGGTCTTTGACGTGTTGGTGGTACCTGAACTATCTCATCAGCTTATTCTGGGCGCAGACTTTTGGCGAGACATGGGAATCGTCCCAGACATGCGCCATGGCGAATGGGTATTTTCTAAAGAACCCTATGTGGCTTCTGTGGACGTCGAATCGTATGAGTTGTCTGATGAGCGTCAACGCCAGCTCCAGGCTATCATCAGTAAGAACTTTCCTATCGTCGACAAGGAGGAGTTAGGTTGTGCCAAAGTTGTAGAGCACACTATAATCACTAGTAGCCCTCCGATTAAGCAACGCTACTACTCGATATCTCCGGCGGTGCAAAAAGTGGTCGACGCTGAGTTAGACAAGATGTTGGACCTCGGAGTTGTTGAGGTCTCAGAGTGGTTAGTCTTCACCCATTCTTCTCGTGCCTAAGAAGGATAAAACTTATCGATTTTGCGTCGATTATCGTAAGCTCAATCAGGTCACCGAGAGAGATGCCTATCCCCTTCCCTATGTGTCAAATACCTTGGATAAACTACGAGACGCTAAATATCTTACGTCTCTCGATATAAAAAGTGCGTACTGGCAAATTCCTGTTGCCGAGTCTTCCCGTCAATATAAGGCTTTCACCGTGCCGAATCGGGGTTTGTTTCAATTTTATCGACTTCCTTATGGATTGCACAATGCACCTGCCTCCTGGCAGCGTTTCATAGATAGAGTTCTGGGACCTGAATTAGAACCCTACGTTTTCGTGTATCTGGATATCATAATCGTCACTCCTACCTTTGAAAAACACTTGACCATTTTAGAGCAAGTTTTATCTCGTCTACGTGAAGCTGGTCTAACGCTTAATAGAGACAAATGTCAGTTTTGTCGCGACGAATTGAAGTACCTGGGATATGTGGTCAATCGTCGGGGGTTGATGGTCGAGCCTGACAAAGTTAAGGCTATCATCGGAATCGCCACTCCCAAAAATGTCTCAGAAGTCAGACGTTTAGTTGGTATGGCTTCATGATATCGACGCTTCGTCCCTAATTTTTCTACCGATATCTCTCCGCTTACTGATTTGTTAAGGAAGAACCGTCCTTTCGTTTGGACGCTAGCTTGTGAGGAAGCCTGGTCATCTCTGCGTGAACGTTTAGTTTCCTCTCCGATTTGGCATGTCCTGATTTCCAATACGAATTCATCATTCAAACTGATGCTAGTGACTACGGTCTTGGAGCCGTGTTGACTCAAGACATAGACGGACAGGAGAAAATAATCAGTTACCTTAGCCGTTCTTTAACACCTGCCGAACGTAAATTCTCTACAGTTGAGAAAGAGTGCCTTGCCGTCCTCTGGGCAATAGAAAAGCTTCGCCCATATATCGAATGCTCACACTTATGGTGATAACGGACCATTACTCCCTCTGCTGGCTGAACTCCCTTAATTCTCCGTCGGGAAGATTGGCTCGATGGGCCGTACGTCTTCAGCAGTATGACTTTACTATCATCCACCGTAAAAGTAAATTCAATGTAGGTCCGGACACTCTCTCCCGTTCAGTTCCCAAGTTGGAAATCGTTCAAGTCAATCCTAAAAGTCAAGACAAATGCTACGTTCGTATCTTAGAACAACTTAAGAGACATCCCGAGAAGTACCCACAATTTGAACTTATCGGTGGGATACTTCGACGTTACGTATCGCCTAATAGTACTTTTCCCTCTGAGGATACCGATTCCTGGAAAATTTATGTTCCTAAGGAACAACGTCATAAGGTCCTTTTAGAATATCATAACGAGCCCACGAGTGGTCATCTAGGCATTGCGAAGACTCTCGCTCGCATATCGCAACACTACTATTGGCCTAAGATGTTAGGAAATGTGATTCGTCACATCAAAGCATGTCCTAATTGCAATAGAGCGAAATCTCTTCAAAGAGCTCCTGTCGGTCGTATGGGTGGACATTCTAAAATTACTAAGCCATGAGAAGTACTCAGTGTCGACATTGTTGGTCCTCTTCCGAGATCCAAGCGAGGTTTTAATTACATTTTGGTGGTCTCTGACATCTTCAGTAAGTTTGTTCTGACTTTTCCGTTACGTAAAGCTTCTCCCAAGACTATTATCCGACATCTCGAAGAAGATGTGTTTCTAATTTTTGGCGTACCTCGTTCTGTTATTACCGATAATGGCGTGCAGTTCCGCTCTAACGACTATCGTTCTATGTTAAAAGAATATAAAGTACGTCCATGCTATACTGCGAATTACCATCCTCAAGCGAATCCCGTGGAACGCGTGAATAGGGTTATTAAAACCATGCTGATTTCATATGTCTCTGACAATCATCGCGAATGGGACGTCTATCTTCCGAAAGTCACTTGCGCCTTGCGCACTGCTAGACACGAAGTCACTGGACATACCCCCTATTTCATTAACTTCGGCCGTGAGATGAATCTCGCTGGAGAAAGAATTTCCGATGCTCCTATCTCTGAAGGAACTCCGCTTGTTGAGGTCCGCGATCCGGAAAAACTAATAGAACGTTCCGAAGGTATCTCTAAGCTCTACCGTGATATCAAATCTCGCTTGCAGAAAGCGTATGAGCGTGCTAAGTCGCGCTATGACACTCGTCATAGACGGGAAGAGTTTTTGGTAAACCAGTTGGTCTGGCGTAAAAAATTCGTACCTTCTGATGCCGCCAAGTTCTATACCGCTAAATTGGCAGATAAATATATCGGTCCCTTCCAAATCAGTAAACGCATCTCGACTGACATTTATGAGCTCAAAACTTGCGAAGGTAAATTGCTGCCCGGTGCGTGGCATGCAAGTCTACTGAAACCTCAGCCGAGTGATGACTTAGATCTACCTTCTCACGTAATCAGCTGTCCGAACTATCGCTTACCTTGAATTTGTCTTTTCGTTATTAATACCTACTGTTACAACTTTTACTTTGGCCTGTAGAGAGTGCCTTGGCTTGCAGTCGTAACACCAGAATTTCTCTACCGTGTACCTCGCGTGATGTAGGAGGCATCTAAAGGGGCATTTTCGTCTGTAGAGAGGGCCGAAAGAATTCTCCTACCGTGAGCCCTGCGTGAAGTAAAAGTCTTCTAAATCGACCCTGTTAATAATGTCCCTCTACCACCTTAGGACAAACATATTTCTTTTATCGACCTACCGGTGTGTTTACCGACCCCATTGCACAGCATAGCCTTATGATTCCGTCTATGCACTTACCTTCTCGTACCTTTATCGTTTCCGTGTGTTTCGGATTTACCGTTTCTTTGCATACATGGAGTGGCAGCCTTGCTAGGGGTGCACACACAAAATTTCGTTTACCTTATCGGACATGACTTACCTTTTAAGCTGACTAATGTTGATTACGACTTACTTACCGGATTTGACTTTTCTATACTCGTGAAGGCTTAAAGAGAGACGGTCCCTTTGTGTGATAGTCCTCAGCCGTCCAAGGGTCGTGTCCTGGCGACCTTTTTGCTATTTTTCCTGTCAAAATGTTACCTCCAGGAAATGATTATGACTTATGCCTTATGGTTTATCGTTCGCCCTCAGCGTTTCAGTCGGGACAACGCCGGTCCAGATTTTAAACTCTTGTTTGCTAATATCTATTTTTGTCTGGCGACCTACCTTTATTTTGTTGCTTCCGGAATGTTTCGTTTGTCGCGTTGTGCTGTCCGTGAGCAGTCTCGCCAGTCTGAGCTTTACCCTATCTTTTATTACCTCTTCCTTATTCCGCTTTGCATCAGGTCTCGGGGCGCGTCTGTGCAGAATCTCGACACCATTTGATTTTGTTTTCGTTACTATCCCGTACCGGCTGAATGCCGAAGGGCCACGTGGTGGTTTTGGCCAAGCTGTCTGGTGTTGCTGTGATTGGGTGTGGTTGTGTGCGCTCGCGTGGTGGACAACGTCCGCTTTAGTATTCTCGCTTACCTTTTTTTTAACTATCTTCTGTACCGTCAGCCTATGTTTCCGGTGCAAGAAATTGCTCTACGTTCAATTTCTTTTCGCTGGAAAGGGGGGAGTTTGTTATGCCTTATTTTTACGTTTAGCCAATGTTTCGCATTACTTATGCTTTTCGCATTATTTGATACTTTAACTCGCAACTTTACGATCGTGCCTGGTATATTTGGTGAACTAGTTTGACATGCCTTATCTATTGTGTGAACTCATTTCGGTTTCTTAAGCTAAATTTATTGAAATCTAATTTTGGGGCATTCTCACGAGGAATTTAATTACAAGTTTAGGGTTATCTAAGTCTACGCTATATAACGAATAATTCCTGGGTCTGTTAGACAATTTTTAGGCCGACCTACCTGTATTTGGTCTGTTGTTTTAATCTCCGGATGTAAACATTGTTATTTTCATCGACAATTCATGTTTTCGGGCTGCGATTTCTGTGTGATCTTGATTATCTCCACCTTAGATTTATTGCTGTCCTGTTTCCCTGGTTGTAAAAGGAAGTATTGTGTTAGGATATTCTGATAGCACCTTATTTACTCTGCTGCAACTAAAGCATGTACTGTGGCAAACGGATAACCTCTTTTGGTTTTATAGACTGTTGTTTGCTTAAAAAGAAAAGGTTTATTGTAGCATGGGACTAGTTTAGACGTCGTGCATACTTGTGTTCTTCCTTCACGGACATGCCCTGGGTGTAATTGGTGGGGCCTTTCACAGAAATTGCATCTTCCGAGCCTCCGTTGAACATAACCTTTAGAACGTATATCGCTGTAGCTACGTCCGTTACCAATGCCTGTAAGTTCGTTTGGATCGGGAAAAATCTCGTCACTTCTTGCGTGTTTTATCTGTAGTAATTAGATATTTACCTGGTTGTCAATCGTTTAATTATACGTATTCTCTCTCATGATGTTCGGGGGGGCCGTGCATTGTTTACGAATTTGTTAGATTACATGTCAATGGGTCACTGCGCTGAATGTTGCATGACCGCCAACTCTCTGGGCGTGAAATCTCTCTTCTCGTTTTATCTGACTTTATATTTTTACGTACATTGTAAGTGTATTACGATGTGTTTTGTCATCATTTCGAACTCAGAAGATAGTTGTGGTTAATTTTTAAGATCTCGTTACTAGTGTGCTCTATTGCAGGAAAATTTTGTGTTCGTTAATTTTATTTGAATTTTTCCCGCGTTCATACCGAATTGTTTCCGTGACTCGCTATTTGAAAGCCTGCGTGATGGTTATAGCGCACTGGTTTTTGAGGATGCACGTTTTCTGACTTTACTTCTAAGTAGTAAATTTTCGCTACCTTAATTAGGTGTTTTTCGTGGGTATATCGTAGTTTACCGCCACTTGAAATCTTGTAGTGCCACGAGGTGGTCTCCAAGTATTCTCCATTTTGTGCTATTGGTGACTTTTGGAAGTCAGTTATCGTCGTTCTCCAGAGAAAACCTGGGGTAAGTTCTGAGCAAATTTTATGTTAATTTTCAGAGTTTTTGTCTCTGCTTTTTCTTTCCCTCTAAATCAATAGGAACTAGTAGTACCGTATCAATAGAAACTAGTAGTACCGTATCAATAGGAACTAGTAGTACCGTAGCAATAGGAACTAGTAGTACCGTATCAATAGGAACTTGTAGTACCGTATCAATAGGAACTTGTAGTACCGTGCTAAAACTTCAGTATTAACGCCGACATTGCGGCCGTACATTTCCATTGAGGATCACAGCGTTATAGTCGATCTACCTGTTGTACTTGATATTAACCACGGCCAGAATTACGCCGCGGAACCATCTCCAGCTAGGGAGTTCGCACAGCTAGCCAGATAAGTACAGCACCAAACATTATCTTCTACATGTGTCTCGACTGATTTGTCTAAATCTTGTGCCAGTTAGGCTGGACAGTACACAAGTTTTTTTTAAAATTAACTAGTGCCTTGCTTAATTTTAATAAACCACTATTTCATGTGCTAAGTTTCAAACCGTAATTTAACTTTTGTTATTTTGTAAATTTGAATGTGCTGTATACTCGGTGACTCCAGCATTTGTTTTAGTACTCACTGTTTACGTACACTGGTACAAACGAAGTACTCTTCAAATTTAACTTACGTGTTTCAATTCCTTACTGTAAAATCTTTGAATTGCCTGAATCTGTTGTATTAAAATTTTCAATGTTTAAACGTGCTATTTAATTAACAATTGTTAAATCTAAATTTGCTTAGTTAAATCATATGTAAACATAAGCCTTTGCAGATTACACCATTATCTGATACGAAATATTGCTATTATATTCTAACAATTGAGTTACCGTAAATTTTAAGTTGTATCGCCTTTAGTAGGCTACTTTTTTTTAATCCTTTGTAATATATTGTAAGGTCGAGGAAACGTTTCTGCTACCGTCCTACCTCTTATGAATACTGCGGAGGTTATGTTAATATGTTTTATTATTTCAATTTTGCTGAGGTTATGACCTTTTTTTTGCCACATAATATAAATTGCTAATAGTCATATCTTTTTGTTGTTTTGAGTAACTTAATAATCCAACATTTATTACATATATAGTGCGTTTAAAATTCTAACATTTACCTTCACTTTTTTCTTAATATTACCATCTTTTTTTAATTTATATCAAGACTGTTTAAATACATAGTTTACTGTTCACCTTATCTTTTATTATTTATTATTGGTTATGTTAACCCCTACCTTTCGTCTTAATTAGCGCATGAAGGAGGTTTTTTTATCGGATCCTATACAGGGTGATCCAGTAGTGTAACCCGCTGGAGGGACACAGCCAGTGGCAGATCTTAGAAAACGCAGGTAGGTTACCGTTAAGGTAGCGCAGTGTACTGGTGCCCAGAGACAACGTCGCTAGCGTCGCCGCCGACCGACGCCCATATCTTAAGTTTAGTTATCTGAACCGTCACGCCATCTGCGATTTGAGCTAGCTTGGCCCTGCGATTTTCAATTCCTTCTACCACACTATGGAGATCTCCTTATACTGTGACTCACCTAAGTCAGTAAAATTGGTTACGACGTTGTTTAGGGTGTAACAAGATGACAAGTGTGATTTTGCCGAAACGTCGTCAAGAAACCAGCATCGGTCTTTCCAAAGACCAAGCAGTGGAAACGCGGAAGAAAACCCGGAATCCAGTGACAACACATATATATATATATAAAGTAAATAATTTCATGGGGTATATATATATATATATTATTATTAAAAAGCAATCCTACAAATAAATTTCAAAAAATTAACAACAATCTAATCACTGGGTGGGAGAAGAAAAATTTAATATCACCAACAATAGCGAAGAAACTAAAAATCAATAATGCACAGTCTCCCAAAATGTATGGACTGCCAAAACTGCACAAACCCCTTGTACCATTGAGACCGATTGTCTCATGTATTCAGAGCCCGTTCTACAGCCTGTCGAAATATTTAGCAGACATATTATCCAACACCATAGGTAAAAATCAATGTTACATCAAGAATTCATTCGACTTCAAACACTTTCTTGACTCAATAAACATTAACAGGGAGCACAAGCTAATTTCTTTAGATGTAGAGTCCCTATACACAAACATACCCTTAAACCTCGCAAGGGAAGTTATCCAACAAAAATGGAACACCATCAAAAACTTCACTGATTTACCTGAGACAGATTTTCTGGAGGTTATTGAATTGACATTATCCACCACATACTTCCAATATAACAACAAATGGTACACCCAAAAAGAAGGAGTGGCGATGGGAGCTCCCATTTCTAGTGTAGTAGCTCAGATGGTGCTCGAGCATGTCGAAAATGTGGTACTGGGAAATTTGGATTTTGAACCCACATAAGAAATGAAATATTTGATCTCATTTATTAAAGAAATAAATTTATATAGAATATTTGCATAATAAATTTTATAACTGAGTTAGTTTTGGGCATAATTAAATTAAATAATAAGTTTTGAATTATTGAAAGATCATATTATTGGATACATAAACATATAAATTTAAATTTATATACGGAGGAGAGTTAAAAAGTTTTGTTAATATTTACTTATGGTTTTTATAAATATTTGAATGTTTAGGTGAGTGAGGTGTTGCATATACATTACAAAAACCAAGATTTGAATTATTTTGGTTATAATAATAGTAATAGGTGTTTGTAATTTATATTACCCCCTCCCTAGTACATTTTATGACGTACCAACGTGGGGCGATTAAGAATAAGACTCGCACATAGTATTTTGATTATTTTATTCACTTTGATATTAACAGCAACATAATAAACATTATATAAAGGTGATAAGCAAAGTTTTAAATAAAATTATATTTATACAGGGTGTAACAAAATAAGTGTAAAACATTTCAGGGGGTGATTCCTTAGCGAAAAAGAGATAGGGTCTTTCATATAAAAAAACTTCAATGGAGCATCCCTTGTTAAGATACAGCCCCATAAAGGGGGTATATAAAATTTGTTTTACAATTTTTCTCACAAACACTAAAAATGTAATTTATTTCCAATGTAACTTTTTGTCTGATCATTTGTTTACCATTTAAAAATCTATTTCCAATACCTTGTTTCATTCGAAACAAAAAATATCTCTTGAATTTTTTGCCCAAAAGTAATCAGTTCGCAGCAAAAAATTATTTTATGAACAACTACAGAGATACATCGTCATAAATGCGAACTGGATTAGTATTGTTATTTTGTAGTTACTACCTGCATCAAAATACATATGATTAAAGATGAATAAACAAAACTAATTTATTAATAACAAAACATAAAACATGTAGAAATCATAGTAAATGTTCAATATGTCCACCTTCAGTCATTACACATGCGTCTAGACGTCGGCGCATTGAGCCACGTATTCGCTCAAATATTCCTGGATTCTCTCTAATTACCCTGCACGCATCGATGATGCGGTTTCTTAAGTCCTCTACATCGCGAACAGGAGTAGGATAAACCAAAGTCTGTAAATGGCCCCAAGTAGAGAAATCGAGAGGATTGACATCCGGGGATCGAGCGGGCCAATTCTGTGGTCCTCCTCGACCTATCCAATGATTTGGATATGTTTGGGTTAAATGCTGACGTGCTGCTTGACTAAAATGGGCGGGAGCCCCATCATGCATAAAAAACATATCCCTTCTGACGCCCAAAGGAACTTCCTCCAGCAGTACTGGATGCACTTCTCTTAAAAATTGAGTGTATGCCTCACCATTTAATCGAGGAGGTAGAAAATGAGGGCCAATTAAATAATCCTCAATAACTCCGAGCCACACGTTAAGAGAAAAGTGTTCTTGATGGTTAGCTTGTACAATAGCGTGAGGGTTTTCATCAGCCCATATGTGGTTATTATGAAAATTGTTCCCGAGAAAAAGTATATTCGTCTGTGAATTCGATCGTCTTCAGAAAGTCAGGATTTCTTCTAATCATTTCCAGCATCTAATTGGAAAATTCAAGACGGTTCGGAAAATCTCGCTGTAACAGTGCCTGTACTCGTTGCAGATGGTAGGGGTATAAGAGTTGTTCCTTTAAAATTCGAAATACCGTCATATGATCAACATTTAACTCGAAAGCAATCTTTCTAGTACTGCTAGTAGGTTGTTCTTCAACCAAATTAAGTACTGCTTCTTCAAGATGTGCTGTTCTAACTTCTCGATGGCGACCACAATCCTGCGTTCTTTTGTCGAATGAACCATATTCTCGTAATCGTTGATGAAGTCGGGCAAATATTCTATGCGAAGGAAGCTGCCGTTGAGGATACATTTCAGCATATCTTCTAGAAGCTTCTAACCCATTCCCCTGCGACAGACCGTAAACGTAATGCATATCAGCCATTTCCTCATTTGTGTATGCCATTTTAATAACAAGTGTGTTATTAAACTAACAAATTACGAACAAAACAACGACACACAATTCAGTATTAATTAAATTTCAAAAATTTACAAACCGACAGCGTGATACCACTACTAGCGGCCTACTAAATAAATTAGTTTTACATTTTCGTTTTATGACGATGTATCTCTGTAGTTGTTCGTAAAATAATTTTTTGCTGCGAACTGATTACTTTTGGCCAAAAAATTCAAGAGACATTTTTTGTTTAGAATGAAACAAGGTATTGGAAATAGATTTTTAAATGGTAAACAAATAATCAGACAAAAAGTTACATTGGAAATAAATTACATTTTTAGTGTTTGTGAGAGAAATTGTAAAACAAATTTTATGTACCCCCTTTATGGGGCTGTATCTTAACAAGGGATGCTCCATTGAAGTTTTTTATATGAAAGACCCTATCTCTTTTTCGCTAAGGAATCACCCCCTGAAATGTTTTACACTTATTTTGTTACACCCTGTATAGTAAAAATGAATACCAGATCTAAAAGTAATTCTGGTTTAAATAGAACTGAATCATCTAGTGAGAATGAAGAGGAGGTAGGACAGGAAGTGAATTTACAAGAGGAAGGATAAGATATATCACAGGTACCGGTAGAAGTTTTACAGAGAGGTGAGATACAGGATAGAGGTGATAAGGTAGAAATACAAGGAGAGACTTCTAAAATAGAAATGTCGACTCCAGTAGTAGATTTGGGATCAATTGTACAAATGTTAAGACAAATGAACGAAGAAATAAGTGGTAAATTTGACAAGGCGAGTGAAGATAATAAGAAAATTAGAGAGGAGGATAAAAAAGAATTAATTGGTAAATTTGACAAGGCGAGTGAAGAGAATAATAAGAATATGAAGAAAATGACAAGAGAATAAGAAGAATTTAGTGGATTTGAAGGAAGAATTAAGTGGAAAGTTGGACAAGGCAAATAAGGATAATAGAGAAGAAAATAAAAGAAATCTCGAAGAATTTAAGAAAACTTTATTAAGAGATACAGATGAAAAGGTTAAAAAACTTACTACTGAAATGAATAGCAGGGAAGTGAAAATGCGGAAAGAAATGGATGACAAATTGAAAATTAAAGATTCAGAAGTTAAAACACTTATTACTAATAAAGTACAAGAGGTTGAAAATAAAGTAAAGGGTGTACAGGAAAATGTGAAACAAATAGAGAAAAATAATAATGAGAAACATAAGGAATTGGCTAAACGTATACGAGAGGAAGTGGATCAAGTGAATAAAGATGTTTCAGAGAAAACAGAAAAACTGGAAGAGAACTTTAATAAGAAAATAGAAATTACAGAGGAAAAATGTTTGAAAGATATTAGAGTATTATCTGTTTCTACAAATGTACAGAAATTAGGAATGGAGGAGGTTTTAAAAGAATGTGAGGAACAGAAGTTAGAATTGAAAGAGCTTTTGTTGAAGTTCCAAAATATAAAGATACCGCAGGCTATGTATACTCCATCTTATCATGCATTAAATAATGGTATAAGAATTGAAAATATAACTCATTTTAGTGGAGATAAAATGTCAACACATCCCATGGCATATTTGACTAACATATTAAGATACATAGAAGAGATACCAGATTACAGGAGTCAAATGAACATTATTAGAGCTACTATGAATAATGGTGCGGCAGATTGGTTACAGCGAGTTGAAGATGATTGTCATGACTTAAGACAGTTTGTGGAATTATTTAAAAAAAATTCTGGAGTGAGACGCAGCAAAGCAGAGCACATCAGAGGTTATTAACAGGACGAGAGTTTATAATAAAAGTAGAAGATCCATGGTATATAGAAAATTTGATTCAAGTAGTAACAGTAGGGTACTTACGCCGATTCTGGACCCTCCTCCCCCTCTCACCCATCTCCCCCTCACCTCCCTCGCCCTAGTGGCGCCCTCTGCCAACCCAACTGATGTGGCACCCCCTCGCGGTCGCCAACCCAACTAAAAATTGCAGATTTCATCATTACCAACCCAACTAAAAATTGCAGATTTCATCATTACCAACCCAAGTGATGTGGCGCCCCCTCGCGGCCTCCAACCCAACTAAAAATTGCAGATTTCATCATTACCAACCCAACTAAAAATTGCAGATATCATCATTACCAACCCAACTAAAAATTGCAGATTTCATCATTACCAACCCAATGTGGCGCCCTCTGACGGACACTAACCAAACTAAGAAATGGCAGATTTCATCATTACCAACCCAATGTGACGCCCTCTCACAGCCACTAACCAAGAAATGGCATCTCTCATGATTGCCATAATGCAGCATCCTCTCACGGTCACTAGCCAAACTAAGGTGACGTCAGACAAAATGGCGGACCATCAAGATGGTCTTTGTTTCTAGAGAATTCCTGAATAAATTACCAGGCTTGCTATCGCGCTTCTCAATGTACTTCAAACAGGTCTAAACATGTTTCCAGCGGAAACCGCAACGGCTGTCTACTTCTGTGATAGCCGCATGCATGAAATGTATATCTTACTTATAAAATAAAATAAAACAAACAATATATTTTTTAAGAAAAACAATTTATTTATTATTATTTATAAATTAACAATATTATTTTAAATTAACAATATCTCCAAGCTTCATACCATCAAGATGGTCGATAAAAATATAAACTTTACATCTAAGATCGGCATACCATTTCAAAATTATAAAATAAATATACAGTATGCTACTGGACGAGATAGCAACCAAGTATGAATATACAGGACGTTTCAAAGGTAGGGATTTTTAGAAAAGCAAGATGGCGAATCCAAGATGGCTGCCAAAAATGGTCTAAACATGTTTCCAGCGGAAACCGAGTTCTGTACCGGTTCAGAACCTAGAACCACTTGAGAACCGGTACAGAACCACTTCAGAACCGGTTCTGAACTGAACCGATTGTGCTAGAACCACTTCAGAACCGGTACAGAACCACTTGAGAACCGGTACAGAACCACTTCAGAACCGGTTCTGAACTGAACGGATTGTGCTAGAACCACTTCAGAACCGGTACAGAACCACTTCAGAACCGGTACAGAACCACTTCAGAACCGGTACAGAACCACTTCAGAACCACTTCAGAACCGGTACAGAACCACTTCAGAACCGGTACAGAACCACTCCAGAACCGGTACAGAACCACTTCAGAGCCGGTATAGAACCACTTCAGAACCGGTATAGAACCGGTTCAGAACCGGTTCTGCATGTTAGAATATTGGAAGCCAAATATGACCCAACTTAAAAAGTGATACATTTATAGTGAGTATGAATATACCTGCTTCTGTGATAGCCGCATGCTTGAAATGCATATCTTACTTATAAAATAAAACAAACAATATTTTTTAAGAAAAACAATGTATTAATTAACAATATGACCAAGGTTCATACCATCAAGATGGTCGATAAAAATATAAACCTTACATCTAAGATCGGCATACCATTTCAAAATTATAAAATAAATATACAGTATGCTACTGGACGAGATAGCAACCAAGTATGAATATACAGGACGTTTTCAAAGGTAGGGATTTTTAGAAAAGCAAGATGACGAATCCAAGATGGCCGCCAAAAATCTAATAAACTAATGCCACGTCAAGCATCCAATATATCAAAACCATGCACTCGAACTCCTATGAAACATCATCTCAAAACCATCGCTAGAATCAGCTCACAACCGGGTCATGAAGCGATTCTGAAACCCCTATATTAAAACCACACATTCAAACCACTATCAAATACCTCTTTTCTCAAAAAACTATCCAACCATCCATCCATCCATCCATCTGGATAACATAGCAACCAAATATTAATATACAGGACGCTTCAAAAGTAGGGATTTTTTAGAAAAGCAAGATGGAGAATCCAAGATGGCCGCCAAAAATCTAATAAACTAAGGTGACATCAGGCATCAATCTATTAAAACCACTATCAAATCATTCTCTTAAAAACCATCATCCCAAACAATACATTCAAATCATACATTCAGTGATAGATGCATAAATGAAATGTATTTGTGCAGCCTAACAGTTCAAAAAGCTTGATATCGAGCTTACCAGTATATTTCTAACAGATCTAAACACGTTTCTAATGGAAACCACAACGTTTGATCACTATCAACACCTCTATGATAGTCACATTATTTAATATATCTATATCATAAAATAAAAAGGAATAACATATTTTAAGAAAAAACAATTTATTAAAAAATAAAACAACTACACACATCAAACAAACCTCAACCATACTTTCAATTTCACAAATATCAAAATTTAAACAAAACAATCAAATGCAAAGGCAAGGAATGTTCTCGAGATGACCCATATAGTGCAATATAACAATGCAGTAAAACGATAGAGGTGAGATACATGGTCTATCAAAAATTTTTATTACCCACTTTTTTCAGCAATCAAAACTTTTTTGACAAAACACTATACATATGAAAAATAGACATAGCATTAAATATTTCCATTTTAGAGATACCCCAGTTTAATCCCAATTTTAAATAACATAAATTCTTAAATTGATTTAGTTAACTTTCTTATAAAAAAAGGTTGAAAAAGAAAACATACTAAGTCCCACAACAGATAAAATATGTACTATCTTTTTACACTTCATGTTTAGTACTATCATTAGAAGAAATATGCCTGAGGTACAGCTTTTAATATGAAATTTAGAGGTTTTTATGCAAAAACATAGTTTATGCCTAATAAAAACTAATTTTGAAACACATTGTCCACATAGCAAATACCACTTCCTATACATTTTAAAAAATAGCAATTTTTATATATCATAAAAGAACCAAACAAAAAACCAATATAAAGGCAGCATTAACGTTATAACCAAAAATTTGCAAAAATATTAAATATATACTTGTTCTAAAAATGCTTCTATCTCCCTTTTTACAGTTTATGTTTTGTACAGCAGCGAATGTATTACATTTCTCTTAAAAGCATTTTATAATTTGAGAAAAAAAATGGTGAAATGTATCTCGAAACATTATTATAAATACATTTTAAAACATGGAATTCTATTTTATTTGGATGACATTGTATTTACAAATAGTTTTTATATTATATCATTACAAGAAATATGTTTTACATTAAATTTTACGCACGGAACAACAGTAGTATACACACACCAAACGGCACGCAAAAACTAGTATAAAGGCCGCATTAACGCTATAACCAAAAAGAATTGAGGTCATATTAAATTATGGAGGAAAATAATAAATACTCGCTCTCAATTATTTAATATTGAAATTACATAAAAATCCATGCAATACACTTAAAACATTTGAAAAATCATGTTTGGTAAGCCCACTATATATCAATATTTAAGACAAAAAATTATTATTAATTTTCCATCTACAGATACCCCTGCTTAATATCAATTTGAATTAACATAAATTCATAAAATGAGTCTATCTTTTACAATTCGTGGGTTGTACTATCATTAGAAGAAATATGATTGACGAGCGGCTTTTAATATGAAATTTAGAGGTTTTTACACAAAAACATAGTTTATGCCTAATAAAAACTAATTTTGAAACACATTGTACACATAGCAAATACCACTTCCTATACATTTAAAAAATAACAATGTTTATACATCATAAAAGAACGAAACAAAAAAACTAATATAAAGACAGCATTAACGTTCTAACCAAAAGATTTGAGAATCAGCTCACAACCGGGTCATGAAGCGGTTCTGAAACCCCTCTATCAAAAACATGCATTCAAGTCAATGAAATTACATAAAAATCTAAGAAATAGTAGCACTTAAAACATTTGAAAAATCATGTTTGGTAAGCCTACTATTTAAGACAAAAATTATTATTTATTTCCATTTACAACAGATAGCCCACTATTTATCAATATTTAAGGGCAAAAAATTATTATTAATTTCCCCATTTACAACAGATTTCCTTGTTTAATCTCAATTTTTAAATAACATAAATTCTTAAATTGATTTAGTTAACTTTCTTATAATATTTAAAAAAGGGCGAGAATGAAAACATACTAAGTCTCACAACAGATAAAATATATACTATCTTTTTACAGTTCATGTTTTTGTACTATCATTACAAGAAATAAGCCTCGCGATTAGCTTTTAATCTGAAATTTAGATGCTTCATAAAACCACCTCAGAGACACTAAAAAATTATGATTTTCAGCTCAACCAACCATTCAAAAAGTTGATACATCAAATTCGTGAATATTAATATCACTCCACACTCTTAATAAAAAATTTAGCAGAAGTCTCACATTAAATGAATACAAAATTTATATATGCACTACATTAAATGAAGATTGAATTTTATACACTGCTTATATCACCAGAAATTTTGTTACAAGATTATATGATTAGATAGACTCATGACTAAGCCTAAACGGACACCAGGCTTTCAATATGTAGTAAAGTTTTTTTCTTCATACATTTAATATAAACTAATGATCTATCTTTAGAAAGCATCCACAGGTCCATTAGAACTTGTGGGTGGTGCAACATCTACTTTAACCCTCTTCTTAAGCGGTCCGGCAACATGCTCACATGTATCCACACCCTCCATACAAATACCGCAAACAAAATTGCGGTGGAGGGTATTCACATGCCGCTTCAAACTATCCCGCCGGCTGAAGGAGTTGCCACATATGATGCAATTCATTCTATGAAAAAGCGAATTAAAAATAATTAATATAATAAATTTAAAAGAATAAAAAGCTATTGAAACCTAATTTTTAATATATCTAAATTGCTAATTTTATTTGAAAAGCTCCTCGTATATGAATTGCTATAAAATACTAATTATAGACCTACATATATAAAAATAATATTTTAATACATAAACTTTGACTGATACCCGTATATTTAACTAAAAATACTCTTATTGTTCAGAATTTATTTAAATTATTGAGAAAAACCTTTAAAGAACCGTATGAAATAATCAACTTAATTATATAAATTTACACACTTAAACATTAAAAAACAATTTAAAGAAAGCACTAAATGCAAAAAATACTTTGAAGCACCCCTGGATTAATTGTATATAAAAATAATATTCAATAAAATTTACACCATTAAATTATTAAAAATAACCTTATAATTGAGAAAAAACAATTTTTAAAAGTCCTATAAAATTTTAGAGTAGTAGAAAAACTATGATCAGCGTATATTTAACTAAAAAATACTTGTATTATTGAAAATTTATTGATAAAACCCTTTAAAACCTTATAAAATAATCAATTTAATAATATAAATTTACGCACCTAAAAATTAAAAAAAGAAAGAAAAACAATATAAAGAAGCTACTAAATGCGTATAAAATACTTTGAAGCACCCTGGATTAATTGTATATAAAAATAAAATATTAATAAAATATTAATAAAATATATACCATTAAATTATTTAAAAAATAACCTTATAATTGAGAAAAAACAATTTTTAAAAGTCCTATAAAATTTTAGAGTAGTAGAAAAACTATGATCAGCGTATATTTAACTAAAAAATACTTGTATTATTGAAAATTTATTGATAAAACCCTTTAAAACCTTATAAAAATTAAAAAAAAGAAAGAAAAACAATATAAAGAAGCTACTAAATGCGTATAAAATACTTTGAAGCACCCTGGATTAATTGTATATAAAAATAAAATATTAATAAAATATATACCATTAAATTATTTAAAAAATAACCTTATAATTGAGAAAAAACAATTTTTAAAAAGTCCTATAAAATTTTAAAACTAATGTAAAATATTGCAAGTTAATATTATTATAAATTAGGCTTTCTAAATACCTTGTAGTAAAACACAAACAAGCACTAAAAACGATGTTGACTGTTCGAAGATACTGATTATAATGAAATTAAAGATGCCGATCTACGTATATATAGATACACATCTGCGTCAGATTCCCACGCAAATGGAGTGATGCATAAAGAGAAAGACCTTTTTTTCCCGCGCATACATATATATACATATATACGTATGCGGCCAGAGGCAATTAGCGGCGGGCATTTTCCGTTCCCATGGTCGGGCTGTGTTTTAAGGAATGCACTTAATTTTTTTCGGTCGCATACCTGCATCCAATGAGGGTTTTCGAGTCCGGGAATTTCGTCTTTCTACCTGTACAGATAGATCTGTCTTTATATAAAATTCGTATATATTATCTATGATTTTAGTTTTAAAATAAAAAATAATAAGAAGGTTAAAATAATTCGTTATTTTGTAGATAGTTGCATAGAGCTAAAACATTATTTTGCATGCATATACATTCTTCATTAGTTTTATTATTATGATAAAAACAATGATTGACATTTTTAATAAGCTTTGGTACATCATTAAAATATTCCAGTAAATTAAATGCTAATGATGTAAAAATACCTAAAAATATTTCGTAAAACAAGAGTATTTTAGTTAAATATACGGAGATCCATATGAAAAACTACGAAAGTTATATTAATATTAAATAATTTAATTAAATGAAAACACATCGTCTCACAAAAATTATGTTTTATTAAACACTAGATATACATTTCATTTACCATAACAGTACATTATAAACCTTTCTTAATATTGATGATACAGGATCAGTTAAATTAGTATGGTTGTTAAGAAATTGGAGGAGTATTTGATAGTATTTTCTTCATAAAAGTAGTATGTATTGTAATATAAGATAGTGTTCTAAACTATACAATAAATATTATTCAGTATTGGAATACACAATGAATAACACAAATTTGAGTAGAGAAAGATAAATATTTCTAATTGCACATGTGTGAATTTGAATCTATCGGGAATATACAGAGTAATTATTTACATCTGATGGTGAAACATGGTCGCGTATTTTATATCATTCAGTAATTTAATTTGCTCTATAGCTAGACAATGAGGTGGATGCTAAGCATTAATGTGTACACACGTAATGTTATGATCGTCAGTGTAACATATATATTCAAGTCTAACACAAACTTTCTGATTTATTGAAACCCCAATAGAAATTATCACTATTTCGAGAAGAATAGTCATGTACCTGTACATATTCAAAGCCGCTGAAGTATGAGTACATTAACAGCTGTATACGCGTGTCTTTATCATCCACTTTAATGTGTTACTGTAATTCCAGTTACTTTTTTTTAATTTATACGTACATATATTGTGAATTATTACACTAATTATAAAACAAAATTAATTATAGATAGACAAACATTATGCAGGTATATTGCAAACATGTAATGCTAAGATAATCAGAGTGATATATACATACATGTAAAGAAATTTATAGTTTATTCAATCTCTTATTAAAAGAGTTATTAATATTTTTCAAATGAATACCTGGCAGTGGTGGAAAACTGTTGAAATTTGGATAGATTAATAGTTACATATGCGAGCTTCAGAATAGCTTCTGAACATGTTGGGGAGAGGTTTAAACAGCTTTCTATTCAACTTGAACTCCGGTGAACTTGTTAAAAAAAAACCGGTTCTGTATCGGTTCAGCTTGACAGGAGCGGCTTTTAGAATACTAAGTCATGAATGGCGCACCAAAGATAGGTATTTTTTTTATTAAACTGTATTATCATACCCTCTTCCGAAGCCGATGCGTCACCATTTATCTTAGGGATATCCTCAGGGCTATAGCTGGATCAGCAAGAATTGCAGAACCAGCACCAGCCGTGATTATATCCTTAAGATAATTGGTGAAGCATCGGCATCGGAAGAGGGTGTGATAATACAGTTTAATAAAAAAAATACCTATCTTTGGTGCGCCATTCATGACTTAGTATTCTAAAAGCCGCTCCTGTCAAGCTGAACCGATACAGAACCGGTTTTTTTTAACAAGTTCACCGGAGTTCAAGTTGAATAGAAAGCTGTTTAAACCTCTCCCCAACATGTTCAGAAGCTATTCTGAAGCTCGCATATGTAACTATTAATCTATCCAAATTTCAACAGTTTTCCACCACTGCCAGGTATTCATTTGAAAAATATTAATAACTCTTTTAATAAGAGATTGAATAAACTATAAATTTCTTTACATGTATGTATATATCACTCTGATTATCTTAGCATTACATGTTTGCAATATACCTGCATAATGTTTGTCTATCTATAATTAATTTTGTTTTATAATTAGTGTAATAATTCACAATATATGTACGTATAAATTAAAAAAAAGTAACTGGAATTACAGTAACACATTAAAGTGGATGATAAAGACACGCGTATACAGCTGTTAATGTACTCATACTTCAGCGGCTTTGAATATGTACAGGTACATGACTATTCTTCTCGAAATAGTGATAATTTCTATTGGGGTTTCAATAAATCAGAAAGTTTGTGTTAGACTTGAATATATATGTTACACTGACGATCATAACATTACGTGTGTACACATTAATGCTTAGCATCCACCTCATTGTCTAGCTATAGAGCAAATTAAATTACTGAATGATATAAAATACGCGACCATGTTTCACCATCAGATGTAAATAATTACTCTGTATATTCCCGATAGATTCAAATTCACACATGTGCAATTAGAAATATTTATCTTTCTCTACTCAAATTTGTGTTATTCATTGTGTATTCCAATACTGAATAATATTTATTGTATAGTTTAGAACACTATCTTATATTACAATACATACTACTT
The DNA here is from genome assembly GCA_963170755.1 of Amphimallon solstitiale. Taxonomy (NCBI): domain Eukaryota; kingdom Metazoa; phylum Arthropoda; class Insecta; order Coleoptera; family Scarabaeidae; genus Amphimallon; species Amphimallon solstitiale. The sequence continues at coordinate 129,044,506 of OY720675.1, read as the reverse complement.
TTATGAAGAAAATACTATCAAATACTCCTCCAATTTCTTAACAACCATACTAATTTAACTGATCCTGTATCATCAATATTAAGAAAGGTTTATAATGTACTGTTATGGTAAATGAAATGTATATCTAGTGTTTAATAAAACATAATTTTTGTGAGACGATGTGTTTTCATTTAATTAAATTATTTAATATTAATATAACTTTCGTAGTTTTTCATATGGATCTCCGTATATTTAACTAAAATACTCTTGTTTTACGAAATATTTTTAGGTATTTTTACATCATTAGCATTTAATTTACTGGAATATTTTAATGATGTACCAAAGCTTATTAAAAATGTCAATCATTGTTTTTATCATAATAATAAAACTAATGAAGAATGTATATGCATGCAAAATAATGTTTTAGCTCTATGCAACTATCTACAAAATAACGAATTATTTTAACCTTCTTATTATTTTTTATTTTAAAACTAAAATCATAGATAATATATACGAATTTTATATAAAGACAGATCTATCTGTACAGGTAGAAAGACGAAATTCCCGGACTCGAAAACCCTCATTGGATGCAGGTATGCGACCGAAAAAAATTAAGTGCATTCCTTAAAACACAGCCCGACCATGGGAACGGAAAATGCCCGCCGCTAATTGCCTCTGGCCGCATACGTATATATGTATATATATGTATGCGCGGGAAAAAAAGGTCTTTCTCTTTATGCATCACTCCATTTGCGTGGGAATCTGACGCAGATGTGTATCTATATATACGTAGATCGGCATCTTTAATTTCATTATAATCAGTATCTTCGAACAGTCAACATCGTTTTTAGTGCTTGTTTGTGTTTTACTACAAGGTATTTAGAAAGCCTAATTTATAATAATATTAACTTGCAATATTTTACATTAGTTTTAAAATTTTATAGGACTTTTTAAAAATTGTTTTTTCTCAATTATAAGGTTATTTTTTAAATAATTTAATGGTATATATTTTATTAATATTTTATTTTTATATACAATTAATCCAGGGTGCTTCAAAGTATTTTATACGCATTTAGTAGCTTCTTTATATTGTTTTTCTTTCTTTTTTTTAATTTTTATAAGGTTTTAAAGGGTTTTATCAATAAATTTTCAATAATACAAGTATTTTTTAGTTAAATATACGCTGATCATAGTTTTTCTACTACTCTAAAATTTTATAGGACTTTTAAAAATTGTTTTTTCTCAATTATAAGGTTATTTTTTAAATAATTTAATGGTATATATTTTATTAATATTTTATTAATATTTTATTTTTATATACAATTAATCCAGGGTGCTTCAAAGTATTTTATACGCATTTAGTAGCTTCTTTATATTGTTTTTCTTTCTTTTTTTAATTTTTAGGTGCGTAAATTTATATTATTAAATTGATTATTTTATAAGGTTTTAAAGGGTTTTATCAATAAATTTTCAATAATACAAGTATTTTTTAGTTAAATATACGCTGATCATAGTTTTTCTACTACTCTAAAATTTTATAGGACTTTTAAAAATTGTTTTTTCTCAATTATAAGGTTATTTTTAATAATTTAATGGTGTAAATTTTATTGAATATTATTTTTATATACAATTAATCCAGGGGTGCTTCAAAGTATTTTTTGCATTTAGTGCTTTCTTTAAATTGTTTTTTAATGTTTAAGTGTGTAAATTTATATAATTAAGTTGATTATTTCATACGGTTCTTTAAAGGTTTTTCTCAATAATTTAAATAAATTCTGAACAATAAGAGTATTTTTAGTTAAATATACGGGTATCAGTCAAAGTTTATGTATTAAAATATTATTTTTATATATGTAGGTCTATAATTAGTATTTTATAGCAATTCATATACGAGGAGCTTTTCAAATAAAATTAGCAATTTAGATATATTAAAAATTAGGTTTCAATAGCTTTTTATTCTTTTAAATTTATTATATTAATTATTTTTAATTCGCTTTTTCATAGAATGAATTGCATCATATGTGGCAACTCCTTCAGCCGGCGGGATAGTTTGAAGCGGCATGTGAATACCCTCCACCGCAATTTTGTTTGCGGTATTTGTATGGAGGGTGTGGATACATGTGAGCATGTTGCCGGACCGCTTAAGAAGAGGGTTAAAGTAGATGTTGCACCACCCACAAGTTCTAATGGACCTGTGGATGCTTTCTAAAGATAGATCATTAGTTTATATTAAATGTATGAAGAAAAAAACTTTACTACATATTGAAAGCCTGGTGTCCGTTTAGGCTTAGTCATGAGTCTATCTAATCATATAATCTTGTAACAAAATTTCTGGTGATATAAGCAGTGTATAAAATTCAATCTTCATTTAATGTAGTGCATATATAAATTTTGTATTCATTTAATGTGAGACTTCTGCTAAATTTTTTATTAAGAGTGTGGAGTGATATTAATATTCACGAATTTGATGTATCAACTTTTTGAATGGTTGGTTGAGCTGAAAATCATAATTTTTTAGTGTCTCTGAGGTGGTTTTATGAAGCATCTAAATTTCAGATTAAAAGCTAATCGCGAGGCTTATTTCTTGTAATGAAGATAGTATATATTTTATCTGTTGTGAGACTTAGTATGTTTTCATTCTCGCCCTTTTTTAAATATTATAAGAAAGTTAACTAAATCAATTTAAGAATTTATGTTATTTAAAAATTGAGATTAAACAAGGAAATCTGTTGTAAATGGGGAAATTAATAATAATTTTTTGCCCTTAAATATTGATAAATAGTGGGCTATCTGTTGTAAATGGAAATAAATAATAATTTTTGTCTTAAATAGTAGGCTTACCAAACATGATTTTTCAAATGTTTTAAGTGCTACTATTTCTTAGATTTTTATGTAATTTCATTGACTTGAATGCATGTTTTTGATAGAGGGGTTTCAGAACCGCTTCATGACCCGGTTGTGAGCTGATTCTCAAATCTTTTGGTTAGAACGTTAATGCTGTCTTTATATTAGTTTTTTTGTTTCGTTCTTTTATGATGTATAAACATTGTTATTTTTTAAATGTATAGGAAGTGGTATTTGCTATGTGTACAATGTGTTTCAAAATTAGTTTTTATTAGGCATAAACTATGTTTTTGTGTAAAAACCGCTAAATTTCATATTAAAAGCCGCTCGTCAATCATATTTCTTCTAATGATAGTACAACCCACGAATTGTAAAAGATAGACTCATTTTATGAATTTATGTTAATTCAAATTGATATTAAGCAGGGGTATCTGTAGATGGAAAATTAATAATAATTTTTTGTCTTAAATATTGATATATAGTGGGCTTACCAAACATGATTTTTCAAATGTTTTAAGTGTATTGCATGGATTTTTATGTAATTTCAATATTAAATAATTGAGAGCGAGTATTTATTATTTTCCTCCATAATTTAATATGACCTCAATTCTTTTTGGTTATAGCGTTAATGCGGCCTTTATACTAGTTTTTGCGTGCCGTTTGGTGTGTGTATACTACTGTTGTTCCGTGCGTAAAATTTAATGTAAAACATATTTCTTGTAATGATATAATATAAAAACTATTTGTAAATACAATGTCATCCAAATAAAATAGAATTCCATGTTTTAAAATGTATTTATAATAATGTTTCGAGATACATTTCACCATTTTTTTTCTCAAATTATAAAATGCTTTTAAGAGAAATGTAATACATTCGCTGCTGTACAAAACATAAACTGTAAAAAGGGAGATAGAAGCATTTTTAGAACAAGTATATATTTAATATTTTTGCAAATCTTTTGGTTATAACGTTAATGCTGCCTTTATATTGGTTTTTTGTTTGGTTCTTTTATGATATATAAAAATTGCTATTTTTTAAAATGTATAGGAAGTGGTATTTGCTATGTGGACAATGTGTTTCAAAATTAGTTTTTATTAGGCATAAACTATGTTTTTGCATAAAAACCTCTAAATTTCATATTAAAAGCTGTACCTCAGGCATATTTCTTCTAATGATAGTACTAAACATGAAGTGTAAAAAGATAGTACATATTTTATCTGTTGTGGGACTTAGTATGTTTTCTTTTTCAACCTTTTTTTATAAGAAAGTTAACTAAATCAATTTAAGAATTTATGTTATTTAAAATTGGGATTAAACTGGGGTATCTCTAAAATGGAAATATTTAATGCTATGTCTATTTTTCATATGTATAGTGTTTTGTCAAAAAAGTTTTGATTGCTGAAAAAAGTGGGTAATAAAAATTTTTGATAGACCATGTATCTCACCTCTATCGTTTTACTGCATTGTTATATTGCACTATATGGGTCATCTCTAGAACATTCCTTGCCTTTGCATTTGATTGTTTTGTTTAAATTTTGATATTTGTGAAATTGAAAGTATGGTTGAGGTTTGTTTGATGTGTGTAGTTGTTTTATTTTTTAATAAATTGTTTTTTCTTAAAATATGTTATTCCTTTTTATTTTATGATATAGATATATTAAATAATGTGACTATCATAGAGGTGTTGATAGTGATCAAACGTTGTGGTTTCCATTAGAAACGTGTTTAGATCTGTTAGAAATATACTGGTAAGCTCGATATCAAGCTTTTTGAACTGTTAGGCTGCACAAATACATTTCATTTATGCATCTATCACTGAATGTATGATTTGAATGTATTGTTTGGGATGATGGTTTTTAAGAGAATGATTTGATAGTGGTTTTAATAGATTGATGCCTGATGTCACCTTAGTTTATTAGATTTTTGGCGGCCATCTTGGATTCTCCATCTTGCTTTTCTAAAAAATCCCTACTTTTGAAGCGTCCTGTATATTAATATTTGGTTGCTATGTTATCCAGATGGATGGATGGATGGATGGTTGGATAGTTTTTTGAGAAAAGAGGTATTTGATAGTGGTTTGAATGTGTGGTTTTAATATAGGGGTTTCAGAATCGCTTCATGACCCGGTTGTGAGCTGATTCTAGCGATGGTTTTGAGATGATGTTTCATAGGAGTTCGAGTGCATGGTTTTGATATATTGGATGCTTGACGTGGCATTAGTTTATTAGATTTTTGGCGGCCATCTTGGATTCGTCATCTTGCTTTTCTAAAAATCCCTACCTTTGAAAACGTCCTGTATATTCATACTTGGTTGCTATCTCGTCCAGTAGCATACTGTATATTTATTTTATAATTTTGAAATGGTATGCCGATCTTAGATGTAAGGTTTATATTTTTATCGACCATCTTGATGGTATGAACCTTGGTCATATTGTTAATTAATACATTGTTTTTCTTAAAAAATATTGTTTGTTTTATTTTATAAGTAAGATATGCATTTCAAGCATGCGGCTATCACAGAAGCAGGTATATTCATACTCACTATAAATGTATCACTTTTTAAGTTGGGTCATATTTGGCTTCCAATATTCTAACATGCAGAACCGGTTCTGAACCGGTTCTATACCGGTTCTGAAGTGGTTCTATACCGGCTCTGAAGTGGTTCTGTACCGGTTCTGGAGTGGTTCTGTACCGGTTCTGAAGTGGTTCTGTACCGGTTCTGAAGTGGTTCTGAAGTGGTTCTGTACCGGTTCTGAAGTGGTTCTGTACCGGTTCTGAAGTGGTTCTGTACCGGTTCTGAAGTGGTTCTAGCACAATCCGTTCAGTTCAGAACCGGTTCTGAAGTGGTTCTGTACCGGTTCTCAAGTGGTTCTGTACCGGTTCTGAAGTGGTTCTAGCACAATCGGTTCAGTTCAGAACCGGTTCTGAAGTGGTTCTGTACCGGTTCTCAAGTGGTTCTAGGTTCTGAACCGGTACAGAACTCGGTTTCCGCTGGAAACATGTTTAGACCATTTTTGGCAGCCATCTTGGATTCGCCATCTTGCTTTTCTAAAAATCCCTACCTTTGAAACGTCCTGTATATTCATACTTGGTTGCTATCTCGTCCAGTAGCATACTGTATATTTATTTTATAATTTTGAAATGGTATGCCGATCTTAGATGTAAAGTTTATATTTTTATCGACCATCTTGATGGTATGAAGCTTGGAGATATTGTTAATTTAAAATAATATTGTTAATTTATAAATAATAATAAATAAATTGTTTTTCTTAAAAAATATATTGTTTGTTTTATTTTATTTTATAAGTAAGATATACATTTCATGCATGCGGCTATCACAGAAGTAGACAGCCGTTGCGGTTTCCGCTGGAAACATGTTTAGACCTGTTTGAAGTACATTGAGAAGCGCGATAGCAAGCCTGGTAATTTATTCAGGAATTCTCTAGAAACAAAGACCATCTTGATGGTCCGCCATTTTGTCTGACGTCACCTTAGTTTGGCTAGTGACCGTGAGAGGATGCTGCATTATGGCAATCATGAGAGATGCCATTTCTTGGTTAGTGGCTGTGAGAGGGCGTCACATTGGGTTGGTAATGATGAAATCTGCCATTTCTTAGTTTGGTTAGTGTCCGTCAGAGGGCGCCACATTGGGTTGGTAATGATGAAATCTGCAATTTTTAGTTGGGTTGGTAATGATGATATCTGCAATTTTTAGTTGGGTTGGTAATGATGAAATCTGCAATTTTTAGTTGGGTTAGAGGCCGCGAGGGGGCGCCACATCACTTGGGTTGGTAATGATGAAATCTGCAATTTTTAGTTGGGTTGGTAATGATGAAATCTGCAATTTTTAGTTGGGTTGGCGACCGCGAGGGGGTGCCACATCAGTTGGGTTGGCAGAGGGCGCCACTAGGGCGAGGGGGGTGAGGGGGAGATGGGTGAGAGGGGGAGGAGGGTCCAGAATCGGCGTAAGTACCCTACTAGTAACATTGGACATATTACAGAATAGAATCCGATTAAAATTAGTAATGGGAAAAAAAGACTGGGAAAATGTATATACGACAGTTTGAAATTAATTGTAAGGTAGGACGCAGTATTGGGAGATTGTAGTGTGAAAGTGATTAACGCCACTTCCTTATCTGAGTTACGTTAAATCATCCATAGAAAATTTTAGTCAGGACAGATGATTTAGAAAGGAGGTCTTTTTCAGAAGGTAATTACGATACCTGCTTACCTAAGAAACATGTAGATCTCAAAATTTTACAACAGTTTAGTGTCAAATAGAGACATGTAGGTAATTAGAAAATAAATAATCAGATGTTACAGAAGAGATAGGAGGATATAATTACCTTATAATAAGATAGGGGCATGACTAGATACAGTTAACAAAGTGATTAGAAAGGGGCATAGTAAATTTATTTTTAAAAGAACAAAAGATAAAATATTGAAACAGATAAACATGTATACAGAAAAGTACATTTTAATCGAGATAATATTAAGAATTTACAGAGAGATTATCTGGTAAAGAATTTACATATAGTATTCCAGAATTATGTTACATAAATTTAATTATTGAATTGTTATAATTATTAGTTTTTTTGTTTTTTTTTTAAAGAATAAAAAAGAAAAAAAATTTTGAAAAGTTAAATATAAGTTATTTCCTCATTCCCATATTGTAAATAAATTTGTAAATATCCATAAGAAAAGGTAATATAAGTATTTTCACCAGTAAATAGATTTGTCAAGTATTCATAAAAAAAGAAATGGATAATGGAATAGTATAGAAGAAAATTAAACATGAGCCATATATGAAAACAAAAAGAATATTTCAGAATAATTAAAGCACTTAAGAAAGTTAAAAAAAATAATTATCAAGATTTAACAAACATTATAGGTGATGAAGAAATGGGAAAGAAAGAGCCTTTTAAATGATATATGTCAGATGAAAGTAAATGCTTACAATAAATAGAAAATATTGAGAGTACCATGAGAATATGGGATTGTTATATAGAGAATATGTGTAAAAGGGTGAATAATACCCAAAATGATATAAAATATAGGACAAAAATGTCTTAAAAGAATTTTATAGGTAACGTACGCCTTAAAAAACGATAAGTAATATATTAACTTTCCATAAATGAAAGTATAGAGGTAGACGGTAATGTCAATTATAGGTATAGAGGGAATTTGTTCGTATGAGAACAGTAAATAAAGAAAATAATAAATAATAAGTGAGCATGTTTGAATCATGATAAAAGGAGGCTAGTAATTATATGGAGTATAAACAGTTATAAATAGTGTATCATTCACCTATTAGTGTAAAAGTTAGTATAGAGTGTAATTTTAAAAGAATGTTTATGAAGGTTAAAAAAATAAACATAAATTCTATAAATATTAAAAAGTTTTTGATGGCAAATAGAAGATAGAGATTTTATTAGGTATTAGAACATCAGCAGGAAAATCATATAGAGTATGATAAATATTAGGAAGAATAATATTTATACAAAGCTAGACATCCATTCAAATAAATAAGATATTACTTTTATATTGAGAAAATAAAATATAAAGACTTATAGTGCTTTTGACTTATAAGGAAGTTTAGTTTAATTAATATGTGTGTCACGAATAGTGGTGAATTAGAATATACTTATGTACAGATAGTTATAAACAAAAGTTAATGAGAATACAAAATAACAGAGGTTTTATATATGATCTGGTAAAGGATTTAGATTGATTTACATATTGTAATGAAAACATTGTTGAACATATGAAGTATCAGTAATTGTTTAATAAATATAATTTTTTTTATTCGTGTTGTAAATTTACATTTATTAAAAGGGGCATATGAAATAGGTAACTAATATAAGCGAATAGCCCTGTATATTTAATCTTTTAAACGTATTTTAGCATGACTGTAAATTTAAAATTTATTTCAATTATAAAGAACAGTTGAATACACTTAAAGCATAGTTTATTGCTGTTATAATATTTGGTATTGAAGTAGACATTTCTTGAAGGAGTGTTAGTGGAACAGGTTCGGCGTCGTATAAATTTTCATCACATTCTGAAAATAGAGATTTAAAGGTTATTACTTTTGTTAAAATGTGGATTATAATTTTGTAAAACTTGTCTAATTAACAATATTGTAAGTAAAGTAATTTAGTGTTGAATGTTGAAATATGAAAGGAATTAATTGGTAAATATGTTCGCGGGTAAAGTTTAAAAAAGCGGAACTGTCAAAATTGACATTTACATAAAAAATGTTAGTAATGTATTTTTGTAATGTAAAGTATTAGAAATTCATTATAAAAAATTAATAGAGATTAAAAATGAAAGGTTTACTGAAATTTGATAAACACTGAAACCTATCAATTAGTTTGAAATAAACTGTTTTGAATAAGGATTTTGAGGAAAGGAATTTATTGGTTGTAATTTAAAAACTAAGGATTGTCTAGGAGATTATAAAAAAACAATAGGAGAATTAAAAATTTTTCATGAGAAGTAGTGTGTAATTTTCGGATAAACGCAGATTTATTCCGAAAATTGTTTAATTAAAGCGCGAAAATCACAAAAAGTAGTGAAGAAAGTGTTTATTTCAGAGTGGAAAGTATTTAGACGACAGAATATTATATATTTAGTAAAAGAGTAGAAAATATTTAAGATATTTTCTGGTACTCACAATTACCAAGAGTATAAACGCTACAAGAAGATATTTATAAGAAAAGGAATTATATAAAATTGGTACTTACAATTTTGAAATCGATAACGAGGTCCAGAGCGAAGTTTAAACTCTTCAATAGTACGTAAGGGACAAGCAGAATTCCAAATATTAACGGTCCAGTTAGGTTCATAAATACGAGAAGTATCAACTAGCAAGAAACACAAGAGAAGTCCAGAATTAAGTGTAATGTTCAAAGGTACAGCTGTTATAATTAATCCAGAAGAAAACCATTAATCTACGTGGACACAACGAGATAGAGACGGTACATCACCTACGTGGAGTTCCAGGGTCCTGATATTGTTCGAGAATAGTTAGCTCAGCCTAGTGAGAAGATCCAGAGGTGAAATCATAAGAGAAGAACTAGAAGTAGAACCAATATTGTGCAAGATGAAGACCAGCAACTAAGATGGTTTGGACATCTACACAGGATGAGCAACAGCAGGCAAGCGAAAAATGTATGGGATGCGAGGATAACCGGCAGGAGGAGCAGGGGCAAAACGTCGAAAGAAGCGCTGGAGCTGACAAGAGATAAAAAACAGTGGGCAAAGTTTATATATGAAAATAGAAAATAGACAAAGTAATAACCTACACCTACGGGTACCTTGGTTTTACGATTAGATATATATATATATATATATATATATATATATATATATATATATATATACACATTTATTTGGTTCTTTACCACAATATTCTATTTAGAGTTGTTTTCTTTCTTGGGTATGTGGTTTTTATTTGAATTAAAGGTAACACATTTTTCTTAACGTTTCGTTATATTTAATAACTTTTTCAAAAGACACATAACATATAACTGTAAAAACAATTACAAAAATATCAGATTCTTCGTTACAAACATGACTTACAAAAACAATAATATATTATATAATAATGTGTGACAACGGGCAACTTACCATAAAATTTCATTTCGTCAATTCTTATTAATTCCGAAAACATTTTGTTTTCAATTACGTTTTACACGTATCTATTGGTTTTCTTTTTTTTCCCCTTTTTTTGTGTTTGTGTCATTTGCTTTTCTATTAATTATTAGTTTGAAAACTGAAGAATTATAAATGCTCTATACTCCAAGAATTGTTTTGTTTTATATACGTATAGTGTAAATATTCATTTATACTTTTGCCTACAAGCTTCACCTCGATATGTCTTTGCCAGATGTACCTGTTATTGCTTTTTATTTGTAAAATATATGTTTCTTTTATTTTTAAAAGTTTATAGTATACATGGTTTGAAATATAAGATTTAATCCGTATAGAATTTACTTTGTCAACATATTTTTGTTAATTTTATATTATTGAGTGGTACAAATTTGATAAGTTCGTTATGTCTGCTCGGTCGTTTATTGAGAGCTTTTCCTTTTTAATGTGGATCATTTCTAATATATCTCTAGCCTTTTGGTTGCGTTCTTTATCTAAAATTTTCACGTAATTGAAGTCAAATTCATGGCCTGTGTTAGTACTATGTTTTTTTAGTGTAGTGCTGTTTTTGCAGTATTTGTGTCCGTTCATTCGGCTTTTTAAATATTGCTTTGTTTGACCGATGTAAACGCTTTTGCATTCCTTGCAGGGTGTTTGATATACAAGGTTTGTTTGTTGATCTTTTGGTGTTTCTGCTTTTACTTTAGACCAGAGATATTGTAAATTATTATTATTTTTATTTGCAATTGTAATACTATATGGTTTAAGAATGTTTTGAAGATTGTCGGATAAATGTTGTACATATGGAATGGCTATGTAATATTTTTTATCATTATTATTATTATTGTGTTGTTTGTGTTGATTATATGCTGTGTATGTTCTCCTTCTAATAATTTTATTTATTAACTTTATTGGATAATTATTGTTAATTAGTGTTTGTTTTACTTTATTTAATGTTTCGGTTCTGTATACAGGGGAAGTTAGTTTTATTGCTCTATCTACCAAATTTATTATGACACTTTTTTTATGTGTAAAAGTTGTGGTTGAGTTAAAGTTAAGATATCTGCCTGACCAAGTTTTCTTAGTATGCCATTTTGTAAGCAGTTTATTTGTGTTATGATCTCTGATAAGTGTTGTGTCTAAAAAATCTATTGAATTTTTTGTTTCTAATTCTATGGTAAATTGAATTTCTTTATGAAAGCTGTTAAAGTGTTTTAAGACTTATTCGATTTCATGTTCTGGCATTGCTGTTATACAGTCGTCTACGTATCTCTTAAAAAAAGGTAGTTTTGTGTTGAGATTTGGTATAATTGTTTCTTCCAGGTTTTCTAATATAAGTTGGGCAATGGCTGCAGATATCGGTGAGCCCATAGCACAACCATATGTTTGCTTATAAAATTTATTTTCAAATTGAAAATATGTTGAGGTTAGTGTCAATTCCAAGGCTTTAAGGAATTCTGTTAAAATAGTATGTTCTTTTGTTTTTTCCCATTTTTTTATGACGATAGTTTTGGCCAAATCTATCGGTATATTTGTATATAGGGATACTATATCTAATGACACTAGTTAGTAATTATTCGGTATTGTTATTGTATCAATATATTGTTTGAATTGCCAGGAGTCTTTAATATAATACTCGTTTTTTCCCGTTACTTGTTTAATAGATTCTGATAAAAATTTTGCTAAGTTATAGAAAGGAGATTGTATACAGGATATTATGGGTCTAAGCGGGATATTGTTTTTATGTAGCTTGGGTAAACCATATATTTTTGGTGAAAGAGAATTGTTGATTTTTAGTTTATTTGCTAGGCTTTTTGGAATCAGATTTTTTTTCTCCCATGACTTTATTAAATCATTGTTTAGATTTTGATAACTTTGAATGGGGTCGTTTTTTAGTTCGATGTAGGTGCTTTTGTCCTGCAATAAATCCATCATTTTTTGTCATAGTCGGCTCTATCCATTATTACCGTCTTATTGCTTTTATCCGGTTTTAAGATTATTATTTGCGGGTTGTTTTTTATAAAAAATTTAGTTTGGGTTAACTCTTTTTGGAAAAGTTTATCGTTATTATTATTTCTGCATTTTACTTTTGAATTTTGTTTAAAATTAGTGATTACATTACAAATCTTTGATCTTATTTCTACTTTTTTGTCTTCCGTAAAAGAGGTTATTCCGCTCTCAATATTAGCAATTATATTTTTTGTGGGTCATTGTGTTTGATAGCATATGTTGGCCCGAGTTTTAAAATGTTTTTTATGTTTTCTGGTATTACGGTATTTGAAATATTGTTTAACCACTCGTCATTCTGAGTTTTCTTATTTTTATTGTTATCAGTTGAAGGGATGAGTGGATGAAGGTGTCATGTAACATTTTTGTGAAAATCGATATTTTTATTTAAAACAATTTGTTTTGCAGTATTCTTTCACTGAATAAATCTTTGAAAGCTCAGTTTCAATTAGGAATCGAATTACCAAATGCTAAAGGTGTTATGTACAACTTAGATTTCTAAGCGAACAGTGGATAAAGGTGTTAAGGTAACATGACACCTTTATCCAATACCACATGTTTCAAATATTATAAAATATTTTATCAACACGCACATGACCCTTTAGTTTTGAGGTTAGGTTATCTGACGTTAAATTGTTATTTCGGTAGTTTTGACAGTGAGTGCTCGGTTTTTGAGCATAAATAACTACACCATGCTCTCCCGAGGCCAACGTATATTGAAAATGTTAGAAGATAAAACATCTCGCGGTACATTAACAGGTAATTTAATAATATAAGATTACGGTAGTTAGTTTGGTTATGTTTTCTGATAAGTGCTTCAATTTTTTGCTACATTGCTACAGCACTTGGAATTATTATGATCCATAGTCGTCAAATAATATATTATGAATACATACAACAATTTTAACTTCTTGCAGGGGCAAGCACTTCGAGTACAAGAAATTCTCTATTTATTGTTAATGAAGATCAACATTTTGCCACTGCACATGAAACAGATCGTAAAAAATCATATCCAGAAGGAAAGAGGCTGACTCAATCTTCGCCAAGGAATAAAGAAGATTTTGGTGAAGACCATATTAGTGACTTTTCTAACGGTTCAAGTGATTTATTTCTTCCTAGCGAAGACAATCTAGACGATAGTGAATCTATCAGTGAACATTCTAACGGCTCACACACCACAACAGATGATATAGGTGATATCCTAGATTCTAAAGAAGCAGATGTCAATGTAACTGAAGCCAGAACGTTTGTCAGATGTGAAACTGCTGGTGTGGCTAGCCATCAGCTTGTGGATGAGAAGGTAGAAAAAGTAAAGAAGAAGATATTTGATACAAAGGAAAAAACTTACAGAAAAAAAGAGAGATATCCAAATCAATGGAAGAGAAACAAAGCAGCCCTCGCAAGACAACGAGGAGAATCATACACAGCACAATCTGGTAAATTAATGCCCGCCAAAGAACCAAACTTAGGCACGCTTTGCCACGAAAATTGTAAGCTCAAGTGCAATACCAAATTCGATTCTAGTGCAAGAAGAGCCATTTTTAAAAAATACTATTCTTTAGATAATAATTCTAAAAATGCATTGCTATTTAAAAGTATAACAATTAAAGATGTTGCTCGGCATCGAGTTAATGTGAAAAAGCAAAAGAAATTTTCATTTATTTACTCAGTGACTTACAATAAACAGGTCACGCAAGTGTGTAAAAAAGCTTTATGCGCAATATACCAATTTAGTCAGAAAAAAATTGAGTTAACTCAAAGAAAGTTGAAAACAGGCCAATCAGCTCCTACTCCCGATAAGAAGGGTCGTCACGAAAATAGACCTCACAAAATTGCTGATAATATTGTTGAGACCATTGTTGAACATATTAAACTATTTCCAGCTGAATCGTCGCATTATTCACGACATACCAATCCGCATAAAATGTACTTGTCGTGAATGTAGAAAGAAGAAACTGCCTGAGAGCTTTATGGTTAAAAAGTGTACATACAGTAATGTGTTTTCTCGTTGCTTCAACTTGTCATTTGGACACCCGAAGAGCGATACATGTAGTACATGCGATTCAGGCCATAACTCAGAGGAGCACACGGAAAGTTACAAAGCAGCGTTTGAACACCAACGCCGTGATAGGGAAGTGGCTAACACAAATACCAAAGTTTGTTACATGACCATGGATCTACAACAGACAATGCCCCTGCCCAAATTAACCACTTCTAAATGTTTTTATATAAGGCGGATGTGGTTCTACAATTTTGGTGTACACACAATCACACCTTCTGGAAATAAGGCATATTTTTTCACATGGACTGAGGATGTCGCAAATAGAGGAAGTTCGGAAATAATAAGTTGTTTGCATACATTTACAAATCTTCTTAAAAACGAATTCAATAAAAATATTGAACATCTTATTATCTGGTCAGACTCTTGTTCTGGCCAGAATAAAAATTTTAATATCGTCTGTTTTTATCAATATATGATACGTAAGGGTTGGTTCAAAATCATCGACCACAAGTTTCCGGAAGTAGGACATTCGTACTTAGATTCTGATCGAGACTTTGGCAGAATTGAAAAAATCTTACGGAAGAACGAAAAAATTCAAATCCCAGATCAGTACAGAGACATAATTAGAAGTTCTGGTGGAAAGAATTCAGTTGTCATAAACATGGAGAACCGTTTCCGAAAAGTCGACACACTGGCTTCTAAATTACACCTAGTAAATAAGAAAAAAAAATGTCTTAAATGAAAAAGTTAATTTCCGGGACAGCATCAAGTGGATTAGGACAGAAGAGTATGGAAGTTACCTGTACAAAACAAGTTTGGACGAATTCACACCATTTCAAAAAGTAGAAATTTTAAAAAGCAATGCTGCTAGAAACATCATCGGTGATGAACTTACTTTGGACAGGGTAATTGGTAAAAGTGGAAGTTTATCAGCAGAAAAACTTTCTAATTTACGTGACCAAATTACTTACGTTGATGATGAGTACAAGTGGTTTTATGAAGACATTTGTGGCGTGGAGAAAACTAACTTAAAAAGAAGAAAAACTAATTGATAATCAATATAAAACGTTTTTTAAGTTGTCATTAAAATTTCATTCATATTTTGTTTTGTTAAATTTAGGGTTATTGAATTAAAATCTTTAGAAATGTTTAGTTTTGAAAAATGTTTATAAAGCAGCAGTTATAACAAAGTTTATGTTAGAAAATAAAGCTTGTTTCGGGACATAACACTCTTATCATTTTTTCAATAATAAAAAATAACGCACTATAGTGGATGAAGGGGTCATGTACATTTGATCGTCAAAAAAAATCGTAAAACACAAAATTACACAAGTTTCCGTATATCAAGGAAACAACATTCACATAGGCCTTTAGATATTACATGATTTTGTTAACCAAAAACAAATAGGAAGAAAGTACCAACAAATTATATTAAAATGCTTATATCTCGGAAGATAGGTTAACGTACATGACACCTTTATCCACTCACCCCTTCAGTTGTTTTAAGTTGTAGATTATCAATTTTTTTGATATGCCTTTTTTTGATTTTTAGGAAATGTTGCTCTGACTTTTCTTGTAATGTTTGCATAAATTGATGGTATAAATTCAAGTTTAAATTTTTTAGGTGTTGCTTGTACATGTCAATTTTTTTTTTCCAATTGATTAATTTGTTTTGTTGTATCTGTTATTATTAAATTTAAGCTAGAAAATATAAAGTTACTTACTAAATTCTGAAATTTTAATTTCAGTTGGCCGTTGCCAGGCTCTAAATGTTTGTACTTTAAATTTAAAAATGTGGGCATCAATCCGTTATGTTTACAGGACAACAGGAAAATTCTTCTATTTTTGGCCTTATTTAAATTCCATTGTTCCTTTATTAGGTGTTTACATGCTGTGTACGTCCCTTCGCCGTTTTCTCGGTGAAGCTTGTAGGCAAAAGTATAAATGAATATTTACACTATACGTATATAAAATAAAACAATTCTTCGAGTATATAGCATTTATAATTCTTCAGTTTTCAAACTAATAATTAATAGAAAAGCAAATGACACAAACATTAAAAAAAAGGGGGAAAAAAAAGAAAACCAATAGATACGTGTAAAACGTAATTGAAAACAAAATGTTTTCGGAATTAATAAGAATTGACGAAATGAAATTTTAAGGTAAGTTGCCCGTTGCCACACATTATTATATAATATATTATTGTTTTTGTAAGTCATGTTTGTAACGAAGAATCTGATATTTTTGTAATTGTTTTTTACAGTTATATGTTATGTGTCTTTTGAAAAAGTTATTAAATATAACGAAACGTTAAGAAAAATGTGTTACCTTTAATTCAAATAAAAACCACATACCCAAGAAAGAAAACAACTCTAAATAGAATATTGTGGTAAAGAACCAAATAAATGTATATTGTAATGGTTTACCATTAACTATGACTAGGCAACAATATGGTTGATAAATAAATTAGAGGAATTTAATTTAAAGTGTTTTTTTTATATAGCAGAATTTTTATATTAATAAAATATTTAAAGTATACCAAATGTATAAAGAGGTTAATGTCATCAAATGTGTAGTTTATTCTGTTTTCTTCATGCATTTGCATAGATAGTTGTGGCAGGATACTTTGATGTTTAGTTTTCTTCATCCTGAAAGTAAAGATTTAAATATTACTTGATTTGTTTGTATATGTAATATAATGTTTGTGAAAACTTGTTTAATTAACAAAGTATATGAGAATAGTAATAAGTAATGAAATTTAAAAATATAAATGCAATAAAATAATGAATAGCTAACGCGCCAAAATTCAAATGTTGGAAATGTCAGATTTTGACATGTATAAAAACATACTACTAGAAATGGGTATTAATAGGTAGAAGTGGAGAAAACAAACTAAAATATTCAATTGAGATTTTATATAGTAAGATTGGGAAATTCTAAATAGGTATTTAAAACATTCAAAAATAATATAGAAACTTTGTTGAATAAATAAACTGTGTGGAACAATATAATTGGTAAATGAAAATTAATTTATAATCGTCAAGGAAATGGGAAATGAAAAAAATAACAATTCTAATTTTTTCGGGAAAACGCGAACGTGTTTCTCGAGAAGAGAAAGAATTTCATCATTAAATACAGTTAATGTTCATAATTTTCGCTTCAAAGAGTAATAGAAGTGTTTAATAATTAACGGAGAAGATAGTGAGATTTTATTTCAGGAAAATATTTAATATTTTGAAATTTTCCATTAATATTACTGGTGGATAACATAAAGGAAGGAGGAAAGGATAAATATTTAGAACATATAGTAAAGAGAAGAGTGATTTATTTCGAACTTACCTTATAAGCGGATATTTAAGAAGTATAATCCAATACAGCTATAACCATTCCGTCAGAATCGTGTAGGAGTTCCTGCATATGAATCATTGAACCAGTTGAATTGAAGAATTAATATACGAGTGAGAATTTATGGTGCACAAGTTTGTTAATCCAGGAGTGTAATAATCCGAGGCTAATCGTATTATAAACCGTCCCAGTTCGAGCATTCCAGGAACGTAGAAGTCCAGAGAACATCAAGATAGTGTGTGTTTATTACAGGTGTACAAGAGTGCCGAGATTTCATCCAGGTACGACAGGAAATCGTATTATAAACCGTCCCAGTTCGAGCATTCCAAAACGTATACGAGAGTGCAGAGATTTCATCCAGGTACGACAGGAAATCGTATTATAAACCGTCCCAGTTCGAGCATTCCAAAACGTATACGAGAGTGCAGAGATTTCATCCAGGTACGACAGGATAACTGTTCGAGGTCCGAGGGTTCCAGTTTGTTATACTAACATCATCACAAGAGTGAGAAGAAAGTACGCTAGAAGGAAACACATTGAAGAATAAGAAAGAAATTCTATAATATTTATATCAGGTCGTATAAACATTGAAATTAATTTCGGAGTTAAAGTAATATTTATTGCATAATTTCTAAAGAGAAATTATAAATCGATGTAATGATCGTGTGAATTATTGTATTTCATCTTTATTAACAGTAAAGCTAAATCTTTATTTTCTGATATAAAATCATATTCTCAAATAAGAATTTGTTTGTAAAGCAAAAGGCTTTTAAAGATAAAACTATATAATTGAATGACAAAATTTAGTTTTACCCGAAATATTAAGGTTCTGTTTATAAATACTTTATTAAAATTCTAGAAAGAATAGAAACAAACACGTTTCAAATATTGAATTAAATAATAGTAAAGGTTAATACTTACGTTATTGCATTTATAACTATTGTAGTCAAGTGACAATCTCGTATTAAATTCTTCTCATATTGTTGATTAGACGTGTTGAGGAAAAATTTCCATATGTGTATTTTTGATAATTGTTATAAATTTCTATAATTACTTCTATATAATTTCAACGAATTAAACAAATCTATTCTGATATTTTCTTTTATTTGGCATAGTAAAATAAATGATTAGTTTGAGTGGAGTGGGTAAAGAAACAGAAACGTTTATACATTAACCTAAAAGGAGAAAATATATGTCAGTAATTGTAAATGATATAAATTGCTATTGAAATACATACCTTGTTATGGTTGTGCTAAAAATTGATATAATTAATCCTAATAGGTACTTGCACAATTACACATAGTTTTGGTATTATTTAATAATTGATATAAATTATTAATTTTAAAGATCGGTAATAAAGCTATCATATGAGGTTACTGAACACATTAAGATATAGGTAACTGCTTTAATTATACAAGCTACTGAAAGTCAGCAACCCATATAGCACATTTAGTAGTTGCTTAAACATACAGATTACTGATAGTCAGCAACTCAATTAGTACAAAATATTTGCTTATTAATTTGTAAATATTTAGAAAGTTATAATATCTGAGCTAGTTTTTGGGATAAAATTATATAATAAAGAATTAAAGATTAATTTATTTATCTGAATGTCATGATACTCTATATTAATTAAGAGTATTGTCGCATTTTATGGCGTGCCCAACGTGGAGCGATTAAAATAAGACTCGCAAATAGTATTTTGATTATTTTATTTACTTTGGTTAGGTGTTTGTAATTTATATTACCCCCTCCTTAGCTCATTTTATGACGTATCTAACGTAAAGAAATTAAAATAAGACTCGCAACAACATATTTCAAATATTTATTTATTATATTAATAGCGGTAATATTTGTATACATTTTACAAAGATAATAAAGTCAGTTTAAAGTATATCAAGGTATAAGAAATTGTGTACTATAATTATTTAAAGTGAATACCAGATCTAAGAGTAATTCTGGATTATATAGAACGGAATCTTCTAGTGATAGTGAAGAGGAGGTAGGAGATGTGAATTTACCAGAGGGGGGAGAACTTACATTACAAGTTCAGGAAGGTATTCAACAGACAGGAGAAATACAGGATAGAGGAGATGAATCGCAGGTACAGAGAAAGACGTCAATCACAAAAGCAGATATGGTATTAATTATACAAATGTTTAAACAAATTAGTGAAGAAAATACTAAGAAATTAATGGATAAATTAGACAAGATGTATGAAGAAAGTAGACGACAAAGAGAGGAAGATAAAGAAGAAAGTAGACGACAAAGAGAGGAAGATAAAGAAGAAAGAAGGCAACAAAGGGAGGAAGACGGATTAGAAAAACAAATAAGTGTAAACGACAAAACACATACGACTGAAGAAAAGATAATAGAAAATTTTGAGAAGGACGTTATTAACTGTATCGACTTTGATCAAAACACAGCTGTAATTACGAAAATGAATACAATTGTGCCATTACAGAAGAAAATAAAATACATGGATTCAGGCAGAAGTATTTTAAGAACTCATTTAGATACGATTTTATTAGAGGAAGAAGATGATAGTATTTTAGATGTATATTTGTCAAGGTATACTATAGGGATATTTATAGGAGCCGGAAAGTGCACTGAAAACAAATTTAATGTTGGACGTAATATGATACCAACACATATGAGAAATAGTGTAAGAAGTGTAAAAGTTAATATGTACAGTCGATTTGAAGGAATTGTAGGTGGTGATGATTTTGTTGATAGTAGACGTGTTTCTTTAGTAAGATATGTGCAAAGTGATGTTTATCAGGTCACTTTGATATTGGATATTAAGGGCAGAGAATTATTGGAATGGGATATGGAAATTCAGAAAACTACAAACACATCAAATGCTGATGTCATAAGATTATTTAAAAAGGTTGGAAAATGTGTGAACAAGATGTCTTGTAGAAGTGAAGAAAATGATTCATGGAATAAAGTAAATATGGCTCAAGGGAACATATTTGATACATTGCAAAATAGGGTGCGAATAAAAATAGATTATTAAAAAATTTAGGGGCATGGCGGTTGTTTTACATAGGGCGACAACCGTTGGTACCGGCGACACCACCCAAATCCAGAGCCACATTAAACTAAAAAGAGCCCAAAATTTAGGGGCATGGCGGTACTGAAGGGCCAGTAACCGTTGGTAAATAGCGCTACCACCCATTCCAGAGCTACACCATATATAATAGAGCCCAAAATTTAGGGGCATGGCGGTACTGAAGGGCCAGTAACCGTTGGTAAATAGCGCTACCACCCATTCCAGAGCTACACTGAATATAATAAAGCCCAAAATTTAGGAACAAAGCGGTTGAAATACATAGGGAAAATAACCGTTGTTACCGGAGACACTACCCATATCCAGAGACACACTGAATAGAGAAAAGAGCCCAAATATTAAGAGATATAGCAGTTACACTGAAGGACTTGTTCACGTTTATATGATAAAAATATTGCATAAACCAGAGTAACAACAAATACTTCAAAGATTAAGAAAATCACTAAACACTTGAGATTAAATAAAAAAAGGTATAACTATTACAAGAATAACATGAATTCATGGAAAGAATTGAAGAAGATAAAATAGGGATTATTAAATTGGAAAATTAAACTAATAAGGGAGTACCTACCAAGCAAGGGGCATGTTTAATGTCATTTGATACTACAAAAGAATATAATAATGAAGAGGAATACGAATATGTTCGTTCAAATAATTTATGATTGAGACTATAATGTAAGAATATTCACCAAGATATTCTAACAAAGATTTTTGTTTTATTTACTTACTCTATGATAATAGAATCAAGATAGTTTAATTTAGACGAATAAGAGTGTAAATATTAGATAGTATAAAGAAGTTAGTAATATTTAGTTTTCCTCATTTCTTTCATTATACAATTTGTAAATATAAATAATAGAAGAATATATAAGTAACTTTCCAGTTGGTAAAATTTGTACAAGTACAAAGATTTGAAGAAATGTATGAAGAAGATATATGAGAGAAGAACAAATAGGAGCCTTATAAAAAATAAATAGAAGATATCTAAATAATGGCAGAATTCTGTGTAAGAAATAATATAAAAAACAAGGTATATGAAGTATAATAGGTGATGTACAAATAAAAGTATACAAAGATAGGAAAAGTCTTTATAATAAAATATGTTAAAAGAGATTAAAATGAATGCTTACAATAAATAATAAATATTTAAAGGTACCATGAAAATATGGAATAATTATAGAAGATATGTATGATAGGGTAAATATAACCCAAAGTGATGATAAATATTAATAGGACGAAAATGTCATAAAAGTATTATATAGGTAACGTACGCCTTATAAAACGAAAATATAATTTAGATACTTTCCAAAGATGAAAGTACATGGGTAGACGAAAATGTCAAATAGGGGTATAGGGGATTTGTTCAGATGAGAACAGTATAAAAAGAAAATATAATTATAAAGAAGATGTGAGCATATGTAAAGTATATTTGTAGAGGCTACTAGATATCTGAAAAAGTAACAGATGAAACTTATTAGTAATCACCAATAATTGTAAGGATGAATACAGAATATATTTTCGAAACAAATTTTGATAAGGCTAAAATAGTCATGAATTAGTTGAAACCAAGAAGGGTTAAGTTTAAAAAAAAATGGTAAAGTTTTAAATAGGGATTACATTTTCAAAAAGAGTACTGAATAAAGGTTATACAAAATGGATTAAGTTACTTGTATATAGTGTAAAAAATAATTATAGTTACATAAATTATAACAAATATAAATCGACATAGTATATAGAAGTGAAGTTTATAGTACAGTTGACATTGTTTAAAAAGTTTAGTCACTTAAAATGTATTGACTTAATTAGTTGAGTTTTTAAAGATTAATTGAAGCAGAGAGTTAAAGAACAAAAAGATTTAAAAATATGCCAAATGGTTAAAAAAAAATATTAGTTGAATGTTTAAAATGAATTTAGAAGTATTTTTCTTTTAAAGATAACACAATTGACATTACAATTAATTTAGTTCAGTTGTTTAATAAATGTAAATTTTATTTCACATGTGGAAATTTAAATTTATTAAAAAAGGGGCATATGTAATGGTTTACCATTAACTATGACTAGGCAACAATATGGTTGATAAATAAATTAGAGGAATTTAATTTAAAGTGTTTTTTTTTATATAGCAGAATTTTTATATTAATAAAATATTTAAAGTATACCAAATGTATAAAGAGGTTAATGTCATCAAATGTGTAGTTTATTCTGTTTTCTCCATGCATTTGCATAGATAGTTGTGGCAGGATACTTTGATGTTTAGTTTTCTTCATCCTGAAAGTAAAGATTTAAATATTACTTGATTTCTTTGTATATGTAATATAATGTTTGTGAAAACTTGTTTAATTAACAAAGTATATGAGAATAGTAATAAGTAATGAAATTTAAAAATATAAATGCAATAAAATAATGAATAGCTAACGCGCCAAAATTCAAATGTTGGAAATGTCAGATTTTGACATGTATAAAAACATACTACTAGAAATGGGTATTAATAGGTAGAAGTGGAGAAAACAAACTAAAATATTCAATTGAGATTTTATATAGTAAGATTGGGAAATTCTAAATAGGTATTTAAAACATTCAAAAATAATATAGAAACTTTGTTGAATAAATAAACTGTGTGGAACAATATACCTAATTGGTAAATGAAAATTAATTTATAATCGTCAAGGAAATGGGAAATGAAAAAAATAACAATTCTAATTTTTTCGGGAAAACGCGAACGTGTTTCTCGAGAAGAGAAAGAATTTCATCATTAAATACAGTTAATGTTCATAATTTTCGCTTCAAAGAGTAATAGAAGTGTTTAATAATTAACGGAGAAGATAGTGAGATTTTATTTCAGGAAAATATTTAATATTTTGAAATTTTCCATTAATATTACTGGTGGATAACATAAAGGAAAGAGGAAAGGATAAATATTTAGAACATATAGTAAAGAGAAGAGTGATTTATTTCGAACTTACCTTATAAGCGGATATTTAAGAAGTATAATCCAATACAGCTATAACCATTCCGTCAGAATCGTGTAGGAGTTCCTGCATATGAATCATTGAACCAGTTGAATTGAAGAATTAATATACGAGTGAGAATTTATGGTGCACAAGTTTGTTAATCCAGGAGTGTAATAATCCGAGGCTAATCGTATTATAAACCGTCCCAGTTCGAGCATTCCAGGAACGTAGAAGTCCAGAGAACATCAAGATAGTGTGTGTTTATTACAGGTGTACAAGAGTACCGAGATTTCATCCAGGTACGACAGGAAATCGTATTATAAACCGTCCCAGTTCGAGCATTCCAAAACGTATACGAGAGTGCAGAGATTTCATCCAGGTACGACAGGATAACTGTTCGAGGTCCGAGGGTTCCAGTTTGTTATACTAACATCATCACAAGAGTGAGAAGAAAGTACGCTAGAAGGAAACACATTGAAGAATAAGAAAGAAATTCTATAATATTTATATCAGGTCGTATAAACATTGAAATTAATTTCGGAGTTAAAGTAATATTTATTGCATAATTTCTAAAGAGAAATTATAAATCGATGTAATGATCGTGTGAATTATTGTATTTCATCTTTATTAACAGTAAAGCTAAATCTTTATTTTCTGATATAAAATCATATTCTCAAATAAGAATTTGTTTGTAAAGCAAAAGGCTTTTAAAGATAAAACTATATAATTGAATGACAAAATTTAGTTTTACCCGAAATATTAAGGTTCTGTTTATAAATACTTTATTAAAATTCTAGAAAGAATAGAAACAAACAGGTTTCAAATATTGAATTAAATAATAGTAAAGGTTAATACTTACGTTATTGCATTTATAACTATTGTAGTCAAGTGACAATCTCGTATTAAATTCTTCTCATATTGTTGATTAGACGTGTTGAGGAAAAATTTCCATATGTGTATTTTTGATAATTGTTATAAATTTCTATAATTACTTCTATATAATTTCAACGAATTAAACAAATCTATTCTGATATTTTCTTTTATTTGGCATAGTAAAATAAATGATTAGTTTGAGTGGAGTGGGTAAAGAAACAGAAACGTTTATACATTAACCTAAAAGGAGAAAATATATGTCAGTAATTGTAAATGATATAAATTGCTATTGAAATACATACCTTGTTATGGTTGTGCTAAAAATTGATATAATTAATCCTAATAGGTACTTGCACAATTACACATAGTTTTGGTATTATTTAATAATTGATATAAATTATTAATTTTAAAGATCGGTAATAAAGCTATCATATGAGGTTACTGAACACATTAAGATATAGGTAACTGCTTTAATTATACAAGCTACTGAAAGTCAGCAACCCATATAGCACATTTAGTAGTTGCTTAAACATACAGATTACTGATAGTCAGCAACTCAATTAGTACAAAATATTTGCTTATTAATTTGTAAATATTTAGAAAGTTATAATATCTGAGCTAGTTTTTGGGATAAAATTATATAATAAAGATTTAAAGATTAATTTATTTATCTGAATGTCATGATACTCTATATTAATTAAGAGTATTGTCGCAATATATATATATATATATATATATATATATATATATCTAATCGTAAAACCAAGGTACCCGTAGGTGTAGGTTATTACTTTGTCTATTTTCTATTTTCATATATAAACTTTGCCCACTGTTTTTTATCTCTTGTCAGCTCCAGCGCTTCTTTCGACGTTTTGCCCCTGCTCCTCCTGCCGGTTATCCTCGCATCCCATACATTTTTCGCTTGCCTGCTGTTGCTCATCCTGTGTAGATGTCCAAACCATCTTAGTTGCTGGTCTTCATCTTGCACAATATTGGTTCTACTTCTAGTTCTTCTCTTATGATTTCATTTCTTATCAGATCTTTGCGTGTAACCACTTTTACTTTCCTTAGGTATTTCATGTCCATTGCCTGTATTCTGCTCTTCATTCTGACTGTCGTCATCCCAGCTCTCGCTGCCGTATGTTAATATTGGTCTGAACACTGCTCTATATATTGCCATCTTTGTTTTGTGACTGATCTCCTTGTTGCTCAGAAACCACCCAGAAAGTGAGAAGTACCCTTCTGTCGCGCTAGATATTCTTTTATTTAGTTCCTGTTCCATATCACCATGCCTTTCTATTTGGACTCCCAAGTATTTGAATATATTCACTTGTTCTATTTTTTGTTCTTGAATTTCTATATTAATTTCTTCGTTATCCTTGCCGATGACTAGTACTTTTGTTTTATTTGTGTTTATTTTCATGTTCCTTTTGGATAACTCTTCATGCCATATTGTGATGTTCTTCTTGAGGTCTTTTGCGCTTGGTACACATAGCATTATATCGTCGGCAAAATTGTAACTGGACTCAGTCGTTTGTATCCTACGGTTACTTTCTTAGTTTTGTCATTTGTGGCTTTAATTACGTCGTCCATCACTGTTATGAATAGCAGAGGTCTAAGGACACCACCCTGTCTCAAGCCATCTTGGATCTCGAACTCCTCGGACTCCATGTTATTCTTCCTGACGTAGCTGGTGCTTTTATCATACAGGCTTTTTATTGCTGCTCTTAAATGCTCCTGGATGCCTCTTTCTTTTAAACTGTTCCAGACTATGCTTTTCGGTATTCGGTCGAAGGCCTTCTCAATATCTATGAATGCCATGTATATTGGTTCGTTTTTTCCCTAGCTTTCTCTATTAATTGTTTAATTGTGAAGATGCGATCTTGTACACTTCTGCCCTTCCTGAACCCACTCTGGGTTTCTTCTAACTGCCTTTCTATTTCTGGTCTTAGTTTTTTCTCCAGGGCACTTTTGTATATTTTAGATACTACACTTAGCAAGGTTATTCCCTGGTAGTTCGCGCAAACTTTTGTATCTCCTTTCTTATGTATAGGGACAATTGCACCAATTTTCCAGTCCTGTGGTACTTGTGTTGTTTTCCATACTTGATTAAGAAATTTAACTAGCATTTCTTTGCCTTGTGGGCCCAGGTGTTTTAACATTTCCGAGGTTATCTTATCATGCCCTGCTGACTTTCCTCTTTTGTATTACTAATTATTTCCTGTATGTCGTCTACATTTATTAGTTTTCCATCTCCTGTTTCTTTCCTTTCTTTTGCTTCTCCTTCCTTCCCTTTGTTCTCTTGTCCATTTCCCGTATTTAATAATTCGTCGAAGTATTCCTTCCATCTTTCCATTATTTCTTTTCCGTCGATTACTACTTCACCGTTTTTCTTTTTTACATGGCTTAAATTATATTTCTTTTCTTTTCGGGCATTCTTCATTACTTTGTAGAACAATTTTTGGTTTCCTTTACTGTCTTTATCCAGTTTTTCCCCGAATTCTTCCCACGTTTTATGTTTAGATTGCTTTACCAGTTACTTCACTATCAGTCTCTGTTTTTTATATAAACAGTAACTTTCGTCTGTTTTCTCGTGTAATGAATTCAAAACTTAAATTAATATACATTTACAATAAATTGGTAAGTAAGAGAATTAAGTAGAATTGAAATATCTTCGATTTATCAAAAACGATATTCAAGTACATTACAAGGCAACAATGCCGATTTGTGTGTTTAATGATGAACATAAAAACATGCAAACGTGAATGGTGTAATTAAAGGTGATATTGTAAACATTTAAACATAAAACAACCGTTATTATGTATGTAGTTTCATTATGAGATCCAGATTTGTCATAGACAACATCATCTAATGGAAATTCAAATTAGCGGGGAACATCACTGCTTAACCTCATGCAAAGTATATGAAATTGTGGTGGTTACACGATTAAAAAGATCCTTAGAGGAAAGGCTATATGGGGCACGGAGCAAATTTCTTCTGGACATAGCACATAAGACTATATATTTATAACTTGTAATGTATTATATTCGGTTGCACAGCAATCTAGTGCCTTCTAGTAGGCTTGCATAAAATAAGAAAACTACAAGCGTTCTTTATATTCTTTAATGTCGTGTCACATTACAATACACAATAAAACTTGCTAGTTACATGGTTGCTGTTATTTTGGAACCTATAATAAACAAGACACTTCAAACAGGTGTCTTTCCCGACGACCTTAAAAGATCCACAGTGACGTTGATTTATAAAAAAGGAAATAGAGAAGATCTTAATAATTATAGGCCAATATCCATCTTGTCACACTTCTCGAAGATGTTTGAAAAAATTATATACAAACGCATATATGCATTCTTGAAAAAATTTAAAATAATTAGTGAAAATCAAAATGGATATATTTGTGGAAGATCAACATCTCGTGCAACTTTTCAATTACTTGAAGAGATAATTGATGGTATTAATAATGACCAAACCCCAGTTGCAATCTTCATGGATCTAAAAAAGGCTTTTGATTGCATCAATTATAGTGTGCTAAACCAAAAATTGGAACTTATAGGCATTAGAGGCATTTCGTTGAAACTCATAGGGTCCTACCTTGAATGTCGACAACAGTGTATAATTGATCCCAATTCCGGAATAGCGTCGGAGTGGAGAACAATAGAGAGGGGTGTGCCGCAGGGGTCGGTTTTGGGTCCTCTCCTGTTTCTGGTGTACGTGAATGACTTGCCTAAAAGGACATCTCATAAAGCTATACTTTTTGCAGATGATACAACAATAGTTCTAAAATCAGAACGAAATATAATTAGCACGGAAATAGCAATTACATTAGGAAATCTCGAGGAATGGTTCAAACAAAATTGTTTACAATTAAACATACAAAAAACTAATCTTCTGCAATTTTCATACTTCAAGAAGGAACCAATAACAATTGTACATCAAGGACATCAACTAGAAACCAGCGATGAGGCGCGGTTCCTTGGACTCTGGATGGACGCTCAACTGAATTGGAAGAAACATGTGGAGGTATTAGCTTCAAAAATATCATCCTTCAATTATGCACTAAGGACAATATCGACGTCGGTGAATCAAGAGGCGAGTCTTTCGGCATATTACGCTTACGTACATTCGCGTTTACGGTTCGGCATAGTGTTTTGGGGGAGGTCGGCTGAGTGGACCAGGATATTTTTACTCCAGAAGTCGTGTTTGCGGAGTGTGTTCGGTTTATTAAGAACAGAATCTTGTAGGCAGTTATTTAAAAATAAAAAAATACTTACCTTACCGAGTATGTATATAATGGAATGTGCAATGTTTGTGAGAACCAACTATGGGCTGTTTACTAACCAAGAAATTCAGCATCCTCATAAAACGAGAGGAGTAAGCAATGCATACCTAGTACCCATACAAACTACTAAGGACATAGTTTATAAAAGTGCTGTTGTCCAAATAAGTAAAGTATATAATCATTTACCCGAAAATTTAAAAAAGAAAACTAATAAATGTTTCAAACAGGAATTACATGATATACTTATCGACAATGCCTATTACGACATTCAAAACTATTTTGATCATAACTTCCAGGCAACACGCTAATTTTAACATATTGTTTTTATCTATTTTATTGTATGTATTTAAGCATTAACTTTGACTCTGACTAATTAGTTATGTGTATTTTTTGTATATTTCTTGTATGTAAATATTGTCCATATTCTGTTTATTTACTTGCCTGAAACTGTGATTACAATGTCTGACATGTTCAACACATTTATATGTACATTATTGAATAAATGCTATTCTATTCTATTCTATTCTATTCTATTCTATTCTATTGCACATGTATATGTGTGCGTCGCTATTGCTACCAACTTAACAACTATATCATTCATGTAATATAGTAGATAAATGCCTGCCATGCAATGACAAAATATACATATGCTGTATATACTAAGAGAAGACTTTTGACAAGGTTGAGAGAGAGAAACTGTGTGTATTGGAAAGTAATGTTGTAGAAAAAGATTAACAGAAGCAATTACATTACTATACAATGATTGTGTAATAAAAACTAACAATTTAGTATCTGATAAATTCCGAACCACTCGGACGAGGAAATCTCAAACGGCTGGTGTTTATTACATTCTTGAACAACAGAATTAGAAGAATCAATAGTCAAAGTAAGAAAATAAAGGTAGAATATTATAAAATAAAACCGAGGAAATAAGTGAATGTGTGTTTTCTGATGATGTTGGGAACTTGAAAATAAAGGAATTAATATTGTAACGAAGCAAGTGCACAAAGAAAGGCAGACTTCCGAGCGACAATAAAAAGACGTTGTAAATCATCTCGACGCGACTGGTAAACATCGTAAAGCAATATATCATCCATTTTATATATACTGCGTCGAGACAGAATGTCTATCGAATGTTCTACAAACATCGAGAGGAAGATGGAGTTTACGCGAATGCTTTCAGATGTTTCGTATGTGTATATAGGGCGGCTGGGTCACCGATGGATGAGTAATTTCGGAATAAGAACTTCCTTAAGTAGTAGTCGCGCGGAACAGACCAAAGTAAAAATAAATATAAGAAATATATAAATAGTTCTTTGAGTGGTAGTCGAAGAATACACATAAATATAGTGTAATAAAGACATAAATATTACCGTGTTATATAAATAGAAGTGATTTAAATATACGGACATAAATATTAGAGTGTTATATAGAAATAAATACCTGTGTTAATCTATTCTAGTAGTTTAAGTGTGATACATTAGTTTTATATTTTTATATTGTAATTAATTTTACGTGTATGAATATACAGACTGTTTTAAATAAATAAATTGCACGAGTTGTTTATTGCGAACCCGAAAACGTTACAATATTAATATCACCCAGACGAAATCATTAGTGATACTAAATGATAAGGAAAGAAAGATTAGCATTCAAATTGACAGATGATTGAGCATGTCGAAAATTTTACATATTTCAGAGCGATTATAGGTAATACCGGTAGAATGGATAAGAATGTTAATAACAATAACGGTAACGCCAAACCTTTTCACAGCATCAAAAGAGGCTTCATCATTATAAAAAAAATGAGGTGTGGCCACCACACGACTTTCTTATACGTATGAAAGTGTTACTTCCGGTCCGAATTTTGAAATTTCATTTATACAAAAAATATTCCAAATCCAACTCTAAATACTTTTGTACTCTTCATAAATATATATAGAATGCATAATTTACGACATATTTGCAAAAAATCGCTATTCGATAAGAGTAAAAGTGGTACTTCCGGTCCGAATTTTGAAATTTCATTTATACAAAAAATATTCCAAATCCAACTCTAAATACTTTTGTACTCTTCATAAATATATATAGAATGCATAATTTACGACATATTTGCAAAAAATCGCTATTCGATAAGAGTAAAAGTGGTACTTCCGGTCTGAATTTTGAAATTTTTTTTATACAAAAGATATTTAAAAGTATGTTCTAAATACTTTTATACTCTT
Source organism: Amphimallon solstitiale (assembly GCA_963170755.1). Taxonomy (NCBI): domain Eukaryota; kingdom Metazoa; phylum Arthropoda; class Insecta; order Coleoptera; family Scarabaeidae; genus Amphimallon; species Amphimallon solstitiale. The sequence continues at coordinate 129,013,256 of OY720675.1, read as the reverse complement.
AATGTACTTGCCTAGAAAGCATGACTTGCGAGATATTCGCAAAAAACTGATTTTCGATAAGAGTAAAAGACCTACTTCCGGTAGGAATTTCGAAAAACTTTATTAAAACAATTTTTCTCAAATTAAATTTTGAGTACATTTGAATTCTTTACAAATTTGTTTAAACTTAGTAATTGACGAAATATTTGCAAAATTCGATTTTTTCACTGGAGTAAACTACTACTTCCGGTCTGCCGATTTTGCTCAAAATCTAATCAGTTCTCAAGAGGGGGATTATATTCGTAAATACAAAATTTGGAATTGATATCTGCAGCGGTTTGACCGCTATCGTGGTCACACACACACAGACAGACACACAGACACACACACAGACACACAGACATTTTTTAAAAACCACTTTTTTGGTATCAGGGGACCTCAAAACGTGGACATCTGCAAAAATCTCGAGGTCGAAAATTTTCATCATCACAATACTTCCTTATACTACGTATAAGAAAGTAAAAAGACATAACTAACAACACAAAAATAGTAGTCTATAAAGCTATACATATTACCTGTATGACTTTATCACTGTGGAATGATTATTGAATACGAAGCTATAGAAAGTTGCAGAAATGAAATATCTTAGAAATCAAGGTGTTTTTCAATTTCTAGTTCAAAAGCATCAATTAAATTGTACATGATTTTACGTTTTTTTCCCCCAAAGGTATAGATAAATTTCTACAAAAAGAATTACGGGTATTCGGTCTGTTTTTTAAAAAGAAAAAAAGACTTTGTCCAACGGCTCAATATTTCGTAATTTATTTATGACATCTTCAGGAGCTATCACTAAAATAGCAATACATATAACTAATATAACAAGTCAACAATCATAATCACTATAAACCTACAACATAAAACATTAACATGGAAACACTTCGTCAGGCATATAAAAGGTTTGCCGGTAAAAACCAACGTTAACACGTACACAAACTGTTTGTCATGACTAAATAAAATAAAAATGATTTCAAACTAAAATGTTAACAGATAAAATAAACATGTGTATACAAATAGCGTTTTTTTTTTGTTATTTTTTAAAAATTACATTTCTTTTAAATTTTCTTATATTGGATGTGACAAACCAAAATTGCAATTAATAGATAAATAATTGTATACAAAGGTGTACGAAGTAGTAAAAAACTCAAACATCTATACAGGGTTACCGCTAAATAGGTACCAGGCTATACGAATTTAAAGAATACGTATAAATGTCTAACTGAAAATCAAAAAAGAAATTTATTTGTAACACATCAAAAATTTCGAAATTTTTAGTGCCAAAATGTAGTTAAAGTCGATCCATAACTTTGTTTATCCTATACGCATTTACGTAAATACCATGAGTAGTTCCAGTTCTCCCAAAAAACGATAAAATGCAAATAGTTACAACCTTTGAGAATGAATGGCAATTGAGAAGATTTATGGCGATATTTTTTTTTGTGTGAATAGCACGCCTTTATGTGGAAAAGGTCGACAACCTCAGTGCATTACCATGTTTTTTTTTTGTTAAATAGAAGTATATTATTTGAAATTTAAATTCCTTTATCTCAAAATTATTATGTTTGTATATTAAGGGGGCTTACTCAGAGGTGCCGACTAACTGCCGTAGGACGTAAGGGGGTGGCGCCATATGCGCTAATGTAAATTCTGGACAAGATTTCGTTAAAACAATAGTACCACTTTTATTTACGAAATATCAAAACGAAATTTAAAACAAATAAACAAAGGCTCAATGAATGCTCGACTGGAATTAGTTTTTAAAATAACGTTTCTGAAACTGTGTTATGATGTAAATTTTTCCAACTTCGAGAGTGAAATGTAAAAGTAAATAATTTGAATTATTATAAGAAAGTACTCTCAACGAAGCCTTACTTAATCCTTTGCATTCAATTTAATGCAAAGACATAATAAGAAAAACAAAAATTTCCGCTGTTTGTTTTATTTTAACGAACACCTTCATCGGCGGAATTTATATTAGCGCTTATGGCGCCACCCCCTTACGTCCTACCTCACGGCAGTTAGTCGACACTTCTGCGTAAGCCCCTTTAATTGCAACAGGCTCGGACTCGAGGAAAGAAAAATCAATTTCTCGTCACTGTGTGCACATTGGACCGCGATTTTTTTTTGTACGGACATTACTCATATTTTTCTTTAACCCCCCTTTTTTAATGACGCTATTTAAAACTAACGCTGTATATTTATAATTTGAAAAATTTTGCAATAAAAATACTGCTTAACTAATTGGTATCGGATTTGAAGTTAATCGCATCGTTATGTCTGTTAATGTGGACCATTCCCAAAAATAATCGTTTCTTATAATGCGTTTCGACGTCTGTGGTCTAAGTTTTGAGAATGTAGCGCTAGGGTACATGATTTTTTACCCAAGCGAACATCGCTCTGCTGAGTGATACGTGCTTTTAGCGTTTATGACGTGTGGCCAACCACTACAATTACTGCATGGAATTTTGTAAATAACATCACTGCGCATCAAAAGAGGTGTCATATTCTTAGGCTTAGAGAAAATACTTCTACTTGTTAACATGTTGTGGTTAGCTATTTTTATATTTTTAAAAGGCTTGAAATGTGAATTTATTTTCTCAATAAGACCACGTACATATGGCAACTTTTTGTATTTAATCTAAGTGCCACCAACACCAACACCAAAAATTGGAACTATAAATCAACTTATCCAAAATGTGTTTCGAATACCCATTGTTGACAAATATATCAAAAAGCTTCCTCAAGGTGTCCTGCAGGAAAAGTTCATCACTTATATGCGAAACTATGTTTTTTAAAGCTATTACCGTGTTCAGTTTTGGCTCAGTGGGTGGTGCGAGTAATAATTAATGTATCTTCCCAACGAGGCAGGTTTCTGATACCAATTTAAAATAAGTTGTTGTTCTCCAATTTTAAAACCCTTGTGTCCGAAAATGGAACCCCATTATCAGTCTCATGTTCTATTGTGAACTGTAACTTTACATGAAACGCATTGAAAATCATTAATGTCGTATCAGAGTGATCTCGTGGTACAGCCGCAATAATGTCATCAACATATTTATACAGAAAATGTGGTTGAAAGGGCAACTTAGGAATGACGTTGTCCAGCAAAAAATCCATTACAATCAAAGCCAAAATAGAACTGATAGGGGACCCCATCGGAGTTCCAAAAATTTGTGCATACACTTTGCTGTTAAACGTGAAATAGCAATTGTGGCAGATAAACGAGATCAACTTAAGAAAATTTCCTCTTGAAATGTCAGTGTGCGTACTAATGGGCTCCCATTGATTCTCTAACACCTCAAGAACTAAATCAAGCGGTATGTTAGTAAATATGGAAATAACATCCAAAGAAATTAAGACATAATCCGCAGGTAGCCTAACACCCTGCATGTCATTCACAAACGAAAAGGTATCTGTGACATTGTGTGAGGTTCTATCAGACAGAGCTATTGTTAAAATGTTAGCCAGAAACTTTGAAAGACTGTAGGTAACTGAGTTTATGCAACTGACTATAAGGCGGAGGGGTATGCCCGGCTTGTGTATTTTAGGCAAATAATATAACTTTGGTGCTTTGGCTGTGTAAGTAGATAAATGTTTCGCAGTCACCTCTGAAATTTCATTGCTTAATTTTAAATATTTAATGAAATCGTTGTATGTTCTCTGCAATTTATAAGTTGGGTCCCTGACAAGTAATTTATATGTGGTCCGATCAACCAGAAGTTGTTCCGTGTTTTCCACATACTCATCCTTATTCATTGTCACTGTACGCCCACCCTTGTCTGCTTGTAATATGTATAAATTGGGCGATGCTTTTAGAAATCTTTTTGATTTTAGGTACTGATCAAAAATGGGAGAGAATTTGATGAAGCTGTTATTAATAAAATTGGTAACATTATTGGTTACCTTTGCTCGTAATATGTTTTTATTTGCCTCCGGAACATAATCAACCAAGCACTCCATATCCGCCAACAGCCGATCAACATTATTACCTCTGCCAACAACCGGTACACCAAACTTAGAACCAAATGACAAAAAATCAAAGACATCCCCCGGAATTTCCGTATCAGAAATGTTAATGAACCATTTACTATTATCTACAAACAATTTGTTTGACTTACTGTATTGCAACTGCAATTTCTTAAACTTATCTATGTTTGAGTTCTTCACACTCCCGTACCTTCTAGTAAACGACTTTTCTAATCTGCAACAATACTCATTAAACATGAGAAGTGGAATGACGCTTTTTACATTTTTCTTAATAAAATTATATAATTGCTATTTCATGTTTAACAACAAAGTGTATGCACAAATTTTTGGAACTCCGATGGGGTCCCCTATCAGTCCTATTTTGGCTTTGATTGTAATGGATTTTTTGTTGACCGTTGTCATTCCTAAGTTTCCCTTTCAACCACCTTTTCTATATAAATATGTTGATGACATTATTGCGGCTGTACCGCGAGATCAGTCTGATACGACATTAATGATTTTCAATGCGTTTCATGTAAAGTTACAGTTCACTATAAAACATGAGACTGATAATGGGGTTCCATTTTCGGACACGAGGGTTTTAAGATTGGAGAACAACAACTTAATTTTAAATTGGTATCAGAAACCTTCCTCGTCGGGATTTTTCATTAATTATTACTCGCATCACCCACCGAGCCAAAAGCTGAACACGGTAATTGCTTTAAAAAACAGAGTGATGAACTTTTCCTGCAGGATAACTTGAGGAAGATTTTTGATATGTTTGTCAACAATGGGTATCCCAAACACATTTTGGATAAGTTGATTTATAGTTCCAATTTTTTTGATGGTCCTGTTGATGTTGGTGGCACTGAGATTAAATACAAAAAGTTGCCATATGTACGCGGTCTTACTGAGAAAATAAATTCACATTTCAAGCCTTTTAAAAATATAGAAATACTAACTACAACATGTTAACAAGTAGAAGTATTTTCTCTAAGCCTAAGGATGACACCTCTTTTGATGCGCAATGAAGTTATTTACAAAATTCCATGCAGTAATTGTAGTGGTTGCTATATTAGCCACACGTCACAAACGCTAAAAGCACGTATCACTCAGCATAAGAGCGATGTTCGCTTGGGTAAAAAATCATGTGCCCTCGCGATACATTCTCAAAACTAGGACCACGGTTTTAAATATGATGATGCAACTATTTTGGACGTCGAAACGCATTATAAAAAACGATTATTTTTGGAAATGATCCACATTAACAGACAAAACGATGCGATTAACTTCAAATCCGATACCATTCAGTTAAGCAGTATTTATTGCAAAATATTTCAAATTATAAATAAATAGATGTTTGAGTTTTCTACTACTTCGTACACCTTTGTATACAGTTATTTATCTATTAATTGCAATTTTGGTTTGTCCCATCCAATATAAGAAAATTTAAAAGAAATGTAATTTTCAAAAAATAACAAAAAAACGCTATTTGTATACCCATGTTTATTTTATCTGTTAACATTTTAGTTTGAAATAATTTTTATTTCATTTAGTCATGACAAACATTTTGTGAGTATACTTGTTAACGTTGGTTTTTACCGGCAAACCTTTTATATGTCTGACGAAGTGTTTCCATGTTAATGTTTTATGTTGTAGGTTTATAGTGATTATCATTGTTGACTTGTTATGTTAGTTTTATGTATTGCTTTTTTAGTAATAGCTCCTGAAGATGTCATAAGTAAATGGCGAAATATTGAGCCGTTAGAAAATAGTTTTTTTTTTCTTTCTAAAAAACAGACCGAATACCCGTAATTCATTTTGTATTATTGAGTACGGTCGATATTTCAATTATTAGATAAATTTATATTTGTACATTTAGATTCAAGACAAAATACAAAATACTTTAAGCTTTGTGCACAACTGATAGGTACATATTTACTAAATACTTCAGTTGCTTGTGAAAAGCATATCAGAATATTCTCTCCTACCATATGTTACTTCTAAGTTATGCTTTTGGGTAATTTCTTTTGTCAATCATTATGTATGCCAGTGAAAATGATGAAATATTAACAATTTCTACCCTAAATGGTGAAGTAGCATTGCTTTTAGTAATTGCTTGCGATAGTGGATTTTCATATTTGCTGTAATATCTCTTGATGTTGATCTTGATTTACTGCATGTTGTGCTTTTATCATGTGTACGTACAAATTAATCGACACTTTCTTCAGGTTTAATTTTGAGGTCTTCTTTCCTCAATACCTTCCTCTTGACATGTAAATTTATGCAGTATAACATTCTTCGTTATAATTTTTAACACTTCTTCCCGAGACATTAAGTTTTAGACAAATTTCCATGTTATTAAACCCATTTGCGAAATATTATAAGATCCTTTATCTGTGTGTGAGTCCCAGGATTACTTAAAACGTCATTGCTGTCATCCAAATTGAATGTTTTATTTTCGAGAATTTGGGAATACTTTAAATTTAAATATTTTTTTTATTATTAAAAACACAATTTTAATTCATAAAAAATGCAAAATATTACAATACTATACCACTCAAACTTCCAAAAATGTTATGATGTTAAACCCGCGGCAAGTATGAGAAAATAAGAACACACAATCATTTCCGATCGCATTATGTTCTCACCAGCATCATATGATGATCAAGTACAAAGTCGAATAACAATGTCATGCATTAATCATAAAACAAGAAGTATACTAATTATACAATTTGTTTGTAAATGTTGTTTATTAGTATAGAGGTAACTTTATTAATGAAAAAGTAAAGCATAGCTTATCATATTAGCACAGAAAAACGAAAATGCTTTTAAATGAGAGTGAAATCTAATATTTATACATGTATATTAATTATTATTATAATAAAACATATATGTATGTATCCAAACATATTACTTTTGTTATATTTATAAAGTCAGTTCGAAGTGAAAATAATCTGTTCTAGAATAATAATTTTATGTGTAAATAACACATTTACTAATTTTTACCTACTCTTGAGCCTTAGAACATAATTGAGGCATAAGGAAAAACTAAATATTACTATTACCTTTCTAATCACTGTTGGAGTTACTTAGGAAGTTTTTTCAATATAAATCAATATCCCAACAATTTGTATATCAGAAGACTGCGGTTTACGATTACCGGAAAATTTTTACTTTTCCTTGGAGAAATCAGTTGATACAGTAATCAGCAATCAAAAAAGTAATTTTTAATTGTAGCAAACAATAGAACTACATATTTAATCTTGTAACTATTGGAATTTGTAAACTACTTTTTGAAATACCTAATCTAATTTAATGTAAGAAATTATAAATTGAACTGGTCTTGTATATGAGCCAAGACCAGTCAAATACAAATATAAATACTGATTTACACAATGCTTGCCATACAAGATGCAACAGTCGTACATTGGTGATGCTTTGCACACAACCCTCGTATAACGAAGGATATTAAAAATGCCCCAAATATATTTCAAAACTTCTAAAAATTATTAAATGACAATACACTTTGTGAATTACAGCTAGAAATCAATACACTCCCTTGATTATAAAAATTCAACCCTTTATTGCACATGTCAGGAACCCCAACTGATATCCCTTGTAAATATATGAAAACTAGAATTTATTACTTAGGTATCTTAACCTACAAATTAGAATTGCTTTAACATGTATAATAGGTATATTTTTAAGTACAAACTTTGAAAGCAGAGGAGTTATAATGGGAAGTAACTATTAAAATAAGCTTATAAACCATTAAAAATGGACAATTTTAATTTTAAGTTTAAACAATATTAAAACCCATAATACAACTGGAAAATACACTCATTTTAAACTGTGAACTTTTGTGAACAAAAGTTACACAGTACTTACAGGGCATGGCTTAAGGCAAGATTGCATTCTACAGAAGCATCATTTCAAGTACTATGAAATTATATCACGTACATGGCAAAATCCTAATTGAAATTACGTATTGAGAAACCAAAATGAACTAATGTTGATTGCTAGAAACGAATACCCTATGGACCAACTGTTAATTTGAAACTATTATTCTGTGTATTAATTCTATTAGAAACACATAATTAATCTAAGCATCTTTTTATAATTGAATTACAATTCGCCATCTTGAACGAATTATAATCAATTTAAGAAATAATTCATGCATAAAAATGATTAATATACAATCAAACACAAGAAATACAAAGATCATTCATGTTTATTTATGTTGTCATAATCATTATTGATATACTAATCATTTAAGTTCAAGTATTTAAATGAGTACATTGTTATGGTTTGACATTTGAGAACATGTGTTTCAAAAACTCTTAAAAATACAAATTATAAGCTAGGTAGATGAAATAAAAAAGTATCAGAATGTAAAGAAAGTGTCGTAGATAATTGTAATAATAATAAATTATCAATAAATTAAAATTTATCATAGAATAGCGACTTCTTCGGATGTGGATACACTTCAGCGAAACTTGGATATAATTTTTGCCTGGTGCAAGAGCAATAAGCTATATCTCAATATAGACAAGTGCTGCTCTGTCACTTATACTAGGAAGATAAATTTCATTCGTTCAGAGTATCATATTGACAACATATATATATCTACTTTGTCATCAGTTAAAGACCTGGGTGTTTTTTTTGATTCTGCACTTACGTTTTCTGAGCATATATCATGCGTTACCGCTTCTGCGCATAGAATACTTGGCTTCATTATTCGTACCTGTAATTGTTTTACTAACTTACAAACGATATGTTCCCTTTTCTATGCCCTCGTTATCAGCAAACTAGAATACGCATCTGAGGTGTGGTTCCCGATATACCATGTGTAGTCGAACGCAATTGAACGGGTGCAAAGAAGGTTCCTGAAATACCTATCATTTAAACTGGATGGCTTCTATCCGATTCAGAATACTGACTACGGCGCATTGCTCTTGAGACATAATTTTAGAGCACTATCCGAAAGAATAACTGACATCAGCGCTTCCTTCATGAATAACTTACTCTTCAGTGTATTGGATGCTCCGGAGTTGCTTTCTAGAGTGAACATCCTGGTTCCACGTCTTCAGTCGAGGGCAAGCAAGTTAATTATGGCTCCGACGCCCAGGACGAATATTCTAAACAAAGCACCCTTATATCACGCTGCTATAAATTTCAATAATCGTCATGAGTAACTTGTGCGATTTAGTGTCAATTTTCCAATTTTTTAATTGTTGTTTTTGTTGTAATCATGTGATACATCATTTCATAATTTGATCATTGTATTATCGAGCATTTCTGTAATTGTATTGCCCCATTTGAGTTTTCTGTTTATTATTATTATTATTATTATTATTATTATTATTATTAAGAGACCATTTATAAAATTCAATTCAAAAACTAACCCCAACTTATTTTGAATAAAATGGGTCTATTTAGAAGTAATGAAAGATGAAAATAAGAATTTGTAATTAAATCTATAATTTGTGAAGGTATAGCTCTACAAGGAAGGCAGATTTATCCAAAATTTTGATAATTTAGTTATTTTTAATCAGCGTCCATACGTCATCGAACAAATGACAGACCAGACGCTAAAATATAACTTTATTCTTTAAAAATGTGATTTTCTAAAAGAAAACTTGTAAAAAGAATTTTTATGTATTAAATGAAAGATGATATATTATAATTGATAAAAAACATCATTTTATTAAAATGCTGAAGTAAAATTGTCCATAATAAGACTTTGAAAAAAGTTACTGTATATGTAACCATGGGAATAACGATGACAACACGAAAAACATATAAAAACGCACGCACGGCCTAATAAAGAGCTTGTCTTAGCTTGTCTTTTCTTGTTTTTTTTACTGGATCTTTGATGGTCTTTTATCGATCATTCATTGATTAATTAATTTACGTGAGCGTAAATAAAATTTACGCGTGTGATAAATAAAGAACACTGTGTGACCTTCATGTTGACGGAAGAGCCGAACAACCAATTCAATCCGTTCCCACCTAGCATATCCTCAAGGTCGAATACAAATATTTTGACGCTGTGAATAGAAGAAAAATTTGAGGTTAGATTTCTAACTAAACAATTTATTTGGAAATTATATCATCGACACACAAACAAAGGAGAAGCCGGAAGGGCTATTGCAAATGAAGATATCCGAAAATAATTGAAGAAACGATTGTCAACACCCACCTGTAATTCCGCACTCAGAGACATAAGTTCCAGTCCGCAGAAAGATCGAAGACGGGGAACAGTCACCAACCCGGCGAAGCCGTATCCAGGATCAGCACGATATCACCCAGATCTGCTTCGACAACATCAGCTGAAGGACAGGACCATATTATGCCAGGATACCTACACTCATAAACAAAGTGTTAGTAACTTTCACCAGGTACCAAAGTCAATTTATTGATGTTTAATTATCACTGCTTAACAAATTCCTCATGTACTAAATGTAAACATTTTTCATTCACTTTCAAATCATGGTTTTAAATTAATCTAATTCAACTCTTCCAGTATTATACATCTAAAGTAAAATCTCTTTTCTATTATCAGTCACCTTAGACATGTGTTATTAAATAAACATTCAATACTTACTTTCAACTATACGTAAAGTCATCACAACGTTCACAATTGGGACGATTAATCATTACTTGTATAATTATTTAAACTAATCGTTTGGTCTCACTAATAAAGTATCGAATCACTTGCAACTGCCATAAACATGCCTTCTTATGTAGAATATTGCCTATATCATTGCTGTATAAATATAAGATTAATTCCATTGGACATATCCATATATAAGAGCTGTGCAGGAATAAAAGTTTCAGGTTAGAACGTCCGAGACCTCCAAGCAGTACGAGTGGATGCTGATGCATAAGAGTTAGGTAAAGTTTTTTCGATCCCTTGTAACGTCCGAGAACTACACTTTGAGTCATTTTAAGTCACCCACAATTTATAACCCACTATTATACACTTAAATTCACATTTACAGCAGCATTCCGCGTGCACTTGTATTAGTATCGGTTCCCGCTTTACTTTAACGCTTGGGTTCCCCCTCTATTGAAATCAAATAAAAAGGATGCCTATAAACTTTCACACCGAAAGCCGCGAAATTTGAATTATTGACATAAATATCACATTCATCACATTGCCATTTCTTAATATCCAATACCCGTGAATCTCAAATATCGTATAAAAATTATTACTTATTGAATTTAACCCATCTGAGCTAGCCAGGTTATTTAGAATTGCAGATAATTTAAAAATAAGACTACAAAGTTAACGTCAATATAAATATATGAGAATTTAACCTTGTATTAATAAAATCAATCGCATTATTTTAATTAACTATTATTAATGTTACATAAGCTCTAATACCCCCTATATCATTCTGTTACCGCAATTTGGGGCCTTTTAACGCCAACCCCCCCCCCCACCATTGCAATATGTTAGGAGGCAAGATAATTCTAATTTACAAAGTTTTGGTTCTTAAGTATAAACTCTTTTTTACATTACTTGGGAAATTACCATAAATAACTGAAATATTTAAGACTTTTAAATTACAGACACATTTAACTTTAAGAAGTTAATTGTGTATTGTTAAAACTTGTCTTCAATAATTAAACAGTTCAGGAAGGCTTTGTAGTGGTATCTCATTCACGCAGTGAAGACAATTATACCTAGAACTCACTCTCCCTGGAGCAACGTAACAATGAACTTCGCCTGATTGCAGGATACCATGGAATTATCGGTACACTGTTAGCAAACAATGAAATAAGTCAAATTACCAAAACATACAATATAATAGTGTTTCACTAATCACTTACAATAGGGAATCTTGGCCTGCACCAGAGAACCATTCAAGAAAATTAAGATAAAATAATAAATCTATCTGGAAATATTGAGTAAAATAACAGAGTGTAGATAAAATGGTGCTATTGGTGTAGTGCTATGTGCGTACGTGCTATTTGCGGACAAATGAGTTTTAGTGCAGAGCTGAGCAATTACTTTACACAAAGGAATTAGCAATTACAAATTACTTTAGAAATCAGTAATTGTAATTAGTAATTAATTCCTTTGCCTTTTCAAGTAATTTGTAATTGTAATTGCTTGAAAAATCGTGAAGTATTTGTAATTTGTAATTAAATACTTTTAGTTTTTTAAAAGTTCAATTACAAATTACTTTTCCAATTAACTCATATTTAGGACATACCCTTAGCTACCCTGGAATCACTAGGTGGAACTCAATGTATGACAGTACGAAATACTGGACGTGAAACAAAAACTTTCCATCCTCTTTCTAAATTAGAAATACGGTGCTTTTCTGAATACGAGTTCCTTACTCTGCAAGAATATTGTGAAGTCACTGCACTTTTAGCACAGACCCTAAATATTTTACAAAGTGAAAACAAAGCTTTTTATGGCGTTCTTCTTCCTAGTCTAGTGTCACTTAAAAATAAGCTAAATAAATTAAGTAAAAAAAAATTTAAAAGTGGAGGAGATATAATACTTCAAAGTGCCATTAAAGGTTTAGATAACAGATTTAAACATCTTTTAACTTTAGAGGATACCTATACATATATGCACTTGTAGGAGCAATTACATATCCTGAGTTTAAATTTCGTTGGTTTCCGTTAGTCGAGTCAACGTCTGTGTTATCGAAACATGATATTAAGCAACTGCTTATTTCAGAGTGTGAATTATTTTCTATCGAACAGTCCGAATTAATGAATGTTACAGATACTGGTACCGATAATTATAGGAAGGAAGTTAACAATAGCAGCTTATTTGATTTTAATGAAGGAACTGAAGGAATCACACAATCAGCTGTCACTGAAAATAAAAATAAGATTCATCTCGAATTACAGTATCTGGATGATATAACACAAAACTTTCCCGTGCTAGAAAGTTTCCCTCTCATTAAGCAAGTGTTTTTTAAATACAATACTGCACTACCATCTTCAGCACCCGTCGAACGATTATTTTCATTCGCTACTATGATTCATGCAGCCAAAAGACATGCCCTCTCAGACACAAATTTTGAAAAGTTAGTTGTAATGAAAAGCTACAAAATATAGAGCTAAATGATCATTTTAAATCATCCAACCAACAATACCAAATGTTTTAGTATTTTATATTGAATGTAACAATAAAAAGTACTTATTTCAATACTTTCCGAGGTGAAAATAAGTTGATTTAAGGTATATGTTACCTTTACAACGCTTTTTTTAAAAACTAGCCACTGATTTTTATGAAAAATTTCAATTTCAAGTTATTTTTTTTAGTCTTCTTCAATAAGAATAGTATTATTTTAGAGCTCAACAGTAAGATATTTTAATAAATTGAAAGAAGTGTAAAATGGGGTTGAAATATTATTATGTAAAACCAGTCTTTAAAAAAAGCACTGCATACAAAAATACACTACAAAATGTGTGAAATGAAAACACTGAACACCTACGCGTGACATTTCCTGGTTTAGCAATTATTTTAGTAGCAATAATTTTTAGGAAATGCATATAATCCCTTATACTACCCCAAATTTGTCACCCCAGGGTAAGTAATGTACCCTAAATTACCTTATTTTCATTCCTAGTTTTATGGTGCAATATTTTGTTTCTAATTATTGTAATCACATATTTTATGTTATATTTGGATAGTTGCCTTATTTGTTTTGCTTTTTATATAATAAATTACGTTGTTTTTTCTACAGGTGGGTTGAAATATATTTCTTTCCCATTTCCTATTTTAAGTTCCGATTCGTATATTATATATAACAAAAGACTAATAACAGAAAAAAACGTTTTTCTTCGGATTTTATAAACAAATGTAATTGTAATTGTAATTAGAAAAGTAATTGTCAATTACATTTTATTTGTAATTGTAATTAATTACTATTTGAAAGTAATTGCCCAGCTCTGTTTTAGTGCCATATACGTACAAGGGGGTGACCTGACCCTGGACCAGGACTCGGGGTAATTAGTGGAAGTGCTATTTTCGTACAAATATCTAATATACAATTTTTAGGTGTTCAGTGTTAATTTGTTTATGAATTTAAGAAAGATACTCGCCGAAATGTATGTATAGTATGTAATGACTATTAAATTTAATTCTCAGAACAAAAATTAACACCACTCTGGCTATTAAAGAAAGTAACAGTGTCCTTCTGATGGAGGATGGATCATCTTTTCCTCTTGCTCACCACAGTAATGAAGACCGACTAATATGTTTTGCAACAACAACAGGAATGGAAATTTTTTCAAATACAAATTTGTTTTTTACAGATGGCACATTCAAATGTTGTAGTAAGCCCAACGAAGAAATAAGACGATAAATTCGGTTGTGTGTTGCGTTGGCTTATCTTCCGGCTGAAGATATAGACGAAGGTTGGCTGTATATACAAGAGATTCTTGAAGAAATGACAAGCTGCAGCAGTTTTATGACTACTCTGTAGACCAGACGGCTGAAAAATCGTATTATTACTCCTAAAATGTGGAATTGTAGCAACAGATTACATCGTACAAATAACGCTGTCGAAGGATGGAACAACCGTTTAAATCATGCTGTCAATAGATTTCATCCGCAATAATTTGATTTAATAAATTTTTTAAAAACAGAAGCTCAACAAAGTGACTTTTTATACAAACGGAATGAGTTAAACTTAGAAGAAAGAAGAAGAAAATTAACTTATATCAAAATGGATAATAGAATTTTAAACATACTTCAATCGTATTATGAAGCGAAAGATATTAAAAGATGCTTAAAACCCTTAGCTTACGTGGCAAAACTAGACTAGTCACTAAAAATATGTACGTATGTACATATTGTATACTAAAATGACACGGAAATTATAAATTTTCTGAAATAAAAACTTTTAAACATGCCCTCTGATTGCTGCCAGTCCTAAGCCTGGGTAAAGTGTGAAGGCAATATTCTTTTTTCTTAACGCGCAGAGTAAATTTGTTTGAAATTCAAAGAGCAAATTTAATAAAAATAGAAACCGATCTACAAGATAACAAATAATAATAATACAGCTAGTACCTCATAATATTGTTTTGTAGGACATACAATAATTTAAATACACATTTAAAATCTTGTAGTTGTACGCAAATAGCACTCCGAGTAATTACTCCGGCTACCTGTCCGGATCGGCCGTTTCCTTGTACGCAAATGGCACTAAAAATCTCTTGTACGCAAATGCACGTACGCATCTAGCACCTATTCAGATAAAATAGAGAGAGAAAAATGTTAAAAGGTTATAAATCAAAAAACGTACGTAATAAAAAGCAAACCTAAAGCAGTCAATATGGAAAAAAGACAAACTAAGAAACATCCAACAATAACAAAATAATTTAGATAAATCAATAAAAAATTAACAACGAAGCAATTAATATGGATAGACGAGCCATATAAAGATAAAGAAGAGCAAAGAATAAATATGTTTATAATGTTGTTATAGTAATGGTCATGTAAAATTCAACATAATATCGATTAGAAACTAAAGATAAAATTACTCATTCAAAATAGAAACTTGAGACAAATAATAATTAATAAAATTTATTGTCTAATAAAAAGAACATAGAAAACATGTTTAATGAATCCGAAAGAATTTACAACTTTACCTATTTCAATAAAATAGTGCAACTTACGGCTAATCCATTATTATTGCGCCATTTGGTCTACGACTATTCATCAGTATAGCATGACTAAAACATTACTACTAACCTGCATCCTTTTTTTATGCAAAAAAAAAACATGGAGATTGTAGCGTAACACATTTTACAATCATTTATAGAAGTAACGTCCAAAGCGGAAAGAATTAATGACCGATGAGTTCGTCTCTCTATTTCAGTGTAGTAGAGAGTAGGCCAGGCACGGAAGTGATAGTCAGCAGGCGTGGTAAACTGGGAGATGTGACTAAAGCGGAGCACCATGCATCAAGTCGTTAGTTCTTCGCAAACGCGAACTGGCTAGAAGAGTTTTTATACGGAGAAACGCAACCATCATCAAACACGCGGTCGCACAGACGGTTGAATACTATTTTCTACTCATATCACTTCACTTACTGTCAACTAATTTCTATTTGATAAAACCCGCATATATATTATAAAAATGTTGATGTGAAAATCAGTCGTAGGCAATTGAATAATTTTTGCCTATTAGTACCATGAAATCGGCAATGGATCTCGTTGGCCAGAAGCGTAGAGCTTTCCTGCCAAAAAGGTAATTCTTTTGTTATTTTCTTACAATGACTTCTGAACATATCTCAACTAGGATCATATTTATTTTATTACCAATTTCATTATATTATGTATACATTATCATTGCGGATGAACAATTGTATTAATTAAGATAAAGGGAAAGACATATATCACTTCATATAGAAATGCCTTCACAAGATTTTCTATTCAAAGGTGTTTTAAATAAATATTTGCCAGAGGCTTTGTTTTAAACATAAACATGTTTTACTAGAAGGTTGATTTTTGTCCGACTTATAAATTTTCCTCCTATAAAATTTAGACTAACTTCAATTTTAAGCCCGCTTTACATAGTTCAGGTTATTACAAAATAGTATAATATTATTAATTGACATGATTCTTGAGCAATTTTTGTTTGACAGGTGTACTAAATTAATCTAAACCATAAACATAATTTTGAAGTTAGTTTCTCAGCAACGTGGGTTTTGAATGACATGTCTTTTTTGCACTAATAAAAGCTCGACTTATTTCGTTTTAGATTCTATAAAATAAGAACACTTTGTTGAACTCATTGGCCTTATGACATAATAACATCAACATACAAAGCTAAAAAAAGTGTTTTAGAGAAAATGGTAATTGAATTCCTTACTTGCACTTGTTACCGGAGCAGATTTATTGTATATCTGATTAATATATAACACGTGATTCTTCCTTCGTAAATGTATTTCTTCGTATGATGAATATTTTATCTGACTTATTTCTCTTTGGTTCAATATTTATCCTATACTCTTGCTTATATCGTACAATTTAATATCGAGAAACAGAAATATGTTAATTCTAAATTTTCTATAACCTTATTTTATCAACAATTGACTTAACTAGTGTTGCACGAGCAACAGCATTATATTATATACAAATATACGACGGATAGTAATAGTACCTATCTAAATAAAGGGAATTAAATGGGTATATATCAGATTAAAAATGAGGTGTGGCCACCACAACACTTTCTTATACGTATGAGCGTTTCAAGTTATAGAATTTTTTTATACAAAAATTATTCAAAATCCTATTATAAATACTTCTATTCTCTTAATAAATTCCATAGAATGCATACTTTGCAAGATATTCGAAAAAAAGTGCTATTCGATAGGAGTAAAAGTGTGACTTCCGGTCCGGATTTTGACATTTTTTTTTATACAAAAGATATTCAGAATTATGTTTTAAATACTTTTATAGTATAATTAGAAAGCATGACTTGCGAGATATTCGCAAAAAACTGATTTTCAATAAGAGTAAAATACCTATTTCCGGTAGGAAATTCGATAAACTTTTTTAATACAATTTTTTTTCAAATTTAGTTTTGAGTACATTTGAATTCTTTATAAATTCGTTTAAACTTAGAAATTGACGAAATATTGGCAAAAATTCAATTTTTTCACTGAAGTAAACTACTACTTCCGGTCTATCGATTTTACTGAAAAACTAATCAGATCTCAAGAAAGAGATTATACACGTAAATACAAAATTTGGAATTGATATCTAGAGCAGTTTAATCGCTATCGTGGTCACAGAGAGAGAGAGAGAGAGAGAGAGAGAGAGAGAGAGAGAGAGAGAGAGAGGGGGGGGGACATTTTTTAAAAACCACTTTTTTGGTATCAGGAGACTTCAAAACGTGGACATCTGCAAAAATCTCGAGTTCGAACATTTTCATCATCACAATACTTCCTTATACTACGTATAAGAAAGTAAAACTCATGAGTACGATTATCATTTTCACGTTTGAACTATATGTATGCATTGAAAGAGATCTGAAAATTCATCGTTTGTGGTACTGTGCACAACAATACATGCATGATTGTGGAGTTGTAGTATAAAGTGTATAAAGCCACAACCATTCCTTGATGGTGTGTTTCTATTTTACCTTGAGAACACTAAATATAAAATGCACTTATGCTGTATCTGCAATGTTCATATTCCTATTAATCGAATGTGCTTCATAAAAGGTTTGGCCCATAATTCTTAATTTTGTGGTTACTAATAAATAAGATGAGTACTCCAATAATATTTTCTAGGATAAGTTTTCCCTTGATTCACGTGAAATGCGTATAGAAACTGTTACATTTACTTTCTTAAACTTAAAAAAATGCGTCACAGAAAACACTATATTTATCAGGGGTCATATATTGGCATCTAGCCAATGTAAATTAACGGAGTTGAGACCCACCTCCTAAGGTTGATGCCAATATCCTTCTTTGTTGACAATATTAAATATTCGAAAGTCTTATTGAATCCCAGTAGCGCGTGCATTTATATAATACAATAGTTTTCCAGAAAATGAGTCTGGTTTTAATAACAAGTAGTTCTAAGTAACGAACCTCTTTGCTTTCTATTACTGATGACATATTCGAGCTATTGATAACAAGCAAAATACAGTTTCCATTTAACTAGGCTTCTCAAAGTTCTTTGACATGATCAGCCATTCATTACTACTTTCTATGTTTATTTATTATATACAAAAAATTAAGTAAAATTAATGATTAATTAATATAAATAACGCATATTTAGTGAATACAGACATGCTTTGCTCTTACTTGCTTTTCAATTCTTTAGCGGTCAAGATTCATTATGGGGATACTAACTTACATGTGTGCGATACACACATATTAAATATAGTAATAATAATAATAATTATTATTATTATTTATTGCCCAACAGATATCTCCAATTACAGGATAAAATTACATAGAATGCAAGGATATGTTAAACGTAATTCTAAAAAGCCAATCTACAGTCTTTACAGACAACAAAACTCGAAAGGAATAAGTACATAAAAGAAATAAAGTAATGAAAACTTAATTAAAACAGGTGAATTTAACAATTCAGGTAACGTTGAGTGGTGTATATCAACATTACTACATCTGACATTGAATGTAGAACACATTTTATATATAGGTGACACATGCATGACATTGGTACGTGCACGAGAACATAAGAACGTAACACTCGATCAAGACGAAACACTCGGGACAAAATAGTTCTCAAACGCCAAATAATTATAATAAATAATAAAACCTAACAGTTTACTCAACAAGTCAGGGGGATTGACATCATTATGAACTAATGATGTCAATCGTCCTAAAGAGTTGCAATAAAATATCATGAGAAAAACCTCGAACAGAATAGACATCATTCCCTTTAAAATAGAGATATTTTAGGAACCGTCTTTGCACCATTTCAACTGCTCGAATCTGGTTAATATAAACAGGGGACCAAATAAGGGAAACATTCTCAAGTTTAGAACGCACAAAGGAATAGTCAATTTGTGAAATGGCATATGACTATGTAAAATTTCGTGTAGTTCTTATCATAAATCTCAGCATTTTCAATGCAGAGGAAGTAGTTTCCGAAATGTGTTTCTAAAAGGTAAGCTTCGAATCAAAATTTCCCCTAGATCCCTTATAGAATCACATCTATTTAGTGGTAATCAAACCGGTATTCGTAATGTAGTGGATAAAGCTTTTTTGTGAACGTCAAGATATGGCATTTGAATATATTCATTTGCAGTCTATTAATATCACACCAACATTCTATAATATGAATCTGTGACTGAAGAAATCGGCAGTCTATCACGGAGTCTATTCCTAAGAAAACTTTTAAGCCGCCTGCAAAGAGCAGCTTTTCGCACTGCAACTTATCAGATAAATATAAATAAAAATTAAGAAATGTAAGAGCCTCATATTACTTCCCTAAGGGACACTCGACGACGACAGAAATATGTCCGAGATATGGTCCAACCAAGAAACAAGCTGCTACGATCCATGAGATATGATTCAAAAAATTGTACTTGTTTGGGAACAAAGGCAATTGTAGACAGTTTACTAAGCAACAACTGATTATCAATCCCATCGAAGGCCTTGAGAAAGTTCGTATAAACGACATCCACCTGATGATTATTCTTTATGTTCTCACATAAATATTGAGCAAAAGTAGCCACATTGGACAAAGTAGACTGCTTACTAACAAAACGATGTTGATGGACAGATATACAATTACCAAGTCCGTGAAACAGACATCTCTCAAAGGCTTTTGCAAAATTATTTATGGTGGTTATAGGTCCATAATTGTCGATAACCTCCCTATCCGCCTTTTTAAAAACGGGCGTTATTCTACTAATTATTTTTCAGCAGTCAGGGAAGATAGATGTACTCAATGCCAAATTAAATAAAAAGTGTAGTGTAGTGTTCAGCAAAAATATTGATGCAATCTCTCACTAGGAAGGTGGGTATGTTATCACATCTGTTCGGAAACGCCAAATAATTATAATAAATAATAAAACCTAACTATTTGGACATAAATACATTTATTTGTGTTATGCATTATTTTGTATTCCAACTGTATTTACTTACTATCATAAATCATGTAAATGAGTGCTGTATTTAAAATGATGTATTTCTTTTTGTATTTAAGTGTTTGTTTTTGTATGCACTCACAGCCAGATGTGCGATGCGTGAGAACCGCGTGCAAAGACAAATACTAGCATCAGTGTACAAATTTTATTATTCTTTATTTATAATAAATGTGTTATTGCTATACGTTAGGCATCGCCATCAAATTCTATATGCTATAACTCTGTATTTAAAGAAAATTGATAATCTTGTACCAGCATAACTCAATCAAATTACAATAATACAAAGCTGCATAATTTAAACGAATGTAGAGATAACGTTGTCATGTGAAAAATTTCTTTATTAAATTTGTTAATTCAATCTCTATTAACATTCGTGTATTTCTTGTAGGTTCTAGCAGTGATGTTCCTTTCGTTTTTCTAACAACATTTCTTATTTAAAATTTATAGGATAAGGTTTCTAATAAAAAACTAAATCTCATAAAATATTTATATTCTATTTTTAACATCGTATAATAATAGTGTCGATGAAAATAATTTCTTGCCACATGTGGCCGCAAAAGAAATTGTCCTTTTACATTCCAATAACAAGTAAGAAAAAAAAACGTGTATTTTATAAATACGTAAACATATTACATTACGAATATAACATGTAGATTTAGAATAAATATCGCTCTTTGTTATATTAATATCTTAACGTTGTGTAATTTCAAAGAAATAATAGTTTTCTTATACTATGCTAGATTTTGCTTCCACAAAGGCATTCATTCACACGAAGTGTCTTTGAAAAATACAAAATTCCGCAGAACAGGAAAACACCTTGATAATACTGTCACCAATTATCATATGCAAATATTTGCACGTTGTACATATCACAAATTGGCTATTGTTCATCAAAAATGCACCCATCTTTACGTATAATATTTGAATTCCCTATAAAAATTTTGCATCAAAAAAAACTTATTAACAAAGTACAGATAACATCGCTAACAAACATTCACACGTTATTGATGCCTCTCTCCATTGTGAACAAGACTCCCTTTATTTATTTATTTATTTTTACTTATAACAAAGAAGATACTAATCCCATCTAAAATATTAAATAAATTCATTAAACGCTTTGCTAAAGATGAACATTTCCACGTAGCATCTTTAGCATAATTTATTATTAAAGTATAACTTACTTATGATGCTCATATATTTCATCAAATTCCTCTTTATATTGTTCGGTCATATTGATAGTTAATAAAAAAAAAATTAAACTAAATGATAAAAATTAATTGTGAAATGAAAAATACTTATTTAAAATAAAATAACTTAATACATTTGCTAAGGATGATTTCTGTGTAGTGTATAATACATCTGCAATCATCAAAATATGAAGATCGAAGATTCACCGCGTCTTTTAAAATCAGACTGCTTCGCCCATGGATCGACGATGACTCTCCCGTACCTCTTTCGTACTTGCCTTCTTATCATTTTCGGTCGCTCGAAAAAACCATACATCGTTCGCAGCGCCACACACTCCACACTAACGTTTATGTTGGCATTGTCCTGCTCAGATTTATTTTCTTGACGTTCTCCCTAAGCTGACCTGCACCAATTATTGTTTGACATCTCAAAATTACACAAAATTATGCACGCACTTAAATTGTTTGTTATTGTTAATGTCAATGCACATTTGCGATATTCTTATCTTGGTAGGTACATTCCTTTTCATTAACGCCATCCTTCATTATGTTTATAAATGAATTCGTTGCTTCTGTCATCATTATTTAAATATATTCTTTTACTATTTTTTAACACTATTCGTATCTTTCTTTTGCAGACGTTTGCTTTTACAATAATAGGAAAAACATTGCATACGACTGGAATGCTCCTTTTATTAATCATGTTATTATGAACCTGGACCTTGATAACTTCATCCATATCTTCGAACCATCTTTCCTCGTCTTCTTGTAGGTTGATTTGTATGCAGCTGTTAACAATATTGAACATTGTTTTTCTTTGTAGATTTTAATGAAATTAAACCAATTTTTAGAGTGTGTGAAGTTAGCCCCCCTTTTTTCGAATATCGGAAATCTGACGGTTGTTCCAGGTTGTTCTAGGTTTGTTCTAAATTGTTCCAAAGTATTTCAAAAAAAAAGTCAAAATTGGCCGAGATAATTGAAAAAAACGACTTTTTCACCCAGCCCCCCTTTTTTCGAAAATTGAAATTCTGAACGTTGTTCCAGGTTGCTCTAGTTGTTCTAAACATTGTTCCAAAGAATCTCGAAAAAAAAATCAAAATTGGCCGAGATAATCGGAAAAAACTAGTTTTTGCCAGCCCCCCTTTTCTTGAAAATTGTAATTCTGATGATTGTTCTAGGTTGCTCTAGGTTTGTTCTAAATTGTTCCAAAGTATTTCATAGAAAAAATCAAAATCAGACGAGAAAATGGGAAAAAACGAAAGCCAAAAGTATGAAGTCGGACCCAGTTTTTGCAAAAATTAAAATTTTGACGGTTGTTCTAGGTTGTTCTAGGTTTGTTCTAAACATTGTTCGAATACGTCAAAACCGTATCTCTTATATATCAAAAGATATGGCAAAAAAACCAAATCCAAAAGTGTGAAGTTAGCCCCCCTTTTTTCGAAAATCTAACTTCTGACGGTTATTCCAGGTTGCTCTAGGTGTGTTCTCAATTGTTCCAAAGTATTTCAAAAAATAAATCATAATTGGCCGAAAAAACGGCAAAAAACTTTTTTTTTCTGGCGGCCCTTTTTTCGAAAATCGAAATTCTGACGGTTGTTCTAGGTTGTTCTAAGTTCGCTTTAAATTGTTCCAGAGGATTTCAAAGAAAAAATCATAATTGGCCGAGATAATAGAAAAAAACCATTTTCCCACGGACCCCCTTTTTGCGAAAATTGAAATTCTGAGGGTTGTTCCAGGTTGTTCTAGATTTGTTCTAAACATTATTCTTATACATCAGAACCGTATCTCTTATATTTCAAAAGATATTGCAAAAAAACATTTTTAAAAAAGTGTGAAGTTAGCCCCCCTTTTTTCGAAAATCTAACTTCTGACGGTTGTTCCAGGTTGCTCTAGGTGTGTTCTCAATTGTTCCAAAGTATTTCAAAAAATAAATCATAATTGGCCGAAAAAACGGCAAAAAACTTTTTTTTTCTGGCGGCCCTTTTTTCGAAAATCGAAATTCTGACGGTTGTTCTAGGTTGTTCTAAGTTCGTTTTAAATTGTTCCAAAGGATTTCAAAGAAAAAATCATAATTGGCCGAGATAATAAAAAAAAACGATTTTCCCACGGACCCCCTTTTTGCGAAAATTGAAATTCTGAGGGTTGTTCCAGGTTGTTCTAGATTTGTTCTAAACATTATTCTTATACATCAGAACCGTATCTCTTATATTTCAAAAGATATTGCAAAAAAACGTTTTTAAAGAAGTGTGAAGTTAGCCCCCCTTTTTTCGAAAATCTAACTTCTGACGGTTGTTCCAGGTTGCTCTAGGTGTGTTCTCAATTGTTCCAAAGTATTTCAAAAAATAAATCATAATTGGCCGAAAAAACGGCAAAAAACTTTTTTTTGCTGGCGGGCCTTTTTTCGAAAATCGAAATTCTGACGGTTGTTCTAGGTTGTTCTAAGTTCGTTTTAAATTGTTCCAAAGGATTTCAAAGAAAAAATCATAATTGGCCGAGATAATAGAAAAAAACGATTTTCCCACGGACCCCCTTTTTGCGAAAATTGAAATTCTGAGGGTTGTTCCAGGTTGTTCTAGATTTGTTCTAAACATTATTCTTATACATCAGAACCGTATCTCTTATATTTCAAAAGATATTGCAAAAAAACGTTTTTAAAGAAGTGTGAAGTTAGCCCCCCTTTTTTCGAAAATATAACTTCTGACGGTTGTTCCGGGTTGCTCTAGGTGTGTTCTCAATTGTTCCAAAGTATTTCAAAAAATAAATCATAATTGGCCGAAAAAACGGCAAAAAACTTTTTTTTTCTGGCGGCCCTTTTTTCAAAAATCGAAATTCTGACGGTTGTTCTAGGTTGTTCTAAGTTTGTTTTAAATTGTTCCAAAGGATTTCAAAGAAAAAATCATAATTGGCCGAGATAATAGAAAAAAACGATTTTCCCACGCACCCCCTTTTTGCGAAAATTCAAATTCTGAGGGTTGTTTCAGGTTGTTCTAGATTTGTTCTAAACATTATTCTTATACATCAGAACCGTATCTCTTATATTTCAAAAGATATTGCAAAAAAACGTTTTTAAAAAAGTGTGAAGTTAGCCCCCCTTTTTTCGAAAATCTAACTTCTGACGGTTGTTCCAGGTTGCTCTAGGTGTGTTCTCAATTGTTCCAAAGTATTTCAAAAAATAAATCATAATTGGCCGAAAAAACGGCAAAAAACAATTTTTTTCTGGCGCCCCTTTTTTCGAAAATCGAAATTTTGACGGTTGTTCTAGGTTGTTCTAAATTGTTCCAAAGGATTACAAAGAAAAAATCGAAATTGCCCAAGATAATAGGTAAATCGATTTTACCTATTATCTATATTTTAAAATGAATAATAATACTCATTTGTGATTCAGAATAAACATCTATACAAGCAGTAAATATACATATATTTTCCCAAGTAATATAATTCATTTGTTTGAAAACAATATTGTTACTAAATGCTGATGCTCCTAACATAAAATAATATTAGAACAGTGACGTTAGTTACATTATTAATGTAGATTAAAAACTACCTCATAAACATATTGAGAATGATTATACCTTGCTCATAAAAAGATTAGTGTTTTTTTAAGAGCTGCTAGGTTGATGTTTCTTTGGTTATTTTTATTAGAGTTCATGCTTTAGTTTATCCCTAAAATCTAAAATATATATTTTTTCTGTAAAATTTATTTATTGATATTATTATATTATTTGATAACATTGACATAAATAATATATTTTTTTATCAATTTGGTATTGTAAAACAGTAGCCTTTCGCAAATCGGCTACTCTTTGACGGATATACTATCTTATATTATCTAAATAGGTACCTATATAATATTTTTTTCAAATAAAGTAATAGTAGCCTTTCAATCGTTTTAGTGAGAAAATTAGACAGCATATTTCAACATGTTTACGAAGAGGGGCTACAAAAAATAAGCATACTTGATAGGAATGTCTACACGTGCTTGCATTCCCGGAGCAAAAACCATGAAAAAAAGTGGCCAGACCACGGCTAGACAAAATAACGTTGTAGTGGTTTACTATAATTAAAATTTTCAAACTTTAAAATCAGTATTTTATTTTTATTATTATTAGACAAAATAAAATAACAAAGGGAGCCTGATAGACTTCCCCATTTTGTTTGATTTTAGTTGGGTACCCATATCCAGCGCTTTTTTTTTTTTTGAAATACTTTGAAACTGTAAGAATTTCGATTTTTAAGAAATGGGGACTGGGGAAAAATATCGTTTTTTCATAACCGGTTTTGAATTTTTCTTTGAAATAGTTCATCAGCATTTGGTAGCAATATCGTTTTGTAATAAATGAACATTATATTTCTTGCGAAAATATATATTTATTGCTATATTAGATGTTTATTTCTTTAAATAGAACTGCATCATACAAAAACTTCCTTCAACACAGTAATGTTCGGAAAGTGCATTCCGCCCATTGTAAAATCGTTTTTTCCTATTATCTCCGCCAATTATGATTTTTTCTTTGAAATACATTGGAACAATTGAGAAGAAACCTAGAACAACCTGGAACAACCGTCGAATTTAGATTTTCGAAAAGAAGGGGAGCTAACTTCACACTTTTGGATACAGTTCTTTTTTGCAATATCTTTTGATATATAAGAGATACGGTTCTGAAGTACATATTAGAATAATATTTAGAATAAATCTAGAACAATCTGGAACAACCATCAGAATTTCAATTTTCGCAAAAAAGGGGGTCGTCAGAAAATCGCTTATTTCTATTATCTTGGCCAATTATGATTTTTTCTTTGAAATCCTTTGGAACAATTTAAAACGAACTTAGAACAACCTAGAACAACCGTCAGAATTTCGATTTTCGAAAAAAGGGCCGCCAAAAAAGAAAAGTTTTTTGCCGTTTTTTCGGCCACTTAAGATTTATTTTTTGGATTACTTTGGAACAATTGAGAACACACCTAGAGCAACCTGGAACAACCGTCAGAAGTTAGATTTTCGAAAAAAGGGGGGCTAATTTCACACTTTTTTAAAAACGTTTTTTTGCAATATCTTTTGAAATATAAGAGATACGGTTCTGATGTATAAGAATAATGTTTAGAACAAATCTAGAACAACCTGGAACAACCCTCAGAATTTCAATTTTCGCAAAAAGGGGGCCCGTGAGAAAATCGTTTTTTTCTATTATCTCGGCCAATTATGATTTTTTCTTTGAAATCCTTTGGAACAATTTAAAACAAACTTAGAACAACCTAGAACAACCGTCAGAATTTCGATTTTCGAAAAAAGGGCCGCCAGAAAAAAAAAGTTTTTTGCAGTTTTTTCGGCCAATTATGATTTATTTTTTGAAATAGTTTGGAACAATTGAGAACACACCTAGAGCAATCTGGAACAACCGTCAGAAGTTAGATTTTCGAAAAAAGGGGGGCTTACTTCACACTTTTTTAAAAACGTTTTTTTGCAATATCTTTTGAAATATAAGAGATACGGTTCTGATGTATAAGAATAATGTTTAGAACAAATCTAGAACAACCTGGAACAACCCTCAGAATTTCAATTTTCGCAAAAAGGGGGTCCGTGGGAAAATCGTTTTTTTCTATTATCTCGGCCAATTACGATTTTTTCTTTGAAATCCATTGGAACAATTTAAAACGAACTTAGAACAACCTAGAACAACCGTCACAATTTCGATTTTCGAAAAAAGGGCCGCCAGAAAAAAAAGTTTATTGCCGTTTTTTCGGCCTATTATGATTTATTTTTTGAAATACTTTGGAACAATTGAGAACACACCTAGAGCAACCTGGAACAACCGGCAGAAGTTAGATTTTCGAAAAAAGGGGGGCTAACTTCACACTTTTTTAAAAATGTTTTTTTGCAATATCTTTTGAAATATAAGAGATACGGTTCTGATGTATAAGAATAATGTTTAGAACAAATCTGGAACAACCTGGAACAACCCTCAGAATTTCAATTTTCGCAAAAAGGGGGTCCGTGGGAAAATGGTTTTTTTCTATTATCTCGGCCAATTATGATTTTTTCTTTGAAATCCTCTGGAACAATTTAAAACGAACTTAGAACAACCTAGAACAACCGTCAGAATTTCGATTTTCGAAAAAAGGGCCGCCAGAAAAAAAAAGTTTTTTGCCGTTTTTTCGGCCAATTATGATTTATTTTTTCAAATACTTTGGAACAATTGAGAACACACCTAGAGCAACCTGGAACAACCTGGAACAACCGTCAGATTTCCGATATTCGAAAAAAGGGGGGCTAACTTCACACACACCAATTTTTAATGTGTTATTTCCGGAATCTTTCCTGGACAAAATTGGATTTAAACCTGCCACTGAAGCTTTCTTTATTACATTGTGTCGAATAATAAAATAATATACCTTTTTTTTTACATATTCCTTTTAAAATTATATTTAGATATAAGTCTCAGGTATTTATTATATTATTAAATATGACCATAAAATGTCGAACAAATAACAATCTCTTACAAATTTTCGTCTATTCATGATGAATAGTGATTTATTGCTCAAAACACTTAATGCGACTTTCACACAATGTATAAAATTTGGTTCTGTCTTTGTATATTGAAATTGCATCTTGTGCTCCTCGTTTTTACAAATATAGAATACATGAATTTTACTTTTGGTATTTATTTTTGTACCTTTCAAATAAATTTAATTTCAGTTTTATTTTTGTACCTTCCAAATAAATTTTATTTCAATTTTATTTTTGTACCTTTCAAATAAATTTTATTTCAATTTTATTTTTCATACATCTTACATTATAATGTTACGCCGTTGCGGTTATGCAACTTATGATACATTTTTCTATACCTACACTTACTACTAATAAATTACTTACTTATTCTATTACATAACTATTTATTTATTTTACAATGCCTGACCAATGTAGGGATCACGGCATATATATCCCTTGTTTGCTGTGTGTGTACGTTCATTACAATAAGGGTTATTTACCTGAACGACGCACATCGCAAACACTGATGTGATCTCTACGTCAACAATTTATTCATTCCCTATATCTATGTAATCATACAGCATTGATACATGATATTTGCCTTTTATATTTTCATTATCCATTTCTTGCAATTCATAGGTTACATCACTTAAAATTCTATTTACCTTGTATGGTCCAATGAACGGTAAATCTAACTTCGCACATTTATTCAAATGTCTCCTACCTAATCTGTAGTTCTTCACCACTACGAGATCTCCAACCTGATACGTTTTGTGGGTCCTTATTTTCTCATTCTCCATTCTCACGTATTTCTCAGCTCTATTCATTTGTCTTAGTTTGCCTTTATGTATTAAATCTCCAAGATTATCCACCATCGGTGTATCCTGACACCAACGTCTGGGTGGATGTTTTCCATGCATCAAAGTGTATGGACTTATATTAGTTGTCACACTTGGCATGAAATTAATATTTTTTTCTACGTCTTCAACATATCTTACCCAAGCATGATGTGTCAACATTCTCAAATGTCTAGTTACTTCTTGAATATATCTTTCACTCGGATTAACTTGTGGATGTCTAATGCTAGTGAAGATAACGTCTACATTCATATCTCTAGATTCTTGTATGAATCTTTCACTGTTAAAGTAGGATGCATTATCTACTAATAACTTCTTTATTTGTCCATGATCATTGATAAATTGATTTATGCAATTTATTGCCGTTTGTGTATTATATTTTCTAGTAGGATATATTTAGTTAAAATATCTACCATTACAAAAATATTACAATATCCTTGTTCTCCTGGTATTAAATTACCCAGAAAATCAGCAGCTACTAAATCTAGTTTGTTCTCTACTCTAATACTATGTGCAATATTTTGATTAACTCTATTTTTTGTATTTGCCCAATAAGCATTGTCTGCATTTTTTATTTTCTGCAGCTATTAAATATTTATCCTTAAAACTATAAAATTGCTCTCTGAATATAAGGAAAGTTTTCCTATTTCCAGGATGCCCTAGATTATTATGCACATTTCTAATAATACTTAATGCTAAATCCCGACCTAAAACAATTAAATTCTTATTTCCTAAAGTCTTATATACTATATTGTCTCTCATATGATAACCTTTATAATTTCCTTCTCTTTGGATTCTTCTTTTAATGTCTAGTATCTCTTCAGATTGCTGACTAACTTCAATGCTTTCTCGATTGTATAAATCTGGAGCATGTTCTAAATCATAATGATTTATTTGATATGAGTTTTGTTGTTTGATGCCACCATGAGCTCTACTCAATGCATCAGCAACAATATTTTCTGTTCCTCTTCTATGTCTTATCTTGAATGAATATTCAGATAATAAAAGTGACCATCTATATATTCTAGAGTTATTAAATCTCGTCTTCATAAGAAAGATCAAAGATAAATGATCTGTTTCGACCAAAAAGGTATTCCCTAGTAAATAATATTTTAGTTTTGACACTGAATGAACCAAAGACAGGAGTTCCTTTTCAGATGTCGTATAGTTTAATTCATATCCCTTTAGGATTCTTGATAAGAAACAGATTGGCATTTCTACTCCATTTCTTATCTGTAATAGTTCTGCCGCTATCGCATTATTTGATGCATCGCACCTTAGTACAAATTCTTCCTTAAAGTCAGGTAAGTTTATTATTAAAGCCTTACAAAAATTTTCTTTTACATTTTCAAATGCCTTCAATGTTTCTTGAGACCATTTGAATTTTACTCCTTTCTTGATCATCCTAAATAACATGTAGGTCTGATCTGATATTTTTGGAATAAAATGTTTGTAGTAATTAATCATGCCTAAAAATCCTCTTAACATTTTTATGTTTTTAGGTCTTGGATATTTTCTTATAGCTTCTAACTTTTTCTCTTCTATAGTGATAGTTTTACCATCTATAATATAGCCTAAATAGCTTACACTCTTTTTATAAAATTCACATTTCTCAAGATTTATTTTTAAATCATTTTCTGCTAGAGTATTTAATACTTTGTCCACAGATACCTTATGACTTTCTAAGTCTTTATTAAATATTAATATATCATCCACATAGTGAGAAACATATTCTTCATGTGGATCTAAAATTTGTTGCATGGCTCTGACCAAGGCCGCTGTAGCCGTTGACAAACCAAATGGAACAACTTTGTATGAATATACTAGTGAATTAAACATAAATGAACAATACTTTCTAGAATCTTTATGTAATGGCACCAGCCAAAAAGAACTTTTAAGATCAATTTTTGTGAACCACCTGGCATCGGTACACCTTGTTAATAAGGTATCTATACTCCGTGGGGCTTCAAAATTAGGAGAGGTTCTTGAGTTAAGACTCCTCGCGTCAAGACATAGACGTAGCTTGGTTTCTTTCTGATTATTTATATTTTTCTTTACCACTACAACTATAGTGTTGATAAATGTTGATTCTGTTCTCTCTATGACATTGTTTTTTAACATCTCTTTTATTTCTAATTTTACCTGTTCTCTGTATTTATTAGGAATGGGATAATTTTTTACTTTGAATGGTTGTGTCTCATCAACCTTGAGTTTATGTTGATATCCTTTGGCTAGGCCTGGACTATTATCAAATAATTTCTTATATTTACTAAGAAGATCGCTCACATGGCTTTTGTATTGTTTATCGCAATTTAATACTGTACCATCCCTATTTATCGTGAAGTCCTCCCTTTGAGAATTCTTCACAGGATGTGCACTTTTATTGACGAATAAACTACTATCCATTTCTTTTGTGACGTCTTGTTCAGTAATTTTATTTATAAATAAATTATTAATTAAAATTTCATCGTCCTGTGCATCATTGCTCCAGGAGATTACTGAATCCTTAATAAGAAATGTCTTATCTTCCATATTAAGCTTTGTACTATATTGACTTAAAAAGTCCATTCCCAAAATACAGTTGCTATTTAAATTAGGTACTATAATAAATTCTGTTAACAATTCTAACTTATCTATCTTAACATTTATGCAAAAAACTTTGTCTACTGTGATCATAGATTTTTTATTTGCAGTAATCAACTTTACCTTTCTAATGGGCATATAATTTCCCAAATTTTCTATATTTTTATCTATAATGCTACTGTCTAATAGTGATAATTGCGCTCCTGTGTCCAATAATGCCTCCACTTCTTCATTTCCAAGCTTGATTGTGATGTGCGGTAGTTCTGTTGTGATCTTCGTAAGATCTTCAAAATTATAGATGTTGTGTATGTTGTTTTTCTTTTTGACTGGTTTCCTTAAAATTCCAGCGAAGTTGCACCTGAATAAGTAGTGTTTACCCATTCCTTATTCATCGGTAATTGTCTGGTATCCTTCGGTATCGCTCCTTTCGATTCCTGTTTTTCTTTGCGAATTGTTTCCTTCTTATCTTCCTTGACCTGGACATTATTTACTTTTCTGTCCCTTTCATCAGTCCTTTCTTCCTTCCTGTAATTCTGACCATTCTTTCTCTTATTTTCAAAGTTTCTGGTCCTATTATTTATGTACGGATTATTCCCATAATTCTGTCTATTCTGACCTGAATTGTTTACTTGTCCATTATTATTATTCTGTTGCTGTCGAGGTGAATAATTTTTACCAGGATTTGGATTATTTCTATTGTATCCATAACCCTTCTCATCCACATCGTCTAACCTTTTAACCATTTCCAGTAATCCTTCTACAGTATCTATTCCTTGTAGAGCTACTGCCTGCGTAACATTGTGATCAAAATGTGCAGCTAATTGCGATACAATGTCACTTTCTTCTATCATTGGTTGTATGTGCTTAAGGAAAGAATATTTCCTTATTATATAATTCTCTCTGGAGGATCCTGATCTGTATTTACCAAACACCAGATCATGTCTTATCCTTCTTTGTTGTGTTTGACCCCAGTACTGTCTTACAAAGCGGGTTTCAAAATCTCTAAAGTTTGCCACTTCATCAATGATCATATCATACCATTGGAGTGCATAATCTTTAAGACATCCCCTTATGAAATGTAATTTGGACATTTTATCCGATGTGCCCCTCATGTAGGTTTTAATAGTCCTCATGAACGCCATAGGATTATCCTTGAAAAATCCCGAGAATTTGAGTATATTTTCTGCACTAACTGGTATTTGCGATAAAGATACACTAGGCATATTGACCCCGTGTATTACTTTATCCTCCAGTTGTTTAATCGTATTCTCAAATGTTAACGTTTTGTCTTGTAATGTTAACATGGTATTAGTACAAGCACTATACTTATTTCTACAATCTTCCATTTTATATGAAAGCTGTTGAAATTGTTCCTTATTTACTTTTTCATCATTTATTATTTTTATTTCTAAAGAATTTATTTTATTCTCAACCTTATCTAGACTAATTTGTGTTTTGGCAGATCTATCATTTATTTCTTGAATCAGAAATTTACCTTTATTTTCACATTTTGTCTCATTACTAGAGATTTCTTTCTTTAAATCTACTACTGCTTGATCTAATTTTGTTTCAAGTTTAGAGTTTAATTCTAAATTTTCTTTTCGTAAAGCTATAAAAATTTTATCTATCTTAGAATTAATTTCCTCTTTAGTCTCTTTTAATTTTAAATTATCCTGACACCAACGGTGTATCTTGACACCAACGTCTGGGTGGATGTTTTCCATGCATCAAAGTGTATGGACTTATATTAGTTGTCACACTTGGCATGAAATTAATATTTTTTTCTACGTCTTCAACATATCTTACCCAAGCATGATGTGTCAACATTCTCAAATGTCTAGTTACTTCTTGAATATATCTTTCACTCGGATTAGCTTGTGGATGTCTAATGCTAGTG
Source organism: Amphimallon solstitiale (assembly GCA_963170755.1). Lineage (NCBI taxonomy): Eukaryota > Metazoa > Arthropoda > Insecta > Coleoptera > Scarabaeidae > Amphimallon > Amphimallon solstitiale. The sequence goes on along the minus strand of OY720675.1, from coordinate 128,979,622 downwards.
AAGATAACGTCTACATTCATATCTCTAGATTCTTGTATGAATCTTTCACTGTTAAAGTAGGATGCATTATCTACTAATAACTTCTTTATTTGTCCATGATCATTGATAAATTGATTTATGCAATTTATTGCCGTTTGTGTATTATATTTTCTAGTAGGATATATTTAGTTAAAATATCTACCATTACAAAAATATTACAATATCCTTGTTCTCCTGGTATTAAATTACCCAGAAAATCAGCAGCTACTAAATCTAGTTTGTTCTCTACTCTAATACTATGTGCAATATTTTGATTAACTCTATTTTTTGTATTTGCCCAATAAGCATTGTCTGCATTTTTTATTTTCTGCAGCTATTAAATATTTATCCTTAAAACTATAAAATTGCTCTCTGAATATAAGGAAAGTTTTCCTATTTCCAGGATGCCCTAGATTATTATGTACATTTCTAATAATACTTAATGCTAAATCCCGACCTAAAACAATTAAATTCTTATTTCCTAAAGTCTTATATACTATATTGTCTCTCATATGATAACCTTTATAATTTCCTTCTCTTTGGATTCTTCTTTTAATGTCTAGTATCTCTTCAGATTGCTGACTAACTTCAATGCTTTCTCGATTGTATAAATCTGGAGCATGTTCTAAATCATAATGATTTATTTGATATGAGTTTTGTTGTTTGATGCCACCATGAGCTCTACTCAATGCATCAGCAACAATATTTTCTGTTCCTCTTCTATGTCTTATCTTGAATGAATATTCAGATAATAAAAGTGACCATCTATATATTCTAGAGTTATTAAATCTCGTCTTCATAAGAAAGATCAAAGATAAATGATCTGTTTCGACCAAAAAGGTATTCCCTAGTAAATAATATTTTAGTTTTGACACTGAATGAACCAAAGACAGGAGTTCCTTTTCAGATGTCGTATAGTTTAATTCATATCCCTTTAGGATTCTTGATAAGAAACAGATTGGCATTTCTACTCCATTTCTTATCTGTAATAGTTCTGCCGCTATCGCATTATTTGATGCATCGCACCTTAGTACAAATTCTTCCTTAAAGTCAGGTAAGTTTATTATTAAAGCCTTACAAAAATTTTCTTTTACATTTTCAAATGCCTTCAATGTTTCTTGAGACCATTTGAATTTTACTCCTTTCTTGATCATCCTAAATAACATGTAGGTCTGATCTGATATTTTTGGAATAAAATGTTTGTAGTAATTAATCATGCCTAAAAATCCTCTTAACATTTTTATGTTTTTAGGTCTTGGATATTTTCTTATAGCTTCTAACTTTTTCTCTTCTATAGTGATAGTTTTACCATCTATAATATAGCCTAAATAGCTTACACTCTTTTTATAAAATTCACATTTCTCAAGATTTATTTTTAAATCATTTTCTGCTAGAGTATTTAATACTTTGTCCACAGATACCTTATGACTTTCTAAGTCTTTATTAAATATTAATATATCATCCACATAGTGAGAAACATATTCTTCATGTGGATCTAAAATTTGTTGCATGGCTCTGACCAAGGCCGCTGTAGCCGTTGACAAACCAAATGGAACAACTTTGTATGAATATACTAGTGAATTAAACATAAATGAACAATACTTTCTAGAATCTTTATGTAATGGCACCAGCCAAAAAGAACTTTTAAGATCAATTTTTGTGAACCACCTGGCATCGGTACACCTTGTTAATAAGGTATCTATACTCCGTGGGGCTTCAAAATTAGGAGAGGTTCTTGAGTTAAGACTCCTCGCGTCAAGACATAGACGTAGCTTGGTTTCTTTCTGATTATTTATATTTTTCTTTACCACTACAACTATAGTGTTGATAAATGTTGATTCTGTTCTCTCTATGACATTGTTTTTTAACATCTCTTTTATTTCTAATTTTACCTGTTCTCTGTATTTATTAGGAATGGGATAATTTTTTACTTTGAATGGTTGTGTCTCATCAACCTTGAGTTTATGTTGATATCCTTTGGCTAGGCCTGGACTATTATCAAATAATTTCTTATATTTACTAAGAAGATCGCTCACATGGCTTTTGTATTGTTTATCGCAATTTAATACTGTACCATCCCTATTTATCGTGAAGTCCTCCCTTTGAGAATTCTTCACAGGATGTGCACTTTTATTAACGAATAAACTACTATCCATTTCTTTTGTGACGTCTTGTTCAGTAATTTTATTTATAAATAAATTATTAATTAAAATTTCATCGTCCTGTGCATCATTGCTCCAGGAGATTACTGAATCCTTAATAAGAAATGTCTTATCTTCCATATTAAGCTTTGTACTATATTGACTTAAAAAGTCCATTCCCAAAATACAGTTGCTATTTAAATTAGGTACTATAATAAATTCTGTTAACAATTCTAACTTATCTATCTTAACATTTATGCAAAAAACTTTGTCTACTGTGATCATAGATTTTTTATTTGCAGTAATCAACTTTACCTTTCTGATGGGCATATAATTTCCCAAATTTTCTATATTTTTATCTATAATGCTACTGTCTAATAGTGATAATTGCGCTCCTGTGTCCAATAATGCCTCCACTTCTTCATTTCCAAGCTTGATTGTGATGTGCGGTAGTTCTGTTGTGATCTTCGTAAGATCTTCAAAATTATAGATGTTGTGTATGTTGTTTTTCTTTTTGACTGGTTTCCTTAAAATTCCAGCGAAGTTGCACCTGAATAAGTAGTGTTTACCCATTCCTTATTCATCGGTAATTGTCTGGTATCCTTCGGTATCGCTCCTTTCGATTTCTGTTTTTCTTTGCGAATTGTTTCCTTCTTATCTTCCTTGACCTGGACATTATTTACTTTTCTGTCCCTTTCATCAGTCTTTTCTTCCTTCCTGTAATTCTGACCATTCTTTCTCTTATTTTCAAAGTTTCTGGTCCTATTATTTATGTACGGATTATTCCCATAATTCTGTCTATTCTGACCTGAATTGTTTACTTGTCCATTATTATTATTCTGTTGCTGTCGAGGTGAATAATTTTTACCAGGATTTGGATTATTTCTATTGTATCCATAACCCTTCTCATCCACATCGTCTAACCTTTTAACCATTTCCAGTAATCCTTCTACAGTATCTATTCCTTGTAGAGCTACTGCCTGCGTAACATTGTGATCAAAATGTGCAGCTAATTGCGATACAATGTCACTTTCTTCTATCATTGGTTGTATGTGCTTAAGGAAAGAATATTTCCTTATTATATAATTCTCTCTGGAGGATCCTGATCTGTATTTACCAAACACCAGATCATGTCTTATCCTTCTTTGTTGTGTTTGACCCCAGTACTGTCTTACAAAGCGGGTTTCAAAATCTCTAAAGTTTGCCACTTCATCAATGATCATATCATACCATTGGAGTGCATAATCTTTAAGACATCCCCTTATGAAATGTAATTTGGACATTTTATCCGATGTGCCCCTCATGTAGGTTTTAATAGTCCTCATGAACGCCATAGGATTATCCTTGTAAAATCCCGAGAATTTGAGTATATTTTCTGCACTAACTGGTATTTGCGATAAAGATACACTAGGCATATTGACCCCGTGTATTACTTTATCCTCCAGTTGTTTAATCGTATTCTCAAATGTTAACGTTTTGTCTTGTAATGTTAACATGGTATTAGTACAAGCACTATACTTATTTCTACAATCTTCCATTTTATATGAAAGCTGTTGAAATTGTTCCTTATTTACTTTTTCATCATTTATTATTTTTATTTCTAAAGAATTTATTTTATTCTCAACCTTATCTAGACTAATTTGTGTTTTGGCAGATCTATCATTTATTTCTTGAATCAGAAATTTACCTTTATTTTCACATTTTGTCTCATTACTAGAGATTTCTTTCTTTAAATCTACTACTGCTTGATCTAATTTTGTTTCAAGTTTAGAGTTTAATTCTAAATTTTCTTTTCGTAAAGCTATAAAAATGTTATCTATCTTAGAATTAATTTCCTCTTTAGTCTCTTTTAATTTTAAATTATTTTCTTCAAACTTCTCTTCTAACTTTTGATTCATACTTAAACTGTTTTCTTCAAACTTTTGATTCATACTTTGATGATTATTTTCAATAGTGTATAATAATTTTTGAAAAAGAGTTTCAAATTTCTGCTCACTAAATACACCACTAGTGTCCTGAGTTTGTATACTCTCTCCCATTATTGAATCCTCCTCTCTATCACCTTTTGATTCTTGTTTGTCTGACTCTGAATCAGAAAGTGTTTGACTAGGATTTCTATAATGTGTGAATTGCTTTGACTTTAAGTCTAATTCGGTCTCAGGTTGTTGGTCTTTACCATTACCTTTACCTTTCTTTTTATCTGCCATGTTTCTTATTACTAAACTTACTTAATAATGAAACTATCGCTACTTAATTCTTATCCTTATTTAAACAAGAAAATGTTGCAGAATTATTTATATTGTCCCTATATTAGACATTAAATAAATATTTACTGTTACTTAACAACAACAAAAAAAAAATTAAAATGCACTGCTGCACTAAATTGAATGCTAAATGTGTATATATATTTCCATAAAAAAGAAGACAAAAGGTCACTGCTCCACTAGATTGGGCGCCAAATATATGCTATAATAGCGTATATTATATTTGATGACAAATTTTATTATTCTTTATTTATAATAAATGTGTTATTGCTATACGTTAGGCATCGCCATCAAATTCTATATGCTATAACTCTGTATTTAAAAAAAATTGATAATCTTGTACCAGCATAACTCAATCAAATTACAATAATACAAACCTGCATAATTTAAACGAATGTAGAGATAACGTTGTCATGTGAAAAATTTCTTTATTAAATTTGTTAATTCAATCGCTATTAACATTCGTGTATTTCTTGTAGGTTCTAGCAGTGATGTTCCTTATTTAAAATTTATAGGATAAGGTTACTAATAAAAAACTAAATCTCATAAAATATTTATATTCTATTTTTAACATCGTATAATAATAGTGTCGATGAAAATAATTTCTTGCCACATGTGGCCGCAAAAGAAATTGGCCTTTTACATTCCAATAACAAGTAAGAAAAAAAAACGTGTATTTTATAAATACGTAAACACATTACATTACGAATATAACATGTAGATTTAGAATAAATATCGCTCTTTGTTATATTAATATCTTAACGTTGTGGAATTTCAAAGAAATAATAGTTTTCTTATACTATGCTAGATTTTGCTTCCACAAAGGCATTCATTCACACGAAGTGTCTTTGAAAAATACAAAATTCCGCAGAACAGGAAAACACCTTGATAATACTGTCACCAATTATCATATGCAAATATTTGCACGTTGTACATATCACAAATTGGCTATTGTTCATCAAAAATGCACCCATCTGTATGTATAATATTTGAATTCCCTATAAAAATTTTGCATCAACAAAAAACTTATTAACAAAGTACAGATAACATCGCTAACAAACATTCACACGTTGTGTTATTGATGCCTCTCTCCATTGTGAACAAGACTCCCTTTATTTATTTATTTATTTTTACTTATAACAAAGAAGATACTAATCCCATCTAAAATATTAAATAAATTCATTAAACGCTTTGCTAAAGATGAACATTTCCACGTAGCATCTTTAGCATAATTTATTATTAAAGTATAACTTACTTATGATGCTCATATATTTCATCAAATTCCTCTTTATATTGTTCGGTCATATTGATAGTTAATAAAAAATGAAATTAAACTAAATGATAAAAATTAATTGTGAAATGAAAAATACTTATTTAAAATAAAATAACTTAATACATTTGCTAAGGATGATTTCTGTGTAGTGTATAATACATCTGCAATCATCAAAATATGAAGATCGAAGATTCACCGCGTCTTTTAAAATCAGACTGCTTCGCCCATGGATCGACGATGACTCTCCCGTACCTCTCTCGTACTTGCCTTCTTATCATTTTCGGTCGCCCGAAAAAACCATACATCGTTCGCAGCGCCACACACTCCACACTAACGTTTATGTTGGCATTGTCCTGCTCAGATTTATTTTCTTGACGTTCTCCCTAAACTGACCTGCACCAATTATTGTTTGACATCTCCAAATTACACAAAATTATGCACGCACTTAAATTGTTTGTTATTGTTAATGTCAATGCACATTTGCGATATTCTTATCTTGGTAGGTACATTCCTTTTCATTAACGCCATCCTTCATTATGTTTATAAATGAATTCGTTGCTTCTGTCATCATTATTTAAATATATTCTTTTACTATTTTTTAACACTATTCGTATCTTTCTTTTGCAGACGTTTGCTTTTACAATAATAGGAAAAACATTGCATATGACTGGAATGCTCCTTTTATTAATCATGTTATTATGAACCTGGACCTTGATAACTTCATCCATATCTTCGAACCATCTTTCCTCGTCTTCTTGTAGGTTGATTTGTATGCAGCTGTTAACAATATTGAACATTGTTTTTCTTTGTAGATTTTAATGAGATTCAACCAATTTTTAATGTGTTATTTCCAGAATCTTTCCTAGACAAAATTGGATTTAAACCTGCCACTGAAGCTTTCTTTATTACATTGTGTCGAATAATAAAATAATATACCTTTTTTTTACATATTCCTTTTAAAATTATATTTAGATATAAGTCTCAGGTATTTATTATATTATTAAATATGACCATAAAATGTCGAACAAATAACAATTTCTTACAAATTTTCGTCTATTCATGATGAATAGTGATTTATTGCTCAAAACACTTAATGCGACTTTCACACAATGTATAAAATTTGGTTCTGTCTTTGTATATTGAAATTGCATCTTGTGCTCCTCGTTTTTACAAATATAGAATACATGAATTTTACTTTTGGTATTTATTTTTGTACCTTTCAAATAAATTTTATTTCAGTTTTATTTTTGTACCTTTCAAATAAATTTTATTTCAATTTTATTTTTGTACCTTTCAAATAAATTTTATTTCAATTTTATTTTTCATACATCTTACATTATAATGTTACGCCGTTGCGGTTATGCAACTTATGATACATTTTTCTATACCTACACTTACTACTAATAAATTATTTACTTATTCTATTACATAATTATTTATTTATTTTACAATGCCTGACCAATGTAGGGATCACGGCAATATGTATATATATATATATAATAAATAATTCTAAATTTTTCTTGACCTTATTCACATATTCATGTGCATATATATAATTAAATTTCTTGGACGATTTAGAGGTCAATACTAATTTCAAATTAATTTAAAATTAGTTTAATTGTTAATTAGGTAATTTTTAATCTTTAAAAATTACCCAGCGGTCCAGGAATCGAACCCGAAATCTCCTGATTACTAGTCAGGTGTGTTATCCACTACACTACCACGGGCTTTCGGTCTTGACTCCTTTAATTGTACTGATATACATATACATATACATATAGCAAGTAACAGATGGGAAATTATATATATGCACATGAATATGTGAATAAGGTCAAGAAAAATTTAGAATTATTTATCATATACAGCACATGGACGTTTCGGTGCTTATATACGCTGGTATACCAGCAATAATTTCCCATCTGTTACTTGCTATATGTATATGTATATGTATATCAGTACAATTAAAGGAGTCAAGACCGAAAGCCCGTGGTAGTGTAGTGGATAACACACCTGACTAGTAATCAGGAGATTTCGGGTTCGATTCCTGGACCGCTGGGTAATTTTTAAAGATTAAAAATTACCTAATTAACAATTAAACTAATTTTAAATTAATTTGAAATTAGTATTGACCTCTAAATCGTCCAAGAAATTTAATTATATATATATATATATATATACAGGCTGTCCAGAAACTCTCCTGACAAACGAAGACCTGAGATTCCTCAGATAATTTTAAGACAATTTAACCCAATTGACCCTAGTCCGAAAATGCATCCTAAGGGAGCTAGAGCTCTTTGAAGATGGCGCCTTGTAATTAGTTTTTTTTAATATCTCCCGAACGCTTCTATTTAGAAAAACAAAAACTGGTATGCTTATTTATCCTCCAGAGATGAATCGATTTCATCAATTGCGAATTTCTAGTACCGGTCATAGGCGTCCGTTTTGGGTAGATAAACGGCTATTTTAACGCATAACTTTTTTGTCTTTAACTTTTAAGCATTTGTGACACTAGATTATTAAATTCATAGGTATTCTAGTACTAAAAGGTACTCTTACTTTAAGTCGGTAGGATACACCGTTTTCTAGAAAAATCGATTTGAAAATTTTTCGTTTTTTCGTCATTTCATCTTTTGTCATTTCAACTTCGCGAACTGACAACAATATGACAATTAAAAACGTAGGTTTTATTTCTGTTGGCAGTTCACAGCGAACAAGTGCAAAAAATAATAAATTGAATTTTAATGACGAAAAAACGAAAAATTTTCAAATCGATTTTTCTAGAAAACGGTGTATCCTACCGACTTAAAGTAAGAGTACCTTTTAGTACTAGAATACCTGAAAATTTAATAATCTAGTGTCACAAATGCTTAAAAGTTAAAGACAAGAAAGTTATACGTTAAAATAGCCGTTAACCTACCCAAAACGGACGCCTATGACCTTAGGAAGCATTTTCGGACTAGGGTGAATTGGGTTAAATTGTCTTAAAATTATCTGAGGAATCTCCGGTCTTCGTTTGTTAGGAGAGTTTCTGGACACCCTGTATATATATATATATATATGAATATATGCTTCTTTACACATAAAAGCAGTGTTTTATTTATATATCTATGGAAAGCAAGCAAGCTTTTTACAAAAACATAAAAACCCCTTAGGCAAAAAGGGTTTAAGTGTTACATAGTTATTAAAAAGACACAGACTTACAACCTGTGTCTACGTAAAAACATTAATTCATTGCCAACAAATCCTAGATGGTCCTTCAGCCAGATATTCAAAGAATATAAATATAAACTTTGAACAAAAAGTCCGAAAAAAGAGTTTAGACACACTGTCTAAAATAAAGGAAGCCACCGCATCAACGTTTGTAGCGAAATCGACAGCTATACAGTACGGATTCCAAGTAAGTCCTTTTACATTCCTTTCTTTATACCATTTATAGTATTACCTCTCTATTTGTGTCATAATGACGTCGGAACTTGAACAGTTAAATAGAAAACGCGGCACAATCAAAGCCAGATTAACAAGATTTAGCAGTTATTTGGATACATTACGTACAATTGAACCAAATAAAATAAATCGCACATTATTAGAAAGTAAGTTTATCAAAATAGATGACATTCTATCCGATTTCAATAAAGTTCAAGCAGAAATTGCTGTATTACTCAATGATACAGCCGCCCACGAACTCGAATCACAAGATTTCGAGGATAAGTTTTTTGAGACTTATGCAATAGCACGTGATATGTTGCACCCAGCAAAAAATGAGCGTGCAGCTAATCCCGTAGCGAATGAACAAGATCAAAACAAATCTAGTAAAGTTTCAAAACCTCCTATTAATTTACCGTCGTTTGATGGATCGTTCGATAAGTGGTATCATTTCCGCGACCTCTTTAAAAGCATGATTGACTCTGATACATCGTTAAGTAACGTAGAAAAGCTACATTATTTAAATGTATGTTTGACGGGGGAGGCTGCAGGTACTCTAAATTCCGTGACTATTTCTGATGAAAATTACTCCCTGGCTTGGGACTTATTAAATGAGCGATTTGAAAATAAACAATTCATCGAGGGGGAAAAACCGCTGACTCAAAAGCGTACACCATAATCCCACCATATGTAAATAATTCCACATAATCCAATATAATTCCACACAATTCCAAATAATTCCTAATAATTCCAAATAATTCCAAATAATTCCAAATAATTCCAAATAATTCCAAATAATTCCAAATAATCCCATGTAATCCCAATAATCCCAAATAATCCCTCATTATTTCTTTATATGTTTCACGAGTTCTGAGGATTTTGTGCACGTTTTAATGGTAAATTAAGGTTAAATCGAAGGTTGAATATACACAACACCAGCCTTACGAGAAAGATTTGTTTTATTTATACACTACTTAAGGAAAACATATAAACACAGCAAAAGTAAAATTCATAAACTTAAATATTCGTGAAAAATAAAAAAAAACCGAATTAAATAATAATAATTAGTCTTTAACACAGAATTTAATCTCAGATTTAATATTATCATATTTTTTATAAATTTCGGCGTATGTGATTTCATCTAAATGAAAAGCTTCCATTTCGGTGGCAAATTTAACAGGGCCGTAAAAAATGTTTGAGATCAACCGTAGCAACGTCTTGTTTAATTTTTGGGAAAGTAAACATTTTATTTTGCGTCCATCCTCGTGTTAAAAAATTAATTTTAAAAATTGTATCATTGATAATTTCAATAATTTGACCTACATACCACCGTTCATCATAAAAAACAGCGTAAAATTTATTACACTCAATTACACTTAATAATGACCACTGTGTGATGGGTCTGTGTTGGATTTATTTTCCCTGTCTCGATTTTCTACACCATCAGAAGATTTCTATTTCGAGCATGAGGCTTCTGGTTTACCTGGTTCGTTTTCTTCAAAAGAATTATCACTAACAATCGAGCTAGCAATAGGACTTTCAATATTGTTTCGATGTTCTTGTTGTTTGATATCATTATTGAACGAAGGAACAATGAGAGTATTGCTAATTATAGTTATTGCTTTGCAGGCTTTCCCAACATTTTTTGCCTTATCATCTTCTGAATTTTGTAACGAAGTTATCACATGATGAGCTGGATTACCTTTTTCAGCATGTTCTATAGAAGTATTCGTTTCAGAGCAAGAAATCTGATTAAAAAACCACTTAATATCTTTATTCTCCCTTTTTTTTGTTTGGATCACAGATCAAAGATGGGCTTGACGTTGATTTTAGTGTGTCGGTGGTCTTAGATACGGAACCAGGTGCAGAATAAGCACTTATATGTCCAGATAAATGCTTGTAAATATTTCCAGAAATCCATTTTTTAGAATGGCCTGGCTGTTGCGCATATTTTTGAATTTTATAGGAACTTTTACAGTAGCATCTCATAACGCAATATAACTCATTTCGTATTCCATATTTGGTTTCGAAAAATATTTAAAAAATTTTTTTTTCAAAAAAGTACCATTGGTCGTGGCTGATGCACTTATGTTTAATCCAGTTACTTATAGTACGTGAAACATGAGAAGTTTCTTCTGCGGGATTTGTAGCAATCTCGTCGGTAACTACCGATTGTGAGCCTAATGCACCCACTAATGTAGTACTTGCCTGTCGACTTGTCCCTAAAAGTAAAGCAAAACTTTATTCTGAAATCCGTTCTTAATACTCCTTCATCCTCAAGAACCACAAGTAGAGTAGCACTTCTATAATGCGAGTTAATGCGAATCGAATCGTGCTCCAATAATCAAAATAGGTATACCGTAGTCGTAAAATTTTAATTTCGGTTTATACTTCTATCCCATGCAGAATATGACCTTATAATATGCAGCGATGCCTGCTTGCTAATAGTGGTGGGAGAGCAACGCAGTGTCGGGGGACCCTCACGCCTTACATTTCATAGGAAACGTTTATCGAGTGTACTGTCTTGGCAGCCTCGCTTATGATTATCTTTAGTTTATTTCGTCGCGCTCTTTTCCTCTTTCTACTTTCGTATCAGAAATTGAAATATGTCGACTACGGTATATATATATATATATAGGTATGTAAATTTACTGATCCAGGAAGGTCAGAATGTGTGGGCTGGGTTAATTAAAACATTCTATTTGTGGCTGGTAACGTTTCGGAATAATTTATTCCATCATCAGACTTTACTTGCCACTATGGACACCGAAAATTATCTTAACAGATCCAATCATAAACATAGAGAACTCATGTTGGTGGTACACTAAATTAAAATTTTTTTAATATATTATATAGGCCATTAAGGTGTCACATATTAAAATTACATTTAACAATTTCAAATCAATTGCTCAGTAAAATTAAAACCAAAGTTTTTGACGGACATTACTAGTTGTATTTTAAAAAGCACCAACACGAAGATCACAACAACAATTAAAATGCATGACCTATCTGACCGTAAGTGAGTATTTAAATAAATAAATATTAAAATTACATTTAACAATTTCAAATCAATTGCTCAGTAAAATTAAAACCAAAGTTTTTGACGGACATTACTAGTTGTATTTTAAAAAGCACCAACACGAAGATCACAACAACAATTAAAATGCATGACCTATCTGACCGTAAGTGAGTATTTAAATAAATAAATACTCACTTACGGTCAGATAGGTCATGCATTTTAATTGTTGTTGTGATCTTCGTGTTGGTGCTTTTTAAAATACAACTAGTAATGTCCGTCAAAAACTTTGGTTTTAATTTTACTGAGCAATTGATTTGAAATTGTTAAATGTAATTTTAATATGTGACACCTTAATGGCCTATATAATATATTAAAAAATTTTTAATTTAGTGTACCACCAACATGAGTTCTCTATGTTTATGATTGGATCTGTTAAGATAATTTTCGGTGTCCATAGTGGCAAGTAAAGTCTGATGATGGAATAAATTATTCCGAAACGTTACCAGCCACAAATAGAATGTTTTAATTAACCCAGCCCACACATTCTGACCTTCCTGGATCAGTAAATTTACATACCAATACACCCTGAAAACAGTGTCTAACATCACAACTTCCTATATATATATATATATATATAACAATAATAAATTATTAGGGTTATCGGTCCGTGTATTCTGGTTAAATAAAACTCAAATATATTATTATTATATATATTATTATATCGATATTTTTATTATTACTATATATATATATATATATAAAATCATAAATGAATGTTAGAGAAAGGTTTGGTATCTTTTTCTAAATAATAATTATTCTACCGTTTTTTTAAATTTGGCATTTTTACTAACCTCGATGCACTAGACGGAAATGGAGTAATAGCGAAATGAATAGCACACTAATTGAAAAGAAAAATAACTTTCGACAATATTCACACCGATTTTGTTAAAAAATTCACATAAAATTAAGAATCAGGTGTCGGATAATATGGAGTACGATTAACATAAGAAAATTGTTTGGATAATCTGGGTTCTACTGTACATATACTATACTATAGATTAACTGAGGTCTCGGCCGATATCTTCGCTAACCTAAAGTTCCAGTGCACCAAATTGGTGCAAGGGATTTATCTTCCGTTTTAGATTGTTGTAGAACGTTTCTTTTGAAATGTCTGGAAATTATGGTAATTAATCTTCTGTGACCTTATATAAGTTTGAAATTTTCTGATTTTTTCGAAAATATCCCAAAATACGATTCATATTCCTCCTTGGGAATTAATGTTGGTACTGTCTCGGTCATAAATTTCTCCATCTCCAAGATACCATCATCTGTGACTTGAGCAAGTAATTGTGCGTTAGTAAATCCATTAATCCTTAAAAGATTTTTTATGCACACAGGCACGGAAATATTTAGCTTATTTTCAACTTCGGTGAAGCACTCAGCCTCTGTTTGTGAAACTTCCATCTAAAGAAAAACAACGAGCACTTACAAATTACAATTACTCTCTTGGACTTCGTAATAGATTTCAAGTGAGGATCATACCTTGATTTCAGCTGTAAAAATTATCCTCAAGATTATCTGTGCAATAATTCAGTGGCAGCAAAAATAAACAGCATAACATCCTAGAATATCACATCACACCGCATTACACTGACTTGTATAAATAAAATGCCGAGTGGAAGGCGCATGCGTTCAAATCTCGGTTCAAACCGGTTCAAACTAGTGTACGATCAGCAATTTTCCCGCAAAATATCGTATGGTCAAGTAATGAGTCGTAAGACGGCATTCGTGGAAGTGTAAAACTACCAAAGGCACTATTTGTTAAAATTCAATTTGATTTTTACTACTGTGATTGAACTATGGATATGACGTTCAATTTGAAGGGATGATTCGATTACTTAAAGTATTGTTGATTATACAGGACAATAGATACAAAAACATTCTTTCTGATGACCGTGGAATCCGTCATAATTCTACCAAGTAACCCCGCATAATTCCACATAATTCCAAATAATTCCATGTAATCCGATTAATTCCAAATAATCCCATGTAATCCGATATAATCCCAAATAATTCCACATAATTCCAATAATCCCAAATAATTCCTGGAATTCCTACGGGGTGTACACCATAATCCCTCAGCGGTTTCCCCCTCGCAATTCATTGTGCATAACCACATACACGCACTCTTTAATTTGAATCATGTCAAACGTGACTCATACAAAACGTTACGCGAACTAATCGATAAGTTGAATTGGCATTTACGATCTTTAAAGCAATTAGAGCTACCAACGGAACATTGGGATGATTTAATTGTTTACTTGGTTTGCACAAAATTAGATGCAACATCAAAACGTGAGTGGGATTCTGCTACATCCAGCAACGTCAATGAACTGCCCAAGCTAGAGAAATTAATCACATTTTTGAGTCAGAGATGTAGACAACTCGAGAAAAGTAATACGACGGCCGATAATCATTCGTCAGGTAGATCAAAAATGAATAGTTTAATCTCAACAAATCAACCGCATTGCAATTATTGTAGTCAATCACACTTCATATCTCGTTGTGACTCTTTCCTAAAATTAACAATTAATAACCGTATTGGTGAAATAAGGAAAAGACATTTGTGTTTGAATTGTTTGGGAAAGGGTCATAATATTGCGTCGTGTAAATCAAAGTATTCGTGCAAGCATTGTAATAAAAAGCATCATTCGCTACTACATTCTGAGCAAGTTGCCTGTCCTAAAAGTAACGTTAAGGAAGATACGCCATGTGCTACCGATGCAAGTATCACGGTTGCTCACGTTGCAACCAAAAATCAAATCAATCAAATACTATTATCAACAGCATCTATACGCGTATATGATGCAAAGGGCAGTTGGCATCATTGCAGGGCTATTTTGGATAATGGCTCTCAGTCGAACTTTATTACAAACAACCTTTTCAAAAAACTCAACCTGGTTAGTACTCCCATACAATCAACGGTTATGGTAATAAATCAGGCTAGTGTCAATTTAAATCGTAAAGCTGACATACGTATACGCTCGGGATGTTCAGCATTCGAAATCACACTAAATTGTTTAGTAATAAACAAAATAACAGAAAATATGCCTACACTCTCCTTTGACGCTTCTTTTCTAAATATTCCGAAAAATATAAATTTGGCCGATCCTACATTCAATATCGAAAGTGAAATTGACATGTTGATAGGTGCCTCAAACTTCTGGAAATTGTTAAGCACAGGTCAAATAAAATTAGGGAAAGACAACCCCATACTGCACAAAACGCGATTGGGATGGATACTGTCCGGACCTCTGTCATTTTATCGACCACAAAAACAGCATAAATCAGCCTGTCATTTAAGTTTAAATTTAGAGGATCAGCTAATAGAACGGTTTTGGTCAATCGAGGAATGCAACTCTAAACGCAATTGGTCCATTCAAGAACAAGAATGTGAAAGTCACTCTAGCAATACAACCACTCGTGATTCAACAGGGCGATTCATAGTTAGCGTTCCATTTACTGCCGATGGAAACAGATTAGGGGCATCACGTCCCTATGGCCTTAAAACGTTTTTACGCAGTAGAGAAACGATTAAGTCAACATTCCGAATCAAAACGCGATTATGTGAATTTTATGAGTGAATACTAGCGGTTAGAACATATGAAACCTATTATCGAGTCGAGTAATGACAATGAGCATCAAACCTATTATCTTCTTCATCATGCGGTCAGAAAGGAAACAAGTGTAACAACAAAAACGCGCGTGGTCTTTGACGGGTCGGCAAAAACCACAACTGGAGTATCACTTAATGACATCCAAAAGGTGGGTCCCGTTATACAGGACGATATATTTGCGCTACTATTACGATTCGGTCAATATCCATACGTAATGACGGCCGACATAGAAAAGATGTTTCGCCAGGTCT
The DNA here is from genome assembly GCA_963170755.1 of Amphimallon solstitiale. Taxonomy (NCBI): domain Eukaryota; kingdom Metazoa; phylum Arthropoda; class Insecta; order Coleoptera; family Scarabaeidae; genus Amphimallon; species Amphimallon solstitiale. The sequence goes on along the minus strand of OY720675.1, from coordinate 128,963,556 downwards.
TGCTAACTGAATCCGATCGCAGATATCATCGAATTCTTTGGCGGCCAGATAGTTCACAAAAGGTGCAATGTTATGAATTGCAGACGATAACATATGGAACCGCCTCAGCTAGCTATCTCGCCACGCGATGCATACAGCAACTGTCAATAGATTACGACCAGCAATACCCTGAAACATGTTTAGTAATCAATAGAGATTTTTATGTTGACGATCTGTTGACAGGTCCTAATTCATTAGAAGAACTCAACAAACTTCATAACGAACTCATACACATTCTGAGTTCAGCTGGCCTGAACTTACGAAAGTGGTTGAACAATTCTATCAATTTCAAAAATTGTAACGAATCCGATCAGATCCAGTTAGGAAATGATTCCGAGACGAGAACATTAGGAATTGCATGGAACTCAAGTTTAGATATATTTAAATATGAAATCGCGAAAGTACTCTGCCCAAAACGAGTTACAAAACGTACTATATTGTCTACCACAGCCAAAGTTTTGATCCCTTAGGCATATTAGGACCTGTGGTTGTAATAGCTAAATTAATCATGCAACAGCTTTGGCTATGCAGTTATCATGGGATGAATCCGTCCCTCAAGATTTGCATTTCAAATGGATAAAATTTCTAGATGAAATAACGATTCCTCTTGCAATAAATATACCACGATTTGCATTTCAATCTGATGCGCGAATTATTGAATGCCACGGTTTCGCGGATGCTTCAGAGAGAGCATACGGTGCATGCGTGTACGTGCGTTGCATAGATTCAACTCATAAAGTAACTGCCAATTTATTATGTGCCAAGTCACGCGTGGCTCCCTTGCGTCAAATAACATTACCGCGTTTGGAGCTTTGCGCAGCTGTATTGGTCACCGATTTGATTACAAAAATAAGAGAATCGATAACTGTTCAATTTAATCAATATTATTTCTGGTCTGATTCGACAATCACACTAAGTTGGATCAAATCAGATCCTTCAAGGTGGCATACTTTTGTTGCAAATCGTATTGCCAAAATACAATCGGTTACCAATACACAGGAGTGGGCTGATGTGAGATCAAAGGATAATCCTGCGGATTTGATTTCCCGTGGGGCTCCTCCCACAAGTCTTATAAATTCCACTCCTTGGTGGCACGGGCCCACATGGCTAGCTATGGAAAATGCCGAATGGCCAAGTGAAACAAGGGACACTGCACATATGGAGCAGTTACCGGAACTTCGCAAGACTACTTTAATTTCGCACGTAACCAAATTTGATTTGTTTGAGAGATATTCCTCGATTGTCAAACTACGACGCGTTACTGCCTGGATTCTGCGATTTGCGAAGAATTGCCTCAGAAAGAAGACGTACAGGCAATACGGCTTTTTAAGCGTTGCTGAATTAGAATATTCGCTTACCGCACTGGTACGGCACGTGCAATCGCAGGCCTTTCCTATCGATATTAGAAATCTAAAAGCAAATGAGGAGAGAATCTGTAAGAGTAATTTATTATCACTTCATCCATTTCTCGATGATGAAGGCAAACTTCGCGTTGGCGGACGAATTAAAGAATCTAGTTTTGCGTTTAATAAAAAACATCCCATCATATTACCTATAAACACTTGCTTACTGATATGATTATTAATCATGAACACGTTAGACTATCACATTGTAGAGCTCGAACTCTATTGGCATCATTGAGGGATCGTTTCTGGCCAATTTCCGCTCTGAATAGAATCAAAAAGCTAATTAGAAATTGCATAATTTGTTTTAAATCCAACCCATCACAGAATCAATATCTAATGGGAAACCTACCAAATTATAGAATCACCCCAGCTAACACATTTCAAAATTGCGGAATTGATTACGCGGGCCCTTACACATTAAAATACAAAAATGGTCGCGGCAGTAAAACCTGCAAGGGTTATATATGCTTATTTATATGTATGGCAACAAAAGTAATTCACCTAGAGATAGTGAGCGCTCTCACCACCAAGGCATTTCTTGATACTTTCAAACGATTCATATCACGACGCGGTAAACCTGTAGCGATATATTCAGACAATGCCACAAACTTCGTGGGTGCTGCGAAGGAACTGCGTGAATTATTTCAATGCGCGATTAGCGACACTATTAAAAATTTTAGTGCAAATGAAGGCATATCGTGGCATTTCATACCACCTCGATCCCCTCATTTTGGCGGGTTATGGGAGGCTGGTGTGAAGTCCACTAAGGTACACCTTAGGCGGATATTAGGAAACGCTCTATTAACGTTCGAGGATTTCTGTACTATTCTGACTCAAATAGAGACTGTATTCAATTCCCGTCCCATTTCTCCTATATCCAGCGATCCCAACGACCTCAATCCATTAATCCCAGGACACTTTTTAATTGGGAGATTCTTAGAAGCTCTTCCCGAACCCAACGTATTAGGTGCTGTCGAGAATCGCCTGTCCCATTACCAAAGACTACAACAATTGGTTCAACATTACTGGACAAGATGGAGTAAGGAATACATCAACGAACTACAAAGTCGATGTCGTTGGAAACATGACCGAGGGTCACTTCTCAGCGTTGGAGCTATGGTTGTCATCCGCGAGGATAACCAACCCCCGTGTCAGTGGAAATTAGGAAGAATTATCCAGTTACATCCTGGAAATGATGGTGTGGTGCGTATGGTGACCGTAAAGACAGCGCAAGGTATTGTGAAACGCGCTGTTGTGAAAGTATGTGTGTTACCTATACAAACCGAATAAGGTAAAAAAAAGTGTGGGGAATGACGCCTTCAAAGAAGAAAGAAAGCACTCATCTGTACACCTGTATGTCTATATGTTAAAACAAGGCTGTGTATGTTGAAAGTTATTTCATAATCTTTCAAGGGGGCGGCATGTTCGGAAACGCCAAACAATTATAATAAATAATAAAACCTAACTATTTGGACATAAATATATTTATTTGTGTTATGCATTATTTTGTATTCCAACTGTATTTAAGTGTTTGTTTTTGTATGCACTCACAGCCAGATGTGCGATGCGTGAGAACCGCGTGCAAAGACAAATACTAGCATCAGTGTACAATTATCAGTCGAACAAGACACATATGTACATATATATATATATATATGAATATATGCTTCTTTACACATAAAAGCAGTGTTTTATTTATATATATATATATATATATATATGGAGAGCAAGCAAGCTTTTTACAAAAACATAAAAACCCCTTAAGCAAGTAGGGTTTAAGTGTTACATAGTTATTAAAAAGACACAGACTTACAACCTGTGTCTACGTAAAAACAGAAGTGAAAACTCCAGCAACAAAAAAGGCATTAATTCATTGCCAACAAATCCTAGAACATCCTATAGTATTAAAAGTTTTAATTTATTTAAGTGGTATGAGTACATCGTCGTAAGACAAGCTTGTAACATTAATTTCTAAAAAATTAGAATGGAGCAAAGGAATAACCAGATTACTATTAGGAGAATAAAATGAGTGAAAATAGTTGGAGAACCCAGCAACGATAGATAGTGGGTCAGACAAGACACTACCCTCACCAGTCCTGAGCAAGCGTGGTATCTCTCCATCAGTCTTCCTGGACCGTATGTAGGACCAAGATTGTTTCGGATTGTTCACTATCGACATTTGCATACCCTCGATGTAAACATCGAAAAGTTATTTTGAATTAAATTTAAACTTCGTTCAAAGCTATATTTAAGATATTTACGACGATAGCGATGTTTAGCTCTTATGTCACAGATATGCTACCTAGTATACCACGCAAGGTAATTATGTTTAGTATTAGTTTTAAGTGGTACAAAATTATTGAGTAGATCATAGATCACCGAATAAAACGCATCACAAGCGTCATTGATGTTACTGAAGCATTACAAAAAGGTCCAATCGGTATGAAGAGGAGCATTATATAAACATGGGAAATTAGCTTTTCTGAAATTATATTTTTTGATATTTAAGTAACACAGTAACATCGGACGGAATATACACAACATATATATAATATTTAAATAACCGGACATTAAATAAGCATCCCACTATATCAATAAATGACAGACTGTCAGTTATGGCAGACAGGTCAATGCTCTGGGTAGAGCAGACAGATTTGAGTACCAACAGAACTCTACCTCCACGCCTCCTGAAAACGTCATCAAATCTTCTGCCCAGCCTGAGGATATTTTTGCGGGGGTGACCTAAGACAGAATTTTATACTCTTCTATTTCACTGGAGTAGAGGTGAAGTAACGAATTCTTCAAACAGTTTACTCCGACAATAATTTCATTGATTTATGACAAGCGAAACTCTTAACTCTAACTTTCGAGCAGTTTATCTGACGATATGATGATATTGCAGTGTTTCTTGAACATATTGTTGTATCAGGCCCATTATTTTTTCTCAATTGTGGATAAGACTTAATTTGCTATGTCTTTAATGTATATCTAGAAATAAAAATTTGGGGAACTATGTTCAATCCGGAATATTCGCTGCGAAATATTGAAATGCATCATCTACTTATTAGTACATATCACTTTGCAAATTTTGAAACATTTCCTAAAGTAATTGTAGTTCTAAAATTAAAGACAACAACGTATTTTATTTGTTCTCTTTTGCGAAAGCTGACACTATAAAAAAAATCACATATGATATGAATCATTCACCCTCTCATATGCAGGTGTTTTCTCCTAAGTAATAGAAGTTCGTTAGTGTTGTAACCATATTTCATAATTTCTCCTGTTTCTTGACAAAGAATTGATAAGATTGTATTAATCTCGTAAATAAGATTGTTTTTCTATTAATTGATTAATTGATTATAGCCTCTCTTTCGGTTCTGTATTCAGCGGTCTAGTAGATTGACAGTAGTTTTGCACCTTATTTTTCTTTGCTAAGGAGTTAACTTTCTGATTACCTTTGATGTTTTTATGGCCTATTGAAAAATAACTTTACCGCACTTGGCCAGTTGTTTTACAATTTTAAGGCCTCCAGACTTGCTTTTAAGTTTATTTGCAATCATTCCATTCCAACTTCGTACATATAAGAAGATACGGTTAAAAGAATGTTTTGCTTTTGATTGTAACTAAGAATATACTCCGAAATATATCTTCTTTTGTCGCCAGTATCATTATAACGTACAACTAAACCTTATAATAAAAAATGAGGTGTGGCCACCACACGACTTTCTTATATGTATGAGCGTTTCAAATTATAGAATTTTTATATACAAAAATATTCAAAATCCTATTATAAGGGTGGCCCATCTATCGGTTGCTTTTTGAACTATCGATTATTTCGGCTTTGACAGCTCGAATGACTTTGCCAATGTGTCAAATATTCAGCATGTGTCAATTTTCATTAGCCATAGGCGATTAATTCATGCAATACGTGACAACATGGCACCCCTACTTTCCTTTCCAATGCGAGCGCGACCGATACAAGCTCAAGTTATAGCAGTAACTGTTGGACCATTGACTTGGGTGTTTGTAATGCGTTTAGAAATAATATTTGCGCGTTGGAAGGATTTGTTTTTCATTTTCCTTTCAGTAAATGCAGAGAATTATTAAGCTGCGTTCACGCTGCATGACACACACAAAAGCGTAATTCTAATAAAATTAAAAATGAGGTAAATAAAAAAGGATTCTGAAAATAATAATAAACTAGTACATCAGGAGATCGCGGGGGCCATTTGATGTTTCCCGTTCCAGTAATAAGACGGCTTTTATGGCAGACTAGATCGCAACGTGTTCGCAGCTAAAGATTGAATGTAAAATCTGGTGGGGAGATTGGAGAAAGTCGTTGTAATGTCGATTGTTGCCGGGATTGGTGACGGAGAGTAGGGTGACACACGTTGCCACATATTATTTGTATACGTATAAATCACACGTAAACATTGAATCCTAATGAAAATTGACACATACGGTTTAGTAAAAGGTTTACGGTTTACGAAATGGTTAAGTTTACGCTCGAAGAAAATTGGGAAATATTGAAAACTTACTTCCAAAATGGTGAGTCTTCAACCGAAACTGCAAGAAAAATGCGCGCAAAATTCGGGAAAAATAAAGCGCCTTCCAGGCAGTTTGTGGATAAATTTGTGAAGCGTGTGCGTGAAAGTGGCTCGTTAATGGACAAAGCAACGCGTTCCCGTGCTCGTCCAGTGCGCTCAATCGAAAATATTACTGCTGTTGCCGAAAGTGTGAGTGACAATCCATCAACATCAACTCGACACCGTTCGCAGGAATTGAACATTTCTCGCACGTCCCTTCAAAGAATTTTGACGAAAGACCTCGGTTTGAAGCCGTACAAAATTCAATTGGTGCAAGAGCTGAAGCCGCACGACCATCCGATGCGATTTCGGTTCGCCCAATGGGCCGAAGAACGCTTGATGGAAGATGAGCATTTTTATCGAAAAATCATCTTTTCAGATGAAGCTCATTTCCACCTCGGTGGTTATGTCAATAAGAAAAACTGCAGCATTTGGGGCTCAGAAAATTCACACGTAATCATGGAAAAGCCAATGCACCCACAACGAGTGACTGTTTGGAGCGGTATGTGGCCCGGCTGCATCATTGCTCCGTTTTTCTTCGAAAACGAAGCAGGAGCCGTCGTAACCGTCAATGGTGAGCGCTATCGCGGCATGTTGGAAGATTTTTTCTTTCCCCAAATGGAAGAGGAAGACATCGGTGGCATTTGGTTCCAGCGGGACGGCGCCACGTGCCACACAGCCAACGTTACAATCGAACTTTTGCCTGATACGTTCGAAAATCGCATAATTAGCCGAAACGGCGATGTCAACTGGTCGCCTCGCAGCTGCGATTTGACCCCGTTGGACTATTTTTTGTAGGGAGCCGTCAAGGATAAGTGCTACGCCAACCATCCTGAGACGATTGACGACCTAAAGCACGAGATTTAAATCGCCATTGCAGCCATTGAGAGCCACACCATCGAAAATATCATGAAAAATTGGGTCGACAGAATGGGCTACTGCAAAGCCAGCCGGGGCAGCTATATGAATGAAGTGGTCTTCCACTTTTAAACCGCAATGTTGGGGCTATTCAATAAAAAAAAATAATTGAAAAATATCCACCCGTCTTTTTTTCATAGCAATTTTAAAATGTAACTTTTTCGTGGGCCACCCTTTAGATACTTCTATTCTCTTAATAAATATTATAGAATGCATACTTTGCAAGATATTCGAAAAAAAGTGCTACGCGATAGGAGTAATTTTGAAATTTCTTGTATAATAATAATAATAATAATAATAATAATAGTTTATTGATTCTCTTTTACGCAAAAGCGTATGGAATAAGTCAAAATACATAATACAATCTATAGAAATAATGAGACAAGGTCTACCAAAAAAAAACTAACACAAGTGTATAAATAGACAAACATAGTTACAAATTAAAGTCAGTATCAAAATAATCTCCAATGTTATAAAAAACACCATTAATTAAGTGTCTTTTTAATTGTTTTTTAAAATTGGCGACAGTTAGTGACCTAATATTAACTGGAATGTGGTTATATATCTTAATGATCTGCTGTTTTACACTGTTCTGGATTCTTGTCAATCTGGTATATGGCGGTATCAGTAGAGCACTCGCAGTTGCGCGCGTGGCGTATGTATGATCCGTCTGTAAAGCTCTGAAATACGTATCATAGTGCTGTTTAGCGAAAATCGAACACTCAAATATATACATTCCAACCACAGTAAGTAAATTATTGTTTCTGAATGCGCTCCTGCAGGAGTCTCTCCCCCTCATGCCAAACACATTCCGAAGGCACCTTTTTTGTAATGTCATAATTCGTTTAATATTAACACAGTTACCCCAGAAAACAATCCCATATGTCAGACTGGATTCAACATACGCATGATAAGCACACAGAGCGGCACCAGAGTTCACCGTACTGGATATTGTTCTTAGGGCATATTGTATATTGTATATTTTTTGTAATAACACCATTACAGAAAATGTCATTTTCTTTTTTTTTGTACATAGCGTACAACTGTCAATAATATATATAGATATATAAAGATATAGAAACACAAATAATAAAATCACAATACAAAGATAAACACCAACAATAAGAACTAACAAGACATAAAACGAAGCACATACAGTCAATATCGATGTCTTAAGTGGCCAGGAATTCTTCCATCGTGTAGCACTCCCTATTAACAAGCATTTCCTTAACCTTTTTTTTTGAAACGGGTCAAAGGCAAGTCTTTTAATTCTGTCGGCAATTTATTATATAATTTGCACCCCCAGTAATCAATCGACCTCTGAGTGCAAGTCAGCCGATGATGAGGCATTCTTATCTTCTGTCGCTGACGAGTAGAATAACCGTGATGATGACCGTTCAAGGGAAATGCTTCTTTATTCTGCTGGACGTGAGTAACTACAGAGAGGATAAATACTGATGGTAGAGTGAGTATCTTCTCCTTTCTGAAGTGTGATCTACAGCTCTCCCTACATGTCAGGTCGCACAAAAACCTAATCGCCCTCTTCTGTAGAACAAATATCCTGTCCGCTTCTGCAGCCATTCCCCAGAAGAGGACACCATAGGACATCACGGAGTGAAAGCCTGCAAAATATGCTGCTTTCGCCGCCTCACGAGTTGCAATAAATGTGAGTCTTTTTATTGCAAATAGAGCAGATGACAATTTCTTCGCTAGGTCTTCTATGTGGAGAGTCCATTTCAGACTTGTGTCCAGGGTGATGCCCAGAATTTTTACATTCTGCATAACAGAAGCTTGAAAGTTTTCCAATAATATATTCAATATGTCCCTTCCAGTTCAAGCTGCTGTCCATTCTAATCCCAAGGAAAAGGCTATGATCCGAAGAAGTGAGTGTGTGATTTCCATAATTTATATCACAAGTTTGGTTAGATTGGAGAATAAAGTGTAAGTAGTTTTTTCGATATTTAATAACATTTTGCTCAAACCATTTATTCATAGAGTCTAGTGTCTCTATTATATTTTCCCGCAGTTGTTCTATGTTTGGAGCTCTGAGTACCACAGAGGTGTCATCAGCATAAAGGGTCATTCCATGTGGAGACGCATTCGGGATGTCATTGACATAAATTACGAATAGCACAGGGCCCAAGATTGAATCCTGTGGCACACCCCGTCCTATGGTACCCCAATTTGATAAGAGCTTTTCATCATTTTTATCTTTGGCCATTACACGTTGCTTTCTGTCCTTTAAGTATGATTTTAATAGATCATAAGCCGTACCTCTAAAACCCATTCTGTATAATTTATCCAGCAGTATCCCATGATGAACCCTGTCGAAAGCTTTTGACAGATCCATGAACAATGCCGCCACGCATTCATTATTATTAATTCCATCCAGAACATCCGTCACCACTTAATAAATAGCTGTGTTGGTCGATCTACCTTTTCTATATGCATTTTGACAATCTGTCAGTACTCCATTGTTGTCAAAGAAATTGTTGACTCTTTTTAAAATAATCTTTTCAAAAATTTTTGAAACGTTCGACAATAGCGCAATTGGTCTGTAGTTATTAACATCTGACCTATTCCCCTTTTTATATATCGGTTTAATGATTGCTTTTTTAAGTTCACTTGGAAATTTAGCCCGTTCCAACATCAAGTTAGCAATATGACATAATGGGTGCGCAATGTAGACAGCTGCTTCTTTTAGCAATTCATTTGGGACCTCATCATATCCAGTCGACTTTGTGTTTTTCATGGACTTTATTATGTCCAATATTTCCGATACGTCCGTGGGATACAGGTAGCAGGTTTCCGGACAGTTCACTACAGTATCATAACAGGGTTCAATGTTCTTAGGTTGTTCTGTACCTGCTTTCAGCAGAAGGTCATTTATATGATTTGCTATTTCTAACTCGGTGTCATTATCGTTATCTGTTTGGATAATTTTTATATTTATTTCTTCTCTCTCTTTCTGCCCCGTTACTGTCTTTACCAGGTTCCATGTAGCTTTAGCTTTATTTCTGGAATGCCTCAGGTAATCAGAATTGAATCTGAGTTTGGCATTTTTGATTTCTTCATTAAGATGTTTAGAGTAGTCGTCGTAGTATTCCTTGTCAAGGCGTCCCTTCAACATTTCTTCATAAAGCTGTCGTTTTATTTTACATTTATTTCTAATTTCTGCGGTCAGCCATCATTTATGTTTATTTTTATTCTCTTTTATAGATACTACCGGTGAAGTGATGTCCATTATGTATATTATATTCTGTATGAAGTATCTGTAGCTGGTATCAACTTCCATACTTTCTATGCATTGTGACCAGTCGAGATTCGCTAGTAGTTGCGTCATTTCTTTTATTTTGTTATGATTCAATACGCGTTTCTTTATAACTTTATTACTTGTGGTGTTCCTTTGTACATTTCCGTTTATTGGAAAACAGATCTCTTGACCGAAATGGTCCGATAACCCCGAGACTATTACTTTACTTTTAGATGACATCTTGTTAATAAAAATGTTGTCAATGATTGTAGCGGACTGCCTTTGCACTCTGGTTGGTTCATAGATTGTTTGTATAAAATTGTGGCAGCCAAGAATGTCTTTCAGTTGTGTAGCCGATTGGTCATTAGTATTTCCCAAATTTATATTGAAATCTCCGCTTATTATTATTGTGTACGTACTAAACTTTTGACCCAATATATCCAAGACATCCTCCATAATTTGAAAGAAGAATTCAGGGCTTCCGCCAGGCGACGTGTAGATATTAATCACTACAGTCCTAGCAGTGGTCAATTTTATAGCACTAATTTCAATATCCAATTCCCTGCTTTTCTCTCTCAGATATTCTAGTTCTTCAAATGATGTTCCATCCTTCACCAAAATGCAAGACCCCCCGTGAAGCCTGCTTGGTCTGCAATAGCATGATGCCATTGTATATCCATCAATAATTATATGTCTTGCGGTTTTTAACCAGTGTTCACTGATAGTCAGCACATTTATCGGTTTGTGGTAATCCATTAGAAATATATTTAATAAATCTGTTTTGTTAGCCAGACTTTGTATATTTTGGTGGATTAGAGTTATTTCTACGTTTGGCTTCGATTTTTCGATGTTAATCGATGCGAGGCATTTCGTCGAAAATTTTTATACGGTCTAACTATGGTATTAGATGGCCAAAGATTTTCATCATAAATCAAAGATGATTTGCTTTGATTTATTGCTATTTTGAAGGCAGCTATCTCTGTATTTATTATTTGTAATTTAATACATTCCGATATTTCGATATTATTCTCGAGTAAATATTGTTTTATATTTTCCGGCTCGTATTTTTTTCTAATTGTGAGATAAAGATCCATTCCCTACTTTCAACGGCTTTTATTATTGTTGTGTTTTGATTTTTTCCTCTTAAAGTTCTTCTGGATTTAACTTCTTTAAATTCACCGTCGTTTTTCTCTATATCCCGTGGCAACACCTGTTCAGTTGAATCCTGTGGTATTTGTCCTGTGTTTTTCGCTGTTAATATACCTTGAATCTTTGACAAGGCCGTTTGTTCTGTCTTCGTCTTCGATGTCCCCTCGTCGCACGCATTACCAGTGCCTACGATTTGAGATTTCATTTTACTGGTAGATCGCGTTTTATAAACCATTTGTGTCTCCGGTTCATTGTTCATTATTTGACTGATAATCTTATTTTGTTCTTCTATCTTTTTATTCTGCGCGTTAATATGTTCAACGCACGTATTCATTTTACTTTCTAGCTTTTTTACTATTTTTAGAATTTCACACACCTCCGCGTTATCAGTTTTTCTCCTGCTGCAGTCGTTACACTGCCATTTCACGTTATCCCCATTATTTTCGAAGAATTTTAATTCACTGGGTTTATACTGACTACATACAAAAGACATTGCAAATCCAGTTCTAAATACTTTTGTACTCTTGATAAATATATATAGAATAAATAATTTACGATGTATTTGCAAAAAATCGCTATTCGATAAGAGTAAAAAAAAATTCGTCATCATTTTACGTCCTTATAGTACGTATAAGAAAGTAAAACCACAATATATACAACTAAACCATATCAAAAATATATACATGTCTACGTATGTGTAAAAGTAACAAAACCACAAGCACAAAAAAACATTAAAACTAGCAGTACCTTTCCCAATTCAAGTTCATAAATTCTTGTATATCATATACTACATTTTCAAGCACTATCCTTTTTATTCTATCCTTAAATCGCTTTGTATCAAGGCGTCTTATGGTATCGAGCATCTTAGGCAAGGCGCGCACCAAAGTGGCGTGGCGATGGCGTGGATTTGAAATGGCAAGTGATGTAGGAGTGGCACGTACGTGGTGTGGCTGTGGAATGGCGGTAGTATGGTTGCAGTGTGGCTTAATGCGCACCGAAGTGGCATCCACTCCATTCCACTACTGTGATTAGCAGTCCTAATGTAGTCATCCGAGAGTGACGATGCTTTCGCATTTGTTCAAATCGCAAATTCAGTGGTAATTGTAGTAATCGTAAAAAAGCGCACTGGGTTCATCCCCTGTGGCAGAAAAATATGTAGTACGGAATTCATAATATTTACCGCAATGATTTATTCTTGGACGACAAAAAGTTTAAGCTTTTATCGAATGAAAAAGGCCACTTTTTGCAGGTTACTTGAAGTCCTATAATACACAAAAACACGAAACACACGAAATAAACATATAACAAAACATAGATCATTCTCGTATAATACATTTAAGGCATTTCCTATAGAAGGCTGCTTCGTCTGGTTTGTGTATCTGCCGTAAATATAACTCCTCAGCAAGGTTTGAACTCCTATCCTCTATTGAAGATGGATAGTACGTAGCTACATGTCGTACATAAACGACTTGACGTATTGTCCACTGCAGTTAGTGCATTACTACTTGTAGACGCCGGAAAAGAGTGAGTTGCGTTTATATCAGTTGTAGGCTCAAGATTTACTCAGCAAGGATCGAAATTCCCATTTTAAACGATTGTTTCTGCCTGCCTGTCCTTTTACTTTGAAGTATTGTGTTGATGAAAATTTTCGACTTCGAGATTTTTGCAGATGTCCACGTTTTGAAGTCCACTGATACCGAAAAAGTGGTTTTTAAAAAAGTCTCTCTCCTCTCTCTCTCTCTCTCTCTCTCTCTCTCTCTCTCTCTCTCTCTCTCTCTCTCGCTCTCTCTCTCGCTCTCTCTCTCGCTCTCTCTCTCCCTCTCTCTCCCTCTCCCCCCTCTCTCTCCCTCCCCCCTCTCTCTGTGTGTGTGTTAGATTTTCAGTAAAATCGGCGGACCGGAAGTAGTACCTTACTTCAGTGACAAAATCGAATTTTGCCAATATTTCCTCAACTACTAAGTTTAAACAAATTTATAAAGAATTCATATGTACTCAAAATTAAATTTGAGAAGAATTTTATTATAAAAGTTTTTCGAAATTCCTACCGGAAGTATATCTTTTACTCTTATCGAAAATCAGCTTTCTGCAAATATTTTGCAAGTCATGCTTTTAAGACAGGTACGTTACGAGTATATAAGTGTTTAGAACTTAATTTTCAATAACTTTCATATAAAGAAAATTTCAAAATTCGAACCGGAAGTAACACTTTTACTCTTGCCGAATAGCGATTTCTTGCTAATATGTCGTAAATTATGCATTCTATATATATTTGTCAAAAGTACAATAGTGTTTGGAGCTAGATTTGGAATATTTTTTGTATAAATGAAACTTCGAAATTTGGCCAAGAAGTAGCAATTCTACTCTTAGCGAATATAACTTTTTTTCAAATATCTCGCAAAGTATGCATTCGATAGAGATTTATCAAAAGAATATGAGTATTTAGAATTTTGAATATTTTTTGTATAGAAAAATTCTTAAAATTTGGACTTGAAGTAACACACTTACAGGTTTATTTTACGGATTATTTTTCTACGATAAAAGTATTTAGAACAATTCAGAACAACTTCCGTATAATTTGAAACGCTTATAAGTATAAGAAAGTCGTGTGGTGGCCACACCTCATTTTTAACTCTGGCAGTACACTTAAGAAAAAGTGTGCGTCAGCGTCTTCCTATAACGAGACATTAGGCACAGTTGTATGATCCCTGTCTTTTTCTTTCAAAATATTCAAAAGCCGATTTATTTACTTTATAGTAAGTAATTCCATTTTGAATGCTTTCACGTTGTTCTGTTGTGCTATCACCGAGTAAATCCTGTGGCGAGCGACTGGCGCCACGCCACATCTATAACATCACACCACTGCCACTCCATGTCGGTGCGCGCTGTCGCATATGATTTCACTCGTTTAAAAATTGCCGCATGCCACGTCGTCACCACGCCACTTCCACGCCATCGCCACACCACTTCGGTGCGCGCCTCGACTTAGGATACGCTATATTATTTCGTCCTCTTGTGGTGTAGTTGTGGACATCACTGTGGGTTTTGTATTTGTTTGATTTGTGGATTAGTGTGAGGCAGGCGAGGATGTAAATGGCTGGTAAGGTAAGTATTTTTCAATTTTTAGAGTAGTCTCTGCAACTTGTGTATCTTGTGATGCCAACTATTGCTCTAATAGCCTGTTTTTGTTGCAGGAAAATTCTCCTTGCTGCTACACAACCACCCCACAGGATTATGACATATGTTGCTCTATTGTGAAAGCAGCCATAATATGTTACTTTTGCAGCATCTGCACCTGCTATTTGTTTTATTCGTCTTACGACAAAAATGGATGTTGGTAGGAATTTCTAAAAACTTTTTTAATAAAATTCTTGTCAAATTTAATTTTGAGTACATATGAATTCTTTATAAATTTGTTTAAACTTAGTAGTTGACGAAATATTGGCAAAATTTAATTTTTTTACTGAAGTAAAGTACTTCTTCTGGTCTGCCGATTTTGCTGAAAATGTAATCAGATCTCAAGAGGGAGATTATATATAATTTGGAATTGATACCTGTAGCGGTTTGACCGCTATCGTGGTCACACTCATAGAGAGGGAAAGAGAGAGAGAGAGACATTTTTCAAAACCACTTTTTTGGTATTAGGGGACTTCGAAACGTGGACATCTGCAAAAAACTCGAGGTCGAAATTTTCATCATCACAATATTTCCTTATACTACGGATGTGAAAGTAAAAAGAAGAACGAATGCATTGTGATCAATTTCAAATTTATAACAACTTATTTAATTGTTTGGTGAGAAACAAACTGATTGCTTTATGCACTATAATCGAAGAAGTTGGTTTTACAACATGAATTCAGATATAAAATAATGGCTGAACGTTAAATTTAATTTAATATTGGTGTTCTCTTTGATATAATAATTATGTACAATGTATATTCAGTGATATGTTAAACATACTAAAGGGTAATAAAAACATCTATGTGCATCTGTGTATTTTATATGAAAGCATTTAAATGACAGAAATTGTAATTACAAAATAAGTACCCTGACAATTTGAAATACGCTTTCCACAAAAATAGCGAGGTTATTATGTAATAAAGTATTTATTGTTGATATACAAGCTGACTTTATTTTATATTTAAAAGCAATATACCAAATATCCTTGGACCTGTTTGAGTGCACATGAAAGCGTGTTCACATGGCAACAATTACGGTATTTTAAAACTTTCGCATATCTCATATATGTACCACTAAATTTTAATTACATATATTTTGGTACTAATACCAGCACATTGTAACTGGTAAGCAAATTACAAACTAACTTATTAATTTGTTACAAGTTTAGGGGCAATGTTTTTGTAGATCTGATAAACGAATAAATTAAGTTATTTAGCCAAAAAGTGTATTTTGCTTAACCTATCCTGCCCAGAATTCTGCTTTTAATAAAGTAGTAAATATTTGTTACTAATATTATAATTGTATCTTTAATTTTAATATATATATATATACACGTTTTCTGCACAAGTGGAGATCCGTGATACTTCTGGACAACCCGAGATCCACCTAAAGGAATTGATATTTTGTAAAATATAAGTTGTAGAAAATCATAGAAGCGCATGCTTATTCCAGGCATGAAGAGAGGGGAAACAATTTTATTCTTTTTCTATATACATGAAGTATGTATGCCAAGTCGAGATCACTTGGTGTGTATGTGTAAGATGAGGTCCTAAATTTGTATATTTTTATATACTAAGAGAAGATGAGATCCGCCAGTGTTGTCGAGTTTCTTGAATAGGCTTCTCTATTATACATATGCATATCTCAGTCTGGTGTGATATGTCTTGTGGGTTTCCGCATGCATTTGAAGTATTATATTTATATCCCTTTGATAAACAAATGCCTATGATGTCATCTTTGATATAAGCACTTATATGCATCTATCCGCTTTTATTGTATAATGTAAATATTTTTTATATCTTCGCTTTTGACTAACAATATTATATTTTATGTATACCAATTTAAAATTTTCTTCATTTATACTTATTGTATCGTAGAAGTATACAATGTAGTCATAAAGTTTGGAGAAAATTTATAAAACCGTTCTATATTGTTTTTAAGGAAATCGATTGAAATAAAAACAATTTTTGTTTTTAAAATGTCGTCTTTTGACGAATTCTTTTTTTGAATGACGTCGTTGGTTTTTGCACAATGACGTCATCATCATTTCTCTTAAATGACAATTTTCATTGTCTTTTTCTGTTTTTAATAGATCTTCTTAGTGCTTAAATAGTGATACAAAAAAATTGGTACCTCACATAACAATTTTTGTTTTGATACATTTATTTCACAACTTCAATAGTTATAAATTAGTAAAAGTAATAGTCAACAAACAAACATACAAAAATATTCATCAAATTAATCAACGCAAATTTTGAAGGTGCTTCCATCCAACCATTTGGCATTGACAAACACGATAATAAACACTTTTTATACTGCGCTCAATAATGTCTGGCCTAATTTGTTGCACTGCATGACGAATTCTTTGTTGTAAATCTTCCAAGTTGTTTGGTCTATTGAAATGGACACTTGATTTTAAGTAACCCCACAGATAAGAATCTAAGGGCGTTAGGTCAGGGGAACGCGCTGGTCACTCAATTGGTCCTCGCCGCCCTATCCATCTTCTTATAAATGTAGCATCAAGTTATTGACGGACCTCTATGCCAAAATAAGGAGGAGGCGCCCCATCTTGTTGAAACCAAATGTTCGTCATTATTAGGACAAAGAGCTGCCACTGCTGGTACCAAATCAAATTGCAAAAAATTTAAATATCGGGCAGCAGTGGTTTCCTTCAAAAAATTAAGGTCCTAAAAAACGCCGTACCATCATTCCCACCCATCCATTTAATTTGGCTTCATGTTGACTCTGTGATTTCTTAATCCAGTGAGGATTGTTCCTTGACCAATACCTACAGTTATGGCGATCTACTGATCTGTTGAGGTAAAACCTGATTTCATCAGAAAAAATATTGTTGTTTAAAAAATAGGGATTTTGATCGCATCGTAACATTAATTCTTCACAAAATTGCAATCGGCGGTCTGGATCATCTTCGTTCAACTCGTGAATTAGGTGCGTTTTGTACGGATGATACTATTCTTTTTTAATTAACAAAACTCTGATCCACGTTGTTATCTAGGGCAAGTTGCTTTGCAGAAATATGATGATGTTCCTCTGCTTCAAGTAGCACTTTTAATTTTGTTTCATAATTTATCCATGGTCGGCCTTCTCGAAACAAATCTTATACACTTCCAGGTTCCGTAAATTTGGCGACCAATTCACTTACTGTAGATCCTAAATTGGAGGCCTTCCAAGATGTGCTTGATTCAATAACTCACAAGCTTCCGTATGAGTTCTTAGCCTATCGTCGCAATGCAATGCAACAAATTAGGCCAGACATAATTCAGCGCAGTATAGAAAGTGTTTAGTATCGTGCTGGTCAATGCCAAATGGTTGGACGGGGGCACTTTCAATATTTGCGTTAAGTTTTGTTTATTAATTTGTTGAATATTCTTTGTATGTGGTTTTTGATTATTATTTTTGCTAAATTATATCTCTCGAAGTTGTGAAATAAATGTATCATTTATTTAAAAAAATTGTTATGTAAGGTACCAATTTTTTTACATCACTATTAACTATTAAAAACTGGAAAAAATATTGAAGTTGTCATTTAAAAAAAATTATAATGACGTCATTCTGTAAAAACCTACATCATTCAAAAAAAAAAATTTTGAAAACAAAAATTGACCTATCCGAGCGATTTTCTTAAAAACATTTTTTTAAGAATCTTGTTCCAAACTTTATCACCACGCATATATATTACGCCGACCACGAAATTTTGCGTTTCTTTACTATCAAAGTTTTTCAACAAAGTCGTTATTTTCGTAATTTTGTTATAAAACGTTACCATTGGTGCAGAAGGATGCTTCATCAGTAAAAAGATCATGCTATAAAAACTTCTATCTACTAGGTAATTCTCACCAATTCATAAATAAGAGTCCATCGCTACTCTACATCTCCAATTTCAACTGTACATCGGAGCTTTGGTTTAAACGGCCGAATTTTGTTTCTCTATTAATACGATATATGAATTTTACTGTTTGCCAATTTACTCATAACATAGCATAGCATATCGATAAGATGCGTTTCCAATGGCATATCATTTAAACAAATAAATACGCTTTTCAATGATTTACATTTTGTTAAACCAACGGAAAATAACCGGATTGAAATCTGTACACTTGATGCCGTTTGACAGTTAAATATTATCGACAACACACAAGCCAGCGATAGACAAAATTAAATTAAGAATTATGTACATTATATTTAGCAGTAGAAGATGCACAGATTATATAGAAATTTAAGATAAACAGTTCATTAAACATACAACCATAACAATTTAAATTTAGACTTGAAATTTTGTGTTTTCACTAATTTTATGTTTTTAAGGAGCTTTTCATGTTGACAGTGAATTCTAAATTGCAAGATAATCTATTAAATCATTTTCGTGTTTTGTTAGTTTCTGAAGACCCTGTATATCTTACGTAGTTTATTTGAATAGCACGTTAGCTAATTCGACAAACGGAATTTTATTTAAGAATAACTATCGTTTTTTACCCTCTTGTCAACTCCATCCGGGAACACACTGTATTCATATTATCTTTTGCATTGAGAAAATCCCAATTTACATTTCCACGAAAAATATTAGTTGCCTTATTTACATTATATAACAAACATTTAATTCTTTGACTGATATTGAAATAAAACGTTGCCTATAGCATGTATGAATACGTCTTCAAAATTTGAAAAACAACTGTCTCTTTTAAATTATTTAGTGCATTAACATAACGTTTTTGTATATCTTAAAACTTCAAGTGTTCGGCAATTTAATAATCTATTATATATTAAATTAATTAAATAAAATAATGCTATCTTTAAATTGATTTTAATTTATTCTTTTAAATGACTAAACATTCCAGAAATCTGTTGGGAAAAGAAATAATACATCCGAACGTTTGCAGAAAAAATCTTCAAATTTGCTGTATCTGCTGTATTTATTTATTTATGTTTACATAAGATAAGATAATCCTTTATAAAGTAGACCCACAATACGTGTTTTTGTAATGTTATATCGCTCAGTTAAATTTCCAATGCTGCCGTCGTTAGCGGATCTCAGCTTCTCTAGAAATATAAACTCTACAGGTCGCCCTCTTGCGTTGACCTACATGAACCGAAAATGTATCAGAGAGGACAATATGCGTAAAAATGAGATCCCAAAAAAAATTTTAAATTTGATTGCTATCAGTTCAGCTGAGTAAAAGCAGACGTTATACGCATAAAACCACGTGAGATCCGAAATCGGATCTGGCTTTGCAAAACAGATCTCAGTTTGTACAGAAAATGAATTGAAATGATCTCGATTTGTAGTTATATATATATATATATATATATATATATATATATATATATATATATATATAGTAAAATTAAAGATACAATTACTGATAAGCAGTTTTATAATATAATATTATATATACATATATATATATATACACGTTTTCTGCACAAGTGGAGATCCGTGATACTTCTGGACAACCCGAGATCCACCTAAAGGAATTGATATTTTGTAAAATATAAGTTGTAGAAAATCATAGAAGCGCATGCTTATTCCAGGCATGAAGAGAGGGGAAACAATTTTATTCTTTTTCTATATACATGAAGTATGTATGCCAAGTCGAGATCACTTGGTGTGTATGTGTAAGATGAGGTCCTAAATTTGTATATTTTTATATACTAAGAGAAGATGAGATCCGCCAGTGTTGTCGAGTTTCTTGAATAGGCTTCTCTATTATACATATGCATATCTCAGTCTGGTGTGATATGTCTTGTGGGTTTCCGCATGCATTTGAAGTATTATATTTATATCCCTTTGATAAACAAATGCCTATGATGTCATCTTTGATATAAGCACTTATATGCATCTATCCGCTTTTATTGTATAATGTAAATATTTTTTATATCTTCGCTTTTGACTAACAATATTATATTTTATGTATACCAATTTAAAATTTTCTTCATTTATACTTATTGTATCGTAGAAGTATACAATGTAGTCATAAAGTTTGGAGAAAATTTATAAAACCGTTCTATATTGTTTTTAAGGAAATCGATTGAAATAAAAACAATTTTTGTTTTTAAAATGTCGTCTTTTGACGAATTCTTTTTTTGAATGACGTCGTTGGTTTTTGCACAATGACGTCATCATCATTTCTCTTAAATGACAATTTTCATTGTCTTTTTCTGTTTTTAATAGATCTTCTTAGTGCTTAAATAGTGATACAAAAAAATTGGTACCTCACATAACAATTTTTGTTTTGATACATTTATTTCACAACTTCAATAGTTATAAATTAGTAAAAGTAATAGTCAACAAACAAACATACAAAAATATTCATCAAATTAATCAACGCAAATTTTGAAGGTGCTTCCATCCAACCATTTGGCATTGACAAACACGATAATAAACACTTTTTATACTGCGCTCAATAATGTCTGGCCTAATTTGTTGCACTGCATGACGAATTCTTTGTTGTAAATCTTCCAAGTTGTTTGGTCTATTGAAATGGACACTTGATTTTAAGTAACCCCACAGATAAGAATCTAAGGGCGTTAGGTCAGGGGAACGCGCTGGTCACTCAATTGGTCCTCGCCGCCCTATCCATCTTCTTATAAATGTAGCATCAAGTTATTGACGGACCTCTATGCCAAAATAAGGAGGAGGCGCCCCATCTTGTTGAAACCAAATGTTCGTCATTATTAGGACAAAGAGCTGCCACTGCTGGTACCAAATCAAATTGCAAAAAATTTAAATATCGGGCAGCAGTGGTTTCCTTCAAAAAATTAAGGTCCTAAAAAACGCCGTACCATCATTCCCACCCATCCATTTAATTTGGCTTCATGTTGACTCTGTGATTTCTTAATCCAGTGAGGATTGTTCCTTGACCAATACCTACAGTTATGGCGATCTACTGATCTGTTGAGGTAAAACCTGATTTCATCAGAAAAAATATTGTTGTTTAAAAAATAGGGATTTTGATCGCATCGTAACATTAATTCTTCACAAAATTGCAATCGGCGGTCTGGATCATCTTCGTTCAACTCGTGAATTAGGTGCGTTTTGTACGGATGATACTATTCTTTTTTAATTAACAAAACTCTGATCCACGTTGTTATCTAGGGCAAGTTGCTTTGCAGAAATATGATGATGTTCCTCTGCTTCAAGTAGCACTTTTAATTTTGTTTCATAATTTATCCATGGTCGGCCTTCTCGAAACAAATCTTATACACTTCCAGGTTCCGTAAATTTGGCGACCAATTCACTTACTGTAGATCCTAAATTGGAGGCCTTCCAAGATGTGCTTGATTCAATAACTCACAAGCTTCCGTATGAGTTCTTAGCCTATCGTCGCAATGCAATGCAACAAATTAGGCCAGACATAATTCAGCGCAGTATAGAAAGTGTTTAGTATCGTGCTGGTCAATGCCAAATGGTTGGACGGGGGCACTTTCAATATTTGCGTTAAGTTTTGTTTATTAATTTGTTGAATATTCTTTGTATGTGGTTTTTGATTATTATTTTTGCTAAATTATATCTCTCGAAGTTGTGAAATAAATGTATCATTTATTTAAAAAAATTGTTATGTAAGGTACCAATTTTTTTACATCACTATTAACTATTAAAAACTGGAAAAAATATTGAAGTTGTCATTTAAAAAAAATTATAATGACGTCATTCTGTAAAAACCTACATCATTCAAAAAAAAAAATTTTGAAAACAAAAATTGACCTATCCGAGCGATTTTCTTAAAAACATTTTTTTAAGAATCTTGTTCCAAACTTTATCACCACGCATATATATTACGCCGACCACGAAATTTTGCGTTTCTTTACTATCAAAGTTTTTCAACAAAGTCGTTATTTTCGTAATTTTGTTATAAAACGTTACCATTGGTGCAGAAGGATGCTTCATCAGTAAAAAGATCATGCTATAAAAACTTCTATCTACTAGGTAATTCTCACCAATTCATAAATAAGAGTCCATCGCTACTCTACATCTCCAATTTCAACTGTACATCGGAGCTTTGGTTTAAACGGCCGAATTTTGTTTCTCTATTAATACGATATATGAATTTTACTGTTTGCCAATTTACTCATAACATAGCATAGCATATCGATAAGATGCGTTTCCAATGGCATATCATTTAAACAAATAAATACGCTTTTCAATGATTTACATTTTGTTAAACCAACGGAAAATAACCGGATTGAAATCTGTACACTTGATGCCGTTTGACAGTTAAATATTATCGACAACACACAAGCCAGCGATAGACAAAATTAAATTAAGAATTATGTACATTATATTTAGCAGTAGAAGATGCACAGATTATATAGAAATTTAAGATAAACAGTTCATTAAACATACAACCATAACAATTTAAATTTAGACTTGAAATTTTGTGTTTTCACTAATTTTATGTTTTTAAGGAGCTTTTCATGTTGACAGTGAATTCTAAATTGCAAGATAATCTATTAAATCATTTTCGTGTTTTGTTAGTTTCTGAAGACCCTGTATATCTTACGTAGTTTATTTGAATAGCACGTTAGCTAATTCGACAAACGGAATTTTATTTAAGAATAACTATCGTTTTTTACCCTCTTGTCAACTCCATCCGGGAACACACTGTATTCATATTATCTTTTGCATTGAGAAAATCCCAATTTACATTTCCACGAAAAATATTAGTTGCCTTATTTACATTATATAACAAACATTTAATTCTTTGACTGATATTGAAATAAAACGTTGCCTATAGCATGTATGAATACGTCTTCAAAATTTGAAAAACAACTGTCTCTTTTAAATTATTTAGTGCATTAACATAACGTTTTTGTATATCTTAAAACTTCAAGTGTTCGGCAATTTAATAATCTATTATATATTAAATTAATTAAATAAAATAATGCTATCTTTAAATTGATTTTAATTTATTCTTTTAAATGACTAAACATTCCAGAAATCTGTTGGGAAAAGAAATAATACATCCGAACGTTTGCAGAAAAAATCTTCAAATTTGCTGTATCTGCTGTATTTATTTATTTATGTTTACATAAGATAAGATAATCCTTTATAAAGTAGACCCACAATACGTGTTTTTGTAATGTTATATCGCTCAGTTAAATTTCCAATGCTGCCGTCGTTAGCGGATCTCAGCTTCTCTAGAAATATAAACTCTACAGGTCGCCCTCTTGCGTTGACCTACATGAACCGAAAATGTATCAGAGAGGACAATATGCGTAAAAATGAGATCCCAAAAAAAATTTTAAATTTGATTGCTATCAGTTCAGCTGAGTAAAAGCAGACGTTATACGCATAAAACCACGTGAGATCCGAAATCGGATCTGGCTTTGCAAAACAGATCTCAGTTTGTACAGAAAATGAATTGAAATGATCTCGATTTGTAGTTATATATATATATATATATATATATATATATATATATATATATATCAGAAAAAGAAAAATATTGGGTATAATCCGCTGTAGCGCAACCGTAAACACGTGTTTCTGACTAATTGGTCGTCATCAGTACGGTGTAGCCAAGGAATAAGGTGGGATAACCTTGGAGATGTAAGCTAAACGGAAGACCATCAGGTGACAGACCACCATTTGCAGCTTCAGCTAGAAGATCCTCGGTTTTGAGGACAACAACTAACGTCGCCACGAGGAAGACAATGTCAACCTGCGTGCCATCCGAGACCCAAGAAATGTAAATGAAAGAATAAGAAATTATCGCGGGTACATAAAATATCAGAAAAAGAAAAATATTGGGTATAATCCGCTGTAGAGCAACCGTAAACACGTGTTTCTGACTAATTGGTCGTCATCAGTACGGTGTAGCCAAGGAATAAGGTGGGATAACCTTGGAGATGTAAGCTAAACGGAAGACCATCAGGTGACAGACCACCATTTGCAGCTTCAGCTAGAAGATCCTCGGTTTTGAGGACAACAACTAACGTCGCCACGAGGAAGACAATGTCAACCTGCGTGCCATCCGAGACCCAAGAAATGTAAATGAAAGAATAAGAAATTATCGCGGATACATAAAATATCAGAAAAAGAAAAATATTGGGTATAATCCGCTGTAGAGCAACCGTAAACACGTGTTTCTGACTAATTGGTCGTCATCAGTACGGTGTAGCCAAGGAATAAGGTGGGATAACCTTGGAGATGTAAGCTAAACGGAAGACCATCAGGTGACATACCACCATTTGCAGCTTCAGCTAGAAGATCCTCGGTTTTGAGGACAACAACTAACGTCGCCACGAGGAAGACAATGTCAACCTGCGTGCCATCCGAGACCCAAGAAATGTAAATGAAAGAATAAGAAATTATCGCGGATACATAAAATAAAAGAAAAAGAAAAATATTGGGTATAATCCGCTGTAGAGCAACCGTAAACACGTGTTTCTGACTAATTGGTCGTCATCAGTACGGTGTAGCCAAGGAATAAGGTGGGATAACCTTGGAGATGTAAGCTAAACGGAAGACCATCAGGTGACAGACCACCATTTGCAGCTTCAGCTAGAAGATCCTCGGTTTTGAGGACAACAACTAACGTCGCCACGAGGAAGACAATGTCAACCTGCGTGCCATCCGAGACCCAAGAAATGTAAATGAAAGAATAAGGAATTATCGCGGATACATAAAATATCAGAAAAAGAAAAATATTGGGTATAATCCGCTGTAGAGCAACCGTAAACACGTGTTTCTGACTAATTGGTCGTCATCAGTACGGTGTAGCCAAGGAATAAGGTGGGATAACCTTGGAGATGTAAGCTAAACGGAAGACCATCAGGTGACAGACCACCATTTGCAGCTTCAGCTAGAAGATCCTTGGTTTTGAGGACAACAACTAACGTCGCCACGAGGAAGACAATGTCAACCTGCGTGCCATCCGAGACCCAAGAAATGTAAATGAAAGAATAAGAAATTATCGCGGATACATAAAATATCAGAAAAAGAAAAATATTGGGTATAATCCGCTGTAGAGCAACCGTAAACAGTCTCGGATGGCACGCAGGTTGACATTGTCTTCCTCGTGGCGGGCGACGTTAGTTGTTGTCCTCAAAACCGAGGATCTTCTAGCTGAAGCTGCAAATGGTGGTCTGTCACCTGATGGTCTTCCGTTTAGCTTACATCTCCAAGGTTATCCCACCTTATTCCTTGGCTACACCGTACTGATGACGACCAATTAGTCAGAAACACGTGTTTACGGTTGCTCTACAGCGGATTATACCCAATATTTTTCTTTTTCTGATATTTTATGTATCCGCGATAATTTCTTATTCTTTCATTTACATTTCTTGGGTCTCGGATGGCACGCAGGTTGACATTGTCTTCCTCGTGGCGACGTTAGTTGTTGTCCTCAAAACCGAGGATCTTCTAGCTGAAGCTGCAAATGGTGGTCTGTCACCTGATGGTCTTCCGTTTAGCTTACATCTCCAAGGTTATCCCACCTTATTCCTTGGCTACACCGTACTGATGACGACCAATTAGTCAGAAACACGTGTTTACGGTTGCTCTACAGCGGATTTACCCAATATTTTTCTTTTTCTGATATTTTATGTATCCGCGATAATTTCTTATTCTTTCATTTATATATATATATATATATAATGCTCGACGAAATTCAGTTTTTTAACTGATGACGTATATCACTATGTATGTAGCTTACTACCGCAATGGTAGAATTAGGGTTTAGGTAATTTTGTAAATAAAACTCCTATTTTCGGCTTTGTGACGTTTCGGTCCTCCTTCAGAACCTTCATCAGACCTTTATTAGGTGTAGATAAAAAACATATTAAGTTTTGCTCATTGTAAGATAAAATCAATTAACAATGCTGAAAATCTATGTATACTTACATTTGCCGATGGCCTATGTATTTGTTTTAATACACCAATCTGAAGTACAACATACCCACACAAATGAGGAACAATGTGGTATACGCGGTGGAATGTAGTTGCCATGAAATATATGTGGGACAAACGAAACAAAGATTAAAAAATAGAATCACCCAACACATCAGTGACGTCAGAGTGAAGCCGCAGGGTTGTGCTTTGGCACGTCATATATCTACCACAAACCATACAGCGGATTTTAATAACACAAGAATTATTTTCAAAGAACCCAACTACACTCGAAGAACTTTCTTAGAAACACTGACCATCAAAACCCTAACGCACGGTATAAATTGTAAGGCGGACTCACAGAATTTCAGTAATATATATGGAGCGTTTTTGCCACAATTAGCGAGGAAAATACAATTAAAATTGGCATAACACAGTGATTTCTTGATTTGTGTTTTCCCTCATAATTATATTTGAAAATAATAAAGTTAAATACAAAATTTATCAATATGAGTACATAAATACATAGAATAACAGTAAGAAATAAAACGATATTCCCTTTTTTGTTTTCCTTGTTTTGTGTGTTTCGGACGAAAAGTTTTTCTTGCCGATGGAGACAAACATGCGAGTGCATGAGACTATGAAAGAAGTATAGGAGGGACTCTAGACTTTACATTCAGAATTTCTTTCAAGATAGTAATTATTAAGTACATAATTCTTGAGAACTTTAATTTTAAATGTGCCGTAATAACTTTTTAATTGATATTTGTTAATGTTAAATTTTAAAGTGTCATAAAATTAAGATGCAAGTATTAAAACAAATACATAGGCCATCGGCAAATGTAAGTATACATAGATTTTCAGCATTGTTAATTGATTTTATCTTACAATGAGCAAAACTTAATATGTTTTTTATCTACACCTAATAAAGGTCTGATGAAGGTTCTGAAGGAGGACCGAAACGTCACAAAGCCGAAAATAGGAGTTTTATTTACAAAATTACCTAAACCCTAATTCTACCATTGCGGTAGTAAGCTACATACATAGTTATATATATATATATATAAATATATATTAATTTTTATTGGACGATTTGTAGGTCGTTATACTAGTTTTAAATAATTTTTAAAACTATTATTATAAAATTATAATTTTCAAACACTGCAAATTAGCGAGTTTTAAAAATTATTTAAAACTAGTATAACGACCTACAAATCGTCCAATAAAAATTAATATATATTTACTTATATGAGGTCAATAAAAATTTAATATCACATATATATATATATATATATAATGCCGAAAATTTCCACAAAGAAAAATATCATAGTTTATATACTACACGGCAAGGAAAAATAACCGCATAATATAAAATACCTCGTAGTCAATATCTTAAATGTATAAATTCAATCACCGTCACGTAGGGACTTTGTAACACAATATAGAAAACTAATTACAAAATGAGAAGTAGAAAAAGCCAGAGCCAATTTGTAGCTTCTGCTGGTAATTCCACAATTTATTGCGGACAAAATGGTAGACAATGCTTGTCTATGCGAAAATGTCACATGAATGACAACGTAAAAAATTAATAAAGCATTAATGTGTAAAGTAAAATTGAAGCTACTAAATGTGAGTGGCTACTATACACACGTGTTTCAAACTCTCAGTTTTCTTCAGTATAGCTCGGCCAAAGTGCGTGTTGAATTATAATATGTGTAGGTAATGTAAATTCTGCCCTTAAGAATCCCAAAATTCAAAAACTTTTTTATGTTCATAGTTTTCAGCAACAGTAGTCAGTAATGTATTATTTACTGTGTAAATGCCAATCTCTTGACGTAGGGACTCTGTTAATACAATATAGCAAACTAATTACAAAATGAGAAATAGGAAAAGCAAGAGCGAATTTGTAGCTTCCATCGGTAATTCCACAATTTATTGCAGATAAAAAACCAGCTTCACTATACAGCAGACAATGCCTGTCTAGGCGAAAATGACACATGAATGACAATGTATAAAAATTAATAAAGCGGTAATGTGTAAAGTAAAATAGAGGCTACTAAACGTGAGTGGCTACTATGCACACGTGTTTCAAACTTTCAGTTTTCTTCAGTATAGCTCGGCCAAAGTGCTTGTTGAATGACAGTATGTGTAATATAAATCACCCTTAAAAATCCATGGTTAAGGAATTTTATTGGTGTGTTGTCCGCTGGTGCGTACTTTTTGTTTTTAGTAAAAATTAATATAACAACATTATTAACTCTTAAATAAGTTCATATATCTAATATCTAAGTATAATTTGCACAAAAACAGGTTTTTTATCTTTTCAATTATATACGAACTCTATTGCTAGCTATCCTTATATATTTATTTTAGACACGGTTTTATATATTTTTTGATAAAAACATTAAACAATGTCGAAGCGTAGAAATTTAGTTTTATTTATTTAATTAAGTAGTACCACATACCCCAGAGATGCAATTTTAGTTCATATATACATATATATGGTAAAGATATCTAAATTAATATACAGGTTCCGTCTGTTTTTACCTTGCATGCCAGCTAAAGTCCATGTATTGAAACGAACGTTGTTGCCAGTATTTATACACATGTGGACAGTGGGCACGCACTGTTCGACGCTCGACGACTGGCCGATACGATCATTACGATCATAATGCATTCCAATATAATTCATGTGTGCATGTTGCAGTGGTTGTTCTCTTCATCTTTAGGTACTATTCCCATTCGTAATATTCTTAAAAAAGTATCTTAAGTTAATATTACAAGAATTCCTTCAGATTTATTATTTTTATGATTGAATTTATTATGGTTTCGCTGAAGGTCTACTTGTCGCCTCGCGTATGTATATCTGTCAGGTAAGTACGGTTTGGCAACTCTTTTCGTGTTATGTACGGAAAGCCGCATGCAAGATAATCGTAGGCCAAACCTGTATATATAATACACGTTGAAGGCAAACAATCAGCTACTTTCACTGACTTCTTCAAATTTTTTAAATTGGTATTTTACTGTTTATGATAAACAGAATTTGCTTTATTTTTAATGTTGAAAATAAAACAGAAACATTAATCTGTGCGTGACGTTTTGGACATTAAATCGTTTCTTCTTCGGACATTAAGATTGCAGTATATTACTAATTCAAAAAACATTCAATGATTTTGTAGATATCACTCGTACACATCATACATAATACATTTTACTTCTGTAAGTATATAAAATGGTTTTCCCTTTTTTAAAACAATTTAAATTATTCTACAGCTACATTGGATATGAATGATAGTTGCGTATATTCAAATGTGAATGCACACAAGTACCTATATTGCACAGTTTATTCTATTATTTGTATTATTTATATTTACTGTTGTCCACTAATTTCTTCTGTTGCTCTTATTTGATAATTTTTAATTTCAATGCAATACTGCCCGACTTTCACTTTCCGATATAATTTTTTTATTTTGTTTTGATAATATTCAAATTATGCATAACCAAAAACTCAATTAAATCAGCATCATATTAGAGACTAATCATATCAATGTATGCGAATAATCTATACTGAATATAGAACTTCTACATCTCACAATGGAACAGACACATCTACATAAAAAATGACCCAAAGAGAAATAACGGTAGTTGTGAATAGCTCTAAAGAACCAAAGGCAAGCGACCGTGTGTAATTTCTACGTACAAATTACAATTCTAAACTATTCCACTTCATTCAATTTATCGTAAGATTAACACAAACATGTGATTTGAATTAAACAAACATGAGTTAAGAAAACAATTGCCGACATATGCGTGGTTTGATTAATTTGTATTCTGTGCTACTTAAACGCTTTTAGTATCTTAAATATGACAATTTATTGTAATAATATTAGTAAACGCAGGAACAGGTTAACAAAATTACCCAGCGGTATTCGTCTCTATTAAACAAATCTATGTCATGGAGGAGACTGGACAACTTATGAAGAAAAGATGGATCAGTACTTCATGGTAATGATTTTGCGAATGTCAAAAAAGTACAGTAGTCAGTGAAAAAATATATAGGATTTTAGGAGCCTTGTGTGATTTATCCCTATATACAACAGGGTTAATACCTAAGGATAAATCATTTGAAAATTTGTTATTTTAAAATCTCAATTTTCGAAAAAAGTATCTGTTTTGAGAAGAAAATCGAATTTTACAAATTGAAACAAATTAAAGAACAAGTTTGCATTGGACGGAATCTATAAAAAAGACACACCTTATAGTTAGAAAATTTAGTCAAGGTAGCATTAAAGAAAAACGCAATCATAAGCTCAGCGGCAAACTCAGTGAGCAACGATGCAAAACTTTCAAGAAGAAAAACAGACAGGAGACTGGAAAAAACAAGCTGGTATGTAGAAGTTGTGGTTAAGTTGATCATAATTCCATAATTTTTAAATTTAGCATTCGATAAACTAGAAAAAGCACGATTTATTTTACATATGAATAAGAACAAGCGTTTTGAGCCAAGAATATATTTAGTGGTCATTATAGGCAAAATAGGTTTGCTCAAAGACGAGGACAAAGTAAAAGCAGTAAACGCATGCGCGAGGCGGAGTAATGTTACAGAAGACAAAGCTTTTTTACGAATGATGACATATTATAGTAAATTTATAAAAAATTGCTAAACAATATTGGAACCACTTTATATAGACTTACGTTGGACCTGCAGTTTTCAAGAGAGCTTAATTATTCGATAATTACTTAATTATTCAGTCATATCGATCAAGAACTTTTTTCATTAATTATTCACATGTGATCAGAATAGTTTCAACTCTTAGATGTTCATTTTTGATTATTATGCATCCAAAAATACTTTAAGCAAGTGAAAAATCTCTAAGGCTGTATGTAGCATCACCGTATCATCCCTTGATTTCAAGGCACCCAATTTTATACTAGAAGATCTGAGGTCATTCAAAAGCAATAGCACTCCGTGATGACAGACATTTGATAATTGGGTCGATTGTCTAAAGCTGTTGTGGTGGAAAACTGTTTGACTAAGACACAGTGGTTACAATATGCTTAAGAAGAATGTGTTTTGATCTTATAAATCAAAATCTGACCTAGAAATTAACAAGGGGGCGAATTCTTTCTCTGATGAATGAAAAATTGCGTTATAGTTTTTATAGTGCATATAAAAAATTCGTAGACGACTAGGAAAACAGTATCTGAATTTCTATTGTTTTCTAATAATTAAAAAATGAATGCTTCTAATCAAATTCAAACTACTTAAAATGTTATAATGTAGTGCCACTTTTGCCCTTTTCTCAATATGTCAGCATGCGATACTGAAATAAATAACACATTTCAATTGTGGAATATCCACTTTTATTGTTGGTGAGTGTAATTAGTACGATTATGCGAAATACATTTATTTTCTCCTGTTTATATATCATATGTATTGTTAATGACTAGCTAAATAGGTAGTCAACGATGACAAGAAAATAAAACAAAACTTTTAGCGTTATTTGTTTATTGACTGATACAGAAGTTGTAAATCGTAAACACAAATAAACTAATATAAACATCAAAAATATCCTTAAAGTTCCTTACTAGTATTATTATAATTGACAAAATATATACCTATAAAATAATAAAATATGGGACTGTAATTATAGGTCAGGTTTGAAAGGCAATTTGCACATTAAGACTGCGTGTATGAGTGAGAAGAGACGATACGACACTCGGTGGTCAATTGTTGGGGAGAGGTAATGTCGCTATGTATTTACAACCCATTAAAAAGGTTGAAATATGACAAGAAAATAAAAGTACAAGGGTTACGTATATTCCTGAGCATGAGTTCGATTTTGACGCTTTTGTAGTCTAGAGCATTAGAACACTGCTCGAACTCCTCGATTAATAGACACCTCTTACGGAATCTGGACACTGACTGGTTAAGGGGGCTTACGCAGAGGTCCCGACCATCTGCCGTGAGGTAGGACGTAAGGGGGTGGCGCCATAAGCGCTAATGTAAATTCTGCCGATGTAAGGTTTTCGTTAAAGTAAAACAAACAGCAGAAATTTTTGTTTTTCTTATTATGTTTTTGCATTAAATTGAATACAAAGGATTAATTAAGGCTTCGTTGGCAGTACTTTCTTATAATTCAAATTATATACTCCTACATTTCACTCTCAAAGTTGGCAAAATTTACAACATCATAAAACAGTTTCAGAAACTTTATTTTAAAAACTAATTTCAGTTGAGCATGCATTGAGGCTTTGTTTAATTGTGTTTTAAATTTTGTTTTGATACTTCGTAAATTAAAGTGGTTCTATTGTTTTAAAGAAACCTTCCAAAGTCCAGAATTTACATTAGGGTTTATGGCGCCACCCCCTCACGTCCTACCTCACGGCAGATGGTCGGGACCTCTGCGTAAGCCCCCTTAATCGTTGACGTTAACACAATCGCAGGAGATAACGAAACACGGTGATTTGCATGTAAAAGCACTAGAAACGTTTGACTTGTAAGAACTAAGACAGCATTAAGTGTGATCAGAGAATACAAAAGTGGACATAAGGATCGACCAAAGCACAGCACAGTACAAGGGAGTAAATCCATTGCCTCAAAAATCGTGTTTCTATCCCCTCAGTAATACACATGTCCGTGGCATAATGCGCTGTAGCACTGTACATTACTCTGGCCTAGTTACAGGAGCGTTTGGTTAGATTTACACAACTCTAAATTTGAAATATATTGTGTATTCACTTTCCCTCTGCCGCGGCTCAATGCGCAGTCGTCCTAAAGAAATAAAGCTATTACACGAACATCAAAGGAACCGTCGAGGAGTGAACTTTCGCTTCAATAATTGTACAATGACTAAAGGTAGGGCTGTTAGCTGGATTAACATTTTTATCCATAGGAATAATATTATAAGATTCGTTATTAAACATTAAAGAAAAGTAAGTAGTTCGCTGACGAATACGCCAACGTAACTGAAGTTTATAAGTGGATGTATAGAAAAATATATGTTACTCAAAACATTTCCGCCTCTGGGTGTGCTTTGTATATTAAATTCAGACATTAGCTAATCCAACATTAATTAATGGCCCATTATCAAAGAAAGAAATTTTATTACACAAGTATTCTATAACATGTTAACGGTCATCAGTTGGTTTATCATGACTTTTGGATAGATGGTGAAACTGCAGGTGAGATACATTATAACGCGATACCTATTTGTGACTGTCAAACTGATCGTAAATAATTAGTAATTAAAAAAATACAGGGTAGGAATATTACTCTCTTAAATACTAGATTTGGTGTCACTAAACCAATAGCGAATGGGACCTTTATAGAAAAACAAACAGGGCAGTATATTCTGATTTTAACAAAGGAATTTTGCCCGAAAAATCATAGCTAGGGTGGATTAGAAAAAGAGGTCATTAGCTTGACCTGCACGATCGTACTATTTTAGAAAACACGATATTTTTCTTGTCGGGTTTATGAAGATTTTGTACATTATGCCCCTCTACATAGAAATGAAATCAAAAGTCATGGGCGTTTATTAGCATGTGCAGCATCTATGATCTGATGATGCAATAAATCCATAGCAGCACTACTATATATTTAAAAAAGACCTTGCTCTCTGCTATAGCACTATATTCTCGGATTTCCATAATAAACCATATAACAATAAAAATTGCATGTTTTATTGAACCCGTATCTATCAAATAAATCTTCTAAATGGTGAAATATTATTTAGCAATATCTTATGACGTCTGGAATTCCGCGTATTCTTAATCCTTTTTTGAACGGCATGGGAAAGCATTTTTTTGACATGGTAACGAAGATAACGAGGATGTCTTTTAATACAGTTAGTAAAACAGAGCCACTTCCAAGAAATTGCAGAATTATTATATATTGTAATTCATTTCCCCTCGAGTATGTTATTTTAATTTAATTACGAGCCTTATGTTAATGAAGCGTTGGTTGGTTGTTTATTTTTCGGCTATTTTGACTCCTAGTAACTTTTGATTGGTTCTGCGTATATGTGTATATATATTTCTTTGAATTAAAATTAGCTATCTAAGTTATTTTTGGTAACCCTTGGTGCTATCTATGATTTAGTTTATCGAATTGCCGATATATTTAAATTACAGATTTTCTTTTATTCCCTGTTGGTTGTGTCTTTTTGCAATTACGCTGGATTTAATCAGAGTTGTCGTAACTACTACCCTTGGTTCATCGACTACTGAGTGTTTTTACTTTTGTATTTTGGTAAGTGAGCCTTCATTTTATTCCAATTATTTCCTCTTTTGCATAGTCATGCCTTGTGGTGAGAATGATAGCCTCGCTGTTATTCGGCGTAACATCTTGTTCGCTCTCTTCCTCCTGATATTGTCAAGACGCGAAATTATATCTGCCGAAAACTAATGTGTGCCAGTTTGCTATTGTACTGAGAATTAACCCGGAAATCTGGGGATGAAGTCGCACTGCTTATTATAATTCTTTTATATTCTGCAGAAGAAGTAATGTCCTTTAATAGCCCAGTGGGTCTATATAGATTCAAATTTGTGTTTGGCAGATGATAATTCTTGGTATGTTATTGTTAAGTTGTACTTTGTTGTGGGAAACGGAGGATTCCCCTTGGCTAATTTACTTCTTTTCTCTTCCTTTATGTATAGCGTTTTTTCCCGTGCGCGTACAAAACATATTTTGGGTACGTTCCTGTTTGTCTAGAACAGAGGTCGCCAAAGTGGTCTATATAGACCCCCAGGGGTCTATTTAACACAAGTAGGGGTCGATCTGAGCCAGGGGGTCGATGGAAAAACAATTCTTAATACGCAAATCACCCAAACCCAACTGCGTATGTAAAATTTGTGAATATTTTTATAATTGACTTAATATCAGTTTCTTTATTGAAAATAAATTAATAAACGTATATTATATTTAAATAAATATGATATTCCGCTTGAAAATATAATAGCAGTAGCCACAGATGGCGCACCTGCTATGGTAGGGCGTTACCGAGGTTTTGCTACATTTCTCGAAGAAAAAGTGCCCGGTATACGTGCTATTCATTGTGTGTTGGAAAGAAACAACTTAGTAGCAATAAAGCATAAAGCTTTACAGTTTTGTATTAAGTGTATCAATAAAATTAAAGCCTAACCTCTTAAATCAAGATTATTTTCCAGACTTTATGAGGAAAACGACGAGGTATTTAACCAATTACTTCTGCGCACCGAAGTTAGATGGCTGTCTAGAGGTGTATGCTTGCAACGGCTCGTTGAGTTATTTGACTCAACGACAGCGAAATAAATCCTGTTCTGAGTGGTGAATCCCAAAACAATAAGAACCATATCTTTTATTTAGCAGACTTGGAAAATTTAATGACGTTCAAACAAAGCTGCAAGGAAAAGATGTAACAATTATTCAAGCTCGGACAATACTGTTAGGCTTCGAAGTAAAATTAAATTTATTTAGATCTTTATTGCTACGTAGGGATTATCAGTATTTTTCAAATCTGCAACAATTAGAAATAAAAAAGAAGACTTGAAAATATATATAAGTCATCTTCAAAAATTAAGCTGCGATTTTATACTGCACTTTGTTTATTTGGAAAACATTGACATCCCTGAATATATTGCGCCATTTTCCGCTCAAATTGAAAACGTGGACGTCAACCTGCAAGATGAGATAGCTGAATTATTATCGAATCTTAAAGCAAAGGCGCTTCTTAAAAATTTAACAAGAAGCAAATTTTGGACAAATATATATATATAATGCAAAAATATGTAATACTTTCCGAAATAGCTCAGCCATTTATACTGGCGTTTCCAAGTTCCTATATAGTTGAAGCCGGTTTCAGTCACGTAAATTCAATCTGAACTAAGTACAGAAATAAATTAAATGTGGAGTTTCGGGGGATTTAAGATTAAAATTGACCAATTTCGAACCCAATATAGCGAACCTTACAAAGAAACACCAGGCACACGCACCTCATTGATTAAGAATCAATAAATCTGTAGTAACTTTACTTATTATTTAATAAATATTAAAGTATTTAAATTTTAACAATAAGATATTTTTCATAAAACTATTGTTACACAATGTAAAATTGCTATAATAGACGTTTAAAATCATAAAATAACTGTACAAACACAGTACCTAATAGATAGTTTTATTTTAATTAACTGAAAATTACTTTTATGGGGGTCGATGGAGATTTCGAAAAATTATATAGGGATCGATGATCTAAAAAGTTTGGCGACCCCTGGTCTAGAAGAACGTTGCTGTTAACCTCATTGCGATTTCGAGTAGTCAGGAATCACAATTTTGGACCGGCGTTGTTTGGCTGCGCATCGTCATCACGCAGAAGGTTGAGCCGCTGACCGTTTTTCTATCAGGTGATCCATGTCTAATTAATGTGTAGTGCTTACATGAGGTAGGTCGTTTATTTTGTTTCGTTTGAAGAACCGTATATGACCATCGCCCTAGTACGAGAGAGAATAGTGACATCGTCAGAATTTTGACGGCAAAATTGTGAACGTAAACTGTAAAAAAAAAATTCCTGAATACAATTGTAAATTTAATAGTTACAGTTTCGTGCATTAACTTGTAAATTTATTTGTCAGAATGTTCACGTTATCAGTAAATTCATGTTAACTATGGATATAATAGGGTTTCCTTGGGTATTAGTTTGTGAAGCAAAGATCATTATAAATTTCGATACTGTGTTATCATACCTATACTTGTATCTTGTTTTAGAAAAATATACTCATAAGTAAATTTTGTTAATCATTCATTCTTTTGACAGACCGATAGTTACTGTGCTGGTTAGAATTTAGTCATTTAGTCCTGTTTAAGCTTGAATTAAATTTGTATTTCTCGGGAAACACCTCTGTGTCTTACAGAGGTGACCTTATGTTAACTGGATTACGTTCGTTAGTGTTTGAACTAATTTTGGTACATTACCGTGCTTATACTGG
Organism: Amphimallon solstitiale; assembly: GCA_963170755.1. Taxonomy (NCBI): domain Eukaryota; kingdom Metazoa; phylum Arthropoda; class Insecta; order Coleoptera; family Scarabaeidae; genus Amphimallon; species Amphimallon solstitiale. The sequence goes on along the minus strand of OY720675.1, from coordinate 128,926,215 downwards.
TGTTTGTCACCCCATTCTCTATTGTCTCACTATTTAATGCTTATTTAAGATCTTGTACGACTTAAGAGTACACCTACGTCCTTTTTTCAGCTCATTTAGAGGAGTCAATGGATGTTCAGTCACTTAACTTTACTTAGATTAGTTTAACTTTTTTTTTTAATTTTGGCCGATACGGAACTTACATTCATGTTCTATGGAAATAATTTGTAACTGTCGGCATCCTACAAGTAAATTTTGGATTACGTGGTATAATTATATATCCATCTCTAGTATTTTTTTTGGTTCCTTTCCTTTTTAATTCATTACCCTAAATACAGCAATCCTAATTTTTTTCTCTATTTACCTATTAATGGCCAAGCATTACAAAAATAGTCTAGAATGATTTTTTTCATCGAATTTATTTAAAGGCACATAAGACAACACATATCCTCTAAAAAAACTGAAAAATTATATAGGGTGTTTATAAAACAAAATGTTGCGTTTACGCAACGTTGGCGGTAACCGATATAAAATAAAAATATTATTTTAATAATTTATATTATATTATTTCTTTTTGGTTTTATGAAAGTCAGCAAAACAGTCTTGATGCAAAAAGACGTTACACTTTTCACAAAAGAAAAATAGTCTGATTTTTACAATTTCTGCATTGGCGACGAGTACTTTCAGAATTTTTTCTTATAATATGGCCAATATTGTCGGTTCTAATTTCGTCTGGAAGGCTGCTTTTTGATGGTCGTCCAAGAGATGTTGACGGTCCACTTTTCAAATTATCGTCTTTTGTTTGTTCGGAAGAGGCTTGTCCCTTCTCGGATTTTATTAGTGCCAATGTCAGATAAGATCTGAATTCTATCTGAGTCATTTTGCTGTCATTCCCCAGTCGATATGCTCTCCATGCATTTACTATTGTACTGTCAACAACGTTTATAAAAAGGAGCCACCACCACTTTTTTCCTCGTACTCTAATTCTGTAGTTGGCGATACCATTGTCGTGCAAATCAACCCCTCCCATGTGTTTATTATACTATTGTATAACATTAGATTGAGGAATGCATATCTCCTTTTTTTCTTTTCGGTTGTATCTATTAGTCTGTACAACTGGATCTATGAAGCAATTGTTTGAATAACAGTGACCACAGAATTGTCATTCCATCGGGCAACGGATACTTCAGCAGTCGAATCAAAATAAAATTCGAATGAACCACTTTCTTTCTTGCCAAGAGATTTTATGGTCTCGAGAGGACATTAGTTCCAGTGGCAAAACAGTAAATAGTTGTAAGATGAAAGAAAACTATAGAAAAATATTCTGTGCTGAGAGGGTGATTTTACAACACTTAGAAGACTAATAATAACGTCAGCTCCTAATCCTAATTCACTTTTGTCGGTTCTAGCACCTCCATACGGAATGAACTGATACAGATAGCCCTCACATGAACAGAGACACCATAGCTTGTACCCAAACCTTACAGGTTTCCCTTTGATAAACATCTTGGCTGAATGCCTTCCAAAGTATGGCACCATCTCTTCATCAATGGATAAGTTATACGAAAATATTCCGAACTGCAAGTTTCTTTGGTTTATTATTTCAAAAAGCGACCGCACTTTGAAAAATTTGTCGCTTTTATCCAATAGGGCATTATCGGACAAATGTAAATTTCTTTTTATGTCTCGAAATCTGTTCCTGCTCATGCAGTTTTCACTAATGGAACACTCTTGTCTTCGTCTTTAATTCAATACATATCCATTTGTGGAAGCGTGTGGTAACCGGTGAGGATCATAATCCCGAGAAAATGTTTCAAATCTGTAATCGTAAACATGAACTCGTGTCTGTTGTTGTCATGAGCATATTTTATAGAATAATCTACAATGAGTCTCAGAACTTCATTGTCAAAATACATTTCAAATACTTCGAGCGGACTTTTCCCTTCCACAGCTTCACTCAATAGAGGCATATCATTGTTTTCATTAGACTCAGGCGATAAGGAATATATTGGATGTTTTTTGTGTTCCCACTTTGGACTCTCTTTGGTATTGTATTTAGATCTCTTTACTGGTCTTATGTCCGGAGCGCTACTAGTTGTAGCCTCAAATATGGTTGCGCCTTCCTCGTTACAATCCACTTCGGTCGATATTATTTCATAGGTACCAGCAACATCATAAGCCAATTCGTTTCCATTGCCTAAAAAAAGGAATTACAGTAAAAATCCACCTTATGGTAAATATTCGTCTATAATGAGAGCAGTCCGCACATCCATCATTTATGGGTAGTCACTGATTTATGTGTATAAATTTTCTAATTATTTTTATCGAATGAATTCTGATAATACTGAATGAGAGAAAAACTTACCTGTAAGGTCGTTGTCATCGAAATACTCTTCGTCAGTTTAGATCATCTCCTGTTGGCGGTATTATAGCGACGTCTATTTCACTATCAGTTATATTTTCTAATTCCGGTTCCAATTCGCGTAAGGTGAGTGCTCTTCTAGGATCATTTTTCCACTTATTTTGACTCATTTTACACTTACAAAATATAAATCGCTGACACCAGCCAATTCCATTAACAAACTATTCGGATTCGCATGCGCTGGACGCTAATTGCACCCGTAAGACGAAACAGGTTTGAACAGGGATATGCTGGAGAGTCAACCTCTATACCGCCAACGATGCGTATATGCAACATTAAAATTACCTAGATTTTTCTCTTAGAAATAATTGTTTTCTAATTAAAAAAAATGACACCAGCATACAGCTCAAGGTTCGAAATTTATAAACCATAAATCAAAATTGAAATTTTTTAAATAATTTGCGAAAAATAAATTTTATAAAACAGTGCCGCGAAACCCACCTAAAATTTAAATTTAATAAATTTTAGCAAAATTTGTAATAGGAATTTCAGTAAGGCAAAAATGATTTAGAATCCTTCAAAACCTGTTAGAGCTGTTGCCATTTGCAGCAAATAATAAATTATCAGCAAGTGTTAACAAAAAAATAAAAAAAAAAGTTGCGTTTACGCAACATTGGCCATTAATGGGTTAATGTAGTTTTTATTTTGACCATTGCTAGTTTTGTTAGTCAGTTGACTGTTGAATGGGTTTACTTTCTGGGAGATTTACCTGCTTTTATTATTCCTGAGTGCCTCCCGTTCAGCTGTCAGACCGGGGACCGTTCTTATTAAATAAGGGTGTGGCGCCTAATTAGTCCAACATCTAATCTGTTTTGTTAGACCTACGCCCTTTCTTCACTAAGCAAAGGAACGACACGGCTCTGTATTTTCGAGCAAGGAGCAGAGGGAGATTGCAGGTAAGACACTGCCTATTTTATTATAAGTGATGGTTGAGTACAGGTGTTGTTAACGTGCGTGAACCTTTTGTTGACTGCTGAATTTTTTCTTAAGATTTAAGCATCAGATGGGTTTTACAGTCCATTTATTCGACTCTTGTATTTATGTAGAAGGGCCGTAGTAATAAGATATTATTTATATGTAAATAATTATAATACTTGTAAAATTTACATTCGACTATTATAAAAAAAACAAGAATTTATTCTATTCTTATATATGATTTTCATAACAGTACAGAAAAATACTACAAAAGATACATACTATAGATATATAGATATATATATATATATATATATATATATATATATATATATATATGTATTGAAAAATTGAAAATCTTCTTGGTAGTAGTGGCATAAAATGAATTAAAAGTAATAACAATATGACAACTGGTTGTCAATTAGAAAACAATGACAAATATAAAATGTAAATCAAAATGTATAAATGAAAATGTACTCAATAAGCATAGGACAGTCGAGATTATTTCCATAATCACATTAAAAGGCTTGGGGTCTACCACAAACTGTTCAGTCAATCCAAATATACAAATAACAACGACGCAACTATGTAAAGAAAAATTAAGAGTAGAACTGTTGATAATATAACAATATAGAATGTAAAATAGTCAAGTATAAATGTAAATGAAAGCAAATAAGCATAGGACAACCGATAATTACTCATGTAATCAAAATGGCCTAGTTTCACCTAAACATGCACAATTTTGATTGAAATACACAAACAATTAACGATGCAACTATGTATGTGTTAAGATGTATTTGTAGCTACAGACATATATGTTTCTACCTAGTTTGGTTTCGTCAGTGCAGCATAACAAAGAAAGTGTATGTTAAAGCGTTAATATGTGAATAAAAAATATAGTATTGAGTACATTTTCATTTATACATTTTGATTTACATTTTATATTTGTCATTGTTTTCTAATTGACAACCAGTTGTCATATTGTTATTACTTTTAATTCATTTTATGCCACTACTACCAAGAAGATTTTCAATTTTTCAATACATTTGTATAATTGGCAAAGAATTGTAATATATTTTATATATGTATATATATATATATATATATATATACATATATATATTGTTAAAGGTCCATTATTGACTCTTATAATATTTTTTTTTAAAAAAACATGTATATAAAAATTTAATTAATTATTGAAGAAGACAATGATAATAGTATGGTCGTATGTAATTGAATTTAATGTGTAAAGTTATTAGTTGTGGTACAGAAATATTTGTTAAGTATGGTACATTACTTGGTGATTCAATCAGTATATTTTCTAGTTGACTATTTTCTTCTTTTCATTAGACTTTACCATAATCTGTAAAGAAGAGATTTGAATATTAATTATTGTACTATAAGAAATGTTATTATTTTGTAAAAACTCGTTTAAATGACGTTTAAAGAGGTGAAAGATGATTAAAAATGAATATTGAAAGGTAAATGATCAATATTGAATTAAAAATACATTTTAAATATCGTACAACCGGATGGAAAGTAAAATGTCAAAAGTGACATCTGGTATATAATTTTACTGAAAATGTTTCATTTTTGAATATTAAAAGTATGGGAAGGCTTAATTACAATTCAAAATGTTTGAAATAATGAAATTTATAAAGATTAGTTAGTATTAAAAAAATAGTCAAACAAATTTAAAAACTATATTGTCTGGACAAAGTAAGAAAAGATATCAATTGGCTGATTTGAAAATTTAAAAAATCACTAAGGAGATTTGTTGAAAACAGTTAAAAAGGAGAATTTTTCAGAGATATAATTAAGTGCGGACGCATTATTTTGGATGTGAGAAAATACACATCTAAAATTGTCCGAATTGATATATTTGTGAATAACAAAAGTGCTTAATTCCTTATACATCGATACATGAAATTTTGAGAAGATACGTAAAGTTTAATTGTAACAAGAGAATTTTTAAATATAACATTTACGGCCAAGAAAGCAGTAAGGGATAGTTATTATACGAGTACAAGAAATAAAAAGTGAATAGAATTTTTTAAAAAAGAAGAATTGGAATTGATTAAAATCCATAATAAAAAGAATACTTACAATTTTGAGAAAACGATATTCAATAATAGAAGAAGCCATTAAGAAGAATTTTCTACATCCAGAAGTTACAGAAATCCATTTACATCCAAAAGTTACAGAAGTCCATTTACATCCAGAACTCAGGAATCAGTGTTTTATTTCAACCATAATATTTGAATTTGAAGTACAGAAGTTCCATTGGCCGATCCAGTTCTTGATTAATAATATAAAATGAAGATCCAAGGTCCATAAAGCCAAAGAAAACAGATAAATTCAAGAAAGTATTTATTTGTCGAGTAGTAGCAGCCAGAAACCTGAATTCCATAGTCGTAGTCAGTCTTTCCGAAGAAATTAACCATATTCAAGCCGAGGTGTCCAGTAAGACAGCTATTTCAAGAGTACAAACCAGGATAGGAGATTTCTAAGAAAAAAAAGGATTACATTAAAATTAATGGAAACAAGAAACATACATGTCTTTATGTTCCAAATAAGGTTGTATAAATTGTCTAAATAAGGGAGTCATTGAAGCTAATTAAAGCCTATAATTGTTGTAATAGTTATCTTATCTATGTCCAAATAAGTTTAAATTACTTTGAAATATTAATATTTGAATCTCATATTGATAAAGTTCTTGAATTTTAAGATACAAATTTCCATACTCAACAAATAATTTTCATACCTAAATATATATAAATACATTCTTAATATTGCATTATAATGGAATGGAACATATTATAAAGAATTATAGTGTATTTGTATATCTATAAAAGCATTTTAGAAGTACATAAAAAAATTTACCTGAAAGGTTATTTATAAAATTGTGTTGACACCCTACCATAATATTATCATATTTTTTAAACGTCATCTAAATTGGTTTATATTATTTGTGAAATTGGAATTTATTGCATAGTATACAAAAAAGACGTTTATATTAATTTTCATCATATTCATTAAATTGTATAAGATCTGAAGAGTTTTGTTTATTTGATTTCTTTAATTGCATCTTGGGAATTTTATGGATTCTTGGTCTATTCACATATCGATAACCTTAAAACATAAAAGCAACATGTAAAATTATCACATTGTATTCTAAATTAATTGATTACTTACCTAATTTATAGGAAGGGAATAGTGTTACAAAGTATTAATAAATATTATTCGCTTATAGGACCTGTATCACACGATCTTGAAGAGAAATTATAGTTATCTAATAAATAGTAGTTTTTTTTTAAAGTTGAACGTTAATAAATATAGAAGAATAGAATTTAATACCAACTTCGAATAAAAACATTACTAAAATTGATGTATAATTGGTGGTATAAGTTACAGGAAAGTGTTTTAGCTTGAATTTAAACTAATAAATTTTCTTAAGTAAATACTAAATAAAGATAATTGATGTTTATAATAAAAGTAAAAGAGTCTCATGTTCTAAATTATTACAAGTATAAATTAATAAACATTTATAATTTAACTCAGGAGTTAGCCGGAAAATGTATCTTAAATATTGAAATAAAGCATTTAATTTAGATATCTGTAGTAATTTAAAATTTAGCTACAGGAGTTTTTTTATTAATAAATACATTAGTGGTTGTATTTTATTAATTATTGGCTGGCCCAACATGGGGCATTTATAATAGGATTAATAGAAAATATTAGTACACTTATTAGTAGATTGTATAACATTAATATATATCAATTTATACAAGACGTCTCATCAAGTATTAAAAATGGTAGTCATTACCAAATTAGAATAAGAAATCATAAATTTAAAGACGTGTAGATTCTTAACTTTCTTTTAAATTTCCTCTAGACCCTGATGTCCGTAAAAGGTCAAGTTAGTAGGTCATATACACAGTTTATTCTCTGGTTCCAGTTCCGGTATGAAGTGAAACAGAAAGTATAAATGGAAACAATAAAATCTTTAATCATGAAAAATACATAGATACATATTTTGTTACAAATAATGCGAAATGCATTCTAATTGAAGTTCAGGTTAACTGTTTGCAGTCGTTCAGCGTGGTCTGTCGTGCATTTTAGGTCAATGACATCAATTCGGTTTAATCCATTTGTTAGATAATATTTTCCGGTAATGTATTACGCCGTCACGCCGGTGGGCATGAAAAGTACCGAATGTAGTGTGGTCATAAATTATTATGTATGATTAATATAATTTGTATTTATAAAATCTAAGCATATATTTTCATTAATTTATTCATGACAAAGTTTGGGGACTGTGATAGTCGAAATAATGGTACTCGACTTCATCAGAATATTCATCTAAGGATGTTATTTCGATAAGAAATAATAACATTCATTTTCGCCGTTCAAAAAAACATTCAAATTTAAATGAACATCTAAATACATTGATTGGAAACTTTTCTATCTTTTATGCAAAATTTTAAATACATTATTTAACTAAGTAACAGATTTATTTTAAAAAATTCAATATCATATAATTAAATATATAACACTTTCGGCTGTTACTTTGTGAAGATTCATGATACTGGATATAAGTAAAATAAGACACTCAATTAAACTTTGAATAACTTCACTTTATTTTAATCACTAAGTGACTGCAGTTTCGACATTACATGTCATTATCAAGCTAGAGTTACAATTATTGATGGTAAAATATATTACTTATTTGGTAACATCTGAGACACACTACAAATTAAATACCTATTACCCTAATCTATTTTAAATTGTTGATGTACGGTTACAAAATTTCCCAACTCTCTTTTATATTAATATGCTGTTATAATAGGATTTAGACAACCTTAAATAGAGGAGTATACAAAAGATCTGTTTCGTCATTAAGTAATATTTCATCTGATCTATTATTCGTTTTAAAAATTTCTAAAGCTTCTAAAAGGTTTAATTTTAATCCTTTATCACTGTAATGTAAAATTTTGATATTATTTTCTGAGAATGTGTGGTTATATTCTATTAAATGATTTGCAAAAATTGAATCTGTTTTTTGTAATCTATAAGACCTTGTGTTCTTTTATCCTTGTGTTAAAACTTCTGCCAGTCTGATCTATATATACTCCTTTACAATCATTACAAACTAGTTTATAGACCCCTGATTTGGCTAACTTATTTTGTGTATCTTTACCATTAAACAACACCCTTGTAATTTCTTATGTGGTTTAAATGCTACTACTAAATCTTTGTTATTTTTTTCAACAATTTTTCTTATATTTTCGCTAATATTTCCAAAATAGTTTAGAGAGACATATTTACTCTTATTGGTTGTTTTTACCTGAGGATAGATCTGATAAATTGTTTTGTTTTTTAATTTAGTTGTTAAAACCCTATCCACTATATTGGAATTATATCCGTTGTTACAAGCTATTTGTTTCAAAGTTGAAATTTCTGTATTAAGATGTTCTTTAGTTAGTGGGAGACTCAATGCTCTATGTATCATTGAATTAAAGAAGGCTAATTTGTGTTTCCACGGGTGTAATGAATCTGACGGGATAATCGCATCTGTGTAAGTGGGTTTTCTAAAAATATTGAAAGTTAATTTATTATTTTTTTTGGATATAGTTAAATCTAGGAAATACAACCAAAGAAAATAGTAAATTAACTTTCAATATTTTTAGAAAACCCACATAAGAAATTACAAAGGGTGTTGTTTCATGGTAAAGATACACAAAATAAGTTAGCCAAATCAGGGGTCTATAAACTAGTTTGTAATGATTGTAAAGGAGTATACATAGGTCAGACTGGCAGAAGTTTTAACACAAGGATCAAAGAACACAAGGTCTTATAGATTACAAAAAACAGATTCAATTTTTGCAAATCATTTAATAGAATATAACCACACATTCTCAGAGAATAATATCAAAATTTTACATTACAGTGATAAAGGATTAAAATTAAACCTTTTAGAAGCTTTAGAAATTTTTAAAACGAATAATAGATCAGATGAAATATTACTTAATGACCAAACAGATCTTTTGTATACTTCTCTATTTAAGGTTGTCTAAATCCTATTATAACAGTATATTAATATAAAAGAGAGTTGGGAAATTTTGTAACCGTACATCAACAATTTAAAATAGTTTAGAGTAATAGGTATTTAATTTGTACTGTGTCTGAGATGTTACCAAATAAGATATATAAGTTAAATTTATAACACTAATAAAACTTAAAAATTTATTTATTTATACAAAAGCCACACATAAAATAGTTTATAACAATTAATATTTAATACTATGAACGATAATTACTACTGTGTCCTATGGATTCTTACTTTCCCTTTTTATATCAAAATATACCTAAGCTAAGCGATCTATCTTAATTTCTAAGAAAAGCATGCGGTCATCGTGTTAGGATGAGCTCATGATGATCTCATTGACCAGGTGCAGTACGTGACTCCTGTCGCCCTAGATAAAAAATTACAGTAGCTAAAGATGTGCAGGTAATTTTTGTTGTTGATCAACCTGTATGGGTTTCTTCTTATCTCTGACCTGACGGAATACGTTAATTAATGTTTTTCTGAAAGTAACGACTAATATGATTGTGACTAAAAATAAAATGCAATACATAATATAATTAATAGTTTGATCTTGTTTTTGTGTGAATGTGATGGAATCTAATAGTTTACTTTGATATTCAATTTCTTTTGACAAGTTATATACGTTGGGTTTTGAAATATTTAACGTGATTATTTGGTCGTGCTGAATATTGTATTCTATATATTTTACTTCTGAGTTTATCATTGTTTTATAGTTTCGAATTATTTGATTCTTTATAGAGAATACGCAGTTTTCAATGTTTTTAATTAAATATGTGCCCTTTACAATTTGAGTGTCTTTTTCTTGATCGCAGGTTTTAATTAACTTATTTTCCTTAGGACTGAGTAGCAATTTTACATTTGTTTCTAAATTTCTAATTTCTACATTGTTTGTTGTGAATGACTGGTAAATACAATTTTTGTAATTATCATCATATTGCAAAATATGGACCTCGCAAGGGGATTTGTCTGAAATTAAATTTTCTATTTCATGATCGCATAAATAATTGTTCTTAAATAATTGTTTACAAACTTTATCTGATACTATAAATTTATTTTCCTTTAAACCTATGTATTTAATTTTAGGGGTAATTTGTTTGTATGTACTATTTCCTAAGAATATTGGTAAAGCATTTAAATTATAGTATTGATATGATTCTTTACTAACTACAGGTATTGATAATATAAACGTAAAATAAGTCTTAGTTTGATATACTTTTACTTTAATTAATGATTCTATCTGATAAATGTTTTCTACTAGAGTGCTAAATGGAAACTTACTATGTTTATTTAAATGAATAGACATTATGTTATCTAATAGTATCTGAGGACTAATTACCATGGGATGCAATATTTCATTTTTCGCAAATGTGAGAGCCGTGATGGTTTCTTCTACTTCTTGCTTCATAATTTCTAGGAAAAGAATTTGGTATTGGAGTACTCCTTCTTCATTATGGGTGACTCGGTTGGTCTCCATTAGGTTGGTTAAATGTTTCTGGTTTGCTAATAATGTTCGGGCGTTTTCCTCGAACTGAGTGGTGGCATTTGCGAGTAGTCGTAACTGCTCCTTGAAGGCGATTTTCATGGTCTTCTGATTTTGTTGGAGTTCTTGAATTTGTTGTTCATACCTTCGGCCATCTTCGTCATCGAGATTTCCAGTGATAGCTTTTATAACTCCTCCCACTATATTAAAGGCTCCTCTTTTTTGTCGTGATGTTATTTGGATTGAGTTTAGTAGTTTTTTGACCTTTTCTTCTTCGATATCCCGTAGGTATTTTAATCTTCTCATTTCACTCGAGGTGTTACTAGCTGGAATACTTTGCTTCTGCTGTAGATAAATGTTCCAAAACTTATTTAGTTGAGAGTAGTCCTTACGAATGACGAGTTCATATTGATCTTCGATGTTGAATGCAATCCCTAATTTTAATGGTAATAACCCAACTTGGTTTTCTATCTTTTCGATGTCGGCTAATCCTCTTCCGCTGAGGATTCTGGAACAAAAACCAATTTGAGTGAATTTACATGATATTTCAGGATTTTGTTTTTGGCGTTTTTAACTTCTACTACACCGTTTTCTAGTATTCTAGTTACTGTATATGGACCCCAATATATTTCGCTTGTCTTCTGAGTGTAGTACTTTGAAGGTTTGACATATACTTTTTGACCAATTTTTAACTCTTCTACCTTACGCTTTTTCGTTCTTCTTGTTGATAGATTTTTCCTTATTTTCTTGCATTTTGCGTGCTATGCTTTCATACAGATTCCGGGTCCGTTCTTTATGATCTTGGATATATTCTTGAAAGTAGACATCATCGTAGTATAAGTCCATAGGTTCTTTGGTGTTGGTGTGTCCGTATAACAATTCGAATGGTGTTACTCCAGTTGCTGAGTGATTTGTAGAATTGTATGCTAATACCGATAATCGCATCAATTGTTTAATGTCTTGTGATGTTCTTTGGTTTTTTAATATGCGGATGTGTTCTAATAGGGTAGAGTGAAGGCGTTCTATTAAGGAATTTGAGTTTGGATTTTGAGGTGTAGTGTGATGGATTTTTATTTTGTAAAGTTTAAGGAGTTCTTTAAGGGTTATATTATTGAATTCCAAGCCTCTATCCATAACCATCTCTTGCGGTGATCCATGGATACTAAAACTTTCGATCAGTTTGTCGACAATTTCCATTGCTGTCTTGCCTTGAACTGGATACACTTGAGCGTATTTAGTGAAGGCGTCGATTATCGTGAGAAAAGCTTGACTGTTTATACTAAGAGTGTCTATGTGTACTTTGTCAAAAGGTTTATCTACTTTTTCGGTTACTTGGAACGGTATCTTAGGTGGATTTCTGTCATATTTGTTTCTTTGACAAATTTCGCAGTTTTTGATGTAGTTGGTGATATCTGTCTTCATTTGTGACCAATAGTAATTTTTACTTATTTGTTTATGGGTTTCGTTTATTCCACGATGGTCTGTTTTACCTTCATGGTGTTGTAGAATTATTTCTATCTTCTCTTCAGGATCTTCTACCGTTCTTACACGTTTTGTGCATCGATATATTTTCGGTCCGTTGTTGTTGAAGTGTTCTATGTATTGTTTGCACATTTCTTGATATATTTCGTCGGTGGTGTATATGAAATATTTTCCTTGTGCCATTATTTCTTTCATTATACGAATTAATTCTTGTGATAGGTTTTCTTTATAAATTTTTACATGATAAATTGTTTTTCCATTGTCGCTTTTATGGGATATTACGGTTGGAAAGATGTGTTTTTCAAGGAATATTTGGATTTTTTGGGAATCTATGGCTAATTCGGTAATGGGTATAGTGTGTTCAGGTTCTATTGTGGCATTGCTGTGGCTAGACTCACTTAGTTCTTCAATGTTGTCTGGAGGTTTGTTTATTTTGATGTTCTTCTTTGCGATGTTTTGTGCTTGTTGTGGTGGTTGTAGTGATGCAAGTATTTCATCTAATTCCTCGGTAGTTATTTGTGGTATAGTGGATAATGCATCTTCATCCCTGTGATGTATCTCTACTCTGGAAAGAGCGTCTGCGTTTTTATTGATTGCGCCTTTCTTATATTCGATACTGTAATTATATTCACTTAATTTTATTTTCCAACGTTGTAATTTCATGTTCGGCTCTTTGAGGCTATGTAACCACACCAATGGTCTGTGATCCGTGATTATGGTGAAGTTTTTTCCGTAGATGTATGGGCGAAATTGTTTACATGCCCATACAATTGCTAGAAGTTCTTTTTCTATCGTGGAATATCTCTGTTCCGTGTCCGAAAGCGTTCTTGAGGCATATGCTATTGGTTTATCTTGGCCAATAACTCCTTGGGATAGAACTGCTCCAATCGCTACGTTGCTTGCATCTGTTGTTACGAGGAATGGCTTTGTGAAGTCGGGATACTGCAGTATTGGTTCGTTACATAGGATGTTCTTACATAATTCGAAGGTTTTTGTGTATTCCTCCGTGAGTTCTACCTTGCTACCTTTCTTTAAGAATTTGGTCATTGGTTTCGTTATTTTTGCAAAGTCTTTAATGGATCTTCTATAATACCCTAATAATCCTAGAAATGCTTTTATTTCCTTCTGTGTTCTTGGTATTGGATATTTCTTTATTGCCTCGATTTTGTCCGGATTAGGTTTGACTCCAGATGGTGTTATTATGTGACCCAAGTAGGAAACTCCTTTGCGTAGGAATTCGCATTTGTCAAGGGATATCTTCATGTTTGCTTGACGTAGTCGATCCAATACTTTTCTTAATTTCTCTCGGTGTTCTTGGAGTGATGTTGAGTATATGACGATGTCGTCCAAGTAAACATGGCATGTATCTGATGTTAGGCCTCTCAGGATGTGGTTCATGACTCTTTGGAATGTCGCAGGAACATTTTTGATTCCAAAAGGCATTCTAGTAAATTCCCAATGCCCCTCTTCAGTGCAAAAGGCTGTTTTTTCTCGATCTTCCTCATTCATCTCAATTTGATGATAGCCTGATGCCAGATCCAAAGTGGTAAAATAATTTGCTCTTCCTAATTTATCGAGTATGTCTGTTATATTAGGTATCGGAAATTTGTCATCTATTGTCTTCTCATTCAACTTCCGGTAATCTATGACCATTCGATATTTAGTTAGACTAGATGCATCGACTTTCTTCGGCACTATTGCAACAGGGGCCGACCATGGGCTACAGCTTTCCTGGATAATATTTTGTTGCATCATCTTCTTTACTTGCTGATTCACTTCGTCTCTTTGATTAGGGGATTTTCGGTAGGGCTTTTGATACACCGGGTTTTCATCTTTTAATCGTATGTGATGTTTTATTTGAGACGTAAATGTTAAGGGTAAACGATCGTCGTGGCAAAGGTCTTTGTATTCTAAGCACAAATTTTGTATGATGGCTTTTTCTTCTTTGTTTAGATGGTCAAGACGTAATTTATTCAGCACATTTTCTTTTTGGATTTGTCTTATTTCTTCTAATGGTAGGTGATTTTGTATTTCCTCGTGGTCGTGATTGTACATTTTCATATAAATAGGTTTATCTAACTTGACTTGTACTGGGTATTCGTTAAAGTTCACCATTTCAGTAATTGCTTGATAGTCTTGTGCGAGAACTATGTTTTCGGGAATTTCTACTCCTGGGATTATTTCTTGGTGGGCAATCAAAACTTCTTGGAGGTTTCTATTGACTGGAACCTGCACAATTTTTCTTTCTCTCGGGCCTATCGTGATGGTAGGATCTTCAAAATGTAGTGGTATTTGACAGAATTTTGTCTTGAGGATTTTGTTTTTGAGATCGATTGTTGCATCCATTTGTTCCATGAGTTTCAATCCTAGTATCCCATCATATTTCTTCGAAAAGTCGACTATATTAAATTTATGTGTTTGTCCATAAGTATTAAATGTAGAAAGGGATGGTATTTCCAGGATATATTTATGATAAGTGGTTCCATGCATTGTGGTGACGGAGAAAGGAGAGTATTTAATGTATTCAGGAAATTCAGTTTGGGAAATATTCGTTGGGATGGAAGAGACTGATGCTCCTGTGTCTATAAGGAATTTGGCGTTTATTTCAGGAATGATAATGTAAGGTAGTCGAATAGCATGTTGGTTATTAAATTCAATGTGGTCTTCTAATTTTGATTGTTCGGTGGTGGGTCTTGTGGTGGAGAGGCTGCTTCTGGAAAATTTTGCTCATCTTGCACTTCCCATCCAAATGGTTCAGTGGGTTCGTCCCATTCTGGTTGAAATTCGTATTGTTCCTGCTCTTCTTCTTCCCATTGTTCTTGCTGATGTAATTCTTCAGCTACCCATTTGTTTTGTGGTACAGATGGACCAAAAGGTGTCATTTTAGTTCTGAATCTACTCATACTGTGATCTATATCCATTGGCTGTTGTCTGGGTTGTCTTCTCTCTATTTGTTGTCCAGGTGTTTTAGCAAATTTAAAGGAGTTTGGTTTCTGTGGTGGCTGTTGTGGAAATGATTGTTGTCGATTTTGAGGATGTTGGAATCGAGGTATTTGTTGAAATGGTTGTTGTCGCATTTGTGGTTGTTGGAATCGATGTATTTGTTGAAATGGTTGTTGTTGCATTTGCGGTTGTTGGAATCGAGGTATTTGTTGAAATGGTTGTTGTTGGAATTGTGAGGGAAACTGATTTTGTATAGGAAATGATGGTTGTTGTCGTTGCGGTATATTTGGAAATGTATTTGTTATTCTTGTTGCACTGTTCATATTTCCTGGGGTAATGAGTGGTATGGATTTGTACTGATGTTGTGGTGCTGCAGAAGTTCCGCATCTATATTGCCAATTTTGATACTCTAAAACTGCTGACATTGCCGTTTCTAAACATTGAGGGTTTTTCAGGTATATCACTTCACCTAATCTTCCAAATCGCATAAGACCTCTTTTATATGTCTGTAAAGCTGTGTCTTTATATAATGTCGTTTTTAATGGGGCAATGTTTGCGTCTGCTTCTATTTTCATTTTAGTTAATAACAAATTTAACAAATCTTTTATTCGCTGTCCAAAAGTATACGGGTTTTCATTTCTTTTGGGCTGTTCTGACATTAAATCGTTTAACAAGCAATCTTCCGATCTTTGGTCTAAATAAGTTTTTTGTAAAAGATTTTTAATATCATGCCAAGTGTCTAAACTACGAGAGCCAATTAATGCTTGTGCTTCGCCTCCTAATCTGGATTTTATTATGCGTACTAAGTATGGATTTATAGGATTAGTCTTAGTGACAACGTCCCCATATGTGCGCATTAAATCTTCACATGCATCTATATACAATGGTAAAACATTCGAATCGCCGGAAAAAATAGGGATTGTTGATATTTCAGCTTGGCTGATGGAGCTTCTGGTATATGGATGATCGTTAGGCATTGTTACGATTGTATTTACTGTTAGTTGTTCAATTCCGGTTATCAAATCACCAAAAGACATAAAGATTACTTACAGTGTAATAATAAGGTTGATGATCATTTATTCTTGTTTCCTTAATTATGGCTTTGATTCGGTCCCCTCGAGATTTTGATCGATTGGTCCTTTCTTGGCCTTATTGTGTCGAGATTCGGATCGGCACAATCACTACTTAATTATGGTAAAGACACTTTGTTTTTCACCATGTTGCTTCAAAATTTGGATCGTAGAACCGTGTGGACTTTTGGTAAAATTTGTAGGTTTCAGACTTAAAGATTTAAAAATCACTCACGTTTCGGTGTTTGTAATCTTCTTCGTGATAGTCTTCAATCCTACTGACTGCGCCAGTTAAATTTATAACACTAATAAAACTTAAAAATTTATTTATTTATACAAAAGCCACACATAAAATAGTTTATAACAATTAATATTTAATACTATGAACGATAATTACTACTGTGTCCTATGGATTCTTACTTTCCATTTTTATATCAAAATATACCTAAGCTAAGCGATCTATCTTAATTTCTAAGAAAAGCATGCGGTCATCGTGTTAGGATGAGCTCATGATGATCTCATTGACCAGGTGCAGTACGTGACTTATATTTTACCATCAATAATTGTAACTCTAGTTTGATAACGACATGTAATGTCGAAACTGCAGTCACACAGTGATTAAAATAAAGTGAAGTTATTCAAAGATTAATTGAGTGTTTTATTTTACTTATATCCAGTCCTATAATTAAGTTCCATATTTCAAATCCGATATTATGGAATATTGGTCTCGCTTTACTCTCGAGGAATCCAGATGTGTTTATTTTGCAATATAAACAATTGTGTGCAATAAAAATAGGAAAAATACAGCCCCTTAGCAAATAGAAACAGATTCGGTGCAATACTATTCCAACAGAGACCAAAAGGTACGGAACTAATAATATTTAAATTTGTGCGCTGACAAAGTGAGACTCTTTGTTATAAAATATATAACCGATCCAAAGATTTGAATAGTTATAAACCTTTTTCTGTACAAGCATAACTTAGAACTAAAAGATAATATATTGTATATAACTGATTCTTGTAGCAGCCGTGGGTTTAATTAATGTCGATATTGGTAAAATAAAAGGAAACACATTCTAGCGCTTCGACAATATATATTGTTGAAACGTTAGAATATCTGAATGAATTTTTTTGAGTTTTTTGGCGTTATAGATCTATGTTAATGATTTTTACGTGATGGACTGGTTATACAAAACGATTTTATTTATTGTTTTCTAATCCTACACATATTTCGGCCTTTTTCAATGGTTCAAGTTAAAACAATAATTAATCTATTTACTTATTATCGGAATCTAGTATGTAAAGCAAACAAAACGAATTAAAATAACATAGAAATGGATAACAATAAAGTAGCTAAAACGTTAAATGCATTTACCTATAGTTGTGGGCTTGCTATTGCAGATATACATACCGTATGCACACATGTTTGTGCGTTTTTGTAACTTTCGATTATTATTTAAAACAAGGTGTTTCTTAATATTGTCTTTGTTGCTCTTTTATTTATATTTCTTTTTTACCTTCATTTGCTATTTAATAGACGTTTATATAGTTTAAAGAATATGGTACTGTGCTGGAGAGACCTATAAGTGTAACTACGGTTAGTTCATGATAAAAGTTTTATCCGGTATTTTTGTTTCTTTTTACCATTTTCTTTCTGTTGAAAACGCGTCTACGTGTATGCTTTGCATACCTGCATGCATCATACATCAACAAACCAGGCATTAATATAAAACTAAAACTAAATATTAATTATATTTATTTAGGATTCAAATTGGGGACTAAAAAGTGGAAGAAAATCACACTACTTGTTTTACGAATTAAGGCAGAAAGTTAATAGTAATTGTAATTAGTAATTACCAGTGATTAGAAATATATTTTGCAGTTATTCTAGAGCAACTTAAAAACTAATAGAAAAATATGTTTTATTAGTGGCAGATATAGATCATTACTATTTGATAATGTTATAATATATGGAGCTGAGGTGTTTTAAGTCACTTATATTGTTTATGCTGTTTTTATCCCACTTTAATTTCTCTTATTTTGGTGTTATTTTCTATGTCGAGGATTTTAATGTTTTCATTGGCAATCCTTGCATGGCATTTGGTATATTGTATGAGTTTGTTTATTCTTTTTCATTTTTGAATTAAGATTTGTGAAAGTTTCTTATTGAGTTATTACGTTTGTATGCAGCTGAGATATTATATTATTTGAGAGTCTAGGCGACTTTTTCTGATAGTTGAATAAGCAGCGTGATATATGTTTGGTGGTTGCAGGGTGTTTCGGAGATTGTGGTATGTGATAGATATTATTTATTCTCTACCCTGCGGTTACCTTAACTAAGTTTGTAGAATAATCATTCTTTTGCTATTGATTTTATTTTTTTAATGTTTTTGTATCTATATTTGAGGCGGGTGAATTTAATGCCTCGATCCGTCAGATTGTTGATGATGATTTTTCTGTAAATTTGGAGAAAATTCGAATGGTATAATCTGAATGATGTCGTTGTTACAACAATTTGTAAATCCATTGTTAGCGTGCGTTATGCTCATACCTATATATATGATTGATTTGTTTACCTCGGTTTCCATTGTAAATTTTATTTTGTTGTGAATATATACACTGCGAGAAATAAAATGGTCAGTCAACCAATTTCTGGTTGATTCAATAGTTTTCGCTGGTTCCCGGTGAGCAATCACTTCAGAATTTTGAATCAAAACGTATGGTTTTTCAAGCTTAAGTTATTGAATCAATGATTTTTCGTGTTTGATATAATATTGTATAGAATATTATTTGAACTTGAATTTTGAAAGAATGTCTCGTGTTGCTAATGCGACAATGTCAATTTATTTGAACGACAATTTACAGTGTTCGATCAAAAGTTGCGGATGATTGAATCTCAGTCAATGAGCAAAAATGTTGAATCAACAATACTGGCAATAAAAAATTTAAAGTAATTGGTTCATTAGTTTGCTTCTGGTTGTCTGAATAGATTATTTGTTCAGTCAACTTGTAAAAGGTGAGAAGTCTAAAAACTATTGACTGGACAAAACCATTTTTCTCAGTGTGTATATATATATATATATACCGGGTGTCTGTTTAAGCTCGGCCACCGGCCATATCTCTGCAACCGTTTATCGTACAACCTCGCGGAAAAAATCTTGATAGTAAAATGGATGACGGGAATTACAACAAAAATATTTTTAAGTTTCCAAAGTGATCG
Organism: Amphimallon solstitiale; assembly: GCA_963170755.1. Taxonomy (NCBI): domain Eukaryota; kingdom Metazoa; phylum Arthropoda; class Insecta; order Coleoptera; family Scarabaeidae; genus Amphimallon; species Amphimallon solstitiale. The sequence goes on along the minus strand of OY720675.1, from coordinate 128,906,595 downwards.
CAAGGGGGCGCAATTCTCAAGATGAATTAAAAATTCGATAATCTTTCATTATATTCTAGATTAAGATAGATTAAAAGATTTACTAGCAAAATTTTTAGACGTTTTTATACAACTTTCATTTGAAACTTATTGATCTAACTCCCATATGAAGGGAAGAGTGGAGGGGGGGGGGGGTATGTCTGCGTACAAAAGTAGGTATAAATTTGGTTTGCCCTAACGGATTTTAATGTTACTGGGCTCATTAGATAGAGAATTTTACAAAGAATTGAAGGATATGTAGCACGAAATTACTGGTTGTCAAAGAAAATAACAGGGGGCGCTGGTCTCAATGTGTGTATATTTCTTGTTTTTTCTTTAAAATTTCAAATGGAACGGTATATTTTTAATATCGTAATATTGAAGCACATAAAAAACTGAAGAGAATGATGAAAACCGGAAGTTGCTACCTTTTTTGTTGACGAAGATATAGTCATACGAAGACAATCCAGGAAAATCAAACTCTTTAAATATAAATTTATATATCTATTGGCAGTAATAATTTTATTTTAATTTTAGTAGGGTCTCTCAGTACGTTTTCACTTGAAATTTCATCATACTCTTCGCTAAATGTGTTTATGTCAATCTTTTTATCGATTTTTTAATTCATTGCATATGTTACGATAGATTCTCCTTTTAAATGTTTTTAAATACTCTAGCTATTATTTTTTAAATATCATTACTTATCCTTTCCAACATTGAAATAAAATAATAATAGTGAACAGTGTATTTTGCTTTTTTTTTTAAATTTTCATCATACAACATGGCATGCACAATGATACTAATTTACATTATGATGAGATTAAGTTATCCGAAGACGTCACGATTATTTTTCGCGCGTTGCTACGTCACGTCTACGTATGAGAATCCCACTCTGCATACTTGTTATTCATGGCGAAGCGACCATATAAAAGAGACGTCAACGGCCAAGAAAATAGAGAGTCTTCCTTTCGACCTGTTCCCGACCAGAACGCTTAGACTTATTTGTCATGAGTGTTCTGATATCCGTCTTTCCTAATTGAATCAGACCCATTGTCGTGTTTCAATTAGGACCTGTCTAAAACCGTATCGCTTTTAGTTAGACCTATTGTCATGAGTAAAAGCGTTCCCGCCTGCCAGATTTCAGTTGAGACAGACCCATTGTCGTGTTTCAATTAAGATATCCCGAATCCGCAACATTTTAATTGAGACAGACCCATTGTCGTGTTTTAATTAAGAATCCGTAACACATTAATTGAGACAGACCCATTGTCGTGTTTCAATTAAAAATCCGCAACATTTTAATTGAGACAGACCTATTGTCGTGTTTCAATTAAGGTATCCCGAAATCCGTAACAATAATAACCGCCTGCTAGATTTTAATTGAGACAGACCTATTGTCGTGTTTCAATTAAAATATCCCGAAAACCGCAAACCAAATTAAATAATTTAAATTCTTTTCCAGATCCGCGTAACGTCATAATAAGATAAAAATTCTCGCACGTAAATAAAATTCCAAATCTCCGAACATAAGTACAAGTCACGCGTTATCGCGAAGTAAACGTTGTACCTTCTCGCAATAATTTTGTCCGATCACATATTTCGCGATAATCGATATCATTTACCGTCATGTACTATCAAAAGTCTGGACAATGTACTAAAAGTAATATTTAAAAGCACTACCGATGAAATAAAATATTCCTAGCATAACAAGACCTGTTGAATTTCATTTTATTGTAAACTCCGATGTAGTTTTAGGTTAGAAAATAAATATTCTATTTATAGATCGCTGGCTGCGACATTAATATTATGATTTAATTTGTTTTCTCTATTGTTAAATCGTATGCGTATAATTTGTGTATATATATTGATGTATTTGTATATAATTTTGTTTGCAATAAACACAATAACGTTGAATCTATCTGTTGTATGATATGTCAATAAATTAATTAAATTCATGCATTTAAAAAACACAAACATCTGTCTAGACATTAAAGTAAGTGTATTAGAACATGAAGAAACAAAGTAATACGTACCCACATAAATAAACTCACGACGAGAGCTAGGCCGTGATACGCAATTTAGATTCACAAAATCACAATTCATTCATTAGCACAAGAAGTCACTTTAAATTTACATTTGACATATTGCTACCGTTTGAAAAGATAGCACGCTTGCCGACATTAGCCCGTGGATATGTAACAGAGTTTGACGTAAGTATAGGCTACCCAACGTGCACCCGTATATGGATGAAAAACTGCTAACAGTCATTTAGAATCTAATATTTTAAAAGAAAATAGATTTTTCTTGGTATGTGGTGGTTCCGTTAAATAAAAGCCGAAAATAATTAACAATAATTATTTATAAATAAACCACTGCATTACAATGTAACATATGCAAGAATTAAAAAATCGGTGAGAAGTTTGAAATAAATACATTTATGGAAAACTATGATGAAAATTCAAGTGAAAGCGAACTATACACTGTCTAGTGACACATAAAATTAAAATAAAGTTATTACTCACAATAAATAAATAAATTTATATTAAAAATTGTTTATTTTTTTTTGGATTGTCTTCGTATGATTATATCTTCGTCAAGAAAAAAGGTAGCAACTTCAGGTTTTCATTATTCTCTTCAGTTTTTTATGTGCTTCAATATTACGATATTAAAAATATACCGTTCCCTTTGAAATTTTAAAGAAAAAACAAGAAATATACATACATTGAGACCAGCGCCCCCTGTTATTTTCTTTGACAACCACGTAATTTCGTGCTACATATCCTTCAATTCTTAGTAAATTTCTCTATCTAATGAGCCCAGAAACATTAAAATCCGTTGGGGCAAACCAAAGTTATACCTACTTTTGTGCGCAGACATACCCCCCTCCACTCTCCCCTTTGTATGGGAGTTAGATCAAAAAGTTTCAAATGAAAGTTGTATAAAAACGTATAAAAATTTTGCTAGAAAAATTATCAATTTATCTTAATCTAGAATTTAATGATAAATTATTGAATTTTTAATTTATATTGAGAATTGCGCCCCCTTGCGATCATTTTGGAAACTTCAAAATATTTTAGTTGTAATTTCCGTCGTCCATTTTACTATCAAGATTTTTTCCGCGAGGTTGTACGATAAACGGTTGCCGAGATATGGCCGGTGGTCGAGCTTAAACAGACACCCGGTATATATACAGTTGTCAATAAAGTAAGGAACACCCTAAATATCAGCTTTAAAACATATCTCTAGCAAAAACGCTCAGGCACGTATTTTTTTATTTTTGAAGACGCATTTTCTTAGATTAAATTGAAGTATACAGGGTTATCAAAAAAGAAGATATAACGTTATCATGTGTTTTTTTAAATGGAATACTCTGTATATTTTTAAGAAAATCAAAAGAGCTTCTCATGAAGATTTCAACGATATATGAGTTGTTGGGGATATCTTTAATATTTACTTGTAGAAATTGAAAAAACACTTTTGGTGGAACAACGTCATAAAATAATTACAATAGAGTTTAACTTGTTTATTTTTAAATCTAAAACAAAAATTTACTTAAGTAAATGTTGAAATTGCTGCCCGTTCACAATCTGACAGTAGCCTAGGCGAGAAATAAACTCAAAATAAAGATTATATGTGTTTAATATATACATTAACCACATATAAAATATTAATTGTAATTATCCAGAATGAAATTTGGATTTCTGTGTTCCAACACAGAGTGCACTGTATGTGCTGTAATATTGTAGAAGGAAAAACATAGTAATTAATATGTTTCCTTCATTAAATGAGAATGATAAGAAATTATCTCTCATGCTTGCAAAGATCGTCTCCGTAAGTATATATACAAATTTCGGTATGATAGGAAAATGGATGCATTACACAGGCCGAGCTGAAGAGCATTCACGTATAGTGGTTACGCGAAACTAATGTATATATGTTAGTCCTCGGAGTAATGGGTTTCTTTTCCTTAAAATCATTAACATTAAAATAATGCAAGTAATTTGTCATCGATTAATTTAAATGCCGCTAATTCAAGAAATTTCTCACGTAGATATGTTCATACATTTAAATATACCGCAAAGAAAAAGATTAATATGTGTTTAATATATACATTAACCACATATAAAATATTAATATATATATATATATTATATATTTCCACTTTTGTCTAACTTTCCAGGGTCGGTTGGCACGCAGGTTGACAATGTCTTCCTCGTGGCGATGTTGGTTGTTGTCCTCAAAACTGAGGATCTTCCAACTGAAGCTACAAATGGCTGTCTGTCACCTGATAGTCTTCCATTTATGCTTACATCTCCAAGGTTTTCCCACCTTATTCCTTGGCTACACCGTACTGATGACGACCAATTAGTCAGAAACACGTGTCTACGGTTGCTCTACAGCGGTATTACCCACTACTTTCTATGACTAAATTATTTACCCGCACTATTTCCACTTTTGTCTAACTTTCCAGGGTCGGTTGGCACGCACGTTGACAATGTCTTCCTCGTGGCGATGTTGGTTGTTGTCCTCAAAACTGAGGATCTTCCAACTGAAGCTACAAATGGCGGTCTGTCACCTGATGGTCTTCCGTTTATGCTTACATCTCCAAGGTTTTTCCACCTTATTCCTTGGCTACACCGTACTGATGACGACGAATTAGTCAGAAACACGTGTCTACGGTTGCTCTACAGCGGGATTACCCACTACTTTCTACGACTATATATATATATAAAGAAAAGAAATATTGCGGATTATAGAAATATATGTATGTCTCTGATTGATGTTTTTCAGCTCCAAGGTTATCCCATCCTATTCCTTGGCTACACTGCGCTGACGAGAACCAAGTAGTTCGAAACACGTGTCCGCAGTTGCATTTTGAGCGGAGTTACCCCATGAAAATCTATACTTTATATATATATATATATATATGGTTTGAAGTAGTCTTTGCCGTTATGTATTAATGTCAGAAAAGAGTGTTGGGGAGTGCCGGACTCCCCAACACTCTTTTCTGACATTATATATATATATATATATATATATATATATACATATAAAAAGAAAAACAGTATAAGAACTGTTACTATCGGGGTGATCGGCCTGTAATTTGAATGAAACTCATTTGTTCATATCTCTATATTTCGTTGCCCTATTTGCAACTTCTTCAGGAGAAATAGAGTTTTTCTTAACAAGTTACACATCTATTAACTCAATTAAAAAGACGCAACAAAACGAAAGTTAAAAACGCATCACCGGACAAACACAACAGCGACCTGATATATGTATAGAATACGGACTGCATATGTGCATATGCATCACCCCGATAGTAACAGTTCTTATACTGTTTTTCTTTTTATACAAAGTATGGTCGATATACATTATTTAAACTGCTATATATACATATATATATTCACAACAAAGAACAACGATCAACGAGAAGTGACAAAGACGTTAAAAGCGTGTCTTTGTTTTTCTCACAATAATAGGAAATCTAGTTTGATTTATAGTTACTGTTTCTTCTGGACTTCTTACTCGCTTCTTGTGTTGTACCGTCTGCCACCCAGGTTGGTATAGTATGTTATTTGATATCGGTTATGTTAAAGGTATGTTTGTTGTATACAGATAGCTGACCACGATAGTATGTTCTGTACCATTAATATAAACCCATATATCATAGTGCAATCTTCAAGAAATATATTATCTACTACCAAATACAAGGGCCATCACAAAAAATATGGTCTGTATACAACAAACATACCTTTAACATAACCGATATCAAATAACATACTATACCAACATGGGTGGCAGACGGTACAACACAAGAAGCGAGTAAGAAGTCCAGAGGAAACAGTAAGTATAAATCAAACTAGATTTCCTATTATTGTGAGAGAAATAAAGACACGCTTTTAACGTCTTTGTCACTTCTCGTTGATCGTTGTTCTCTAATACAAATTTGAAACAAAAAGTGCACGACGAGATGTAGCAAACATACATTTACTGCAACACAGAATAGGACGATATGTGTTTGAAGTTGAACTTCCTCCTATGCAACAAATAATACCACAATATAATACATGTTAAAATTATGGACATATAAAAAAGGTACAGTTTAAAATAGACTATCATACAGCCTGTGATTGTTCTAATTCTGCTCCGATAAGGACAGGTGCCTGAAAGAGCTACATATTTGGAAGACGTACCTCTTGTCCTTAAGCCAACCACGGAAGAACTCTTTTCGTGTCTGTTTTTTCAGCTGAAACATTATGCGTTGTTTGCAAAAATATTGCCTGCACAGCCGCTCTTACCTAATGTAAAATAATATTTGCAGTTCATATTACAGTACTTTTATTTGGAAGCTTCATATCCTGACTCTTTTAATATTGTTGTAGATAGTTTGATACGGTATTTCCAACTGAAGAAAATGTTTGATAGTAAAGTTTACTCCTTACAAGATTGACATTAAACTCGCCAGTAATGTTTCTTAAAATATTTCCGTTCAAAAGTAAAAAAAGCTGAAAAAAATTGTTTAGTAAAAAATTCAATTGCTAATTCATGTGGAGAATGAACAACTCCCCATTTATTACCAAACAATTTTTAAACCGTTTATCAGTACTTAACAAGCTAACTGTGATCCTTACACTAACATTTTTAGATCATGTAGTCATATATGTTGGTGTTACAATTATAAATGCTTATGGATTCATACATTTTATTAGTTTTATAAGTAACCTTAGAAATTATATTAATTCCTATAATGACCCGGAAATACTTAAATCCATATTGATACATACATACATAACACAAATGAACGCATAATCTAATCTTGAAAATAATAAGACTACATGTATCTATTTAATGAATATGTATTACTTAGAGCTAGGCTAATTAATTAACCTGAAATATATAATTTGAAAACGTGGAAGGCATTTTATTCAAATATGTAAATACATTACATTGGCTCTTTGTTACATAGAAATACATTTCTAGCACCCATTCTAATTTACTTTATTTATTATTATAACATCTGTAACCAGCAGCTAAAGATACACAAATAGAACTATTAATGTTTTGAAAAGTAATTTTCTCATGAAAGGCAATTTTTTCCAAATGTACAATAATTTATGTTACACATAGATTTTTGCAACATACAGTCTATGACTACATAACATTATGTTGATCAGTAAAATTAAGGAACAACATTTACAGCAAAAATTCAAGATTCAATGTTAAAAATATAAACTTACATTCAGTAAATATAGATGTTGGATTCAAAGTCGAAAAATAAGATAAAAATTACAAAAGAGTAGGTACATACATAATCGCATACAAGGACACGACATTGACATTACCAGATAACTTTAGAAACTTTGAACTGTCATTTACTTATTTGTGTATAGTGGTTTCGTATGCAGAGACTGATTATTAATTACAATGCAATGGAATTATTATAATCAACTTCATATCTCCGCCATTAGTCGTTACAATTATAATAATTAAATTAGGTATTTAGTTCAACAATTTCAATTTTAATGCCACATAGGTTATAGATGAATGAAGTGCAATATTTTGTCATTATTATCCAATTGCGTTAAATAACAACACTAATTAATAATAATATTAAGCAAGATAATTACTTGTGTCATATAAAAAGAAAAATAATAGTTATTATTAGAGAAATGAACGTACTCATCCGAAGAGTAAAAATGAGGTGTGGCCACCACACGACTTTCTTATACGTATGAAAGTGTTACTTCCGGTCCGAATTTTGAAATTTCATTTATACAAAAAATATTCCATATCCAACTCTAAATACTTTTGTACTCTTCATAAATAAATATAGAATGCATAATTTACGACATATTTCCAAAAAATCGTTATTCGGTAAGAGTAAAAGTGTTACTTCCGATCCGAATTTTGAATTTTTTTTTATACAAAAGATATTTAAAAGTACGTTCTAAATACTTTTATACTCGTAATGTACGTGCCTAGAAAGCATGATATTCGCGAAAGCGAGATATTCGCAAAAAACTGATTTTCGATAAGAGTAAAAGACTTACTTCCGGTAGGAATTTCGAAAAACTTTATTAACACAGTTTTTCTCAAATTTAATTTTGAGTATATTTGAATTCTTTATAAATTAGTTTAAACTTAGTAATTGACGAAATATTTGCAAATTTCGATTTTTTCACTGAGGTAAACTACTACTTCCGGTCTGCCGATTTTGCTTAAAATCTAATCAGTTCTCAAGAGGGAGGTTATATTCGTAAATACAAAATTTGGAATTGATATCTGTAGCGGTTTGACCGCTATCGTGGTCACACACGCACAGACAGACAGACACACATACACAGAGACAGACAGACACACAGACATTTTTTAAAAACCACTTTTTTGGTATCAGGAGACCTCAAAACGTGGACATCTGCATAAATCTCGAGATCGAAAATTTTCATCATCACAATACTTCCTTATACTACCTATAAGAAAGTAAAAAAAATGAGGTGTGGCCACCACACGACTTTCTTATACGTATGAGCGTTTCAAACTATACAATCTTAAGAATTTTTTTATACAAAACTTATTCAAAAGCCTATTCTAAGTACTTTTATTCTCTTAATAAATCGCTATAGAATGCATACTTTGCAAGATATTCGAAAAAAAGTGTTACTCGCTAAGAGTGATACTTCCGGTCCGAATTTTGAAATTTCATGTATACAAAAAATATTGCAAATATAACTCTAAATACTTTTGTACTCTTAATAAATATATGTAGAATGCATAATTTACGACAAATTTTTGCCAAAAATCGCTATTCGGTGAGAGTAAAAGTGTTACTTTCAGTCCGAATTTTGAAATCTTTTTTATACAAAAGATATTGAAAACTATGTTTTAAATACTTTTATAAACGTAACGTACCTGTCTAAAAAGATTGACTTGCGAAATATTCGCAAAAAACCGATTTTCGATAGGAGTAAAAGACCTACTTCCGGTAGGAATTTCGAAAAACTTTTTAAATAAAATTGTTCTCAATTTTAATTTTAAGTACATATGAATTCTTTATAAATTTGTATAAACTTAGTATTTGACGAAATATTGGCAAAATTCGATTTTTTCACTGAAGTAAACTGCTACTTCCGGTCTACCGATTTTACTGAAAACCTAATCAGATCTCAAGAGGGAGATTATATACGTAAATACAAAATTTGGAATAGATATCTACAGCGGTTTGACCGCTATCGTGGTCACACACAGACACACAGACAAGCAGACACAGACAGACATTTTTTAAAACCACTTTTTTCATCACAATCACTTCCTTATACTACGTATAAGACAGTAAAAGTGGATTTTAAAAAATATCTCTCCTTCTCTCTCTCTCTCTCTCTCTCAGCCCTCTCTCTCTCTCTCTCTGTTTGTGTGTTTCTCCCCCCCGTCCGCCCTTTCTCTCTCTCTCTCCCCCTCCCCCCCCTCTCTCCCTCCCCTCCCTCCCTCTCTCTCTCTCTCTCTGTGTGTGTGTATCGATCTCTGTGTGTGACCGCACTAACGGCCAAACGGTTGCAGATACCAATACCAAACCTTTTCAATCTTTATTCTGAGATCTAATTATATTGTACTATAAAATCGGTAGACCGGAAATAGTTGTTTAATTCAGCAAAAAAGCCAAAAATCACTGATATCTCTTCAACTAATAAGTTTAGACGAATTTCTAAAGAGTAGAAAAGTAATAAAAAGCTTTAGAAAGATTTTATAAAAAAAAGTTGTTCGAAATTCCTACCGGAAGTAAGTCTTTCTGTTTTATCGAAAAACTGCTTTTTGCAATTATCTCGCCAATTATGCATTCTATATAGATTTATCTAGAATACAAAAGTATATTGAGCTCGAGATGGAACTTTCTTTTTTGCATAAAAAATTACAAAATTCCGACCGGAAGTAACACTTTTACACTTATGCAATAGCAGTTTTTTGCAACTATCTCGCAAGTTACGCGTTCTATACAGATTTATTATAAATACGAACGTATTTAGAACTATACTTGGAACAATTTTTGTATAACAGAAATTTGAAAATTCGGAGCGGAAGTAATACTTCTACTCTTATCAAAGAGCAGGTTTGTTTTACAAATATCTCGCTAATTTTGCATTCTAAACAGATTTATTAAGTATATCAAAGTATTGACAGCTCGAGTTGGAAAATGTTAGTATATAGAAAATTTAAAATTCGGTCAGGTAATAACACTTTTACTCTTATCGAATAGCAATTTTTTTTGCAACCATTCTCAAATTATGCAATCTATAAAGATTTATTAAGAGAATAAAAGTAGTTTGAGCTAAATTTAGGAAATTTCTGTATTAAAAAAAATTCAAAATTCGGACCGGAAGAAACACATTTAGAGCTTTATTTTAATAAAGATATACAGAATTTAAAACTTAATTTGGAAAAACTTTTGTATCCACATTTCAGAACGCATATAGGTATAATAAGTCTCGTGATGCCCAGACCTCATGTTTTTATTAGTTATATATCACCTTATTTAATTATTAGGTTTTAGTTGGAGATAAGACTCGTCAAAAGTCTAGTTTTATGAGAGTTCATTCTGACACCAACCGTTCAACATTTTACATCCCATCATTTAATCGTTAGTTCTGTTAGTTTCAAGATAGTTAACTTTCCTTCATTTTTTATTATTTGATTTATCTGTAGAATTGCAATTAATTCTTGTTAACGGTATTTTAAATAGTTAAAGCCGTTAAAACCACTAAAGTCATCTAATTTGTAATTTGTCATTGTAAAGTGTTCAACGACATCTGCATGAAGATATTTTCAAAAAATATTGGGCTGAGGATTCGATCTTACCACATTGTCCAATGATAAAATTTTAGTCACTAAGACTTATACAGAAACTCAGCTTTCTTTCTTTGTAACTATCTTTAAGATGAAATAATGTAATGGCTATATAGGGCGTAATAAATTTAATTAACATTTGAGTTGTATTAAAACTTGAAGCAGTTGGCTGGCACTATTTCATGAAATGAAGATATGTAGTCTTATTTAAATGCGAAGAATTTAAAATTATATAAACTTATATCAATGGAGTATGGAGGATGTTGTAAGGCCTTCAAATATTATATAAACAACATAACGGTGTGTACTTTTGAATATTAATGTTCTTTGTTGCTCAAGACTCAGAGTGGAGTACGTCATATGATACGTAAATGTTGGTTCCGTGCAGAAGAACACTAGTGGTACTCAAAAAAGAATTGGGCTATCATGGGCAAATTGACAGCTTCATCTCGAGAAACAACATGACTAATAATGATTAATTATCTTACGCCCTTGAGATATATAATTTATAGTCATACACAATTTCAAAATATGAAATTGAATATACCAATCATTACCACAGACTTAAGGTAAACTACTATGGAATTTATATGCTTTTCTTCAACGGACATTTGGATCTAATCCATTATCATTGTTTTGCTTTGCAGTCACATTTTAAAGCGGTACTCAATCATCTTTCAGTCCAATTTTAGATAGATACAGCTTTGTCCCCGTTTAATATTCCTTGCATAAACACTATCTTCAATTTGATGAAATACATTACCTGATAAAGCATGCGTGGCATGACCGTTAGAAAATTGAATATTATTATAGGCAACTATTATGATAATTTTATGCGGTGATATACATTCCTGCATGTGATATTATTTTCCTAAAATTCTTATTCATTTATTATTAATACATACCCATTTAAGGAAATTAAAAGGCGTACTTTATTAGTGAAACATTTATAATTCAATGTAGAATATGCAATAAATTAAAAATTGGTGAATACCTTGATACTATAATAATAATAATAATAATAATAATATCTTTATCGTCATAAATTCAAAAGAACATTGACATTGTCATTAAAAAAATACACAGATCAGGTACAATATATAACACTTGTCAAACTATAAAATCGTTAATGCTGTAGAAGGCTCCTTCCAACAGATAAAGTTTTAATTGCTTCTTGAATGCACTGAGATTTGTACCGCTTAGCGATTTTAAATTAGCTGGCAATGCATTATAAGCCTTTACCGCCATGTACCTCAATCAATGTACCTCTATCAATAAATAATACAGTTAATGCACTTACGGAACTTGGCGATGCAAATTTAAATAAAATCGAACTAGTCTTATAACTGAAATAAAACTATTACGGCAGAAATTTATATTTAATAGTTTTATTTTTTCTTAACCAAGAAAGGTAGCGATTTCCTAGTTTCACTATTTTCTTCGATTATTATGTGCCCCAATATTTGAAATCTAAAGAAAAGAAAAATAACGTGTATAAAACAAAAAGGAGCCAAGTGCTTAGCCAACCACACAATTATTACTACGCACAGTTCAATTCCCTCTAAAATATATTTATTATAAACCTAGAAATTGATTATAAATGAAATTAAAATACAAGTAAATCGCAGTTATGACTTGTCTTGTACATACCTAGTCTCTCCATACTACCCTTCGCAGGGGAGCTGGTTTAAAAGGCGTTAAATAAAAATCGTGTAAAAACTGAATATGTTGTTGGTGGCAATTTTTATCCTATATTTAATTTGAATTGAAAGAAAATTATAGAATTTTTATTCACCCTGAGAATTGTGCCACCTGACTATTATTTTGGAAACTTAAAAATATTTTTGATAAATTTCTCTTCGTCCCCTTTATTATCAAGATTTTTGCCGCAAAACTTATGCGATGACGACATATTGCCGGTTGCAAAATAGCATATAAAAAATATTTGTAGAATTACTACAAGCTGTACGAATGATAATATATGAACTTTTAATATATCTATTTATTATTATATTCTATTATAAAAAATAAATGATTATATTACGATTCCACGTAAAAAAACTAGATTATGGTTATCTTTTATAATAAATGATATATGAAACTTATTTTAAGAAAATCGTTTGGTTTTCCACTCATTCTCGAAAACCGCAGCCGATATGAAGCACTTCTATTTAGAACTGTATTGGGCATGAAAAATGAACAAACATGACAACATTTTGAGTAAATTCTAACACTTTTCCAATTTAGTTCTTTTGTGTTAAAATAGACTGATGTAGAATGGACATTTACAAATATAGATTTTAGAGGCATTGAGATTTGAATTCAAATAAAATTAGATCACATGGCAAAAACCAACTATCACCAGTACACGTTATTGCTAGAGATCGGCAGTACGTTTACATTGCAGGAATAGACTTAACTATTCAAAACGTGGCAAAATAAGAGATATGATATGACTAAATTACTGTGCACAATTTGGAATGACGATATCACACATTACGAGTGATAATTTAGTGCATGTGTAAAAAAACCCATAAGTCGGAATTGTTTTGTCACTTTGACAGCGATAAAAGTTCACTTTAACTTTTATATCGCCAAAAAGATGTTTATTTACAACCATACGCGTAATGTTGGCATTTCTGACTTTTTAAAAGTTGGGAAGTGTGACTTTGTTCACGTTTACTTCCCGCCCTCTTATTACTGCCCTCATTTACTTCCCGCCCTCTATTACTGCCCTCGTTTCTTAACCTCAATGTCAATCACAATTTAAAACCGTCAACTCGATATGTCAAAATCTTATCGGAATTTTTATCACAAATAATTATTAATTGTATGGTTGTAAATAAAATTAATTGTTACATTAGAATTATTGGAAGCTTGAATACATGTAGATAGGCCGCCCTGCTATTGCTGATATGATGAAATAGTGATTTCTTGTCCTTCTCCATTCGAGCCAAGATATCTGGATTGATACGGGAGGACAGTTTCCCTCAGTTCAAGTGGAGTGCAGACCTTGAAGGCTTTACTAAACATTTCTTTTATAATCTATTCACCGAAAAAAAGTGGCGTATATTTATTTGACGTTTACGCTAGATTATCACAAATCTGACAACTCAATATGTCAAAACTTTTACCGGAATTTTTATCACAAATAAATATAATTATGGTTGTAAATAAAATAGTATACAAACCTCGGTGAAAAGTTTCATTCCTGTCTCGAGATAAAGTTAACCTCGACGCTTCGCGTCTCGGTTAACTACCTAATCTCTCAACAGTAATGAAACACTTTCCACCTCGGTATGTAATATACTATTACCTTTGGTTGGCCTAACAACAACTTGCGTTTTCTCGGTATGTCATAAAATCAACGAACTCACTGTCAAAATGAAATGTCAAAGTCGACGCAACTCTAAGCTTTGCATACTATCTTTGGTTGACCCGACTTCAATTTGCTTACTTTATCATCATAGTGTTCGTTGTGAAGTGTTGTTATGACAAAATTTGCAAACTCATTGTAAGTAATCTTCACAAAATATATAAGAACTGCGTTTTTAAAAACTTAAATTTAGCTGCTAAATGGTAACTGAACTCAACAAATTGCCTCTTCGATAAAACGACTCGTCTTTCGGACTCGTCGTTTTATTAGGCAATTTGTTTCGTACAGTTATCTAGCAACAAAAATTTCGTTAAAAGCTGAAAATTTATCCGGTCAAAGAAAAACTCTCGGTTAATTATAAGTGATAAATAAACATCACTCATTCCGAATTATAACAGGGATCGGCAATCAGGTTTACATTGTAGGGCAGGACTTAAATGTATAGTATTATTCGAAATAACACAGTAATATCTATTGTTATTACTGTGCCCAATTTCAAATTACACTATTCATTTAAGTCCAGGCCTACGATGTAAACCTGAATGCCGATCCGTAGGTACAATTTGTACCATATAAAAACTATTTTATGAAAAATTATGATGAGGAAAATATGTACCTATATTTAACTAATACTGTTAGAATAACATATATAAATTGAAGCCCTTGGTGCAAAAAGGTGTTAACTCACTAATTTACAATTTCGAGAAAAAGTACTTGAAGTTTGATTGACTGGAACTTTTGTTCTAAACACATTGTACTTGTTTTTGTAGTTGATTGTGCGTTGAGATATACTCAAAATTCTTGTGAATGTTGCATTTTGCAAATACAAACCTTCATCTCCTGAAAAATATACCAAAATTTTAAAAAATTTGAGTTAACACCTTTTTCTAAAACTATAATAGCGCAATGGTGCCAATCACAGATTAACAAAAAAGTGTCATCAAAGGAAACTTTATTAATTATTGTATTGTTTAACAAAAATCAAAAATAGAAACATTAGGTACATGTTACAATTTGAAAAGAGATGACAATAATATTAACAATTATTGTTAATTATTGTCATCTCTTTTCAAATTGTAATAAAATCCTCTGAAATTTTCCGGAATGTAAGGAATTTGTTCCTGAATATTATCAAATTTTTTGGCGGCAATGGCACGGTTTTTATTGATGGTCGTTAAAATCGTGTTTGGTGTTTTATCACAACTATCCATTTTTCTATTTTTCTTATATCAACAACAATCCATTCTTCTATTTCATCTAACGAATATCTGTATTTTGTTTTTCCGAATACATCAACCTGTATCCACCTAACGTCTCGGAATAAAACTTTTTCGTTTTTTTCAGATTTCTTTCTGTCGATTAGCCCTAGTTTTCTGGGCAATTCTTTGATGTCCACGAATTTGTCTCCCATTCTTGTAATATTGAATGGTGTTTTTTTTCTTGCTTCGGTCATGATTGATATATACTGATCCACTGTATAAATGTTTTGATGTTTTCTTATTAATTTCTCAACAGCCGCAAAGTCTCTGTCTGAGTCCATAAAAGTGTGGTCCACTTCAGGAAATTTGTGATCAATTTTCTGAAAAATGCCCTCCTTTACCAAATAATGCCATAAACACACAATAAAAAAAATTTTATTCTGTCCTCCAGCTGAATCGCTCCATGCAATTAGATGATCACAACCCCTTGCCTGTTCTCTAATATTTTCCAAAAATGCCAAAATTGAACTACCAACTTCCTCGGGACCACGAGATGCTTGATCTTCCGTCCAGATATGAAAATATCCTCGTCCATTTTGCTGCTGTGTAGAAATCAAATGAATCCCCAAGTTATATAGCCAAACTTGCCGTAAATAGAAAGCTTTGCTTGTTGAAATCTTAGGCAAAGGAAGTGTCTTTTGTAAATCAAAAGTGATGTACAATACATTATCATTTTCTTTTGCAAAATTTCGGTCAGTTTTTTGTTGTTCAAAGGCTTTCTTGAATTTGTAAATGTGCTCATTATCATTACTACTTACATCGCATATTTTACAAGTATCTGTTTTCGGGGATCCAAAACCCAAATTAAAGTCAGTAACGAAAATGCGTCTATAGGTAGTACTGGACACGGGACTTACATTACTGTTCATACATTGTTCCTTAAACATATCGTACATTTTATTGATCGATAACCACGGTGAAAGGTAACGACGGTTAGGATTTTTATGTCTCGAATAGTGGGACATTTCACTGGGATAAGACGTGATATGGTCTTGAACCAGGTTGCGTTGTTCTTCCGAAGTAGCATTAGGTCGGTTGTCATGACGGCCTCTTCCATCTTCTTTAGGAGCAGATCTTCCACTTGATATTTGATTCCGTATTAAATCAATCTTTTTTCGACCAATATTTAACATCGACATCACTGCTTCTTTACACACTTGACGACGTTCACCTTCAACTTTAAAGAAATACCTATAAGACTTCTGACGACACTTATGAGTACCAGAAGGTTGCTTAACTTCAAACGGTTCCAAAATGCCAAATAAATAAGCGTTCTTTTGATTTTCATTCAATGAATAAAATTCTTCAAACAAACGGATTTTAGCTTCATTAGAGAATCTGCTATCACATTTTAATCGACACTTCTCTCTACAAAGGGGTTTATCTGTACAAAAGACTTTCGCGGGCTTGTCTATTCCTTTGTATGTTTTATATGATTTATACCTTTCTCTTTATTCGATTTGTTTTGGTTACGTTTCCACATTTTAGGATCACACTTTCTTTTCCTAGATTTTTTGCCTTCGTGGACTGTTGTAGGTTCAGGTGAATTTTGTTCTATCTCCTGGGAGAAATTATTATTAACAACAATTTCTGGATCTTGAGCAACTTCGCCTTCAGCTTCAAAATAATAATAATTATTATTGTCAAGTTCCTTTTCGTTGCTACGAGGTAAGTTTTCAGTATGATATTCGGATTGTGGGCGACCTAAGGCTGGTGGTTCCACTGCTATCACAACTCGAGCCCTCACTGTACTCAATGGTTCATCATCTGAGGAACTGCTGTCTTTTTCATCAGACGACTCTACCATTGGAGTCGCTAAAGCCATCTCAACGATTTTCTTTGTCCGATCACTCATCTGTACAATCACAAGAGAAACTTGTTAACAAACTAGGTATTCGAAAAGACGCAACGATTATAATGGAATTAGTGACAAGTACACTTAGGTAATACTGTTTGTGATTCAACAGGAATTAATAATTTATTATTATTTTAGGTTATGTATACATAGAACCATAAAATATTAGTTTTTGGAACATGATTTAACCTTTCCATCATTTTTCACAATATAACATAAAACACTTACCTTGTGTTTTCGTAGAAAAACACCCAAAAAGGTACGGATACACTTTTAAATAGACTATTAGATTTAGATAGACTATTAAACAAAGTACAAACTGCAATACAAAAAGGTGTTATCTCCGGAGTTAACACCTTCATGCGAACAAAGTATGAGTTAACACGTTTTTGCACGCAAATCTTTTCTCCTGTCGAGAGATGACACTTTTATAGTTTTCTACAACGGCGCAATGTGCGCCATCTGGCTGCTGGAGATTTTACCAGTAGATGAGGAATGAGTTAACACCTTCTTGCACGCAAAAATTGTTAATTCAGAAAAACCGTGAGTTAACACCTTTTTGCACCAAGGGCTTCAATTCAAAATATAAAATTTCGTTCTATAATTGTATCAGTGATTAGCAGCAATAATATATTTTGATATTATCTTTCCCACTGAGAAAAGTAATAATTTTCATTTGTATGAGATAATTTGTATTCTGATGCAGATAGATTATATCACTTTGTTTATTAGATGGTATTAAACAGGAGATAAGTTTATTCACATTAGAAGAAAATATGTTAGTATTTCATTAATGAACACGTACTTACCAATGTGGCAAGTATATATTATTATTAAGATTGTTATTAAGTTGTAAATAAATATATTTAATACCTACGGCAAAAACATAAATACTCTGTATATCCACCTACAAAGCTGTTTAATTTTGTTGCACGAAAATATATTGCTGAGAAATATAAAAAATATATAATTGGAATTTTAATGTGCAAAGAAAACAATGAAAATCAAATTACATTCTATAATTTAGTTGCAGAAAAAAATCATATGAATATTTGAATTAAAAAGTAATATAAAGCACACCACTGATCTTTGTTCTATATAATGGGACCGTTACACCTACATAATTATACATATATGAATGAATTAATAATTAATAAATTGAATTCTAGTCTCGGTATAAAAACTTTCAGTTTTATGTCACCCTTGTTAAAAAAAGAATAATTTCTCACGCAATGAAATACAGCAGGCAGATGCGCTATATTAATTCTGCTGAACGTTTTTATTAATAAAAAAAAATTGTTCCGAAAGAAGAGAAAAAATAATTATTATTGCAGTACGTGTATTGCACACCTGTATGGTAAAAACTATAGCGATGAAAGGTTGTCGACTTTTAGAAGAAATATGGCAGTGTGAAAGAACTACTTTATATCAACAGTTCCGAAATCTCTAGAATTGAATAACTGGCTATAAAAGAATTATGTGCAGAAGCTCATATACCTTTCCTTGTAAAAAGATTTGATTGATTTACGAGGACATGTAGTAGTAGTAGTATACTGATGTAAAGATTCTGGTCTATAGTTACGAGTTTTAGAGTGTTACCAACATAATGCACCGTCTAAATTAACAGACGGGTTGTCTGTAGAATCCGACTTCGTTCAATGGATACACAAAATGGGGTGTTATGGAACGAACATCGTTCACTAATAAGAGAATAATTAACTATACATAAAATATTTGCATCATATATGTATATTGGAGGCTCACCTCCCGTAAAATTCTCTTAGATTTTATTATGCCGTGTTTACACGGTCAAATAAATTCATGAATAAATTGACGAATGTATTCAGGAAGAAATTCATGAATTTATTCATCAATAAATTGATGAATTGACCGTGTAAACGCAAACATTCATCCAATATTTTATTGACGATATCCACTACTACCAACCATCAAATAGTGACATTTGTTTTCTTGCAACCTTTAAATGTTTTTGTTTTCATTTATCAATTTGAAGGTTACGCGGAACTTGTTAATCTGGTATTTGTAGGGGTTAATAATACGCGATTATACAGTATATGCAAAATATGGACTTATAGCTTGCAGATGGATACAAAAGCATATCCGAATATTTTTATATGTACTTGATTATAGTAATCACAAATATCTTTTTTGTGAGACTTGATCATGATCATTAAAATCATCGGTCCTCTGCAACGTTTATATAGAATAGCAATAGTTGCATATTATTTATTGGAACATTAATATTTCTTTACAAATACGACTGATTTTACTAACTTTATCAATCTTTTATAATAAAAAAATTATTCACGGGGCAGAAGGTTCACAATGCGAAAGTTGGCGTGTATTTTAAACTAAAATGTTACTATATTTCGCTAGAAAAATGACGAAAAATTAGAGCGCGTTCTAATTCGACAATTTATTCGTGAATTTATTTGACAAGAAAAAATTGACGACAAGTTTAGCGTTTACACGATTCATTTAGTTCCTAACCTAGATGAATTGTGAAAATCTAAGATAATTTAACGAGTTGGTACAACATGGGTGCTTTTGGACGTCCAACTGTACAACTAAGATATATGTGGACGTAAGAAATGCGAACGGATAGTTAATTTTAATCAAGTCCGCACAAAGTGCGAATATAAGTAAAATAAAACACAAAAAAGTGGTAGTATCAAAGAATTGATGAACTTTCATTTCAGAAGAATTTCGTATTATTAATGAACCTGAAATATGAAGCATGTAAAAAATCAAACCCAGTAAGACCTCAGTAATGGTAGTATGACAAAAGATGATACTTAGTATTTAGTATCTTAAACAATTATATTTGTTCCTATTATTAATATGGCTTGCCGTATCAGAAATTGTCATGTATAACATCAATAATAATTAACCTATAATTTTTGTAATTTCGGTGAATTAATTTATAAATGTATATGCGCATTTTGAAACAATAAAATGAGACATTGTGGATATGCACGATTTAAAAAATTAAACAAATCTTGTATTTTCGTTTTGTTCTGTACGTTATTATTTCTTTAAGATATTTATTTTTGTTAATAGAATTACACACATTTGATTAACGTCCAATGAATAGATATATACTAAAAATTAAATGACTAAAATAACAATCCTATTAAGTAAAACATGTTTCTTCATTTAAATTCTGAGTACTCTTAGAAAATTACTTTAATAACAATAACTACTTTTGAAATGAAATTAATATTATCTAACGTTTTACAAGAATAATAATCTCCGGCACTTACTACAAGAGCATAATTTATATGAATAAATATATATATAAGGTTAGTTTATAGACAAACTACTAACTGGAAGTTTAACTATTTTTGAACTTGATATTTATGACGGATACACGAGTAGGTACTAATGTCAATGGCTTCTTGTCCGAGACCTTCAAACTTCCGACGGCCCCCAAACAAGAATACATGGAGAGCGTTTTACCACACCTTTCACATCCGTACAATCACACCTTCATAACTCACGACATTTAAAAAAGAAAGCTTTTACATCTCGAGTTGTTCCTATTCCATGCTATAATTTACTGTGTTGCATTATAATCTGTATTTACAATTTGAAAGAGAAATCATCATAGAACCTCCAAGTATGTAACGACCTTTCCCTAGTCATTGCATTAAAAAATATTTCAACTAAGTTAAGTAAATGAGAAAGCTGTCGTCTATTAAAATTAACGATTATCAATTAAGTATCACTAATCAATTTAGTAATTCATATGTAAAACAAACTAATTTCTATTCTATACTAAGTCGGTAATTTATCTAATTCCTTTTCCGCTTTTGTACATGTATATATGTATATTTGTGAATTGTGCACGGCGGTAGCTCTGTGTAAATTACAATATCATTGCAGAATAGTTCGAACTAATGAGATAAATAATATTTTAAGTTATTTTAAAAATATAATTAAAATATTACGTATACAGAAGCGGATTTTAAACTTCCTGGCATTTCCACAGCGAAAATTGATTTTGATGTTGTATTTCTATCTTGTTATTTTGTGTCTTTTTTTACGTCAATGGTACAAAGTTACTGTTCTAGATATTCACATTCTTACATAACTTGGTTTGTGTGTATATACTGGTGTCCCAACGAAGTAGTAAAGTCCATTATTGGTATCTAATAATGTATATAGCAAAAAGCAATCGCAAACGATTCAATTTAAAACCATTTTTATTCTTATACAGAGGGTTTGACAACGGCGAACCAACACAGGCTTATGTTTCTTAAATAGAAAGGCTATGCATTTTTTTTTCATTTTGCGATAGTCCTTTAAGAACTTAACTGTCATGTATTTGTAAAAGCCTGTCTGCAACTGTTTCTGAGATATGGCGATTTTCCATTAAAAACTGTAGAACTTGCTATGAAATGGTGATTAATGATGAAAGACCTATTATAGGCTCAATTAATAGAGGTGTTACTTCAGTATTTACATGTGGATAAAAAGTATTAAAAATCTACCATTTAAAAGTACCTACTTCTATGTCACTGTAGCTGTGATAATTCTTGAATTATTAAGCTTGATACTTCAAAACTTAAAACGCAATGAAAATTACTTATTTGATAAAAAAAACTCTTTTCCATTAATTTTAGTATTGCTATGTATAATACAAGTCATTACACCTCATATTTTTAAAATAACACTTCGTAATCTGGTTTATTCAGATATAAATAACGTTCTAAAATTTTTGCAATATCACAAACACAAAAACTTGTATTTTTAAATAGTATACATTTAGCCCTATCCAGTTGTATGTAAATAGACAGAGTGTTGTAGTTAATTCTTTTTTAGAATTTTAACTTCAGTAAATCCATGTAATTTTAAAAAAACATGTGTTGAAATGTAGAAATAAACATTAAATTTGCGTAATAAAATGATATCTCTACTAATTGAGCCCATACTATTTTGCCGAACACTTTGTATAAATAAAAATATTTTTAATTGTAGAGCTCATAAATTATCTATAATTCCTGTATTTATAATTTTTCGCTATCTGCATCATTAAATACCAGTAATTTACTCCCTCGTAGGGACATCCCGTATATACCGGTTGTCCAAGAATATTCTAAAAGAGTAATATCGTCCTTATTTGAATAGATATAATAACATAAAAAATTCTTTTAGTTTTAGTACTTTCGAACGCAAAAGTGTAAAGAACCATCACCCCCATTCCTCTCTTTTCAAATTACAATTGGCCGAAAACAATAGTAGTTATCATTCCAAATGTGGTAATATATCGCAGTTTAATGGGAGCTCCAGTGAAATTTGAAAAAAAAAGAAAAAGTGAAACAAAAAAATTATATTGAGAAAATTTGCTGTAAATAATACTTTAAAGTTACGTAGCAAGTTTGATACAAAGAACTATTATAACAAATATTCAATTGGCTGCTTGCCAATTAACAATTTTCATCACGCTACGCAACTGCTAATTTTTATAAGGAAGTTTACAAGTTTATATTTCAGGCTTATGAGGTTACCTACTAATTTCTTGCTGCGTTTTATAGTGCGCATGTAAAATTACTTAAATGTCGAACAGCTTTAGGTTTCATAAAGTAGTCACAGAAACATTCCCATCAATAATGTATATCACATATAGCAAGTTGGTTGCTGTGATAAATATAAAACTTACTGTTTCCGTAGTTATAGCAGTGGCCCTTTTGAAATCTGAATGTTTGTGTTCGAAAGCACTTCAATAAAACCTCAATCCATATGTTATTTTCAAGTGTGCTACCACGGGGCCTCTTACAAAATTTTTGATAATGTACAGAAACGCTTTGTTACTAAGTTGAACAGATATTTAATAATAATATAAGCGTTTGTTGTGTGCCTTGGTGTTTAACGCTGAATGGAATAAGTAAATTGAAAAAAAATCCGCTGGTACTTGTCGCCAAAATGTGCAACGAAATTTGAAGGAAATTTTACATTCTATACCATCTGTATACAATTTACAGCCAACGGGAAATGTTGAAATAACCAACAAATTTGCTGTTTGCAATGATGATGATTATGCAAACCATTATCACTTCTACTAACTCTTAGCAGCCTACAAGTAACATATTGGTTTTATAGGGACCGCTTTGCACTTTAAATATAACCGCCATATTTTTGACGCGTTGTTGTTACTGTTGACAAAAATTTAGAATAAAAATTATTAAATAAATACTGTGACCTTACATATATACATTTATACGTACAACGTATATTCATATATGCATGCATACGTTTTACGTATAAATGTATATATGTAAGTCAGAGTATTTATTTACTGCTTGATGTTAGTTTTTAACATTCATATGTTTACACTTTTCATTTTCGTTTCAAAAAAATTAAAATACAATGTCTAGAGTACAATAGTAGATTCAATTTTAATCAAGAATCGGCTCTTTTACATTACTCTATATGCATTTTTGTATGAAAACGTGATAATTTTCAGAAACAGGATATTCTTTTTTATAAAAATCTGATATATTTGTTATATTGGCGGCACTCTAATATTGTACAGCTACAATTGTAAATTATAGAGTAGAGAAAGAATTGCAGAAAAATTGGCTTGTTTGAGAGTGCCATTAATATAAGTATATTTTCAGCTCAAGTATACTCCATAAGCAAAAGACAATGTACCGGGTGGCCAACTAAGAATGGCCGCCGGCTATATCTCAGAAACCAGTAGTCATATTGCTTCCGGGTAAAAAAATTTCAAGTAAAAGTGCCCAAGAGAAAATGCTGGAAATTATTTTGGAGTTTGTAAAATGTCCGCAAGGGGGCGTAACAGTCAGGATCAATGTTAAAATTTAGAATTTCTTCATATTTTTACAAATTAAGGGGTATTGAAAATTTCTAAATTTTATTCCTTACACATTCTTTAATACTTTGAGTCTTGCACATTTTTCACTATCTAGTGAAATAAAGTGGTGGGGGCAGTTCAGATGTTTTTTTAAATAAACTAGGATTACTCCCGTTTAGCTTAACCGATTTGAATAAGTTTAATCTCATTTGAAAGAGCCTTGTTTGCTCTACAAACTGAACTTGTGTTTTTGTATCACCGGTAGACGGCGTTATCTGAAATGTCAGCAAATAATAGGCTTTTTTTTAAAAAAAGTTAAATACAATGATATATTTCTTTTTACATAAGCTAATGAAGAATTAAATCCTCTACATTTCGGTAAAAAAACCAAATTTGTATGTTTATTAGAACAGGAGATATTGACAAAAATATATCAAAATTCATAAGTTCTCCTGATTTACTGGCCTTTTTTTTTATGAAGCTAACAATTTTGAGCTAAATATATTATTATTATCTAACATATTATTATTATCAAGAAAAACGTTATACCATTTTCAAAGACCCTGTTTAATAAAGCAAGATTATTTTTAATACTTATTTTAATCCAAAAAATACACCATTGAAAATAAAAAAGTAAGCTATGAAAAAATAAAACAATAACTCTGTGTTAAAACGACCAATTGTGAAAATAATAAATATTATTGTCAGTTTTTGATTGATTCCGTTTACTTTTTTGTGTTTGGGAAAACTTCTCTCTTAGTGAGATGCGGTTAGCGAATGAAGAGACATTCGATATAATTGGTGTCTATTTCGAATGCATGCGAAATGCTACATTTGCTTCCAGAGTGTATGCTACGCAGTTCGCTGGAAGACGACATTATGCGAGCAGTGTTTTTCGTAGGTTAGTGGAAAAGCTTTGGACCACCGGAAATATTAATCTTCCGGTGTATAGAAGGCAACCTACTGGTCGAACCGAAGAAAATGCTATAACAGTATTAGAATATATTGAATTTAATCCACATGTAGTGACCGAAACCACAAGTAGAGAGTTGGGCATTTGTAGAACTACGGTCCCAAATATATTGAAAGATTTAAGTTAAAAATAAAACAAGCTTTATTTCGAGATTTTTTGTAAGGCCTTTGTTAGATTTGCTTTATCTCCTACAGTTTGTTTTAATACTTTTAAGCATTAAGCATAACAGTTGTTTTTAACGTTCCGTACTCGGTTCCCTTAAGTTTAACTCATACATTCATCTGCCTATTTATTGTCTGTTTACCGGTCACGGCCATTTTTATCCGATACCGTTTATATAGACCATAGTAATACTTTATAATAGTAAGTTACCTAAGACAGTGTCTAACAAGTTTGGATAAATTTGATCTCACAGTTTCGTTCACGTTTGCCATATTATTTTCAGGATGAATCCATATTACATCGTTCTTCATCAAGCTTTAACGGCTGAAGATTTCGATCGTCGGATTGACTATTTATGAAAATTTGAAATACATGATTTTCGAACGTTTACATAAAATTACGTTTATGTGATTTTGGTTTCTTAAACAGGAACTAACGAAATGTTATACATTTTTTTTATTTAATATATTTTTATATATTTTGCATCGGTATTACAGGAATGCCTTTCATATTTCTTCCGCTTTTGTGACATTTTATTATTTAGTCTGCGTGTTAGAATTATATATATATATATATATATATATATATATATCCTACTATCATTAGCGCGTCCGTACATTGTGAATTTCCATTCAATAGAGCGTCCGCCTACATAAAGCGCCCGTATATGGACGCTCTAAGCACTTTCCATGTAAAACTTCGTTAACAAGCTTACATGGTGATATAATGCTGTTTAACAAAATTTCGGAAGACGCTATTTTGTCGACAATATGCATGTAATATAACCATTTTGCGTATACTATTAGTTCAGGGTATTTCTACGCGAGGCGCTGCATCGTGTGCCGTATATTTTGAAATATACACATGTCTTTTATATTCTCGATAATCGAGCGTCCGGACAATTTGGCAACGCACACAGAATAATTCGTAAAGGACACTGGTCTTTATGGTAGATATGTATATACGTAAACATGCATGTATCATAAACTAAGCTGTTTATTTACTTTTTTCTTCGTAGTATAAAGAGGTATTGTGATGACGAAAATTTTCGACCTCGAGATTTTTACAGATGTCCACGGTTTGAAGTCACCTGATACCGAAAAACTGGTTTATATATAATGGAAGTTATAAAAGCGAAAAATTCTACTTTAATACTTGATAATAATACTTTTTGTAGAAATTTAAAAAATATTGTTGGCAAAAATGAGGTAAATTCTTATATATAGACATGACCACAAAAATCTAATTAACCAGGAAAAAAATTAAAATTAGTGGCATAATATTTTCGTTGAATGCAATAAGCCGAATCTGTGGAACGTGAGTGAGAGGTAGCGGAGCATCTGCTGGGTTATCTCGTCAGGCGCTGGTTGAATGTAAATTTAGCAAGTGTCTAGAAAGCAGTTTTGTTCCATTTTTATGTTATAATTATTTCGTTTAAATAATTGAGTGTTTTGTTATAACTGACTAACTGAGTACACTTTGAAAGCCATGTTTTGTACCTATGTGTAACAGTGGTTATAAATCCAAGAAGGAAAAAATGTAATTATTTAAAATTCCCGGGGACAACTTTAGCAAATTACAAAAAGAATCCTTGTACTGAATAAGAACTTACCTAAAAAGACTATGTGTATTGAATTAATTTTAATGCAAATTATATTATTTGCGAATTAGAAAGTTTACATAGTTAATTAGGTCCTTTAGTTGAAAAACCTATAGTTCAGTAATGTTATTAAATATCTTTTACTGTGGCGTTTACAGTTGATAAATGTTTAAACTATAATAAACGATTATTGCAGATCCAACTTCATAGAAACAAATTAAGAGTTAGTGCAATCAAAACAATTTTTCCAAACTGCCTATCTCAAAGGAAAGTAACACACTAATCATTTCCAAAAACAAAGAAAAAAGGTAGATATGGACGATAAAATAGATGATACAGAGCCAGTGAGTGGATAGCCCATTATTGTTAAACGTAGGTCAAGTTTTCATAGTAAAAAAAAAGTTTGGTTTAGAATTCTGATTGATCATAATAATTATGACTCATTGACGTTTTCTCTGTAGAAACGCAGATTGTTACTTTAATAAACAACATGTATCAAAAAATGAGGTGTGGCCACCACACGACTTTCTTATACGTATGAAAGTGTTACTTCCGGTCCGAATTTTGAAATTTCATTTATACAAAAAATATTCCAAATCCAACTCTAAATACTTTTGTATTCTTCATAAATATACATAGAATGCATAATTTACGACATATTGCAAAAAATCGTTATTCGGTAAGAGTAAAAGTGATACTTCCGATCCGAATTTTGAAATTTTTTTTATACAAAAGATATTGGAAATTAAGTTCTAAATACTTTTATATTCGTAGCGTACCTGTCTAAAAAACATGACTTGCAAAATATTTGCAAGAAACTGATTTTCGATAAGAGTAAAAGACCTACTTCCGGTAGGAATTTCGAAAAACCTTTTTAATAAAATTGTTCACAATTTCAATTCTAAGTACATATGAATTCTTTATAAATTTGTTTAAACTTAGTAATTCACGAAATATTTGCAAAATTCGATTTTTTCACTGAAGTAAACTACTACTTCCGGTCTGCTGATTTTGCTCAAAATCTAATCAGTTCTCAAGAGGGAGATTATATTCGTAAATACAAAATTTGGAATTGATATCTGTAGCGGTTTGACCGCTATCGTGGTCACACACACAGAGACACACACACAGACAGACAGACACACAGACATTTTTTAAAAACTACTTTTTTGGTATCAGGGGACTTCAAAACGTGGACATCTGCAAAAATCTCGAGGTCGAAAATTTTCATCATGAC
This sequence comes from Amphimallon solstitiale, assembly GCA_963170755.1. Lineage (NCBI taxonomy): Eukaryota > Metazoa > Arthropoda > Insecta > Coleoptera > Scarabaeidae > Amphimallon > Amphimallon solstitiale. The sequence goes on along the minus strand of OY720675.1, from coordinate 128,878,438 downwards.
AATACTTCCTTATACTACGTATAAGAAAGTAAAATTAGGGAAAAATCCAAATTTCTTGGCAATGCAGTCGAACTGGATTTTTCAGTGGGACAAGTTATGATCTTTTCTTGAGCTAACTACAACTACAATAAGAGACAACGTTGTCATAAAGAAAAAAATGAGGTGTGGCCACCACACGACTTTCTTATACATATGAGCGTTTCAAAGTATCGAATTTAAAGAATTTTTTTATACAAAAATTATTCAAAATCCTATTCTAAGTACTTCTATTCTCTTAATAAATCTCTATAAAATGCATACTTTGCAAGATATTATAAAAAAAGTGCTACTCGCTAAGAGTAAAAGTGCTACTTCCGGTCCGAATTTTGAAATTTCATTTATACAAAAAACATTGCAAATCTAACTCTAAATACATTTGTACTCTTGATAAATATATACAAAATGCATAATTTACGACATATTTGCAAAAAGTCGCTATTCCGTAAGATTAAAAGTGCTACTTCCGGTCCGAATTTTGAAATTCTTTTCATACAAAAGATATTTAATTTTATCTTTTAAATACTTTTATACTCGTATTGTACCTGCCTAGAATGTATGGCTTGCGAGATATTCGCAAAAAAATGATTTTCGATAAGAGTAAAAGATCTACTTCCGGTAGCAATTTCGAAAAACTTTTTTAACACAATTTTTCTCAAATTTAATTTTGAGTACATTTGATTTCTTTATAGATTTGTTTAAACTTAGTATGTCTTCTATAGCGATTTATTAAGAGAATAGAAGTACTTAGAATAGGATTTTAAATAATTTATGTGTAAAAAATTCTTAAAATTGTATAGTTTGAAACGCTCATACGTATAAGAAAGTCGTGTGGTGGCCACACCTTTTTTTTTAAAGAAGTATCTGCTTGTTATGCAGGACCAAGTATTAATATACTCTCCAACTTCTAAGTACATTTTACACAGTGGGCAACATTACGAATTCTTTAAGTCATCACAAACGTACAGTTGTTGTCCTTGAATAAAAAAAATGACACTAAAAGTACAATTATATCAATTCAAGTCAATAATATAAATTCATTTCTGAACTTTACAATGCATTTTGATCAAAAGTAAACATCATTCTAGCTCTAAACTGATTTTCAAGATATTTTTATTTGCTAACAATTTTAACATTTATATTGTTTGAAAGAAGCAGTTACCTTTTAAAATAAGTAAATCCAATTTTGAAGTTTCTTAATGTTTACATCCTCCGATCTGATTATAGTCGCATTTTATGATCTTTGTTTCCATCGCTCAAACGCAATGAATTTTAAATGCACATGTCTTCTCTTTTTAAGTACAACAAACACCATATATCTAGTCATAACAATGAATTCTTATTAAATAGTATTAAGAATCCGCTACTTCTATATGTGTGATATATGGTTTTTATTATTTCCCTACTATTATTTCTGTCATGTCTAAATCATCATTAGACAGAAATTTACAAATTACCCGGCAATAGTAAATATTGATAAAGATAGTCATATTGAGTCACAAAATCAAGTTTTGTTAGATATATTCCCTTTGTTGGCCATTGAATTCAAAAGCTTCTACCAAACCATCTGTTAGGATAATATTGGCTCAGAAAATGAGGCGTCGACATCACACGACTGTCATAGATGTATGTGATTCGAATTAGTTTTACAAAGTTGTTCTGAATGAAGTTTTAAATACTTTTAACAACTTAACAAATTAGTATAGAATGCACAATTTGCGAGGTAATTACAAAAAGATTCTACTCGATAAGAGTAAAAGTATTGTTCCAAATCAAGCTTTACATCCTTTATGCTTGTAGTCTATCTGTCTAGAATGCAGAATTTTGGGAGATATTCACAAATAACTGTATTCCGATAAGAATGTAAAGTCAACTTCGAGTAAGAAGTTCGATATTTTTTATAAACTTGTTTTATAATTCTGTTTTAAATACTTTTCTATACTTTAGAAATTCGTCTAAACTTAGTAGTTGCCGAGATATTGGTAAAATTGGATATTTCGAGTGAGGTAAATTACTAATTACGCTCTACCGAATTTACCGAAACTCTAACCAGATCTCGAGAGGTAGATTATACTCTTAAATATAAAGTTTCATATTTTAAGTCTTGTGGTCATACAAAGCGAGAGTTAGGAAGAGGATAGGAAGGAGAGAGAGAGAGAGAGATGTTTGCAAAAACCACTTTTTCTATATCAAGTAATTTCGAAACTTGGATATCTGCTATATCTCGAAATCACACTACTTCCGCATAACGAGATTCAAGAAGATCCCGCCTAGTTAATATCTAAACACATTTTTTAGCTAACCGTCTCTTTGGAGCAATTTTTTTGGATTTATCGGAAAATGTCTAGAAGTATATTTTTGATTACGAGTAGGTCATAACAGGAGTATGCATTCTGTTTTTACTTTCTTATACATGGTATAAGGAAGTATTATGATGATGAAAATTTTTGACCTCGAGATTTTTGCAGATGTACACGTTTTAAAGTCCCCTGGTACTAAAAAAGTGTTTTTTTTAAATCTCTCTCTCTCTCTCTCTCTCTCTCTCTCTGTGTGTGTGTGTGTGTGACCACGATAGCGGTCAAACCGCTATAGGTATCAATTCAAAATTTTGTATTTACAGGTATAATCTTGAGAACTGATTAGATTTTCAGGAAAATCGACTGACCTGAAGTAGTAGTTTACTTCAGTGAAAAAATGGAATTCTGCCAATATTTCGTCAACTACTAATTTAAACATATTTAGAAAGAATTCATATGTACTTAAAATTAAAATTGAGAACAATTTTATTTAAAACATTTTTCGAAATTCGTACCGGAAGTAGGTCTTTTACTCCTATCGAAAACCAGTTTTTTGCGAATATTTCGCAAGTCATGCTTTTGAGGCGGGTACATTACGAGTATAAAAGTATTTAGAACTTAATTTTCAATATCTTTTGTGTAAAAATAAATTCAAAATTCAGACCGGAAGTACCACTTTTACTCTTATCGAATAGCGATTTTTTGCAAATATGTCGTAAATTATGCATTCTATATATATTTATCAAGAGTACAAAATTATTTAGTACTAGATTTGCAATATTTTTTGTATAAATGAAATTTCAAAATTCGGACCGGAAGTAACACTTTTACTCTTAGGGAGAAACACTTTTTTTCGAATATCTTGCAAAGTATGTATTCTATAGCGATTTATTAAGAGAATAGAAGTAGTTAGAATAGAATTTTGAATAATTTTTGTGTAAAAAATTCTTAAAATTGTATAGTTTGAAACGCCCATACGTATAAAAAGAAGTCGTGTGGTGGCCACACCTAATTTTTTCCTTTTACTATTGCATCGGCATAATATAATTTATTCATACAGCTGGCCGTCAGATAAATTAGTTTAAATCAGAAAATGTATGTTTCAAATATTAATAAAAAGACTAAATATGTAATTATTAATTGCCAATAACGCCTATATAAAAATGTTAAATATTTAGAACTGAATATTATATATATTTTAAATCTTTCCAAATATAGAATTTTATGTTTAGCGAGTCTTTATCTTGAATGACTATTGAATGGTTATTATGAATTTCCAGACATTCATTTCTCGAGGGAATATTCTTCTCTATGTATGACGCAAAAAAAAAAACAAACAAACAGAAACTACTACTATTTTCTGTTCTGAACAATATAACCCACTGTGTCGCCGAATGTAGATAAATGTGTTCATTGTATTACTCCTCTTGATTTAAAGTACATATATTTTTATAAAGTAAGCATACAGACACATTGTGGCAACATTGCTGGACTCTCTAATATCTACCAAATGTAATGTAATATACCCGATGGAAGCCAGAATAGCGAAGAAGTGAAAGTTAAATGGTATATTACAGGCGCTTCATGCACGAGAAAATAAAAGGGCGCTACTTCGCCATTAAAGTAAAATGTAACTAACTTTTTTTTATCTGATATTTAATTTAGTGATAATACTATACCTGTTTTGATCAAAAACACAAAGTATATGCAAAATATTAACGAACTAATTAACTTTTCGAAGGTGGACGCTACATTCATGAGTTCCGTAAGGACGCTATATTGTTAGTAGGATTTATATATATATATATAAATATATTATATATATATATATATATATATAATAAATTCAGTAAAATTATATACATATATATATATATATATATAACAAAAAGAAGACAATTAAAACAAGAGAATTCATGCATTTTCATCTATTTTTGCCAATATCTCCTGTTTTAAAAGACATACAAATTTCGCTTTTTTACCGAAATGTAGAGGTTTTAATTCTTTATTAACTTATGTTAAAAGAAACATTGCATTTAACTTTTTTGAAAAAAGACCTAATATTTGTTTACATTTCAGTTAACGCCATCTACCGGTGACGGCAAAAGTTCGAGATACATAAACACAAGTGCAGTTTGTAGAGCAAATAAGGCTCTTTTAAATGAGACCAAACTTATTCAAATCGGTTAAGCCAAACGGGAGTAATCCTAGTTTATATAAAAAAATATCTGAACTGCCCCCACCACTTTATTTCACTAGATAGTGAAAAATGTGCAAGACTAAAAGTGTTAAAGAATGTATAAGGAATAAAGTTTAGAAATTTTCAATACCCCTTAATTTGTAAAAATATGAAGAAATTCTAAATTTTAACATTGATCCTGACTGTTACGCCCCCTTGCGGACATTTTACAAACTCCAAAATAATTTCCAGCATTTTCTCTTGGGCACTTCTACTTGAAATTTTTTTACCCGGAAGCAATATGACTACTGGTTTCTGAGATATAGCCGGCGGCCATTCTTAGTTGGCCACCCGGTACAGATAATATCTACCTTATTTGTGTAAATACAATGTAGAAACAAAAACTGTTTAAACCACATCATAAACTCTTTCAGATTCCGCACTTTGAAGAGCAAATATGTCAACAAGCCTGATACCATCACATGGAACCCGTTTTTTCCCACGTTCTTTCTAAGTTTTGCCGAAAACGATTGCAGGTAGCATAATATGCTTGAGTTCGTTTCAAATTTGACAACTATGTATTTAAATTTGTATAACATAGTTCTGTCTGACAGTTTCAAAAACATTATTGAAAAGATTTGTAGATTACAATGCTTTAACTTACGTCGTAAATTTGAACTGGACAACTTAAAATATTAAATTCGGCTATGATTAGAACTGCCTAGAGTTATAATTTCGATTGAATTCAAATTTAAAGTCAGAGAACAATTTCAAAAATAGGGTAACAGTGATAGAATAAAAATTGCTAACATATTTGTGCTTTAAAAGGCGGAATCTGAAAGAGTTGTTTGATGTCGTTAAAAACAGTTTTTATTTCATCATTGTGTCTGTTTAAATAACGGTTTATTACCTGTACAGGAAATTCTGAGACACCTGGTATTTAATCATATACATACAATTATATCTAGGTGTGTACGCATATATGTGGATATGAATTTTGAGTATGTGTGTGTATATAGTTGTATGTATGTATATAGTTGTATGTATGTATATACATATGTATATATGTTTTTTTTTCTTTTTTTCTAAATCATCTTCTTCTTCGTTTTTTTTTCTTTTTCTTTTACCAAATGTATTCACTAGGCTAAGGGTAGAACGCTAAGTGATCATATCTTTAAGATATGATCACAATACGGCGACTTAGGGCCGGTTTATTCACCTTCGGATAAAGTTGCAGGTAAGTATCTGTAGGATAAATTTATCGGGTAGTAGATAAATTTGTGGGTTTATTCACCAAATTTTATCTGACAAATAACAAACTAACAGATTCTAACGTTTTCAGGTGGCTAGTATAGCGACGGATAAAGATGAAGGATAGACATATGCACGTCTTAATGAGTAAGACAAGCACACACTTGCAGTGCTTGATTTAAAAATTCGAACATAACCTAATATTTTCATGGTTTGTTTATATTTTGAATTCACTTTGTTTATTTTTCAATGTCTTGTAATATTTCAATGTCTTGTAATAAAATGTCTAGTGACAATAAAAGAAAAAGATCTACAAATTTTAGTAATACTGAAGTAGAATTATTAGTTGATTTACTTGTAAATAAATATGGGAAAATTATTGAAAATAAAACTACTGATTCAGTGACATGGAGAGAAAAAGAAAGAGCTTGGTCGAATTTGTGTATAGACTTTAACGCGCAATCAGATATTAGCAGAAACGAAAAAACATTGAAAATGAAGTACGAAGGAATAAAGAAAAATATAAAGAAGAAGTATGCTGCTAATAAATTTGAAATATACAAAACTGGAGGAGGAGAAGCAGCTACAGTCGAATATACAAGCTTTGAATCGAAATTAAATTCGATTTTGTCAATAAATATGAAGGGCTTAATGTGTAATGTCGACAGCGATAGGTTCATAAGAAATACAGAAACAGAAGGTAATATTCTTGTGCTATTTATATGTAATTGCTCATATCTATCTGTACAAACATGTTTATTTTATAGAGCCGCAATATTACACAGACGAGAACAGAAACACAGTAATCTCTTCAGAAGTATCTATGTCAACTAGTAAATTTTTAAAGTAAGTATTTTATGTATTTTTCTCACATTTATTTTGTAGATACAGTGTGTGAGACAAATAATACTAATGAAATAGATTCTGGAGCTTCTGAATTACTTGGTAAGCAATGTCTATATTCCAGTATGATTTTATTACTCGTATATCATATAATATAGTATTTTTATCTTACATATTTTTGTATATGGATATACATAATATATGTTCATATTTTCGAAGATAGAATTAGAACAGGTACAATTGGAAAACAACATTGCAGGCTCAATAGAAGCTGAAGTTCCAATTGTAAAAGGTAATTTGTTTCTTTTATTTTGTCTGTAGTTAATGTATGTCAAGAATATAAATTTTTTTTATAATATAAATATTGATTCTTTTATGTCAAATAATAAGTATTTCAAGTTTGGTGCTTGCAAGGTAGAAGAATAAAAATGTTGTATTTTTTTATACGATCTAATATTAATATGTTTTCCAGAGAATGAGGAAAAAAGGAAAATCTTTAATTGGACACCACACAGCTTGAAAAGGTCAACAACCAAAAAATTACAGGTCCAAAAGCCTAAGGATCAAATAAATGACAAATTTTTTATGCTAGCTGACGGGCGATCCGAACTTTTAAACCAGCAATTAATAATTGCTGAAAAAGAATCCAAGATAAAAGATCTTGAAATCAAAATTAAGGAACGCCAATTGGAGTATATGGAAAAGGAGTACGAATTGAAAATTAAAATTTTAGAAAAGGAATACAACATGAAGCTATTCTTTAATATCTAATATTCTTTTAATATTTGCTTTTATTTGAGAATAAAATATTTAGTTATAATAGTAGTTAGTTAGTAATACTTGTAGTTATTTTTTGATTGAGTTTGTATAGAAAATAATAATGTTAGAAGATAAATATATTTATATAAAAAAAAAACAGTATTGTTTTATTATATACAATTTAAATTAAAAAAAAAGGTTTTATACTCTTTTTGCAAATTTATAAACTAACAAAGGCATTAATAATTAGTCAATATAATATATAATCATTGCTTACAAATTGGTGAAATAATTAATTAGAATTCTTCTAGTGAAATCATTTTCATTTACATTAATATTTAATCTTCCAGGATCTATCTCGTCTAAATCAAAGTTCATTTCATTTTCTTCATTTTCGGGTAATTGTTCATTATTACTACAGGCCATGTTATGTAAAATAGCTGTAGCCACTATAATTTCTTGTGTGAGACCAACATGACATCTGAGTCCCACTGAGAGGACAGGAAATCTTCGTTTCAAGATACCAAATGTTCTCTCGATCACGTTCCTAGTACGTATCTTCTTCTTGAAATAAATATTCTCCTGCTGTGTTGGGATTATTTAAGAGTGTAATTAAATATTGTCTGGCTGGATATCCACTATCGCCAAGCAGAAGTCCATCACCCATTCCATTATTTTCAAACCTCATTCGTAATCTAGAGTTTTCAAAAATATTGGCATCATGAGAGGAACCAGGCCATCTTGCAACAAGATCAAATATTTGGTTATTTGGTCCACAAACCGCCTGAACATTTATTGAGAAAAAGCATTTCCTATTTCTAAATACTTCCGCATTATGCCCACCTACAGAATGTGAATACCATTACAAAACAATATTGATAATGTACTTACCTGGAGATTGAATTTTAATATGACTGCAGTCTATTGCACCAATTACTCTTGGAAACCGAGCTATTTCATAAAACTTTCTTTTGATTTGTAATAAATCTTCATTTTCCACTGGAAACTTAATATTGTTACAAACATTGCAAATTGCTCTAATAACCTTTTTTATTATTAAACAACATGTTGACTTGTGCATTTTACCAAAGTCTCCAATGACTATATAAAAAGAATCGGTGGCATAAAATCGAAGTGTTATAAGCACTTGCTCCAGAGGTGTAAAAGGATTGTTTCTAAAAAGTATTATTTTTTAAATAAAATTTAACGTAATCAATACATTTCTTTATCTATTTGTTCCAGTTTTAATATCCCCTTCAATACTCTGAACAATTTCCCTTACAATTCCTTTACTTAAGCGAAACCTTCTTTTAAAATCAACATCATTCAGGCGGTTGAAATGGTCTGCGTGTCTCTTTATACGATTTCTTGTATTATACGGTTTACGATTATAATAATTTTCTATTAATTGCACCTCCTCTGCGATAAAAACATCTTCAAAATCTTCAAGAAACTCCATATTTATATAGGAAAATAATAGCCTAATATAAAGTAAGGTTATAATTTTCGCAAAATATCTCTTGGGTATATCTTACCGGGTGGTTTTATCAGCAGATAAATTAATCTCTCTGGTAAGCACTTTATCAGTAACTTTTTATCTATCCCAAGAGTGAATAAACGCTTTTTTTCTATTTATCCGTTAGATAGTGTTATCTGTTAGTTCATCAGAAGGTGAATAAACCGGTCCCTTAGTCTATTAGGCTAGGGACAAGAAGCAACTATCCATATACCTACATACTTTTATTTTATATGCTACATTAATTTATATATATTACATATTTTCAAATGCATTACCATCTTGTTCAAATGCCAATAAAATCTCTTATTATTATTATTATTATTATATACCCAGAACTTCCTGTATACATCTATATTTTCGAACGTTTTAAGTTCTATATTGTTCAAGTCAGGGATTGTTTCATCAAGCGGTAAATTGTAATTAGCAACTGCTATAAACACTTATTAATATGACAAACAATTTAGTAAAACAAATGGTAATAAAAAATTGAAAAGATAGTTTGAGGTATCACAGAATTATGTAAAATATTAAAAAAAACAAATATAATCAAAGAAATGTGCAATAAAACAAAGTTAATTTAATAAATGTCCATTCAAATTTACGACTGTAAAATTAATCACTCTAACAATACAAACTAATTTGAATTCGCCAATGACTAGATTAATATTCAAACGTCCGAAAAATAACCAACAAGGTGAGTTTTAGAAGAGAAGCGTCCTTGCCAGAGATAAAACGCAAGCATTATAGAGATAACTAACTTCACCGTTAGTCAGCAAATGGTAATAGTAATTATTCTTGTCACCAGAAGCTCTATACACGCTATGGCTAATTTTGAAATAAAGTACATGTAAAATTAATACTTTTAAAAAATACATCATCTGAGGTAACCTATTTATCCTAATACTTCAGAGAAAACAACACAAAATTTGTCGCAACAACACAGATCAAAATTGATGATTATAAAAGTACGGAAGTGATCACGTTGGTCCCTTCTTGTCAACCAATATCGCTATTACCTATTATGTTTAGATTAGAAAAGAAATTTCTTCTTTGATCAAGTAACCAATGATAAAATGAAAAAATATAATCCCAGATCACCAGTTTGAATGAAGCCTAAGTAACAAATTACAATAAAATATTATTTTATTATTAACATCCATGTACACATTTACGTACATATAACGGGTGTCTGTTTAAGCTCGGCCACCGGCCATATCTCGGCAACCGTTTATCGTACAACATGGGACAACATTTAGAAGGAGAATCTAACGTAACATATGCAATGAATTAAAAAATCGGTGAGAAGATTGAAATGAATACATTTATGGAAGAGTATGATGAAAATGCATGTGAAAACAAACTATACACTGTCTAGAGACTCTCCTAAATTTAAAATAAAATTATTACTCCCTATAAACAAATAAATTTATATTTAAAAATTTTTATTTTTCTGGATTGTTTTCGCATGACTATATCTTCGTCAAGAAAAGAGGTAGCAACTTCCGGTTTTCATCACTCTCTTAATTTTTTTATGTGCTTTAGTATTACGATATTAAAAATATACCGTTCCATTTAAAATTTTAAAGAAACTATAAGTAATATACATAAATTGAGAACAGCGCCCCCTGTTACTTTTTTTGATAATCACTTAATTTCGTACTACATATCCTTCAATTCCTTATAAAATTCTCTATCTAATGAGCCCAGAAACTTTAAAATCCGTTGGGGAAAACCGAAATTAAACCTACTTTTGTACGCAGACATACCCCCCTCCACCCTCCCCTTCGTATGGGACTTAGATCAAAAAGTTTCAAATGAAAATTGTATTAAAACGCTTAAAAATGTTGCTAGTAAAAATTTTAATCTATCTCAATCTATAATTTAATGAAAAATTATCGAATTTTTAATTCATTTTGAAAATTGCGCCCCCTTGCGATCATCTTGGAAACTTAAAAATATTTTGGTTGAAATTCCTATGGTCCATTTTACTATCAAGATTTTTTCCGCCAGGTTGTACGATAAACGGTTGCCGAGATATGGCCGGTATATTTTTATGCTCTATACTTTCCGTCCGGATTTAATTAATACATTATATAGATATCAACCTAATGCAGAAAATAGATCAAATATGTAAGTGGTATAAGTAGGATAAATATATTATTTTACGCAAAAAAAGATTAACAACAACAGTTGTTTATATTAACTCTATTTAACTGCAAAATGTATATGTAAGTGGTTTACTGCAACATAAAATTAGAAGCCAAAATATAGACCCTCTAAACAAGACACGTTGAAAAGTCAATATGTCATTATACCGTTTAATATATCTAATATATAATCTGAAATATGATCGACTATAATAATTCTTCACACCTTTCAAATCTTAAGGGACCAGTATTAATTAATTAGTAACACTTATTTTACACACACACATAACTCCCAATATTGGTAGAAGAATTTATAATTTGTGACAATTTCATTGTTTAGATACATATGTCTGGTAGAACGTGAGCGAATGTCTTTGTTCATTGCAAATATTTAGAAATAGAAAGTATTAATAGTTTAAAACGAGTGCTATATAGATGCAAAGAAAATAACACCTCAATAACATTTAACCTGTTAATAGCTGTGAAAGTACAGGAAAAGGTAAAGAACAGTACACAAAATATAAAAATAGTACAATTTAAATCTCTTTAATAATACTAATTAATTTTAGATATAGCAATAATAGCCAGAAAATTTCCAATATATATAAAAGAATAATAAATGCAATTGGTTTAATCTTGAACTATTTTCTTTAAATATAGCATTACCGTTTTTTTCATATTTTTCTTCAATTACCTGAAGTATAAAATAGTTAATTGTTAATTGAATTTCTTTCAGATATTACATACACTTTAAATTTGTTTTGTATTAATTATTAAAACATTATTTAGTTAGCCCCGCCTTTCTAAGAAGAAGATTTATTTGCCATATTATTTATGTATATATGTATGTATAATATGAAATAATTACTACTTTAATAAAAGTAGAATTTTGGGCTGGATAGTTGATTCAAAACACAATTGTTGGCTAAATAACGTTTCGGAAATATATTTATTCCTTCATCAGATCTACAAAATACTTAAATTAGGGACAACTGTTAAGTTAACTATAAATTATCTTACAATTGCCACACTAGGACATAAAATATATGGGTTTGACGAACATTAAAAATTTAACATAATATGAGAGTGACTTATAAGTATATACATACCATGCAGTTTTAGACATTTAAAGCTGTTGAACCAAAATTGCTTCAAAATACTTGGACGAGGACTAACCATCCTATCCTACTCTTTGATATTACGTTTTCGCGTCTTTTAATCACACCTTAAGCCTTATTTTATTATGATTTGTTCTTGCAGAGTTAAGAGACACAAATAGCAAACATCTTCAATAGGATATGATAAAAGAATAAGTTGCGAGGATACAATTAATATAAACTTTGGTTAAAATATCTCGTATTTTTAAGATAGGTTTCCGTTTAATCTTTGTACATATACCTTGTATACAGACATTTTCATTTATACAGCGTTAGTAAAAAGTCCCGGAACGGTCGAATAACTTTATTATTTGAAAATTATGATTTCTGAAATTTGGTATGGGGGTATAGTTAATATAAATGCATTTTATGCAATACAGTTAATATTTTTTTCACATCCGGTTTAATCGGCAATACGTCCAACTTTTTTTTTTTAAATGGAACGCCCAGATTTTTTTAACACTTTTGAATGCAAAATAAAAAACTACGTTCAGGAAGTATTAAGATGTTTATTTTTATTCACAAGAAAACAGTTAAAAAATAATAATCTTGAACAATTGGAAGAGAGAATAGTTCAAGAAGCCAATCGCATCACTCCAGAACAAATACAAAATTCAATAAGAAATTTTACTGACCGTTTACATTTTTGTCAAATTGTAAATGGAGAGCATTTTGAACAATTATTGTAATCGCAACCTGAATAGACAGGTATCTTGATTTTTCTGTATTAGGACACTTTTTTAATTTTTTAACTGTTTTCTTGTGAATAAAAATAAACATCTTAATACTTCCTGAACGTAGTTTTTTATTTTGCATTCAAAAGTGTTAAAAAAATCTGGGCGTTCCATTTAAAAAAAAAAGTTGGACGTATTGCCGATTAAACCGGAAGTGAAAAAAATATTAACTGTATTGCATAAAATGCATTTATATTAACTATACCCCCATACCAAATTTCAGAAATCATAATTTTCAAATAATAAAGTTATTCGACCGTTCCGGGACTTTTTACTAACGCTGTATATGTATGTACAGGGTGTAGATAAAGTCTGGAACAAAATTAATATTTCTGTTATCTTCGGTTTGATGGAAAAACCCTGAAACAGGTCGATTTTGTTTTTATCCCGTGCACTTTATAACATCGTGAATTTAATTCTGTCGTCATCTGGTTGCGCGCGGGCGTGACGTCATTAGTTTTTTCAAATGGTAACCCGCCACATTTATTACCCCTTGTCGTTAGGTATTCCATTGTGCATGCAACGGTATAAAAAGTTTGGTACCTTACATAACAATTTTTGGGAGAAATTTCGAATTTCAAAAAATTAAAATTTTATTTCTAATGAAAAACTAATCAAAAATTATTTTAAAAAATCAGATAAATATAATCCGAGGTTTATCTTGGATTGTCGTCAAACAAGACACCAAAAAAATGTCAACGGAAGTGTTCAAATTGTCCGCCATTGGCCATTTGACACTGGCCGAGACGGACGTACACGCTTTCTACGACACGTCGTATTGTCTCTGCACCAATATTTCGCATTTCCTCGCGGATACGATGTTTCAGATCATCCAAGTTATTTGGCTTATTGGTGTACACCTTTGATTTCACATGACCCCATAGAAAAAAATCAAGTGGTGTGAGATCTGGCGAACGGGCAGGCCATTCAATTGTTCCCCTTCGTCCGATCCATCTCCCGGGGAAAATTTCGTCGAGGTAACTCCGAACACGCCAGCCAAAATGTGGAGGTGCTCCATCTTGTTGAAACCAGATTCTGGGGTGAGGCTTGTCGGAGGTGTTTTCATCCGGAAATAATTCTACCAATGTTGGCACTAGCGTAAATCTTAGGAAATGTAAGTATGTTTCAGCGTTTAAATTTCTGTCCAGAAAGAAAGGCCCCACAAAGCGATCTCTCACTATTCCCGCCCATACATTAACTTTTTGACGGTGTTGGGTGTGCTCCTCTCGAACCCATCGAGGATTTTCGCCCGACCAGTACCTACAATTGTGGCGATTCACTTCACCGTTCAAGGTAAAAGTTGCTTCGTCACTAAAAACCACATTGTCGACAAATCCGGGATTCTCATCGCACCGTAGCATGATTTGTTTACAGAACTCGAGTCGGCGGTCGAAGTCATCTTCATTCAGTTCCTGAACCCGATTGATTTTGTACGGATGAAGTTTTTCCTTCATCAGCAATTTGGCTACTGTGGTAAAATCGACTGCATGATCCCTGGCAATGTTTCTTGTTGAAGTGTGGGGGTTGTCCTGAAGTTCCAAGAGAATATTGACCCTTCTATCTTCCTCAATTCTTGGTCGACCTTGACGAGCCCTGTCTTTTACACTACCAGTTTCAGCAAATTTTGCGACAATTTTGCTCACCGTTGATCGCGAAATCGGTGCGCGGTTTGGATTTTCTGCATTGAAAAACTGACAGGCTTCTTCATGGCTACGTATTTTATCACCACAACCAACAATAATGAGAATTTGAATCCGCTCTTTTTCGCTCAAATTCGCCATTTTCGCAATGCACGTTCAACACTACCAATGGAGCAAGTATTGTGAATGGATAAGTTCAAACACCAAGTAATGAACTGTCAATATGACGTGTCGTAGAAAGCGTGTACGTCCGTCTCGGCCAGTGTCAAATGGCCAATGGCGGACAATTTGAACACTTCCGTTGACATTTTTTTGGTGTCTTGTTTGACGACAATCCAAGATAAACCTCGGATTATAATTTATCTGATTTTTTAAAATAATTTTTGATTAGTTTTTCATTAGAAACAAAATTTTAATTTTTTGAAATTCGAAAGCATTTTTCTCCCAAAAATTGTTATGTAAGGTACCAAACTTTTTATACCGTTGCATGCACAATGGAATACCTAACGACAAGGGGTAATAAATGTGGCGCGTTACCATTTGAAAAAACTAATGACGTCACGCCCGCGCGCAACCAGATGACGACAGAATTAAATTCACGATGTTATAAAGTGCACGGGATAAAAACAAAATCGACCTGTTTCAGGGTTTTTCCATCAAACCGAAGATAACAGAAATATTAATTTTGTTCCAGACTTTATCTACACCCTGTATATACATACCATGCAGTTTTAGACATTTAAAGCTGTTGAAACAAAATTGCTTCAAAATACTTGGACGAGGGCTAACCATCCTATCCTACTCTTTGATATTACGTTTTCACGTCTTTTAATCACACCTTAAGCCTTATTTTATTGTCATTTGTTCTTGCAGAGTTAAGAGACAAAAATAGCAAACATCTTCAATAGGATATCATAAAAGAATAAGTTGCGAGGATACAATTAATATAAACTTTGGTTAAAATATCTCGTATTTTTAAGATAGGTTTCCGTTTAATCTTTGTACATATACCTTATATACAGACATTTCAGCAATTACTTTTTGCTTTACTTATATAAAGTGATAATTAAATTAATAAATACGTGGGAAGAATAATTTGGGTTTGTGAGATAGTCGAACGAACTATATTAAATGTCCTTATAAATTTAGAAATCAGATAATAATTGTTAGTGTTACCAAAATATCATCACACTAATATGAAATCGTAAGCCATCGTATTACTGGACAGGAAGGAAAATCGTTTTATGAATAACTTTCTTTTCATCTATTTTCATCTGGTGTAAGTTAATTACGTATTTCCTCTAGATTATACAGCTGTAGGTTTTTCCGTAAATATCGATGTCATTACTATTAGTAAAGAAAAAAAAAACCCCTGAGATATGAAGAAATGAATAAATTAATTAATTAGGTGGGAAGTCTCGTTAATTCATTTATAATTCCTTAGATAGTCTTTCTCCAAGTGAATATAATCTTCCATCTGAAGCCAAAATAAAATAATAATAATGTTAAAAGCCATTATTTCTTTTACACGCATATCTAAATATTTAACTCTTTAAACTATTATTATATTAGACTTATTCATTGCTTAATATTATTTTTATGACCTTTTACCTTTTCACCTAGCATTTATTTATATATACCATTGAAGTTCATACTGACTACTACTTCTATAGATATGATTTTATATCAGAGAATTAGTATTAAAACACATACCTTCACTTTAAATGCTTAATTTCCTGCTATAGAGAAAAAGACAAACACGAAGAATTACCTAATATCACATACACAAAAACATTTAATTGAAAAGAAATAGCCTCAAAGAAATGAATTTATTCTTGGTAAGCTAATGAAAGCCATACATTATCTCTAATCGATCAAAACAGTTTTGCTAACTTCACTGTATATCAAACTACAAGTAATAATTATATAAAGTTGATTAATTTTCGTCGATAATTTTCATAATCATAACTAAAAAATCATTATGTTTGCGCTTTTGGATTTATAAAAGTTGAATTCAAGCAGAAACTGTAGAACGTATAATTCGCTTAAATGCAAATTGCGATCACTAAATCAAATAAATAGACCTATTAAGTCCATGTACTTCAAGCAAAAAAACAAGAAAATGGGTGTGCTTAAAACCACACAGCAGAAGTGAAAACTTCATCAAGGCGAGGTTAATAATACGAAATCCAACTTTCTTTTTCGTTCTATATTACATTAGGGTCATCCTGCATCGACGAATTCAGTTGCTGAGATTTAGTGTGCTTCTCTTGTCGATATTTTTTCACGTGCGCATTAGACAATTCCCTTTTTCGTTTTAATTTGTCATCGATTTGATTTTCTTCATCCATCCTGTGTAACAGAAAAGAATTAAATGCTTATAAATTCGTATATAATGAGCAATTAAAGCAATGCTCTATTCTCAACGTTTCTGTTTTGCATTGGTATACAAGTTATAGTAAATGCGTGTGGACGTTATTTAACGCCCGGAATATACTGATCAGTTTCCGAGTCATCCATATCATATATATAAATATACAATATGAAAACTCGCTTACGAGTCCCGCGGTGGCTTCTCACCCATGCGGCTCGGGATCGAATCTGCTCGGGGACATGAATTTATTCATTCATTTAAATTTGAATTTAATTGAAATTAAATACCTCTATATAATATATTTCTCTCGTTTCCTTCGTCGACTTGAGCCGACTTTAACCGAACGAGTGTTACATAGCCGAGCGTGACGGCTCAGTCTAGTTCAGTGCCCACAATCAACGCAACGCGCCCAAAGAAGTTTACACTTCAAAAAACAAACACGGGAAAGGTTTCAGCCAAAATGTTTGTTCTATTTCCATAAAACACATGAACATAATAGATGTAATTAATTGATTTACTGATGCATTGAACGAAACTCTCCTACTGCTTATGACTGACAAGCTCCTAAATTTTAAATGAAGAAGTGTACATGGAAATACAAAAAAATGAGGTGTTGGCACCGGACAACTTTTTTATACATAGGTCCTAATTTATATACAAAAGTTGTTTTAAATTATGCGGTAGTCATTTGCAAGTTATTTACAAAAGAACTGCTAAGAGTGAAAATATCCGAATTTTGAAAATGTTGGTATACAAAACTTGTAAGTCAAGATCTAAATATTTTTGCAAGGAATACTCTATTCGAGGGTAAAAATGTGATTTCAGTTTCGAATTTTGAAATTCCCTTTATATAAAAATTGTCCCAAATTAAGCTATATGTACTCTTAAGAGGCTACATCAGTCCCACTATGTGATCCGTTCTTGTTGAACAATTTCTTAGAGTTATTATTAATGTAAATTAAAAAAGGTTTTTATAAAAAAGAATGGAAAATAAATAAAGAATAAGGCAATGTTATTTTCGAAAATTTTAGTTAAAAAAAGTATTTTTTAATTCTAAATGAAAATAGTTGCGGCAATGTAATTTACATTGCCAGAAAGTGCATTTTTTTCTAGGATTTTTCGCATGTTCTAATTTTTTTTTTATTGTGACATTTCTTCATAAAATGTTTATAAAGTTTTTATTAAAAAGCACACCGTGCGCTGGCGCCCCCATGCGGTGAGTCGATACACTAGTATGCTTTAAGGGGAAGTTCTCAATTAAGGGGAGGTGTTTAAAATGCGTGTGCCTTTTAGAGAATGCACGTACACGACCCGATGTCTGGTCAACTAGATAGCAAATAAACTTGGGATATATGTCTCGGGCATTTACATTTATTGCAGGAAAATATTTATGGGTCTACTTTATTCCAAATTTTTTTTGCTCTTTCTCATTCATTCACTCATTCTTTTGGCTTGCATTTATTTAGTTTTATATAATTTGTAATTATTTTAATGATATTTGCCGGAATTAATTAGATAATAAATTTTATTCTGCAATAAATATATAGTTGTATTATTATTATGATTATTAATTATCTAAGTTGTATGTACTTCTTATTATTTCTTATCATAATTTGTATTTACTTTACATGTTGAGGCTTTTTAATAATATGAGGAATGTTTTAGAGAAAACTAAAATCTGACAAAAACAATTTTGTATTGCAACAGTGCCGGTGTTTCTTACAAAATGTAAAAATATTCAGATTCTCTAAGTAGCGCACGTTTTAAATTATTAAAAATTATATTCTTCACAATCGGCACTGATATTGTTAATTAGCAAAATTAAATTATAAAAATTTCAACGTCGGTAGATAGGAACATAGAGTTTTGCCGGATTCATCGTAATCATTGATTTGAAGCAAATTTTAATACTACAATTTACAACCGATTGTTATTCATATATTTTTTATTAATATTTCACATTTTTTTTTGTCAGAAAAGCTTCTACGAACTTTTTATTACTTTCTAATACGTAGTATAAGGAAGTATTGTGATGATGAAAATTTTCGACCTCGAGATTTTTGCAGATGTCCACGTTTTAAGTCCCCTGATACCGAAAAAGTGGTTTTAAAAAAATGTCTGTGGCTGTGTCTCTCTCTCTCTGTGTGTGTGTGTGACCACGATAGCGGTCAAACCGCTGTAGATATCAATTCCAAATTTTGTATTTACGTGTATAATCTCCCTCTTGAGATCTGATTAGTTTTTCAGTAAAATCGGTAGACCGGAAGTAGCAGTTTACTTCAGTGAAAAATTCGAATTTTGCCAATATTTCGTCAATTACTAAGTTTAAACAAATTTATAAAGAATTCATATGTACTTAAAATTAAAATTGAGAACAATTTTATTTAAAAAGTTTTTCGAAATTCCTACCGGAAGTAGGTCTTTTACTCTTATCAAAAATCAGTTTTTTGCGAATATTTCGCAAGTCATGCTTTTTAGACAAGTACGTTACGGGTATAAAAGTATTTAAAATATAATTTTCAATACCTTTTGTATAAAAAAAGTTTCAAAATTCAGACCGGAAGTACCACTTTTACTCTTATCGAATAGCGATTTTTTGCAAATATATCATAAGTTATGCATTCTATATATATTTATCAAGAGTACAAAAGTATTTAGAACTGGATTTACAATATTTTTTGTATATGTGAAATTTCAAAATTCGGACCGGAAGTAGCACTTTTATTCTTAGCGAAGAGCACTTTTTTGATAATATCTTGCAAAGTATGCATTCTATCGAGATTTATTAAGAGAATAGAAGTACTTAGAATAGGATTGTGAATAATTTTTGTATAAAAAATTCTTAAAATCCAATAATTTGAAACGCTCATACGTATAAGAAAGTCGTGTGGTGACCACACCTCATTTTTTATAAATAACCGCTATGTGGCATATAAAACGTCAACGCACTACTTTCCGCACTACCTTGGAGGTAGAAAGCAAAGCGCGCTTTTGTTCTCATGGTATCCCCAGTAGGCCTAAACTATGTTTTTTTTTGAAAAAAGATGTTCACAAAAACATAGAAAACGTAGAGGAATAAGCAAGTGGCCGTGTAGTCCCCTGGAAACTTTTCCAAGGCTATTATTTATGATGTTCCGTTTGTAGGTGCAATAAAAAGATTGATTAATTTCTTGACATCCGCGTTTTTGTCTAAACGTGTGACAGTCAGTATTAATTGTCCAGTCTTTGTGTATTACCTCATACCAAACACTCTTCGGAGTCTAGACTATGAAATAACATAAATCTTTCTTATATCTCCTATCTAAGAAAGATTTATGTTATTTCATAGTGTGGATCCGCAGTTCTATTACATCAAAACCGTGTCTCAACCGTGTCTCTTAAATACGAAAAGATATTGTTGCAAAAAACTATATCCAAAAGAGAAGTTATCTCCTCATTTTTTAAAAATCTAAATTCTGATGGTTGTTCCAGGTTGTTCTAGGTTTGTTCTCAATTGTTCCAAAGTATTTCAAAAAATAAATCATAATCGGTCGAGTAAATTGTAAAAAACAACTTTTACCGCCAGTGCCCCTTTTTTCGAAAATCGAAATTCTGGCAGTTATTCTAGGTTTGCTTTAAACTGTTCCAAAGTATTTCAAATAAAAAATAATAATTGGCTGAGTTAATAGGTAAAGGGATTTTCTTATAGCCCCTCTATTTGCGAAAATTCAAATTCTGACCGTTTTTCCAGGTTGTTCTAGATTTGTTCTAAACGCTGTTCTACTACATCAAAACCGTATTCCATATATCAAAATATATTGCAAAAAAACGAAATCTAAAAGTGAGAGGTTAGCCCTTCCTTTTTCGAAAATCTAAATTCTGACAGTTGTATCAGGTTGTCTAGGTTCGTTCTACATTGTTCCAACGCATTCAAAGAAAAAATCGAAATTGGCAAAAATAATAGGAAAAAAACAATTTTAGAAGGGTCGGAATAACTTGCACTTTCCACACATTACAGTGTTGAAAGAAGTTTTTGTATGATGCAATTCTATAACAATACTGTATTGTGATTTATAATAAACATCTAATATAATAAGTAAATATTAAATATATATTTTCCAACTAATATAATGTTCTATTATTACAAAACGATATTGTTACCAAATGCTGGTGAAACTATTCCAAAGAAAAAATCAAAACCGGCTGAGGTAATAGGAAAAAATGATATTTTTCCAGTCCCCTTTTCTTAAATATCGACATTCTGGCGGTTCCAAAGTAAAGTCATAATCGCTCGATATAAATAGAACCAAACAAAATCCGAAAGTCTGATTTCAGGTTATTTTATTTTGTGAACAAGTCTAGCCACTTTTTCTTTTCATGGTTTTTCTTCTGTGAATACAAACACGTGTGTCACTATTTAGAAGAAAATGCCCCCTCTCTACGCAAAATTTGCAGGATCGTACGCCTCTTAAATATTTGTGTTCATTTACGATTTATCGTTTAGACGCTTTGCTAATTTTAGTTATAAAAACGTTTGTGTCTTTGCTTTTCTCTCTATATAAAATGGGAAATAAAAAAGAATATAAAAAGAAAGGGAAACATTTGAGTCGACGATTGGCCCAGTTTAAAAGGTAAAGTAATTGAGGGATGAAAACGACTTTCTTATACGTATGAGCGTTTCAAACTATACAATTTTAGGATTTTTTTTATACAAAACTTATTCAAAATCCTATTCTAAGTACTTTCATTCTCTTAATAAATCGCTATAGAATGCATACTTTGCAAGATATTCGAAAAAAAGTGCTACTCGCTGAGAGTAAAAGTGCCACTTCAGGTCCGAATTTTGAAATTTTCTATATACAAAAAATATTGCAAATCCAGTTCTAAATACTTTTGTACTCTTGATAAATATATATAGAATGCATAAATTACGACATATTTGCAAAAAATCGCTATTCGATAAGACTAAAAGTGGTACTTCCGGTCTGAATTTTGCAATTTTTGAAGTGTAAACTTCTTTAGGCGCGTTGCGCTGATTGTAGGCAGTGAACACCACTGATCTGCAATGCTCGGATATGTAACGCTCTTCGGGTAAAGTCGGCTAAGGGAACAAGATAAATAAATATATCATATAGAGATATTTAATTTCAATTAAATTGAAATTTAAATGAATAAATAAATTCCATGTGCCAGAGCAGATGTGAACCGGAGCCGCCTGGGTGAGAGGCCAGCACTTAACCATTAGACCAAGGGCGGGAGTCGAAAGCCAGTATTCATATCGTCTATTTATATATATATATACATGCGTCCGAAAATCTCCTTAATAATGCTTGCGGCCGAGACAAGACAATCTCGAGTACGATAAAGTTTCTCGCGGACAAGATATATACACAATTTTTTGGGCAACCGTTAAATTTTTCAATCGATTTAATTTAAATTGAGACACAATTTAATTTAATTTAGTTCTAAAGGTGCTAAATTAAAGTGGTTTACTTGCTTTACATGCGTTACCATGGAAATGAGACGAATACAATAAACTACAAATACTTGATAGTTGTCAAAATAAGTCGTAGAATGTGTGATTAAACATGTGTCAAAATGTGTATTTACTTTAACGGCCGCTGCAATAGCAACGGTCGCGAAATTGTATTTCGCGAACTGTATTGCGTTCGCGAATTGGTAACTTCGCGGACGATTATTTAAGTGGAATATAGAACGAAAAAAAAAGTTGTATTTCGTATTATTAACCTCGCCTTGATGTAGTTTACACTTCTGCTGTGTGGTTTTAAGCACACCCATTTTCTTGTTTTTATACAAAAGATATTGAAAATTATGTTTTAAATACTTTTATATTCGTAACACGTACTTGTCTAAAAAGCATGACTTGCGAGATATTCGCAAAAAACTGATTTTCGATAAGAGTAAAAGACCTACTTCCGATTGGAATTTCCAAAAGCTTTTTTAAAACAATTTGTCTCAAACTTAATTTTAAGTACATATGAATTCTTTATAAATTTGTTTAAACTTAGTAGTTGACGAAATATTGGCAAAATTCGATTTTTTTACAGAAGTAAACTGCTACTTCCGGTCTACCGATTTTACTGAAAAACTAAGCAGATCTCAAGAGGGAGATTATACACATAAATACAAAATTTGGAATTGATAGCTATAGCGGTTTGGCCGCTATCGTGGTTACAGACATTTTTTAAAAACCACTTTTTCGGTATCAGGGGACTTCAAAACGTGGACATCTGCAAAAATCTCGGGGTCGAAAATTTTCATCATCACAATACTTCCTTATACTGCGTATAAGAAAGTAAAAGGCATCGTCCTCGTGATTCACATATTCAATATTACAATGTTGTTTAAATATTTATAAAAGTATAGACATTCTCTAGGCTTCTTGCATGTTTAAAAAGATTATGTAAAGGTGACCAGCCTAAGAAATCCACAATTTTAGAAATAGATCATGTTAACCGTTTTATAAAAGAAGCTGAGGATAAAGCATATTTAGCAATGAAAGTAAGTAATAAGGGCGACATTGCTGTAGTATTTTACTAATTTATAATTAAATTTTGATAATTGAGAGATTTGAGAGTATGTGTAGATCGTGAAGAATATAAATATATAAATATGCACTAATTAGAGAATACAAGTATTTTTATATTTTATAAGAAAAACAGGCACTGTTGTTACATAAATAACAATAAAATTGTTTTTATCAGATTTTAGTTTTCTCTAAACATTCCTCATATTATAAACAGCTGCAACATGTAAGGTAAATACAAATCATTGTGAGAAATAATAAGTATGAAATTATGCAACTTAATAATTATTAATAATAATACTATATATTTATTGCCCAAGAAAACTAAATATATATTTTTTCTGGCCAATATCATTAAAATAAGTACAAATTCAATAAAGCCGTAACCTTGCTCTTGAAAAATATGATACATTATGAAAGCGACGAGAATAGTGAAGAAGAGGAAAAAAAGTCTAATAAAATATTATCTCGTAATAAATCATAAATGAACACCGACAGATATCTGAAATATACCTACTTCCTTGTATAGGTATATATATACCTACTATTTTCTTTTACATATCTGTTTAATGTATGCTCATATTTATATTTAAAAAATTAATACTTTCCTTATTTGGTGATACAATTTAGTTTGTACCTATGTTACCTGCGAAAAAATATTTATAATTTAATTTCGGTAATCAACACTGTCACTTGTCGATTTGGAACAATATTACATTCAATAATCCAAAATCTGCTTATGAGAGAATATAAATATTTTTACATTTTATAAAAAAAAAAGAAAAAAAGGCACTGTTACTGTTACAACACCTGTTTTTGTAATATTTTAGATGTCCACGGCATTGCTCATATTATTACGATTAAAAAACTTCAACATTTAGAGTAAATACAACGGCCAGATATAATATATATTTATTCCAGACCAAGAATAATAAGACAAAAGAAAGCGGAGATCTGAATAAAACATTCATTCACCTGACAATAAAAGACAAAAGGATAAAAACCGCAAAAAGATGTATTCTAATAAATCAATATCAATACATATTATCATGCTATAAATAAGTGGCACATTTAAAATATATTTGCTTCAGTAATTCTTTTATAAACTAGTTGAGTATATTCTCTTATATTAATGTAATGTAATAAAAAAGTTGAATGGAATGTCTGTTTATTTGGTTTTCAGCTTATTGCAGTTGACCAGATATACCTTCCCTATGCCTGGTCTTATACATTTCAAAACTGTGAATAGAAGGGGCTTTGGAATTGTGTGTTGCCTATTTGCCAGTCGCTTCTCCACATACGTTTAGGCGTCTCGCTTTACCTCCCCCTTCACACCGCAAAAACCGTAGATGGTGACCGACCTGCTGCGGTAGGCTCTTAAGGGGATATTAAAGTCGATTTGTATTTGGGAATTGACTATAATTGCTTTTAGAGGTGTTGGCCCGTAGGAGGAGCCAAATGCAAGCCATCTCATTCTCGCATATTTGAAATGAATGTGTTGTTTTCCGTCACCCGAATACAGAGAAACAACTGAACTATTCAAATCAACGGCATCAGAATATCGTGACAAATACGATGGTCGATTGTATTAGCAAAAAAGGGTCTGTTCATACAAGCAATAGGTTTTTATTTTTACGCAGTATAAGTATATTTGATTTTAGCGTTTTTTGCATGAAGGAAGGTTATTTCGCTATAGTTATTTCTTTTAGAAAAGCAAATATTTGGCAAATACTATATATAAACAAAAATTAAAGTATTCCATTCAAACAAGTGCAATAAATGTATTCAAAGACATCTCTACGAAATGTACGAAGAATGTATATGAAACTGACAATTTTTTTTGCTGCAATAAAATATTTGTATGTGCATATGTGAACGAGACACTTTCCACAATTACGCAATCAACTCAATAAAAGTTTTTCTTTCCGTGATAAGTATAGTTATATCGCGATCCTTGCTGGCTTTTCGCACATACAGTAAATACTAGTTAGGGCTGTTCGCTGTTCTTATTATTTGGAGAATTAATTTTTTCACACTTTTTGGTGTTGAGTGCCGAAGTAGAGTGTGACGTAAAGGTATTCACAATGGCAAGAGGCAACAGAAATTTAAAGAAATATCCAAGATTATCCTCAAAGCGGAAAAATAGAAGCAGGCAAGTGTTAAAAAGACTCTATAAGAGCAATGAGAGTGATCCATCATCAACCGTTCAAGTTTGCCAAACGTAAATTTAATACCTTTCTCAATCATTTATATTATATTTATTTTTTTTTCTTTCAAGTTCGGTTAGTCATGAGGATGTTGATAAAGATTACATGGATGTATTACATGCGATTGAACGTGAACCTGAAGTTGACTTATCAAATGAAAATATTTCAAAGTAGGCAGTTCCAGCAACTATTTAAATTATTATTTGTATTATAAAGCAAGTTATATACAGGATGTTTCCAAATAAGTTCGAAAGTTTTTAGAGGGTGAGTCTTTGTCAAAAATTAAAGGGGGTCTTTCATGTAAACAAAAGCTCTTAGGCTTGTCTTTGGAAACATCCTGTAAACATAAGCACATACAGAGCTGTTCGTTATAAATTAATTGCGTTTTGAGTTTATTTTAGAATTGAAATAATAAAAGAGAGTGCACATTCTAAATACTCTGTTTCTGGTAGAAGAATAATTGATGTTGAACAATTCTTTAAATCAATTGTGGAGTTCAAACATAATCCATTGTTTTCCTGCAGTACTGAGAATTTGAAAATAATAAATGAAAAGAAACTTGGTCTCAATAGTATTTTTTATTTACAATGTGCAATGTGCAAGGAAACATCATCCGTAAGCACAGATAGTGCATCAAAAAATTCGCTAAGATAAATTTCGTCTCTGCGTTACAGAATAAATAACACGTTTTCGCGGTTAACGTATGATGAAAAAATCGTAATAAAAAATCTTGAACGCCCGATGCCTCAATTATGTATGTTTAGAAAATAAACAATCTGTTAAAGGTAAAGACGTTATAAGAAAATTCGAAATGAATATTTATCAGAAAAATGACTGGATTTTTGGGTGTGAAATTAAAAATACTTTGTTTTGTTTTCCGTGTCTTTTGTTTGGTGGTGAACCGTCTTGGTCAAAGAATGGAATAAAATACTTAATTCATCGTAGTGCTAAAATTACGAAACATGAAAATTCCGAAGGGCATTTGAAAAATATATTTAGTCTAAGAATGTTAGGAAAAAATAACATTCAGAATGTTTTAGATTCATCATATAGAAAAGCAGTTCAATAACACAATGAACAGGTAACAAAAAATAGGCATGTGTTAAATTTAATATTAAATTGCATTAGATTTTGTGGCGCGTTTGCACTGGCACTTCGGGGTCATGATGAACGGCAAACGTGGAATACCAAGGGCATTTTTCGGGAATTGATAAATTTTACGGCAGAATTGGATAAATTGCTCAGAGATCACATCGAATCAGCACCGGTTTTTAAGGAATTATCAAAAACGATACAGAATGAGCTGCTTGATGCAATGTTGAACGTGTATTATGGACAAGTTTCCAGTGAAATTAAAGCAACCGACTTCATATCTGTGATAGCTGATGAAACCACAGATGTGTCCAATCAGTTTCAGTTGGTGGTTGTTTTAAGATATATTGTGAACGCGAGACCGGTCGAAAGATTTTGGAAATTTCTTCTGCCTAGTGGACATGATGCTAATTCTTTATCTGCCTCCATCCTTAACGAAATTAGTTTGCTTGTTGATGACCCAGAAAAACTGATTGCACAGAGCTATGATGGGGCAGCAGTCATGAGTGGTGCTATTAACGGCGTGCAAAGACATGTCCAAGACCAGTATCCAAGGGCCAATTTTGTACATTGTTACGCACATCAGACAAATCTTATTATGTCACATGCTACATCGAGCAGTAGTAATTGCAGATTTGTTTGCCAATCTGACGGGATTATGTACTTTTTTTCTCCACTTCACCACAACGAGCTGCAAGATTGGAAGAATTCCTTCAGAGAAAAAGCTTACCTCGTTCTTCAAAAATAAGATGGAACTTCAATTCTAGGACAGTGAATACAATATATGAGCACCGAGAAGAAATAATTCAAGCTCTAGAACAAATCGAGGGAGAAGCTAGTTTACAAACTACCATTCACCTAGCTGGTGCCAATTTGCGAATTTTAGAGGAGGAAAATTTTATCTATTGGTTAACTTCCTTTCATAAAATTATGCCATATGTGGACATATTGTTTAATCAATTACAAAATGTCCATACAGATGCATTAAAAATCAAGAATAATTTAGATAATTTTGAACACGCTATTGGAAAAATTCGAACCGAAATCGCTGACACAGATAATCAGTTGGTTAAACAAAATGACTCAGAACTGACTCCTCGACCATCAACGCGACGAAGAGTAACTGATGGTAGCCAAAGACGGAGGGAAACTATTGAAGTGTGCGATATTATTTTGTTTGAAATAAAAACTAGATTTCGGTATACAGGGCACTTAATATTAGCAAACTTAACTCTTTTAAACAGTTCTCCTCTTTTCAAAAAAATTTTAAAGAAGCAGTAAAATTTTATCCATGTCTCAATGAAAGCAGACTACGAACTGAATTAAGTGTTCTATATTCTAGAGAAGAATTTAGGCAAAATATAGAAGTCAGTGCTGTAGGTCTGCTAGGCCTTCTGCTGGATAGATTAAGCGACACCTTTAATGAAGTTGTTAAGCTTTTAAAAATTGTCATTACAATCCCAATGACAACGTCTGAAGCGGAACGCCAGTTTTCACGGCTGAAGAGAATAAAAACTTTCCTGAGAAATACACTGAAAGAAGACAGATTAAATGCCCTTACTATGTTATCTTGTGAAAAAGAATTTATAAATGATTTCCCAAATTTTAATGAAAAAATTAGGTGTGGCCACCACACGACTTTCTTATACGTATGAGCGTTTCAAATTATAGGATTTTAAGAATTTTTTTATACAAAAATTATTCACAATCCTATTCTAAGTACTTCTATTCTCTTAATAAATCTCGATAGAATGCATACTTTGCAAGATATTATCAAAAAAGTGCTCTTCGCTAAGAATAAAAGTGCTACTTCCGGTCCGAATTTTGAAATTTCATATATACAAAAAATATTGCAAATCCAATTATAAATACTTTTGTATTCTTGATAAATACATATAGAATGCATAACTTACGACATATTTGCAAAAAATGGCTACTCGATAAGGGTAAAAGTGGTACTTCCGGTCTGAATTTCGAAATTTTTTTTATACAAAAGATATTGAAAATTATGTTTTAAATACTTTTATACTCGTCACGTACTTGTCTAAAAAGCATGACTGATTTTCGATAAGAGTAAAAGACCTACTTCCGGTAGGAATTTCGAAAAACTTTTTAAATAAAATTATTCTCAATTTTAATTTTAAGTACATATGAATTCTTTATAAATTTGTTTAAACTTAGTATTTGACGAAATATTGGCAAAAATCGATTTTTTCACTGAAGTAAACTACTACTTCCGGTCTACCAATTTTGCTGAAAATCTAATCAGTTCTCAAGAGGGAGATTATACTACTAAATACAAAATTTGGAATAGATAGCTATAGCGGTTTGGCCGCTATCGTGGTCACACACAGACACACAGACATTTTTTAAAAACCACTTTTACTTTCTTATACGTAGTATTAGGAAGTATTGTGATGATGAAAATTTTCGACCTCGAGATTTTTGCAGATGTCCACGTTTTGATGTCCCCTGATACCAAAAAAGTGGTTTTTAAACAATGTCTGTGTGTCTGTCTGTCTGTCTGTGTGTGTGTGTGTGTGACCACGATAGCGGTCAAACCGCTATAGGTATCAATTCCAAATTTTATATTTACGAATATGATCTCCCTCTTGAGATCTGATTAGATTTTCAGTAAAATCGGTAGACAGGAAGTAGCAGTTTACTTCGGCGAAAAAATCGAATTTTGCGAATATTTCGTCAACTACTAAGTTTAAACAAACTTATAAAGAATTCATATATACTTAAAATTAAAATTGAGAATAATTTTATTTAAAAAGTTTTTCGAAATTCCTACCGGAAGTAGGTCTTTTACTCTTATCGAAAATCAATTTTGTGCGAATATTTCGCAAGTCATGCTTTTTAGACAAGTACGTTACGGGTATAAAGGTATTTAAAACATAATTTTCAATATCTTTTGTATAAAAAAAATTTCAAAATTCAGACCGGAAGTACCACTTTTACTCTTATCGAATAGCGATTTTTTGCAAATATGTCGTAAGTTATGCATTCTATATATATTTATCAAGAGTACAAAAGTGTTTAGAACTGGATTTGCAATATTTTTTGTATATATGGTACGAATTTTGAAATTTCTTTTCTACAAAACTTATTCGAAATCTGGCTCTAAATACTTTTGTACTATTGCTAAATCTACACAGAATGCATAGTTTACAAGATATTTACAAGAAATTGCTATTCGACAGAGCTGGGCGATAAGGATTACGATTACAACTTGATTACGATTACTGTAATCGTTAATCGAACGAACTTAGATTACGATTACAGTAATCGTAATTTTGAAAAAGTTTAAATTACGATTACTGTAATCGTAATCTAAGTTCGTTCGATTAACGATTACATTAATCGTAATTCCGTTCTTTTTATATAAGGATTACTGTAATCGTTGGCAAGGATTACTATTATTAAATATTAGAAAAATCACTGTTATTTACAATAGAAAGTGTATTTTATTGTTGTCGGGCACTACGTGCAAAAGCCGGCCTGTTACACGCATTGAATAATACGTTGAAGGAATACTGATGCGGAGCTTCATTCATCAACATGCTCCAATGCAAGTGCAATGCTATTTCTGCATACAAACTAAAGAACTAACCAAAATCACAATAAGTCAATCACCAAAAGTCAATTTGTGTCCTCTTACGCGCCCCAAATTAAAAAAAAGACGAATACTGATGCGGAGCTTCATTCATCCGGCACTAATATTGTCAACTGGGAAATTTCTGCGGCTTAAATATCCAGTTCGTAGAAAAGCCAGGCGATATCACACATTGAAAAATAAATATATGTATATGACAATTATTTTATCATTAAATCACATATATAAAATGTCTATTACACAACTCAAAAAATATTTTAAAAATTTTTCAAAGTCCATAAACTATTTTAACAGATGCGAAATATATAATAGGCAGCAACATGTTCCAATGCAACTGCAACGTTATTTCTGCATGCAAACTAGAGAACTAAACAAAATCGCAATAAGTCAATCACCAAAAGTCAATTTAATTGTGTCCTTTTACGCGCCACGAAATTATAAAAAAAATTCAAAAATTTTTCTAAGTTCATTAATTTACTATATCGGATGCTAAATAGGCAATACAAGCATAATACATGCAGCAACATGTTCCAATGCTACTGCAACGCTATTTCTGCATACAAATTAAAGAACTAACCAAAATCCCAATAAGTCAATCGCCAAAATAAAAATAAATTGTATGTATACCACCTCTGTATTGTGATTAAAATCATATACAATACAATGCATTCATACATTTATTCATATACGAAAAATTTTTTTCGTATATGTATTCATGCATGGCAAAATCATATAGCTTCGAAACTGGTAATAATATGAATGCGTAAAATTGGAGTGAGAAAAAGTGAAATAAAATACTCCAGACAACCGCAAAAAGTTCGGACAGTCCTATTAGGCGGGGCCAAGAAGTTGGGTGCATATCCGTAGCAGCTGAAGGCGCTGCTAAAATACAAATAATTCAGTATCGCAGCATTCCGGAATTTCTTAATTTAATTACTCAAATTAAACTTTTTTCCGCAATTCAGAAAGCTATATCTCACAAGAAAACATTGGTCTACACGGGAATTACATCCGTTTTGATCAATTTCATTTAATTCTTTCAGATTTTGACGGAGAAACTCACGTACATTTTACTCTAATTTGGAATAAAAAAAATAGGTGGTTGTGACAAAAAGTTACATAATCTGACAACCTTTCCGTGTACTCATATCTATATTGGAGTTGTACAGAAAATTTCACATTTCCATCTTGAACAATAGTAAAAAAAAACTGATAAATTCGATATCTTGCTTTCTCGACCGCTTTAATATCCCCTTAATAAACCTGAATAGAATGTGTGTATAATTTGCAAAATTATTGCATTTTTATAAAATTGTTTTGAAATTACTTTTTAAGTACTTTTCAACTTTTTATATATTTTTCTCAACTTATAATAGTTGACAAGAGAACCGATTTCACTGCAAATCAAACCAACCTTACAAGAAAGATACGTACCTATGTTGATTGTAACATGTTTTTTTCTGTTCTTTCTATCAGTTTAATTTCTATGTAAACAATTTGGAACACACATACGTATAAGAAAGTCGTGCGATGCCAACACTTCCTTTTTAAAATTAATAATAATAATAATAAGTTTATTCCATGATACATAAAGAGTTGAACACGTTAATATAATATAGTAATACACTAATAAAAATATTAACAACATTGTACAGTGTAAAATACACCAACTGAAAGCAGAGGAACATCCTTCCTCTTAAATTCAGTCAGGGAACTTCGTTTTAAGTTTGTTAGTAAATGGTTGTAAACCTTTACCACTTAGCACACTCTTATTAATTAAACTTATTGTTGTTTGTAGACGTACAAGATAGACTTCGGCAAGTCTAAGATCCTGTTCTTTGACGAGATTGTAATTAGTTTTTACAAAAAGTGCACATTCCAAAACATATAAGGATGGAGGCGTTAGTATTTTATGAACAATAAACACCTGTTTGCATAAATTTAAAATGGATAAATATATGTATATATGTATAAACTATACACATATTGAATTACTCGTAGTCACTATATTAGGGAAACTTATAAAACTAATCTAAAATGTCATCTTGAATTTCTGGCTTCTGATTGACGAATATTATAAACTAATAAGAAAGAAAACATAAAAGGTGATAACCGAAATGTGTAAATTAAATATAAATTATTTAATAGGGAATGCCGAACGTGTCATGTGATGTGCTTACTAAACTTGTTAATTCATTATCTTATACTTATAGGTATTTTGTAGCAGTCCTAGTGACGCAGTATTTCAACACAGTCTTTCACTTCCAATCTCGGCGCTAGTTTTTCTATAGTTTCACTCACTGTTCTGTGAATGTAAATAACTAGATAATAAAGTCGCATTTCAGGCGTGTAATGAAACCTCATGGTCGATAGGGCTTGCACCAGTTGCTTTGAAACAATTGAGAGATATAAAAGGATAGATTATTACTGTTCTTATTTTAATTATGACAATAATATTTAAGATGTTAATATTCTATACCAATAACAAACAAAACTTTGTAATTTTTAAAATTTGAAATAATAATTAATAATCAGTATATTATTTTTACGCTCACTATAAAAATTAAGTTATTCTATTTTATTATAATTCTATTAATGGGAGTGTTGTAAAAGTGGATGATGTAGGAATATAAATGGCTGTATTTTTAGAGACCTCAAATTCTAAATTCTTTCCTACTTAAATTCAGGCATTCACCAACTTATGTGACCAGGTACATTGACCTTTAATTGTATACATGTTGGAGACACTACTTCTTTTAATTGTTGAAACTGTTTAGAGCTGTTAACATAATTTTACTACCGTGCACTTGACTTTGTTATTCAAAAAATCATTAAATACTTACTGAACTAAATGTAGGTGTATACAATGCATTCTACTTTTAATTGAATTAAATTGTAAAATGTTGGTTATTAATATTTAAGCGGTAATTGTCTACATTGTAGAAGTGTATCAGACAAATTTAGCTAATTCCCGAAAAATAGTAACTATTTTTGTAACTTTCTTACTTCCCTGGCGTAAATACACACGGACACAGGCGCGCGTCTTACTGTTTTTAATTATAATTTTCTGCTTGAAACTGATATTTTAATTATGTAAAGTTAACTATAAAAATTTTCCCACTGGCGAGATCATCAAAAACCCTGACTAGGAGCTGTGATTGCATTTAATTAATTCAATTCAGTGTGTGTGGTGTGTCTCTATGTATTTAAATTCCTTGACTTTCCTGAGAATACTTTCAATTAATTCTTCTTAACTAGTGCCGCATACAGCTACAGTACTGGGGCAGCTAGCTAATCGGAAAAATAAATATATAGCAAAATACATCTATTGTTGTATAATTTATTATTGTGACATTATATTAAGCTTTGCGTCCCTGACTACCAATGACAGAAATAAATGAGCACCCAATCTGTTATGACTAACTACTTCGCCCCTGTTTCCAACTGAAAAACATCGTTTAGCTGAAGCAATACCTATAGGCGATATCAAATTGTTTTAGTATTATTGTAGGAAACATTTACAGCATTTATATAATGCTACTCTTCCTTTTCGTAATTTCTATCGCTTTTCCTCTTAAGAGACTGCTGGACCAATGCCTTTTGATTAAAGGAATGTACTTGAACTAAAGGTTAAATATAATAATTCTGGCAGTTATTGCTGTAACATTACTTAAAATTAATCTTGAAGAAAATTTACTTTAAAAAACAAAGAATTATAAATCTAACGCATTCATACTCTTTTAGCGCTACACTTTACCCGCCCCTCTACGCGCGTGTACTGAACAGCTTGGGGGAGCATAATCGAAGCTCTTTATTAATTACCTATTTCGCACAAAACAGCTAACAATAAAAAAATTAAACCAGAGACAATGCAATATTCTGGAGAAGTTAGAACTTACATAGTCAAGGTAAGTTTATTACTCATGTATATGTTTGAATGTGTTTTTTGTTGCACTTGAAAAATTGATATTCTCATAATCTTGATTAACTAATTGTAATGATTGGCTTGGAACCTGCTAGTACTAGTACAAAAATAGAATAGAACAATTTATGTCCCCACTCCTAAATTAGAATCTCATAAAATGTATACAAGAAAAATTATTTAAGTTGAATGCAAATATGCTTGAAAAGTAATTGTTTCTTATAAGTCAAAGTACAAACAAGTAAACAAAGAATAATACAGAAAATATGTTTATATAAGCGATGAAACCTATGTTAGGAAAGATTACCTGAAGCAGCATATATATTTTGCTTTTTTATTAGCAATACCTACGTAGAACTAATATATCACAAACTTTAAATTAACGACTTAAGATGCATTGATTTTCTCTCTTGCTTCTGGCTGAATAATGCAAGTGACATGCACATATTATCTCCTTTATTTTGGGATATTTTTCTTTAATAAATAGATATTAATAGATGTCTAAACAAGACAGCACCCCACCCTGCAGATACCCCGGCACAGCCGTGCTGCCAGAGTCCCCCCAAAACGGTTGCTTCTACTAACCTTCCTTTCAAAATAAAGAGGATCCATACAGAACATATATATCCTCAACTCCCCTCTGTCTGAGAGATATAGTTATTAAATCAAGTAAGTATTGTCAAATGCCCCTACACATTCAGAAAAGCGCCCATCACTTTCTCGCTGTCAAGCGTGACTTCGACTTCGCTGACCAGCTGGTGATGCTCTGTTTAAGTCGACACACTTGTCTGACAGGCATACTTGTCAGGGTGTATTAGGCTATTCACCAATACGTCTTTGATAAGTTTTTCAAGGGCTTTAAGTGCAAAAGACATGAAACTAATGGGTCTAAAGGACTTTTTCTTGCCCTGTCCTATTTTCCCAGGTTTTGGTATGAACGTTACCCTAATACTTCTCCAGGTTTTTGATATCGTACCAAAGGCTAAACTGCTTCTTAGAATATTGGAGAGTATACTGTACATATGATCAGTTCCCTTTTGTAGCAATAGGGGTTATATCGTTTCCAGTCCCAGAGATTTGTATTGGTCAAATGTGCTAATAGCCCATTAGACTTTCTCGTAGTCGGTGATTTTTGTTGAAGTCAGCCGTTTTCTCATGACATTCTTCGAAATTCTGGCTCAGTCCATACCTCCTGAGACTGATTCACTATCCTTTCCCAGGAAACAGAACTTTTAAGAATTCCATACCAGTGTCTTCTTCCGTGTTGGTGTATTCACTGAGACTATTCTTCAGAGAGTTGGTTGTAGTTTGACATCCTCTTGTGAGAGTTCTTTGTAGTTTAGCACATTTAAGTGCTTTCTACTTCCTTACAGTGCCTTCTCCAAGACCTTCTCTAAGATTTCCTCAACTCTCAATTGAACCAAGTCAACGTGATTCTGTATGTTTCCCAATGTTCAATTCTTCTTGCTTTGTTAAAATCTTTCCTGACTTGTCCCATTAATTCCGCAAGGTCTTCATTCCACCAGAGCACATTCCTGGCGGATCTTCTTGTCATAAGTGGACAGCTGTCATAAAAGGCACAGATTATTGCGTCGTTGAATTGCTCTACAACCATCTCTAAATCGTCTCTGTCACATATCGCATTTATATACATACCAATTCTCTGCAATTGGTGTTTATGCTTTCCCAGGTGGTATTATGTGCGTTTGCGTGAGAATCGATGATGAGCTGAGTCCCGCTTTACTAGCAGTCTCACCATTTCTTCGATTCTCCTCTCATCGAGGGGCAAAGAGGCCGACCCAATAATTATATTGCTTGGCCAAGTTTGTGCAATAAGCCTAATTCTCGCTGCCGTCTGTTCTCTAGAAAAGAAAAGAGTTAACAGCAGTACATTTATATATTTTTAATAAGTAGGCAGGTTCGACGCGCATTAGTGTATCTACTTTATATCAGTTTTCCATTATTTCCACTCACACCAGTTCTTCGTAGCTGACTCAAGGCTCTTGTATCAGGTCACACGCCTTTTAAGATGGCTTTTCCACAGTTTTGTAAAACTTTCCATGAACAGAGAAGGCAAAGTTTAAGAGGGGCCACAATGACTTCCACTACTGTGATCGTTTCTAGTTCAGTTACATGAACGAGAACCCTTGTCCTACTGGGAAGTCCTCACAGCTAACTACCTTGAATTCTACTCCCTCGCATAGTTGTTCAATAAATTCTACACTCCCCCTGAATCATCCTGCAGCCTCGTTAAAGCATGTCATCCATAGAACTCCTGCGCTGAAGGTTTCTTTAATTAACTGTGGAGAACAACTGCTACTCGAGGGAGCACCGAACATCACATCCAGGTCCGCTTCTTCCTGGCTCAATATCGTGTCTGGGTGGCTTCCGAGTCTGTGGTGTAATACTACGTCTAGATTTCATAGCACCCGTTGTCATTGGTGGTGTTCACGACTCAAATCGAAAGTCTCCCTCTTAAGATTATCTGCAGTCTACATTTCTGCAGTAAACTTCCCTGTCTTCATGAGCCTCTTTTTCTGAGCCTCCAAAAACTTTTTACTTACGAATTCGATACTCAGAATTCTTTATTTTCACCAGCTGGATCTGTTAGAGTTATAATAATCTGTTATAATTGCATGTAACTCCTGTGACAGTTGTGTTGAGAGCGTGCGAGTCATAAGTTAACTCCCCAAACCTTTTTTGTTTTTTTAACAAAAGGCGTGTCCATTTTGTTCCCACGAGTATAGGGGATATTGTGGTCCACTCTTGCGGAGGCCCCTGCACAGGAGCAAGCCTGAATACTCTCGAATTTCTCCCAGTTTTCCAAAGGGGGTGATAGTCTGTAATAAAAGAATATAAATCATCAATTTAATGCATCTTTCTACAAGATTCCTATGTAAGTATTTGAGAAAAATGCATAATTTGGTAATTATGTTAGACTGAAGGACTGACTTTTTTTGTGAATTGTTTTTCTGTCAATTATAACGTCTTTAGGGTGAGAGGAATGAGAGATTTAATAAATTCGAGAAACGAAAAACGACATTTGCATTATATGAGTATGACTTCTAATATTAAATTTAAATTTGTAGTTTTACTGGTCCTTGTATACCGGGTCGTCCAAAAGTCTGGATTCACGTGGATTTTGAGTAAACTATTCACTTTTTTGGAAAACTGAATTCTGTATCTTGAATGGGAATAAAATTGCAACTCAATAGTATTTTTTATTTCAAAAAAATTGTTTATAATTTTGAGATAAAGTTAATAACAATGTTTTTTTAAATGGAAACCTACCGTGATTTTTATTTCAGAGAGAGTACTTTCGATAAGAATTGCATTGGCATAGAAATTTTGGCTATAAACCTTACGATTATTGTTTAAATTAATATTAAATTTTCGATCCGAACACTCGTTCGCGCTTGTTCGGAAAATATACGAACGTGTCTTCTCTTACCACGTTTCCAACTGTAGGCATGGGTCCACCCCCTAATAAAGCATTCTATTGAAGGCGTTACGTTTATCTTGAATGAAAGCATTTTTTTTTTATAAAATGGAGATCTACCGCTTTTTGTCGCCGTATCCCACCATAATTAGAATTTCTATCCGTTCTCTCTCTACCAGTTCCATATTTACGCAAATTGTTCAAAATCACAGATCACAAAAATAATAGATAAAATCAATACCAAAACAACACAATTAACAACAAACAAAACGTTCAAGAAAACAGAAAATAAAAATTCAAATTCGCTCCGTAAACGTACACTAGTAATACCAAAAACAGAATGAGATAAGATTTGGACCTTCCAAGTGTCTAAAAACGGAAAAAGACCATAAAATTATTTTTTATTAAACTACGTTGTACTTTCTCATAACGTTTAAATATCGTAATCGCGGTAGATCTCCATTTTATAAAAAAAAAATGCTTTCATTCAAGATAAACGTAACGCCTTCAATAGAATGCTTTATTAGGGGGTGGACCCATGCCTACAGTTGGAAACGTGGTAAGAGAAGACACGTTCGTGTATTTTCCGAACAAGCGCGAACGAGTGTTCGGATCGAAAATTTAATATTAATTTAAACAATAATCGTAAGGTTTATAGCCAAAATTTCTATGCCAATGCAATTCTTATCGAAAGTACTCTCTCTGAAATAAAAATCACGGTAGGTTTCCATTTAAAAAAACATTGTTATTAACTTTATCTCAAAATTATAAACAATTTTTTTGAAATAAAAAATACTATTGAGTTGCAATTTTATTCCCATTCAAGATACAGAATTCAGTTTTCCAAAAAAGTGAATAGTTTACTCAAAATCCACGTGAATCCAGACTTTTGGACGACCCGGTATAATAATGTAAATATGTTTTGCCAGTACTAAATGGGTGTTTAAGACTTGACGGGTATCTTGACTAATACAGGTATAATTATGCACGCCGTCATTAATATTTAACATGATAGAATTTATTTGACACACTTTAAATATTTCTTAATTTTTAATATGATTGAATTTAATCAAAGGTAAACAGAATAATATGTGTATACACTTTATTCTATTTATTTTTCATTCTGTACACTTTTCATTTTTCTATATCTTTAAACGGAATATATACTTACAGTCTATTAACTGAAATATAACAAAATCAGTACACCCCACGATTACTTCTTCATAAACAAAATGCAAAACAAGTAAATCTACGTATCGTACTGATTGCGAGCCACTCTAGCATATTATTATTTAATTGCAAATAGAAATACCCCACTCCTTGCATACTGTCTAACATAAATAACTGCCTCCCATAGTTAATTATTAAGAGTTTGTATAATTAGAATTTACTAAAAGTCCATTAAATCAGGTTTTTACTATTTTGATATATTATTTATAAACTATTACTTCCGTATGTATGTACACATACATGTCGCACATATATTAAGTTATCATAACATTATAGTGTGCATGTTGATTCCTAAACTTGTTAGGCAATGAAAATTTCTGAAATTGACCGTGTCGAAATAAAGAACTAGAATCGTAATTACACATAATGTCTGCGTTTAATTTTTATATAACGTAATATTGTAGATGTTCCTCATTTTATGCATGGATGAAACGTTTTAACACCTTAGACCACACCTTATAGAGGAGTGAGGTCAATTTTCTTTTCCTTTGAATTAATTTGGTAATATTATCTAATATATGTTATTCGAATAAATGCACCAATCGTCTTAAAATTAAAGTTATATAACCTATTAAGTAAATTTCAAACTTTTTTATTATTTACCGCGCCATTGCATCATATCATTATTATATTATTCTTCAATTGACAGTGTAAAAAGAAGGATGTATTGAGTCATCGTTGTGAGATTTGTAAGGAATATAGAGCACATCCAAACAAGTGTTACTACTTTCTCGAGAAAATTCATAACATAACATAAAAGACAATCAATTACCGCAGCAATCATAATGATAAAATAGCCATAGCGAGAACGATTTTCGTCAATTACATTCGCATTGCAGTTACTGGAATGCGAAATAACGTTCTGGTTTACTAATGTTTATATATGATATTATATTTTATTTTACTACAGTCCAACAGTTTGATGAGCAAATAACACAATTTTATATTTAAGGTTAATTATATATAGATATATAATTACTGTTAGTACTTCCAACAAGTTGCTCCAGTGACATAAGAAAAGAACACTGATAAGTGATTGGCGGTACTCTGTCCTCCATTGTATTCGCACCTCCATTCAGGACAATTCAGAGATGGAGTTACTCCAAGATAAATATCTTCACCTGTTGAGGACACAGAATCTACAGTTTTTTACTTTTAAAAGGTATACTCTGCAGTAAGAAAGCCACAGAATACTTGTCATGCATACACTAAAAAGGCTCTTGACAAGCTTTTATCGCTTAGAGATGAGGAAAAAGCTTTTTCTTATTGTTGTTAATATTCATATTAATACAGTGTATTAGTTTAATAATTTTAAGTCGTTGTTTGGTTATATTAAAATGTATTTTAATATCTGTTAACAAAAGAGTAGTTAATATCTACCTTCGAGATTGGTTTTAATTTTATTTTTAAACAAATACACAACGAAAGTGAAAGGCATAAATAATCATAGAGTAAAATCGGGAGGAGTTATGTAAAAGATTACAATATTTGCATACAAATAAAAAAAAAGCGTTTTCAGTTCTTCCGCTTTTATGGTATCCAATTATGGGGACGCATGTATAAACATATGTGAAAAGAATGCAGATATAAGTATATAAATTAATAAATGTATCTTTTTAACATCTGACTCGAGTAATCTAACGCAATGCAGCTAAGATATTAAAAGATTATAAGTAAACTCATTGCTATTCTATAGGTAATGATTATAGCAATATGAATATGTATATTGTCTATGGGAGTCCTAAATAAGTAGTCATTAATTGCAATACGCTATATGTGTACACAGAAGTTATTAATTACAAAAAGGTGGCGCATTTGATAAAGCTTTGTATCTAATTCATACACCTACAGGTTGTTAAAACTTTTTTTATTTAGATACTTTTTCTCATTTGAATTATATTTTAAAGCTATATATACGGTAATAAAAATATAATTATTATATTTTTTCATACACATTTCGGGTATATTTTTGGCTATGTACTGTTCTTTGAATTGATCAAAACATTTTTAGTCCATGCCCACGTGTTCGAATATCACTACAGTCAAGATTGGGATAAGGTAATAGCTTATTAAAAATGAAAAATCAGAAATCATATAACACATAATTGTCGAATTTATTTAACATTTATTACATAAAAATAAATATAGCATTGCTATACTGTATTCACTTTATTTATTTAAAAAGAAACATAATTATAAGAAAAACGTTTGTACCTCGTCCTAGGTTGTAACGTTTCTTCATGATACGAATATATTTTCTTATACTTTATTAAATAAAACTCTAAAAATATTTTCCTGTTTATCAACAAATAAATCCAATTTACTTTTGTATATTGTTTATTTTATAGTCAATGTTTGGAGAAAAGCTCGAATCTAATTACTATCTACAACCATTCGCACGCGTTATAGCTAGCATTTCAGAGTCCGCTACCCAGAAACATTTTCCTTATTTATTGTAACTATTAATGATGCCAAATACTGTGCCAGAAAATATACATTTGCACGCTATATCCTCTTAACACTCAACACCATTAATAATTTTTATTTCTTATGATTTTGAAATTAAAGAATGCTTATTACTATCCCAGGAAAATATTTATTATCCCTGTTGCGTAACGTTATACTGAATATACGTTCGCACGATATATTTCAATATTCGTATAGCTACATTGATAAGTCTTTGCCTCTAACTTACTTTGAATCGTTGCTAATCTTTTTAAATTCGATCATTTGCATCTCCATTATAACACAAAACAATTAAACAAAGAATATAAAATAAGTGAAACTTGAATGAAAATAAAATTAATACGCTAATACAAAAGAAATAAATGTGAATCGTGGTGTATCTAACCCTACGATTTATATAACTGTATATAATAAATGAATTAATATTAGTCAAAGAATGCTTGTTGATGAATCAAATCAATGAATGTTTGTTAACTGAATAAAAATCAATGAATGTTTGTTAACTGAATAAAAATCAATGAAATGTTTGTTAACTGAATAAAAATCAATGAATGTTTGTTAACTGAATAAAAATCAATGAATGTTTGTTAACTGAATAAAAATCAATGAATGAATCGTGTCGATTCTTGTCTTCAATTTATATCTCCGGAAGAGACATGTGACCGTTTTCAACGCCATCTTCTGAAACTACCATTTACGTTGTCACCCTGCATCTTCAGTGCTCCTGACTTTTAAGTTGCCGTAATGTTTTGAACACACACACACGCACTCGTTGTCTTTTTGACAGTTCTTCACCGCGAAAGGTCAACACCCCAAGAATTGTCTATTTACAATTTAAAACTTCCTATAAATTGTACAGCGTTTCTCCAACGTAGGTATACTTGTTTTAATATAACTCTTCTTTATAATTGTCTATAAATTTATTACCTTCTTTATTATTTTTCACATATTTCCTCTTTCCATTGGCTAGTACAATTCTTATTTTTGTTCTTTTTTCAGCTTTCGGCAATATAGGAAAAACATTGCAAACAACAGGTATCCTTTTACTAAGATTACTTGCACCACCATGGTCCACTTGGTTTGCCCCTTCGTAACCTCCTTCTATCCAAGACTTCTCCAACGGTGATATGTCTATCTGTAATAAACTACACACCAAGTTTACATTATATTTGCTTTTTATTTTGTAGGTTATCAAGAACCGTACAAGTACCTCTCTACTGTTTATGATACATGATATTACATATACAAATTCCTGAATGTATTCTATTATTACCAGCTGTCGTTTATAAAAACACTACTACTGATAACTCCGAATAATTTTATTTATATCCTTTTTTTTATTTATTTACTTATCTAGTAATAAATTAAGGTAAATATTTATTCTTTCTGCATGATTTATTTAATAAATTTTATTTATTACCTTATGCACGTTCTCAAGTTTATCTAATTATTCAATTATTTTTGTCTCGTGCATATCGAATTCTATTTTCCTCATACATTTTTACTGCATTAAGATGACTAGTTCGTATTACACTACCATCCATTAGCATGACCCTCTTTCGGTTATTTGCTTTCATTTCTTTTTTATTTTTAAACAACGGTCCATTATTTAAAATGTTCAGTGCAATTCTCACACATTTTATAAAGTCAGGTTGTTTTTTATTGTACACAAACCATACATCTTGTTTTCTCTTTTCTATAAAAGAAATATATATACATCTTAAATTCTATCTCGTGTTTTATTTTTAGTACTTATTTAAATTGCAAATATAAATTCAATTTGGTGTATGCATAAAAGTGTATGCAACCCAACATCCTCATGTTAAATTCCTTCAACTACCTTAAACTTATTATTATAGTTTCTTTCATATTTTATACACTTAAATTAAATCTTAATACTACTGCTGTCATCTTATTAATATGTAAGATACCACGGCAATATGTAACACATATCATAGTAAAGTTAAGCTTACAAATGATGCATATATATATATGCTTGTATACGGTCCTACATCTTCGTCACGGGTTGTTTTCTGGTCGGTACATCTATCCCGGACTAATGGTATTGAGGACTCCTATCCGTTCTTACTCTGGTTACCTTCAGCGGTTGTCTATATCTTTTTATTTAAAAGCATGCTCTTTATTGCTTTTCTAAAGTGAAGATATTTTAAGTTTTTGATTTCTTTAGGTAATTCGTTATAATGTGTTATATCGTCTGGTGTAGGTACTTTTTCATATTTTAATTGCTTACATATTTCTGTTCTTATATTTGATATTCTTCTAGTTGCG
The DNA here is from genome assembly GCA_963170755.1 of Amphimallon solstitiale. Classification (NCBI taxonomy): domain Eukaryota; kingdom Metazoa; phylum Arthropoda; class Insecta; order Coleoptera; family Scarabaeidae; genus Amphimallon; species Amphimallon solstitiale. Next base: position 128,834,712 of record OY720675.1, on the reverse strand, counting down.
TGCATATGTATATGTGTGTTAGTGATTAACTTTTTAATTAAGTTTTTATGAGATTATGTTTTATTTTGTATAGCAGTATTATATTTTTTAGTTTTATTGTTTGTTCAAGATTCAGTTCCTTTGTCTTATCGTATACTTCCTCAGTGGATGTTCTTCTTTCTAGCTTATAAATTAATTTTAAGATCTTATTTTGCTGTCTTTGTAACTTGTTAATATTTCTGTTAGTTGTATTTCCCCATATATTTATTAAGTAATTCATGTGAGACATAAAAACAGCATTATAAATTGGTTTTCGCAGGTTTTCAGGTATAAATGGCTCTTATCTTTTTGATGCCAGCTATTGCTGTTCCATTTTTTTCCACTAGGCTGCTTACGTGCAGATCCCATTTTAAATTTCTCTGTATGTTTAATCCTAAGTATTTTATTTGGTCTATTTGCTTGATGGCCTGGGCTTTTATTTTTATGTCAAATGTTGGAGTATTTAATTTGTTCGAGAATGTCATGAATTCTGTTTTATGTTCGTTAATGGTCAGAAGGTTGTTGTAGCACCAATCCTCGACTGTACCGAGGTCTTTGTTGACGCGCTCTTGCAGCTCCTGCACACTTTTGCCCCAGTAAACCAAACAGGTGTCGTCGGCGTATGAGTATATTTCTCCATCTATGTTTAATTGACAAATGTCGTTTGTGTACATTATATACAAAATGGGTGGGAAATTTCCCCCTTGTGGGATTCCATATTCTGGCTCAAGGTAATTGCTGTGAGTGTTATTTACTACTGTGTTCTGTTTTCTTCCCGTGATATAAGAGTCTATTAGGTCTTTCTCTTTACCTTTTATTCCCATCTTTTCAATTTTCTCTGATAGTTTCTGTTTGGAAATTGTATCAAACGCTTTTTTCATGTCTATAAAGATTGCTATAACTGTGTTTCCTCCTTTCAATTTATCTTTTATACTATTTAATAAGTCATTAGTCGCTGATGTAGTCCCAGAGTTCTTTTGAAATGCATACTGTTTTGAGTGTATTATATTGTGTGTTCAAAGGTGTTCAGAAATTTGTATTTGTATACATTTTTCCATTATCTTGTTTAATATTGTAAGTAAAGATATAGGTCAGTAATTCTCTGGTTTTGCTTTGTTACCTTTCTTATATACTGGTATTATGATAGCTTCTTTAAGACATTGGGGGTATTTTCCTTTTGCAAATGTAACATTAACTAATTTAGTTAGTATTGGTACTAATGCTGGTTTGTTTAGTTTCAGTATTTTACATGGTATTTTATCATATCCAGGAGCTGTGTTCTTCATGTCATCTATTATTGCGTTCATCTGTTGTATATTTATATATTTTAATATAAATGTTGGTACTTGTTTATCGTAGGTTGTGGTTACGGGTTTTTTTGTTGCTTGTGCTTAACTGCTTCGAAATTAAGTTCCATGTTTTTGATGGTTCTTTTTTATATTTTTCAAATTGCCTCATCTAGAAATCTTTTTTTTGCTTTTTTGACTCTGTAAGCAGTGTACTGCTTTTGTTGATTATATCTCTTCAGTATTTCTTTATTGTTTGAGTATTTGGTGTGTTTTTTGTACAGTTTATTTCTTAATTTTATTTGTTGTATTATATCTATGCTTATCCACGGGCATTCTTCTCTTCTTTTAATGGTTTCAATTTTTTGGTTTTTTGCTACAATATTTTCCAGTGCATGTGATAATTCGTGAAAGTGGTTTATGTTTTCCTCGCTAATTCCTTCGATATCACTTTTGATTTGTTTATAGTTTGTTCTTACGAGATTGAAATATTGGTAATGTGTCACACGTTCTATTTCATATATTGTAATTTTAACTACGGAGTGGTCTGAGATAACACTGGGTATTACTTTGACTTTAATTTTGGTTTTTATATTCGTTATTACGTGGTCTAATATACTATGGTTATTGTTTGGATTTCTTCTTGTGTAGTTTTATGGTGATCTCTTATTCAAAATTTTGTAATTATATTCTTTATAAATTTGTATATATTCCTTAGTCTTACTGTCTCTTTTCACTATATTTATATTAAAGTCTCCCATTATTATGTGTTTCTTTCCCTTTGTCAGGATATTTTTTTTCAGTATTTTTTCTAACATTCGTAATTGCACATCTGGCGGTTTATATACTAGGGTTAGAACAATCCTTTCGTTGTTTAGCAATATGGTTATTATTTCTATTTTATTCCATGTTTTAATTAATAATGTATCATATTTTATTGATTCTTTAATGTATAATGCAGTACCTCCTCCTCTTGTAGTTCTGGAGTTGAATACTGCATTGTAGTTTATACAGATGTTCCTCAGCTGGATTAAGCCAGGTTTCGATTAGAGCGATAATTTCTGGATTGTGATGTAATGTTGGTATAGTTTCTATTTCTGGAAATTTATTTTTGACGCTTCTTATGTTTTGCATGTATACTGTGTACATCTCCATTTTTTTGTTTTCTATTTTTGTTTTTATTTTTTCTTTGTTTTTCTTCTCAGTTCAACCGCAGTAGATCCGCTTTAGTTCTTACTTTGATTTTCTGGCTAGTTTCTGTTTTTCTTGCATATACATTTCCGTCACGTATCCATACAAATGCTATTTTATTTGCTTTTTTTAGTAGTCGGGCATTGTGAAATATAGTATTTTTCATGGTAGTCATTTGTTCGTTAACGTAATGCTACCCTCTTGCGACAAAATAACCGTTAGAGCAAAAAGGTAGAGAGAATGGTACCACCACGATAACTAACCTTCTATCTTGTAAGTCAATTTAACAGTCCACTTTAAAATTCTGAGAAACGCATGTTCATTTAATATACACCAATTTATAATCCAATTATGGTCTTACCTTCACACTTCCCACGGATGTTGTAAAAAAAATTTGATGTATAGCACTGCCTTTAGCTAGTCGAGAAAATGGGCATAGGTTCAAATTCAAATAAATCGAAGGTCTTATTAGGGCACCAGTCCCGATATTTGTATCTATGCCATACACCAAGCTGACTACTATAAATCCGGAACTAATTTATTTTTGAACCCCAGGTAGATTGAAAAGTAAAACCAACACACTCATTCAAAATTCAACAACAGGTTTATTTAAAGTGTAAAATTCAGCTGACACACAAAACAATGACAGCAACTATTCATCCAGTCAACGAATGCCGTAACACATTTACAAATTTTAATAATATACACAGAAAAACATGACACATTAAGGAAAACAATATCATACAAGAGCAATCAATTGCAATTATTAAATACACTGAAATTTGAATACAACGATTAACATGGTCACCAAATGTGTACCAAGAATTTAAATTACGCAAAGGAATTATTTAAAATTAACAAAATGACACAGGCAGCATTGGCCTAAGAGTCCTTCCAATGTCGAGCAGCTTGTACACAGTTCAGTAAAACCTTAAGCAAAATAAACGTAACACTCTGTATATCAGAGCCTGACTACAAGCTGATCGCACTAGGGTAATAACTCTAAAAGATATTTATTACTATTACTAGTATTATCACTAATAGCTTCAGTTAACTTCGCTTTACACTGTGTGAACGTGATTGAAAAATTCAGATCGTTGAAGATCGTACAACATTATACATACATAAGAGGAAAAGTTGATTAATTATATGAATATCAAAGCAATAAATTTATGCCATCCTCAATGGAATGCTACAATGCAAATAGGCATCCAAAATATCTACTAGAACTAATACACGAAAATAATTTTGCTATATAACCAGCCGAAAATTGATGTTTTAACCTCAAATAGGTCACATGTATAATTTAAACTAACGTTACAAGTAAAAATTCAAACGTAGTGGCTCATATGTCACCACAAAAATTATTCAAATGGATACGTTGACTCTAATGAACAGTTAACCCGGATTTTGAAATACCTACACTATACGTTACAAGTTCGAAATGTACACAACTTACACAAATTTAGTTGTGTTTGTCTGCACTACCTAACGGTGCAGTTACAGATAATTGTAATAAACATTAATTAAACTCGTCACAGTACCTGTTTGTTGTTTCCACACATTCAAATACACAGCGCATTTCCTCCGACGATACGACACAAGTACAAGGAGATGTCTGCTCAAAGGTATGTTTGGTTACCCACAAATTCCAAAATAACGCAGGCACGGCAACAGCAACATATATTCGAAACTGTACCACAAATATGTGTTCACCAACCGATCCAATGATCCAGAGATTCCAAAACTCCTATATTCACTCCAAGGTACACGTGCTCACAAATTTCCAACGGAAACGATATCTAACATTTGTTACCCATCGGTAACTAACTAACTGCAACTAGAAGATGATAGGGAAAACAAAATAAAATTACGAACAATCCATTACGCTAATAGAATACTTACAACAACGGCAACTCTAATCAGCTAAAACAAATATCCATCTGTAGCATTTCTCCAAGACGACATAACCAAATTTACGCTTGCGAATCAATTAACTTAATCCACCATAAGGTGATGAAATACGATAAATCTAAAGGTCATTACATTCACAAGTGCTGACCAGCAACCGCGTTTTGCAGCAATCTTAAGTGTTGATTGTTCGAGAGACGGAACAAAAGAGACAAATTAGACTGTCATCACGAACATTAAGCACAAAACGATCATTTGATCTAATGCACACGAAAGCTAAGAAGACTAATTTAAAAACTACGGACCTATATTTAGCGTATAGACGGTAACTCAAAAGTGGAAAATTACACCAATAATTTTTAACCGACAACCTATAAATTGTAAACCCCAAAACAATTAAAATAAGTGCTTCCAATTAAATTTAAAGAGCAAAACACCCAATATTACGGAACCTACGCCATCTTCCGTCAGCCGGAAGCGTTACACACATGAGATAATCACAACGGCAACGACACAAGGCATCTTACGAAAATCCCCTCCGAGATGGCGATAGGGTCGATACAAATTATGATTAATTTAACACCGATTAACGAAAATAAAACAGTAACCAATTCTCATTGACAAGAGCAAAACTAAAATTCTCCAATCTTAAAAATAAAATAGTACCGGACGGAAATCTTACAGGGTAAACGTAAAAATTCTCAACAACTGAAAATACCTATCGTGACTAACATAATCCAAGTTACAAACACAAACCCGATACAGTGTACTCCAAAAGAAATTCTCAAAGGATGCAGTAAAGCAAACAAAAAAAACAGAGTGTAACAGTAAATGGGGCTATCTCTCCCTTTTAGTTGGCAGTCATAGACTGTAATCGGTCCAATTGTTTTCCTGGTTTTCAAAATGTCTTTCTTCACTTCTTCGCTTTTTAGTTCAACGATTATGGGACTATTGTCCTGTTGTGTATTTTTTCGATAGCATTTAGTTATCTTGTTGTCTGGGCTGATGCTTAATTTCTTCAAGATTTTATATACAATGTCCTCTACTTTTTCTTGTTTCTCCTGATTTTCTATACCATTTATTATAATATTATTTTTTATTTTATCCCGCTCCATGTTGTCCACCGCCCTAAAATTTATATAAATAGGGAGAACGGTTTGAATAAATTCAATGATAATGAATTTTTTGTTAGATTCAGACTAACAAAAGAGACAGTCGCTTCTCTGTTAGAAAGAACCGAACATTTAATGTCACTTTCTACAAATCGGTAGGTATTATCATGAAGTTATTGTATCACTACTAATAAATTGTATATTTTAATGGAAGATGCATACAGCAGCTCACACACTTATTGTTAACATTAAGGCTGGGGTTCGCCCGTGTTATATGTCCATAAGGAAGTAGCATTTTAACGAAAAGTTGTAAATCAAGAACAATGACATTTTCACACAGTAAATGTTAAAACACACTCATCAAGTTGAGTTATTTTGAAAATCCTAGTGCCCTTAGCTTTTTCAAAAAGAAAATCATAAAATTAGTAAATTTGGAAGAAAGAGAACGAAATTAACTCAATTTATAAAAGGCACTATGCTGATGTCGAATCCGGAAAAAAAATGAATTTTGATTTTGGTTTCGCCTAAAATGGTACCGAAAAAATCCATTAGATGGGTGTTTTAATTCGAAGAGTTGGGCGTAAACAATTTTATATTTTTTCTACTCCCATACTTTAATTGTATTATTAGATATGCCGAACCTGTACTTTAACGATGTCCATTACGATACAGATTTTCATTATGTTACAAGTTTATATCCAATAAGAATACAGATTTTTCATTACGATACAAGTTTATATCCAATAAATATGCGACATTCGAATATTCAAACAATATTCAATATGGCGACTGCATATCTGACAGATATACAAATTAAATAAATGTGACAGTTCTCTGCAATTTACAAGTAAGTACTTAAAATTTGTGCTTTTTTGAAAATATAAACGGTAAAAATGAGGGATAATGACAGTAAAATGTAAAATTTGAGTCCACCAGAAATTATGGAACAAGCCTTAGTAACCACCAACAATTTATTACCAGCTAAATTCGCGAAAGTGCATGTAAAATTTTAACCTCAATTTATGATATAGAATGTTCAAAAAATAATGTTTTATTATGGGGTCGTAGAAAAAATAGTGTATGCAACTCGCATTTAATGGCTATTAAGACACTCGTATTCATTACAATACTCGGCTTCGCCTCGTATTGTAATTTTCTTACTCGTGTCTTAATAGCTATCATTAAATGCTCATTGCATAATATACTATTATGGTCACAGACCTTGGGACATGGTTAAGGCTGCATTTGATAAGGTTTTGGAGGGAGAGAAATGTACACAAAAAATATCATTTTTATTTCCATTTTTACTTCCAGTTTTACGGGCGTAAAAAATCAAAACATGTAAATTTTATGCATTAAGCATGAAGATAAAGGTTAAACGAAGTGAACGGTAGTATTTTTTTCAAATTAAGTTAATATATAAGCCGTAAATAAAATGGGAACTTAGTGGTTTTGCAAGTACTAGAGAAAATGACTACATTTAAAATTGCACGGTAAATTTATATGTAATATAGCTAGTACACTCGGTATTTATATTTGGAAGGTAAAAATAGTAACAGTAGCTAAATATATGTGTAATTTTTTAAGTGATCCATGAAATAAAATTTGTTTACATTTTTGGTGGGGCTTTACATGCATTACAGATATCTGTTACATTTACGTCGCCTAACAGTGTAGCACATATAATATAGCGGTGCACGTCAGTTGGGCCAAAGAATAATTACCATAATAGACTCGTACTAAGAGGATTATGTTTATATCCAATTCGTCAAGCCTGTTAGTAAGGCTTTATAAAAGAAATAGTTTTCAAATTAAAATTTTATTTTACAAACACATACATTCAGCATAAGGTTTTATAAAAGAAATACATAGTTTTCACATAAAAATTCTTACGAACACATATATTCAGCATTATATATAACATAATATATAGCTACATAAGACAAAACCAAAACATTCTATAATACTAGATCAACAATAAATATTTTTTTAATAGTTTTGTATACTAACATGTCCGTAATATTAAGGAAACATTTTTACTAAGTAATTTAAAAAATCGTCATACTAAAAAAAAATACAGTAATGAAATAATGTCACTATTCCTGTATTTTAAATTGTAGTAGATGCCAACGGCACACGTTAGTTAATATAATATAATCTATAGCTACATATAGCCATTTAGTAACAAATAATAAAATCTTTAACTTAAAATATATATTTACTCAAAAAATTCCAATAAAAAGACAAACAAAATATAAATTTGTATCTATAACTTATAAGATAATCCAAAACTAAAATATATAAATCTAGTGGTATAAAACACATACATAAATACAAATAAAAAATAAACATCTTAAAACATATCTTTTTTACAATTTTGAGGAAATAGTAATTGTGATAAAGATAACACCCCATGAAGGCGATTCGGCGAACTATACGAGATGTCAAGTCTATGAAATGCAATATTCCGCTGCCGCTTCCGGATTATAATTTCTACGAAACAGCAAACATCCCAGTAAGCATTTATCAAATTTCCAACTTTTTTCTTAAAAATATATTCTACTGTATTCTGTATAATATGAACAGTTTCTTTTGTATATTAATATGAAATAAATGTGTGAAAATTCAAAGATTGTTTACCAGGATATAAGTAGAATGGCATTTTTGATTAAACGATATTATCGAATAAAAAAATCGATAACAGTCAATATTATTAAATAAAAAAATATCGATTTCAATCATGATTATCGAAAAGAAAACATCGATACTTTTTTACAAAAGAATATATTGTGCGCATCCCTAGTTCAAATCACATATGCCTGCCCACTCTTTCTTCCGGTGGTCAGTTCGCCGGTTTTTTAGTTTCGATTAATACGATTAATAACAATAATATTTATAATAGCCTCATTATTTATAATATATTAACATTAAAATAATACCTTTACCTTACTTAGTTTTGAAGATTTTTATTACAAATACTGTTCTTTTCATTTTTGGTGTTTGTTGAGTTAAATCTTTCTACATATTTGAAACTGTTTTTATCATCTTTATTGTAAAAATACTTGACGCTGTTTGGGTGGTAAATTTCACGGTTTGGTTGGAAGTGCCTTATCTAATGTTCGTGCCGTATTTAAACGTACAGATAGTGTATAATGACACAGTAAAATATAATAAGAGAATGTTCACAGCTTCACAAATTATTGCTAGGTTATGTTGTGATAACCCTGGTCCTAGGGCTTACCTTTTCTCGATCGTCATCTCGATTAGCTCTCGCGAATCGGATCGAGATAGGGAATTTGTTAAAAGGGTTTCTAATTAAAACACATCACGTTAACTAACTATATGTATATGTTAATGTACATGTTCGTATTGAAAGTCAATACATTATCTGAACGTTAATCAATCATAATGGTGAATCTAACGTGAATGGCTTAAAACTAACTTACACTACTATTTATAACATATTGCAATATTAACCTATTTAAATTACTGACGTCACGGGTGCATTAACATTGTCCGTGTATTACCGTATATGGGCATCGGAGAAAAGCTTAAATATGCACTTCTGTTAGCAAGTATTGCGGAAATGCTTATCCTCGTTAAATTATATTAAATGTTCTTAATGTACGAGGTCTAGTCGATTAGTCGGTTATTACACCTTTCGCGGGCGGGAAAAAGAAAATTATGACGAAGTCCATATATTTTCTTTGTATTACACTTACAAGAAGTAGTATTAATTTTATTATATACATAGAATTCATATTCTTAATCGATAAATTTCTTAATTCTATTTTTGTGAACTATAACTAACTTATTGTCTATATTTAGAGTAACATTTGGGGGATCGTTAATGTTTACAATTTCAAAGGGACCCTTATATAATTCTTGCAATTTGTTTCCTGATTCATTGTGAAACTACTTTTTCTCCAATTTTATAATGAACACTTGCTCTGTTTTTGTCGAGAGCGTCTTTTCTGCTTGTTTTTGAATCGATTAAATTGTTTCGAGCCTCTGTACATGCCGATTGTAGTCTGTATTTTAATTCGGTTGCATAGTTGTCGAAATTGTACAAAGGTTCTATTAAGCTTGTTATTCAAGTAGGTAAAGGGTTATGTTTTCCGAACACTAACTCGTGTGGAGTGTATTTAGTTTCTGTATGAACCGTGTTGTTGAATGCAAAGCTCCAGAATGGTATCCATGTGGACCAGTTGTCTGTGTGTTTAGCAAGTTGTATTCGGAGGTATGCTCCTAGATTTTTATGTGTGTTTTCTAATGACCCTAATGTTTCGTGATGGTACGCGGTTGATTTTAGTTGTTTTATGCCTAATATGTTGCATATTTCTTTTAAAACGTGCGACATAAATTCGGTTCCTTGATCAGATACTATTTGATCAGGAATTCCGTACCGTAAGATGAAATTTTCTACGAAAGCTTTGGCTACAGTTAGAGCTTCTTTATTTTTGAGTTGATACACTTCTACGAATTTTGTGAGTTCGCATTGTAAGGATAAAACGTATTTATTTTCCTCTATGTCTTGGTGTATAGGACCTACTAAATCTAAAAAAACTTTTTGAAAAGAATGTGTTGCGGTCGTGGTGACAATGATTGGTTCTTTATTAGGTATAGAATATTTATGTCTTTGACAATCGTTACAGCGTTTTACGAATGATTCTACGTCTTTCTTTAGTTGTGGCCAATAATAAAATCTCTTTATGTTGTTGAACATACGGTTTATTCCGCTATGTCCTCCTGTAGGTAACATATGGTAATCGTTTAAAATTAATTGTTTGACTTCTTTATTATCAATTCTTTGAGCTCCGTTAATGACATGTATTTTAACTTTTAAGTTTTTGATTTTTTCTTTATTCCATGGAATTAGTTTCTTTATGAACTGACTGTTTAAAGAACTATCTTTAATTATACATATTTCGTATATGTTGTATTTTGCGCAAATATTTTAGAGTTGCTCAAGTGTTGCACGAAATGCTCTCTTCACTGTAATTGCATACTCGTCAATGAAAATGATTTTTGATTTATCATTATATAACATTGATTTTGATTTATAAATTGGATTTAATTCATACATGCATGTGTCATTATTTTTCATGTCATTGAAGTCATTGTTACTTACTATTCTGATTTCGACGGATTCTTTAGGTTTTTTCAATAGTTCCACGACACCCGGGTGATCAATTCCGGTTGTAGTAGTACTTGTTGTTGTGTCCTTTGTAGAGATGCCTTCAAAAGCCTCCTGCCTCGACTGTGCACGTGTCGTGACAAAAATACTGTTGCATGCATCTTTACTGACATTCTTTAAATCTTCTGAATCTATCTGTATTCGCGATAAAGCGTCTGCTACCGTATTTTCAGAGCCTTTGATGTATTTTACAACAAAGTCGTATTCTTCTAGGGTTAATCTAAATTTTGTTAAACGACTAGAAGGGTTCGTCATACCGAAAAGGTAGACGAGTGGCCGATGATCTCCGTGGATCTCAAATTTTTTCCCGTATAGGAAGGGTCTGAAGTGTTTCACAGCCCAGCATATGGCAAGTAAATCTTTTTGGATGCTGCAGTAGTTTCGTTCTGCCTTATTTAATGTGCGACTTGCGTATGAGACTGGCTTGTCGTCTTTGTTTGATAGAACGGCACCGATTGAATATCCTGATGCGTCTGTTTTTAAAATGAATGTGTTCCCGTCTTCGAAATTTGGATACTGCAATATGGGAGGTGTTTGTAAAGCTAATTTTAGAGTTCTGAATGATTTTTGGCATTGATCTGACCAAATGAAAGGTGTATTTTTCCTTGATAAATTATTTAAAGGAGAAGCGATTTTTGCAAAGTTTGGAATAAAACGTCTGTAATAGTTTGCAAATGCGACGAAGCGTTTCGTTTCCTTCGCATCTTTTGGTACTGGATAATTTTTCAGTGTGATAATTTTGGAAGGGTCTGGTGATACTCCTTCGGATGATATAACGTGACCGAGATATAATATTTCTTTTTTTAGAAAATCGCATTTGTATGGATTAAGCTTTAAATTAACCTTTCTTAACCTTTCTAAAACCTTTACTAAATTTTGATTGTGATTCATTAAACTATTTCCAAATACTATTAAATCATCTAAATAAATGAAACAATTTTCGTAATTCAAACCTGTCATAGCTATTGTCATGGCGCGTGTGAAAGCACTGCTGCTTATTTTTAATCCCATGGGTAGGCGTGTGAGCTGGAACTGAGCTTTGCCTGTGGTGAAAGCTGTGTATGGGCGGCTTTCTGTATCCAGTTCTATTTGGTGGTACCCCTGTGCTAAATCTAAATGTGAAAAGTACACTGCTCCTGACAGTGAGTCTAAAATATCGTTTATAGAAGGCAAAGGGAATTTGTCGTCTTCTATTTGTTTGTTTAATAACCGATAATCTATAACTAATCTCCATTTTTGATGACCTTGATTGTCTTTTTTCTTTGGTACTAATAAAATTGGTGATGACCAAGCTGATTTGGCTTTTTCTATTATACCGTCTGACAAAAGTTTTCCGATTTGTCTGTCTATTTCTGGTTTTTGGGCATGCGGCAGTCTGTAAGGTTTGACATATGTGGGTTTCGCGGTTTTATTTAAACGAATCTTTTCTTTATAAATATTTGTAAAAGTTAATTTATCCGATTCTAAATGGAATACGTCTGCGTACTTCGCAAGAACTTTTTGCAAGGCGATATCTTCTTCGTTATTTAAATGTTTTTTATTAACTGATCGCAAAATTGTGTCTACGCGGTCGACTGATTTATATTTGGGACCGTTAAATGTACATATATCGTAGTCGTCTAGACTTGTTAAAGTCGGTGTGATGTTTTTTAATTTGATATCGTTTTCTCGCGTATTTAATATGCGGATAGGTATCTTGTTATTTTTTGATGACACTATTGTTCCGGTTATAAAAATACCTTGTGCAATTTCTCCGGCTTCGATAACGCAATTTCCTTCAATGTTAACCGTACAATGTGTGACTAATTCGCATCTTGCTGGGATTGTTAAGGATTTGTCGTAGTTCGACTGTAAATTTACTTTTACCTGTTGTTTGTTTATCTGAAATGAAACGTCAAATGTTTCGTAATTTATTTTTGCTCGGTGTTTCGCTAAGAAATCTGAACCTATATGATTCCGTGTATGTCATTAATAAAAGTGCTTGTTATTAAAAATTCGTGACCTACCTTTACATCGCCTATGTGTATTTCTATATTCACTGATCCTGAAGAATGTGTTGTACCGGCTATACCGTGTATCGCAACTTTCGCTGAGTCATCTATATGTTCGCTATGTGAAATGTAATCTTTGAAAAAAATAGTCGATGATCGACCTGTATCGATTAAGAAATTTAAAATTTTGTTATTATATTTAGTATGAATATATGTAAGTCCGTTAAGATTAAAATTTGTTACGGTTTGGAGTCGATTTCCCTTAGGAACGAAAAACTGATTTTTGTTCCCTACTTGACTATGGTGGGTTTTGTTTTCTACGTTATATGAAAACGTGTTTTGTAGATATCGTCGATTGAAATTCCTGTTATTAGGTCTATTATTATAATTTCCTCTGTTATTGTTGTTATTTCCTCTACCGTACTGTCTGAAGGTGTTTGATTGCGGGCGTATGGTGTTATTATGTTTAAAATTGTTGCTAAGTGAAAAATTACGTTGTGGACAAGTGTTATGTGGAGAGGTATACGGTACGCGTGATTGAAAATTTAGGGAATTACCCCGCAGTCGGCGAGTATTTCCATGCATGTGAAATACTTGCCAGCTTTCTGCAAAATTGAGTTGTTCCTCTGATGCATGCTGTATCGCGGCGCTTAGTTTGTCGTGATTGCGAGCTTTTACTAATATTCTTAAATCTTTATGTCTTATCCCGTTTGCAAATGTATTTATGGCTATTTTCTCGTTTATGTAGCGCAATTTTTCTGTTAGCGTGTTGTCGTCTCCCGCTTGTGCGATTGTTAGATCTGTGAAAAGATCTTCTACTATTTGTCCGAACTCTTCAATTGATTTTCCCCCTTGTTTCGCGTGAATAAGTTGGGTTGCTAGAGCGGTAAACGATTTTGTAGTAATGAAATGTTTTTTCAGGTCAGCTATTAGGTTGTCGTTGCTATCATAATCCCGATTTAATCTGATTTTGGCCTTTTCCGTTAACCTAGTTTTTAATACGTATTGGGTTAAAGTTTTCTTACCGTTTGCGTCTAACAGAGAATCGTACAACTTAATCGAGTCAATCAGCAGCTTTGTGACATCTTGTTTGTCGTTCATTACAGGCAACAAATTTGCAGCGGTTTTTAAATCAAATTTCTCCGCCATTATTTCTATAACATTTGTATCCTTATCTATATTACTTAACCTAGACCCTAAAATACTATCTATTTCATATAATATATATTTATATATTTGTATATATCTTTGACGCACTCTTTCGTGTCGTCGATTACTTTTTGTCTATGTACCCCTTTATTAAATAATTCCCTAAGTTTTACAATATTTTTCTTATAATTATTTAACTGCTCATACTTAGAATTAGTTATTGTTAAGATTGTATTTTCTTAAATTTCTAGTAAGTACCTGTACTGTAGTTTCCGGGATTGTTCTGGGACTGGCAGTAGCTCATACTGTATCTTGGCTTCTGCTTATTTCTTTTTCTATTGTTGTGTAGACGACCTTCTTGAATTTTTTGCTAATGAAGGATTGTTCGGCGGCACAGCAGCGACTTACGAAGATTGTGATTACCCATTTTTCTTTCTTCTTTGTTCGCGCTTTTATGTTCTATTCTTTAGTGGTTCGTTCCATCTTTCCATTTTTATATGCCTTTAATGGACTGGCATTGGATCGCCATGTGATAAGCCTGGTCCTAGGGCTTACCTTTTCTCGATCGTCATCTCGATTAGCTCTCGCGAATCGGATCGAGATAGGGAATTTGTTAAAAGGGTTTCTAATTAAAACACATCACGTTAAATAACTATATGTATATGTTAATGTACATGTTCGGATTGAAAGTCAATACATTATCTGAACGTTAATCAATCATAATGGCGAATCTAACGTGAATGGCTTAAAACTAACTTACACTACTATTTATAACATATTGCAATATTAACCTATTTAAATTACTGACGTCACGGGTGCATTAACATTGTCCGTGTATTACCGTATATGGGCATCGGAGAAAAGCTTAAATATAATGCACTTCTGTTAGCAAGTATTGCGGAAATGCTTATCCTCGTTAAATTATATTAAATGTTCTTAATGTACGAGGTCTAGTCGATTAGTCGGTTATTACAATGTTATAAAATATAAAGATATTACATTCTTATAATTCCTTATTAAATTTACTTACATAGGAACCACTACAATTTGTTAAAAATGGTACCGTTTTGGCGCGATATTGAATTGAAAAGTTATAATATAAAGTAACAACGTACCTATAACCAAATTTGCCTTAAAGTATGTATATGCCGTAGGCTAATTACAAATTCAGGCGTTTTATAAAACGCCTAGTCTTTTTCTAAATGACTGGGCGAATTGTAAAATGAAAAATAAATCGAGCATTTTTACAATTTGACTGGAAAATTTAGTCGTTTTATAAAACGCCTGAATAGTTTTTAGTCTTATTGTAAAATGATCTTTAATTTTCTTTGTTTTAGAATATGACTGCTCATTTCATTCATTATTCAGTCGTTTTGTAAAACTGGGGATTCTCGGCGGTACGACGGTTTTTACTTTAAAGAATAACCTTTGACCTTGAAGATGCTGGAAAACGAAGGAGAAAGTGGGTCTTTTGTTAGTAGAGAAGTCTATTATAAAGAATTAGAAAAAATTTATGCTGGTAGGTAACCACAATGACTTTAACCTCAAAAGTTAAATACCGTGTAGTAATTGCCGGGTGACTACGTTGGACGTCGCGTTTGTACGTTACGTATGAGTTTCGCTAATTGTCTATTATTATACAAATTTTGTAAGACGGAATATTATCGCATGTGCCTGTTTAAACCACGGCTGTTACCAACGCAACGTAACGAAACAGTAGTTTTCGATACGAGTGCCGCTGTCGTTTCATTTTCAGGGTTGAGACCTAATTATTGTGAAGCACGAGGCAAAGCCGACTGCTTCAGATGAGGTCGAAACCCTGAAAAATGACAGCGCACGAGTAGGTATTGAACAACGTTTTTCGTATTCGTATTTCTTCACTCTCAGTCAAAATAATAAAGCAATGTGCTACTTTTCTCGTTAGGAACACTTTTCTTCACTATGCTTTCATACTTTGACAGAATTTGACGTTAGTTTTTGTTGTTAGATTTTAGTCTGGTAGTATACGAAAAACAAGCCTGTTTTACACGTAAAGAAAAGTGGTCTTCCAGTTCGTGTAAATTTAATCCATTCGCTCGCTCCGCTCGCTCATGAATAAACATTTACACTCACTGGAAAACGAGCACTTTTCTTTACTTGTAAAACAATCTACTATTTGTTGCAGCTCACGAGAAAAGTATTACGAAACCGTGGACTCCTGCAAGAATAGAAGAAATCATAGAAATTTTATCAACCGGCAGACAGGCAAAAGAAAAAGGCGATAAAAGGACCAATGAGCAGCATTATTTTTCACGGATTTATGAGACTATAGAAATAAGTGGAGAAAAAGCCATCATAAAGAAAAGGTCTAGAAAGGAAGATGAAATAACTTTTGTAGTGGCGTATGAGAAATTTTATGAAAAGTTAGTTGAAACTCATATAAGCAATGGCCATGGAGGTCGTGATAAAATGCTAATGGCAATCAAACCTAAATATTCAATTCCTCGGCCAGCAGTGGAAATTTTTGTTAAATGTTGCACAACGTGTGCAGAAAAAAAACAGCAACCGAAAAAAGGAGTTGTGGTGAAACCCATCCTATGTAAGGGATGGAATCATAGGGGGCAAATAGATCTAATGGACCTACAGTCTACACCTGATGGCGAATATAAATGGTTGATGAATTACCAGGATCACCTTACTAAGTTTATTCACTTAAGACCATTAAAATCAAAACGCGCAGAAGAAGTCTCATCAGAACTTTTAAAAATATTTTTGGAATTTGGAGCGCCTAAAATTTTACAAAGTGATAATGGTAGGGAGTTTGTTAATAGTGTAAATAATCAATTGGTCTCAAGATGGCCTTCTTGCAAGATAGTAAATGGTCGACCTCGTCACCCACAAAGCCAGGGCAATGTTGAAAGATCAAACCAAGATGTTGAAAACATGTTGAGAGCGTGGCTAAAGGATAACAATTCAACAAATTGGTCACTTGGTTGTTATTTTGTCCAGTGGCAAAAAAATTCCTCCTACCATAGGATTATCAAGCGTACACCTTACAAAGCACTGTTTGGAGTAGATTTTCCTGTTGGGCTTTTTTCTTCGAATTTACCTACAGAAACAGTCAAAAAAATAACAACTGAAGAAGATTTAGAAAAAGTATTAACTGACGTAACTGAAGGAGAAGTAGGAGATTTTGAAAATGTATTCACTAATTCATCGCAAATTTGTCAGGAAACTAATGAATGCGGAGATGAAGAGACGTTTGAACTAAACGATACTGCAACTGCAACAAAAAACTCTATTGATATTGAAGAAATTCAGATATTTAATGTTGCGGATATTCCTATCGTTGATCAGACTATAATTGAAATGAACAGCCCTATCGTTGACCAGACTGGAATTGAAATTAATGACAATGCAAGCAATACAACAGGTCACTGTGAAAAATGTTTAAAACATTTGGCAACTGATGAATCAATGGAATGTGATTTATGCCAAAAAGAGGAGACCATACAGACACAAATGGGATGTATTGTTGGTCAGAAACGTGCTGCAGACAAAATGCTTGAAACTACCAAACAAAAGATGAAACCCCTTGTTTTGGGTCAGAATATTGCGATAGAAGTTCCTAAATTCGACAGGGGACCGCTGGACCCAAAAAATATATTAGAAACTATCGTAGACATAAAAGATGGAGTGTTCCGAATTGGTACCATATATGGAATGTTGAACCGATGGTTTTCAAGAGACGAAATTATTGGTGTTGAAACTTCTGAGCCAATTAATGTTTCGGAGGAAAAAATCATTACTTTGAGGGAAGCTTTGACAAAGTTTTCAAAATTTGGAGGACAAGGATTCAAAAAATGTTCTTGTAAACCAAGCAAATCGCAGTGCCATACAAATAAGTGTTTTTGTTTCAGGGCTCATATGAAATGTAATAGTAAATGTCACACGAGCGGACCATGTTCAAATAAGTAAAAATTAGGTACTTAACTACTTATTAAATTGTTTTCAATGTCGTTTTTTGATATTTTTTGTTTTGGAGATACGTATCTTTATTTAACTGTTACTGATCATTGTTTATATTTTTATATGAAAAATATAAACGCATAACACCAATTTTTTTATGTATTTCATAGTTATTTACATTGCAAGAGTTACTTGGAACTTTACCGGCAAGCACGGCATTAACGTGTGAGTGCCAACGAGCACGTTATAGCCGGGCGCGCCGGTAGAGTACTAGTAATGGGCGAGCATTGTACAATGGTTTATGGTATTTTGGATCTTAAAAAACGACTTTCATTTGCTTGAATGCGAGAAATGCAATCCATTCTGACGTCCTGTCATTCGAACTAACCGTTGACTAACAGAATGACATGAATGTTGTTTTTACGACAATATGTTCATAAACTACAAAAATTACCTGGTTACAGCCCTCTGTAAAAAAAACGGGCTGGTTTGAGCCCGTTATAAATTTAACACGGGCTAGCCCGTAAAAAGTTGTTTTATCTATGGAAACGATGCCCTGTTAAAGGTGTTTAACAAGTCAAAATACCATAAAAATGATAATGTTGGAACATTAATAAATATAAATAGGTATTTTATAAAATGTCCAATAACTCCCCAGTTTTACAAAACGACTGAATATGAGCAGTCATATTCTAAAATAAAGAAAATGAAAGATCATTTTACAATAAGACTAAAAACTATTCAGGCGTTTCATAAAACGTACTACATTTTTCAGTCAAATTGTAAAAATGCTCGATTTATTTTTCATTTTACAATTCGCCCAGTCATTTAGAAAAAGACTAGGCGTTTTATAAAACGCCTGAATTTGTAATTAGCCTACGACATATATAGAATTTCACTTATTCGAACTTAGTAAACTCACAAAAAAAATCCATTCTGAAAACTGTCCAGGAGCCAAAATACAAAATAGAAATAAAATAAAAACATGAAAAAAACTGATCAACTGTCAAACTGGCATTTGGGATTTGCAAATACTAACTTTACACGTATTTTTAGCAGGCGAAACATATTTATTAGAATGTTGATCTAATGGGTACGTTATGAAGACAATAATAAGACTATATTTCTGTTTTGCATATTATTATTATTATTAGACATGATCAACAAAGATGCAGGCTACGTACGAAACGTATCAAGTAACAGAAAATGTTTTATTTTGCATAACACAAACACACTGCTGTTTATTTATTGTGTAGTTTTATATAATAATAATAATAATAATAATAATAATAGTTTATTTCCAAAATAAGAGAACAACATTGTATTAATATAAATTACAAAATATAAATATATATGAAATAAGAAAATAAGAAAGTCGAATGAATGAGTATCACCTACCTTTAGCGAATATGTTTAAGAATTACTTAATTTATAAATAAAAGAAACATAATTTAATTTAAATTTTAACAAATAAATTCAAATGAATGTATAAAGTTCGCGCGTCTTTCTCCCTTCAGCATGTACATTGACAAGTATCGATTAGATTCATACATATAAAATCAAATTGCAAAGAATGCCTGCCAGACCAATCTACGTTTGTAGGTAGAAATTCAATAAGCAGGTAAAATGACCTTGAAATGTTTTAAGATCTTTTCTTTAGAATTAGTTTAGTTTGTGGTTTAGAATTAACATCGTGACGCCATCTAATTATTACTAGTAGTACTTAAGAAACGCTATAATCTTAGATACGAACCGAAATGGATTTGTCAAGATTGAAACGCAATCTTAAGGGTGCGTTTCAATCTTGGGTAAGTGTAGGTACGTTACGAACATTAGATAAGGCGCTTCCAACCAAACCGTGAAATTCACCACCCAAACAGCGTCAAGTATTGGCACAATAACGACGATAAAAACAGTTTTAAATATGTACTCTACAAAAACTAAAATTAAATAGCCTAGCAGCATTTTTCGAATTTCGCGAGTGTTTTATGTTTGCACTGGGCGCAATTGAATAATATATAGAGGTGTACTCGCTATATTTCACTACAAAATTAGTTAATAGAAATATAATTTTGTCAATAAATGTTTCTACATCTATTTTTGACCAATCTTTTGTTTGAGTACACGGTGTGTCTAGTAATTTCGCAATAAAAAGTGAATTAGCCTACCTGTATTCTACTCGATTGTCTTCCTAGCCAACTTAAAACATCCGCGAAATTCGAAAAATGCTGCTAGGGGCATTGTGCTAGGGGAACAGCAATTGTAGTAAAATCTTCAAAACATTAAGTAAGGTAAAGTTATTACTTTAATGTTAATATATTATAAATAATGAGGCTATTATAAGATTATTGTTATTATTAAAAACTAAAAACCCGGCGAACTGACCTCCGGCAAAAAGAGTGTGCAGGCACATGTGATTTGAACTATAGAATTTGGCGAATACCTGTCAGAAATACTATACGGGAACATGGTGTGCAGTTACTGTTTAAAAAGTAATTTCAAAGTTTTGAAAATTGCTATCAAATAAAATGTACCTATATTTACATTTTAAGTAATTAGCAACAACCTTAAAAAAATTTTGAAGAAAAATATAGAAGGTTCTTGTCAACAATTTCTTCTCCACTTCGTAAATATAAAACGGCTACTAGGCTTTTATCGGCGTAAAAAATTCCAGTTTAATTGATTTGATTAATTCATCTCATTAGTAAAAGCATAGGCATCTTTCAATTAAAGATAACAGAAAACTCCATATTTTAAAATGATACAATTTGATTAAACTGGCAAACTATGTAGTTACTTTTTATGATTTGTGGTGACAACCTGGTGATACCAACTGCTCATTGTCTATTACGTACTTTCAAATAACTCGTAACATACTCAATTTTATAATTAGTAACCGCAAAAATTGCTGTTAATTATAATTTTAAATTATAATAAATAATTAAAGTATCGTATAACACACAACTAACCTCTAAATAATTGCAAGATAATAGCGCCATCTATACTATATGTGCTACACTGTAAGGCGACGTAAATGTAACAGATATCTGTAATGTATGTAAAGACCCACCAAAAATGTAAACAAATTTTATTTCATGGATCACTTAAAAAATTACACATATATTTAGCTACTGTTACCAATTTTATCTACCAAATTTAAATACCGAGTGTACTTGCATATTTACATATAAATTTACTGTGTAATTTTTAAATGTAGGCACGTTTTGTAGTACTTGCAAAACCACTGCCGTCCCATTTTATTTACGGCTTATATATTAACTTAATTTGAAAAAGAATACTACCGTTCACTTCGTTTAACCTTTATCTTCATGCTTAATGCTTAAAATTTACATGTTTTGATTCGTAACGCCCGTAAAACTGGAAGTAAAAATGGTATTTTTCGGGTACATTTCTCTCCCGCCAAAACCTTATCAAACGCAGCCTTAACTGTCGTTCTACTGGTAAGTGATAGATGTTGGTCAGTGGGCGTGTATGAATCTTGAACAGAGAAAATATCTGATCCGGCTCCATCTGTGAACTCCCGTTAGCATTAGCTTTCAAAGACCCCACCGTTAAGGTTTTATGCTACTGGTAGTATGCTTATTGCAGTTGGTGATTTTGTTGGGGTATCCAAGGCCTCATCTTGTAGGATAATTAAACGGGTATCCAATGCTATATGCTCATTACTGCCAGATTATATCTACATGCCTCGTAACATTGTTGACTGAAATATTTTACATAGACGCAGTTGTTAATAATGATAATGGGGGACTAGGAATGAGGCGTTTGTTAATCAATGAACATTTTAATAACTTGTAATATGTACATATAATTTTTTCTTCTTTATACTACTCGTAAGTTATATGAAATTGACATTTCTATCTCACTGGAATACTTCAAAAGGTTGTTTGGTAAACCCACAGCATGAAATTTTATGTTGAAAGTATGTATAAGTAGTGTAATGACGAGTCATACTCAATTTTTTGAAAAGAAATTTACTTCATGTAATGTTCATATAAGACTGTATTATTTACAGTCATATTATATACAGAGTGCAAGTATGGAAATATATTAATATTGTAATTATTTATTTATGCTTTCTAGTACTTATATTTATTTAATAAATGTAAATTTTAATGTTTTCATTGCTTTATTTTTGTACATCTGATAGTCGTATCATACAAAACAACTGACAAGAAATTGAACACATTTAATTAACTGTTCTCTTAAGGAGTTATTCCATATATATAATAAATATTTTTACTTAAGGTTACACATTTATCTTCACTGTAATGACAGAATTTTTAATACACCCTTGCAAACTTCAATTAATTTGTCGACAAACTAACATTACAGCTCTCTCTATATATTTTATTTACTCTAAATTATTCCTATTATTATTATTTGTTTTAGATTATATCTTAATTCCATTTCTGATAAACAAAGACTTTATTACTACATTTTTACCCCGAGCATTTTGTATCTTGTTAACAAAATGAAGTTAACAAGATACAAAATTTAAAAATTACTTTGGAACAATTGTTATATACACATTTGGGAACGCACATATGCATAAGAAAGTTGTGTGGTGACCACACCTCATATTTTTTCTGACTTTCGTAACTTAATGTGATATTAATTCAAGTTATTGCCAGGTTATTACTTATTCCAACTTTTATATTATGTCAATTACAAACTTTTGCAGTTTTTACGACAAAATTAATTTAAAAACTCGCCTCAGTTATATACTTTTATCTATGCTAAAGATATCATTTGATTGATATCTTGAACAAAGATAAAAGTACATAACTTTTAATATAAAGTTACTCCTTAACCTAAACTATTTACTAAATTTACATATACAGGGTCAATCAACTATCTGACAAAGAAAATTCACTCTTTAATTCTTGTCTTGTCATTGCTTTATATTTTATGCATATACGCTTATATATATATATATATATATATATATATTTATTCAACCGACGTAACCAGGCCCGCTATATTCATGCTACCAAGTCAATCCCAGTGTATAACACACGAGTTGTCATTCAATCGACGCTTTTAAACCCAGCGATTCTACCGTCTTTCGAGTCCCAGTGTGTAAAAAAGCAACATGTATCAGACCTTGTCATTCCCGACAGCATTGCCAAGTATACTACATAAACAACGTAATTTGATAGTCCCGCTCGTGCTATGAAATTCAGCTTAAATTTATTTAAGATGTTTTAAGAGTAAGGGAAAAGTAAGATTTTAAAATACAATATTTTAAAATAAATTGTGTTAAAGGTAATTTAGATATTTGCCGTTATTTTTGGTTGTTTCACTTTCTTTAGATATCTATATTCTTTTAAATATATCAAACAAAAGGTAAAGAAATGTGTATATCTTCCATTAGTGTTTTTTCGAGTATTCTAATACAGCGTTAGTAAAATGTCCCGGAACGGTCGAATAACTTTGTTATTTGAAAATTATGATTTCTGAAATTTGGTATGGGGGTATAGTTAATATAAATGCATTTTATGCAATACAGTTAATATTTTTTTTACTTCCGGTTTAATCGGCAATACGT
Organism: Amphimallon solstitiale; assembly: GCA_963170755.1. Taxonomy (NCBI): domain Eukaryota; kingdom Metazoa; phylum Arthropoda; class Insecta; order Coleoptera; family Scarabaeidae; genus Amphimallon; species Amphimallon solstitiale. The sequence continues at coordinate 128,811,337 of OY720675.1, read as the reverse complement.
CCAACTTTTTTTTTAAATGGAACGCCCAGATTTTTTTAACACTTTTGAATGCAAAATAAAAAACTACGTTCAGGAAGTATTAAGATGTTTATTTTTATTCACAAGAAAACAGTTAAAAAATTAAAAAAGTGTCCTAATACAGAAAAATCAAGGTACCTTTGAAAAAAGTAGTTGTTTAGTGTTTGCATTCTTTTTGCCGTCACATTTGACAATTTTAAAAGCGTTTTAACTTTTGCATCGCTATAAATTTACTTATTTTTGACATTGACACATTTGAAAATGGCAGTAAAACTTACTGAATCAGAACGAATTGAGAATTTAATGATGCGTGGGTACGGTGATCGTCAACGTTCTTTTGAAGAGGTTCGTATTTTGTTTAATACTGTTTATCCGGATCGTCACATTAGTAAAAGTACGGTATGCCGAACAATTCAAAAGTTTGAAGTCTTTCGTCAGGTGAAGGATTTACCTAGAAGGGGACGTCCATTAACAGCAACAGATGAAGAAACTAGTTTGAATGTGTTACTTACAGTGGAAGAAAATCATCACGTGTCCACAACAGAATTAGGTCAAATTCATGAGATCTCTCAAAAATCTGCTCATAATATTCTTAAATCAGCAAGAATGAAAGCCTATAAAATGTATCCCGTCCATGAGTTAACTGAAGATGATCCAGATCGTAGACTACAATTTTGCGAAACAATGACGGAATTGATCGAGCAGCAGCCTAATGTTTTAGATCACATGATTTTTTCAGATGAGGCAACGTTTTGTCTCAACGGCACTGTGAACAGACATAATTGTCGCTACTGGTCAATTGAAAATCTGCATTGGATTGAAGAAGTCCATACACAGCGTCCTCAAAAGGTGAATGTCTGGGCTGGTCTTGTTGGAAACAACATCATAGGACCATTTTTTATAAGAGGAAATTTAACTGGCAACGTCTACTTAAATTTATTGCGAAATGAGGTTGTTCCAGCACTTGCGGCCCTCTTTCCAAATGCAAACATAGGTGATTACCCTAATGCACATTTTTGGTTTCAACTAGATGGAGCTCCCCCCCATTTTGCCCATAATGTCCGCGATTATTTGAATGAAATTTTTCCAGGACGTTGGATCGGACGTAGAGGAGCAATCGAATGGCCAGCACGTTCGCCAGATCTCTCGCCATTAGATTTTTTCTTTTGGGGTCACTTGAAATGTCAAGTGTACAAAAATCGTCCCCATAATCTTGAACAATTAATTGGAAGAGAGAATAGTTCATGAAGCCAATCGCATCACTCCAGAACAAATACAAAATTCAATAAGAAATTTTACTGACCGTTTACATTTTTGTCAAATTGTAAATGGAGAGCATTTTGAACAATTATTGTAATCGCAACCTGAATAGACAGGTATCTTGATTTTTCTGTATTAGGACACTTTTTTAATTTTTTAACTGTTTTCTTTTGAATAAAAATAAACATCTTAATACTTCCTGAACGTAGTTTTTTATTTTGCATTCAAAAGTGTTAAAAAAATCTGGGCGTTCCATTTAAAAAAAAAAAAAAATTGGACGTATTGCCGATTAAACCGGAAGAGAAAAAAATATTAACTGTATTGCATAAAATGCATTTATATTAACTATACCCCCATACCAAATTTCAGAAATCATAATTTTCAAATAACAAAGTTATTCGACCGTTCCGGGACTTTTTACTAACCCTGTATATTCTTCAATTCTATTACTTTTATTATTTCAATATATTAGTTTATTTGGCTGAGATTAGAAGAGTCGCAATTCTAAATTAATATTCTTCAAATAATCTTGGAATTATTTACTGCAGACTACTTTAAGACCAACTATAGTAATTGTAAACAGAGATATATTATTCGAAAAATATACCTGTAACTAATTATACTTAAATAATCCGTCAGAGATCAAATTAATTGTGCCATCTGAATGGGACACAATCTTTTCCACTTACACCATGTAACCGATACCCATGTAGTTATACGTAAATAAAGTATTATATTAGTAGACGAAAATGATTTATTTGATAAAATAACAAGCAATACAAAACAACTTAGGTCGGCGATAGTTGTTGCTTTGTATATATAATAAAATTCTTATTTATTAGTTGAGAAAGAAGAAACAAGTCCGGGTCTCTTTAATAACCTTGGTAGAACAGCTGATTTATCAAAACTAAGAGATTTGCTTGCTTTCTGTTTTCATTTTATATAATCAATGTTAGGGATTAGTAAAAGCATTTATTCAAATATTTAATTAATTAACTCCCATTACAACAATAGATTGTATGCTAATGATTACGTATTTAAAAAATCATACTTTTGAAAAGAAGCAACTTTGAACAAATCTGAAATTACGTTATAATATTAAGTCGATGATTGAAATCCGTCAAATTCACTAGCTGAATAAAAAAAGAAAAAAAAAGTGTCAAGCAATAAAGTATTTCGAATTGGGTGAATTTAATATACTATTGTTATTATTAGAGTCTTTATTACTAAATACGCCATTAACTCACTGGCCAGTATGCCACACTGGTCAAACAACGTGTTATTTAGGTACTCTAAAAATCAAAAGTATCCACATTCAGGAGTAATCATAGTTGTCGTTTGACAATTAAAAAATTTAGTGGAGAATGAGGTAGACAAAATAGATAGATAGCTATTATAACAGTAATAGGTATGAAAAGGTCAGCATTTACACTACAAGGGAGTAATTCGCTTATCTACAGAAGTTATACATATATGCAATTTCAACTCTTGGATTCAAACATATAATATATGTAGTTCATTATTAAAAAGCTTTGCTTTCTATTTATTTAAAGCATCTGTCAGCAAAGACGAGATGGAAAAGTTTCGATTTTAAATAATTAGTCCATTATAATAATATAGTTGTACCTTTTGTGCGCTGACCCATTCTTGGGGAGGTGATGATACATTAATATATTTATGCTGTTTTTTTAATGTATTCTGTATTTTTGTATGCCGTATTGTTTTCTGTTTTTTATTATTATCTGTGCATCGTATTGTGAATTATTATTTTAAGTCACTGTTAATTTTTGTATATATTATCCTGTAATTAGATGTATCTGTTGGGTATTAAATGATTAAATAAATAAATAAATAAATAAATATATAATCTGGTGTTAGCAGAGCGAAGAAAACTAAAAGCTTCCATAAATTCGTTGATAAAATTTTCAAACCTTAATGATTATACTATTTCTTTTGATTCCAAGAAGGTCTGACCTTTTGAACGTAGAATTCCTTATTTCAACCATACATAAAAGTTCTCTATTTTTGTTAAGTAATACTATAACTGCTATACTGTATTAGCCATGTTGACATTCTTAAATAATCTTGCGCTTATAAATAAAGTACACAATGTTTTCTTTTACTTTGTTTAAAGGGCATTTTTAAATATTAAAATGTATTGCTTAATCAGTGTGTTAGATTTTATGTGTCACAGCAAATATCGCGGCTATTGTATGAATGATTGAGGAATTACGTATAAGAAAGTTGGATAATTTTTTAATAATGTGTCAAAATCGGAAAAACTATTGAACATCAAATACTAAAAAAAAAAAATTTCATATTTTAAATGGAACATACCCAGTATTATTGCATATTCTGAAACTACAAGAATTTATCTTTACAACAGTATATCACATGTTATACTTGTTTCATTTATTTACAGCGTAATAGAATAACTAACTGAGCGTGTTAACAACCTAAACAGTTTAACTAATGAGGTGTGGCCACCTCACGGCTTTCTTATACGTATGAGCGTTTCAAACTATTAAAATTGTTCTAAATTGTTTTAAATACTTTTATCTCAGAAACATAAACCTGTGAGTAAGTGTGTTACTTCAAGTCCAAATTTTAAGAATTTTTTTATGTAAAAATTATTCAAAATCCTGGTATAAGTACCTACTTCTGTTCTCTTAATAAATCTCCGCAGAATGCATACTTTGCGAGATATTTAAAAGAAAATGCTACTCGCTAAAAGTAAAAGTGTTCCTTCCGGTTCAAATTTTGAAATTTCATTAATACAAACAAATATTCCAAATCCAGCTCTAAATACTTTTGTAGACTTGATAAATATACAGTGAGGACGCGGGGGTTGGAATAAATTCATTTAAAATTTTTGGTTTTGTTTTATGGAAAAACGCTGGGATAGGTCGATTTTTATTTTTAGCTGCGGTTTTTCTGATGGTAAATTGATGTACAGTTCTGTGCAATAAATTGGCTTACACTTAATATACGCTTATGTAAATATGACTTTTGTTTGAATACCTGTCATGTATGACAAATTGAATTGACGCTATAATTCCATTTGTCAACTTAACTTAAGCCATTTTCACAATGGCAAAATAATGTCAAAATTAGCAATAAGACGTGTACGCCAATTTATTGCACAAAACTGTACAAACGGTGGTCCAAAAATAAGTTACGACCATCAATTCTTTTTTTCAAATGGAAACATATGTTTTTTATTTAATTTATTAATTCTGCATCTAATTCTAAGTATGTTTCATGTACCATGTCCTATACCCAAACTCAACAGTTATCGAGAAATTTACAATTGAACATATCAATAACTGAGAGCGTATCCTACAAAATTTATTTCACTTTCTTGTCTGAAAACGACCGATTTATTTAAAAAAAACAGAAAAACAAGTCAAACTAAATGTTCATACTGTTGACTACTAACTTCCTGACAATAGGCAAGCCGAAGATCAGTTTATCATAACACTGTAGTTAACGTTTGCGGCTTAATTTGTTGTATTTCGGTTATAATTTCTCGATAACTGTTGAGTTTGGGTATAGGACATTGTACATGAAATATACTTAGAACTCGATGCAGAATTAATAAATTAAATAAAAAACATATGTTTCCATTTGAAAAAAAAATTGATGGTCGTAACTTATTTTTGGACCACCTTTGTACATCAATTTACCATCAGAAAAACCGCAGCTAAAAATAAAAATCGACCTATCCCAGCGCTTTTCCATAAAACAAAACCAATAATTTTAAATGAATTTATTCCAACACTGTATATATAGAATTCATAATTTACGACATATTGCAAAAAAATCTATTCGATAAAAGTGTTACTTTCGGTGCTAATTTTTAAAAAAAATTTATAACGAAGGTACTGGAAATTAAGTTTTAAATACTTTTATACTCGTAACGTATGAGAGAGAGAGAGAGAGAGAGAGAGATTTTTGCAAACACCAAATTTTCGGTGTCAGTGGACTTCAAAACGTTGACATCTGCAAAAATCTGGAAGTTGAAAATTTTCATCATCACAATACTTTCTCATACTACGTGTTATTGCTAGCGTATCGAAGTGACAGTAAATTAGCATTGTTTATTTTCATCTTGTGACACAATTGGTGATAATGATTATTGTAAGAAAGAAAAAAATTGATATATTGAGAGCGTACATAAGATGCAATGGGAATCTTAGAGAAGCTTCTGCATTGTATCGAACCTTGTATCCAGAAAGGGTACACAGACTCGCACGTTGGCAAAAATTGAACGTAATTTAGGAAGAAACGGAGTTTTAGTGCTAAAATGCTAAGACCAAGAAATTAACGTGCAGCACATGAAGAATATGTAATGGTATTGGCATATTTTAAAGTACATCCTAGCAATTTAATACGTGAAGCAGTACTCGACATTGGAATAAGTCTTTCCATTCTAAAAACAATATAAAATGATCCCACATAAAATTAAATCGATTTCCGGTTTAAGAGTTAGGTATTTTGATAGGAGGTTAATATTTTTTAACTGGCTTAACAAAAATCAACATCAATAGTAACGGCATTTCTAATAAAAGAAAACATCATTTCTGGGATACAGAGAATCGTGATGAAATTCGGGAATGCAGGTTCCAACACAGATTTTCTATTAATGTGTGCCTCAGTTTTATTATTGTATTACGTGGTAAATTAATTAAGTACAACATATGGTAGACGGTTGTAAAGATAAGTTCGTGTAGAATATATACTAATTACTATCCATTTAAAATATTAAGTTTTTTTTGCTTTACCTGAATAATTTGATGTAAAATTATTTTTGCCGATTTTGACACATTATTAAGAATAAATAATCTAATGATTTTCTTGTATACCTACCATTTTCTAACCATTAATACAATAGTCGAGATATTTGCTGTGACATAAAATCTAACACTGTTTTATATAAAATATGATTTTAAGTGATAGGTAAACATAATATAATATAAATAAGTAGATTGCTCTACATCATTAATTCATTCGAAATATAGTTAAGGATAGTATTTCAAAGAATCTAGAAGCAAATGTCTCAAAATAATATTTTGCGTTACTCGACCAATTGAAGAGTATTAAAAGAAAGGCAATGTGTTAGTTCTACAAGTATTATTCCTAGAAGTGTTTCGCTTATCGTCATTTACGTAGCTGCCAAGTTTAGGGCTTGGGAACGTCGGTATAATATGGTGGGCTTGACAACGTAAGAGTAAAAGTTTTTACACAAATACGCCTGGCCCTCTCCCAGAAAATCCCTGAACTAAACTTGTATATGAGTTGATATTATACCGCGTTAGCGGACCCAAAAAATTTTTTTTGAAATATCATTTTTTATCATAAGCATTGAATAATAGACCGAAATAACACAAGAAACGTTGTCAGTCCCGAAACCGGGACTGACAACGTCTTTGCGGGCCTGACAACGATTACTGTATGTAGCAGATCGGGTCTGTGTAGACGGTTAAATAAATATATATATATATATATATATATATATATATAGAAAAACAACTGTCGTATCCTCAACTTAATTAATAAAGTAACCAGTCGTCGGTATTAGGATAAAAAATAAAAACAACTTAATTACACTGCTGACGTTTCGTTAATTTAATCAACGAACTTTTTCAAAGCTTCGTAATCTTTTTACATACATAAAATAAGAAAAGTAAATGATATTTCGTTATTACATATTAACATGTACATTGCATTCGATATCTTATTCACTAAAACTATGCTATTATACTCATAGTATATAATCTTAACTACGAGCCCGTGATCATGTACATATAGTAATACATGTGCCTTATTCTCAAACTTAGTTTGAGTTTGAGAATAAGGCACATGTATTACTATATGTACATGATCACGGGCTCAAACTTAGTTTGAGTTTGAGAATAAGGCACATGTATTACTATATGCACATGATCACGGGCTCGTAGTTAAGATCATATACAATGAGTATAATAGCATAGTTTTAGTGAATAAGATATCGAATGCAATGTACATGTTAATATGTAATAACGAAATATCATTTACTTTTCTTATTTTATGTATGTAAAAAGATTACGAAGCTTTGAAAAAGTTCGTTGATTAAATGAACGAAAAGTCAGCAGTGTAATTAAGTTGTTTTTATTTTTTATCCTAATACCGACGATTGGATACTTTATATATATATATATATATATGAAACACACACATATATCTATATACGTGCGAGTAGATTTCTTGAAAATTTGCGGCTTATATTAAATTGAAAATTACTTGCTTTCTTTAAGTTAATTAATGAACTTAGGGAAAAGAGTAATTTCATTATCGAAGACTAACAATGTTAGTTTCGCCCAAATGCTCGTCAGTCCGATAATGAAATCAGACCTTTTCCCTATTATTTTCGATTTGTATTTATACAAACTGAAGTGATCTTAGCAAGCATGAGAGAATTAATTACTTAATTCACTCTATGATACAGAGGAAACATATTTATATGTTTTGCCTCCTACCGACTTGAAACACATATTGTGTACGTAACGTCGGTATTAATGAAAAATCCTTATTTCATTCAGGATAATTGTATTAATTTAATATGTATTTAATATGCATTAAACACATATATCAAATTCTTAGCCGTATCTATTACTTTTTTATTATCTAATACATATTAAATTACATATTAAATTAATACAATTATCCTGAATGAAATAAGGATTTTTCATTAATACCGACGTTACGTACACAATATGTGTTTCAAGTCGGTAGGAGGCAAAACATATAAATATGTTTCCTCTGTATCATAGAGTGAATTAAGTAATTAATTCTCTCATGCTTGCTAAGATCACTTCAGTTTGTATAAATACAAATCGAAAATAATAGGGAAAAGGTCTGATTTCATTATCGGACTGACGAGCATTTGGGCGAAACTAACATTGTTAGTCTTCGATAATGAAATTACTCTTTTCCCTAAGTTCATTAATTAACTTAAAGAAAGCAAGTAATTTTCAATGTAATATAAGCCGCAAATTTTCAAGAAATCTACTCGCACGTATATAGATATATGTGTGTGTTTCATATGTATTAACAGATACGGCTAAGAATTTGATATATGTGTTTAATGCATATTAAATACATATTAAATTAATACAATTATCCTGAATGAAATAAGGATTTTTCATTAATACCGACGTTACGTACACAATATGTGTTTCAAGTCGGTAGGAGGCAAAACATATAAATATGTTTCCTCTGTATCATAGAGTGAATTAAGTAATTAATTCTCTCATGCTTGCTAAGATCACTTCAGTTTGTATAAATACAAATCGAAAATAATAGGGAAAAGGTCTGATTTCATTATCGGACTGACGAGCATTTGGGCGAAACTAACATTGTTAGTCTTCGATAATGAAATTACTCTTTTCCCTAAGTTCATTAATTAACTTAAAGAAAGCAAGTAATTTTCAATTTAATATAAGCCGCAAATTTTCAAGAAATCTACTCGCACGTATATAGATATATGTGTGTGTTTCATATGTATTAACAGATACGGCTAAGAATTTGATATATGTGTTTAATGCATATTAAATACATATTAAATTAATATATATATATATATATATATATATATATATATATATATATATATATATATATATCACAATTGTTATCGACCGTACAACACAATAAAACAAAAAGGAATTGCGGGAATGCGGTCTGTGTTATTAATGAAACTCAATTGTTACACTCAATATTTCGACATGTATTCCATATCATCATCAGGAGTAACTACAATGAACACAAATTGATACAAATTACAACAAGAACTCTAATAATTTAAAATAGTGTCTTTTAAAAGAAGAATAAAGTAAAAAGAAAAAAAAACTTACAACATAGAGTTAATCACTAGCAACTAATCATAACAGAAGGACTAACGAAATTTACCACAGTTACATATCATCTCGTCCTTAAATATTTTAAAATTCCTTAAAAATACATATATATATATATAAGTAACGTTCGAGACGGAATGAAAAGCAACGAATTTGTCAGGATGATAACAAAACAATTTTTTCTTTCTTTTTGATAAAATACTGATAAAAATAAGCGAAACCTGAAGGAGAAGAAAAAAAACAAACAAAAAAGAGAGGAAACCAACGAACAAACACAGAAAAACAAAAATTGACATAATATAATTGTATTAAAGATTTAAAATATTGATGTAAATTACACTAAGTTTATCCGTATCCGACTTGTAATTAATACTTTGTTTATTCTTGTTAATGTGAAAGGCCTCCAAAAAAAGTCGATTATTATAATTATCTTTCACCGTTAAAACCTTCACATTCTCGAAATAAAAAACGTGTCCCGTCTGGAGATGGTGATCCACCAACGCGCACGATTTTTTGCCTATACGGCAGTCACTTTTGTGTTGAACGAGCCTTTGCTTTAGCCATTGGGAAGACTGACCTATATAACACCCATGACAACCCATGCAAGGAACATTATAAATAGAATTAACTATGAGTGGTAAGGGGGTCTTATCCTTCAACCTACTATAAAAAATCTTTGTGGTTAAGTTATTGTATTTAGCTATTCTAATATTTCTATAAGTTTTAAACAACTTCACAACATTATCAGTCAAATTATTCACAATGGGCAGTCTTTTAAATTGTACATTAGTAGCCTCACCATACTCCAAGGGACCGTCATAAAAATTGGAGCTATATATTAACTTTCTTAACACGTGACTAGGATATCCATTATTCAAGAACAATTTAAAAAGTTTTTTTAGATTCTGTTGTAAGAATTGCCCATCACTAATTGTTGTTATCCTGTTCTTCATGCAAATTACCGTATTGAATTTTTGGCTTTTTGTGTGATTGGAATAGTAATTTAAGAATCTTCCTGATGATGTGGGTTTCTGATACCAATCAAAAATGATGACATTGTCAACAGACCTTATAAGTCGCGTGTCAAGAAACGGGACACTGCAACCCACCTCCGTCTCAACTGTAAATTGGAGATGATCGTCCACTGAATTAAATGTGTCAAGGATCAACTGCATCTTATCTCCAGGCACTTGTTGAATGATGAGTCCACTTACAAGAAATTACAAAAAGATCCAACTACTAGAATACAGAGATCATATAATCTATTGATTAAGTCTCTTAGGGACAGTCATGAAATTCAAGATAATGTGGCGAAACAACTTACGATTTATAACTCAACCACCCCTAAGTTGTATTGTCTTCCTAAGGTTCATAAGCCAGATATTCCCTTGCGGCCCATAATCAGTTCGATCAATTCCACAACCTATAGTTTGTCGAAGTTTTTGGATCGTATATTAAATCTAACTTTTGCCGAACGAACATAGTATAATATTAAGGACTCATTTTCTTTAGTCAATGCTTTGGATGGTTTCAAATTACCAAGGAATTATGTACTAGTTTCCCTTGATGCGGTCTCCTTATTTACTAATATACCTTTACCATTGGTTTTGGACATCATTAGACGGAATTGGGGTTTGGTGCAGGTTCAGACAACCTTGTCACAAGCATCGTTTTTGAGACTTGTTGAATTCATTTTCGATAATACTTACTTCAGTTTTGACAATGAGTTTTATTCACAGACTTTCGGTACACCAATGGGTTCTCCCATTAGTCCGATTTTGGCGTTGATTGTGTTGGACTATTTGCTGGATAGTGTTTTGCCTCTTTTACCGTTTCGGGTTCCATTTATATATAAATATGTTGATGACATTGTTTGTGCTGTGCCTGGAGATAAGATGCAGTTGATCCTTGACACATTTAATTCAGTGGACGATCATCTCCAATTTACAGTTGAGACGGAGGTGGGTTGCAGTGTCCCGTTTCTTGACACGCGACTTATAAGGTCTGTTGACAATGTCATCATTTTTGATTGGTATCAGAAACCCACATCATCAGGAAGATTCTTAAATTACTATTCCAATCACACAAAAAGCCAAAAATTCAATACGGTAATTTGCATGAAGAACAGGATAACAACAATTAGTGATGGGCAATTCTTACAACAGATTCTAAAAAAACTTTTTAAATTGTTCTTGAATAATGGATATCCTAGTCACGTGTTAGGAAAGTTAATATATAGCTCCAATTTTTATGACGGTCCCTTGGAGTATGGTGAGGCTACTAATGTACAATTTAAAAGACTGCCCATTGTGAATAATTTGACTGATAATGTTGTGAAGTTGTTTAAAATTTATAGAAATATTAGAATAGCTAAATACAATAACTTAACCACAAAGATTTTTTATAGTAGGTTGAAGGATAAGACCCCCTTACCACTCATAGTTAATTCTATTTATAATGTTCCTTGCATGGGTTGTCAGGGGTGTTATATAGGTCAGTCTTCCCAATGGCTAAAGCAAAGGCTCGTTCAACACAAAAGTGACTGCCGTATAGGCAAAAAATCGTGTGCGTTGGTGGATCACCATCTCCAGACGGGACACGTTTTTGATTTCGAGAATGTGAAGGTTTTAACGGTGAAAGATAATTATAATAGTCGACTTTTTTTGGAGGCCTTTCACATTAACAAGAATAAACAAAGTATTAATTACAAGTCGGATACGGATAAACTTAGTGTAATTTACATCAATATTTTAAATCTTTAATACAATTATATTATGTCAATTTTTGTTTTTCTGTTTGTTCGTTGGTTTCCTCTCTTTTTTGTTTTTTTTTTTCTTCTCCTTCAGGTATCGCTTATTTTTATCATTATTTTATAAAAAAGAAAGAAAAAATTGTTTTGTTATCATCCTGACAAATTCGTTGCTTTTCATTCCGTCTCGAACGTTACTTTTATATATATATGTATTTTTAAGGAATTTTAAAATATTTAAGGACGAGATGATATGTAACTGTGGTAAATTTCGTTAGTCCTTCTGTTATGATTAGTTGCTAGTGATTAACTCTATGTTGTAAGTTTTTTTTTCTTTTTACTTTATTCTTCTTTTAAAAGACATTATTTTAAATTATTAGAGTTCTTGTTGTAATTTGTATCTATTTGTGTTCATTGTAGTTACTCCTGATGATGATATGGAATACATGTCGAAATATTGAGTGTAACAATTGAGTTTCATTAATAATACAGACCGCATTCCCGCAATTCCTTTTTGTTTTATTATATATATATATATATATATATACAGGGTGTAACAGTGGGAACGCCGTGGTCTCTGGTAGTCAAATGGTAACAATTTTGAAAAAGTTACATACTGGAATATATATAGGTGGATTAGATCTACAATTTAAAAATAATAGGCAATATACAGGGTGTTTCAAAACATAGCAATGTACCAAAGTTATGTTTTTCTTAATGGAACACCCTGTATTTTATGTCATTTTTGAGTTGTACACTGAAATCTAGATCAACTTTATTTAAGGTTTTCTATGTCTAATTTTTGTAGTTTAGGAGATATTTCAAGTTTTTTGAAAATGCAATGTTGCACGAAAAGTTTAGTATCTCGAAAATGAATTAATTCAGAGAAGTGGAACGAATAGCGTAAATGGCAGATCCTTTGGCTGATTGAATGCCATATTCAAAGTTGCCGAGTATTCTACAGGTCGTTCATGTACCGAGAGCAAACTTTGTGAACTTCTTTCGTGCATAACTTTATTATTTTATATGGAACAGCCTGTATGTATTTATGTTATCAGATAGAACATTTTATTGTCTAAAAACCAGTATCAGGAATCCCTATGACTATCTTTACTAGTTTTTAAGTTATTTGCGTTTTTTAGATAACTTACGGAAATTGTTATTATTTAATCTAGGAGGTTGGATCCTCATAGAGAAACTGTCAATTTGACGTGTACTCTGTTAACATCATGAAGGCATACTCGTTGCAAGAAAGAACTGATATGATTTTAGTTATTGGTGAGTGTCAGGAAAATTGCTTCCTTGCGTCTCGGGTGTATTCGCAGAAGTACCCAAATCGAAAACATCCAGATAAAAGGGTATTTGAAAATTTGTTGGGCAGATTCCGTGCCACAGGGAGTGTTGCATACAAAAGGCGAACAACAACTGTAGACGTAGAAAACGAATTCGTGGTATTGGCAACAGTCACTGAAGAACCGCATAAAACCACACGACAGATTGCCAAGGAATTAGATATAACTCATATGAGCGTATCTAGGATACTAAGAAAACACAAATACCATCCCTATCACTTACAATACCATCAAAATTTATACGCAATGGATTATGAATGGCGAATTGATTTTTGCTTGTGGGCTCTTGATAGAAACGCAGAACATAATGATTTTTTTAATTACATTTTATTTACCGATGAATCCACTTTTCATAATAATGGATTAGTAAACCGTCACAATTTTCATTATTATGATACCGAAAATCGCCATCTTTTTCGTACCTTGGATCGGCAGCATCGCTGGAGTTTGAACGTGTTTGGAGGCATTATAGGCGATTATGTAATTGGACCATACTTCTTCAATGGGCACCTAAACGGAGACGAATTCCTAAGGTTCTTAAAAAGGGACTTTTGAACCCTCTTGGAAAATATTCCCTTGAATATTAGAAACCGGATGTGGCTTCAATTAGACGGCGCTCCTGCCCATTTTAAACGGTCCGTTAAAAACTACCTTCACAGGAAATTTCCTAATAGGTGAATCGGAAGAGATGGTCCGTGCAATTGGCCACCAAGGTCTCCGGACTTAACATGTATGGACTTTTTCCTATGGGGGTATGTAAAAGGGATCGTTTACAATATCTTGCCCACTACAGCAGAGGATATGAAAACGAGAATCAGAGACGCCTTCAGTTCAGTAACACCGGATACGCTGAGGAACGTTAGAACAGCATTTGAACAGAGGGTTATTTTCTGTATTGAAGAAAATGGCAATTATGTTGAACGCTAGCACTTTTTCGTTTATTTTGTTGTTATGTTTTTTCGTTTATTTTATACGAAATCCTTTTTTCTTAATCCAAATACAAAAATATTTACTGCTGTTTTGTTTAGTTTATTTTTATTACTTGGAATTTATGTTTTCATGTAAATTGTGACAATATAAAATCAACTTCTTCGAATAATAATATTTATACCCATCGATGTAAAGATATACTGGGTGTTCACTTACAAAAAACAAATTTAGTTCACTTAAATTATCTAAAAAACACAAATATCTTAAAAACTAGTAGAGATAGTCATAGGGATTCCTGATACTGGTTTTTAGACAATAAAATGTTCTATCTGATAACATAAATACATACAGGGTGTTCCATTTAAAATAATAAAGTTATGCACGAAAGAAGTTCATAAAGTTTGCTCTCGGTACATGAACGACCTGTAGAATACTCGACAACTTTGAATATGGCATTCAATCAGCCAAAGGATCTGCCATTTACGCTATTCGTTACACTTCTCTGAATTAAGTCATTTTCGAGATACTAAACTTTTCGTGCAACATTGCATTTTCAAAAAACTTGAAATATCTCATAAACTACAAAAATTAGACATAGGAAACCTTAAATAAAGTTGATCTAGATTTCAGTGTACAACTCAAAAATGACATAAAATACAGGGTGTTCCATTAAGAAAAACATAACTTTGGTACATTGCTAAGTTTTGAAACAGCCTGTATATTGCCTATTATTTTTAAATTGTAGATCTAATCCACCTACATATATTCCAGTATGTAACTTTTTCAAAATTGTTACCATTTGACTACCAGAGACCACGGCGTTCCCACTGTTACACCCTGTATATATATATATATATATATATATATACATTTATTTAACCGTCTACACAGACCCGATCTGCTACATACAGTAATCGTTGTCAGGCCCGCAAAGACGTTGTCAGTCCCGGTTTCGGGACTGACAACGTTTCTTGTGTTATTTCGGTCTATTATTCAATGCTTATGATAAAAAATGATATTTCAAAAAAAATTTTTTGGGTCCGCTAACGCGGTATAATATCAACTTATATACAAGTTTAGTTCAAGCATTTTCTGGGAGAGGGCCAGGCGTATTTGTGTAAAAACTTTTACTCTTACGTTGTCAAGCCCACCATATTATACCGACGTTCCCAAGCCCTAAACTTGGCAGCTACGTAAATGACGATAAGCGAAACACTTCTAGGAATAATACTTGTAGAACTAACACATTGCCTTTCTTTTAATACTCTTCAATTGGGCGAGTAACGCAAAATATTATTTTGAGACATTTGCTTCTAGATTCTTTGAAATACTATCCTTAACTATATTTCGAATGAATTAATGATGTAGAGCAATCTACTTATTTATATTATATTATGTTTACCTATCACTTAAAATCATATTTTATATAAAACAGTGTTAGATTTTATGTCACAGCAAATACCTCGACTATTTTATTAATGGTTAGAAAATGGTAGGTATACAAGAAAATCATTAGATTATTTATTCTTAATAATGTGTCAAAATCGGCAAAAATAATTTTACATCAAATTATTCAGGTAAAGCAAAAAAAACTTAATATTTTAAATGGATAGTAATTAGTACATATTCTACACGAACTTATGTTTACAACCGTCTACCATATGTTGTACTTAATTAATTTACCACGTAATACAATAATAAAACTGAGGCACACATTAATAGAAAATCTGTGTTGGAACCTGCATTCCCGAATTTCATCACGATTCTCTGTATCCCAGAAATGATGTTTTCTTTTGTTAGAAATGCCGTTACTATTGAAATTATATTTATTACTCCAAAGAATGACAGTCACAAAATGTTGATTATTGTTAAGCCAGTTAAAAAATATTAACCTCCTATCAAAATACCTAACTCTTAAACCGGAAATCGATTTAATTTTATGTGGGATCATTTTATATTGTTTTTAGAATGGGAAGACTTATTCCAATGTCGAGTACTGCTTCACGTATTAAATTGCTAGGATGTACTTTAAAATATGCCAATACCATTACATATTCTTCATGTGCTGCACGTTAATTTCTTGGTCTTAGCATTTTAGCACTAAAACTCCGTTTCTTCCTAAATTACGTTCAATTTTTGCCAACGTGCGAGTCTGTGTACCCTTTCTGGATACAAGGTTCGATACAATGCAGAAGCTTCTCTAAGATTCCCATTGCATCTTATGTACGCTCTCAATATATCCATTTTTTTCTTTATTACAATAATCATTATCACCAATTGTGTCACAAGATGAAAATAAACAATGCTAATTTACTGTCACTTCGATACGCTAGCAATCACACGTAGTATAAGAAAGTATTGTGATGATGAAAATTTTCAACTTCCAGATTTTTGCAGATGTCAACGTTTTGAAGTCCACTGACACCGAAAATTTGGTGTTTGCAAAAATCTCTCTCTCTCTCTCTCTCTCTCTCTCATACGTTACGAGTATAAGAGTATTTAAAACTTAATTTCCAGTACCTTCGGTATAAAAAAATTTTAAAAATTAGCACCGAAAGTAACACTTTTATCGAATAGATTTTTTTGCAATATGTCGTAAATTATGAATTCTATATATACAGTGAGGACGCCTGGGTTGGAATAAATTCATTTAAAATTATTGGTTTTGTTTTATGGAAAAACGCTGGGATAGGTCGATTTTTATTTTTAGCTGCGGTTTTTCTGATGGTAAATTGATGTACAAAGGTGGTCCAAAAATAAGTTACGACCATCAATTTTTTTTTCAAATGGAAACATATGTTTTTTATTTCATTTATTAATTCTGCATCGAGTTCTAAGTATATTTCATGTACAATGTCCTATACCCAAACTCAACAGTTATCGAGAAATTATAACCGAAATTCAACAAATTAAGCCGCAAACGTTAACTACAGTGTTATGATAAACTGATCTTCGGCTTGCCTATTGTCAGGAAGTTAGTAGTCAACAGTATGAACATTTAATTTGACTTGTTTTTCTGTTTTTTTTAATAAATCGGTCGTTTTCAGACAAGAAAGTGAAATAAATTTTGTAGGATACGCTCTCAGTTATTGATATGTTCAATTGTAAATTTCTCGATAACTGTTGAGTTTGGGTATAGGACATGGTACATGAAACATACTTAGAATTAGATGCAGAATTAATAAATTAAATAAAAAACATATGTTTCTATTTGAAAAAAAGAATTGATGGTCGTAACTTATTTTTGGACCACCGTTTGTACAGTTTTGTGCAATAAATTGGCGTACACGTCTTATTGCTAATTTTGACATTATTTTGCCATTGTGAAAATGGCTTAAGTTAAGTTGACAAATGGAATTATAGCGTCAATTCAATTTGTCGTACATGACAGGTATTCAAACAAAAGTCATATTTACATAAGCGTATATTAAGTGTACGCCAATTTATTGCACAGAACTGTACATCAATTTACCATCAGAAAAACCGCAGCTAAAAATAAAAATCGACCTATCCCAGCGTTTTTCCATAAAACAAAACCAAAAATTTTAAATGAATTTATTTCAACCCCCGCGTCCTCACTGTATATTTATCAAGTCTACAAAAGTATTTAGAGCTGGATTTGGAATATTTGTTTGTATTAATGAAATTTCAAAATGTGAACCGGAAGGAATACTTTTACTCTTAGCGAGTAGCATTTTCTTTTAAATATCGCGCAAAGTATGCATTCTGCGGAGATTTATTAAGAGAACAGAAGTAGGTACTTATACCAGGATTTTGAATAATTTTTACATAAAAAAATTCTTAAAATTTGGACTTGAAGTAACACACTTACTCACAGGTTTATGTTTCTGAGATAAAAGTATTTAAAACAATTTAGAACAATTTTAATAGTTTGAAACGCTCATACGTATAAGAAAGCCGTGAGGTGGCCACACCTCATTAGTTAAACTGTTTAGGTTGTTAACACGCTCAGTTAGTTATTCTATTACGCTGTAAATAAATGAAACAAGTATAACATGTGATATACTGTTGTAAAGATAAATTCTTGTAGTTTCAGAATATGCAATAATACTGGGTATGTTCCATTTAAAATATGAAATTTTTTTTTTTAGTATTTGATGTTCAATAGTTTTTCCGATTTTGACACATTATTAAAAAATTATCCAACTTTCTTATACGTAATTCCTCAATCATTCATACAATAGCCGCGATATTTGCTGTGACACATAAAATCTAACACACTGATTTAGCAATACATTTTAATATTTAAAAATGCCCTTTAAATAAAGTAAAAGAAAATATTGTGTACTTTATTTATAAGCGCAAGATTATTTAAGAATGTCAACATGGCTAATATAGTATTGCAGTTATAGTATTACTTAACAAAAATAGAGAACTTTTATGTATGGTTGAAATAAGGAATTCTACGTTCAACAAGGTCAGACCTTCTTGGAATCAAACGAAATAGTCTAATCATTAAGGTTTGAAAATTTTATCAACGAATTTATGGAAGCTTTTAGTTTTCTTCGCTCTGCTAACACCAGATTATATATTACAACTATATTATTATAATGGACTAATTATTTAAAATCGAAACTTTTCCATCTCGTCTTTGCTGACAGATGCTTTAAATAAATAGAAAGCAAAGCTTTTTAATAATGAACTACATATATTATATGTTTGAATCCAAGAGTTGAAATTGCATATATGTATAACTTCTGTAGATAAGCGAATTACTCCCTTGTAGTGTAAATGCTGACCTTTTCATACCTATTAGTGTTATAATAGCTATCTATCTATTTTGTCTACCTCATTCTCCACTAAATTTTTTAATTGTCAATCGACAACTATGATTACTCCTGAATGTGGATACTTTTGATTTTTAGAGTACCTAAATAACACGTTGTTTGACCAGTGTGGCATACTGGCCAGTGAGTTAATGGCGTATTTAGTAATAAAGACTCTAATAATAACAATAGTATATTAAATTCACCCAATTCGAAATACTTTATTGCTTGACACTTTTTTTTTCTTTTTTTATTCAGCTAGTGAATTTGACGGATTTCAATCATCGACTTAATATTATAACGTAATTTCAGATTTGTTCAAAGTTGCTTCTTTTCAAAAGTATGATTTTTTAAATACGTAATCATTAGCATACAAGCTATTGTTGTAATGGGAGTTAATTAATTAAATATTTGAATAAATGCTTTTACTAATCCCTAAAATTGATATATAAAATGAAAACAGAAAGCAAGCAAATCTCTTAGTTTTGATAAATCAGCTGTTCTACCAAGGTTATTAAAGAGACCCGGACGTGTTTCTTCTTTCTCAACTAATAAATAAGAATTTTATTATATATACAAAGCAACAACTATCGCCGACCTAAGTTGTTTTGTATTGCTTGTTATTTTATCAAATAAATCATTTTCGTCTACTAGTATAATACTTTATTTACGTATAACTACATGGGTATCGGTTACATGGTGTAAGTGGAAGAGATTGTGTCCCATTCAGATGGCACAATTAATTTGATCTCTGACGGATTATTTAAGTATAATTAGTTACAGGTATATTTTTCGAATAATATATCTCTGTTTACAATTACTATAGTTGGTCTTAAAGTAGTCTGCAGTAAATAATTCCAAGATTATTTGAAGAATATTAATTTAGAATTGCGACTCTTCTAATCTCAGCCAAATAAACTAATATATTGAAATAATAAAAGTAATAGAATTGAAGAATATACAGGGTTAGTAAAAAGTCCCGGAACGGTCGAATAACTTTGTTATTTGAAAATTATGATTTCTGAAATTTGGTATGGGGGTATAGTTAATATAAATGCATTTTATGCAATACAGTTAATATTTTTTTCACTTCCGGTTTAATCGGCAATACGTCCAACTTTTTTTTTTTTAAATGGAACGCCCAGATTTTTTTAACACTTTTGAATGCAAAATAAAAAACTACGTTCAGGAAGTATTAAGATGTTTATTTTTATTCACAAGAAAACAGTTAAAAAATAAAAAAGTGTCCTAATACAGAAAAATCAAGATACCTGTCTATTCAGGTTGCGATTACAATAATTGTTCAAAATGCTCTCCATTTACAATTTGACAAAAATGTAAACGGTCAGTAAAATTTCTTATTGAATTTTGTATTTGTTCTGGAGTGATGCGATTGGCTTTTTGAACTATTCTCTCTTCCAATTGTTCAAGATTATGGGGACGATTTTTGTACACTTGACATTTCAAGTGACCCCAAAAGAAAAAATCTAATGGCGAGAGATCTGGCGAACGTGCTGGCCATTCGATTGCTCCTCTACGTCCGATCCAACGTCCTGGAAATTATGGGCAAAATGGGGGGGAGCTCCATCTAGTTGAAACTAAAAATGTGCATTAGGGTGATCACCTATGTTTGCATTTGGGAAGAGGGCCGCAAGTGCTGGAACAACCTCATTTCGCAATAAATTTAAGTAGACGTTGCCAGTTAAATTTCCTCTTATAAAAAATGGTCCTATGATGTTGTTTCCAACAAGACCAGCCCAGACATTCACCTTTTGAGGACGCTGTGTATGGACTTCTTCAATCCAAGGCAGGTTTTCAATTGACCAGTAGCGACAATTATGTCTGTTCACAGTGCCGTTGAGACAAAACGTTGCCTCATCTGAAAAAATCATGTGATCTAAAACATTAGGCTGCTGCTCGATCAATTCCGTCATTGTTTCGCAAAATTGTAGTCTACGATCTGGATCATCTTCAGTTAACTCATGGACGGGATACATTTTATAGGCTTCCATTCTTGCTGATTTAAGAATATTATGAGCAGATTTTTGAGAGATCTCATGAATTTGACCTAATTCTGTTGTGGACACGTGATGATTTTCTTCCACTGTAAGTAACACATTCAAACTAGTTTCTTCATCTGTTGCTGTTAATGAACGTCCCCTTCTAGGTAAATCCTTCACCTGACGAAAGACTTCAAACTTTTGAATTGTTCGGCATACCGTACTTTTACTAATGTGACGATCCGGATAAACAGTATTAAACAAAATACGAACCTCTTCAAAAGAACGTTGACGATCACCGTACCCACGCATCATTAATATCTCAATTCGTTCTGATTCAGTAAGTTTTACTGCCATTTTCAAATGTGTCAATGTCAAAAATAAGTAAATTTATAGCGATGCAAAAGTTAAAACGCTTTTAAAATTGTCAAATGTGACGGCAAAAAGAATGCAAACACTAAACAACAACTTTTTTCAAAGGTACCTTGATTTTTCTGTATTAGGACACTTTTTTAATTTTTTAACTGTTTTCTTGTGAATAAAAATAAACATCTTAATACTTCCTGAACGAAGTTTTTTATTTTGCATTCAAAAGTGTTAAAAAAATCTGGGCGTTCCATCTAAAAAAAAAAGTTGGACGTATTGCCGATTAAACCGGAAGTGAAAAAAATATTAACTGTATTGCATAAAATGCATTTATATTAACTATACCCCCATACCAAATTTCAGAAATCATAATTTTCAAATAACAAAGTTATTCGACCGTTCCGGGACTTTTTACTAACGCTGTATTAGCATACTCGAAAAAACACTAATGGAAGATATACACATTTCTTTACCTTTTGTTTGATATATTTAAAAGAATATAGATATCTAAAAAAAGTGAAACAACCAAAAATAACGGCAAATATCTAAATTACCTTTAACAAAATTTATTTTAAAATATTGTATTATAAAATCTTACTTTTCCCTTACTCTTAAAACATCTTAAATAAATTTAAGCTGAATTTCATAGCACGAGCGGGACTATCAAATTACGTTGTTTATGTAGTATACTTGGCAATGCTGTCGGGAATGACAAGGTCTGATAAATGTTGCTTTTTAACACACTGGGACTCGAAAGACGGTAGAATCGCTGGGTTTAAAAGCGTCGATTGAATGACAACTCGTGTGTTATACACTGGGATTGACTTGGTAGCATGAATATAGCGGGCCTGGTTACGTCGGTTGAATAAATATATATATATATATATATATATATATAAATTATCTAATTAACAATTAAACTAATTTTAAATTAATTTGAAATTAGTATTGACCTCCAAATCGTCCAAGAAATTTAATTATATGTATATGCACATGAATATGTGAATAAGGTCAAGAAAAATTTAGAATTATTTATCATATACAGCACATGGACGTTTCGGTGCTTATATACGCTGGTATACCAGCAATACTTTCCATCTGTTACTTGCTATATGTATGTGTATATGTATATCAGTACAATTTAAAGGAGTCGAGACCGAAGCCCGTGGTAGTGTAGTGGATAACACACCTGACTAGTAATCAGGAGATTTCGGGTTCGATTCCTGGACCGCTTGGTAATTTTTAAAGATATTAAAAATTACCTAATTAACAATTAAACTAATTTTAAATTAATTTGAAATTAGTATTGACCTCCAAATCGTCCAAGAAATTTAATTATATATATATGCACATGAATATGTGAATAAGGTCAAGAAAAATTTAGAATTATTTATTATATATATATATATATATATATTTAAATTGAACACTATATATAAGTTCAAATTCGAATTTCGCGTTAAAATAGAAACAGTTTTTATTGAGAGTAATTCTAACTTAAAGTTAATATTTTTTGAGTTATTTATTATTAAAGTTAAAAAATCACATTTACAACTGTCTTTTTAATTGCCTATAATTCAGGAGTACCATGACAGAACACAAAATTATTTGGTATGGCATATATGTAAGATGTGCCAAGTGATACTTATATGCAGAACCTGTTCTAATTTATACTGGGTGTTAGTGAAGGTGTCGCATAATGAAGAAAAATTAAACACAAAGATTATTTATTTTAAATTGAACGCCCAATATTTTTTGACAAAATCATATTAAGCCCTTCAATAGCCACTTTTTTTGTGAAGTACAGTCGAAAGCAAAAAAAAAAGTAGACAAAAACACAGGTTTTTGTTATAGACTTTCTCAAAATAATTAGTGTGATAGCGACTTCAAAGTTACTTGTCAAAATTTGGTTATCTATCAAAATTGACAACCTTACAGTTGATATTAAACTATTGTCAAAGTGCCTTCCATAAATGAAGATAATAAAGTCAGTGTTATTGCAGATTTGAGTAACGGTTTCAAAATACGTGAAATTGTGGAAAGGAAAAAATATGTTATGGGAAATAGAAGGAAACTTAAATTCAGAGACTTATATCAACATTCTAAGTATGTAATGTGATGTTGCCTTCAGTGGAGCTATTTCCTCCAAATCGCAATTTTATAATTCAACAGGATAACTGCCCCATCCATCGGACAGAGTGAAAACATGGTTCAGAGAAAATAACATCAACGTGTTGGATTTTCCGCCAAGAAGTCCTGATTTAAATATTATCGAAAATGTGTCTGATGATCAAAGAAATAAAGAAATTAAATCGAAGACCTTAAAATAGACAAGAACTGGTAGAAATAGTTCACACAGCATGGAAGAATGTAAATCAAAATATTTGTAGGTACCAACCTTTAAAACTCTATTCCAAATAGATTGCAAGAAGTTTTAAACAAAAACTGGCCTATAACCAGCTATTAAAGCATATATTTCATCATGATGTTTTTTAATTATTATTTTGATTTGTATTAATCAGATAGAAGACGTTTTGATAATTATTTGATTTGCCATAGAATAATGACTTGACACTAATGACAAGTAAATAAAACCAGGTTTATAAAGTACGAGACTTCTTGTCTACTTTTTTTTGCTTTCGACTGTATGTCCTATACCTATTTTTGATATTTCAGAAGATATTTAAATCTTATCCAAGACAAAGTAAAAAATCACGGTGGCCATGGAAAAATATATTCGCTGTTGAAAAATGCTGATGGAAAAATATTGTCAAAACTTGTCGTAAAAGAATAAAACAATAGTCGTGTTATTGACATTTGTTAATATGACTTATTGCTATTTTTGTTGTCGTTTATTGTGTATTGTTGTTCTGGTCATATTTAGTACATCTGAGACTAGTTAATTTTTTCGTTATTTGTAATTTAACATGACATCTCTGTGAAAAAAAATGATAACGAACACTTGGAAAAATCTCCAATAGATAATGAACACCATATACATACATATACGAATTAAAAATTCATACATGCATGCACCAAATGGATGCACAATCTTCCCTAAAGTCGGCATTACACCAACCAATGCACAGACAGAGTGTTTCGGTCTACTATGACTTCATCAGTGTGCGACGTACTTGCTGCAATGCCAATGACCCCCAGACCCCCGCATATCCGTCTTATCGCATAACGACGCCAATGAGAAAATCTCAGCGCCAGGGTGTGGTCTATCGATAACTAAGTTGTATTCTAGAGCACTGCAGGTGTATGTGCATCTAGTACCTCGCCAACAGGTAGCGTACCAATATCAAAAATAATAATGAATACTTGGAAAAATCTCCAATAGATAATGAACATCATATACATACATATACGAATTGGTACGACGTGTGAATTCACAACGTTATTGAACTGGTAGTACTAGAAAGTCGAATGCGCATCATCATACATGTGCAAGAGCATATCTTCTTTATTTGTACCATGCGTTCCAATATCTCAAATATCAAAGGGTTGTTTAGACCTCCAGTTCTAAATGGTTCTAGAACTAATGCGCATGTCACTTGAAAAAAAGACTGTTCGGACCATGCAGTTCTGAAACTACAAATTCTGAGAACTATTAGATCAATGTTCGGTCCCTCAGAATTCGTAATTCAAAAATGTTCAGAACAGTAGTAGGGTACATACGCCGATTCTAGATCCTCCTCCCCCCCTCAGCCAGCTCCCCCTCACTCCCCGCATTTGTTGAGATAGTATGATGACTGCCCAATCAGTTGCTTTTCCTTAACGATGTTCTCATCAATCATTTTAATCGAATCGTCAATAAATTCATTATATGTTTCTGAAAATAATTAAAAAATATATAGATATAAGTTTATGTACATAATAATTTTGTATTCTTACTAGCTTCCATTTTAATCTTAGAGGTTAAAAAATATGTGTGAACTCGAATGCAAACAAACTAATACTGATTTAGTGGGAGAAAATTACAGCGAGAAGCAGACAAAAAAGGGTGGGGGTACTTACACCAAAAAAAGGGGTGGGGGTACTTACCCAATTTGAGACGGTAGAGCAGCTGCACCCGAGGCATGTGCAGCGACCATCTAAGGAGCTGGTGGTTCGATTTTATAATGCCCCCAGGCGAGCGTATGGACGCCATCCTCATTAATCCGGCGTTTATCATCGTGAGGTGATAAGCTCAATTTATTTTGCTTAACTGTATAAATTTCGTGCAATTTAATTTGGAATAAATTTTGCTCTCTTAATAAAATATCGTTATTGAATAGACAGTCTTTGTAATCTGCCAGACTAATCTCATCCCGAACAACATTCTTGTTAACCCCCTTAACCTTTTTAATTTCCCTACCCTCAACCGATAGGGCATACATTTTAGCGCGCAATCCGACAAACTCACTCATTACATCACCAGCGTTCTCATCCTTAAATACTCCTAAAACAGCCGTGTTTTGAGGTGCTATGTTGTACACATTATTGGTCGAAAAGTTCGAAGTGTCAAATTTTGTTATATTTTTTTCATGTTGCGGTATATATCATCGGTCTCTACTTTTAGGATAAACTGTCCGTATCCATATATAACACAGACGGACCTTTTCTGCATACACGCGTCTCAAAAAATTATAATAAAAGTCATACATAAGGTGCTTTGATAGCTCCAAGACGGAGAAGCCGATATAAATAGGTTTATTATATACAAATTTCAGCTTCCCCATCTGGATAGCTACAAAGTTTTCAGAAAAAATACTCACACTTTTAAAATTCGGTTTCGCGATCAAACTACCAGCCCCGCGACTTTTACCATGGTCCTCCCAACGCGTGACCAATTTGACTTCTACTCGCTTATCAACATTCTCCATGGTTTTACCATATACAGAGTTGTTCATAAGCTTGTAGAAGTCTTTCTCAAAATCATTCCTGGCATGCTGACATAGGCTGGTGTTTAGGTCGATATAATTTTGAAGCCAGGTTGACTGATTGAATTTCAAAATGAGATGAATTTTGCTTATTTTAAGGCCGAAATGTAATGCTTGCTTTAATGTTTGATAGTGTATGACATATTTTTCTTGGTTCTGTAAATTCACGATCAGCTTTTTACTTTTAAATTTAGATGTGGGAGGCACCATGTTTTCGGGCAGAAAAGGTAGGTCGTTATGCTCCTCATGCAAAGTTACAGGATACGTAACATCCACTTCCAAAAAATAGCCAATCGGCGAATCATCAGCGACCCCAGATATATTTAGATTGTCAATCTCATCTTGACTAGCCCAACTGAACCCACCGAATGGTAGATACTGCGACATTGCCCACCCATACAAATTGTTCGCGTCCCAATAAGCTAAATATGAACTAGGAGCACTCGCATCATAATTAGGCATATACTTATTGTTTGACTTAGCATGCCGCAATGATACCTGACACAACCCACACCTGATACTATGTTTAACAAAATGATGCATATCGACATCTGTGAGTAGCACCAGTTCAATTTTGGTGTGCTTCAACATGGCATCCCAAGACAAGCCTGGGCTGGTGTAATATTGAGCCGGATCCAGACCATATGTATCCCGACAAATTTTCCGGAAATTCTCAAAAATGTCAGCCAAACATCTGTTTTTAAATATAAGTTAGAGTACTCTAATAAATTTTGACATCCAAACGTATCCCAAACAGTTTGAGCATGTTGATATTCCACATCCGAAATATAAACATTATCTAATGAATTGAAAAAATCGCGTTTTGCCGGTAAGGTCGATTCGTTCAATCGCCCAAAGGTATCTATATATTGATAGGGGAATACACCCTTCTTTCTAATTAAATCGAAATGGGTATCTAGTGGAAACGCCCGCCTAACATTGATGAAGTCTTGCGGGCTCAAATTTTGTGCAAGTTTATCGATAGAAGACGCCATGAATGGAAAACTGTCTAAAAACCGCAGTTTTATGTAAACATTTTTTTTCTCGCCCGATTTTTTATCTCTGTAGTCACCGACCAAAACTTTCGCGCTGAAGCTAATATATCGCTCTTTATTAATAGGAATCACGTCAATATATAAATTTTGTTGTGCCAAATCTGTCAAAAATAGATGGCTATCGTACCCGCTCAAATTGTGAAAATAGATAGGGACAAATTTCGGAATTTTGAAGTTTATATTACAATTAGAATGAGCGGCCCCTCGAAACGCTCCCGTAATGTGGCAGTGATCTCTCGCTCTATCCCCGTTGAGAGACAGCTCACAAATGTGGCAAATCACAGCCTCATTATATAATTTTTGCTCGCTATTATTTAAAGGATTCATCGGCGCGATAGTCTTTAAATAGTTTTCATAGATTAGCTTAACATCTTCTATCAATTTTTCGACAAACACCGTTGAGCAATCTAAACCGGCATACGTGACAAATTTATTTAACTTTACATCAAACGAACACACAATTTGATACGCAAAACTATAGGGAACATGTTTGAATGTTTTATTCGTATGCGAACTAGCTGGATCACGGCTACATGTGTGAATTGGTTGGAGAATACTTTCAAAATCTGCATAAACAACGAAGGGAACGGACATTTTCTTATGATGACTATCAAAACGTAAAATATTTTCGGGCAGCATATCGCCAAATTTTGTTTTACGCGCGTCAGTTGAGGGTAGTACCATATACACATGGTTGCAATCATGTTGTTGATGGGCGTTTAATTTTTCGATGGTGCTGAAATTAATTAAACACTCATCGCAGATGTGAGCTTCATGACCATGTTTATTGATTTGAGATGAAATTAGTCTTGACAGATTTTTAATCAATACATAATGAGCTTTTAATCCGTCATCACATAAAAGTAAATTTACAGAATACGTTTTCTGTTTTTAGTGAAATGAATCGGCCCCACCACCTCATGATTTTTTGAAGCAACATTAAAAGCCAAACCGTAAACGTTAATACTTAAATTATTCATTTCTTCAATTTTAAAAATATCTTTAATTTTAACCGGGAATTTAATACCTTCTAAATTTAGGACGCTGGAGTAATGAGGATAACTACTAACTCTATCTACATTTATGTTTGCCGGGTGGAGTGCTGCTACAAGCAACCAACCCAGGCATGCATCATCTAAGTTCCTAATGTTGATGCATGCTTTCTTGTTTTGGATAGAGGGGGGTAGTTCCAAATAAGATGATCCCCCAAGAGGTTGGTAGCTGTTGATATTAACCTCTAAATGTGAGACCATCTTAAGTGTCCAATTGCTCCCCCTATCCGAAAAATTCTCCGCTTTCGATTTTATGATGGCAGCAGCCTGATCAAAAACATCCTCCAAGTCTGAAGACTCGGTGACAATGACGTACCGAGTTTTGAAGGAATTTAGGTCGAGTATTTCCTCATCAGCTACGGTTTTAGCATAGTGAGCAAATAGCTCTAACTGCACCTTAATACCCGATACAGCCTTGGCCAGAACATCGTTAATCAGGCTGCACACTTTGATTTTCAAGTTCGATAAAAAAATTGTGATGTCAGCACTCTCATCACCTCGAATTCTATAACTCGCGACCCGGCTTTTAAATGATGAATGAATTTTTAACACCCCATCCGGCAGCATAAATGCATTATTGTTCAAATGCTGTTGTGAGCGAAGATGTCCCCTATATAGAGAATTATTAGGGAACATCAACCCACAACAACTTGTCTGAGGCGCATCTCGACGGTAGATGGTGCGGCATCCACAAGTCTATTAGAACTTGTGGATGGTGTAACATCTACTTTGGCCACCTTCTTAGGTGGTCCGGCAACATGCTCACATGTATCCACACCCTCCCCACAAATACCGCAAACAAAATTGCGGTGGAGGGTATTCACATGTCGCTTCATGTTGTCGCGCCGGGTGAAGGATTTTGCGCATATGACGCAATTCATTCTATGAAAAAGCAAATGAAAAGTAATTAATATAATAAATTTAAGAGAATAAAAAGCTATTGAAACCTAATTTTTAATATATATAAATTGCTAATTTATTTGACCGATCTGCGTATATTTAACTAAAAATACCCGTATTATTCAGAATTTATTTAAATTATTGAAAAAAATCTCTTTAAAGAACCATATAAAATAATCAACTTAATTATATAAATGTACGCACTTAAACATTAAAAACAATTTAAAGAAATCACTAAATGCATATAAAATACTTGAAACATCCTGGATTAATTGTATATAAAAATAATATTCAATAAAATTTACACCATTAAATTATTAAAAATAGCCCTATAATTGAAAAAACAATTTTTAAAAAGTCCTATGAAATTTTAGAGTGGTAGAAAAACTAATGAAAGATATTGCAAGTTAATATTATATAAATTAGGGTTTCTAAATACCTTATAGTAAACACAAACAAGCACTAAAAACGAAGTTGACTGTTCAAAGACACTGGATATAATGGTGCTAAACGTGCCGATCTAGGTATATATAGATACTCATCCGTGACGTATACACCCATCTGCGTTAGATTCCCACACTAATTGACTGATGTATAAAGAGAAAACCCTTTTTTTCCCCAGAGGCAATTAGGCGCGGCAAAATTCCTTTCTCACGGTAGGGTGGTCCGTGTACGTCCACAAGAACCCCTTTTCCCACACGCATAGAAATATGTATGTATGCGACCGGAGGCAATTAGCAGCGGCGGCATTCCGTTCTCACGGTCTACAATAACCCCTTTTCCCACACGCATAGAAATATATATATATGCGACCGGAGGCAATTAAGAGTGGCTGCATTCCGTTCTCACGGGTGAGTGTGTGTGGTCTAATGCATGCGTTTAAATTTTTTTACCGTCGCATACCTGCATCGAATGAGGACTTCGTGTCCGGGAATTTCCTCTTTCTACCTGTATGGATAGATCCATCTTTGTATAAAATTCGTATATATTATCTAACTATGATTTTAGTATTAAAAAAAAAATAATAAGAAGGTTAAAATAATTCTTTATTTTGTAAATACTTGCGTAGAGCTAAAACATTATTTTGTGTACATATACATTCTTCATTAGTTTTATTATTATGATAAAAACAATGATCGACATTTTTAATAACCTTTGGTACATCATTAAAATATTCCAAGTTAATTACGTCAATATCAATATACTGTTTAAGTAGCTCCTTTTTTAGATGACCATTAACATACACTCTATTATATGAGTTACAGATATTTTTTAACAAGTTATTAATGTCCTTAAAATATACATAACCAGTAGAGTATTCTATATTTAAATAATTATTTTCAAGCCATCGAACGGTCTCTTCGATAATAGATGGAATTCGATGCTAGGTTTAAATAAAATATGGACGCTTCTTTCTCCGTCACTTATGGTCATTTCTTTTGGGTCGAAATGTGGAATCGCATAACCTTGTATGTCTATAATAAGGAATGATTGAAGTTGATCTCGAGTATCAATTGCACCTCTTTTAGCCATGATGTCTTGCGATTGACTGAATGTTATATAATTTTCTTAACAGTGCCTGTCAGTGCACTATATTCAACGACACAATCTTGTAAAATTAACAATAAACAAGAGGTGTCCTCGCTAAACGTCTCCTGGCACTGCATTTCAAGCTTAACATCGACGGTGGATGATTTTAAGCTTTCATTCTGCTTCGAACAGTCTATTACGTAAAGTGCTGAATCGTGAAACTTCTCATAGCTCATGAGAGGTCCGCGAGTGTTTCCATAATAGCTCGATTGAAATTTTGTGTACATTAGATATGCTTGGGCATATAGTTTTTTACTCATATCTATATTCATATCACAATAGGGGTAATATTCTGAATTTAAATGCAATTTAATATTTGTGATTGAAGCGTGATCAAAGCCTTGCTGAAAATTATCTTTTCTGTTGCGCTGAAACGCTATAATAGCATATCTGGGTTTCTCTAGATTAGTGCTAGTTTTAACAGGCCAAATGTCAGTTTTCGTTGCACGCAAAGCTGGAAGTTCATATAATTCCCATTTACGAAATGTTAAATATATCGGTTTATTGGTTTTAAGGGTGTTTAAGAACTTTAAGCGTGTCTGATCATTTACGCTTACATGCGGCACCCGCCATTCAATCTTTTCAATCTTGATTGAGGCCTTTTTTGTACCATCAGCGGTCTTGTTTTGATAGCAGTTTTCATCTGTTTTACTTCTAATTAGGACTAATTCTTGACCAACGTTAATAATAACCCTTCTGTAATCGGAACAGAAGCCTAAAAGCATGCTCAATGGAAGGCATGCGTTGAACTTGTTATTGGAGAGTGTTGCTTGCTGCTGCGCGAATGGTCCCCACCCAGCAATCGACAACATTCGACTTTCATCTTCATTATATGAAACTAATGCTTTCATCGTAGAACTGATTCCTGGTTTCATTGCGCGATCGATTTCTACACCATTAAGCTCATATCGAATCTGATCAAACAAAAAAGCGTATGCATTGTTTGTTAATTCAGGTACACCAGTTCCATTAGCATAAGGTTTAAATTTCCCTTCTATGTATATATAACTCTCGGAAGGTAGTGTATATATATCTTGATTTTGAATGCTTATGCGAACTTCATCATTTAAGTTGAAATTGTGTGTTCTCGGATAATATGTGTGATACTCTTCTTTCGTTATAACTTCGTCAAAATGCACACCTTCAAATATGGATAGCTTTTCCTCCATTTTTTACTCGAAAGCCTAACGATTGTAAAAATATTATATTGATCGATGTTAACTGCTTGAGTTTAGATGTTGAAGTGATCTTCCGTTGTGGTGGTGAGGAAGTTATATAACGTCTACGAAATGAAAGGCCCATTATGAAACTCTTTTTAATTCCAATCTAACAATGATTTGCTCGCCTCGAAAGTTTACAGCATCACCATCTTGATCGAGCAGTGTTAATGTGATATTATCGATACGCTTAGAATTAATTGGTAGATATATTATATGCTCGGGCGCTATATTAATCGAATACCCAGCTTCAACTTGTGGGGAAAATTCGTACAGCGTGTGAGATAAACGACTATCGTTGTAGGCTGATGTGATATTGCACTCAATTCTTATTGTCGACACTTTTATAATATTAACAGGTAAATCCGATTCATGTTTTTGATTGGCTGGTAATAGTTTCCCACTAAAGACTAACATGCTTCCTATAGAGTCTCTAGGTCCAAAATTTATTTCATATTTGCTTTTAATTTCACACTTTATTGTATTGTTGTTTGGTTTGAGGGATATTGCACCTTTAGGCATCGCATTCATCAAGAAATCGGCGATATCACTTATCTCATAAGATCCTGTCGGAATCGTAACAACTTTATCATTATCATAATAAAATTTGTTACAGCCCTCTACAATGTTGGGAATCGAATTGTAGCTATTAAATCCTATTAGACCCAGAACATATTCATAGTGAGGATTCAATTCAATAGGCGGATAATAATCAACAGAAAGCACTGATTTTGTACCCTTCAGGGTGAAAGTGTACGACATGACTAATATATTGATATATTGGCATACGATTATATATTATTTAGTAGGAATTCTAAACATAAATGACCACAATTGACTGTATTGAAATTTTGATAACGCCTATGATTATGCATTATTTTATTAGGACTCCTTCTATTGAAATATTCTATCAATTCCGGTGGAGGCTTTAAATTGCCAAACGAATCATAATAGTATATATTAGAACCTCTCTTCTTATAACAGACCCAATGTGTTCCCGATCCTTTAATGCTATCCAAATTAACGACTGCGCTTTCATTTTTGTTGGGTGATTTTGGCAGAGTATCCCTCATAAATACACCTCTAAAATGGTGAATATATTTTGCATATTTCAAAATATCATGATCGGTTAATGCTCTTTGAGGCAGTCGACTTATTAGTTTTTTGATGGTTTTAGATATAAACCTAAGCCTCGCTTATATGGCTTCAGATATAATCCTTTACCTTTTAATGCGATAGCTTCCATAGTTCTATTATGCCTTTCAGCTTCCCGTAATTGACTTCGAGCCGCTTTCGCTTTGAGTACTGCTTGTGTTATACCACTTACACCGCCTGCCAGTGAGCCGAGAGCGCTTAGCCCGGCGAATATTGGTATAAGTGGTAATACGCCGCCAACTTTGGGTATGGGAATTATTCTGGGGGTTTTAATAAGTTTTCGACCTCCAGCTTCTTTGATTGCAACCTTAGCTGCTGCCAATGATGATTTAGCACCCTCTTTAATATCGCCCCCGAATCTCTTAAGAGTCTTCTTAACATTGGTGCACACTATTTTTTTAAAAGTTTTTTTCTTTAAGCTCATACCAAATTTTCTTTTGGCCTTCATTGCGTTAGTCACCAACCAGGCTGCTGTCTTTTCACCAACACTTGCGTCTGCTGACTTTACACGATTCCAAGCTTTTTCTTGCAATATCAAATCCGCCTCGTGTCTATCTTTTAAATCTTTATGTTGTGAATATGCAATATCGTGCTCCCGACAAGCCGCATCCAATGGATTAATGCCGGGATCACCTCGTGCTAAACGCTTCTGGAGCTTTGTACCAGGACCACAATACATGCACCCACCTGGCAGGTGAAGCTCTATAGTCAACTTGTTGATTATCGAGTTCACGACACCTCCGCCCTCTTTAAAAGTTAGCATCGAAATGAATTAGCTTTATAAACACCCAACAATGAATATATAATTCATTCACCATGAGACTTGTGAAGCAGAAGGATGCACTTGAAATAATCAACTTGGATTTGGACGTTGATGAAAAGGGTAAATTTCGGAAACATAGCAGCCTACTACCGAATTCCATTAGAGCGCTACTTTGCGGTGCATCAAACTCTGGGAAAACAAATCTCATGCTATCGTTATTATTCAATGAAAATGGTCTCAAGTTCGAAAACGTCTACATTTATTCCAAGTCTTTATATCAAGCTAAATATAAGCTGTTGGAAAATGTTTTAAATAATCTTAAAGATGTGAAATATTTTCCTTGTAAGAAGAATGGTGAGATAATAGATCCCATGGAAGCTGAGACAAATTCGATATTCATTTTTGACGACGTAGCGTGCGATAAGCAAAAGAATATTAGAAAATATTTTTGTATGGGTAGACATAAGTGTGTTGATAGCTTTTATTTATGTCAAACTTATACTAGTATTCCGAAACAGCTAGTTAGGGATAATGCTAATTTTTTGGTATTATTTAAGCAGGATAATGCAAATCTACAACATATTTACAACGATCATGTTGGAGTTGACATGTCATTTGAGCGGTTTAAATCGGTTTGTGGTGAGTGTTGGAAAGATAAATACGGATTCCTGGTGATAGACAAGGATAGTGATTTGCATAATGGTCGATATAGGAAGGGTTTTGATTGCTATATATGCTGGTCAATTATTCATTTTATTCAGTTAATATATATCTGTCCGCAACTAATCATGCGCAGGCAGGCAGTTAATAGTAGAAAAATGGTTGATGAGAAATTGAAGCGTGATATTATTAAGGCAAGTAAAGTTATTAGGAATAAGTATATGCAATTGAAGCTTAATCGTTCCGATGAAGATTATTTAATACGAAAAATGTTTAAACCCATTACTGAGAATCTAGAAGGTTTGAACACAACAATAAAACAGGAAACACAAATAATTAAGGAGCCCATAATGAATATTACAAACACTTTGAAAAATAGAGGAAAGCTGATAAAAAAACCTGAGATAGAAAAGAGCCCTTCGATTAATCCATTCGATGAGCGGTCTAATCCATTGATGGAAGAGGATCCGCATCCACATAGCACGTTTTATGGAGATCTTAATCCTTTACCGAGAGAGTTTGTGCGAGGTCTTTTTCAAGACACAAGCAATGTTTATGATACAACGTATGGTGTTACATTCGAACCCGAAATAAATAGATTGAAATTGGGTGGGCATACATTATATCTAGATGGTAATGACATAATAATCAATAATAAGCTGTTTACGGGTTCTCATGGTCTTTATGAATTAATATTTAAAACTAGCCCAAGTACATATAATGAGGACGATTTATCACATTACTATGATATTTTACAAGAAACCAATGTGCATCGCAAACTGTTCCAGCCAAAAAATCACTTGAGAGGGACTAAAGGCCACAAATGGCGTGAAATAATAAGACCTCTTCTTGCTAAATATTCCAGTTCGACTTCGGAATCATGGTCTGGCGGACATATAGGTGGCATGCTTGTTTCCAACACCAAGGATAGATATCAATACGTCTATTGGGACGACATAAACGAGCTTGTAGATCGTCTTAAACTTTTGAAGGCCTCTCAGGATTCTGGCAATGAGAGTCATCATAATGAGGTGCAGTCGACCATCGAGGAACTTAAAGAATGCGGCGTAATTGAATAAATATTTAATACTCTCATCCTTTTCATCAGTATCGTCATGAGTGTAGACAAATTTAGCCGATATCTTAGCGGCGGTAAAGCTAGCGTTAAACGTCAAACGCCATCTCTACCATTAACAGAGGAAGGTGACGGTAAACGTATTTGTCGTGAAGCAGATCCTATACACGACCAAGATTCTGGTAATAAGCGTCACCTATCTAGAATACTTGGTGTAATAGATCTAAGGATCGATAATTTGGTGAGTGATATTCAAGGAAAAATAGACACCTCAAATTCCAAAGTGGCTGAAGATATTAGTGATATCATACATCATATGCAAACTGCTGTTGAGAATAGAATCGAGATTGAACTAGACAATTTAAGGAACAATCTCGCAGCAAACACCTGGGTTAGTAACAAGATTGAGACAATTAGAAAGGAATTGGATGATAACTTGAATACATTTAAAACTAATTTAAATAAAACTGTTAATTTGGATATATTTAAAGGTCTTATTAATGTTAGTGTAAATAATGTACAACAGTCGATTAATGGAAAATTAACCCAGATGCAAGCTAGTGTTGAGAAGAAGATTGATGCTAAACTTGATGGAATCATGCTACAAATTCTGGAGTTGCTGATAAGATAGATAAAATTAAGAAGGGATTAGATAGGGACTTGAGTGTATTGAAAACTAATTTAGAGTCATTCAAAGGTACTGTTGATACTAGTATAAAAAGATTGAGTGGTGTACTTAGTGATAGACTTCAGGGGGTTGAAAGTGCCGTTCAGAAGGGAATAGAGGCTAAACTTGATGCTTTAGTAAAAAAAACTTGAAAAGAAATCAAAGAATTCCCCACCCCCACCGCCACCGCCCCCACGACACTAGAGGCGAAACATAATTTTAATTCATTTACCATCGCATTGTTCTACCTACATGATGTATTAACACGCTGAACAATAATTATTAATTATGAATAGTATTAAGCGTCATTTAGTTGATGAGCTGCATAGGCCGGCTCGTAGATTCTTTCCCAGACGTCGATTCATTATTAGAGGGTTTGACGATGTTTGGCAGATTGACTTGGCAGAATTTATACCCCATGCTCGAGAGAATGGCGGGTATAGATATATACTTGTGGTTATAGACTGTTTCTCGAAATTTTTATGGACTCGACCCCTTAAATCGAAAACCAGTCTGGATGTATGTAATGCTATGGAAAGCATTCTACAAGACACTCGACAGCCGAAAAATATACAGTCCGACAATGGTAAAGAGTTTTACAATACTAGGTTTCAAAATCTCATGAAGAAATATAGTATAAACCATTATTCCACTTATAGTACAATGAAGGCGTCTATTGCCGAACGTGTTATTCGCACACTCAAGGGTAGATTATATAAGGAATTTACAATGAGAGATAGCTATAACTGGATAGATATTTTACCCTCTCTAACCGATACATACAATAAGACGAAGCATCGAACGATCAAGATGAGACCTTGCGATGTTAGCAAAAAGAATGAAAAGTTCCTGCTCTCTACTATCTACAATGATGTGGAAACATCTGTAAAGCATAAATATAAAGTTGGTGACGTTGTCAGGATATGTAAATTTAAAAGTGTTTTCTCGAAAGGCTATCTCAGGAACTGGGGTAGTGAATTGTTCAAGATTATTAAAGTTAAAGCTACAAATCCGCCGACATATATGCTGGAATATATGAACAGCCAACCAATATTAGGATGTTTTTACGAATACGAAATGCAAAAAGCTAAATATAAAGATGTATATCTAATTGAGAAAATTTTATGTAAAAAGAATAATAGAGTTTATGTCAAATGGTTAGGGTTCGATAATTCGCATAATAGCTGGATTGACGAAGATAATGTTTTGTAATTTTATTAAAGCTGTATTTCATAATTATATAAAAATAAAAAAATACGAATTCTATAGGCACACATTTTTTATTTAAGGTGAATTACATATCTGTATCCTAACATCCTGTATAATGCATTAAAAGAAATTTTTAATCGTGAGAAGGTATCAACGTGCAGCTGCAAAACATTATTCTTATATATGGTCACATTAAAAAATACGACTTCTATGTCTACGCATTTCTTTAAATGAGATACACTTTATATATATATATATATATATATATATATATATATATATATATATATATATATATATATATATATTAGCGGATTATACCCAATATTTTTCTTTTTCTGATATTTTATGTATCCGCGATAATTTCTTATTCTTTCATATATATATAAAAGGGTTATCTTAGGGTGCGGTCAATTACTTGCACCAGATCTCATGGGAAAAGAATGTCGTATGCAGGTATAGCGAGAGTGGAGTCACCGCCGTGTCTGCATACTCCTGAAATATCTAGCTGGGAGGGTTTTTTTTAAATTACTGACCCTTAATAGGTCTGTTTATTTATACATATGTGGCGGTATAACGTAGGAAAAAATATTGGATGTTATATATTCTCTTTATTTAATAATGTATATTACATATATTTATTTTTAAAATGATATAGTGTACAGCGGATTATGTAATCATATATTTTTCTATATTATACAGTTTTATTTTCATCATAGGCGTGTATTTTTATATGGTTATATAAAAAGAAAAATGTGAATTATACATATACCCATTCTCTAATTAATAATAATAATGTACATTACATATATTTATTTATAAAATTATATAAAGTGTACAACAAAAGACCTAATCATATATTTTTCCATATTCTCCATTTTATAGCTTTATTTTACTAATATTTGTCACCAACATATATATTTCTAAATCGGATTTGAGTCTTTCTAATTGGGATATAAACATCATAATTCTAATGTTTAATAAGTCCTTCTTCTGTCTAAGAGCTCTCTGCCTGCGTTCAACGGACATTGTCAACTGATGTATTTCCAACAATTCTAGACATGTTTATACAGGTCTGTACAGGTTAGCTACCTGCGAAACACGTCTGACTGGCATATATTACATATCCACCACCATTCACGACCAGATCTTCATTATACTCCAATTTAGGATGATTATATTGAGGATACCAAGACGCTAACATCTTTGGTATATTCTTGTGTAAAGTTAGTACAGTCGAGTTTCTATGTCGAATACGCAAATTTCTGCATGAAGATCTAAATCAGGTTCGTATAGATATTCGTACTCACTATAAATGTACCACTTTTTAAGTTGGGTCATATTTGGGTTACAATATTCCAAAACGTTCATTAATTCATCGATATCAAAATATTGATCGTTCTGATATGCGAATGCTGCTATGAATAAACACTCACTTTGCGTTAATTCCGACGATAATAACCAATCTCGTACTATGATAGGTATTTCAATACCATTAGCAGACAAAAAGTTATCATATTTCTCCATATTGCACAGCCATTATACTATTTTATCACTATATAGAAGGTGCTATACCACTTTACTATTGATACTGAGTTATATTATTCCCAAAATTCCTATATATTTAATATTTAGTTGGTGTAGTATCCATCAGGGGGCGCTTTTTATATTTTCTGCACATGCGGCATCATCGAAGTATACAGTCGTTGCGGTTTCCGCTGGAAACATGTTTAGACCTGTTGGAAGTACATTGAGAAGCGCGATAGCAAGCTGAGCAATTTATTCAGGAATTCTCTAGAAGTAAAGACCATCTTGATGGTCCGCCATTTTGTCTGACGTCACCTTAGTTGGGTTAGTGGGCGTCAGAGGACGTCATGGTATTTGGGTTGGCAATCATGAGAGATGCCATTTTTTAGTTAGGTTAATGAGCGTCAGAGGACGCTACATTAGTCGGGTTGGTAATCATGAGAGATGCCATTTTTTTAGTTTGGCTAGTGGCCGTGAGAGGGCCCCACATTAGTTGGGTTGGCAGAGGGCGCCACTAGGGCTAGGAGGGTGGGGGGGCACATTAGTTGGGTTGGAGCCGCGAGGGGGCCCCACATTAGTTGGGTTGGCGACCGCGAGGGGGCACCACTTTAGTTGGGTTGGCAGAAGGCGCCACTAGGCCGAGGGGGGGTGAGGGGGAGCTGGGTGAGGGGGGGAAGGATCTAGAATCGGCGTAAGTACCCTACTAACAGTTCTTACAGTTCTAGATGGTGAGCTATCATTTGAAATTCTGATAAATCAGGGGAGCATGCGTAATTGTCATTCGTATTAGCTTTCGCATTTTTTCTGGTTATGTTTATTGTATTTATGTTCAACTCCAGAGTTTGGAGTTGTTGTAGGTTAGTTTTTAAGTTGTCGTCCAAGTACCTATTTATTTTCGTTTTTTATTTTAGTTTGTGGTATTATTAGAGTATTGGTGTGGTTCGGTTAATCAAACTTATTTCTCATTTTTTTACAATTCTTTTTATTCACACTCATTATATCAATTTTGTAATAGCCAATGTAAACAGCTATAAGTATGTGATTAAACACTCAAATGTCTTCAAATGGTTACGTCTTGAAAGTTATAATAAATTGCAAGTTAATGTGACCCCCAGACTTGTATGACAAAAACATTCAGAGTCTGATTGATATGAATACCAAATCACAATTCAAATTACCAAAAAGGTGTCAACTTTTAATACTTTCTAAAAGAGATTAAAAGAGTGTACTACTTCACAGATTAAAAATAATCTTAAAAAATATCTTGGGCATAATCTTTTACT
Organism: Amphimallon solstitiale; assembly: GCA_963170755.1. Classification (NCBI taxonomy): domain Eukaryota; kingdom Metazoa; phylum Arthropoda; class Insecta; order Coleoptera; family Scarabaeidae; genus Amphimallon; species Amphimallon solstitiale. The sequence continues at coordinate 128,770,899 of OY720675.1, read as the reverse complement.
TTAAATGAATAAGTAAATGAAAAGGAGCTGGCTTTGAACATTGAAAATGTATTCTAATATATTTGTTTAAATCCATTATGATTGTTGATTTTATAGTTATGTAATACATATTTATTAATGTGTGAGTGCATTTGATGTACGTGCCAATTAATAACAGCTTGTATTAAAAATCCTTCTTTTTTTATCTTATCAGAAATATCCATTACAAAATTTAAAAAAATGTATTTCATCTAAACAACTTCTTCGTCACTTTTTAAACCCAGTCACAATTTTCGCGGTTAGATGCAGATGCAGTAACATTTAAATGTTCATTACGATTGATATTTGTTTACACTAGTTTGGTGTTTTTTTTAATATTTCTATTACTAATGGTGGTAGTACAAGTTCCCCTAAAATTCCAATTTTAAAACTGTTCGGACCTTAACGATTTCGAACCATTTCAGAACCAGGATTAAGCCGGACATGCGCATTATTATCAGAACTACTAATTCTAGAACGGTTCCGGAACTGTTCAGAATTGGAGGTTTGAACAAACCTAATTTGGCACTAACAAATTCCCGTTTTTATAAACAAATTACAAAACCTATTTCTTTTCTTTAAGTAGTATATGCCTGTAAATGCCCTTCTAAGGAGATGCCTTGTTCAGCAGTTTTGTTCGACGAACAAGTCTGTCGAACAAAAACGACGAACGTGAGTTGCCCACAGACTACAGTTTTGTTCAGCAGTTTTGTTCGGCAGTTTATAATATGAAGACAATATATGTGTGTGCAGTGGCGGCGGCATTAGCCATAAAATCAAAAGAGAAAAAAAAAAGAAACGGGCAAAATAGGCGAAGGAATGGCTTTTGAATCGAGAAGAATAGATTATTGCAATACCATTACAAAGGATTATAAGATCAGGGAGATAAACAGTTTGGATTTTCCGAAAGTGTTAATAGATGTTTACAAAATCTCTAATGTGGGGAATAATTACCTTCGGAGAATTGTGTAATAGGTGGAGTAATTTAAATCTTGTAAAATATTTGTATGTTTTAATTTACATTATTTGAATACAATAAGTTGGTGTACAGATGTTGAAATTACGTAGATTAACTAAACTTGAAATGGTAAAGATTTTATAGTTATAATAACACGACTTAAATAAATATGAATATAAAATACTACATAGAACTACACCACTGCAAAAAATCGTCGTCTTTTAAAACTGTTTACCCCACACACTTCAGATTTGTTCGACGGTTTTGTTCGACGGACATAAACAGACCGAACTAGATTATTTTCAGCAGATTTGTACGCCAACATCAACGACAGTTTTCGACCCACACACTTCGGTTTTGCGACGTTTTTGTTCGAACAGACTTGTTCGTCGAACAAATCTGTCGCACAAAAACGCAGTGTGTGGGCCCCTTAATATCCGTATTTAATGTTTTTTTAGAATTGTGAGAAAGGGCGCATGTGAAGAAAATATATTTAAATATAATCCAAAAAAGAAAAAGAAAATCTGATGAAAATTACGCCCCGAAACGCAAATAGTAATTTTCTCTCATGCTTTTTTTCATGTAGTTTTTTTTACAGCGAACGATCAGCTGTGGTTCTGTTCCATTATGCGCAATTTTGAGACAGACGTGTGGAAATGTATCCCTAAATGTTTAGTGAATGGATCGTATCGTAATTTTTAAAATTATGCAAAAGTAAAAGAAGCAAATATGGGACAACTGTTTTGAGTTACTAAAATAGAACAATATGACTTGACACTAATGGAGTTAATTTAAATTAATTAACTAAATAATGTAGGAAAATAGGTGATATGATAAAAGTCCAATGTTACCGGTGTAATAATTCACACTCCGATTCACAATTAAAGAGAGGAGATGGCTTTAATAATTTACTCTTTATTGAAATAAAATGAATCTTTTAAACACCGTAGATAATGTGTGTCAATTTTTGTCAAAATTGACACAACTCGACTAACCGTCTCTGTTTTTTTTATGTCATGTCAAAAATGACAGAACTAGGAAAAAAAAAACATGACAGTAATTTTAACATGAACTTCAAACACCTGCAAACGCGTCGTAGTGATATGTATTGGTAACAAATGGCCACCCCTCGGATAGACGCCGTTTGCAGGGTGTTTGAAAAAAAAATTGTAATCAAAATTAACTTAACAATTTACTATGGGAAAATTGTCTGTCTTATAAGACTATAGAGGTTTAGGACGCACTCGCGAAGAAAAAAAAATGGTTTTCGCACTCGCGGTTTGTTCATTTGTTACGCATTAACAATGGGCGCTTCCAGGTGCTCCGGATGGACATCAGGCTCTGGGTGGTATTGTTGTTCCTGAGGAGCAGTAGGCTGGTGGGCTGGATTGGCTGGTCTCATGGGCCGTACCTGGTCAAGGTGGTATTTTGTTGGCTGAGCGCCTGGACGTTGGACCCATATTGCTGTTGGGCCAGCGTTCTCCACCACAGGGTACGGTCCCATCCACTTCTCGGCGAAGTGTTTGCCCGTCGGATGGTGTGCCTTCACCATCACAAACTCACCGGGTCGGAATATTACGGGCAACGGCGCGTCGAGTTGTGCGTACCGGTGCTCGCGATATCGTAACTCATTGGCGTGTACCTGTTGTATCCTCTGGTCGGCAGGTACTGGGCGCCCTTGTGACGTATCTCGCCATTCTCCGGGTCTGTGAATATCGAACCCGAATAGAGCTTTGGCCGGAGAATAACCCGTGGCAGCGTTTTTTCGGCATCGCAGGTTGAAGAGAACTTGATCCAACTTCTCATCCCATTGCTTGGGGTTTGCATCAACTAGTAAGATTCGGAGACCCTTCTTAAGTTCCTGATTCCTTCTCTCGACCGGGTTGGCTCTAGGATGATAGATGGGTGTGGTCCAATGCATGCACTGCCACTTTCGAAGAGCCAAGTCCCATGCTACCGAGATGAACTGTCGACCATTGTCAGTCAATATGGCCTTTGGAAAACCAAACCTTTGAAACACTCGGGTTAAGTAATCTATGATTGTAGTACTGGTAGCGCTTCTCACCGCGCAAGCTTCCGTCCAACGAGAGTATAAATCGGTAACTACTATACCAAATCTGTTCTTCTTCCTAGACTGGATTAGCGGACCGATGATATCGACAGAAACTACCTCAAACGGCTGTTTCGGTGAATGTGGTCGTAGTGGAGCTTGAAACTGTGGCGGTCCTCTTTTAAACGCATTACAGATCCGACAGGCCCTGACATGCTTCGCTACGTCGGTTTGAGCGGTGCTCCAGAAAAAACGTTCTCTAATCGCTCGGTAAGTCTCTTCCGCTCCAGGATGACCTGCGGTAAAATGATCATGATACTGGTTTAACACTCGCTCGCGGATCGTAGGCGGTATCCATATCAACCATTTATCATCCAGACGATATCTTACAAAACCATCCTTCAATGCCACATTCGGATGCTCAGATATTGCAGAATTTCGGGCCAAATTGCCCACCATCTCTAAGACCTGTGGGTCCTCCTGTTGCGCGTCTAAGATAGCATCAATCAAAGGCTCATCGACCTCAATAACAAACAAGTCATTTGTGATTTCAGTTTCGGAGTTGCTGGAGGCTTCGTTGGGAAGTAACCGCTCGATGTCAACCAACTCAGCGGGCACTCTGTCATTCCCAGGACTTCGAGAAAGCGCGTCTGGCAATTCATTTTCTCTACCAGGAATGTGTTCGATGCTGTAGGAAAATTCTTGTAACAATAATGACCATCGCATTAACTTGGACTTGGTCTCCTTAAATTGCTGAAGCCAAGTCAGTGCTTTGTTATCAGTCCTTAATATGAATGGCCTATCCTCCAAGTAGGGACGATAACGTTTAATAGCCCAGATAACCGCCAAGCATTCCTGTTCATTACAGTGGTATCTTTGTTCGGCTTTATTGAATCTTAGACTGGCATAACCTACTACATTTCTAAGGCCCTTGTTTTCCTGGTAGAGGACAGCGGACGCACCTATTGCGCTGGCATCAGTCTGCAGAAAAAATTGCTCCTTAAAGTTTGGTCGATGCAAATATAAAGGCTTGGTAGCCGCCTCCTTTATTGCTTGAAACGCACTCATCGCCTCTGTAGTCCATTTGTAAGACTGGTTCGTGGCTAGAAGATCCGTGAGGGGAGCCATTATCCTGGAACAATCCTGGATGTAATCCCGTAACCAGTTTATCAAACCAAGAAACCTTCGTAGACTCTTCCGAGTGCGAGGGGGTTCGGTAGCCTGGATTGCTTCAATATGTCCGGTCTGGGGATGGTTCCCATCCATGGTCACCACGTGTCCTAGATAGTCCAATGTTTGACTTGCGAAATGACACTTACTCTGGTTCAACCTCAGACCATGTTGAGCCAGTCTCTCAAAAACTAACCGTAGGTGCCGTTGATGCTGCTCCATGTTCTCTGAATACACGATTATGTCATCGAGATACGCTATGGCAAACTCACGAAGATACCCAACTAGAACATCCTGCACCATCAGCTTCTGAAAGGTCGTCGGAGCTCCCTTAAGACCAAACGGCATGACATTAAATTCATAAGATGCTCCATCCGGAGTAGTAAATGCCGTATACTGCATGGACGCTTCCTCCAACTCAATTTGCCAATACCCATTCCGCAAATCAAGCGTGGAGAAAACCTTGGATGTTCCTAGGTCCTTGAGCGACTCTTGTACAGGAGGTAAAGAACTGACCTCGTCGTTCGTTCGACTATTCAGTCTTCGATAGTCAACGCAAAATCTCGGGTCGCCGTTCTTTTTATTTACAATTACAATTGGTGAATTGTAGTTACTATGACTAGGGCGAATAACATTCGCCGCGAGCATTTTCTCTATCTGTTCACCAATCACACGCTTCTTGTCCGGCGAATATCGGTAGGTAGACACCCTTACTGGTGTGTCATCGGAAAGTCGGATAACATGTTTTGTGGTGGCGGTTGTAGTAATGACCTCCCCTTCCTCGAACAATTCCCCAAAGTCATTTAGGGTTTTCTGGAAAATCTCCCTGTCCACTATTGTCCAAGGTGTATTGCCCATGTCGACCTGGATATTTCTTGGTGGGGTGTTTCCTAGTACTCTTGGTGTTGAAATGTAATGTTTCTCTTCTTTCTTTGCCCACATGCATGCACCTACGTGCCATGTCGATTACCACCTTATTTTCTGTGAGCCATGGACATCCCAAGATAATGGCGGCACGCATGTTTGATATCAACGTTGCGTTGCATGTGAATGTATAACCACGAGCTGTGGCCTTCAATGTGCCTTCATGATGAGCTTGGAAGGCAATACCCTCTCGGATCCAGGTGAATGTTATTGGGCGAGTTTCTCTAGCTACTCCAGTCATATACTCAGATCTCATGAGGTTCCTGGTAGCAGCTGTGTCGATCAATGCTACCACCTCTTGTCCATTCACCTGAAGCCGTATTGAAGGCAAAGCTACCTCGTCGTCGTTAGTTATTAGGGCCGTTTCTGTTACTGCTTCGGGACGGCCCCTTGCTCTTCCCCCTGTCTTTGTTGAGGTTGTGGATGACGTTCCTTGAACTCTCGCGATGGTTTTGGGCAATCTCTATTCAGCTGCCTTTCCGGACAAAACCAACATCTTCGTAGAGAACGACCCTCGGCTAAAGATCGTGTCACTTGCCTGGTCTCTTGAGTTGGCGTCGTTGTGGGTCTTCTTCTAGACCGTTTTTCCCATATTTTATCTGCATCATTGAGTCTTGACCAACGTGAGCACTGTTGTTCCATCTCCTTCATTGTCTTTGGTATTACTTGGAATAACTGTAAATTGGACTCTTTGTTCATCCGATCAATGATGTGCAGAATCAGTTCCTCTTCAGGCCAGTTTGGCTTTAACCGGAGACACAACTGCTTAAGGCGGTATAAGAATTTGTCAGGTGACTCGCTTGTACTCTGCCTTGTGGCATACACTGCTACTTCTAATGCTGTCTTACGCTGATGGCTGAGAAATTCATCCTTAAATCTCCGTACAAAATCTTCAGTAGATAAAAAACTTCCCATATAATAGGAAAACCAGTCCGCAGCTTCTCCCTCTAAATGTGGAAGTACGGCTTCGTCTATATCCTCTGGTACTTCCAACTCCAAATGCTGTAGGTAACCCTCCAGTCTTTCGATAAATAACACTGGGTCTTCCGTTATTCGTCCATGGTAAGGACGTGGTGGTGGTCGGTTCATCGGCGCTAATGCTGGCGCGACAGTTAACTGTCTTAGTGCCTCAGCGAGTGTCGCCACGGCTTCAGCATTAACCACTGTCTCTGCAACAGGCGGTGGCACTGTCGGCTTATCAACCTTCTCAGGTGTAGTTCCCTTCTTTGGTGAATAATTAGCCAAAATTTCCCGTGTTACCCGTTCGGCGATTTGTTCCATGAGGGAAACATTATTTATGACAGGCGAGAATGAGCGTTCGGAAACGCTAGACTGTCTTTTCTTCGAGGATCTTTTCGGAGCCATCTTCACCTGGGTTCGTCAATGCTTTCTGCACTGAGAATTTCTGTACGTCTAATACAGAAAAATTCTGCCCCACGTTGGGCGCCAAATTGTTACCGGTGTAATAATTCACACTCCGATTCACAATTAAAGAGAGGAGAGGAGATGGCTTTAATAATTTACTCTTTATTGAAATAAAATGAATCTTTTAAACACCGTAGATAATGTGTGTCAATTTTTGTCAAAATTGACACAACTCGACTAACCGTCTCTGTTTTTTTTATGTCATGTCAAAAATGACAGAACTAGGAAAAAAAAAACATGACAGTAATTTTAACATGAACTTCAAACACCTGCAAACGCGTCGTAGTGATATGTATTGGTAACACCAATAAAGGCTTATAGTCAGACCAATTAGCGGCTTTAAAAATCCCTCTTTCGTTTCGCACTCGGATTTGCAAAACTAGTAACTAGTCATGATATGTTTTATAAGGGTTTATTCTCAAAGCTTGTTGCATACTACATTTTTTAGATAGGTAGGTAATTTTTATAATATAACTATTTTAAATGACAAAAACACCGTGATATCAGCCAGAAATCCGAATAATTGTCATGACGTCATCTTTAAAGCAGCAAGTGTGGTTTGGTTTCATGTTTGGGTATTTATTACGTGTGTTACTTGTAGACGTGCTTGTAGTGGTAATTTATCTGATATTGCGATCGACTCTTAGTTATTATTGAGTGATCAATATTGATTCTTTATTTCTTCTAAAGTTGTTTGTAGTCATATCTTTGATGGTATGCGGTAAAGAATTACAAAATTTTATACCCCAATAGTCAACTCCACGCTGTGTAATACTCAGTCTATGGCGTAGATAATCAAAGCACTGGTATTTCGTATATTGTTTTCGTAAAATTTTCCATTTTGAACGAATTTTCATTTATTTTCCTGGACAAATTTCACACATGAATATATTTATATAGATGTAAATACCGATCACTATGAGTATTTACTTGCCCCTGAAATACTGTCGACACGAGTCACTGTACCTCACTATAATAATTATTATAGACCGGACGCTAGAGGTTGATTACTCATCGCCCATGGGCGCACTATTGAAATTTTCTATTTTTAAAGAGTTTTATTTATATATAATTGGATAACAAGTGGGAGGTGATCTATAAAATACAAAATACCTTATTATTTGTTCATTTTGTAGTTCAATTCGAGTAAAGGAGTATTGATATTTACTAGCAAGACTTTCTCAAGGTTCTCTTCTGTAAGTTTTATTCTCTTTGAATGAAGTACATTCTTGTAGATAGAAAAAGTCCTTTCTACATCGCAACTGGTTATAGGTGCATACTGAAGGTATTCTTTTATTTCAACGTATTTAGCATGTAACATGTAACGAAATTTTGTAAACTATCGAAATTCTCTGCATAAAAACTAGTAGCTTCCAGTCATGTTCCCCATCTAGTTATTACTGGCGAGGGAGGCAGTTACACAGATGGAAGTTTTTCCCTGTAAAGAGCTACTCTCGATGGCTCTTTTCTGAAATATTTTTTAAAAACGGGTACAAATGTATCAATTTCCGGATAAGTGTTTCTGATACCTTCACAGATTCTGTGGAGAGCATGTGCAACACAAGTAATATGCAGCATATGAGGACATGTTTCCTTTAATAGTCTGCCTGTTTTTAACATATATGCGGCACTGTCACTAACAAGTATTTTTTCCCTGTACCTGTAGTCCGAATGAAGCATTTTGTGCAAATTATCGTCAAGGTTTTAGCAATTGTTTCCGCATCAACTGTATTTATAACTTTAGATGCTAAGTTGGATGTAGTACAGCAGCTACAACATTTACCACACAGCGTACAAATATTCGACAATTTCGTCGGCACTTATCCATAGCTACTGATTTGAAAGATATCTTCTAATGCATTCTACTGTTTTCGTGAAGCATTTAGAAATATAATATTTGCGTAAGGTGGATTCATCGTGAACATCTCAACCAGTACATTTTTGAAGAAATGTTTTGAAAGTGGGATTGTCAAGTTTATTTAATGGGATATTAGCCGCCAGCTTCACAGAGTTCTTCGTTAAAATTGTCAGCTTTCAACGGGTCCAGTTACTGTGTATGTTTTAGCGATGCTAAGTGTCGTGCGCTCTTTGGGCATTCTGTAATGATATTTTACAGACTTTGAAATAAATTTCGGAATCACTGACAATGGAGGACATACAATCAGTATGACCCTTAATCCAACTCGCCATTGTTTCACCATGCCATCATCCTCGACGTTCTTGCATATCATAGTAACATAAACAATGTTCTAGATCTAAATAAATGATAACTACAAACGTATACGTATGTTATTAAAACTTAACGAAATCCAGTGCACACTTACGTCAAGATAATTGGGAGAACTAGATTCAATGAAACGGTGTTAAACAGGAACTATTACAAAAATTACGGAGTATGTAATTAACAGTAAAAACAATGAAAAAACGAAACTAACATAAGTATGAATAGGTGGTATATACATATATAACTTTACTTATCTTACGAAATATAAGGTAAATATAATAAATTTTAAAAACATTTCACGTTTCTACCTACGCCGATGAAGAAAGGAATTTATCAGTAAAATGGACTTTTTTTGCTATCGTTTTCGCGACATACAACAGATGTTGCAGTTCACCGTATGAATAGTGCTCTCGATGGCTCTTTTCTGAAATATTTTTTAAAAACGGGTACAAATGTATCAATTTCCGGATAAGTGTTTCTGATACCTTCACAGATTCTGTGGAGAGCATGTGCAACACAAGTAATATGCAGCATATGAGGACATGTTTCCTTTAATAGTCTGCCTGTTTTTAACATATATGCGGCACTGTCACTAACAAGTATTTTTTCCCTGTACCTGTAGTCCGAATGAAGCATTTTGTGCAAATTATCGTCAAGGTTTTAGCAATTGTTTCCGCATCAACTGTATTTATAACTTTAGATGCTAAGTTGGATGTAGTACAGCAGCTACAACATTTACCACACAGCGTACAAATATTCGACAATTTCGTCGGCACTTATCCATAGCTACTGATTTGAAAGATATCTTCTAATGCATTCTACTGTTTTCGTGAAGCATTTAGAAATATAATATTTGCGTAAGGTGGATTCATCGTGAACATCTCAACCAGTACATTTTTGAAGAAATGTTTTGAAAGTGGGATTGTCAAGTTTATTTAATGGGATATTAGCCGCCAGCTTCACAGAGTTCTTCGTTAAAATTGTCAGCTTTCAACGGGTCCAGTTACTGTGTATGTTTTAGCGATGCTAAGTGTCGTGCGCTCTTTGGGCATTCTGTAATGATATTTTACAGACTTTGAAATAAATTTCGGAATCACTGACAATGGAGGACATACAATCAGTATGACCCTTAATCCAACTCGCCATTGTTTCACCATGCCATCATCCTCGACGTTCTTGCATATCATAGTAACATAAACAATGTTCTAGATCTAAATAAATGATAACTACAAACGTATACGTATGTTATTAAAACTTAACGAAATCCAGTGCACACTTACGTCAAGATAATTGGGAGAACTAGATTCAATGAAACGGTGTTAAACAGGAACTATTACAAAAATTACGGAGTATGTAATTAACAGTAAAAACAATGAAAAAACGAAACTAACATAAGTATGAATAGGTGGTATATACATATATAACTTTACTTATCTTACGAAATATAAGGTAAATATAATAAATTTTAAAAACATTTCACGTTTCTACCTACGCCGATGAAGAAAGGAATTTATCAGTAAAATGGACTTTTTTTGCTATCGTTTTCGCGACATACAACAGATGTTGCAGTTCACCGTATGAATAGTGCTATTCAGTAACTGCGTGATATTTACATTATTTCCTTGCTCCGTCGTAATTTCAACCTGGGACGTCCGGTCTATAGTTATTATCATCTAAAAATGCGATGTTGTCCAGTTTTTGTGTGCTCAAATTACAACCGAAAAATTCAGGGAACTAGTACAAAATATTTGAGTTTCCTGAAAGATGTGGTATTAGCAAATAAATGGGTAAGAGTCAATCAGTGCTCAAATAATTTTAGTTCATATTTTTTATATTACAATTCGACATGAAGATTCCTTTCACATTCTTACAGTGCCAGTAATTTTAATTCTTTTTTTTTTTTTATTTTAGTGTGCATTTGCCCTATACATTTTGCCACCACTAGTTTTAAAATTCGTCTGAAGCAGCATCTATTGAATTATGAAACAGAAAATATTCGCAAAGTAAAAAACAATGCCAGTCGACACTTTTTTTACTTTCTTATAAGTAGTATAAGGAAGTATTGTGATGATGAAAATTTTCCACCTCGAGATTTTTGCAGATGTCCACGTTTTGAACTCCCCTGATACCAAAAAAGTGGTTTTTAAAAAATGTGTGTGTGTGTGCGTGCGCGAGCACGCCTGTGTGTGTGACTGTAGCTATCAATTCAAATTTTTGTATATACGAGTATAATCTCCCAGTTGAGACCTGATTAGATTTTCAGTAAAATCGGCAGACCGTATGTAGTAGCTTACTTCAGTAAAAGAAATTGAATTTTTCCAATATTTCGTCAACTACTAATTTTAAACAAATTTATTAAGAATTCATATGTACTCAAAATTAAGTTTGAGAAGAATTTTATTATGAAAGTTTTTCAAAATTCCTACCGGAAGTAGGTCTCTTACTCTTGTCGAAAATCAGTTTTTTGCAAGTCATGCTTTTTAGACTGGTACGTTATGAGTATAAAAGTATTTAGAACTTAATTTTCAATACCTTTTGTATAAAAAAAATTTCAAAATTCGGACAGGAACTACCACTTTTACTCTTAGCGAATAGCGATTTTTTGCAAATATGTGGTAAATTATGCATTCTATATATATTTATCTAGAGTACAAAAGTATTTAGAGCTGGATTTGCAATATTCTTCGTATACATGAAATTTCAAAATTCGAACCGCAAGTAATACATTTACTCTTAGCGAGTAGCGCTTTTTTTTGAATATCTTGCAAAATATGCATTTTATAGAGATTTATTAAGACAATGGAAGTACTTAGAATAGGTTTATGATTAACTTTTGTATAAAAGATTTTTTAAAATTGTATAGTTTGAAAAGCTCATATGTATAAGAAAGTCGTGTGGCGGCCGCACCTCATTTTTTACCATCCTGATCGGTAGAGATTTTGACGAAAACTTCTTTTATCTTTTATCCATATTATTCCTGTCTGTTTTATCACTACAGAACAGAACTCACACATGCGAAAACTTTAAATTAATAACTTGTACTGCATCAGGTGCGTGACAATTTTGAATCAAGACATGTGGTCACGAGCGATCGTCGTAATCTCGCGCGTTCGGGATGGGAAGCGGCGAGGGGTGTAAAGGGACGGAAAAATTATGAAAACATGCGTTTCGGACGTTAATATTCACGGTAGAAAAACAATAAAAACACTAAAGTACATAAAAATTAACTCTACAACGTCGCCCTTTCTCGAATTTTCTTTTTGTCTGTCTTTTTGGAAGTTATTATGTATATTTTTTTATAGAATAAAATATAAAAAAAGTAAAGCGTTGTATCATTTCTAATTACACTTAACTATATATATAAAATCAATAAAATTTATAATATATTGTATAATATATATAAAGAAAAATAAAGCCATAACAATAAAAACACTAAAGTACATAAACATTAACTCTACAACGTCGCCCTTTCTCGAATTTTCTTTTTGTCTGTCTTTTTGGAAGTTATTATGTATATTTTTTTATAGAATAAAATATAAAAAAAGTAAAGCGTTGTATCATTTCTAATTACACTTAACTATATATATAAAATCAATAAAATTTATAATATATTGTATAATATATTTAAAGAAAAATAAAGCCATTTATTACTTTTGGCTTATTTAACCGTAACTGATTTTTTTCTGGGAACATTATACATGCGCATGTATTTTTTTACATACAGATTTATTTTTACGAAAAAAATTAAAATTCATTATTTAACAATTATTTTTCTCCACAATCTCCACCTTAATCCAGAACATCTCACAGCAGCAAGTGCCGGGAGGTGCCCCGGAGGTTCCTCACGCGAATCACGGAGAACGCTAATGGAACGACCATCGCCCGCACCTCCAATAGTAGTAATTTTCCCACAACAATAATAATAACAACAATAACAATAATTTCAAATTCACCACCAAATTTTTAAATTAACGTAATATAAAATGTTCATTTAAATGTATTAAGCCACTAAGCTCCACGAGCTTGACAGTGGCGTATATATTGGATTCTTGAAAAAAAAGAAAAACAATCAATAACACATATCGGTTAAGTGAAAGAAATTTCCATCATGAATGAAAAAGCCTACAATATATACGTTATTTAATGTTGACACTATGGCTACTTCTCTGATCCAACAACCATTCTTTAAGACCATGCTTAAAGAGTCCCAGAGCATCATGACCTCTGGCAACACCTTCTCCTTCCCTGAGCATAGTGGCATATTCGTGGTTCACCTTCGGCCGTTGTTTCATGATGGAAAATATGTGGCTTGCAATGCGAGTCTGTATAGGAAAAGTTTGTCCACCGTATGACAAGACTGATTCGAATAGCGCATTGTATATTATTTTTAAAATAGGTCCCGACAGAAACTCCCTCAACCAGAAGAACCTTCCACTAAAATATCGCAGTTTTTTGGATAACATGAGAGTTTGAGTCTTCCACAAAAAGTTGTTGTCTATCCAAACACCTCTATTTGTGCCCTGATACCATTTTAATATGCTTGCTGCAGTAGCAGGTGGAAGTGTCGTTAGTTAAACATTCGTCTGAGTGAAGGATCACTTCTGGCCAAAACCATGTGGCAAGATTCGGGGAGCGTATATGCATCAACACTGTCTTTTCCAAGTTTATGAGTAAGTTCCTGTCATACGCCCACTCCTGGAATCGCTTAAATTCACTCCGAATAATATTGTTTGCTGTTTCCACATGCTTATGGTTTATGTAAATGATAGTATCATCACCATATAAGCGGTATCGACATATGTCGAAGCATTGTCCAATTTAAAGCATAAGGATATAATATGTAGAATAAAACAAGTGCTACTATAACTAGTAACTTCTTTCAATATAATTTATTTGTCGATTGAACTTACTTTATCATATTGTTTGCAATATAATGTGGGCTAAGAAATACTATAGCATATGTATACCCTCCTGCAGAATCCAATGGAAATATTACGTGTATATTATGTACCGGATGTTTTTACTAAGGAAATAATTTTTATCTAAAATAGACCACAGTAATAGATTAGACTAACGCCAGCTAGCTAATATTTTTTTTTCAATTTATTTACGATCTAGATTTGTGGAATTTTAAAAGTTGTTTTCTTCCCATACATTGAAGAAACTTTTAATGTTTACTCATGCATTTCAATTTCAAAATATTCATTTAAAATTTGACCAGTTGCGTATCATGATTATCAAAAATATTGCGGCATATAGAATAGAATAGACAAAATATTTATTAGTTAATATATGTTAGTATGACAATATATATATAAAGGAGATTTCTTTTATTGTGTAGCATTCGTTATTCAATAAATATTCTTTCAGTTTTTTCTTAGGTGGTTCAGAGGTAGGCCTTTCCATGCAACTGGTAAAATACCGTGTTGCATGGAAAGGCCTACCTCTGAACCTTAAAAAGTTGGAGACTTAGTGTTGTCCACTCATTCGTCTTCAACCATATTGACCAGACCACCAGTTGCTAATTTAATCGCATCTGATATTCATGTTCATTCCTGACATGTTGATAAATGGGAACATGTTGTTTTCAGGAAGTTGTGTTAGGAACATTTTCGATGGCTTAAGGGCTGTTTCCTCCAAGGTTAATATTTTGATGAGGTACGAGGATACTCTCCATGTAGATATGCCATAGATCACCCGCGAAAGAACCAAGGCATAAAGGGTAGTTTTTCCTGCCTCTTCGTTGAAATCCAGGTTTGTAGTGGAGTTAATCTAAAAATATTAGCTCTGAAGCTTACACCCTTTCTTGTTAAATGTGAAATTTATTTGAGTAGTTTTTCGATGTTGAGGGTAAGCCTGTTAGAGGCAGCCGTTCTATATTGTGTTACTTTCGATTCTGCAGGTTGTCGTCTTTCTTCAATAATATTGTGGTACCATCTGCATACGGAATTGTTGTAGATGTTAAAGCTATTGATAAATCCTTCATATATTTTAAGAACAGCAGTGGCCAATAAAGAATCTTTGGGCTACTATTTTAATAGCTTTCTTTTAACTTAAGAAGTACCCTTCTAAAGCCATAACATTTAATTTTGGATAGAAGAACTGTGTGACTTACACTATCAAATGATTTCCATAGGTCGCAAAATAGGGCGTTGTTATTATTTCCAGCTTCCTAGTCGTGTGCCACTGCTCCAAGCAGCTCTTGCACCACTTCAGTTCTAAATTCTGATCTGTAACCAAGTTGTTGATGAATGCGACAGTTATTTCTTTCGATAAATTCTATTATTCTTCTACTTAATATTATTATTATTATTTTTATACTGGCATCATTTCGAAAAGGTCGGCAGACTTACATTCGGGAATGTAGTTGGAGATGTTTTCTAAAGAACGCTTCTTAAAAGTTGGTTTAATTTTAGCCTCTTTAAGTTTATTAAGAAAAATTCCTTTTGTAGTGCAGTTTGTTATTCTTTAATTGTATTTTAATTGAATTGTTATGTTTATTATGCCTGGTTTGGTTGTTGCATTAAAGAAGCATATATTTTTAACTGAAATCTTGTGAGTGTGATTCCCTAATGTTGATTGAATTGTTCGGAAGAAATATTACAATGTTGCTTGATTTCTTTCTGTTTCTTCCACATTTTTTATTTATAATTTTCCAATAGGTTCGAGGTTTTTTAAATGCTTTTGATATATCTTGGCTGTTATTTGAAGCATACATGGCGTCGCACACACATACAATTTTTAGCCGCAAATGCGTTTTAGTTACAAGTAATTTTAGTACATACTGTTGCGTTTTCGGGGTCGAAATAAACAACTCGTGCAAATGTTTTAAAACTGTCTGTATATTTATACACTTAAAACTAATCACAATATAAAAATATAAAATAAATGTAACGCACTTAAAACTACTACGAATCAATTAACATTAACACACGTATTTATTTACCACTGCTATTTATATGTCTGTAATATTTATGTATTTATTGCACTATAATAAAAACTGCACCGCTCGCTATATTTATTTGTACCGTACGAATATTACTGAATCAATCAATCCTTTCTGGACTCTGGAAATATACGCTAAAATTCTTTATTTCTCTCGATGTTTGTAGAACATACGACAGACTTTCTGTCTCTTCGCAGTACATATAAATGGATGATTTATGGCCTTGTTTACTGGTACGTTTTTTAGCGTCGCCCGGAGGTCTGCTTCTCTTTTTGTGTAGTTATTTCGTTACATTGCCCCCTTCATAAGAACTGCGTTTCGTCCCGAAACACACTATTCCTTGTTTTTGTTGTTGGCGGATGGCGGAATCGACATTGGGACCCACGGGTGCACCCAGCTGTCTTGTAGAAATGGCAATCCACCGTCTTAGATTGTATAACGGGCTGATTGGGCCGATAGCTGCATACGACTATTTCCATACCAGTATGCCGAAACACCACCTCCAGCATGTTTCTTACGAGTCTCCATTCCAATCGGTCTAATCCGCAGCCCAGTTTCGGAATTGCCAGCTTCTTTATGTTTTGTTCGAGTGCACGTCCTCGTAAATCAACAAGGGATTCCCACAATGCATGATAGGTCGGCCTTTCGTTGGAGACTCCCTTTGTGACCAGGTAAAAGATAGATCGTCCGTCACGCTTTATCTCCAGAGTTTTACCAACCCTTGGCTTTTGTTGGATCAGTTCCTTGACCCCGCCATATCTCCTCTTGAATCCATAGGTCCTGGGCCACACAGTGAGCTAAGGCATAATCACAGGGTACCGTAAAAAGATCTTGTTGCTTCTCCGTGGTAATTCCAAAATGCGCCGTCCTGGTACCAGAATATTCTTTCATGAAATTCCCATAAGTAGGCTTTCTATGTTTTCTGGTAATTTGTCGCACATCCGTTACTTCGCCGTTGTTACGTCCATGGTATGAGACCATTCGGTTAAAATGCACCACCCTTGACTTACTATGGGGTCTTCGTCGACGTCTTTGGGGCCCATTTCTGCCGGCACAAGTTGCACATTTTCGGCACCATTCCTTTACATCTCGTGTGCAATTCACCCAATAAAATCGTTGGCGCACTTTCTCGAGTGTCTTGTGTACGCCGCAGTGTCGTCCGGACCTGTCCTTGTGGAGCTGTTGCAGTACATCAGGTATCCTTTTCTTAGGGATGACCATATAGCCTTTGCCCATATCCACCTGGGTTCTCCACAACACGCTTCAGTAGACCATTCTCCACCTTCCAAGAGTCCCAGTGAGCCCAGTAGGATTTCAGTCCCTGTGAACGAGGAGCTACTTCTTGCCACGCCGGTCTGTGACCAGTACCTTTCCAAACCATCAAGGAACCAAGGTCTTCATCAGCTTCCTGATCGATCTTCAAATTGTCAGGTCGCCACTGATCGTCAACCACGGTAGTTCTGAGTGTGTTGGCGATTTTTCTTCTACCCGGTCTTCGAGACATGGTCTCCTTGAAAGAGTATCAGCGTTTTGGTGTTTAAGAGATGAAATTCGCGCTATTGCTTTTGAGGCTCTACGATACTGGGTCGATGATTGCCTCCGCTCTCTTCTCTTTAGTTTTTCCTGCTGCTCCGCTATGGGTTTCTTGGGCTCTTACTCGCATTTACTACAAACATGGCCCATTTCACCACAATTCCAGCATCGGAGCGTTTTTCTCTTAGGTTGCACCTGATTCACTAATCGTCGGACTACCTGTTCTAAGGATTCTTCGGCTTCTGGTAGATCTCTGACAGAACATACTCTTGCAGGGTTTCGAGAGAACAGCTTTGCGGTTTCGAACTCCCGACCACGTGCCAAAGCATCGATTAGGATTTTGGGTTTGCCAGCCTCAGTGCTAGCTGTGTATCGCCATCTCGAAGACCATCTATGAATGTCTGCACAGCCAACTGTTCCGAGAAGCTATCTGGAGCCCTTGGATATGCCAGACGAACCAAACGGGCGATATCCGCTTCGAATTCTTGGAGGCTTTCACCCTTTTTCTGCAGACGATTCTTCAATTGTATATGATAAACCTGCTCCAGGTGTGCATGCCCATACCTCATCTCAAGACGCTTGATCAATTGAGGGTAGTCTTGACACTCTTCCGGAAGTAAGGTCTGCAGAACATCACTGCCCTCTCCTCTTAATGACACAATCAGGGCCAGTAGCTTTCTCCGTGGACGTCCATCCATTTGCTCTTGCAGCGGCTTCGAATTGTTTCAGATACGTCATCCATTATGTCTTTCCATCGAAGGTGGGAGGTTTTACCTTTGCCTTTGCTGTTTGGCAGATCTCCAGGCTTTTGCTTGAGGTGTCATGGGGACTGCATTCGTTCATCGCTGGCAATTGAAGCTGAACTTTAAATTCGTCCCTCAATCTCTGTTCTACGGCTTTGATGCCCCAGAAAATTCCTGTCTCATATTCGATGAATTCTTTTGAATGTCTGAAATTTCATTTTTTAAAGCTTTTTCAAAAATCTTTGAATTATTTAACATCTCATCTTTTAGAGTCTCCATAGTAGTCTCGAATTGTTTTGAATTATTTGCAATTTCATCTTTTAAAGCTTTTGAGTTATCTGCAATTTCATTTTTTAAAGCTTTTTAATTATTTGCAATTTCACCTTTCAGAGTCCCCATAGTAGTCTCGAAATGTTTTGAATTATTTGCAATTTCATGTTTCAAAGCTTTTGAATTATTTGCAATTTTATCTTTTAAAGCTTATAAATTATTTGCAATTTCTTTTAGAGTCTCCATAGTTAAGCTTTGATCAGCCTGTACTTGAAACAAATATTTTTCGGGATCCTTACCTTCATTTATTAGAATGTTATGAAGCCTGTCCTGGAGATCTGTTTTTTTCCAGACGTATCTGCATCCCTTTCTTCTAATTCTGCCCTTAACTCGTTGACCTTTATTTCTTCCAAACGTTTGGTAGCCATTTCTTTTTTGCACTTATTGTTCATCCCACTTCTGACACCAAATTGTTGCGTTTTCGGGTTCGCAATAAACAACTCGTGTAAATGTTTTAAAACTGTCTGTATATTTACACATTTAAAACTAATCACAATATAAAAATATAAAATAAATGTAACGCACTTAAAACTACTACGAATAAATTAACGTTAACACACGTATTTATTTACCACTGCTATTTATATGTCTATAATATTTATGTATTTATTGCACTATAACAAAAACTGCACCGCTCGCTATATTTATTTGTACCGTACGAATATTACTGAATGAATCAATCCTTTCTGGGCACTGGCCGCTTTTTATATTACATATAAGACTGGAAATATACGCGAAAATTCTTTATTTCTCTCGATGTTTGTAGAACATACGACAGACTTTTTGTGTCTTCGCAGTACATATAAATGAATGATTTGTGGCCTTGTTTACTGGTACGTTTTTTAACGTCGCCCGGAGGTCTGCTTCTCTTTTTGTGTAGTTATTTCGTTACAATACGTTATTTATATAGTATAATATTATATCCAAAGTCATGCAGAAAAGAGTGCGACAAATTCCGTTAAGCTACTACTTTGCAATCTGTTTATAAGATAAAAACCTGCGGAAAATTATGAATCGATACACCATATTATTGTATTTTCGAAATTGACCACAAAGAGGAAATCCTGAAAAAGTTAACTATCGCTTGCAAAACATCGTACACAGTATCTTATAATTATGAATATTGTCTAAGATTCGAGTACTGTACTTCTAAACGAAATTGAAGCATGTTATAGTTTCATATTCTGAACACATCGTACAATATTTTAATGCTTTGAATGGTTGTGGATATATTCAAATTAACGAGATATATTCAGACTCTGCTGTGTGTAAATTGTAGAAGGAGTGAACTATATTTTCCATGCGAAGTAGATTTAAATGGACTTTTAAAAAGAAATATCAAAACTATATACAAGAAATAAATGAAATATAATAATGAAAAAAAAAATTAAATATTATGTACATATCGAAGCATCTGAGCCCATACCTAATGATATTCAGTCTAACAGTGTTCTAGAGCACAACTGATATACAGAATGTCACTATTTTTAGTGCTATACAATCAAAACGACAACATACTGGCATTATGGCATACGTTTCATAGCATAAAGTATGTACAACAACAATATGACTGCAAACTTCAGAATGACATGTCATATCGGTGCAATGACCTGAATTTATTGGACAGTTTTTTTTAACAAGGTAGCCGATACCTTCAATGCAAGACAGTTCAATTGCGGCAAATACAAGAAAATAAGAAAAAAGCTGAAAATAAAGTTAGAGGTAGGAGAAATACAAAAAATTAATGCCCTTTTACAACAATATGTTCACTATGTATTCTAACTTAACATTCAGCACAAACCAGGCTTACAATTATTTGTATATGAAAGCAATGCATGTATACACTCTATACACTTACTATCGCGTATATGCATGGATGGAGGAATTGTCAAAGGAATTAACGTATGTTAGTAGAATTGTTCCATCTCTTACTGTTATAGAAATACAAGAAATATAGTATATAGCAACCACTGGAAAGTACTGAAAAGAGTTATATTAAGATTTACTTGGCTTATATAAACAGCTGCTATCGACTTAACATTTATACGGTAAAAATAGACTATTCCAGTAACCGTATAATTAATTAATGCCCTAAATAGAATACATCAAATAAACAAAAGCAATGTTCTAAATATTTATAGTAAATATTGCAATTCGAAATTGAATTTATAACAATAAATTATCATATGAAGTTATTGAAAAAACTAAAATTAGTGTGTTATGGCAATTTTTAATATAATCATCTACATTCTACATTGTAAGATTTTCTTAACAATATAAGACATGTACATATCAGTTACTACATCTATTGAAAAACTATGCGAACGTTTAATACAAAAAGCATATTTCAGTATTCATTAATTCGTTAATCTTCTTTAGTACATTATTTATCTATTTGTTATATTCTATCTAAATATTTACTTACTTATACGAATAATATATTCAATATTCAAAAATTCAAATAAAATACAGTTATAATAAACACTTCAATAAAATTGATTTATGGCATGACTAGAGATAGTATAACAAGGACATAAGGTAGGCACCATAAATTCTCGGCCTGACAGGCTTATACAGGTTCAAACGTGTTCAAACTCCGTCACGTCATGCATGCACATTCGCGAAGTATACGCTACAAATATGACGGTTAGAAGCCTAGCAGTTCTAGTAAACAGCCAACCGACGGGACTAGCACACGAAAATGTCTGAAGTAACGAAAATTGAGTATAGCTTGGTTAATATCATCATGTGCATAGAAAACATTGATATCGAAAGCAATACACTACGATAGACAAAGTGCAACTAAATTAAATACCGACTAATGTTTTCAAGTCGGTTTTTACCCCTTTATATGTAGCGAAATCTATGTCTATCTCTTATGTTTCATGCTGCGTTCTGCTTGTTTGTCTTAAAATTGTCATCCACGCAAGTGCCATCAGGTCTTAACCGAGCTATACCGCGCTGTCATTAAACTTTTAACAAAAGACGGGCATACACCTTATCACATTAAACAACGTTTAAACGGCATTTACGGTGATTCATCTCCCTCGTATTCAACTGTAAAAAAGTGTAAAAAATGTTTCCGTTTGGGAGAAGAATCCCTGGAAGATGCTGATCGGTCGGGTCGACCAATTGAAGTGATAGCGCCTCAACAAATTTCAATTATTGAACATTTAGTGCTAGAAGATCGGCGTTTGAAAGTGAAGGAATTAGATAACAAACATTTCCGAAACAAGTGTTCGCCGAATTCTCCATGACCATTTGGGTATGAATAAAATTAGTGCTAGATGGGTACTGCGACTTCCTTCTGCTCTCCAAGGTGAACGTCGAGTCAAATGTGCACAGTCGTTTTTAAACATGTGTGGAGACGACCCAAAACCGATTTTGGAGTCCACTGTCACAGGGGATGAAACAATGGTTCTGTTTCTCATGGAATGGCGGCGGCACAAAAGGTGAATGTCGTTCAATCAACGAAAAAGGTGATGGCCACAATATTCTGAGATTGTGAAGGCACTTTGAAATTGACTTTAAAGAGCGCAATAAAAGTGTGAACGGCACATATTATGCGTCTTTATTGCATAAATTAAGGGACAGTAATCGTGCAAAACGTCGTGGAAAATTAACAAAAGGTGTGCGATTATTTCACGACAATGCTCCCGTCCATACTGTCGCCATGTCACAAGCTGCCATCTGCGAATGCGGCTTTCAAGAATGATTTTTTTTTGTGATTTTTGCTCTTGTTTTCTAATTTAAAAAAGACCTTAGGGGACGTAGTTTTAAGGACAACAGTGAGTTGCAAGCAGCTGCTACAGAACATTTTGACAAAAAAACTTCAGATTATTTTTACAAGTGTATCGAATTATTAATTAATCGTTGTAATAAATGTATAGAAGTTAGGGGAGATTTCATCTATTGTTCCAAGTTTCTTTTTTGTATATCAGGCCGATAATTTATGGCGCCTACCTCGTATATGTATTTATATTAATTACACAATGGAACTTAGTTTAATAAATTTATACATAATTACTGTTACTGAGCTAATTCTTCCGACTTTCCTTGAATTTTGTTCGATGTTTTCGTTTTCTTCATATTTGGAAGAAAATCAATTGTGATAATAAAATTGTAATGTTAAAAGAATAATTCACTAATGTTTTTATTTTCCAGGGCCAGTGAACTCGTAGCTCTAATTGCGATATCCACTACTTTCTTCCTCTTCCTGCATACCAGAGATCTAAATACCAGGTTGCGCGAAATGGAAATAAAACTACAACCAAATGACATAATTTCCGCAAATCAAATTGCATCAGGTAATGTATTGGCTAGCGAGAAGGAGTACCTTGCAATTCACATTTTTTATAGGTAATAGTGCACCGGCAACACCAAACAGAGTTCGTGCTATGATGAAATTACTACAAAGCACAGGCAAGGTATGTTCTCTATTTATATTATTATACATATTATATGTGTATACATCAGACCATGATGTACCAAATTACTTAACTGATCAATTAGTTATGAACAAGATTCATATAAAATGCCGAATTGAATGTTTTTCATTTTTATAACTGTGTTGATAATACACATCTAACAAATAAATATAATTACACTGATAGAAACAATGCGTTCAATAAACTCAAAATGCATTCATTCAACTATTTTTGATAGTCACACAATAATGCATTAAGCGCCTTCATGAAACATAAAAAAGATAAGTTATTTTAATCAGCAATATTTTTGGCGAACCAAAATTAAGTGGCAAATGAACACAAGACATTGTCATTTTAAGATACTTCTGTCTTTAAGGAATGCATTTTCTAGTTTAAAACAACGTCGTTTTTTGTATAAATGAGTACAGGTATCTATTAACTGTTTATTTAAACAGAAGTGGTGTGTTTAGGAAAGATTATAATATTTTTGATAAAAACTTTAAAATGTGGATGCAATATACGTTATTAGTTAAAAGAAAGAATTATTTTTCATTTTATAAAATTTGAATTAAGAATAATAATGTTTGATAGTTAAACCAACATACTTAATAATTCACTTAAAGCGATTGCAGTTTAAATTGACATATCTGGAATTTTGAGACGATTCTGCTGTGTGAGTCTATCCTTGTTGATATTTCTTCTTTAATGACATGTATTTTCGAACCTGCGGCTGCATTCAAACTAATTAAAATTTGAATGCGGCAACATCTACAGCTTTAAAAATATGTTCTGTATTAATGTTGGAAAATATGGGTTAAACATATGATGAGATTTCTGTCCAAAAGTGATTGAATATAAAGAACACCCCAAGAAATCTGTAAATTATATTAACTCGACTTTTTCATCATCGTACATGTTCCAATTAAGCATTACTTCAAGTTCTGTGATGCATGTGTGCTTGAAATGAACAATTTCATACTAATTTAGTAACTAGAAGATACATCTAAGAGAAAGATTAACGTTTATTTTATTTATTCAATTATAACGAATGCAGTTTAAATTGATATATCTGGAATTTTAAGACGATTTTGCTGTGTGAGTTTTTCCTTGTTGATATTTCGTCTTCAATGACATGATGTATTTTGGAAACTGCGGCTGCATTCAAACTAATTACAATACGATATATTCTTTGTCATAGTGAAATAACGCAGAGACACAGATATTGGATTAGATAATGGAGCATAAAGATATTTATTTAACAATACAACATTCAAAGGAACTGTTCAAAGTGGCCACCGTTTTGTTGAATGCAACATTCGACACGACGAATCCATGCTTCTTTGGCATTTCGTGTAGCATCAGGAGGATTCTTGATAGTTGATGTGGCTTCCACGATCCCATTCCTAAGCTCTTCTCGTTTGTCAATGTATGAAGAATAAACCATAAACCACAAAAAAAGTCTAACGTCGTTAGAACGGGAGATCGTGGTGGTCATTGAACAAGTCAGTTTCGACTAACCCATCGGTTACCATATGTCGTGTTTAAATAATCAACGACAAGATGAGAATAGTGAGCTGGAGCTGTTTACACCCGAGAATAAGAGCAAGAAAAAGTCCATTTAACTAGTAAATTTCCTATCTTCATCGGCGTAGATAGGAGCTTGAGGGGTTTTTAAAATGTAATATATTTCGTAAGATAAATAAAGTACTGAAAGTTTACTCGATTTGAACTACAAAATAAATAAATAATAACGTATTTTGTATTTTATAAATCACCACCCACTTGTTATCCTTACCTTTTTAAAAATACAAAATTTCAATAGTGCGCCCGTGGGCGATGAGTCATCAACCCTTCGTGCCCGCTCTGTCGTAATAATATTGTTTATGTCATTAGAGTACGTAGTTACTTTGTAGTTTATCCAGAACTGGGGCAAATAATTAATATAGAGGATGATTCATTAGTAGCCGCTTCCTCGATTCCTCTTTTGTATTTTAAGTAAGAGAAAAAGCAATGGGTGGAAGATTGGAGCGCATATTCTAAAAATACTTGCAGCCCTGACGAACTTTCGGTTTCACCGGAAATGCATTAAGCTTATTTTTTTTAAATGACTCACTCTATATATTTTTGGATTGTCTAGAACTGCTTTAAATTGCCTATTCAACTGTTTTTTCCTTATTCAAAATTGAGCCAAACGTTTTTGAGTTATTAATTTTTTTTGGAAATTTTTGACCAAAACAAGTGTTCAGAAAAATAATCATATTCCCATAGTTTTTAAATGTAAACACATTATTTTGGTTGTGCGTGTAGTTAAGCAAATTCTGCATCATTTAGTATAAGTTGCACTCGCGTGCAACAGCTCAAGAAACTTTGTTTTTGCAAAGCATTTAACTATGTCTTATACCTATCCTGTGTAATTGCGACATAATAATAGCTGAAGGTGATACCTTGTCTCTCACGGGAGTAAATACGGGATAGAGATAGGACCGTGCAACGGATGATGTTTCTCGAAATTGTGCAACACCCCGTATAGGTAGCGCGTCCGGACCGATCGTCCCGTGAAGGGGAAAGTCCGAGCTAATTCCCGTAAAAATTTCGCGTTTATAGCTCTGTCCGATCGCCGGATATTTACGGACAAATTTAAACGTTGCGTTTTCGACGTGCACGATTTTCTGAAGGTATCTCATCCGAGACGAATCGAGAACACGTATAGGGAAAAGTACGGTTAAAAAGCCCGCACTTTCTGCTTTTCAACGCGCTCGAAAGCATACTTTAAGGTCGAGGGACGCGTGAGCAATTAAAATATACGTTCCGTCGAATTTTTCAAAACACGCGAAATTAAGCCATGACGTGCCTAAAGAAAGCCCATTTACGTAAATAAAAACGAGGACTAAACACAAAATTGACTTTTCGCAAATTTGACAGGCGGACTAAATATTTCCAAACATTGACTTTTAAGCATGAAATTCCAAGCTCTGACGATTTTTCGAGAGGAAAACGATTTGAAATTGAAAAGAATATCGTTTTAGGAAGCGTTTCCATGCTTATTCCAGCTTGATACAGATGCGGTATTGATAGGACAAGGAATTTAAACTCTTCATGCACTCGAAAAGTGGCTGAAATACGTCACAAATGAATGTACACAATAAATCAAATGCAATGCTCATAACATGTTATGTACACACACACACATTCATGTGCACTGGCCCGTGAATATACATATTATATATCGGTAGCTTGACTTAACATTTTTACATACAGGCTGATATCTTTTAATGATTACAAATTTTAATTTTAAAATACGCGTAGTCCAGTTTCCTTAATGAGTAAAAGGATTGCTTTTAATTATTAACGTCAGAATAGATTCATGGCAAATAAACACACATAATATAGGACAAGGACAAGATACTAAATTAATTATCTGGACGCAATTTAAACGTATTCTTTTGAAGATTACACGTCTATTTTCTCTGAGATTTAAAAAAAATATTGCAGATTTGAACATAGAGTCAAGCTTACATATAAATATGGCAGTTGAACAAACTATTTACATATAGGTCGATAGCCCGATGCACAAGATTGACGGCTTCTTAATACAATAACTTTGCCGGGTCCGGTTCGAACCCAGGCCGGGGCAAAATATTTTTTTTTCGAATGAGATGTGTATTTATTTCGTGTATTTTACCGGCAATTTATAAGACATGACGCCGGACTGCTCGACATAATTTTCCCGGTCGATGAAATAATCATTCACATATACAGCATGATTTTTTCTTAATTATTATAAATTCCATTTAAAATACAATAATTCTAAAACGGGTATGTCGTTTTCTTAAGGGAAAAAATATTGCTTTTAACATTTACGTGCCCTACGAAATAATTATTTAAATAATTATTATTT
This sequence comes from Amphimallon solstitiale, assembly GCA_963170755.1. NCBI lineage: Eukaryota > Metazoa > Arthropoda > Insecta > Coleoptera > Scarabaeidae > Amphimallon > Amphimallon solstitiale. Next base: position 128,744,253 of record OY720675.1, on the reverse strand, counting down.
ATTAATAATGAAATTTTAGATACGGGGGTGTCTTAGGTCGCCGATCACGAATCGAAAGTCAAAATGTCAAAAAAAAAACAAAATGGCGGAAGTTTTTTGAAAATTGACGTATGAATGTGAAATTTTAGGTACGGGGGTGTCTTAGGTCGCTGATCACAAATCGATAGTCAAAATGTCAAAAAAAAACAAAATGGCGGAAGTTTTTTGAAAATTGACGTATGAATGTGAAATTTTAGGTACGGGGGTGTCTTAGGTCGCCGATCACAAATCGAAAGTCAAAATGTCAAAAAAAAACAAAATGGCCGAAGTTTTTTGAAAATTGACGTATGAATGTGAAATTTTAGATACGGGGGTTTTGGGGGTCGCCGATCATGATTCCAAAGCCAAAATGTCAAAATATATCAAAATGGCGGACCAGTTTTTTGAAAATTGACGTATGAATGTGAAATTTTAGATACGGGGGTTTTGGGGGTCGCCGATCATGATTCCAAAGTCAAAATGTCAAAAAAATCAAAATGTCGGACCAGTTTTTTGAAAATTGACGTATGAATGTGAAATTTTAGATACGGGGGTGTCTTAGGTCGCCGATCACGAATCCATAGTCAAAATGTCAAAAAAAAACAAAATGGCGGACGAGTTTTTTGAAAATTAACATATGAATGTGAAATTTTAGATACGGGGGTTTTGGGGGTCGCCGATCGTGATTCCAAAGTCAAAATATCAAAAAAATCAAAATGGCGGACCAGTTTTTTGAAAATTGACGTATGAATGTGAAATTTTAGACACGGGCGTTTATGGGGTCGCCGATCACAAATCCAAAGTCGAAATGTCAAAAAAACATAATGGCGGATTCAATATGGCGGAAAGGTGCTTCAAAATGCCGTTAATCTTGGTGAAAAGTGCTTGGACCTGAGCACATCCTTCCTTCGTAAACTTTAACATGATTTATGTTTACCATTAAATTATCCTTCTCGCTCTTCAGTGTTCAGTGTAACGGTTTGTGTAAGAAGGAAAGAAAAGTTCTAAGTAATATTACGATTGGCATAACAAAATTCTAACTAACTAAATAACATTCTAAGAGGCGTCATGACAGTGATTGCCTTTTACAGGAAACTGTAAAAAAGCTGTAAGCGGACGCGAAAAGGGCGATTCAAACTAGAGGAGATTGACGGACCGCTGTAAGCGGACGCAAAGTTGAAGCTGGCATGTTCACGTTAAGAGCTTATGCAGACACTGTATAAATTACTCTTGACTAAACTGGGCTTGGATAAATAGTGTGTTTGTTCAGTTAACGTGTAGTTAAATTTTACTTTAATAATTATAATTATTATTGGCACTCTGATTCCTCCAGAATATAACATTTTGTAAGTCAAAATTATGTATACCAATTTGGAGACAAGGTTTTCTCAATTAACTTTCTTTGAGTTAAGAAATTTGTACAATCAGTAAAATATAATGTTTTTAGTAAACAGTTGATATATGATTTTTCAGTAAATGTTTCTGGCCTTATTCATCCTATACAAATTTGTGCATGTTAAATTGTCTCAAATATGGCAAGTGAAAGTGCTGTCATAAACTGGATTACTGATCATATCTTAAGAATATGATCGATAATCCAGTTTATGACGGCAGATGAAGTGTCTTCTTTTTCAACAAACTGTTCCCACTTTTATAATTTTTTACATGTCACATGTTTCACATATTGTAGGTAACTGTTAATTTCACATGGATGTACGTTGTATTAGTTTTTTTTATTTTTACTATATTGTTGTATTTGTCAATAGCAGTAAGTAATCAATAAATTTCTATCAGTATCACTGCAGTTTGTTGTACTTTGCTATTTATTCCATAATATAAATTTTAAATATGTGCTATTTACACAAAAATTTTCAGATGTATTCACAAAATAAATGTCTACAGATTATTTACTAAAATTAAGTTTCTAAAGCGGCTCTAAAGATGATTCAGTGCTTATGAAATCTATGTACTTCTGTAGGACACTTCGTGTGCTGAAGTTTAAGTTTCTTATTGTTGGTAATGGCCAGATGGATACTCTTTAATTTTCAATTTTCAAAGTATGAAACAGTTAATTTATGCATTTTTTATTATTTAATTTTAACATGTCCAATAAGTTCAAGCTCATTTTTGCAAATCATTTTTTTGGACATCATTAGATTTTTATTATGGATAAAAGTAACAACACAAACACAATAAAATCAACCTACTTTGCCTTTTTTATTTACATAATGACGGATCCAATATACGAATAGGTTCTTCAGAAACTTTCAGTATCCCTCAAATTTGTTTCACCTTTCACTATTATTCCATAATAGAAATTTTAAATATGTGCTAAATGTCGACAGATTATTTACTAAAATTAAAATTCTAATTATATAGAATATAAACCAAAAAAAAAGTGCAAAAAGCACAAAAAACAAGTTCAAATGTAGAAAATGGCGCAAACATTATGAGAGAAATATTGACTAATTTAAAAAAAAATCCCTATACATAGGTACGTTTTGGACACATGCGTAGTTTCGATATAGTAAATGGCACGATCAAGCTACGAACTAGAAACGACGGTTCAATGCTACTACAAATATACATTAGCCGCAACAACTTCAAAATAACGAAAGTAAACTAACTAATTAATGTTTTAGAATATATAGCTTCCGCTACAAAAATACCATTAAATGAAAGCCGGTTACAAAATGAATATTATAAATAATGTTATTGTATGTTACTTTCTTACACCGACATTTTATTTAATGCATAGCTATTCTGTGTAGTAGGCAGGCATTGTTGACAATTTTACATTATTTTGATGACAATTATAACAAACGTCAAAATAAAATTAAGACACATGTCAAAAGGTGAATGCAGTTGTCTGTTGTGTTTATTGGAAAACGTATTTTGAGTTTACAAGTATGTATTTCTGTAATTTACTTCACACGTTTTGTTAACTTTTGTGCTGAAAGGAGAGATGTTATTTTCCATACAACAGAATCAAACATTTTTAATCACGTCTAATAATACTATTTTCACTTAGTCCAATTTAAATAATTTATTATAACCAACATGTTCCTTAACATGTTAGGTTACAATCATATAATTATTCATACTCAATAACACATATAGTGCACGTAATAAATAAATAATAAAATAAATTAAATCTACATTCCATAAATATTTATAAAGGAATCTCCATTCGCTCATAAACAAAAGCAACACAACCAACAACTGCAATAATTTTCTATATGGTTATGTCGCTTTGGCAACCAACATGCGCCAGTAGTTTAAAATGGCGTGAAATTTGAGATGTTGCATAAGTTTATTTGTTAAATAATATAATCAGCAAAAGCCATATCATGACTCTCATATATAAGGATATCCATACACCTTTCGATATTTGTCATAATTACCTTTTGATGTTCGTTATAATTGTCCTTCAAACCCTCTTTATTTATCAAAAATGCTTGCCCATTATACAGAGTAGCCAAGTATTAAATAAAACGTATGTATAGAAAAAGTAGGTATATTTGTAACTGGTTTTCATGTAATAATATTCACTAGCGGAATCTATATATCTTGAAGTGTTAATTAAATAATTTATTTTTGTTGGGAGATTTCTTAGGTCGCTGAACACGAATCTGAAATCGAAATTTGATAAAACAAAATGGCGCATTCAATACGGCAGAAAGGTAATTGAATCTGCATGGAATTTAGTACTTGGTTCGCTGATGAGGAATCTGAAGTTTATATTTAAAAATAAAATGGCGTGTCCAATATAGCGTAATAGTTCTTCGAAAACGTATTGGATCCGCGTGAAATTCAATATTTGGGATTCTTATTGTCGCTGATAACGAATTGGAAGTCGAAATATCAAAAAAAAAGTGGGGCGACCAACATGGTGGAAATGTGCGAAACATAATTAGATCTTTCTCAAATTTATTACTTGAGGGTTTTTGTGGTCCCTGTTGATGAATCCGAAGACAATCTTTCAAAATGCCAAATGACGAGTGCAATTTGACGGTTCTTACTTGGCCCCTTTCGAGTCTTTGATGAAATTGAATTTTCGGTTCATTTTTACTTTCTTATACGTAGTATAAGGAAGTATTGTGATGATGAAAATTTTCGACCTCGAAATTTTTGCAGATGTCCACGTTTTGAAGTCCCCTGATACAAAAAAAGTGGTTTTTAAAAAATGTCTGTGCCTGTGTCTGTGTGTGTGTCTGTGTGTGTCTGTGTGTGTGTCTGTGTCTCTCTGTGTGTGACCACGATAGCGGTCAAACCGCTATCAATTCCAAATTTTGTATTTACGTGTATAATCTCCCTCTTGAGATCTGATTAGTGTTTCAGTAAAATCGGTAGACCGGAAGTAGAAGTTTACTTCTGCGAGTTTTGCCAATATTTCGTCAACTACTAAGTTTAAACAAATTTATAAAGAATTCATATGTACTTAAAATTAAAATTGAGAACAATTTTATTTAAAAAGTTTTACGAAATTCCTACCGGAAGTAGGTCTTATACTCCTATCGAATATCAGTTTTTTGTGATTATTTCGCAAATCATGCTTTTTAGACAGGTACGTTACGAGTATAAAAGTATTTAAAATATAATTTTCAATACCTTTTCTATAAAAAAAATTTCAAAATTCAGACCGGAAGTACCACTTTTACTCTTATCGAATAGCGATTTCTTGCAAATATGTCGTAAGTTATGCACTATATATATTTATCAAGAGTACAAAAGTATTTAATTCTAGATTTGCAATATTTTTTGTATATATGAAATTTTAAAATTCGGACCGGAAGTAACACTTTTACTCTTAGGGAATAGCACTTTTTTTCGAATTTCTTGCAAAGTATGTATTCTATAGCGACTTATTAAGATAATAGAAGTACTTAGAATAGTATTTTGAATAATTTTTGTGTAAAAAATTCTTAAAATTGTATAGTTTGAAACGCTCATACGTATAAGAAAGTCGTGTGGTGGCCACACCTCATTTTTATTATTATTGTTTATGTCTATCTTAAACTGTTTTTGACTTATTACCATCCTTTTTGATTTTTTCTTAAAAACTGTAGACTTTGAAACAGTCATCAAACTTTTCTATTGTGGCATCAGAAGCGTATTGCAGACTGTATCCACGAAAATGGTGCTGTCTTTGAGCACATTATTTCTTCGGATACTTTAAAATGACTTTCATGTTAAACATTAAATTATCTTTCTTACTCTACACTGTATACCGGTCTGTGTTAAAAACAGTTTGAGAAGAATTCTGAGTAATATATACGATTGGCCTTACAAAATATAATGGCATAATCTATATACAGGGATGTGTCAAAAGTTTATAAAAACGGAAATTCTAACAACGGTCCTGACAGTGATCAGGTTTTACTGAAAGCTGTAAAAAGGCTGTAAGCAGACGCGCAAAAGGCTATTCAAGCATGAGCATATTGAAAAATAGCTATTGCGAAGTAATATCGTACGTATTCACAAGAGATTGTTTAATTATCATTGATGAAAATGAACCGTAAGCAACATCGTCAATTGCAATAATTCAAAATAGAACTTCAATAAGGATGTCTTACAGTATTTTGGATTATAACAATAGGTAATCAATATTACTATAATAAATATATTATATCTATTTGTCCCATAAATTGTAGGTGTACAATGCAAAAGTGAATAATTATATACAGTGCAAACAAGATTCTATGAACATTATTAAAAATCCTACATAACTGAGAGTTGTAATACAAATTACCACAAAAAACACTGCAAATTATAAAAATATAGGCATGGGAATAATTATAGAAAATGCCAATGAAATAGATATTATTTGTTATACAATAATGATGAAACAATCAAATGGTAATAGTGAGTTATTTAAAATATACATTCGTGTTAATAAAACATCTTATGAAGCTATCTACAAGTTTATACAAAATATTCTTTTTAATTTTTAATGAACCCTCATTTAAACCAAAAAGATCATTGGAATCGACATATATAGACTGAAACACTATTGACCATCAAAACTATAAAACCACATTTTCCAACTAATGAAAAACACAGATTTTGCAGATTGTCCATTCTATACCCTACAAAGAAAATTCAAACTATAGATACATTAGGCAAACGTGAAATAATCATCGTAAGGCACAAAAACCAATAATACTAGAAAAAAATTAAAATAGAGTGAAAAACTACCGACTGCGAAGAGCACAGAAGAAGTATGTGAAAATGTCCATATAACATGAAACGATAAAATACATCTTATTTCATGAACAGTCATTAAACATTTTAAATTTAAAAATGCTGCTATTATCACAAAATCTATTATCAATCATTTCATTTAGATTAATTAGGATGCAAGGTACGTCATCTAAGTATTGAAGCATACATGTAAGAAATAATTTAATTATATTAGTGCACACATTAAGAAGACAAAGAGATTCAACAAATTATTTCTGTAAATCAAATATTGAAAAAGGTCAATAAAAACTAATTACAATTGTTTTAATTATTTAGACAATATAATGTTAATACCATCATAAACAAAAATCACTTTATATCTAAAAAACAAACATTACATTTTATTTAAAACAATAATAAAACTTTAAAATAAAGAATAAGTATTGGTGCACCTCCATTTTAAACATTTTCTGTAATAACAAAATCCGATAAGCATTCTGAATAAATGTCGCATATTTGCAAAATATATAGAGGGGTGTACGAAAACAGTTATAGTAAAGTAATATCAATATTGCACATCTGAAACACAATTATATTTACTTACTCGCTATATACCAGAATTATGTGCTGTTCAAAAAACTGAAACGCAAATTAATAAATGAAATAAATCATCGGAAAATGAAGGCACAAAAACCAATAATAGTAGAAAAAATTAAAATAGAGTGAAAACTACCGACTGTGAAGAGCACAGGATAATTATGTGAAAAATGTCCATATAACTTTAAACGATAAAATACATCTTATTTCATAGACAGCCAATAAACATTTTCAATTTAAAAACTCTGCTATTGTCACTAAATCTATTATTAATAATTTCATTTAAATTAATTAGGAAGAAAAGTACGTCGCTTAAGTATTGAAGCAAGCATGTAAGAAATAACTTAAATATGTTAGTGCACACATCTAAATATCAATATTAAAATATAAAGAATAAGAATTGATGCACCTCTTATTTGAAAAAAACATTTTCTATAACAACAGAACCCGATAACCATTCTGAATAAAATATCGGATAGTAACAAACTATATACATGGGTGTACAAAAACAGCTGAAGTAAAGCAGTATTGAAAATCTAAAACACAATTATATTTACTTATTCGCTATATATCGGAATGACATGGTGTTTTATAAACTTAACGCAATAAAGACAAAATCCGCAATAAATTTAGAAGAATAAGGGAGAGCGGTACCTCAACTGTAAGCGGAATAAGAGGCGGCAGCGGGCCTTCTAGGCCTGCCGTATTAGCTAGTTATATATACTAAAAGCTGAGTAGTCATGGCAACCAAACGACCCGAAAAATGGGCGAAAATCGGTTGTGCGGTAGAAAGAACTCGTTAGAATATATAAAAGCCGAGTAGCCAATGGCAACCAAACCCAGTCAAAATCGACGAAAATTGGGTACGCGGGGCGCAGAACTCGTCTCTGGATACGCGAAATTGAAAGCTGTCCTTTGGCGTGAAGTTACCGACGACCTTGAATTGTTCCTCGCCGGAGAGTTTTTCTTCCCAAGTGGAGCGGTTGTAAAGATACGGGCTTTTAAAGAGGAGCGTGCACTCGATGTTTTAACAGAAAAATGGATTACGTCATGACCGATTCCCAGGACAACCGATCAAAATCGTAAAAATGTCAGGTATGACAGGCACGCGCGAAAGTATTGTAATAGTTTCACTTTGACGAAGAAATTTCAGGCCGTCGAGGTTTAGAGTGCGGAAAGAGGGTTGGAAACCAAAAGAGTGGACTTTTCCGCGACGATTGAGTGCACTGTCCACGTGCCAAATCTGTCGCTGTCGAAGGTGCGATTCATTTAAGGCTTTTCTGCAGGGTAAAAAAATCTCGCGATGACGAGTTTGCGTGTCATTAATGACTATATATATTCACGTTCATCCATCGGTTGTCAAGTTTAAATGTCAGAAGGCCGACAAATAAAGATATTACGAAGAAGTGTATTTTTAATTGAAACGTGGTACCTTTCAGATACGTATTAGTGTTATTATTATCAATCGTTACTATTTCTTTTCTATATGAATATATGAACAAAATGCCGACGTGTATTATAAAATAAACTTAAAGTGTATTGTCGCACATAAGTACAGTAATAAATATAACGATTTTGCTATCTTTTATTAAAATATATTAAATACAAAGACACTCTATTCATTATATATGTCATCGAAATGTCGTCACTTCTCGCGAAAGAAGTACGGAAGCAAGACTAAATCAAGAATCATCTGAGTTTTGCTTTTGGGCCTGCCAAATTACGTTAGATGCACACGAATTATACGAAACCTAAATGTTAACAGAATGTTGGAAATATATCAGTGTTCAAGATGTAGTCTTTATTTGTCAGATCAGATGTGTCCGAAGCACTTCGAAATGAAATAAATACATCAAATAAAATTCGCATAAGCATTTACGTAATTTCGTTTACCAATGTTCAGTTATAAAACCAAGCATTTAAAGTATGCGCCTGCGGGTAGGCACCAACTAATCAGAAGTACATTTTCGGTTAAATGGTATTAGAGCCAGCAAGATTTTCGATTGGGTTTTACAAAGTATACTATTAAAGCGTAATATGAAAATTAATTAATTCTCTCAATGACCTGTAAGTTTAAAACATGTTTATTAAAGTTTATCATGTTATGTTGTTAATTTCATTTGACAATTGGAAAGACAATTTGGTTAAACACTGCCAGTCTGACATTTCGTTCTCACAAGTTTATGTGTGAATGAATCACTCAACGAACTATTGTCACGATGACAGGTGGAACGACAATTTGGTTAAACATCTTGACGTCAAGAGTCTGACTTTTCATTGCCGTATAAGTGTCACGATGACAGTCTGTCAAAAAATTTGAGGTATACACTATTTTTATCGTAAACTTGATACAAAGCGAAGCATACTACTACCAATTTTATAGAACGAATAACATGAAAAAAACAACATTTAATTGCCGAACCGTCTTGGTTTTTTTTTGGTCTGTCTACGTTCACCTTGGGCTAGATGCACACAATTGATACAAAACCTGAATGTCAACAAAATTTTTCTAAATATCAGCGTTCAGTAAATTATATAGAAATGTTGTTCGGTTTGTGGGCAAAGTCTTAATAAATAAATTCATTTGTCACAATAATATTTAATTTATTTCTAAGAGACATTTTGTTTAATATGCGTCTTCATTCATAAACATGAACAAACTGAACTGCGGTTGTAATTACTCTACATTGTCGGTCATTCAGGTACAGTTTCCAATATCGTAGTTAGAAAAATTAAAGCAAAGGCGTGATTAATAACATTTGACGTCCACTGAAAGAAATATTATAACCGTTAATATTTACATTTTATTGCATTATCAATATTATTATTATTACTAGTGTATCGGTCATTTATTTCTACATACAAATACATATACTGCGTCTTTAATTTACATTTCGAGTAGCTTATGATTTATATATATATATATTAATTTGGGAACACTGTGCTACAGTAATGTTTTTCATTTTCACTACTGTCATAGTTAAGTCAATTTATTGAAAAGTTCCACAGTGTTCTCAAATTAATATTGAAATTGTAGGTTATTCTAAAAAAAATTAATTGAAGGCACGCTATGTCTACAATGACATTCAATTTGACAATTCATTCTCGCAATAGATCAAACTGTTGACAGTTTGCAAGAAAATTTAACGTAGGGGCAACTTTTATCATGAAACTTGAAACAAATAGAGTTAGAGTACCACCAAATTTAAAAAACAAAGAAATGTATATATGATACAATAAATCTTGATCATACAACCATCTTACGTTTACCTTTTCGGCCTACTTACATTCAACTTAGACTAGGTGCACACGCATTATATCAAACCTGAATGTCAACGAAATGTTCCAAGTATCAGCTTTCAGTAACTTCTATAGAAATGTTAAACATTTTATGGGAAATTTTTTAATTAATAAATCCATTTGTCTATAATTATAGATGCCACAATAATGTATAATTAATTTCTAGAGATATTTTATTTCATTTGCATCTTCATTCATAAACTAATTAAATGAAAATTTATAACCGTTAAAATTCAAGTGCTTCTGCGACTGGCAGTGGTCACGTTCCAAACAGGCACATTTATAGAGAAACTTACAGCGAAAAAGTGGACGCGAAGAGGCAATTCAATCTCGAAGAGTTTCATGGACCACTGTAATAACAAAAAGAGCAAGTATTCTATTAAATTAATGTGTCCTAAATAAAAAAAAAAGGGGGGAAAGAGTAAATTGATTAGTCAGCATTTGATGACTTATATCGACATTTTATGACAAACATTATGGAGCACTGATGCTCTTGATTATTTGCAAAGAACGTCATATAAATTTATTTCTATTGACTATTGTCCCGGAAGCCCTACGTTAATTGTAGTTCAAAGACACGAATACATCATGCATACATATCACCTTTAATTTAACGATTTAAAGGGTAATGTAACTGCTATTTTAAAAATGGAACCACTACTACATATAAAGACAATGCGATTTAAAAATTTATCATACATGGTAATTCACAGTTACTTTAAGATCGCGATCTACTTTATTACACAAAAGCATCCCTTCCTTAGAAAAAATAATTTAAGCATTACGCCCCAGATGCTGATCATAATTGGTGAACATAGTATATTATTAAAATAAAATTAAGTAACAGTTAAAGGGTGCAGCGAAAATAAAAAAAATAGTGCACATCTATGTCGCCATCTTTACCCATCTATTATCATTTTAACACCGATATATTTAACTAGAGCATACGCGAAATGTTGGTCAAATCAACATTCACGTTAGGTGGCTTAAATCTTACAGGAAACGTCAGAATTGTCAGAAAAAATCCATCTGACTTTGATTAATGTTGCCAATTTCACAAAAATTTAATTGCAGGTTATAAAACGTCAAAACGATCAATCGATTTCAGTTCGTGATGAAATCTGAACTGCTTTCATGATGACAATTATTTAAGAAAAAAAGGTTAAACACCCTGACATCTGTCTGATATTTCATTGGTCATGGTTTTAAGCTCCATCGATATTTACTGTAGACCTTGACACAAAAAGATATGAAATTACAAATTTTATACAGCGAAATGACTATAGTCTATTTTTAAAATAGCGAGACGAATTTCTGAACATACCCCTGTCCCAAATTACATGCACGAAAATCTTGAAAACAAACTTACGAGTATATCTGATAACTATTACTGTGGAGCTCTGAATAGAACTAGTAAAGTATATAATGAAATAACGGGGAAATAATAGAAACAACAACAAGGCTTAACAATAAACGATGTCAGTTGACAGAATGTGAGCAAGATTGATACGGTGTCATTTGGCCTTGCTTTCAACCAATGAGATTTCACTGTCAAAGTGGTCTGTTCAGAAATTCGTCTCGCTATTTTAAAAATGAGGTGTGGCCACCACACGACTTTCTTATACGTATGAGCGTTTCAAACTACACAATTTTTAGAATTTTTTTATACAAAACTTATTCAAATCCTATTCTAAGTACTTTCATTCTCTTAATAAATCGCTATAGAATGCATACTTTGGAAGATATTCGAAGAAAAGTGCTACTCGCTAAGAATAAAAGTGCTACTTCCGGTCCGAATTTTGAAATTTAATGTATACAAAAAATATTGCAAATCTAATTCTAAATACTTTTGTACTCTTAATAAATATATATAGAATGCATAATTTACGACATATTTGCAAAAAATCGTTATTCGGTAAGAGTAAAAGTGATACTTCCGGTCCGAATTTTGAATTTTTTTTTATACAAAAGATATTGGAAATTAAGTTCTAAATACTTTTATATTCGTAGCGTACCTGTCTAAAAAGCATGACTTGCAAAATATTGGCAAAAAACTGATTTTTGATAAGAGTAAAAGACCTACTTAAGGTAATAATTTCGAAAAACTTTTTAAATAAAATGCTTCTCAATTTTAATTTTAAGTACATATGAATTCTTTATAAATTTGTTTAAACTTAGTAGTTGACGAAATATTTGCAAAATTCGATTTTTTCACTGAAGTAAAGTACTACTTCCGGTCAACCGATTTTATTGAAAAACTAATCAGATCTCAAGAGGCAGATTATACACGTAAATATAAAATTTGGAATTGATATCTACAGCGGTTTGACCGCTACCGTGGTGACACACACACACAGACATACAGACAGACAGACAGACAGACAGAGAGAGAGAGAGAGAGAGGTTTTTTAAAAACCACTTTTTTGGTATCAGGGGACTTCAAAACGTAGACATCTGCAAGAGAGAAGAAAGTAAAATAAACTTTAAAATATTAATGAGAAAAGTGTTATCAGAATCATTTTAGTTTTGCCTATATATTAGACAATTACCTTAAAATATGATTTATATTATTATTACTAGGTGACAGACGAATCAAATTTCAATGTAATGACAATTGTTTTCTAACTATTCAATTTATTAAAGTAAATATTCCAGCCTAATTCAACAACAACTACTACTAAATAATTTGATTGTCAGTAGAAAGTTTGAAGTATGCGCAGCGTTCAATCATTTAATGGGATATGTTTGAAAATACACCATTAAATCAAATTGTTAATCAAACATTCTGATGATGGTTCATGATGATCGTGTCCCAGGCTGGTGGCTCTTATTTCGATGGATTGGTTGTAATCATGAACTACCTTTTTGTGTTATTTTTTCTTAAATGCTTAATAAGAATCACAAAATGATCCGACAATTACGAATTATATTTTTTTTACAGTGTGTGTAAGCAAAATGTTTACACAGATATTCCCACGTCGGTCTGTTTTATTTTTGGTTATTGTTTTTAGTTCAACTACCAGCGTCACTACTAAATATTTAAATTATAATAGGATCGTCTCAGCAACCGACATAGCCAGAGCACGATCTACAGGCGACGACTCAATGCCACTGCAAAATCACTTTGACAGGAACAATTTCAGAGCAGACAAATGAAACTAATTTATTATTATGGAAGCCAGTTATAAATTCACTATTATAAATAAAATTAATAAGTCATACTATTCTATACCAACATTTTATTTACAACTTGATTCTTCTGTGTAATGGGCATGCATCGTTCACAAATTTGCATTATAACGAAGCTCAGAAGGTATGTCAAAAGATGTATGACTATTATTAAATATTACAGCCCAGATGACGTTTGTGGGCCATGATAAATGACAGGTCAAATTATGCAAAATTAAAAGAAATCTGATATTACTTTTTTAATAATGATGTAGTCCTTTCATTGTGTAAAACTAATAACACTATGAATCTTTTAGTGTCAAGTCTTAGTATTACGCTGAATAGCATCTAAATTTCAAACTTCAACAACGAAAAGTCAGACTCACGTTAAGATGCTTTAAATTGTCGTTCCACCTGTCACCGTGACAGTAGTTCGTGAACAAAAATATACGTCTATACAAGGTGTGCCAAAAGTTTAGAAAATCAAAATTGATTTTTTTTTTGGCGTTTTACAGGGAACTGTTTTAAAACTGTAAGCGGACGCGAAAAGGCGATTCAAGCTCGAAGAGATTGATGGACAGCTAGTTTCTGAGATAATCGCTATAGGAGCATTCAGCGGTCAAATAAAGAACTACGAGCGTTGTTGTTCTATGCACCCAAATATTCGTTTAGCCAGTATTTTTTTTCAATTTACTTTGCCTGATTGCTCCTATTCATTCATTTGGTTAATGCTCTTCAGAATAGATTGCACCTTTTCAAACTTATGAATTGAAAAACAAATATAAAAACGCAATTGAAATAATCTAAATAATTATTATACGAAGCAACAACAAACTAAAGTAAGACAAACAAATTTCATCAAATAATATGTTCAATATAACCACCATTCTATGCAATGCACGTGCGTATTCTGTTTTCCAAAGAAGGACTAACGTTACGTAAAACGTTTTGACTGATTCTTGTAAACGCATTCCTAATTCTCACTTTCATGTCATCTTTGGTAATAGGCACGGTTTGATAAACTAAATCTTTAACATATCCCCACAAAAAGAAGTCTAATTTGGTCAAATCCGGTGATCCGGTGATACCTACATGACCCACTCCACTTGTTCTGAAATTGATGATCCTGATCTAGATATTCACGAACTTGATGACTATTATGAGCTGAGGCTCCGTCATGTTGAAATCACATATGACCAATAACAGCTTCAGGAAGACTTTCCAACAAGTTTTGAAAATTCGTTCGTAGAAAACGACGATATTCTTCTCTATTAACATTGTCGTCAAAGAAATAAGGTCCAAGTAGGTAAGTAGCTACTATTCCCCTCAAATATTTAATGACCAACGATTCTGAAAGTTTGAAGAGGGTGTGATAAAGTGGGAGTTTTGTGTGTCGTAATAATGAAAAATGTGACGATTAATTTATCCATTTTTATGAAAGATGGCTTCGCCGGTAAACAACAAAGACTTGAGAAATTCAGGCCGTTCTTCTAATTTATGTACTGCCCACTGACAAAAATGTGAGCGATTCTGAAAATCTCTTTCATCTAACTCCTGTGTTAATTTAATATGATATAGATAAAATTTATGTTTCCTAATCACTCGGACACTGAAGTTTGACTTATATCTAGCTGACGACTAACTTTCCTAGTACTAGTATGGGAGTCTTCGATTATACTCGCAAGTACTATAAACACATTATCATGCAGAATTTTCTTGATTTCACGCACCACCAAAATTAATGTTTTTACATTTAAAAACCATGCGAATATGATTTTTTTTCTGAACAAGTATTTTGGTCAAACATTTCCAAAAAAAAATTAATAACTCAAAAACTTTGGCTCACTTTTGAATAGGAAAAAAGCAGTTGAATAGGCTATTTATAACAGTGCTAGAAAATCCAAAAATATAGGGTGAGTCATTTAAAAAAACTAAACTTAATGTATTTACGGTAAAACCGGATGTGCGTGAGAGCTGAAAGTATTTTTAGAATATGCGCCCTAAGGAACCATGAATCTTCCACTAATTGTTTTTTCTGTTATTTAAAACAGAAAAGAGCAATCGAAGAAGCTAATGACTCACCCTGTATATATTTAAAAAGGCGGTATGAGCAATTGTATTTTTTTTTCATGTAGTACATCATATAATACTTCTTAAGTTCTAGCAGATAAATAGTTATTTATAATAACAATATATAATTATAATTTAATTAATTTAATAATTCTTATTCCATATCTATGTAATTTACTCAATAATATTTGGTGGTTTACACAATACAACGCCCTTGTCAGATTAATTGCCAAACTTGAACGCATTGTTCAATCGCTTTGACTGCCCAATGATCTGTATACAGTATGCTCGCGATCTACTTGCGGATGAATATAGTAGACATAGTTGATCGACTATAAGTGGGAGAAAAGGAGGTGGCCTCTCTTACTAACGTTAAAGTCGACACCGCAGAAATCCTTACTGGGTTATTCCGTGAAAATTGCTACTGTTACTCTGAATTAAGTGTATTAATAACAAATTCTTTAAACAAGAATAAGATTTACGATACTGCTTTAGAAAAGATGAATCAGTTATTTACGTATCAAGAGAGTAAAATAATATTTTACAGTCGAAACATGGATACTGCGCTAGAGGCGAAGCCGAGAGCCTAACCATGTCGAGACTGAATATTACTTTGCTCCCGTTTTACGTACAATTTTTTTTTTGCCCGCGTCATTATTTTTACTTAAAAAAATTACAAAAGTAGTGAGATTTAATAATTATAAAATGCATTATTAAACAGAACAGAATACAGTTACTAATAATCACTCATTGTAAAGATTAAGAAAAGAAACGATTTTACAACATTTTAATTTTTTGACAGTCACTGATATTTTGACAACTGTCAAATTGGATGTAAGCAGCCGTCATGAATATATTCGTAATTGTGTTGAATATGCAATACAATATACACCACAGCTGTTGTTATTGTTTTTCTTTCCCTATGTAATAAAATTTTGTATCTATCTATCATTTTTCAGCACGGGGATGTAATGTATTTGATTTCCTTGGGTCGTTATAACCAAGGTTACGTCTTCGATAGTAACTCAGTTATGTTCTCTTTACATAGTGAAGGGCGGAAAATAACATTAAAAAATAAAAAAACACTACCTAAATAAATTATAAGTAGAGACCTATTGAAGCATCAGATAATCGCACTAAATAACGTTAGTACGCCACTAAATAATTTTAGTAGCGGATTTCATCACAGCTTTCCAAATTGTATGAGTAAATAAAAGAAATGATCAACAATTCAAAAAACTCAAAAACATTATTTTTATCTAAAGTATCAAAAATAAGGAACATAACTGATATAAAATTTGAAACGTGGCAATAGCAAAACCCTTATTAAGATAAAAAGGAAATAATTCCGTAGTATTATAAAATAGAAAAGGAAACAAACTAAAATTCTGAAAGTTAACAATAAATTTGTATGAAATTAAATAAAATGTTCCAATAAGTATAAACTCAATAACAATGACTTTAATTGGAAGTTAAGAATGGAATTATTAAAGAAAAATTAATTTCTACAAGTACTTAATTATTTATTAAATGCTCAGCAATAATTTTGGTGCGTAATTGTTCTAAATTAATTGGACGTTGATCACCGTAACGTATATTGAATTATTTAAAAAGTGCCATACAAAAAAGTTATTCGGGGTTAGATCAGGAGATCGTTGTGGCCATTTAATAGGACCTGAATTGCCTATCCATCTATCTCCAGACATTATTTAAAAAGTGGGATACATTACGAGTGCTGAGCGTTGGCCAACCGACCAGCTGAAACCATATTTGATTAATATTAAATCGATCCTGTACAGCTGGAATGATATTATTTTGCATCAACTGTAAGTACCTATTTCAGTTTAAATTACCGTTGATAAGAAAAGATCCGATTATTTAATTCTCAAGGATACCGCCCCATACATTTATTTTCATTGGATGTAGCGTTCGAGTATGCACATGAAATAATTTTTCGTCTGTGAACAGGATATTATTAAAAAATAACTCATCATTGTGACATTTATTAATCATTACTTCGCAAAATTCCATACGCCTGTAATAATCAGCGGGAAGAAGTTCTTGAAACTTTATGTCCGGCGTAACTTTGCGTCTCTATCCTAAAATAGTATGATTGATTTGTGTTTGTTCCTATGAGATGACATTGCAATTTGTTGAAGAACTGATAAATGCCATTTTTATATGTATTATATTGAATTATCAAAAAGTACCAGCTGAGATTAAATAGATCGTACGTATATGCAAAATATAAACTTAGACTGCAATCGCTGGTAGCTAATAAAAGATACAAGAATTTTATATATGCTAGATTGCAAGAATCACAAGCTATTAATAAAATGCAACATCTCCAAAGCGTTTTGTAATTGATTTCATATAAAATACTATCCTTTTATAAGCCCTCTTTATTTGAGCAAGTATTTACTCCTAAAACCTAACAAATATACTTTTTCCCAAAATCGATTTTTTTTCTGTCATGGACCATTGTGTGCCCCGCCGCGCCGAATTAAATTGGCTAGCGATCTGAAACTCATGCAAGAAAAGAATTCAGTGTAATGTGTATTTTCCTTATTTGGCGCCGTCCAGCTTCTTGTTAGAAAGCATATAAAAATAGCTAATAATCTTATTACGATTCATTTAGATAACTAAATACATGAGCATTTATAGACGACTATATCTTAAAATTTCCATTCAATTTCAGTGTAGTTGTATATAATATAATAAACAAAATATTGTCCAATAAATGTAGCCCATATTTGTGTTGGATGTTCCACACGTTTACATCATTTTCTACATCTTAGCAATTTTAAAAACGGCATTTTCATCAAATATACATATTTCATTCAAAATTTTTTATAAATTATTTATAACTGAAATCAAAAAATTATGTTTCTTTTAATAAATCCAATGCCAAAAGCGACTTGTATATAATAAAAAAAATTCTATCTAATACGAAATAATGTCAATACAATATTTAAATATTTCAATGTGAGTATTGTGAATAGTATAGTAAAATGTCAAATAGTCCCACACTTTAAAGTTTGCGCCGGGGCGGTTTGTACACATCCATGTGTAGTTATGTGTATAGCGTTACTCTTATGTCGTAACAGAGTTAAGTGTTTTAATCCTAGCCTAAGATTACATATTCTCTTTATAATTTAATACATTTCTTATGAGAATTGTGTTTTCTATAAATTTCAGTACTCAAACTGCAATCATTATTTGGATTTCAAAAAAATATAAAACAATTCCTGCTTAAATCTTTTTTGTTTGATATGTTCAAGAGTACAATTTTGAAATAAGATTATTTCCTATTGACTTTATAGTTTCAGATGACATCAGTGGAACCATGGCAGTTAAACAATACTCAAAAAGCAATGCAAGACATCTTGTTTTTCAATAGAGTTCCTAAAGTGGGATCACAAACATTTATGGAGTTACTACGTTTACTTAGTATTAAAAACGAATTTGGTTTCCATCAAGATAGAGTGCAACGAGTAGAAACTATCCGATTAGCACCAGAAGATCAAGCGTCATTAGCGGCTATGGTTTCGAGTTACGAGGCACCCAGTGTATATATAAAGCACGTTTGCTTTACTAATTTTTCAGAGTATGTCACATATAGCAACAGTTGCTCTATTTTAATACGACACATTTTTTTTAACATTCAATATAATAAATAATATTTTCGTTAGACCTACACTAACTTCGAATTGGACACAAACTCCACGCACATCCAGGCAATTTTGAGAATACTTGTGTTTGGCGTACTACATTTGCGGCATCAGCATTCTTCAAGCATTTACTCTGCTTGTTGCTGTTTATTGTGATATACTTTATTTAATTTCTTATATTTAGTTATTTATTACTTGATTGAATATTTCTGAGTAATATAAGTTTTAATTTAGAAAATATACTATTTATAAACTATACTTTAACTTATGATTATTCAGAAGATACAACTGGAGCTCAAATTCTTCTCCTTAACAATAGCACCTATAAATATAGGGGAATAAATTAGCAAAGTTATTATTGGAAACCTTTAGTAACTGTACTGCGTCTGCTTTCAATATCAATAAACAGATTGAAATCCACGAAATAAAATATGTCACAGATATTCTGAACATTAGCTGCTCTCCCTCTACTGTGTCCTATTGACTAGCTTAGTGTGAGTTTTCAATCCACTGTTTTCAAAGATAAACTTTTCAGTAAGATATAACATTTGGTGCATTTTGTTTCCTCTACAATCTACTTCCATATCTTCTTACGCTGCATGTTTTCTCTTCATTTATTAATGCTTAGTATTTTAATGTCTTACATTATTCGGTCAGCCTATCTTATCTTCAGTATTTTTTCTTGTGGATTCCATTCCATAATTCCTTCTACTAAGGCTGTATCTTGCATACTATTGTTGCGTTCATGTCATCGTAATCTTTGCCCTGTTATTCTCACAATATTTAACCGTTTCAATGTGACATTAATTACAAAATTCATTAAGCTTCTTTACTCTTCTTCTAACTTTTTCGGTTCACACATTTTCTTTATAATATTTCTCTCAAAAATGCTTAATATTTCCCAGTTTCTTTTCATGGGAGACCATAGTTTCTGACGCATTTGTCTTATTGCTGACATATAAACTCCTAATTTTGTGTTTAACATACTCTTTCGTTTTGAATGGAAGTTTTAAAGTTGTAATATGCTCTATAATCCAGCAGTATTCCTTGTTATATCTATTCACTTTTATTGATTTTGTTATTCACTATTGTGTCCAAATATTTAAAGTGTCTGAAACTTATATGCTCCTGTTTGTTGTTCTTTCAGTCCACTTGTATTGCTTCTAGTTACAGCTTCTTCTAGGTTTTTTGTTTTCTTGATATTACCACGGATCATCGGCATATACAATGAATTGAATTAACTTTTCAATAATGTTTCCCTAAACATTACTAGCTCTCATAAGGTCGTTTGCGTTAAATTTTAATACATTGAAAATTTCTATTTAGAACAGTGCTGCAACCTTAAATAATTTCGATTAACTTAATTAATTTATTTGGTATTCAACCTTATATTTCTTTTGATGTTATCAAGTGCTTGCCTAAGATCTTTTTATGTGATACGCTATTCTAGCTACTTTCATATGCCTTTTCAATGATCTGGTTTATGGTATAAATAGCCTCTGTTGTTGACCAACCCTTTTCATAACCCACATAATCTTCAAATGCCTCCTCAGTATATATCATTAAAATTAATTAATTAGCCTCTCAAAAGTACTCTACTTACTAATCCACGATTTTTTTTATGATTGCAGATTTGGAATACCCGAACCTATTTATGTAAATCTAGTTCGTGACCCTATTGAAAGAGTAATTTCGTGGTATTACTATGTTAGGGCACCTTGGTACTATGTTGAACGGAAAATTGCCTTCCCAGATATACCTTTGCCCGATCCTAAATGGTTAAAAAAGGTATTTTGATACGATTTTCATTAGAAGTGTTATATTTAATGTGTCTTAATTTTATAAGGACTATGAAACTTGTGTGCTTTCTGGGGATAAGGAATGTCGATACGTAAAAGGAGCAATACGAGAAGGCATAGGAGATCACCGTAGACAATCAATGTTCTTCTGTGGTCACCATGAAGAGTGCACGCCATTTAATACAGAAGGAGCATTACAAAGAGCAAAACGAGCGGTTGATCAGCATTATGCTGTTGTTGGTGTTTTAGAGGATTTGAATACAACCCTAACTGTTTTAGAAAACTACATACCGCGGTTCTTTGAAGGGGCATCAAATATTTATAATCGTAAGTAGAATCAAAATGTTTAAAACTTTGTCTTTAATTCCATTCATTTAATTACTATAATGACAGCGAAAAGCAGTATGAGATTCATCTATAATCTTTAGTTAGATTTAAGCAGAGTTTCCAAAACAAAGTTAGCAAACGTAATTGTTTGCTATAGTAATCCCTGCTCTTGTTCTTTTCTGATGTTCTCAATTTTAACTTATTAACGTACTCTCAAGAAGGTTTAAATTTTAAAAATAAGATAGTTGGAAGGTATATATAAGTATAAATATATGCCAGTCAAATTAGAAAAATAAAAAAATATAATTGGTTTGAAATTTAGTAAATATATTTGTATTGACTCACTTATGATTATGACAAATGTTCTAAAATTCTTCATTGATTTTTGCATTTACTGAACAAATACTCAATTTTATTAAAAAAGAAATTGCTCTGAAGATTATGGAACTGTCTATAAAAAAATCTATAAAAAAGTGCAAAAACTTTTTCTGCTTAACTTCCATTATTTTAGTAAGATAGTTTCCATACAAACTTTATCGTCAATATACAGGGTATATCACGAAGAGATTTCGTTAGAACAATATAGAAAACTAATAAGAGTTGAGTTTTGAAATTTCGCAAATATTAGTTTCGCCTTAAGCTATTTCGATTTAAAATAGTTTTGAATTTTTGCTTCTACCGGTTACACCGGAAATGGATATCAACTTCCTTATTTTAAATGGAATACCCCATTTTTTATGATTGATTCGTATTTCCAACTTATTTTTAAGGATAGTTTGTCTGGTGAACTTTGCCTCTAAAGTTAGCCATTTTTGAAGTATTTCAATTTCTGTAAAAAAATGACAGCTACAGACTATTACTCATAAGAAATAAGTAAAAACAAGTTGCAATCATATCACCTGTCATCAGTAAGGTCATCAGAATACCTGAATAATAATAATAATGTCGCGCATATAGTGAATGTAATAGAGTAATCGACAGGACATGTCGTGTTTATGCAGAGAAATATCCAAATCGGTCAAGACCTATCAAGAGTATCATAAGCAATCTTTTAAAAAATTGCATTTCCTTCGGATCATTCTTGCCGTAAAACACCAAAAGAAAACCTGTTCTTGATAGTGAAAATGTGGAGATAACAGCACTTGCTTACTTTACAGCACATCCTAGTAATTCTCTAAAGGATGCAGAAGCTGAAGTAGGTGCATCCAGAATGAGCATACATCGAATTTTGAAAAAGAACAAGTGGCATGCTTACAAATTTCAACTTGTTCAACATATTAATGAAGCTGATTTTGTAACAAGAACGCAGTATTGTAAGTGGTTTTTAATGAAATCACAAGAAGACCACGATTTCACAAAAAATCTTATATGGACAGATGAAGCAACGTTTTGTAGAAATGGACTATCTAATCGATACAATAGCCATTTTTGGTCGGAAGATAATCCTCGAGTTGTTCTGCAACGACGTTTCCAAGAGCCTTGGAGTTTTAATGTATTTTGTGCTATTAAACATGACAAAATATTTGCTTTGCATTTTTATGAAGAAAATTTAAATAGTGAGCGGTTTATAGACATCTTAAGAAACGTCATAAATTTAAATTTAAATACACTGCCCGCAGAAGAAGCTCATAGTGTATGGTTTCAAATGGATGGTGCACCAGCTCATAGTACCAGAGCTGTTGGAGAAGTATTAGACAACATATTTTATGATAGGTGGATCGGAAATAAAGGACCTTATAGTTTTCCACCGCGATCACCCGATTGAACGCCCCAAGATTAGTTTATTTGGGGCTATGTTAAAGGTAAAGTATACAGTATACCTGTTACCACCAAAGAAGACATGATGGCCAGAGTGTGAGGCGCGTTCAATAATCTAGACGGTACCATGATTCAGCGTGCCACGCGTACGAACATTTTAAAAAGAGTAAGAAAGTGTTTAGAAAGAGGTGGTGATGTGTTTGAAAACTTTATTTAAGATTATTAGAAACTATTATTAAGACTACTTCTTCTCGATATTGTGTAGTTTTCATTTAAATGTTTTAGCACATTATTAAACGAAAACTTGTTTTGTTTTTATTTATTTACATGAGTTTCCATGGCCTAACTGATTATAGAAAATAAAACTTTAAAGGATAGATATATATATATATATACGTATATATATATATATATACATCCCGCGATGTTTATGACGTCCATACAAAGTGCAGATATATGGCGTCCATCAGACGCAGTTACATTATAAATATATACTTTAGCGTATATGCCATAAAGTGTATATAACGAACACAAATATCATATTAGATCAATTGGAATTTTTGAAGTAATAATTTCACTTTCATATGTATGTGAGCTCCTTTCATATGGGCGTCTATATGAACTCTAAGCGTATATTTGTTCTTTCATTTCTCAGTGTATATAGCGTCCTATGCGTATATATTTTACAAATAACGATTGATGCGACACATACACTATTGCCAGATTTACTTGTTTAATTTATCGGATTCATGCGTGAATTATTCGGAGATTCTCCTGTTTTGCATTTTTCCATATACCGGGTGTCCCAACTGAGAGGCAAAGTCCATTATTGGTATTTAATAATGTAGGTAGCAAATAAATTTTAATACAAAATTTGTAGATAATCATAGGCTCTACAATTTAAAAATATTTTCATTTATACAGAGTGTTTGACAACGACGATCCAAAACAAACTTATGTTTTTTTAAATGGAATGCTATACATTCTTTTACATTTTATGATAGCCCTTACAGAGCTGATTAAACTGACGTCAATATATATTTGTCGATTTTCAACTGTTCCTGAGATATGGCGATTTTTCATTGTACACCTTTGAAAAATTGCTATGAAACAAAGATTAATGATGGAAGGGCTATTATGGGCTCAATTAGTAGAGATATTTTTTTAGTACGTGATTTAATGTTTATTTTCACATGTCTAAGCATGTTCATTAGAATTGCATACCATTCGCAAAAGTTAAAAATTCTAAAAAAATTAAATGGAACAGCCTGTATATTTATATGTCATTGAAAAGTACTAAAAATTTGCTATATAAAAATATCTACTTTCTTGCGTATGTGGGCGATATTGCAAAAGTTATAGAATATTATATCTGAATAAACCCGATTACGACTTATTAATTTAAAAATATGAGTTGCCATGACTTTCATAGCCATAGCATAAAAAAAATTAATCGGGAAGAGTTATTTCTTATATTTTCCTTTCATAAATATTTCCTTCTATAAATAAATAATTTTTATTAAAAATTTAAACTCATGGAAAGTTTGGAAGTTAATGAATTAGCAATAGTATAAGAAATATCGCAGTCGTTGTGCGTCGAAAATTGTTTAAACGTCAAACGTAGATTTATAACTTCAGTTTAAATGGAAATTGTCATTACATGGTCTATGTTTTCGGGGAAAGTAATCGAAATTGTTTACTGGCACAAAGAATATACAGCCAAAAATATTCAAATATGTGACTATCATCGATGATACTTTTCAAAAATTGTTAATAAGATTTGAAGAAACTGGCAGTATTCTGTATGAAAAAAAGGAGCAGTGTGTTAGGTTGCCATAGAAAACGCAGATGCACTAAAGGTTGTTTTGTTATATGTCCAAAAAATCCACATACAAGCGTGCGTAAACTTTCTAGATTCCTTGATATAGGCCAAAACATTATTAACAGAACTTTAAAGAATTTTTGATTCTATCTGTATTACATAAGCATACATCAAGATCTTCAGAGAAATGGTTTTATAAATAGAGTTGCCTTCTGTAATATGATGTTGAACAAAATAAATCACAACCTTGTTAGATAATATATTCAGGGAAAGTTAGATTGGCCTTGGTGGTACATTAGCGTGGCCTCCCAGATGACCAGATTTACTCCAATTGCTTTTTTTTGGGGGGTTATGTTATGGACCGAGTATATAGAATTGTTCCAACAGGAAAGTATATTCAAGAATGAAATCAAGAAGTATTTTCTACTATTAATCAAGAACTTATAGTGTCTATAGGTCATGTGAAACATGACTTCAAAAGTGTTTAAAAGTAAGAGGCGAGAATTTCGAACATTATAAATTATTGTTTTTCCGTAAATATATTTGTTTTTATATTTTATATATTTTAAATACTAAATTATATGAACATACTATAAAATCAATCATCTTCATTTTTTAATTTGTTAGATGATAACTGTGATGGTTGAAAATAGTAGCTTACCGTCATGTTCTTCAAGATAGTTAGTTTACAATAAAGTAAATTTAAAAATACTTGTATTGACGGTTTGCTTTTCAGCTGAAATTATATAAATTTAATTATGACGATTAAACATTTTTTGAAATACATCGAATGCGATATTTTTAAACTATTGTTAATTTATGAACTTCCATATTTTTCAATTCATCAGTTTAAAATTTTAATAAAAATTGCTTATTTATAAAAGGAAAATATAAGAAGTAACTTTTCTCGATTAATTTTAGTTATGCTATTCGTAATGTAAGTCATGGCAACTCATATTCTTAAATTCATAAGTCGTAATCGGGTTTATTCAGATATAATATTCTATAACTTTTGCAATATCGCCCACAGACGAAATAAAGTAGATATTTTTATATAGCAAATTTTTAGTACTTTGCAATGACATGTACAGTTGTTCCATTTAATTTTTTTTTAGAATTTTTAACTTTCGCGAATGGTATGCAATTATAGTAAACATGCGTAGACATGTCGAAATAAACACTAATTTCACGGACTGAAAAGATATCTCTATTAATTGAGCCCATAATAGCTCTTCCATCTTTAATCGTTATTTCATAGCAACTTTTCAAAAGTTGTACAATTTTTAAAGAAAAATCGCCATATCTCAGAAACAGTTGAAAATCGACAAATTTAAGTTAATGTCAGTTTAACCCATTAATGCCCAACTAATTTTTTTTTGAATTTTGTCTTTTTCTTCTAGTATGTTCTTCTATTTGGGACTCTTAAACAAATTTATTCGACAAAAACAAAAAATTTTAAAAAAGTTGTGTTTTTTTACGTATGATATATCATACACTGGGATAAATACAGGGTAACTTCCAAATAATAATTACTAAAGGAAAAAACCTATATTATTAATGATTTAGAACATGATACTACCTGAAACATCCATCAGGATGCAGACCAACATTACAGTTAATGCAAGAGAACTTAGTACACTTCCCACATTTACCACACCTGCGCTGAGTATCTTGTTTGTCGACCAAGTGGTCCCGACCATCATAGCGTATCTCATTTAAAACTAAGTTGCTTGATTTAGGTCTAGGTGCTTTATTTCCTAGAGGCTCGGGTGTTGTCAGAATTGCCAACACAATTCTTCTTGTAAATTCAAGGAGGCCAATATTATCAACCTGACGATACAATCTCCACATGTTGACCACTGCTCCATTCAAACAAAATCTTACTAACGGCCAGTACCATTTTTTTGAGCGAATTCTGATCCTATATAAACCACGCAGTTTAGATTTTTCCTTTTTGGACCAGCGTCTGCATGTTCCTTTGGTTAAACAAATTGAGCGGCTGTCTAGATTTGTTGCCATGGTCACTTGGCTGTTATCATGCCATCTTGTCAGAGTAATACAAGAGTTTGTATCTTGTAAAACATAATACGTACCACGCTTTTCCTTCTTTAGATCAGGAATAGGCGCCTTTTCTATTCGATCTTGCCTACTGGTACCAACACAGTTAATGTTATTAGCAATTAGCTGGTTTAAAAGTGGCAAAGAATTGAAATAGTTGTCTAAAAAGACGCTGCCTTCTTTTGGAATAAAATTTAAACACAACTTTTTGGTAACACTACTTCCTAGTGACATACCTTCTATTTTATCCCCGCCTCCTGTATAAGGAATAAATTTGATTAGATAACCGTCATGAGTAGTAAGGCACCAGAATTTAAAACCATATCTGATTGGTTTCCCCCTGATAAATTGCTTCATTCGATGATGCCCATAATATGGTTCCAAGCTTCGTCAAGAGAAAATCACTTTCCAAGTGGCTGGACGAAACTGGAGAATTTTTCGTTCAAATGGTTGACCAAAGGTCATACTTTATGAATTTTGTCCTCATCGTCAATTTTTGTGTTGTTGTTAAAATGTAAGAACCGATGTATTGCTTCGAATCGGTTTCGTGACATACTATTTGCCACCAACGGATTATATGTATCCCATCGAGTTTCCCAGTACATGCATCTAAATGGAACTTTAGAATATCCTGATAAAAGCAAAATGGCAAAATATTTATACAACTCTTCCACGGTAATTTTAAATCATGAACTCCTTTAAAAATGGCATATTTCTCAGTCTCTTGGCATATACCTATACTGCATAAAGTCATCGTCGAAATTTTTTTTGAATATATCACTTGGACAGAGTTTTTCGTTTTGTATTTCTTGTATTATTGTAGGTTGGCAGTTTTTTAGGTCATCTAGACGACAATCTCTTCGTTCCAGTTCTCTCTTACGCCAAACACGCGTTTGTTTTACAGCTTTTTTATCATTCTTTTGGTATCGGCTCACTTGCGCTCGGCGCACTTGCGCTCCCACCTGAAATCGACCTATTTGAGCTCTGACCCTAATGACAAGAAATTAGTGATATCTTCGCCGGCCGACTTGTGCTCCCGTTCTCTCGGGATATATACATGTATAAATACATAAAACTTAGGATATATATTGTACATAGTGCCTTTCATATTAGATGACCTACCTTATTGATGCGAGTATATATTATAATTCTCTTGTTTAATTGCTTGTTTTATTATTATTATTAATTTGGCAAAATACTCAAGAAAAAATGGTTTGAGTTATTCTATACATAGTCACGTAATTATATAATGAAAATACGAATTGAAGTAAAAAACAGTTTTGGTCAGGTTAGAGATACATAAAAAATAATTCTTGTATAGTCTTATGTATATATACATTCATATTAAATGACCTACCCTATTGAAGGGAGTATATATATATTTTGTAAAAACCTACAATAAGTAATTTTCATATACTCGCCTCAATAAGGTAGGTCATCTAATATGAAAGGCACTATGTACAATATATATCCTAAGTTTTATGTATTTATACATGTATATATCTCGAGAGAACGGGAGCGCAAGTCGGCCGGCGATGATATCAATAATTTCTTGTCATTAGGGTCAGAGCGCAAATAGGTCGATTTCAGGTAGGAGCGCAAGTGCGCCGAGCGCAAGTGACCCGTATTCATTCTTTTTAGTATTATTCTTGCCATTTGCGGCTTTTACTTTTTTCTGCGAGCGGCATTTCATAAAAGATTATGCTTACCTTTTTAATATATCACTATCACTGTCAATATAAAATAACCGTCAGTGCTTCGGTGTTGCCTAGTATGCGAATATCCGAGGACGGCATATTACGCGTGAAATGAAATAGATCCACTATAATATACACTAGTTCAAATATACGAGAACATCAACGCCAATGGATTGCGAAGGAATTTCGTTGAACTAAATTATACGGAAACTTTCATAGTCCAGATTTTTGACGTCCAACATATTTTTTGTCAATCGTTCGCCAATAGTGTTTGTCGATGAATAAAATGATTTAAACGGGTATGTGATATGACGTCCATATATGGACCCCATATAGCAGGCGGACGCTGTATAGCATACAAATTTCCAATTACCGGACTCAGGATGCACTGCAAGATGGATATATATATATATATATATATATATAATACGTATATATATATATATATATATATAATACGTATATATATATATATATATACGTATATATATATATATATATAAATCCTACTAACAATATAGCGTCCTTACGGAACTCATGAATGTAGCGTCCACCATCGAAAAGTTAATTAGTTCGTTAATATTTTGCATATACTTTGTGTTTTTGATCAAAACAGGTATAGTATTATCACTAAATTAAATATCAGATAAAAAAAAGTTAGTTACATTTTACTTTAATGGCGAAGTAGCGCCCTTTTATTTTCTCGTGCATGAAGCGCCTGTAATATACCATTTAACTTTCACTTCTTCGCTATTCTGGCTTCCATCGGGTATATTACATTACATTTGGTAGATATTAGAGAGTCCAGCAATGTTGCCACAATGTGTCTGTATGCTTACTTTATAAAAATATATGTACTTTAAATCAAGAGGAGTAATACAATGAACACATTTATCTACATTCGGCGACACAGTGGGTTATATTGTTCAGAACAGAAAATAGTAGTAGTTTCTGTTTGTTTGTTTTTTTTTTGCGTCATACATAGAGAAGAATATTCCCTCGAGAAATGAATGTCTGGAAATTCATAATAACCATTCAATAGTCATTCAAGATAAAGACTCGCTAAACATAAAATTCTATATTTGGAAAGATTTAAAATATATATAATATTCAGTTCTAAATATTTAACATTTTTATATAGGCGTTATTGGCAATTAATAATTACATATTTCGTCTTTTTATTAATATTTGAAACATACATTTTCTGATTTAAACTAATTTATCTGACGGCCAGCTGTATGAATAAATTATATTATGCCGATGCAATAGTAAAAGGAAAAAATTAGGTGTGGCCACCACACGACTTCTTTTTATACGTATGGGCGTTTCAAACTATACAATTTTAAGAATTTTTTACACAAAAATTATTCAAAATTCTATTCTAACTACTTCTATTCTTTTAATAAATCGCTATAGAATACATACTTTGCAAGATATTCGAAAAAAAGTGTTTCTCCCTAAGAGTAAAAGTGTTACTTCCGGTCCGAATTTTGAAATTTCATTTATACAAAAAATATTGCAAATCTAGTACTAAATAATTTTGTACTCTTGATAAATATATATAGAATGCATAATTTACGACATATTTGCAAAAAATCGCTATTCGATAAGAGTAAAAGTGGTACTTCCGGTCTGAATTTTGAATTTATTTTTACACAAAAGATATTGAAAATTAAGTTCTAAATACTTTTATACTCGTAATGTACCCGCCTCAAAAGCATGACTTGCGAAATATTCGCAAAAAACTGGTTTTCGATAGGAGTAAAAGACCTACTTCCGGTACGAATTTCGAAAAATGTTTTAAATAAAATTGTTCTCAATTTTAATTTTAAGTACATATGAATTCTTTCTAAATATGTTTAAATTAGTAGTTGACGAAATATTGGCAGAATTCCATTTTTTCACTGAAGTAAACTACTACTTCAGGTCAGTCGATTTTCCTGAAAATCTAATCAGTTCTCAAGATTATACCTCTAAATACAAAATTTTGAATTGATACCTATAGCGGTTTGACCGCTATCGTGGTCACACACACACACACACACACACACAGAGAGAGAGAGAGAGAGAGAGAGAGAGAGAGAGATTTAAAAAAAAACACTTTTTTAGTACCAGGGGACTTTAAAACGTGTACATCTGCAAAAATCTCGAGGTCAAAAATTTTCATCATCATAATACTTCCTTATACCATGTATAAGAAAGTAAAAACAGGATGCATACTCCTGTTATGACCTACTCGTAATCAAAAATATACTTCTAGACATTTTCCGATAAATCCAAAAAAATTGCTCCAAAGAGACAGTTAGCTAAAAAATGTGTTTAGATATTAACTAGGCGGGATCTTCTTGAATCTCGTTATGCGGAAGTAGTGTGATTTCGAGATATAGCAGATATCCAAGTTTCGAAATTACTTGATATAGAAAAAGTGGTTTTTGCAAACATCTCTCTCTCTCTCTCTCCTTCCTATCCTCTTCCTAACTCTCGCTTTGTATGACCACAAGACTTAAAATATGAAACTTTATATTTAAGAGTATAATCTACCTCTCGAGATCTGGTTAGAGTTTCGGTAAATTCGGTAGAGCGTAATTAGTAATTTACCTCACTCGAAATATCCAATTTTACCAATATCTCGGCAACTACTAAGTTTAGACGAATTTCTAAAGTATAGAAAAGTATTTAAAACAGAATTATAAAACAAGTTTATAAAAAATATCGAACTTCTTACTCGAAGTTGACTTTACATTCTTATCGGAATACAGTTATTTGTGAATATCTCCCAAAATTCTGCATTCTAGACAGATAGACTACAAGCATAAAGGATGTAAAGCTTGATTTGGAACAATACTTTTACTCTTATCGAGTAGAATCTTTTTGTAATTACCTCGCAAATTGTGCATTCTATACTAATTTGTTAAGTTGTTAAAAGTATTTAAAACTTCATTCAGAACAACTTTGTAAAACTAATTCGAATCACATACATCTATGACAGTCGTGTGATGTCGACGCCTCATTTTCTGAGCCAATATTATCCTAACAGATGGTTTGGTAGAAGCTTTTGAATTCAATGGCCAACAAAGGGAATATATCTAACAAAACTTGATTTTGTGACTCAATATGACTATCTTTATCAATATTTACTATTGCCGGGTAATTTGTAAATTTCTGTCTAATGATGATTTAGACATGACAGAAATAATAGTAGGGAAATAATAAAAACCATATATCACACATATAGAAGTAGCGGATTCTTAATACTATTTAATAAGAATTCATTGTTATGACTAGATATATGGTGTTTGTTGTACTTAAAAAGAGAAGACATGTGCATTTAAAATTCATTGCGTTTGAGCGATGGAAACAAAGATCATAAAATGCGACTATAATCAGATCGGAGGATGTAAACATTAAGAAACTTCAAAATTGGATTTACTTATTTTAAAAGGTAACTGCTTCTTTCAAACAATATAAATGTTAAAATTGTTAGCAAATAAAAATATCTTGAAAATCAGTTTAGAGCTAGAATGATGTTTACTTTTGATCAAAATGCATTGTAAAGTTCAGAAATGAATTTATATTATTGACTTGAATTGATATAATTGTACTTTTAGTGTCATTTTTTTTATTCAAGGACAACAACTGTACGTTTGTGATGACTTAAAGAATTCGTAATGTTGCCCACTGTGTAAAATGTACTTAGAAGTTGGAGAGTATATTAATACTTGGTCCTGCATAACAAGCAGATACTTCTTTAAAAAAAAAGGTGTGGCCACCACACGACTTTCTTATACGTATGAGCGTTTCAAACTATACAATTTTAAGAATTTTTTACACATAAATTATTTAAAATCCTATTCTAAGTACTTCTATTCTCTTAATAAATCGCTATAGAAGACATACTAAGTTTAAACAAATCTATAAAGAAATCAAATGTACTCAAAATTAAATTTGAGAAAAATTGTGTTAAAAAAGTTTTTCGAAATTGCTACCGGAAGTAGATCTTTTACTCTTATCGAAAATCATTTTTTTGCGAATATCTCGCAAGCCATACATTCTAGGCAGGTACAATACGAGTATAAAAGTATTTAAAAGATAAAATTAAATATCTTTTGTATGAAAAGAATTTCAAAATTCGGACCGGAAGTAGCACTTTTAATCTTACGGAATAGCGACTTTTTGCAAATATGTCGTAAATTATGCATTTTGTATATATTTATCAAGAGTACAAATGTATTTAGAGTTAGATTTGCAATGTTTTTTGTATAAATGAAATTTCAAAATTCGGACCGGAAGTAGCACTTTTACTCTTAGCGAGTAGCACTTTTTTTATAATATCTTGCAAAGTATGCATTTTATAGAGATTTATTAAGAGAATAGAAGTACTTAGAATAGGATTTTGAATAATTTTTGTATAAAAAAATTCTTTAAATTCGATACTTTGAAACGCTCATATGTATAAGAAAGTCGTGTGGTGGCCACACCTCATTTTTTTCTTTATGACAACGTTGTCTCTTATTGTAGTTGTAGTTAGCTCAAGAAAAGATCATAACTTGTCCCACTGAAAAATCCAGTTCGACTGCATTGCCAAGAAATTTGGATTTTTCCCTAATTTTACTTTCTTATACGTAGTATAAGGAAGTATTGTCATGATGAAAATTTTCGACCTCGAGATTTTTGCAGATGTCCACGTTTTGAAGTCCCCTGATACCAAAAAAGTAGTTTTTAAAAAATGTCTGTGTGTCTGTCTGTCTGTGTGTGTGTCTCTGTGTGTGTGACCACGATAGCGGTCAAACCGCTACAGATATCAATTCCAAATTTTGTATTTACGAATATAATCTCCCTCTTGAGAACTGATTAGATTTTGAGCAAAATCAGCAGACCGGAAGTAGTAGTTTACTTCAGTGAAAAAATCGAATTTTGCAAATATTTCGTGAATTACTAAGTTTAAACAAATTTATAAAGAATTCATATGTACTTAAAATTGAAATTGTGAACAATTTTATTAAAAAGGTTTTTCGAAATTCCTACCGGAAGTAGGTCTTTTACTCTTATCGAAAATCAGTTTCTTGCAAATATTTTGCAAGTCATGTTTTTTAGACAGGTACGCTACGAATATAAAAGTATTTAGAACTTAATTTCCAATATCTTTTGTATAAAAAAAATTTCAAAATTCGGATCGGAAGTATCACTTTTACTCTTACCGAATAACGATTTTTTGCAATATGTCGTAAATTATGCATTCTATGTATATTTATGAAGAATACAAAAGTATTTAGAGTTGGATTTGGAATATTTTTTGTATAAATGAAATTTCAAAATTCGGACCGGAAGTAACACTTTCATACGTATAAGAAAGTCGTGTGGTGGCCACACCTCATTTTTTGATACATGTTGTTTATTAAAGTAACAATCTGCGTTTCTACAGAGAAAACGTCAATGAGTCATAATTATTATGATCAATCAGAATTCTAAACCAAACTTTTTTTTTACTATGAAAACTTGACCTACGTTTAACAATAATGGGCTATCCACTCACTGGCTCTGTATCATCTATTTTATCGTCCATATCTACCTTTTTTCTTTGTTTTTGGAAATGATTAGTGTGTTACTTTCCTTTGAGATAGGCAGTTTGGAAAAATTGTTTTGATTGCACTAACTCTTAATTTGTTTCTATGAAGTTGGATCTGCAATAATCGTTTATTATAGTTTAAACATTTATCAACTGTAAACGCCACAGTAAAAGATATTTAATAACATTACTGAACTATAGGTTTTTCAACTAAAGGACCTAATTAACTATGTAAACTTTCTAATTCGCAAATAATATAATTTGCATTAAAATTAATTCAATACACATAGTCTTTTTAGGTAAGTTCTTATTCAGTACAAGGATTCTTTTTGTAATTTGCTAAAGTTGTCCCCGGGAATTTTAAATAATTACATTTTTTCCTTCTTGGATTTATAACCACTGTTACACATAGGTACAAAACATGGCTTTCAAAGTGTACTCAGTTAGTCAGTTATAACAAAACACTCAATTATTTAAACGAAATAATTATAACATAAAAATGGAACAAAACTGCTTTCTAGACACTTAGGAAGTATTGTCATGATGAAAATTTTCGACCTCGAGATTTTTGCAGATGTCCACGTTTTGAAGTCCCCTGATACCAAAAAAGTAGTTTTTAAAAAATGTCTGTGTGTCTGTCTGTCTGTGTGTGTGTCTCTGTGTGTGTGACCACGATAGCGGTCAAACCGCTACAGATATCAATTCCAAATTTTGTATTTACGAATATAATCTCCCTCTTGAGAACTGATTAGATTTTGAGCAAAATCAGCAGACCGGAAGTAGTAGTTTACTTCAGTTTAACAGTAATGGGCTATCCACTCACTGGCTCTGTAT
This sequence comes from Amphimallon solstitiale, assembly GCA_963170755.1. Lineage (NCBI taxonomy): Eukaryota > Metazoa > Arthropoda > Insecta > Coleoptera > Scarabaeidae > Amphimallon > Amphimallon solstitiale. The sequence continues at coordinate 128,709,385 of OY720675.1, read as the reverse complement.
CATCTATTTTATCGTCCATATCTACCTTTTTTCTTTGTTTTTGGAAATGATTAGTGTGTTACTTTCCTTTGAGATAGGCAGTTTGGAAAAATTGTTTTGATTGCACTAACTCTTAATTTGTTTCTATGAAGTTGGATCTGCAATAATCGTTTATTATAGTTTAAACATTTATCAACTGTAAACGCCACAGTAAAAGATATTTAATAACATTACTGAACTATAGGTTTTTCAACTAAAGGACCTAATTAACTATGTAAACTTTCTAATTCGCAAATAATATAATTTGCATTAAAATTAATTCAATACACATAGTCTTTTTAGGTAAGTTCTTATTCAGTACAAGGATTCTTTTTGTAATTTGCTAAAGTTGTCCCCGGGAATTTTAAATAATTACATTTTTTCCTTCTTGGATTTATAACCACTGTTACACATAGGTACAAAACATGGCTTTCAAAGTGTACTCAGTTAGTCAGTTATAACAAAACACTCAATTATTTAAACGAAATAATTATAACATAAAAATGGAACAAAACTGCTTTCTAGACACTTGCTAAATTTACATTCAACCAGCGCCTGACGAGATAACCCAGCAGATGCTCCGCTACCTCTCACTCACGTTCCACAGATTCGGCTTATTGCATTCAACGAAAATATTATGCCACTAATTTTAATTTTTTTCCTGGTTAATTAGATTTTTGTGGTCATGTCTATATATAAGAATTTACCTCATTTTTGCCAACAATATTTTTTAAATTTCTACAAAAAGTATTATTATCAAGTATTAAAGTAGAATTTTTCGCTTTTATAACTTCCATTATATATAAACCAGTTTTTCGGTATCAGGTGACTTCAAACCGTGGACATCTGTAAAAATCTCGAGGTCGAAAATTTTCGTCATCACAATACCTCTTTATACTACGAAGAAAAAAGTAAATAAACAGCTTAGTTTATGATACATGCATGTTTACGTATATACATATCTACCATAAAGACCAGTGTCCTTTACGAATTATTCTGTGTGCGTTGCCAAATTGTCCGGACGCTCGATTATCGAGAATATAAAAGACATGTGTATATTTCAAAATATACGGCACACGATGCAGCGCCTCGCGTAGAAATACCCTGAACTAATAGTATACGCAAAATGGTTATATTACATGCATATTGTCGACAAAATAGCGTCTTCCGAAATTTTGTTAAACAGCATTATATCACCATGTAAGCTTGTTAACGAAGTTTTACATGGAAAGTGCTTAGAGCGTCCATATACGGGCGCTTTATGTAGGCGGACGCTCTATTGAATGGAAATTCACAATGTACGGACGCGCTAATGATAGTAGGATATATATATAATACGTATATATATATATATATATATAATACGTATATATATATATATATACGTATATATATATATAATACGTATATATATATATATATATTGATACCCAATAAGCTGTCACCTCCGTCATTTAAATCGCGCGACCTAACCTCCACATTACAGCACTTAAATATTTTTATGAAACTTTCAAATATATCATGAGGGGAACTTCTAAAATAGGTTTCTCAAAAGAGGGGTAAAATATATTTACTTTTATTGCATATATTTTTTGCAGATACACAACAAACGATATGACTTCAGCACCATACAGATATGCGTTGTACTGACCTCCAACAACGTTGTCAATTTGTGTAGAAGTCACTACTTGCAAACAACTGATAATTTATATATAGAAAATAAAAGAAAGCAAAGCGCTGTTCATATGACTTTTATTATATGTACATATATAGGGCGGAAAATAGCGCATAAGTTAGATAATCACACACTATTGAATTTAGATCAAAATTCAGCTATTTCTATATTTAATTTTACATATTTCGAAATACAGTTTTGTTTACAGAGCGTTTTGTCATATTAATAACTTAATGGATGATTCTTTAGAAGACAATTTAATTTTACTGTGGTATATATACCCTGACCAAGCGTTGATCGTTAAAACCGTTGAAAATCTAAGAAATGTTGTACTTCCCCGGTTAAGATAAGGTGCAAAGAAGCAAATTAATTTACAACTTGCAAACCCCGTTGCGTTAGGTCATTAAAGTTGAGTTTTACTTGGCTATACTGTTTCATCTAAATTCTAGAAGATGCTAAATATAAATGTTTAAAAATGTCATATATCAATACTGAATGTTTTGAAAATTTTATTCTTTCACACTCTTCTAAACATGAAATTTCAATTAGTTATAGAGCGTCTCGCAAATAAATGTTGAGAATTTCTTGAGGGATAGTTTTTTTCCAATTCTTTTCAATTACGAGATATAATATGTTTCACTTATTTTTATTTTAGATAATTATGTAACTGAGTTTTATGGAAATTTCTCAATGTAAAATGTAGTTTACTTATATTAATTTATAAAAGAATGAGGTGTGGCCACCACAACACCTTTTTATATGTATGTGCGTTTAAAGTTATACAGAGGCTGTTGTATATTACATTTTAAATACTGTTATCTTAAAATATAAACATGCGAGTAAAGGTGTTACTTCGGGTCCGAATTTTGAGAATTTCTTTATACAAAAATTATTCAAAATCCTATTCTAATACTTCTATTCTCTTAATAAATCAGAATGCATACTTTGCGAGATATTTGCAAAAAATGCTACTCGATAAGAGTAAAAGTATTACTTCTGGTCCGAATTATGAAATTTCTGTTACACAAAAACTATTCCATCCGGTTCTAAATGCTTTTGTACTCTTGATAAATCTATCTAAAATAAATAATTTACGAAATATTTGCAAAAAATCGTTATTCCATAAAAGTAAGTCTTACTTCCGCTCCGAATTTTGAAATCCTTCTTACACTAAAATTGTTGGAAATGAAGCTTTAAATACTCTTATAGTCATAATGTATTTATCTAGAATGCATGACTTGCGAAATATTCACAAAAAGCCGATTTTCGACAAGAGTAAAATGCCTACTTCCGGTAGGATTTTCGAAAAACAATTTTGCGTAGAATTTTTCCTAAACTCATTTTAAGTACATTTGAATTCTTTATGAATTTGCTTAAACTTAGCAGTTGACGTAATATTGGTAAAATTCGATTTTTTCACTGATGTAAACTACTAAACGATTTTACTGAAAATCTAATCAGCTCTCAAGTGGGAGATTATACACGTAAATATAAAATTTGTAACTGATAGGTTTAGCCGTTTGACCGCTATGGTGGTCAGGACATACACACAGAGAGAGAGAGAGGGAGAGAGAGAGAGAGAGGGAGAGGGAGAGAGAGAGAGAATACTTCCTTATACTAAGTACACAGCTGAAAATTTTGTATCGAATTTCACAAAAATTGCTTGTTAATTACGATACACACAATACCTTGTGTATAACCTTGCCCAACAGCTTCTTTAGCATGCACTTTTCCCATTTCTCTTTTCCCTTCTATCATTTATAGTCCGGAAGATTGAAAATTTAAATAAATTATTGTGTGATTTGTTTTCACTCAAAGCAATTGTGCTATATTTGATACCCCCTTGTGAGTATTTCAACACAACTAGTTTGTGCAGCGACACACATTTGTGAGAACGACTAAAACTTTCAACAGTGTATAAGAAAGTAAGAATATAGATTATTATACATATATTGAGCAAATTCGAACTAAGAAAGAACATAAGGCTTTCTCTTTTACTTTCTTATACGCCGTATAAGGAAGTATTGTGATGACGAATATTTTCTACCTAGAGATGTTTGCAGATGTCCACGTTTTGAATTCTCTTGATACCACAAAAGTGGTTTTTAAAAAAATTCTGTTTATCTGCTTGTCACTCTCTCTCTCTCTCTCTCTCTCTCTCTCTCTCCCTCTCTCTCTCTCTCTTTCTCTCTTTCTCTCTTTCTCTCTTTCTCTTTCTCTCTCTCTCTCTCTCTCTCTCTCTCTCTCTCCCTCTCCCTCTGACCACAATAGCGGCCAAACGGCTACAGTTATCAATGCCACACGTCATATTTATGAATATAATCTCCTTCTTGAGAACTGATTAGATTTTCAGCGAAATCGGTAGAAAGGAAGTAGTAGTTTACTTCAGTTAAAAAGTAAAATTTCAATAATATCTTAGGACAGTAAGTTTAAACAAATCTCTAAAGAATACAAAAATACTCAAAAATCAATTTATTTTATTATTATTATTTCATTTATTATTATAATTTTTTTCTATAAAAAAAATGTTTCGACATTCTTACTGGAAGTAGGTTTTTATTCTTATCGAAAAATGTTTTTATAAAAATATCTGGCAAATTGTGCATTCTGTACAGATTTATTAAGTGTTTAAGAGTTGGATTTGGAGAAATTTTTATATAAAAACAATTTTCAAATTCTGACCGAAAGTAACACTTTCATTCACAGGTTTATTAAGAAGATAAGACTTAATTTGAAAAAACTTTTATATAACAAATTTGGAAGGCACATATATATTAGAAAGTAGTGTGATGCCCACACCTCATGTTTTTGCTTACCACCATATCTTACAAACGGATAAGCCTATCATTTCCAAATTTTATATTTACGAGTATAATCTCACTCTTGAAATCTGTTCAGATTTTCAGTAAAATCGGTAGACCGGAAGTAGTAGTTTATTTCTGTGAAAAAATCGAATTTTACCAATATTATGTTGCTAAGTTTAAGCAAATTTCTAAAGAATTCAAATTTACTTAAAAGTGAATTTAAAAAACAGTTTTCAAAAAACTTTTCCGAAAATCCTACCGGAAGTAGGTTTTTGTCGAGAATCTGTTTTTCGCGAATATTTCGCATGTATTGCCTTCTAGGCAAATACATTATGAGTATAAAAATATTTAAATCTTTATTTTCAACAACTTTTTTATAAAAAAAACATTCGGACCGGAAGTAATACTTTTACTCTTATCGACTAGTTTTTTTTGCAAATATCTCGCAAAATATGCATTCTATAGAGATTTATTAAGAGAATAGAAGTACTTAGAATAGGACTTTAAATGCAAAGTATAAATAGTAAATTTTTAGTACTTTTCTCTGCCAGACATTGTTTTTCATAGATTATAATTCTAAAAATGTGCGTTAATATGTAGAAATCATTTAAACGAGTCATGTTTTTCCTAATTGCGCCCATAAGAGTTCTCGTTACTCGTTATTTCATAGGAATTTTTCATAAATTGTAAAATCTTCGACGAAAAATCATTATATTTCAGAAAAGTAAAAAATCGCCTAATATATCTTGATGTTAATTTAATCAGCTCTTAAAGGTATGTAAGGGAAGCATTGCATTCTTTTACGGATAAAACATGTTTCTGTTGGTTCGTCCTTCCAGAACAGTCTGTATAAATGAAAATATTGTTGGATTGCACAGTTCATGGTTATCTATAAAATATTTTGCTTCTACATTATTAGATATTGATAATTAATTTTGTCATCACTTCGGTGGGTATAATAGACACATATTTTAAAATATTAATTAAAGAATTGTGAGTGATTCTATGCTGGTCTTACAAAAAGCTTATATACTACTATTTCTTTTCGTTCACAGAAAGAGAAATCAAATAAGTCTATTCTTCTTTAGTTAAAACTTTCCAACATACTTTAAAAAAAAAAGTATTCTTAAAAAGTTGTAATCACAATTTTATGAAACGTCTACATTTGGATACAATTTATAAATACAAGAAATTAAGATCATTTAAAACTCGTAGAATTAAATTGCAAATACATCAGAATCCAAAGATTCTATTCCTTATTAATCAGAAGGAGTAAAAAATAGTGTAACGAACGTCTTACGTACTAGTGTATACAATTACTGTAATATTTTATTTATTTAATAATAAAACCTGTTCTAGGGGTGATAAGAGCGAAATTTTAAATTTCTTTATATAAGAAAATAAGCTCTGCTAATATTTCAACGTTAATCGATTAGAGATTTGATGAAAATACGAATTTAAACGGGAAAAATGATGTGACCTTAAGGTTTTTTAATATTTATTTTTCATTACTGCAATAAATAATTTAAGGAAATAATGCATTTTAGTTTTATCATTCTGATTTTTTTTTTAAATATAAGTATATCTTTTGACGGGTCAGCGTCAGGTTAGGGCTAGATGGTACAAGTAAGTACCTTGAAGAATTCTTCAAGCTAAAGCAACATGAGCAACATTTACAAGCACTCCGAAAGATGTCTTGTGTAACAATGAACAAGATGTCTCAAGCTACAACTTGCATGGTTCCAAGCAAAATCTACATTTTGACAAAGACAGCAGAAATCTACAGTTTATATTAAAAAGAGTCAACGACACTATTTTCTTTTTTTATATTGTATTATATTGTAAGACTTTAAACAATAATGAAATTAAATTATAGAGAATATAAGACATGAGTTTTGCGAATTCGCAAATAAAGGAAATGAAATACATGTTTTTATATATTTTTAATATTATAACTGAATGCAATAAATTCAAAATAAATTCTCATGCAAAAATCTATTCGTATTGCGATTAAACTAATTAATGGATCGCTACTAATTTTATTTGCAATTAATTACACTGCTACACTGCTAATAATAATAATCGTAAAGGAATATTTGCTTATAATAATCAAAAAGGTAAATAATTGCTTTTCGTTAAGCGTAGCGCCTTTAAAAATATTATTGATACAATGCTTCCTTAAATAAATACAAAAAATATAATACTCTTACATGATCGCGCAGTGCATGTCTTTCCATGCAGATATTTCACAGAAGTCAAATCGAACAGTTTGTATCCAGCAGAAATATATAAAAAGCGATATATTATAAACAGCGACAGAGTTATATTGTGCATATTATTGATAGAAGTCAAATCGAACGTTTTGTATCCAGAAGAAATATATAAACCGCGCTATGTCATCAATAACGACAGAATTACATTGTGATAGAATTAACTTCAATGTTGCCATTTATCAGAGGTGACAAGATGCGGCTCGTATCAATTTGTGTGCATATATCTGATGGAGGTGAAGTCGTGCGGGTGGTATCTAGCTTGAAAAGCGATGCTAGCGTCAGCGACAAATGCCCGAACTAAAAGATTGTTTTGCGGGTATATATGGCTAAAATGACCTCCACAATAAATTTTGGCAGACGACTTCTACTGACATCTAAGGACCATTGAAAGCAAAAGCAAGGCAAATCGTTATGACTTCCATTTTTGGAGGACAGAACGTTATATATGAAGTAACAACGTATTTCGTATATCTACTTTTGAGGTAACAACGATACACTCATCAATATATATATATATATATATATATATATATATATATATATATATATAGTGCGTTCATGATGAAAAGAACAAATTCGTTTAAAATTCAAGTAATTATTTTGCAGAAAAACGCTCGGACAGGTCGATTAGTATTTTTAGTTGTGAATTTTTTGACATAAGAAAATTATATACAGGATGTCTAAAGAAGAACATATGCAGCAATCATTGTTTTTTTTTAATGGAACAGCCTGTTAATTATGCCATATTTCAATTGTATTGTAAATTCTCAACACTTTTTGTGTAACATACCATATCCTCAAAATCAGCGGTTTTCGGAATAATGATGTTTGAAATGTGTTAAATTAAAAAAATATATGAAAATCGATTAATTTGAAGTAGAGTTTCTTGTTGAAGATAAAATTTTCAATACCAGGTTGTTTTTGTTGGCTTTTAAAAAAATGTTCAAGGTGCCCTTGTTCAATTTAAACATTTTATTTCATTACCTATGTGTATTTTAATTTATCACAAAACTCATTATTCCGCAAACCGCTGATTTTGGGAATATGGTATGTTACACAAAAATGTGTTTAATGTGTTTAGAATTTACCCTACAATTTAAAAATGGCATAATATACAGGGTGTTTCATTTAAAAAAACCAATGATTGCTGCATATATTTTTCTTTAGACAGCCTGTATATAATTTTCTTATGTCAAAAAATTCTAAACTAAAAATACTAATCGACCTATCCGAGCGTTTTTCTGCAAAATAATTACCTGAATTTTAAACGAATTTGTTCCTTTCATCATGAACGTACTGTATACATATACCTACGAGTAAAGAATAGAACAGGAGAGAGTCTCCTTAATAATAATATTTGTCCAAATTTGGTAACTAAATATGGCCGCCGCAATGCCTAGGCGTGCATAAATATTTTGTAGAGGGTATATGTACACTTCCTGTGTTCTCGATAATCATTTAGAATAGGTTGTTAGTCCAAAAATAATTAAAGAAATATCGTGAGTGTATTATGTTTTCAATTCTTTTCTTCTTTTTAATATATTATAAACGGGTTTAAATGAAATCTGCGTCAAAAATATGACAAATATTAAATGACTTGGATATATATGTTACGACACTGAACACATAATCAGACATGTCAGATATATGACAATTTATTTAAAATACCTCTTTTTAAATTATTATTGCCTATGTTGAATGCCAATGAAATAACTTACCGATGAAGAGAAAAATTAATATTCTTTGTTCTTGCCGTTTTAGAACGACCACAAGCCACACAATTGACCATTATAGAAACACTAAAATGTCATTTTTGACATAACCGGACATAACTGACCTACCGAAAAGGGTAACTCCGTCTAAAAAATACCTATTTCCACACCACGTTATGCTCTCTCCTGTTCTATTCTTTACTCGTAGATATATACCGTAGTCGACAAATTTTAATTTCGGTTTACAGCAATACTACCTATCTATCCCATGCAGAAGATGACCTTATAACATGCAGCGATGCCTGCTTGCCAACAGTGGTGGGAGAACTGACGCAGTGTCGGGGAGCCTCACATTTGATAGCGAACGTTTTCCGAGTGTACTTAGCAGCCTCGCTATATGTTTATCTTTAGTTTAGTTCATCTTGCTCTTTTTCTCTTTCTACTTTCGAATCAGAAATTAAAATTTGTCGACTACGGCATATAAATATAAATATATTAAAATTCGTTGCCAAATATACAAATGTATTGAAAAAATGAATATCTTCTTGGTAGTAGTGGCAAATGATGAGCAAAAGTAATAACAATATAAATATGTCATTTAGAATACATTGACAAATGTAGAATGTAAATCAAATATGTATGAATGAAAATTTAAACAATAAGCATAGGACAATCGGTATTACTTATGCAGTTCCATTAAAAGGTTTAGGTCTACCTTAAACTGTTCAATTAATGCAATTACATAAATAATAACGATCCAAGTATGTAATTAAAGGAATTACGAGTAGAGCTGTTGGTATTATGACAATATAGAATGTAAAATAAGTCGTGTATAAATGAAAATGTAAGCATATATATATATATATATATATATATATATATAATTAAATTTCTTGGACGATTTAGAGGTCATACTAATTTCAAATTAATTTAAAATTAGTTTAATTGTTAATTAGGTAATTTTTAATATCTTTAAAAATTACCCAGCGGTCCAGGAATCGAACCCGAAATCTCCCGATTACTAGTCAGGTGTGTTAACCACTACACTACCACGGGCTTCGGTCTCGACTACTTTAAATTGTACTGATATACATATACATATACATATAGCAAGTAACAGATGGAAAGTATTGCTGGTATACCAGCGTATATAAGCACCGAAACGTCCATGTGCTGTATATGATAAATAATTCTAAATTTTTTTCTTGACCTTATTCACATATTCATGTGCATATATATATAATTAAATTTCTTGGACGATTTAGAGGTCATATTAATTTCAAATTAATTTAAAATTAGTTTAATTGTTAATTAGGTAATTTTTAATATCTTTAAAAATTACCCAGCGGTCCAGGAATCGAACCCGAAATCTCCCGATTACTAGTCAGGTGTGTTAACCACTACACTACCACGGGCTTCGGTCTCGACTACTTTAAATTGTACTGATATACATATAGATAGATAGATAGATAGATAGATAGATAGATAGATAGATTTATTCCATTATACAAAGCGTAGAACACGTCAACATACAAATACAAACATGAATGTAATGTATATATAAAATATTAATAATACAACAAGTAACAAACTCAAAACAAAATAACGAACGATTGTTTTAGTGCATCAAATTAAGCTGCACCGGCTTCGAAAAAAAATCCTTAACATTATACAAAGCTTCACCTATTAGGTATTGTTTTAGTTTATGTCTATATTGATAAAAACCTAAATCTCTGATTGTGGATGGAATGTGATTATAAATTTTGACACATTGGTATATAACATTTTTTTGTAATTTAGTGGAGTGCATTTTAGGTGGCATTAAAATGCCATTTTTTAACCCTCTTGTTTCATGAGTGTGATTAATTTCATACTTTTTAAAAAACTCATTGTAGTGCAATTTCACAAATAGTGCACTCTCTAAAACAAATATAGATGGCAATGTAAGTAGTCCGTTCTTTATAAATATGTTTCTACAAGAGTCTCTAGGATGTAAATTAAATAATGTTCTTATACAGGCCTTTTGTAGAAGGAAGAGTCTTTCTACTCCCACTGCATTGCCCCAAAACAGGACGCCGTACCGAAGCGCTGAATAAACGTACGCGTAATAAACACTCATCGCGGCCTCTGCACTGACATTGCGCACAATAATTCGCAAAGTATAATTGCACATATACATATAGCAAGTAACAGATGGAAAGTATTGCTGGTATACCAGCGTATATAAGCACCGAAACGTCCATGTGCTGTATATGATAAATAATTCTAAATTTTAACACACCTGACTAGTAATCGGGAGATTTCGGGTTCGATTCCTGGACCGCTGGGTAATTTTTAAAGATATTAAAAATTACCTAATTAACAATTAAACTAATTTTAAATTAATTTGAAATTAGTATGACCTCTAAATCGTCCAAGAAATTTAATTATATATATATGCACATGAATATGTGAATAAGGTCAAGAAAAAAATTTAGAATTATTTATCATATACAGCACATGGACGTTTCGGTGCTTATATACGCTGGTATACCAGCAATACTTTCCATCTGTTACTTGCTATATGTATATGTATATGTATATCAGTACAATTTAAAGTAGTCGAGACCGAAGCCCGTGGTAGTGTAGTGGTTAACACACCTGACTAGTAATCGGGAGATTTCGGGTTCGATTCCTGGACCGCTGGGTAATTTTTAAAGATATTAAAAATTACCTAATTAACAATTAAACTAATTTTAAATTAATTTGAAATTAGTATGACCTCTAAATCGTCCACGAAATTTAATTATATATATATGCACATGAATATGTGAATAAGGTCAAGAAAAAAATTTAGAATTATTTATCATATACAGCACATGGACGTTTCGGTGCTTATATACGCTGGTATACCAGCAATACTTTCCATCTGTTACTTGCTATATGTATATGTATATGTATATCAGTACAATTTAAAGTAGTCGAGACCGAAGCCCGTGGTAGTGTAGTGGTTAACACACCTGACTAGTAATCGGGAGATTTCAGGTTCGATTCCTGGACCGCTGGGTAATTTTTAAAGATATTAAAAATTACCTAATTAACAATTAAACTAATTTTAAATTAATTTGAAATTAGTATGACCTCTAAATCGTCCAAGAAATTTAATTATATATATATGCACATGAATATGTGAATAAGGTCAAGAAAAAAATTTAGAATTATTTATCATATACAGCACATGGACGTTTCGGTGCTTATATACGCTGGTATACCAGCAATACTTTCCATCTGTTACTTGCTATATGTATATGTATATGTATATCAGTACAATTTAAAGTAGTCGAGACCGAAGCCCGTGGTAGTGTAGTGGTTAACACACCTGACTAGTAATCGGGAGATTTCGGGTTCGATTCCTGGACCGCTGGGTAATTTTAAAAGATATTAAAAATTACCTAATTAACAATTAAACTAATTTTAAATTAATTTGAAATTAGTATGACCTCTAAATCGTCCAAGAAATTTAATTATATATATATGCACATGAATATGTGAATAAGGTCAAGAAAAAAATTTAGAATTATTTATCATATACAGCACATGGACGTTTCGGTGCTTATATACGCTGGTATACCAGCAATACTTTCCATCTGTTACTTGCTATATGTATATGTATATCAGTACAATTTAAAGTAGTCGAGACCGAAGCCCGTGGTAGTGTAGTGGTTAACACACCTGACTAGTAATCGGGAGATTTCGGGTACGATTCCTGGACCGCTGGGTAATTTTTAAAGATATTAAAAATTACCTAATTAACAATTAAACTAATTTTAAATTAATTTGAAATTAGTATGACCTCTAAATCGTCCAAGAAATTTAATTATATATATATGCACATGAATATGTGAATAAGGTCAAGAAAAAAATTTAGAATTATTTATTATATATATATATATATATATAAATATAATCAATAAAGGAATTATCGCGGATACATAAAATAAGAAAAAGAGAGAGATTTTTTTACCCAATATTCTCTTTTCTTGTTTTATATAAATATATATATAATATTCAAAAAAAATACTGTATAATTTCTTTTTTTTTGAATTTTCTTGGTGTAGCGGCCTCAATTAAAAATTACTAATCGTAATAAAACAAAACTCTTTTAACGCTTCGACTTTTTATTAAGTCTTTCTCAAAATATTAAAAATGTTTACACAGAAATACAAACATACTGTTGTCAAAACCACAACTGCAGTAAATAAGGACAAAACAATAACTACAGAACATTAATAAAATTTATTTTATTTATTATAATAATGAAAAAACGTGGACTTACCAAAGTCATTTCCCAGTGAATATCATGTTTGAAAAGGTATTTGATGTATGCTTTTCTTACATTTTATTGTAGTTGTTTTTACATTGGTGTTGGAAAGCAAAAAAACTTTTATTCCTTTTCATAATTGAATTAATTTTTAAAATTGTAATCGGTTATTAAATGACTGTGTGTGTTTGGTGCTTGCTAAATGTATTGAAATCCTGCTTCAAAGTGTATGTCTGTTTATTTCGCTTAAATTTTTTTGAAATTTTTTACTTTATGAATATAAAAATAGTTATTTTCAACGGAGATAAGGTGTCATTTTGTTTTTAACCGTTCAATGATACACTTCACAGTGTTTTCAAAAAGGAAAATTTATTTTTTTAAAAACGTAACGAGGTGTTAACCAGAATAATTTTAACGTGTTTTTTGTTGTGTTCCGTCTAAAGTTTTTAATGGAGTTTAATCTGTGAACATCATTATCATAACCACTGTTAAGACCAATAATGTTACTCAATCCTAAAGAAATGTTGTGTATCATGTGATATTGTCCACACAAACAGTTCGCATTTTGATGCCCTGATGAAGTCATATGTACGAAATATTGGCAGAAAGAATAAAGAACTAAAGCACAACCAGTTTATGATTGCTAGATTCTTCAAGAACCCATTATTCCTGTGTTCTAACGGCAAAGACTTCTTTTTTTTCTCTTATATATATATATATACCGGGTGTCCACACGAAAATTTTATATTGAATTATTTCTGGTGTTTTTGAAGACAAAAACTTGAAATTTTGGGTGGTTGTTCAGGATATAAGGGGACAATGAATAGTGTATTTCATACCGCCCCATCGGGTCACCCGCCGCCGCCGGCCACCCCCACTCCAATATTTTAAATGACACCCTGTATTTTTTTTGGTGGTTTTGAAAGAACACAATTTTCTTGATATTCCTATGTGAAAAAACTAGTAACACACATTATGACATTTATGAGATATTTAAATTTAAAAGTTTCAGATATCAGAAATTATTAACTCCGAAAAATCATAAGTTGGTCATGGAAATACTTAAAACAAGATTTATTCACAACATTTTATTTAAATTAAATGCTCAAATTGTTCACCGTTTACATTTAAACATAAATAAAGTCTATTTTCAAAAGCATTTCTAACATTTTCGAACACTTGTGGCGTTAAATTTCGACATTCCTCTGTTATTCTATTACGTAAATCAGCTATTGATTGTGGCGGTGTCTTATAAACAACAGACTTCAAATGTCCCCACAAAAAGAAATCTAGGGGAGTTAAATCGGGGGAGCGAGCTGGCCATTCAATAGAGCCCCTACGTCCAATCCAATGTCCTGGGAAAATATTATCCAAATAATTCCTAACGTCTAAACAGTATTGTGGCCCAGCTCCATCTTGTTGAAAATATAATTGCTCCTCCTCTATTTCATTCAAGCTTTCTTCTAGACACTGTATGATAAGAGGATGTATTAGCTCTTCCAAAAATTGTAAGTACTTAGGTCCATTTAAATTTTCCTGGAAGAATATCGGGCCAATTACTTGGTTATTAAGAATTCCAGCCCATACATTAATTTTTTGGGGATATTGTGTGTTGCCTTCTCGGAAAAAATGGGGTTTTACGTCGCTCCAATATCGACAGTTGTGTCTATTCACAAGACCATTTAAGTAAAAGCAACTTTCATCACTAAAGCAAATACTTCGCAAAACATTTCCATTTTGCCGAATCATATCTGTCATTATTTCACAAAATTCGACTCTTCTGTCGAAATCACCGTCACCCAACTCTTGGTGAAGTTGAATTTTATAAGGGTGCATTTTGTTTAATTTTAATATCTTATGGCAGGTTGATTTTGGCACTCCCGAAACTTCGGATAATTTTCTCAACGACAGCTCTGGGTCTAAATTAAAATGCCCAAGAACTGCTAGTTGCATAGCTTCATTTAGTACACCACAATTATTGGTATTCCGTTTTTTATTATTTACAGATCCAGTTTGCAAAAATTTTTCTATTAGCGTTCTGACATAAGCAACAGATACGTTCCTGTTTGGATGGTTTTCATTGAATAACGTCGCCGCTTGGGAATAATTTTTGTTTGCAATCCCATACAAAATCACTATTTCAGTTCTCTCTTCAAGAGTATAAACCATTTCAGCGAAAAAGCCGAAACTTTAAGAACAATTTTACAAGTATTAATATTAATGAAACACAAAAGTCACTATTTTGACAATTCTAATTTAAAGCAAACTATTTCCATGACTAACTTATGATTTTTCGGAGTTAATAATTTCTGATATCTGAAACTTTTAAATTTAAATATCTCATAAATGTCATAATGTGTGTTACTAGTTTTTTCACATAGGAATATCAAGAAAATTGTGTTCTTTCAAAACCACCAAAAAAAAATACAGGGTGTCATTTAAAATATTGGAGTGGGGGTGGCCGGCGGCGGCGGGTGACCCGATGGGGCGGTATGAAATACACTATTCATTGTCCCCCTATATCCTGAACAACCACCCAAAATTTCAAGTTTTTGTCTTCAAAAACACCAGAAATAATTCAATATAAAGTTTTCGTGTGGACACCCGGTATATATATACAGTGTGTCCAGATTTCGATGCTCACCATTGATATATCGGTTATTAGAAGACATAGAGGAACGGTTAAATGGGGAATGTTTTGCATAATTCAATGCTCGCAACAAATCTCATTTCAAATTCATTCGGACTTTTTACAATTTTGAGATATTTTGAAAAAAACCAATATTTGCCGATTTGAATTTTCCTTAATAACTCGATAACGCCTAATGTGATCACTTTTAAAATCTAACATTTTGAGACACTCTTTCAAGACAAATTTTTTGGTGTTAACAGTAAACCCCGATTTTCATTTGTTTCCAAGTTCTTAGCGCTATCTTTTATTTTTCTTAAGGCGGCCATATTAGATTTTTAATTAGTTAGATAGTCCTTGAAAATAGCTTTTCAATAATGTACAACATACCTATTAAATCTTTATTTATACGAGAGATATAAACATAAGAATAAAATTTCACTCTAATACGAAATTAGTTGGCTATGAAATTAAATGGTAGTGTAAAACAGACGATAAATAAGCTCTGTCATTATTGACATGTAAAAGTGCAGTGAAATTGGTGGGAAATTTAGAACTTTGTGGAAATAATTACCGTTAAGCATCGAGAATAATAAGAACTGATATTGGCACACCCATTTTCAAATGAAGTGAAGGTTGATATGTTGGAAGTTTATTTCAAAGTAAATAGAATCTCTGAAAATGCTTGCACAAGTTACACTCAGTGTTTTCCGGAAAGACCACAACCACACCGGACAATTTTTAGCAGTATAATCAGAAATTTAGTGAACTATGGAAGCTTTGAACAAAAAAGATCTATTAACAATGCTGATAAACTTCAAAATAATATTTTACAATGTTATGAACAATCCAAGTACATCAGTACGTCGAGTGGCTCGAGAAACTGGAATTCCTAAATCTAGTGTTTACAGAACGTTGAGAAAAAACAAATACCACCCATACAAACCAACAATTGTGCTGGGTTTAAGCGATAATGGCTATCAGCGAAGATTACAATTTAGCAGGTGGTATCCACAAAAATGTAAAGATGATACTGATAATATAATAAAAAACAAAAAAGGAGTCAATAAAAGTTTGTATGTACCAATCAAACCACACCAGAGTTTAAAACCAAATAGAACTTGAAATCTTCGTTGCTTTACCAAATGTGGATTTCCAGTAGACCAATGATGATAGTTATGTCTATTGAACACTCCGCAGTTGATAAACCGTGTTTCATCTGTCCAAAGTATTTTCCTAGGAAAATCAGTATCATCTTCACATTTTTGTAGACACCACCTGCTAAATTGGAATTGTATGGGTGGTATTTGTTTTTTCTCAACGTTCTGTAAACATTAGAGTCCGGAATTCCAGTTTCTCGAGCCACTCGACTACTAATGTACTTGGATTGTTCATAACATATTGTAAAATATTATTTTGAAGTATATTAGCATTGTTAACTTGATCTTTTTTGTTCGAAGCTTCCATAGTGAAATTTTATTCAAATGTTCATATCTCTCATATAAATAAAGATTTATTAGGCATGTTGTGCATTATTGAAAAGATATTTTAAGGGCTATTTAACTAATTAAAAATCCAATATAGCCACCGTAAGAAAACCAAAGATAGCGCTAAGATCTTGGAAACAAATGAAAATCGGGGTTTACTGTTAACACCAAAAAATTTGTCTCAGAAAAGTGTCTGAACAATGTTAGAGTTTAAAAGCGATCGCATTGGGCGTTATCGAGTGATTGAGGAAAATTCAAATCGGCAAATATTGTTTTTTTCAAAATATCTCAAAATTGTAAAAAGTCCGAATGAATTTAAAATGAGATTTGTTGCGAGCATTGAATTCTGCAAAACATTCCCCAGAATGGGTTTAACCGTTCCTCTATGTGTTCTAATAACCGATATACCAATGGTGAGGATCGAAATCTGGATACACTGTATACATTATATATATATATATATATATATATATATATATATATATAAAAGAAAAGAAATATTGCGGATAATGGAATAATGAAGTAAAGAATTTAATGGGTTAACTCCGCTGAAAATGCAACTGCGGACACGTGTTTCGAACTACTTGGTTCTCGTCAGCGCAGTGTAGCCAAGGAATAGGATGGGATAACCTTGGAGCTGAAAAACATCAAACATTAAATTCTTTACTTCATTATTCCATTATCCGCAATATTTCTTTTCTTTATTATTATCCCATGGGTTCAGATGGCGTGCAGGTGGACAAATGTCTACCTCGCGGCGACGTTAGATTCATCCTCAATATCGAGGACACTCTAGCTGAAGCCTCAATTGGTAGGCTGTCCTCTGTGTATGTCTCTGATTGATGTTTTTCAGCTCCAAGGTTATCCCATCCTATTCCTTGGCTACACTGCGCTGACGAGAACCAAGTAGTTCGAAACACGTGTCCGCAGTTGCATTTTCAGCGGAGTTAACCCATTAAATTCTTTACTTCATTATATATATATATATGTATTGAAAAATTCAAAAGATTCTTGGTAGTAGTGGCATACAATGAAGTAAAAGTAATAACAATATGACAACTGGTTGTCAATTAGAAAACAATGACAAATATAAAATGCAAATCACAATGTATAATTGAAAATGTAATCAAATAAGCAATAGGACAGTCGGGATTACTTATATAGTCACATCAAAAGGCTTGGGATTTACCACAAACTGTTCAGTCAATGCAATTATACAAATAACAACGACGCAACTATGTAATGAAAAATTAAGAGTAGAACTGTTGATATTATAACAATATAGAATGTAAAATCAGTCATGTATAAATGTAAATGAAAGCAAATAAGCATAGGACAATCGCCATTACCCATGTAATCCTATCAAATTGGATTAGGTTCACCTAAACATGTACAATCTGATTGAAATACATAGACAATCAACGATGCAACTATGTATGTGTTAAGATGTATTTGTAGCTACAGACATATATGTTTCTACCTAGTTTGGTTTCGTCAGTGCAGCATAACAAAGAAGGTGTATGTTAAAGCATTAATATGTGTTGAATAAAAATTATATAGTATTACCTTAAAATGTCAATCCAAAATGTCCAAGTGTAAAACAACTGTGCACTTACTTAATACTGTGTAATGCCTTATTTCAACCAGGCAGTTAATAAAATATATTACAATTCTTTGCCAAATATACAAATGTATTGAAAAATTCAAAAGATTCTTGGTAGTAGTGGCATACAATGAAGTAAAAGTAATAACAATAAGACAACTGGTTGTCAATTAGAAAACAATGACAAATATAAAATGCAAATCACAATGTATAATTGAAAATGTAATCAAATAAGCAATAGGACAGTCGGGATTACTTATATAGTGACATCAAAAGGCTTGGGGTAAATCCTATCAAATTGGATTAGGTTCACCTAAACATGTACAATCTGATTGAAATACATAGACAATCAACGATGCAACTATGTATGTGTTAAGATGTATTTGTAGCTACAGACATATATGTTTCTACCTAGTTTGGTTTCGTCAGTGCTGTCCTATTGCTTATTTGATTACATTTTCAATTATACATTGTGATTTGCATTTTATATTTGTCATTGTTTTCTAATTGACAACCAGTTGTCATATTGTTATTACTTTTACTTCATTGTATGCCACTACTACCAAGAATCTTTTGAATTTTTCAATACATTTGTATATTTGGCAAAGAATTGTAATATATTTTATTAACTGCCTGGTTGAAATAAGGCATTACACAGTATTAAGTAAGTGCACAGTTGTTTTACACTTGGACATTTTGGATTGACATTTTAAGGTAACACTATATAATTTTTATTCAACACATATTAATGCTTTAACATACACCTTCTTTGTTATGCTGCACTGACGAAACCAAACTAGGTAGAAACATATATGTCTGTAGCTACCAATACATCTTAACACATACATAGTTGCATCGTTGATTGTCTATGTATTTCAATCAGATTGTACATGTTTAGGTGAACCTAATCCAATTTGATAGGATTACATGGGTAATGGCGATTGTCCTATGCTTATTTGCTTTCATTTACATTTATACATGACTGATTTTACATTCTATATTGTTATAATATCAACAGTTCTACTCTTAATTTTTCATTACATAGTTGCGTCGTTGTTATTTGTATAATTGCATTGACTGAACAGTTTGTGGTAAATCCCAAGCCTTTTGATGTGACTATATAAGTAATCCCGACTGTCCTATTGCTTATTTGATTACATTTTCAATTATACATTGTGATTTGCATTTTATATTTGTCATTGTTTTCTAATTGACAACCAGTTGTCATATTGTTATTACTTTTCCTTCATTGTATACCACTACTACCAAGAATCTTTTGAATTTTTCAATACATTTGTATATTTAGCAAAGAATTGTAATGTATTTTATATATATATATATATATATATATATATATATATATATATATATACAGTGCCCGCGGAAAAGTCTGCACCATATGGAAAAAAAATTTACTCTTTTAATTTTTAAAATTATTTTTTTGTAGTTTGTTTTTGCATAATTAGAAACCAAAAACTAACCTAAAATATTTAACATATCGCATTTGCTTCAATGCGTAAATGTCATTTAAAAATTACCAACGTCCAAACGTGCCATTATTTGTCAAAATATAAGAAGATGCCATAAGAAAAAGTTGTTTGTACTTTCGCGGACATCCTAAATCCAAAGTTTCCTACAAAAATTTTAATTTTAATTTTTTTTTCATAATTTTGTAAAAAAACGCCTGTATATTTTTTAAGTGTATTTTTCTCTCGAATTCTGATAAAAACCTATGTTACCATGTAATAAACAAAAAAAAACAATTTGTATTTCAGAATAAGGTATATTTTTTTTAAATAAACGATTTCGTTAAGAAAAGTGGAGGACATTCTTGGACTATTTTCATATTTTCGTATATTAAAAATGTTTATTTTTCAAACATAATGGTCAAAAAACCTAGAAAATAACACTAGTTGTAAGATTAGAACATGTTATGTACCTAGCCTTGTTTGTTTTAAGCAAAATTTCCTTTAGTATCTCTAAAGCAGGAAATAACAAGCTTATTCTTAAACTTCGATAAATTCACAAGTAGGCCTAGAAAATAATTGCAAATTCTAGACATAAACAACTAAATAAATGTCAGTTTTGTGTATTTCTCTAATAGATTTGTTTTAAAATGTTATCCATGGAAGAAAAAATAGAAATCATTTTAATTCACGGAGAAAATAGAACCAACAGGGATACGGCAAATATTTTTAATCAAAGACACCCTAACAAATTCGTTTCGCACTCTACTGTTGGTCGTATTGTAGATAAGTTCAAGTCATCCGGTTCAGTTCTAAATGATTTTAAGAAGCCACATGTAAACTGGCAAGTTCAGCAGCATGAAGAACATGTATTATTAGATGTAGTAGAGCATAAAACTACATCAATTGCTGCTATTTCCAACAGAACTAGGGCAAAAGAGACTACAGTGAAAAAATTTTTAAAGAAACATAAGTACCGTCCATTTAAGCCAAAATATGTCCATATACTAAAAGAACGAGATTTTAACGCAAGATTTGATTTTTGTATGTGGTTTCAAGGAGAGCTCGAAGAAAACCGTCGTTTCCCCAAAGAAATCATGTTCTCGGACGAAGCAACGTTCTCTTCCAATGGAACGGTGAGTTCGCAGAACTGCAGATGGTGGGCTGATGAAAACCCTAACTTTATCATCGAATGCAGGGACCAATATTCTTTTAAAACAAATGTTTGGTGTGGTATTTTTTATGGTAGATTGATTGGACCCTATTTTTTCCACGAAAATTTAAATTCGCAAAGGTACTTGAACTTTCTCATGACCGAAATAACCGATTTAATTGATGATATGGTATTGGAAGAAAGATCTGTCTTATGGTTTCAGCAAGACGGCCGCATCTATATATAGTACACTGGCGGTGAGGAGTTATTTAAATAAATTTTTTGGAAACAAATGGATTGGCAGATATTCAGCGTATCCATGGCCAGCGAGATCCCCTGACCTAACTCCGTTAGATTTTTCGTTGTGGGGTTATCTAAAAGAGAAAGTGTACCGCAAACGACCATTTCGAAACATTGAACATCTAGAAAACACAATACGTGACGTTTGCCTAGAAATTCCGGCCACATATTTTTTAAACATTACAAGAGAGTTCTCTAGAAGGATCATCAAATGTATTGCAAGAGAAGGGAGACATACAGAACTGTAGTATTGTTAACATTTTTTTATTCATTTAGTTTAACTGTATAGTAACGGTGTTTTTGTAAAATTGGAATTGTTGACTACGCTTACTTGTGAATTTATTTAATTTTTAGAATTAGAATTGGTTTTTTTTGAAATTAACTTTGTTAGTTGAAATAAAATTACTTTTTTTTCTCATTTTTAAAAGGTTATTTTCTAGCTTTTTTGACCATTATGTTTTTTAATTTATATTTAATGGTACATACGAAAATATGAAAATAGTCCAAGAATGTCCTCCACTTTTCTTAACGAAATCATTTATTTAAAAAAAATATACCTTATTCTGAAATACAAATTGTTTTTTTTTGTTTATTACATGGTAACATAGGTTTTTATCAGAATTCGAGAGAAAAATACACTTAAAAAATATACAGGCGTTTTTTTACAAAATTATGAAAAAAAAATTAAAATTAAAATTTTTGTACGAAACTTTGGATTTAGGATGTCCGCGAAAGTACAAACAACTTTTTCTTATGGCATCTTCTTATATTTTGACAAATACTGGCACGTTTGGACGTTGGCACTTTTTAAATGACATTTACGCATTGAAGCAAATGCGATATGTTAAATATTTTAGGTTAGTTTTTGGTTTCTAATTATGCAAAAACAAACTACAAAAAATAATTTTAAAAATTAAAAGAGTAAATTTTTTTTCCATATGGTGCAGACTTTTCCGCGGGCACTGTATATATACAGGGTGGGGCACCTCATTTCCGTCGGTTTATATACGAAAAGCGGTAATATGTTTTATTTTTATTTTTATTACAGGTTGTGTGGGTTCATTAGGGGCACGTTTTAAAATTATTTTGAAATATACAGAGTGATCCAAAAAAATTTGGCACACCAAAGTTATGAAAATTTAAATGGAACACCCTGTATATTATGGGATATTTTGATGCTATAGGCTAAATTAAGGCCACTTACTGTTATATTCCCTATACCTAACTCAACCTCTTTTCGAAATATTTCACTATTTTTGAAAATGTAGATCAAAATTTCAGAGACATTGCTGTCTTCCATATTTGAGCGAATTATTTTAAATTGTATTTATAGTTTACTCAAAGCATTAGACTATAAGATAAGCTAAAGTTGATATCTAAAAATTATACAAGGTGTTTAAAAACTACATTTGTGTTTTGACTAACATTAAATGCAAATAACTTTCATATTTTAAATGGAACACCCTGTATTTATTACAATACTTAGATTCTAATTTTAATTGTTTTTAAAACTGTATTAGGGTTTCCTATACCTATCTCTTATAGTTTTTTGGTAATTTAGGATTTTCAATTTCAAACACTAATTTCTTGCAACATATTTTTCAAAATGCTAATATTTATTAACCTATCGGGTTGATTGGTTTTGTTTCACATTAATTAAAAGGCGTCATAACTAGGTAAATAAAAAATACATACTTTATTAAACAAACAACAAACTTAAATTGTAAAAGAAAACTAATGTTTTAACAAGTGCTCGAAATGATGTCCATCTGTTTCAACGCATAATCGAATTCTCTCTTGAAAGGACTGTTTAACTCTTGTTAAAATATTTGGTGTATCCGCGATAATTCTTTTATTGAGTATATATATATATATATATATATATATATAAAATATATTACAATTCTTTGCCAAATATACAAATGTATTGAAAAAATGAATGAAAATCTTCTTGGTAGTAGTGGCATACAATGAAATAAAAATAATAACAATATGACAACTGGTTGTCAATTAGAAAACAATGACAAATATAAAATGTAAATCAAAATGTATAAATGAAAATGTATTCAAATAAGCATAGGACGATCGGTATTACTTATATAGTCACATCAAAGGGCCTGGGTTTACCACAAGCTGTTCAGTCAATGCAATTATAAAAAATAATAACAACGACGCAACTATGTAATGAAAAATTAAGAGTAGAACTGTTGAATTATAACAATATAGAATGTAAAATCAGTCATGTATAAATGTAAATGAAAGCAAATAAGCATAGGACAATCGGTATTACCTATGTAATCCTATCAAAATGGCTTAGATTCATCTAAACATGTACAATTTTGATTGAAATACATAAATAATCAACAATGCAACTATGTATGTGTTAAGATGTAATTTGTAGCTACAGACATATATGTTTCTACCTAGTTTGGTTTCGTCAGTGCAGCATAACAAAGAAGGTGTATGTTAAAGCATTAATATGTGTTGAATAAAAAAATATAGTATTACCTTAAAATGTCAATCCAAAATGTCCAAGTGTAAAACAACTGTGCACTGACGAAACCAAACTAGGTAGAAACATATATGTCTGTAGCTACAAATTACATCTTAACACATACATAGTTGCATTGTTGATTATTTATGTATTTCAATCAAAATTGTACATGTTTAGATGAATCTAAGCCATTTTGATAGGATTACATAGGTAATACCGATTGTCCTATGCTTATTTGCTTTCATTTACATTTATACATGACTGATTTTACATTCTATATTGTTATAATTCAACAGTTCTACTCTTAATTTTTCATTACATAGTTGCGTCGTTGTTATTATTTTTTATAATTGCATTGACTGAACAGCTTGTGGTAAACCCAGGCCCTTTGATGTGACTATATAAGTAATACCGATCGTCCTATGCTTATTTGAATACATTTTCATTTATACATTTTGATTTACATTTTATATTTGTCATTGTTTTCTAATTGACAACCAGTTGTCATATTGTTATTATTTTTATTTCATTGTATGCCACTACTACCAAGAAGATTTTCATTCATTTTTTCAATACATATATATATATATATATATATATATCTATATCTTATTCTTTCATTTATATATATATATATATATATATATATAATTAAATTTCTTGGACGATTTAGAGGTCATACTAATTTCAAATTAATTTAAAATTAGTTTAATTGTTAATTAGGTAATTTTTAATAACTTTAAAAATTACCCAGCGGTCCAGGAATCGAACCCGAAATCTCCCGATTACTAGTCAGGTGTGTTAACCACTACACTACCACGGGCTTCGGTCTTGACTCCTTTAAATTGTACTGATATACATATACATATACATATAGCAAGTAACAGATGGAAAGTATTGCTGGTATACCAGCGTATATAAGCACCGAAACGTCCATGTGCTGTATATGATAAATAATTCTAAAATTTTTCTTGACCTTATTCACATATTCATGTGCATATATATATAATTAAATTTCTTGGACGATTTAGAGGTCATACTAATTTCAAATTAATTTAAAATTAGTTTAATTGTTAATTAGGTAATTTTTAATAACTTTAAAAATTACCCAGCGGTCCAGGAATCGAACCCGAAATCTCCCGATTACTAGTCAGGTGTGTTAACCACTACACTACCACGGGCTTCGGTCTTGACTCCTTTAAATTGTACTGATATACATATACATATACATATAGCAAGTAACAGATGGAAAGTATTGCTGGTATACCAGCGTATATAAGCACCGAAACGTCCATGTGCTGTATATGATAAATAATTCTAAAATTTTTCTTGACCTTATTCACATATTCATATTGAATATGTGAATAAGGTCAAGAAAAATTTTAGAATTATTTATCATATACAGCACATGAACGTCCATGTGCTGTATATGATAAATAATTCTAAAATTTTTCTTGACCTTATTCACATATTCATATTGAATATGTGAATAAGGTCAAGAAAAATTTTAGAATTACTTATCATATACAGCACATGGACGTTTCGGTGCTTATATACGCTGGTATACCAGCAATACTTTCCATCTGTCACTTGCTATATGTATATGTATATGTATATCAGTACAATTTAAAGGAGTCAAGACCGAAGCCCGTGGTAGTGTAGTGGTTAACACACCTGACTAGTAATCGGGAGATTTCGGGTTCGATTCCTGGACCGCTGGGTAATTTTTAAAGTTATTAAAAATTACCTAATTAACAATTAAACTAATTTTAAATTAATTTGAAATTAGTATGACCTCTAAATCGTCCAAGAAATTTAATTATATATATATGCACATGAATATGTGAATAAGGTCAAGAAAAATTTTAGAATTATTTATCATATACAGCACATGGACGTTTCGGTGCTTATATACGCTGGTATACCAGCAATACTTTCCATCTGTTACTTGCTATATGTATATGTATATGTATATCAGTACAATTTAAAGGAGTCAAGACCGAAGCCCGTGGTAGTGTAGTGGTTAACACACCTGACTAGTAATCGGGAGATTTCGGGTTCGATTCCTGGACCGCTGGGTAATTTTTAAAGTTATTAAAAATTACCTAATTAACAATTAAACTAATTTTAAATTAATTTGAAATTAGTATGACCTCTAAATCGTCCAAGAAATTTAATTATATATATATGCACATGAATATGTGAATAAGGTCAAGAAAAATTTTAGAATTATTTATTATATATATATATATATATATATATATATATATATATATAATAAAATATATTACAATTCTTTGCCAATTATACAAAATATTGAAAAATTGAAAATCTTCTTGGTAGTAGTGGCATACAATGAATTAAAAGTAATAACAATATGACAACTGGTTGTCAATTAGAAAACAATGACAAATATAAATGCTTATTGATTACATTTTCATTTATACATTTTGATTTACATTTTATATTTGTCATTGTTTTCTAATTGACAACCAGTTGTCATATTGTTATTACTTTTAATTCATTGTATGCCACTACTACCAAGAAGATTTTCAATTTTTCAATATATATATATATATATATATAATCAATAGTATGTATTCTTGGGTATGTGGTTTTTAGGTTAAAATTAAAAAAACGTGATTACTGCTGACGTTTCGATGTTTATTCACATCTTTTTCAAAACTTATGCATATTAAAATACTACAAAAAAATTAGTAATTAAAGAAGACAATAATATACATATATATATATATATATAAATTTAAATATTTGTTTTCTTGGGGTAGCGGCCTATTTTCTTAGTGGGTTCTTTCTTTTTTAAGAACGAATAATTAAAACAATACTTAACGTTTCGACATATCACATGTCTTTATCAAAATTTTTATTACATAAAATCATACAAACAGGACTGTAAGAGAAAAAAACACATATTTTAAAACTTAGATTTAAAATACTTGAAAAACATTCTTGAAACTCACCAAACACATTTAACATATGCATACTTTCTGTCTTTGTACATTATGTATATTCAGTCTTCTTATAAAAACTTATCACGTATACTAAATTTATTATACATCTCTATAGTATAATTATATTAAAATACGTTTCTTAAAATTGTATTGTGTAGTATAAACATATACTCGTATGTGAGCACATTTTGTCTATATTGAATGTGTGTCTTTATTTTTATACATTCCTTTTTTTTAGTTTTTTTTTCCCCTTTTTTATTATTTTATTTTTAATGTAATTTTAACTTGCTGTTGTTGTTTCATTTTCGTCTTTTTCTTTAATTATATTTATTAAATGCTAATTATTGAATTATTGGATGATAAATTTTTGATAATCCGTCAATTTCATTTCTGTCATTTATTGTGTTCTTAGTTTTTACTATGTTTATTATTTCTAATATTTCTGGCGCTTTGGTATTATTTTGTTTAGCTAGAACTTTTGTATTTTTAAAGTCAAATTTGTGATTATATTTTGTTTGGTGTTTTTTAAGAGCTGTTGAATTTTTACAATACTTATGTCCTTTTAGTCTTTCCTCGAGAAGTTGTTTGATTTGGCCAATATATACTCCATTACAACCTTCACACGGCACACTGTATACAATATGTGATTGTTTCATTAATGGTATTGGGTCTTTTAATCTGTTGTGTAGGTACTTGAGATTGTTGGTGTTTTGATATGCCAACTTAAAATTATATGGTCTCACAATATTATTGATTTTTTCTGATAAATTTGCAATATATGGCTAAGGTTTTTCTTTTAATTAATAGGAAACCTTATAGGAATATATATATATATATATATATATATATATATATATATATATATATATATATATATATATACAGTTTCCTTTCGTGGTTTAGCGGCTGTAAAATGAACTCAAAAAAACACAATAAGAATTAAAACGTTTCGATAATATAAATATTATCTTTGTCAATTATTTAACACAAACTAACTAAATTAAACATTAAAACACCAATAACTATTAATAAAACTGTAACATATACTTGACAAATATTTTTTTGACAAATATATTGGCGGCAAATATATGGTACAGAATAAACAATATTGGTGTATCCTAGACGACCCAGAATACGTAAATGAAGCAGACACAATACAATATATTAAATTATTGAATGGTATGCTATTGCCAAATTATTAATTTCTGTTCGGTCATTTACTGCATTATCATGTTTCTTAATTTGTATGAGTTCTAGAAAGTTTCTAATTTTGTTGTTATGTTCTTTACATAAAATTGTTGTTTCATCAAATTTAAACTTATGTTTTGTAATATTGTATTGTGTCTGCTTCATTTACGTATTCTGGGTCGTCTAGGATACACCAATATTGTTTATTCTGTACCATATATTTTCCGCCAATATATTTGTCAAAAAAATATTTGTCAAGTATATGTTACAGTTTTATTAATAGTTATTGGTGTTTTAATGTTTAATTTAGTTAGTTTGTGTTAAATAATTGACAAAGATAATATTTATATTATCGAAACGTTTTAATTCTTATTGTGTTTTTTTGAGTTCATTTTACAGCCGCTAAACCACGAAAGGAAACTGTTTTATCAAACGGCTACGAAAAGAACGCATTTATATATATATATATATATATAGGGTATTCTTAAATATCATGTACATAAGGAAGGGGGTAACTATTTGGTTTATTTTGTGCCTAAAATTTCATATAAACATAGGTCTGCAAACGCTTCGTTACCAATATGCAGGGTGTTGAAATTTCAAGAATTTTTCACTTTTTACTGTATAGCTCCTGCAGTTTTGGAGATATTTTGTTCAAATTTGGAAGGTAGGTTACGCTATAAGGCCTGCATCATTAGCCATGCCAAGTGATTATGTAAATCTACAGGGTAATAATTTTTTCGTGGTCATGCCCTCTTTTCTCACCCTGAACTTTTTTGCGATGCGCCACTGCTAGATTCTAAAATACGCAATAAATTTTCTGTCTTGTTTAGAAACTTTTTGATCTCTTATATTTTTTTCTTATCTCTGACCGTTATCGAGAAAAAAAATAGAAAACAATTTTCTGTAATTCGCCAGAGAAAATTAAATTTTTTAAAATGGTCTAGCAGGCTCTGGCTTTATTCAGATAATCACGTGAGTTTATTAATTTGACAATTGACATTAGAAATCGTAACTTGTGTCTGTGTAAGTAAAGTTTTAAATTGCAAACTGTAAGGTGTAAAAGTGTTTTAAATACTCGTTATAATTTTGTAAATATGCCAAATTTCACGAATTCTGAAATGGCTGACATGCATTTTATCTACGGCCTTGCGAATGGAAATGCAAGAGAAGCCAGGCGTCTGTACATGGAGCGCTATCCCAATAGAATGATACCCGATCATCGAATATTTTCAAATATTCATAGGCGTCTTGGAGAAACTGGAACTTTTAAAAAGAATACTAATGATGCAGGTAAACCACGTACTGTTAGAACACCACAAATCGAAGAGGCTGTTCTGAATGAAATAGACGGACATCCTCGCACCAGCACCAGAAAAATCAGTGAACATTTAAATATTAGTCATCAAGTGGTTTGGCGTATTCTACGTGTTTCCCTGCTATACCCTTACCACATTCAGAGAGTGCAGGCTCTTCTTCCCAGAGACTTCCCTTTAAGGTTTGATTTCTGCCAATGGTACCTTAATAAGCTAGCAGTAGACCGCATTTTTGATTGTAAAATCCTTTTTCGCGATGAAGCGAATTTTTCAAGGACTTCAATTATGAATTTCCACAACAACCACACGTGGGCAGATGAAAATCCACATGAAATTGTAGAAACGCATTTTCAAGAACAGTTCTCATTAAATGTATGGGGTGGCATAATTGGAGATAATTTGATTGGTCCTTGTTTTTTGCCTGGTCGACTTACTGGTCAGTCATACAGGCTGTTTTTGCAGAATGAATTGCCTTTATTACTTGAAGACTTGCCCCTTTTACTTAGAAATCAAATGTGGTATATGCACGATGGCGCCCCATCACATTTTTCTATTTTGGCTCGGGAGTATTTAAATGAAGTATATAAGAATAGGTGGATAGGACGAGGTGGACCTCAGCCATGGCTCCCTAGATCCCCTGACTTAAATAGTCTAGATTCTTTTTTGTGGGGACATCTCAAATCTCTAGTGTATACAACACCTGTGAATACTGTTGATGACTTACGAAATCGAATAATCGATGGATTTGAAACGATAAGAAATACTCCAGGAGTATTTGAGAGAGTGCGAGCATCAATGAGAAGAAGAGCGGACGCCTGTATAAGGGTTGAAGGAGGACACTTTCAACAATTGTTGTAGCATAGTTTCTTTGTCATTGTTATTACTTAGGGTTTTTATTGTTATTAGTTATGTTACTTTGTATTGTAATAAAACAATGCTACGAAAACCGGGTCATCCTATTTTTTAACAGGTAGTAGCACCTTAACTCTTAAAATTTATAAACTCAAGTGATTATCTGAATAAAGCCAGAGCCTACTAGACCATTTTAAAAAACTTAATTTTCTCTGGCGAATTACAGAAAATTGTTTTCTATTTTTTCTCGATAACGGTCAGAGATAAGAAAAAAATACAAGAGATCAAAAAGTTGCTAAACAAGACAGAAAATTTATTGCGTATTTTAGAATCTAGCAGTGGCGCATCGCAAAAAAGTTCAGGGTGAGAAAAGAGGGCAAGACCCCGAAAAAATTATTACCCTGTAGATTTACATAATCATTTGGCATAGCTAATGATGCAGGCCTTATAGCGTAACCTACCTTCCAAATTTGAACAAAATATCTCAAAAACTGCAGGAGCTATACAGTAAAAAGTGAAAAATTCTTGAAATTTCAACACCCTGCATATTGGTAATGAAGCGTTTGCAGACCTATGTTTATATGAAATTTTAGGCACAAAATAAACCAAATAGTTACCCTCTTCCTTATGTACATGATATTTAGGAACACCCTGTATATATATATATATATATAAAGCAGTGAATATATATCGGGTAGCGGTCTGTATTGAAACAAAAACGACGTTTTTCGTCTACATCTCTATATTTCGCAATATATTAATTGCTTCTTCAGGAGATAAACTAAATCGTTAATAATTAACGATTTAGTTTATCTCCTGAAGAAGCAATTAATATATTGCGAAATATAGAGATGTAGACGAAAAAAGTCGTTTTTGTTCCAATACAGACCGCTACCCGATATATATTCACTGCTTTACCTTGGTTCGGTCGTTAATTATTTTCAATTGTATATACAGGGTTATTCACGCTATACGGCACGGAATATTGTGGCCAAAATACGTGACTTTCAAAAAGTTTCACTTTTGGGATATATGGGGGTCTATTATAGTTACTTTTTAAAATTATTTTCATATTATACAGGGTGTTCCAAGAGCCCTAAAAGTATCAAAGTTGTGTTTTTTTAAATGGAACCCCCTGTATATTATTGTATTTTCGGATTCTCCGATCAAAATAAGTGTCTGTTTTAATAAGGTTTACAATACCTAAACCTTAAGGTTTTTTAAATAATTTGAATTTTGCCAAAATCTAACCTAATTTTCATGTTTCAAATACTTAAGAAGTATTTAAGTTATGTAAGCGAAATTTACAGCGAAGTGTAACAATATATCATATTTTATATCCCAATCATAATAAACTTGCCATCTTATACAGGGTGTCCAAAAATTAAAATTAATCAAATAAGAACTTTAAGTGGCTATAACTTGATTAATTTAAATAGAACGCCATATTTTTTAACTTACCAGGAAATGTACTTTTTAATTACCTATCGAATGGTATTAGGGTGTTCTATAGCTAAGTCTTCGCGTTTTTACAGAATACGCCAAAAAATCGTTTTTTGCACCATTTGGTGTTTTTTAAATAAAAGTTCTAATGTATCTAGTTGCCTATGGTATTTAGAAATGTCACATAAATTCATTTAGTCTGTCAGTTTAGTCTGCAAAGTCTGTTTTTGCTATAGTGGTATTATTTTTTGTAATTGTGGAAGTTTAGATCGTTATTATTTGAATATTGTTGTGGTGTTGCTTAGTCAAAATGAAGATTTACCCAAAAGAAGAGCGTATTGATATGATTTTTATCCTAGGAGAATGTCATCAAAATTGTTTATTGGCTTCTCGAGTTTATGCTCAAAGTTTTCCGGAAAGAAATCATCCTAAGCCAGCCGTTTTTGAGAGATTATTAAACCAGTTTCAGGAAAGTGGAAATGTCAGTTATAAAAAACCCATTACAAGAAAACCTGTCACTGAAGATGAAGAAAATGTTTTTACGGTAGTTGGTTCAGTTATCGAAAATCCCAATGTTAGTCAAAATCAGATATCCGAAAATACTAACATTAGTCAAGCAAGTATTTCAAGAATTCTTAAAAAACACAGATTTCATCCTTATAAAATCCAGCTCTGCCAAGAACTTTATGGAAATGATTTTGACAACCGAACTGAATTTTGCATGTGGGTGTTAGATAAAGTGGCAGAAAATAAAAACTTTTTTGAAAATGTGTTATTTAGTGATGAATGTATTTTTCATAACAATGGTCTCGTGAATAGACACAACTTCCATTATTATTCTGATTCGAATCCGCATGAATACAGAGTCATGAGAAATCAGAATAGGTGGTCCGTTAATGTGTGGGGTGGAATACTGGGCCAATATTTAATTGGACCCTATTTTTTTGAAGGACCTTTAAATGGTATGATGTTTCTCGATTTTCTTTTACACCAACTTCCAGTATTATTAGAAGAAGTCCCTTTAAACATCAGAACAACCATGTGGCTTCAACTGGATGGAGCTCCGCCTCATTATCATCGCGAGGTTCGGCAATTTTTAAATGCCAACTTTCAAAACAGGTGGATTGGAAGAAATGGATTTCAAAATTGGCCCCCCAGATCCCCGGACTTAACTCCACCAGATTTCTTTTTATGGGGATACATAAAAGGAATTGTCTACAATACGCCTCCGACAACACCACACGATATAAAAATACGCATAAGAGACGCTTTTGAAACTGTAACCCCGCAAATGTTGTCCAGAGTTAGCAGTGGTTTTGAAAAAAGAATATGTAAGTGTCTGGAAATGGACGGTCGACATTTCGAACATCTGTTATAAATATTTTGCTTCTGTTTTATGTTATCGTTGATATGTTATTACCATTATTGCTGTTATAGCCTGTTAGATTATAAATAACGTTCCAAGTTTCTGAACATTTGTAACGATATTCGTCATTATTATTCTTATAATTGTAAATTATCTGACATTTCTAAATACCATAGGCAACTAGATACATTAGAACTTTTATTTAAAAAACACCAAATGGTACAAAAAACGATTATTTGGCGTATTCTGTAAAAACGCGAAGACTTAGCTATAGAACACCCTAATACCATTCGATAGGTAATTAAAAAGTACATTTCCTGGTAAGTTAAAAAATATGGCGTTCTATTTAAATTAATCAAGTTATAGCCACTTAAAGTTCTTATTTGATTAGTTTTAATTTTTGGACACCCTGTATAAGATGGCAAGTTTATTATGATTGGGATATAAAATATGATATATTGTTACACTTCGCTGTAAATTTCGCTTACATAACTTAAATACTTCTTAAGTATTTGAAACATGAAAATTAGGTTAGATTTTGGCAAAATTCAAATTATTTAAAAAACCTTAAGGTTTAGGTATTGTAAACCTTATTAAAACAGACACTTATTTTGATCGGAGAATCCGAAAATACAATAATATACAGGGGGTTCCATTTAAAAAAACACAACTTTGATACTTTTAGGGCTTATGGGACACCCTGTATAATATAAAAATAATTTTAAAAAGTAACCATACTAGACCCCCATATATCCCAAAAGTGAAACTTTTTGAAAGTCACGTATTTTGGCCACAATATTCCGTGCCGTATAGCGTGAATAACCCTGTATATATATATATATATATATATATATATATATATATATATTATTTATTTTAGTTTCTTGGCCGTATATTGTATTTACTATTTAAAAGAAACCCATTGAGAATTTCTTTGTTTCAAACAACTTTTCTTGGTGTAGCGGCCTCAATTAAAATTACGAATTGGATTAAAACAACAAAATTTCTTTAACGTTTCGACTTTTATTAAGTCTTTTTCAAAAATATTAAAAAGTTTACATAGATATACATATAATGTCAAAACCACAACTGTAAAAAATAGAGACAAAACAATGAAACTACAGAAAACATTAATTTAATTAATATATTTACATTATTATAACAATGAGAAAAAACGGTGGACTTACCAAAGTCATTTCGAAATAAATATCCATTTGAGAGGTATTTGATGTTTCCTCTTGTTTTTATTACTATTTCTCTTTTTTGTTTTCATTACATTTTAGTGTAGTTTCCTAAGTTAGTGGTGGAAACCAAACATTTTATTTTATAATTACTTTTCATAATTGAAATAACTTTAAAATTGTAAACGGTTTTGTAAAATTGTGTGTGTGTCTGGTGCTTGTATACATTAAAATATTGCTTTAAGTGTATGTCTATTTTTTCGCGTACAGCTTAAGTTTTTTATAATAATTCTTCTTTTATGAATATAAAAGTTGTTATTTTCAACTAACACGGAGAGGATATTTCTGCATGTACAGTATGTTTCAGAAATATATGATTATTGTATAAGAGGGTAATAAAATTTTGATAGTCCACCGTTTTTTCTCATTGTTATAATAATGTAAATATATTAATTAAATTAATGTTTTCTGTAGTTTCATTGTTTTGTCTCTATTTTTTACAGTTGTGGTTTTGACATTATATGTATATCTATGTAAACTTTTTAATATTTTTGAAAAAGACTTAATAAAAGTCGAAACGTTAAAGAAATTTTGTTGTTTTAATCCAATTCGTAATTTTAATTGAGGCCGCTACACCAAGAAAAGTTGTTTGAAACAAAGAAATTCTCAATGGGTTTCTTTTAAATAGTAAATATATATATATATATATATATATGATATTCCTGATGTTTTCGCGGTCGTATGATGAAACAATGGTTTCTCGGGTTCTTGGCCGCGTGTGAGATGTCGTATTAGACAAGACCGACTACGATAACAAAATAAAAGCACTGCTAGATGACCCGTCATACAAAATAATAAATTCTGACCCGACGACTTACTTAGAAAAAGTAACAAAAACAAAAATAAACGCAACACCGCTGAGTGAAGAAATAAAGAAACAGATCATCCCCAGGGAAAAGTCGTCCCGTTGTCCAAAATTCTACGGACTTCCAAAAATACAAAAAACCGATGTACCACTCCGTCCGATTGTAAGCTCAATTGGATCACCAACACAAGCGTTAGCACGATACCTGGCATAAGAACTTCAAGTACACGCAGAACAAATGGCATCCTACGTAAAGAATGCAGATCACTTCATTGAATTGATAAAAGACATCCATCTCCAACCAACGGATCTGTTAGTCAGTTTCGATGTAACATCCCTATTTACGCAGGTGCCAATCGCTGAAACCATGTCCATATTAGAAAACCAGTATCAAGTACAAAAGACTACAATCAACTTGATAGAACACTGCCTAGTAAATACCTATTTTAC
This sequence comes from Amphimallon solstitiale, assembly GCA_963170755.1. NCBI lineage: Eukaryota > Metazoa > Arthropoda > Insecta > Coleoptera > Scarabaeidae > Amphimallon > Amphimallon solstitiale. Next base: position 128,673,838 of record OY720675.1, on the reverse strand, counting down.
TTACAACAACCAAAAATACCGACAAGTTGAAGGCGCACCGATGGGCTCACCTCTGTCACTGATAATAGCCAACATATTTATGGAGAACTTTGAAACAAAGTTTGTTAACACCTGTGCGAATAAACCAAAACTGTGGCTGCGGTATGTCGACGATACATTTGTAATATGGACACATGGCAGAGAAAAACTAGAAGACTTTCTATACCACCTAAACGCCCAACATCCGAAAATTAAATTCACAATGGAGGTAGAAGAACAAGGGAAACTACCATTTCTAGATGTGTTGGTGATCAAGAAAGAAAACGGGACATTGGGACATACTGTTTACCGGAAACCTACACACACAAATAGATATTTAAAAGCGCAATCTCACCATCATCCGGCGCAACTGAACGCAGTAGTAAAAACACTAGTACTACGATCCGACAGACTAACAGATAAAGAACATAAATCCGAAGAAAGAACAAATATTAGAAACGCTCTCCTTGCAAATGGTTACTCGCACAAAATAATAAAGGAAGCCACCTATAACAAAACAAGAAGAACATAGAAAGAGAAAGAAGAATTCATTTCAAGAGCCTTTCTCCCATATGTAAAAGGTACCACAGATAAAATCAGCCGAATACTAAGAAAACACAACATCAACACAGTTTTTACAACAAAGAGAAAAATAGCTGATGAATTAATCAACGCGAAAGATAAAATTCCACTCGAAGATCAGGGCGTGTACGAAATACCATGCTTGGAGTGCGACCAATCCTATGTAGGGCAGACGAATAGGCGAATAAACGTAAGAAAAGAAGAACATAGAAACGCAGTGCTCAAGAAAGAACCAACTTCATCTCTAGCACAACATCGTGTGATAACGGGGCATAATATCGACTTCGACAATACAAAGTTATTAGCAAAGAGCGAAAATCTAGCTACTAGAATCACTAGAGAAGCGATAGAAATTGAAAAGAGGCCCAGAAGTTTAAATAAAAGAGACGACGGCCTACGCCTGCCGCATACATGGAAACCGCTCGTGGCCGACATACAGATTAGAACTCACGATAAACGCAACACTCCACAACCGAAGCAGACCCATACACAGGATTCGCAAATACACGGACCAATCACACGCAGCCGCTTGCGAGCGATCGCCACAGTACAACATCCCCCACCCGACTCCACTCCAACTCAGCAATATAAAAGCAGGCGTACAACAAGGCGAACAGCAGATAACTCTCAACTGTAACCAGCAGAAGACTATCTCTAGAAAATGACGAGTGCGATCTCGTCGAAACGTCTAGACAAGAGTCCTTCTCAGGACACATCTCACACGCGGCCAAGAACCCGAGAAACCATTGTTTCATATATATATATATATATATATATATATATATATATATATATATATATATATATATGTATAAGTTGAGGATTGTCGTGGGTGTAGCGGCCTTTTTTTTGGGACATCACGGTTTAAAAACAGGTAATTTAACAATGTAATTAAAAACACATATTTTCTTTTTTATTCTTTGTAACGTTTCGGCCAAACATCTATGTTGCCTTTTTCAAACAATCTATAATTATTTTAACAAATTAAAATACAATAAAAAGGATATAACTTTATAACTTACACTTATCTGTTGTTTTCTTATTTAATTGTAATGGTGAATATAATATACGATACATTTACAAGTAATATGTTTTTCTTCCTGAAAGTCGTCATTTCTTTCTCTAGTTCTCTTACACTTTCAACAAATCTCATTTACATTTACAGTGGTATTTATATTTTTATAGTTCTAATACTTATAATTGTCAAGTTTATGTGTTGACTTTTAAAACATATCTGTGACAAGCATGCGTTTAAAATCAATGTGTATAGGTATATAAATTCTTCTAGCTCGTGTATTTGTAAAAAGTTGTGTGTATGTTGTGTTTTTATTTTGGTTGTTTCTTTTAAATATTTTAATATTTTCTTTATGTACTTATTTTTTTTTATTATTATTATGTAGCATTAACAAGATGATGTGTTATGATTTTAATTAAACTGTTAAATTATTGAAACATAAATATTGGAAATGTTATTAATGTCGGTCCTATCATTAATTGAGTTTGTAGTTTTTTTAATGTAAATGCTTTCCAAAAAATTCCTAGCTTTATTATGTTTTTCGGTGGTAATAATTGTTGTATTTTTGAAATTGAAGGAGTGATTAGTCTGATTAATGTGTTTTTTAGAGCTGTGCTATTATTTGAAAATTTGTGCCCATTTAGCCTTTCTTTCAGGTGTTGAGTTGTTTGGCCAATGTATACTCCATCACAGTCTCCGCAAGGTATTTTGTAAATTACATGGGTCTTTTTTTCATCCGGTATTTTATCTTTAAGTTTTGTGTACAGGTTATTTAGCGTGTTGTACTTCTTATATGCCGTAAAACCTTTCAAATAGATTAGATAAAATTCTAAAACCGTACAACATAAAAACGGCATATAAGAAGTACAACACGCTAAATAACCTGTACACAAAACTTAAAGATAAAATACCGGATGAAAAAAAGACCCATGTAATTTACAAAATACCTTGCGGAGACTGTGATGGAGTATACATTGGCCAAACAACTCAACACCTGAAAGAAAGGCTAAATGGGCACAAATTTTCAAATAATAGCACAGCTCTAAAAAAACACATTAATCAGACTAATCACTCCTTCAATTTCAAAAATACAACAATTATTACCACCGAAAAACATAATAAAGCTAGGAATTTTTTGGAAAGCATTTACATTAAAAAAACTACAAACTCAATTAATGATAGGACCGACATTAATAACATTTCCAATATTTATGTTTCAATAATTTAACAGTTTAATTAAAATCATAACACATCATCTTGTTAATGCTACATAATAATAATAATAAAAAAAAATAAGTACATAAAGAAAATATTAAAATATTTAAAAGAAACAACCAAAATAAAAACACAACATACACACAACTTTTTACAAATACACGAGCTAGAAGAATTTATATACCTATACACATTGATTTTAAACGCATGCTTGTCACAGATATGTTTTAAAAGTCAACACATAAACTTGACAATTATAAGTATTAGAACTATAAAAATATAAATACGACTGTAAATGTAAATGAGATTGGTTGAAAGTGTAAGAGAACTAGAGAAAGAAATGACAACTTTCAGGAAGAAAAACATATTACTTGTAAATGTATCGTATATTATATTCACCATTACAATTAAATAAGAAAACAACAGATAAATGTAAGTTATAAAGTTTTATCCTTTTTATTGTATTTTAATTTGTTAAAATAATTATAGATTGTTTGAAAAAGGCAACATAGATGTTTGGCCGAAACGTTACAAAGAATAAAAAAGAAAATATGTGTTTTTAATTACATTGTTAAGTTACCTGTTTTTAAACCGTGATGTCCCAAAAAAAAGGCCGCTACACCCACGACAATCCTCAACTTATAAAATATAATACGGCCAAGGAAAAAATTACCAAAAATACCAAAAATATATATGTATATATACCGTTTGACTGAAATAAAAGTAGATATAGGGAAACACAAACACGCACACATGTGCATGCAAACATGAAATGGAGGGGTACGATAGTAGGGGAGTACAGATGAGTTCATATCGGGCGTGATATCGGGACACCGGGGTACCGAGGCTTTAGTGCACAACGTGTCTTTTAGTATGCAGTGAATTAACACAACCTTCTGTACGAAATTGTTTCACAATCTTATGGATAGCTGGCACAGAGGGAGGTGGACGATTTTCATACGCCGCAACAAATAAATTTTGCACGTCTTTGTACGAATTATCCTTGGCATACCATAACACAATCTGTATTTTTTCCTCGACAGTTAAGGGCATTTTATTTTAATATTTGCGAGTCTGCTCAGATACAATGTATGTACGTTCACGCTCTTAAGTTACGGAAAGAATGCCATGTCTGCGCGCGCTCTCGATCTCCCCACACCACCGGTGTTGTATACATACATACATAGGTACATGTTTATGTGTGTGTATTTGAAGATGCATATTAACTTTTAACTACGACAATCTGTATATATCAACTGTCGTATCCTTCAAATTAATTAATAAAGTATCCAGTCGTCGGTATTAGGATAGAAGAAAAAATAAAAACAACTCAAATTACAATGCTGACGTTTCGGTCATTTAATTAACGAACTTTTTCAAAGCTACAACATATTAAAAAGACATATAACACAATCCGTAGATCCACAACAGTTATTTGTTTACCTTCGTATTTTTTTACATACATAAAATTTAAAAAGTAAATGATGTTTCGCTATTCCATACTAACTTGTACATTGCATTTAATATTTTATTCACTAACACGACGTTATACTCATTGTATATGATTTTAACTACGAGCCCGTGATCATGTATATATAGCACGTGTGCATGTCGTGCCTTATTTTAAAAACTATATTATTTATTTATGAATAATAAAAACAACAACCACAAAAAACAACAAGAAATAAAACAAACCAAGGTCATTACATTAACAAAACAATACAAGAATACAATCTAATAGTTAAATGATAAAATCTCTACAACAATTAAACATTATTATAAATTCAAATGAAAGGAAGAATACAATTATTATTTTATGACTCCTGCATATACATTCAATATTTGTAATACTGAATCGTCTTTAACATTTATAGTATACTGGGACTTATATATATTTATTTTCTCAAGAAACAATCTCTTCGTGAGATTATTCTCCTTATCTAAAATTTCAGGATTGTCAAAGTCAAAATCATGGTCAAACTCAAAATGATGTCTCGATAACGATAACGCGTTTGTTCTCTTTTGTTTCTGTTTCTGTCAAAGCAATCTTGTTTATGATTTTGCATTCTTCTCGATAAGTATTGCTTCGTTTGGCACACATAAGCCCCTTCGCACTGCTTACAATTTATCTATATATGACATTAGAAGTACACTGTAATGAGACTGGATCCTTCAATTTTGTAAAAAGATTTGCTATAGTTTTTGAGTTGTACGTTGTTAGACAGGTGTCATTGTTTTTTAGAATTTTTATTACACTGGGTGTCAAATCTTTTATATACGGTAATCTGAAATATCTCTTATTCATATTTGCTTTTTGCAACCCTTGCAAACTAACATTGTCCCCAACATCACTGCTCATCATGAGACTCCCTGAAACGCCACCATTATTCCCACACAACACATTATTTATGAACACCCTAGGATACCCATTCTTCACAAGAATATCCCTAATTGAATCATAATTCTTTCTATGGAAACTATGATGGCTCAATCTACACACCCTATTTTTTAATTCTAGAATGGTGCTGCGTTTATACTGGAAACTATGTTGCGAATTATAATTTATGACTCTACCCGAGCTTATGTTTTTTATATACCAATCGGTCAACAGATTACCTCCATTATCTCTAATCACTGTAGTGTTCAAATAATTCAACCTAGCATCCACCTCTAGTTCCAACGTGAATTGTATGTGTTCATCTATGTTATTAAAGACACCGAACACATTATTTATCATATCCGACGGTACGGCCATAATTATGTCATCAACGTAACAATAAAATAGTGGAGCAGTGAATGGTAACTGAGTAACTATTTTACTCAGGATATCATTTATAACGAAACACGCCAACACCGGTGACGCCGGGTTACCCATTGCTGTGCCGAATTGCTGCCTGTAAACCCCCCCCCCATAACTGAAATAACTGTTGTCAAAAAGGAAGTCTATCATTAACTTAAAATGTGTTTTATCTATTATCGTGAAATTATATATTTGTCCCCAATTAGCGTCTATGGAGTCCATCACCAAATACTGCGGAATACTTGTAAACAATGACCGCACGTCCAGTGAGACCAACACAAAATTCTCAGGCAATACTATATCCGCAACCAAATCAACAAAAGTATATGAGTTAGGCAAATTAAAACGGAAACCCTTTACCACATTACCAAAAATAGCCAAAACAAACCTCGCTAATTTATACGCGGGTGAACCTATACAAGAAACAACAGGGCGCAGCGGGTATCCTGTCTTATGAATCTTTGGCAAACCGTATAGTTTAGGTGCCACAGAATTATTGATTATCAAGGATTTCAATGTGTTATCGTCTATAAAACCAGTGTCAAACAGTGACTTGATCAAATTGTTATGTTTCTCTTCTATTTTAACCGTAGGATCCCTCGGCAATGCTAAGTATGTGTCCTTATCCCCAACCAACTCATTTAATTTATTTCTGTAATCCCTATTATTCATAACTACCGACACATTACCCTTATCAGCCCTAACAACAACAATATTATTATGAGCATTTAAGAAGTCCCTAGTATAATTGTACATCCTTAAATATACATCGTCTTTCTTAAAATTATTACTAACATTCATAAAATTAGTGATTTTATTAACAACTTTTGTCCTCAATAAATTTTTATTATCAATGTCCAATGACTCAATATAAAATTCAATATCAGTAATTAACTTATTAATTGGTATATCACCCTTGTTATGTTTTATTGATAAGGATGGACCCAAGGCTAAACATTCCTCTACTGATTCAAGTAGTTTCCTTCTCAAAATATTGCACAACTACTTATCCCTATCTGCAGCTAAACTACATCGTTGTTCCCTGATCAAGTCATCTAATTTTTTTATTTGGCCATGCTTCACCCTAACAAATTCCCGTTCGTATACTTGTTTATTATATCCTTCCAATTTCTCTTACAAACATATTGACATCAACAATATTTTTAACTTGCACAATTAAATCATTTAATTAATTAAATGATTTAATTGTGCACTATTTTGATGATTTAATAAGTGGTTGTGCAATATTTCGAGTAGGAAACTACCTGAATCAGTAGAGGAATGTTTAGGCTTGGTTCCATCCTTTTCAATAAAACATAACAAGGGTGATATACCAATTAATGAGTTAATTACTGATATTGAATTTTATATTGAGTCACTGGACATTGATAATAAAAATTTATGGAGGACAAAAGTTATTAATAAAATCACTAATTTTATGAATGTTAGTAATAATTTTAAGAAAGACGATGTATATTTAAGGATGTACAATTATACTAGGGACTTCTTAAATCCTCATAATGATATTGTTGTTGTTAGGGCTGATAAGGGTAATGTGTCGGTAGTTATGAATAATAGGGATTACTGAAATAAATTAAATGAGTTGGTTGGGGATAAGGACACATAGTTAGAATTGGCGAGGGATCCTACGGTTAAAATACAAGAGAAACATAACAATTTGATCAAGTCACTGTTTGACGCTGGTTCTATAGACGATAACACATTGAAATCCTTGATAATCAATAATTCTGTGGCACCTAAACTATACGGTTTGCCAAAGATTCATAAGACAGGATACCCGCTGCCTCCTGTTGTTTCTTGTATAGGTTCACCGGCGTATAAATTAGCGAGGTTTGTTTCGGTTATTTTAGGTAATGTGGTAAAGGGTTTCCGTTTTAATTTGCCTAACTCATATACTTTTGTTAATTTGGTTGCGGATATAGTATTGCCTGAGAATTTTGTGATGGTCTCACTGGACGTGCGGTCATTGTTTACAAGTATTCCGCAGTATTTGGTGATGGACTCCATAGACGCTAATTGGGGACAAATATCTAATTTCACGATAATAGATAAAACACATTTTAAGTTAATGATAGCATTCGTTTTTGACAACAGTTATTTCAGGTATGGGGGGGGGGGGGTTACAGGCAGCAATTCGGAACAGCAATGGGTAACCCGGCGTCACCGGTGTTGGCGTGTTTTGTTATGAATGATATCCTGAGTAAAATTGTTACTCACTTATCATTCACTACTCCACTATTTTACTGTTACGTTGATGACATAATCATGGCCGTACCGTCGGATATGATAAATAATGTGTTGGGTGTCTTTAATAACATAGATGAACACATACAATTCACGTTAGAACTAGAGGTGGATGCTAGGTTGAATTATTTGAACACTACAGTGATTAGAGATAATGGGGGTAATCTGTTGACCGATTGGTATATAAAAGACATAAGCTCGGGTAGAGTCATAAATTATAATTCGCAGCATAGTTTCCAGTATAAACGCAACACCATTCTAGAATTAAAAAATAGGGTGTGTAGATTGAGCCATCATAGTTTCCATAGAAAGAATTATGATTCAATTAGGGATATTCTTGTGAAGAATGGGTATCCTAGGGTGTTCATAAATAATGTGTTGTATGGGAATAATGGTGGCGTTTCAGGGAGTCTCATGGTGAGCAGTGATGTTGGGGACAATGTTAGTTTGCAAGGGTTGCAAAAAGCAAATATGAATAAGAGATATTTTAGTTTACCGTATATAAAAGATTTGACACCTAGTGTGACAAAAATTCTAAAAAACAATGACACCTGTCTAACAACGTACAACTCAAAAACCATAGCAAATCTATTTACAAAATTGAAAGATTCAGTCTCATTACAGTGTACTTCGAATGTCATATATAGAATAAATTGTAAGCAGTGCGAAGGGGTTTATGTGAGCCAAACGAAGCAATACTTATCGAGAAGAATGCAAAATCATAAACAAGATTGCTTTGACAGAAACAGAAACAAAAGAGAACAAACAGCGTTATCGAGACATCATATTGAGTTTGACCATGATTTTGACTTTGACAATCCTGAAATTTTAGATAAGGAGAATCATCTCACGAAGAGATTGTTTCTTGAGAAAATAAATATATATAGGTCCCAGTATACTATAAATGTTAAAGACTATTCAGTATTACAAATATTGAATGTATATGCAGCAGTCATAAAATAGGTAATAATTGTATTCTTCCTTTCATTTGAATTTATAATAATGTTTAATTGTTGTAGAGATTTTATCATTTAACTATTAGATTGTATTCTTGTATTGTTTTGTTAATGTAATGACCTCGGTTTGTTTTATTTCTTGTTGTTTTTTGTGGGTGTTGTTTTTATTATTCATAAATAAATAATATAATTTTTAAAATAAGGCACATGCATACGTGCTATATATACATGATCATGGGCTCGTAATTATGATCATATACAATGAGTATAACATTGTGTTAGTCAATAAAATATTAAATGAAATGTACAAGTTAGTATGGAATAGCGAAACATCATTAACTTTTTATATTTTATGTATGTAAAAAAATTACGAAGGTAAACAAATAACTGTTGTAGATTTACGGATTGTGTTATATGTGTTTTTAATATGTTGTAGCTTTGCAAAAGTTCGATAATTAAATGAACGAAACGTCAGCATTGTAATTTGAGTTGTCTTTATTTTTTCTTCTATCCTAATACCGACGACTGGATACTTTATTAGTATATCTATATATACCGGGGTCGACATATTTTAATTTCTGATACGAAAGTAGAAAGAGGACAAGAGCGCGACGAAATAAACTAAAGATAAACATAATCGAGGCTGCCACACTCGACAAACGTTTGCTATGAAATGTAAGGCGTGGGTGTCCCCCGCCACTTCGTTGCTCTCCCACCACTGTTAGCAAGCAGGCATCGCTGCATATCATAAGGTCATCTCCTGCATATGATAGAAGTGCTAACCGAAATTAAAATTTGACGACTATGGTATATATTAGGCCTACTCCTGAATTAAATGTTCAAAAATTAGTGACATATTTAATATATGGCCACAAAAATTATATATAATACATTTAGTATATTACCTAACTTGTGTAATTCTAATATGTACATTTCTAAATTTCAGATGAAATCAAAAGATATAATACGATAAACAGAAATGCTTTCAAGCCGCCAGTAAGTGAGGAAGTTAAAGAAATTGTCCGAAGGAACTTCACAAAGGAAATTGATTTCTATGAATTCTGCAAACAAAGACTGCAAAAACAGTACTACGCTTTGAAGCTATCCGACAAACGTTGAGAAATTTAAGAAACCCCTACACAACGCTTTAACTCGTACAGTATAAGTTGATTATTTATTCACCTGACAAATGTGATTTTAATATTTAAGTGAATATAGTTATTTTTTAAGATTTTAACTATGTAACTTTATACAATTTACATTTTTTTAATTGACAGTATTGCTATTAAGTATTGATATAATACGGATATAGTTGTGATATACGATTGTTATAAAGTGTTATTATTAATATGAATTATATTAATAATTAAAATTTTACATAAATTTTAAAATAACATGTTATGCAAACATTTATATTACATGCTTTTTCTTTTTTCCTTTTAAGACTGAATATCTTTGTCATTGCGTTATAATAAATGGCAATAAGGTAACGCAAAATCGCTAAGAGTTATATTATTGTATATATAAAATCAAATATCTAGATTTTTCACCCGAAGTTTCGTAAAACAAGATGAGAGCAAATAATGTAATAGAACGGGAAATAATGTTGCTGATATGAATATGACATTGGCGTTAATAGTATATTACATACCAAGGTTGAGAAGATGACTATTATTGCCCGAGTGGCGAGATTAAATTCCGAGGCGCGCAGCGCCGAGGAATTTAAGCCACAAGGGCAATAATAGTCTTCTCAACCGTAGTATGTATACTATTTTTTGTACCAGTAGTCTAATTGGATCTTGAAACCTTAATAATTATGAATAAATTTACTCATACATGTAAGAATTCCCTTGTAATAAAACTTCATATAAACAAATAAGTAGGCTATATTTTGATGTTGACAAATAAGTTTTGACATAAATGCTGAAAGTAAAAGTCAAGTAGGTATTTATTAGATTATTTTTCATTCCATTTATAATATCTGAAGAGTTTAGATTACACCACCTGCAATGCGCGAGTTTGCAGAACAGGCAGTTGAGAACTTGCTTCCGCATATATCTAAACACTTATACATAAAAACATATACAGAATTTAAAAAATCGTGTGATTCCAAAAATATAGTAGTAACTTCTCAAAACGTACTTCCATTAAACACACAACATTAAAAAGCCTTGACTTTATGGACCCATTATTCAATATTGAAAGCTACGCTTGGCTTAACAGAGAATATTAACATATCAAAATATTCTAAATTAGTTGCCTTTTTAAAAAGATAAAATGAAAATTATAAGCCCAAAAAGTCATTAGTATTTACTAGAGGAAATTATAAAATTCCTTACTGAGGCACCCGATACATGTTACATTGCAACTAAGGTAGTATGTTTATATATTAATACTTCAAAATTATTGACAATTTATAACCCTGTAGACTGCTCTTGTAATTGGTGTTGCTGGTGCATGCCGAAGTGATGAGCTGTGTAATTTATTAATTTCTGATGTCATCATGAAAGCCGATTTAATTATTATTCACATCTGCAATAGCAAAAATGGTTCATCTCTAAAGTTTGTAATAATGGAGCCACTTTGGATCAAAATAATTAAAAACTATTTAAAAATTAGACCAATTCCAGATATAGCAAAATTCTTTATTAGTGTACGTAATGGTAAATGTACTAGATAAAACATTGGACATAACACAATAGGACAGATGCCAAAAGAAATTGCCCTTCCGTAGAACCTAGGCTACACTTTTAGCTATCAATGGTGGTAATATCCTTCAGTTAAAACAACATGGTACATGGTGGTTGGAAATCTAGTGTAGCTGAAAGTTATATCGAAGATTCCCTAGAAATAAAAAAAATATAGCATATATGTTACAAGGTCTACCTACATCTACTTACACACGATATGAACCAAATTCCATCAACATCAGCAGTACAATCAGGCTCTATTTCAACTGAAGATATCGTAAATACTTATGGAATTAACACAATTAACAATACTGTGATTAATGTGCCTACAGCTCTGAATCAGAATTGAACCATCAATAAATTTGACATGCCATAATTGCACTATCAATTTTTATAAATAAATTAAAATTCTGTACATCTGTAATAGTTACGTGTTATATTGTTTCCATATTATGTTGTTACATAACCTTAAAATACAGTTTTATGTAAAGAAAGTAAAATATCTTTACATGTATAATAGTTACCTGTTAGGATATTTGTTTCCAATTATACTTCTGTCATACATATTTTGCTATTGTTAAAATACTGTTAGTTATTTTACCTTAGAGGCCGAGCATTTATAAGTTTTAGAGTATGATTAATTTGTGGTATAAATCTAAATAAAAATAAACTTGAATAAACAAACTGCAATGAATTTGACGGTTGACAACTTGACATACATACATACTACTGCGATTGCATAGTTGCGGCATTCCCTTTATTTGTTTTCATTATTTCCCTAGGTCAATAATAGACTCATTATTTACCTCTTATTAGTTCCAAGTCGAGAAATGACTTTTTTGCACGACCCTTGCATAATAGGCACGTTCACTCCCTTAAATGAGGGAGTGAAGTGACTCTTTTGCTCCCTTGGTATAAAAAACATAGCCAACTCAATTTATGAATTTAATCGTTTATTTAATATTAATATTGACATTAATGTTAGTACCACCATTAATAGTGAACAAAGATGTTAATGGACTAATCACACGTTGCTTAAAGCCGCTAGAATTGGACAGTCGATTTTCTTTTACATTAATATCCACTTGATTTGACCCACTGGAAGTTGACGGTCGATTTTCCTTTTCCGAGTCTTTTCCGATTAGAATTTTTTCGGAAATCAAATTCTTATTAACTAATGAATTTTCAATATATCCCTCTGCGACAGTATCAGATTTCCATCCGCCATGACGTTTTATAACTCCAATTTCAACACCTGAATCGGCCAGAAAAGATGTTGATGAGCGCCGAAAGCAGTGGCCGGTGTAGGAAGATGGATTGGGTAAATTGAGGTATGAAGCTATTTGCTTAGGCAATCCTCCAAAAGTATTCTTACCTACGGGTTGTGTGGAACATTTGTTATTTCTGTAACATACAAAAAACCGTCTATGATCTGTGTTTTCTTTCCGCAGAACCATATATTTTTTACAAATAACAACAAAATCAATTGCACAGTTTTCTTTGGAGACTATCGTAAATGCTCTATTTACATGATTTTTGGTATTGTTTACAGATACCAAAATAGTTGATCCCAAGTCTTGGACATCATCTACTGTCAATTTTACCAGTTCATCCGATCTTAAAGCCCCAGCAATTCCCATAATCATTGCTACCTGAAATCATAGTGTATAATTATCTTAAATTAGAAACATTAACTTTTTTAGTTTACCTTAACCATCAAGTACTTTTCTTCTGGAGCGTCTATTAGAAATTGATGAACTTGCTCCTTAGTAAGAATTTTTGATTTTTTTGCCTGGTATCCAGTATTTTGTCTTTTAAGGAATGCTACTAATCGTGAGTACTTGCTGATGTCGACATTATTTTTCACGCTAAGAGTAGCTTTTATCATTGAATAATGTGACCACAGTGTTGAAGCCTTAAAATGCTTCGCCTTTTCGGCAAAATATACCAGGAGCACACTCTCGCTATGAATTTCATCTACTTCTTTTACCAGACACCAATCACAAAATTCCTTGAAGCACTTTTCGTAGATCTTCCTAGATTTTTCTGGCAATAAATTCACAACTATTTTTGAAGCCGTTTCTTCAATAGTTTCGTCACACATTTTTCCAATGCTTATTTAACGAAGCGAAGAAAATACGGGCAGTTTCTCGATATTCACAAAAAACCAATATGGCTACCCTTATTTATCGGTCGTCAAGGGTTTCCATCAGAACCAGCATGATTTTTGCGTTCGACAACTGGAAACGTCATGTTGACAATTTTTAAAAAAAGTTAGATTTCTTCAATTAAAATCGTTTGGGTCGTGCAAAAAATAGTATATACACCTCGGGAGTGAATGAATTTCTCCTCGGTGCTTTGTAGAGCCCTCGGGCTTCGCCCTCGGGCTACAAACTGCACCTCGGAAAAAAACATCATTTCACTCCCTAGGTGTATAATATACTATTCGTGGCGCTTTGTTATGTGTAAAAATGCTATGATTTTTTACTACTGGTACAAAAAAAATATTTTCATATACACTGTGGCATGTCTATAAGTTCCATTATGCGAAAAGATATTCCATATACTTTTTTTACGTTTCTGCTTATATACCAGTATCTAATTGGAATGCGTTTTTCCTAGGGCTCGATTCTTGAGTTGAGAGAACAAATATTTCGAAAGAAAGGTGGAGAGCTTTCTCTTGAAATGTTGAATATCGTACTCTTGAACTTGGCGGATACATCCCTCCTCTCGAAAGTTGTGAGAACTTACATTTCTCGTGTTTAAATCAAGAAAACACAAATGTATAAAGCAGTATTTTGTTAGTAAGAGACGTTAACGTTTGATTGAGAGAAGTGACAGATCATACTCCCATACTTCGTTCTTCTACTTTCAGGGATACCTATTTTTAGGTAGGAGAATGTGTGAACTATTTAAAAACAGCACTGTAGTGTGCCGGTTTGGAAATGAAGACAGTTTAGAACATTAAAGGAAGATGTATTTTAGGTAATATGTAAGACAAGGCAATTACATTTGTAAGCATATGATACAATGTTTCGTCATTTAAGCTTACAGGACATTAGATTTCTCCTATCTTTTTACTGCTCTAATTTCCCCCTGCACATAGAAAACACACACATGAAGAAAAACATATATGACAATAAATTCAGGGCAAATATTACAGATTCACAATTTGTTATTCTATTAATTTTACATTATCAGATTTGTTACAAATTTCTACTTGGTTTCGTGAAAGAGAAATTTATTGAGAAGAATGAGGCTGATTGGATTCGCACAATGAGATGATACGTAGTTGAAAATAAATATCTTGGTCTGCATTGAGACGTGATCTGTATTTTGTTTTAGTAACGGCCTATGGGAAGAGTACTGTTTCGTATAAATAAGTGGTTGCGAAAGGCAGGTGAATAATTTTCGCTTTACCCGATAGAAGTTTAAATTCATCTTTTAGCGTACACCAAAAATCCAACATTATCAATTAAACGCAAAAGATTAACTTTAAAGTCATTTAAGAAATCCGCAGAAAGGTCTGGTTCGTCTCCAAATCTCTTTGTTAGTGTAAAACAATCCGAACTTCGGTTTTTGTTTGACTCTACCCAATACTTCAGTTTCCTTTAAAACCCTTCCACTTTATCGGTAACATCAAAAACAGTGACTGCCTTTCCTTGAAGTGAGAGACATATAATCATTAACGTTTGTAAAAGTATCTGCCCAATACGCCAACAATCATCGCACAAATTTTGTCCCAAAGCAAAATCATTATCACTCATGAAGATTCTGACATCATTCCATAGTTCAAAGAGACGCATTAAACTTTACTACGGGAGAGTCATCTTATTTATGTATGAATAAGTAAAAAGTAGACTCCCCATGTTATCACATAAGATTTTGAACACCTGGTATTCTTAGCTCGTGATTTTTAAAATTTATTATTTTAACAGTTTCATCTTGCACTTGTTTTATAAAAGGTAGCATTTTCTTTATTGCAAAAGCATTTCAGTGAAGTACGCAGCGGTTACTGCTGCGCCCCTTGGCTTTTTCTTTAGTTTTTGCGATTGCACCAGACATCTTTCCAGTCATAGCATTCGATCTACCTGTGCCAAACATCGATACAGTTATCCCATAGGATGCTATTATCCTCGAAAAATTCATCTAGTAATTTAAATATTTCATTGCCACTTGCGATAGTCGGCAATGGCTTGCAGAGAAGTAAATCAAAAGAGTCCTAATACGGATAACGCACAAATAACATTAGTACTTCCAAGCCCATCATCGGTTGATTCTTCCATTTCAAGCGAAAATTTAGTGGATTTTATACGAAAA
The DNA here is from genome assembly GCA_963170755.1 of Amphimallon solstitiale. Classification (NCBI taxonomy): domain Eukaryota; kingdom Metazoa; phylum Arthropoda; class Insecta; order Coleoptera; family Scarabaeidae; genus Amphimallon; species Amphimallon solstitiale. The sequence continues at coordinate 128,657,977 of OY720675.1, read as the reverse complement.
ATTTAAATAGCTTTCACATTATCAGCTAAGTCGCCGATTTGCTGCAAGATTGTGTCAGTTGACAAAGGAATTGTGTCTATAACTTTTATAGCTTTTCATAAACATGCATTCGATAATGTCTTGTACAGAAGGCTTTATAAGGTTTTCACCAACAGTATCTACTTCACCAGCTTGAACAATTCAATAACTCACTAAGTAAGCCTTTTTGTTGACAGTTTTTGAATGGTATGATATACATATTCCTAGAGTTTCCTGAGTTCAATATATTTCCTTCTGGAAAAAACAGTTGGTTTATCCTTGCGTTCTGGATAAACCCCTCAAAATGACGACACTTTTTTGCTGGAAACATCGAACTGTTCGGCAAGACTTTTCCACAAATTACACACTAAGGATTATTATCAGTGGTTTCAGTGAACCCAATATCCAAATAAGAATCATGATACTTTCGTTTTAAAGTTTTGTACTTGTATCCGATGAAGTAGAACTATGCAACTTTTTCGATAGTTTAAAAAGTTCGAAATCAGTCATTCATCCCAAAACCTGGTTTGTACAGCAGCAGTAGCACTGCAATTAGAAATTAATATAAACATTGGCTGTATATAACAACAGCATAAATTCAGTAAAAAGTTTAAATAATATAATGCATCTGAAAAGATTCGTTGAGGGGTTCTTTAAACGAAAATAGTGTAAAACTATAAGTTCTATAATACAAAGTCTTATAAGTGAATATAACATTTTATTTTTAGTTGTTGTAACGGATTGCAGGACTAGGTGTACGAAAATGGGTAGTTCTCATATGCTTGAGAAGGAACAAAACTTTATTATTTATATTACTTATAAGCAACGAACAATTCTTAACATTTTTTGTTTACACAATATTTTTAAGAAATCGATGACATCACATTCAGAAATATTTTACTTTCTATCGAAAAATGAAGAATAAATTTTGATATTATTTTTAATATAGCTATAATTACAATTAAAACTATAAATGTACATAACTTGATGTAGACAAAACACATATTAAAATCCTACCTTATTCTGACTTACGTTAGTTTGTTTTCTCTTTAGATGAAAAAATTCTTTTTGTGATTTGTGGTTCCTTAAAAACTATACAAACATTTTCAAAAATCTGGCGTATGGTTTGTTGTGGAGATATGACTTGTCAACGCACAGGCCTGTGGTTTCACTCTGATGTCATTATTATGGTGATTCTCGTTTTAAGACGTTATTTAATCTGTCCTACATAAAATTTATTTCAACTACATTGTATTGCATATTCCACATTGTTGTCCATTTGTGTAGGTATGATATCTTTTTTTATTAATATGGCCTTCTTAGATAAATAAAGGCCTGATGAAGGTCTTAATCAAGCTGAAGACAGCGTTTTTTTGGTAATTTTTTAATTACAATTAAAACTATAATTGGTCGTCGTCAGTACGGTGTAGCCAAGGAATAAGGTGGGATAACCTTGGAGATGTAAGCTACACGGAAGACCATCAGGTGACAGACCGCCATTTGTAGCTTCGATTAGAAGAGCCTCGGTTTTGAGGATTCACATCCAACCTCGCCACGAGGAAGACAATGCCACCCTGCGTGCCATCCGAGACCCAGGAAAGAAAAATCACAAAAAAAGGAATTAATCGCGGATACATAAAATCAATTTTATGTATCCGCGATTAATTCCTTTTTTTGTTATATGTATATATAACTAAGTACAGAATTTAATGGGGTAACTCCGCTGAAAATGCAACTGCGGACATGTGTTTCGAACTACTCGGTTCTCGTCAGCGCAGTGTAGCCAAGGAATAGGATGGGATAACCTTAGAGCTGAAAAACATCAATCAGAGACATACACAGGGGACAGCCTACCAATTGAGGCTTCAGCTAGAGTGTCCTCGATTTGAGGATGAATCTAACGTCGCCGCGAGGTAGACATTGTCCACCTGCGCGCCATCTGAAACCTACAAGATAAAAATAAAGAAAAAAAATATTGCGGATCATGGAATAACTAAGTACAGAATTTAATGGGGTAACTCCGCTGAAAATGCAACTGCGGACACATGTTTCGAACTACCCGGTTCTCGTCATTTTCAGCGGAGTTACCCCATTAAATTCTGTACTTAGTTATTCCATGATCCGCAATATTTCTTTTCTTTATTTTTATCCTGTGGGTTTCAGATGGCGCGCAGGTGGACAATGTCTACCTCGCGGCGACGTTAGATTCATCCTCAATATCGAGGACACTCTAGCTGAAGCCTCAATTGGTTATTGTCTTCATCAGAAATAATTACTGTACATCACCTGACAGTGACAATTATATTTATTCCGTGTAATTTTATTGTTTTTGTCTATTGTTTGTTCAGTATATCTATAGTCATTTTTAATGCTAAAACTACGGAGCAGATCTGATTTTCAAGGAGAAACACGTTGTTTTTTTTGATTTTTTTTTCTTATTTTTTTTGTGCAAAAACAAAAAGCAAAAGAAGAAAAAAAACAAAAAAATAACGTGTTTCTCCTTGAAAATCAGATCTGCTCCGTAGTTTTAGCATTAAAAATGACTATAGATACACTGAACAAACAATATACAAAAATAATAAAAAGAAAGATGAATTTGATTAGATTAAATTACACGGAATAAATATAATTGTCACTGTCAGGTGATGTACAGTAATTATTTCTGATGAAGACAATAAAAAATTGTCGAAACGTTAAATTTGGTTTAATTACTATCTACCAGTTCCAATGAATTACAAAGTAAAGCCGCAGTCCAAAAAAAAAATATTAATTAATACATTATAATATAAATACTGCTAAGAAAAAAGGAAATAAGCGACAAGGATTGTAATCCTTAAATTGTTTGTTTTGAATTAAAATAATTTATATATATTTATATATATATATATTTAATGAATAAAAGTGTTATTCTTATTATTATTACAAAAATGTTCATTCATTTGAGTCATACTTCCGTCAGGTTTCAAAGCTTATTCTAGCAACACAAAATAAAAAGGCGAAGAAAATGCTCTCGGTATATCACACGTTAGACATTTCTACACCATTGTGATCTTAGAAGATTTTGCCGAGTGAAAATCCTTACACCTGATACTCAGTGGTTCCAACAAGGTGAGGTTACATATACTTACACAACGAGCATTCCTAAATGTACTTCATAATAATGTTGAGAACTGTGTAATTTCTGTCCTTGTAGTTATAACTATAATCATAGCTTCAAAGCAATTTCTTCACACTATTTTATAAAATAACGGTAACCAATCAGGAAACTAGGCGTTATATGACGATGGCCGAATATGGACGTCCTTGGTGCTTGCCATTTGCTGTCTCCTTAAATCAAATAAAATGTCTTGCCAACAATGACAGAAAGGAAATTGAAAGAAAACAGGATTTAGTTTAGCAGATGCGGAACGAATAAAAGCTCTGAAAGAATTGTTCAATATCTTGTGTGAAGATATTGCCACCGCGGAAAAACAGTTGTGTTCTGTCCAAACTATAGCCAACTTAAAACATTATGCGCAAACGAGAAAAAGCATAGTTTCCCTTATGATTATAAAATAAGTATCAATGGTATAATGATTTACTAGATGTTTACTGTTTTTTAACACAATGCGTTTATTATCTAGTAAAAGCAGTTACTTGATACAATAAGTTAGATTAAATACAATTGATGTTTTAACAACGATTAAGGAGGAAATTTAGCAAGTAAATAGTAATCCGTATTCTGTCTGATTTACAATTAATCATGTAATTAGGGTACACAATCGTTATAAATTGAAACTGATTTGCAGCACCTAAGCGGCTGTTAAAAAGAAAGTTTACTATGTTATAAAAGTTGCAGAAACTCACAAATTGACCATTTTAAGGAATTCCGAATATTTACTTTAATAAAGAGTGCTTTTGTGAGAAAAGACTTACAATAATAAATTTGGTTTGCCCTTTCCATCAATACTACTTGCTTGAAAATATTACAATTCTCTGGAGCAATGCGTCCAACCCTTGTCACTATACAGGGTGTAACAAAATAAGTGTAAAACATTTCAGGGCGTGATTCCTTAGCGAAATAGATATAGGGTCTTTCATATAAAAAAACTTCAATGGAGCATCTCTTGTTAAGATACAGCCCCATAAAGGGGGTACATAAAATTGGTTTTACAATTTTTCTCACAAACACTAAAAATGTAATTTATTTCCAATGTAACTTTTTGTCTGATTATTTGTTTACCATTTAAAAATCTATTTCCAATACCTTGTTTCATTTGAAACAAAAAATGTCTCTTGAATTTTTTGCCCAAAAGTAATCAGTTCGCAGCAAAAAATTATTTTACGAACAACTACAGAGATACATCGTCATAAATGCGAACTGGATTAGTATTGTTATTTTGTAGTTACTACCTGCATCAAAATACATATGATTAAAGATGAATAAACAAAACTAATTTATTAATAACAAAACATAAAACATGTAGAAATCATAGTAAATGTTCAATATGTCCACCTTCAGTCATTACACATGCGTCTAGACGTCGGCGCATTGAGCCACGTATTCGCTCAAATATTCCTGGATTCTCTCTAATTACCCTGCACGCATCGATGATGCGGTTTCTTAAGTCCTCTACATCGCAAACAGGAGTAGGATAAACCAAACACTTATTTTGTTACACCCTGTATAGTAATTAGGAGAACATTGTTGATTATATATTGCAACAGTTAAGAAAAGCTGATGAGGTACCGACTTCCAACAAACACACTTTTATAAAATTTGTCGAGTTGGATATTCGAGCCTACTACACCAGGGAACGTTCTAAAACCACTGTTTTGCTACTCTTGCAGCGAAGCAAACTTGTGGTATGTTGTTGGCTGAATCCTAAAAAAAAGTAAATGCCGTTTACTTTCTTACCTTACCATATAAATATTCTTGTTTAAATAAAATATTCTATTAGAAATAAATTTATTAGTACTTTTCTGTTATACAAATAATTCATCAATAATAATAGTCATATAGTTTTATTCTTCAGGTACAAAAATGGCGAAAGATTATTGTAAATAAGATATTAGTATTAATTTCTTTTTCTCATTATTATTCAGTATTGTTTTCTTTTTCCACAGAGTAAACCGAAGGAACATTATTGTTACACTGTTATTACTGTTTAATGTATTATATATACATAAGAGTGGCGAATTGCCAGGTAAAGAAAATAAACTGATCTTTCTCATAAAACTTTAGTTTAAAGTATTTTTAATTTAGTTATTAGGAGAGGAATTTATTATAAATGGATCTATATACAATACCTTCATCTGCTAACAAATATGAGTTATCACGATTTCTTTCGCTGATTTTTTTCTAGGGAGACTATAGGCCCATCGCAGAGATCGGTGAAGACGCCGTTGATTTCGAGTTTGAAGGACCTTGTGTTTCGTAACTCTGTATTATATATAAATAGAAATATAAAAATTAAAAATACTTTTAGATGTATGATATATTTGCCATAACTCTTCATCTATTTCTTGACCCACAAGCCACCACTCTAAATTAGCATTTGATAAAAATATACCACGATAGCAACTTCATCTCTGAAGAATGTACCATTACGTAACACCACATATATGACAATTTAACGTAAAAATCACATTATGATTCATGATAATGGAGAGAATTTTCAGTGCCAGAAAAACAGACTGAGCTTTTCAGAATGTTATATACAAACATATACCGATAGGTCCAGCTCGGAACGGGCCATACATAGGCAACAATATACGTATGGACGTAATGCTATTCATTGCTGACTATGGCCCGTGCCGAGGTGGATATAACTCCTAATATTCTATCAAAATATTATCATAAAACATGAACCAAAATATGTAATAAAGGACTGTTAGTGTCGACTTGTATAACATTTATATTATAGATAAGCTAGAGTGGAATAAACTGTTGTACTAGATATTTTATTATTATTGCTACAATTAAAAAGCACAAAAGTGAAATTACAGTAAAAAAAATAAATTTAAAATGACAATAACAGTTGTAAAAGGTCAACAACAAAATAAGTATATGCCTACACATGTTCAATCAGTCTAAAATAAGTTCTACCCCACTCTACCTATAAACATACACAAGTATGTGTTACACCTATGTAAATATAGTATTCTGTTTTGAAAACTATTACAAGAGTACAAAGATATATATACTATATTGCAAGATAATCTTAATCTGTTATTGTTAAAAATATATCGTGGTAATAGTTATACATATATACACATAAAGTATATTAAAAAATATATACTCCAATATACCATTCAACGGTTCAACCACATCAACATTTTTTTATACATTCATATCACGTTGAGTTAGAATACAGTCTGTTTTGTACTTATAGGTGAAAATTTGGAGAATGCAAATAGCGAAATCCTTACTTATAAAAACATTTATAAATAAATAATATAAATACCACACATACTTAGAGCATTCAATTTCCTTTACTTTTTTAAATTCAATATTATACAGTGGTGACACGCATAAACATTTAAACAGTTTCTATTCTTAAAGATATTTAAATTTCCGATACATTTACAATACAATGAGAGAGAACGTAATTATTTGATAAGAATACAGGAAAATACAAATTCTCCTATTTTCACCTGTATGTACACGTTTTAAAAATATAAATATTAATTATGTAAAATATATTGCTCTCTGAATATATAAAAACACAACAGAAAATATAATAATTATTACAACAGTAAATAGATCTGAATTATTCTTTTTGGCGATGTTTCGTTTCTTTTTGTGTTTATCCAGCGTAGCAGCAATGTATTCTTGTACAGCAGCCTGTCTGTGTCTTGAGAATTCTTTCGATGACGTCTCGGTGCTATAGAGATAGTAGGCAGATTTTAGTGGCGAGTATCTCATCGGCATCATGCGCAACCTTAGCCAAACCTTGAAGAAACGCAATTATATGTGTCAGTGCGTCACCCTGAAATTACATTATTTTGGAATATGTATTTATTAACGTATGCATGCATTATTATAATATATATTGACAGCCATTGCAATATTTAAGATTAAAATTTCCTATGCTAAATTTAAACTTTAGTTCTTAATATCTGATATGGACAATAAAGTTAACATCAGAAATAGCAATTTTTCCATTGGAAAATGTAAATTTGTTTATATAAGTCAGGCCAAATTTAAACCTTCAAAACATATTAACAATTCAAATTATTAAAAATATATATTTAAAAACTCTGTCATTCTAACAGCATATTTCAACTTTATAAAAATCGAATTAAAAACCTTTCAACGATTATTTTACGTGAAAAAATTATGAATTTCGAAAATATATTCATATACAAGGAATCAAATCGGGAGCTCGTCAGTGCTATCTCCTTTATAATTTACCCTAATAAATCATTGTGTGAATTTAAATACTGTTTTTGATGCGGATAAGCTTAGAATTATAAAAAAAAGAAACTGACTAACATTTTCGAGGACACTTTGATAAATTTTGATATACTATACAGGGTTACCTCTAAATAGGTAGCAGGCTATGCGAATCTGAAGAATACGTATAAATGTCTAATTGAAAATCAAAAAAGAAATTTATTTGTAACTCATCAAAAATTTCTACATTTTTAGGGCCAAAATGTAGTTAAAGTGGGTCCATAACTTTGTTTATCCTATATGCATTTACGTAAATACCACTAGTAATTCCAGTTTAAAGTTTTTCCAAAAAAACGATAAAATGCAAATAGTTACAACCTTTGAGAATGAATGGCAATTGAAAAGATTTTCTATGGCGATATTTTTTTTGTGTGAATAGGTATGTGTTATGTGGAAAATCTCGACAACCCCGGCGCATTACCATGCTTTTTTTTTCATTAAATAGAAGTATATTATTTTGAAACTTAAATTCCTCTATATGAAAATTATTATGTTTGTATATTAACTGCGACAGACTCGGACTCGAGGAAAGAAAAATCAATTTCTCGTCACTGCGTGCACATTGGACCGCGATTTTTTTTTGTATGGGCGTTACTCATTTTTCTTTCCCTCCTTTTTTTAATGACGCTATTTAAAACTAACCTTGTATAAGCAACATTATATTTTTAAATATTTCGTTAGATCATGTAACAAAAGTTAATAACAGTGTAACAGTTAGGAATACCTGTTATATGATTCAGTAACAATGATTGGTGCCGGTGTGACATGTAGCATGTGTGATAACCGAGGTTTAAAACAGCTATATTCATGCGTTTGTGTTTGTGAAGATGACAGGCACATATACTTGGTGAGTTTTTTTATCTTGAGACAACGGAATATCTCTAAAACACCGCATAAAATCAAAAAAAGATCTTAATTAGATTTGTTATAATGTAGGGGGCTCACTGAATGGTGCCAAACTCGATCCCCCACCTCACCCCCTGCCCCAGAGTGGGAGGGGGAACAACTTTGAAATCTTGAGTGGAAACCCCCATTTTGTATTACAGATTCGGATTCTACGCCATCAAGTATGTACGTTTTGTTTGAAACCTTTTTTTCTATTCGTGATTGTGAACGTCTAGCGAAAATACACAAAAAAGAGAAGCAAGCAAACATTATTTTGTGTTTTTTATTTTAACATAAACTAACATTTCAAAAAGCCATCTGTACCCCTCCACATCGATACATTTATTTATTCGCAATTGGAATGCTACTCAGCGATACTTGCGTCTAGCGACAGATGGGTCACAGATGATCATGACTCACAAGAGTAAATATATATGGCCCATAACTAGAACCTGTTGCTGGTGTATAGTAAGACACACACACAAAGAGAGAGTATTATTTGATTTTTAAGTAATTATTTTTTAGAAATAAGTAAATAAAAAATATGTTCATACTTATTTCTGACTATAAAAAAAAAATGAGAAAATTAAGACCTATATTATAAAAGTTATTATTTACTGGAATTTTTTTATAAAAAATAAAATTGTTTAATTGAATAGGAATAATGTTTAAAAAAGAGGTTTTGTGATAGAAATAAAAATAAGGAATAAGCCTACGTTTAAAAATATTTTTTTATTCTATTTTAACAAAGAAGTATTTAAAAGTAACAACGTTTTTATACATATTTCACAAGTAAGTACAAAGTTAAAACTAACTTGTAAATATTTTGGAGCCAGTTCATTCAATTTATGTGGATGTAAACTGTTCACGTTTTCTGAGCTTTGATTTATTCATAAAACTGCGTGCACATTTTGCTTCTTTACACGTTTCCATTATTCTTATAGAACATTAATACGATAAAGCACCCAATACCTTCAATCGACGCTAATACCTACTAGGCCGCGTGGTCATAGGCGTATATCTACTCTCGTGACGTCATGATCGTCTGTGACCCATATGTCGCTAGACGCAAGTCTCAGCGATACAAAACCGTACTTTATTCAATACTTGACAAGCTGTGAATACTTACACATTGTCCGGTCCCCATTTAGATCATTAATTATTAATCCAATACAAATTAGTTAGTGTTGAATATTTGAACAGTAATGGAGGCTACCTCATTACAAGAAAGAATTGAAATGATTTACATCTATGGAGAAAGTGGTAGGAATATCGATGATGCTGTTAATATTTATTCGGAGCGTTTTTCCGACAAGGTGCGATCGCGCGCTTCTTTTTACCGAGTCGTTCAACAGTTCTCTAGCAAAAGAACTGTACAGCCAAGAAAACGTAATCGGAGAAAAACAATTGCTGGAGAAAATAATGAAATCGCAGTATTAGCTGCAGTGCCTAATAATCCGCACATTAGTACTCGAGAAATAGCTCGCGGATCAGGAATTTCTCAGTCCACTATCTGCCAAATATTGAAGCGTAGGAAATATCATCCATTTAGAGTTTCCTTGCATCAAGAACTTCATGGCAATGATTTTCAGAATCGAGTGCGATTTTATCAACGGGCGCTTCAACGGATACAAGATAATCCCAATTTTTTTGCTCGAGTATTATTTTCTGACGAGGCGACATTCACAAATCACGGTACGGTAAATCGGCACAACATGCATTACTGGAGCATCGAAAATCCCCATTGGTTGTGCCAAGTCAACAACCAAGTCAACATCCTTGGAACGTAAATGTTTGGTGTGGAATAATTGGCAATAAGCTTATTGGTCCATATTTTATCGATGGAACTTAAATGGTGAAAAATATCGGAACATCTTGCAGAACGAACTTCTAGTGTTACTTGAAGACCTTCCCTTGGACGTACGACAAACAATGTGGTTCCAAAATGACGGTTTTCCAGCACATTATTCAAGAATAGCACGAGAAATATTAGATCGAGCCTACAATCGTCGATGGATCGGAAGAAGTGGTCCAGTGTATTGGCCTGCAAGATCGCCAGATCTTACTTCATCTGACTTCTTTTTGTAGGGCCACTTAAAGTCTGAAGTTTATACAGAAGTGCCAACCACGAGGGAAAACATGATTGTTCAAGGATTACGCCGGAAACACTTCTCAGTTGTGTGCAATCATTCTAATTGCGAATAAATAAATGTATCGAAGTGGAAGGGCACATTTTCGAACACCTTTTCTGAAATGGGTATGATAAAGTGAAGTTCTTCGTTGTTGAATGACTTTTTGAAATGTTATTTAATGTTAAAATTTAAAAAAAACACAAAATCATGTTTTCTCTTTTTTGAGTACTTTTTCTAGACGTTTACAACCATGTTTTTTGGGATTACAGATCAATCTGTTACGAATCGAAAAAAAGTTTCAAACAAAAACTACATACTTGATGGCGTAGAATCCGAATCTGCAATACAAAATGGGGGTCTCCATTTAAGATTTCAAAGTTGTCCCCCCTCTCACTCTGGGGGAGTGAGGTGGGGAATCGAGTTCGGCACCATTCAGTGAGCTTCCTACATTATAACAAATCTTATTAAGAGGGGAATTGCCCTGTTTTGTCGATCTGTAGACAGTGGTCCAGAAAATTACTAATTTCTTGAAAAATAAATAAGACAGAAAAATGGAACAAACTTCATTCAATAGAGAATTGATGAATTTATGTCTCTCGTGTAATATTTTTTTGAAATTGTCCTTATTATTTGTTCATTAGATAGTTAAAATCAGCAAAAGTAGAGAGAATAGGAAGCTTCAAAACGTGTATTTACTGACGAAATAAATTAAATCTGCCACACGACGGACATAGATAGATGTTTTTTATAAGCGAAAAAGTCATTGTTTCGGTAATTAAAAATTTCTTCTTCGTTAATCTGTACACAATTATGAAGGCTTACAGCGAAATATCTGAGGTTTTTCTATCGTTAGAAAGTGCTGCTCCCGGCGGCGCCAGGGATAGTTAACACCCACTCCAGTGATATGAATCAGTTTGTGTTACTTACACCAATATCTAGGGATGGATTCAGGTAATAATTTATCCTTTTCTTTTTATGTTCGGCTATCTGGGATGTTTATTAGATTTTCGCTGTTATCCGGCGAGTATTTAGAATTGTGATTTTTGGTGTGGTGGTAAAGGTGTGTCAAAACTAAAAATTGTAAACAGTTTAGTTAAAACAAAACTTTTATTTCTTGAGGTTTCAGTGTGTTGTGAGTGTTGTGCATAAGAAATAAAATTGCCATCATGGACCCCCGGAAAGGCAAAAAATATAGACTACGTTTGTCAGCTAAACGCAAGAGGACGTCTAACATCGGCAAATTCAAAAGGTATGTAATAAAGCAATAGGTATTCCTACTATTGGATTTATAAAAAAAAAAGTAGGATAGAAAAATATATATCAATCTTTTGAAATATTTTATCCCCGGAGACAAGAATGGTACATTTCAAAATATAGTGCACACTTTATATCGTTTTTTTACTTTCTTATACGTAGTATAAGGAAGTACTGTGATGATAAAAATTTTCGACTGCGAGATTTTTGCAGATCTCCACGTTTTAAAGTCTCCTGTACTCAAAATTAAAGATTAGAAAAATTTTATCATAAAAGGTTTTCGAAATTCCTACCGGTAGTAGGTCTTTTACTCCTATCAAAAATTAGTTTTTTGCAAATATTTCGCAAGTCCTGCTTTCTAGGCAGGTACATTACGAGTATAAAAGTATTTGAAACATAAGTTCCAATACCTTTTGTATAAAAAAAATTTCAAACACACTTTTACTCTTATCGAATAGCGATCTTTTACAAAAATATCGTAAATTATGCATTCCGTATATATATTTTTCAAAAGTACAAAATTATTTAGAGCTGGATTTGCAAAATTCGGACCGGAAGTAACACTTTTACTCTTAGCGAGTAGCAAATTTTTTCGAATATCTTGCAAAGTATACATTCTAGAGACTTATTAAGAGAATAGAAATACTTAAAATTTTGAATAATTTTTGTATACAAAAATTCTTAAAATTGTATAATTTGCAACACGCATACGTATAAGAAAGTCGTGTGGTGGCCACACCTCATTTTTCTTCAGTAATTTCAATTTGTAACAGTAAAAAAGGTGTACGTACTGTTAGTAATAATGATTTTGTTTTTTTTATTTTCAAAATGCTGATATATGGCCTCTATTTGTGTTTCTCAATTTTTTAAATAGTTAGGTGTAGAGCAAAGAATATCTAAGTACACTAAATGTTATTTTTCCAGAGCTCGACAATTTGATCTTCCATGTGTAACAAAGGCCATATTGGAAACTAACAACATAATAAAGGAAAACACTTGGGGTGGATTCTTCTATGGCGGAACCGTCTACAAAGATTGACGATGGACACGTGCTGGCATCAGAAAGCATTATGTTGCTAGTTTTCCCGTTGCCCAATTCAAGTGCTTCTATAGAAGAATCTGTACACCCGGAGGATGAGACGGTGTTCATAGATTTACAAAGACCATTAGAAGGATCAAAAATTTGTGAAACTGATCCTAGTGTACCAATCAGATCAACCTCTGAAACATGTAATATTGACAGCGAAATTAGTACATCAACGTCTAATGAAAAACCGAACAACAATGACACTAATGCGATTGAAGGCACCCGTATAGTTCAATTGCAACAATTCATTGATGCTTTAGTAACCTTAAGAAAGCATGCAGAAGATACTTTCAGGTCATATCGTGGTGGTGGCAGCTACAATTCATTATCAGCTGCGGCTATAATTGGGTTTAAAGCCCGAAAGGTGCTATTTCTGGGAATAAAAAATAAATTTTGTAAACTGTGTGAGAGAGCTAAAAGTAAGGGTGTAGAACCTAAGCCACATCCATGTTATATGAATTGGACAGGTTCTTCTAGTGCTATGGAATCTGCCATAATAAGTTCTTATGTTCTTTTTTCATATATAACTTTAGAATTATCTGGGAAACTCACTAAGCCCATTATTAGCAAATATTTACATGAATCACTTTGAAGAAAGGTTATTCAAGATTAATAACACGTTAACTAAACAAATACATTAGTGAGCGAGGTACGCTAATGATATATTACGTATTTGGACAGGTACAGATGGACAACTAACAGAATTCTTAAAACTACTTAATTCGCTAAACTCGAAGATACAATTTACAATAGAAAAAGAATAAAATAATAAATTAATTTTTTTAGATATTACCGTATACAAAAACGCTAATAATATATCATAACCGCATTTTCCGATAATACACTACACGCGCATGCAAAACAATCCTTCCAAATAAAAATGTACTATGTATATAGAGCATTACACATACCATTAAGTACTGAGTCCTTTAATGAAGAAATAAACACTATTAAAAAGACAGCAGAAAATAACGGATATATTACCAATATTATAGACTATATAATAAAACATAAAGAAGGAAACAACATTAAATATTTATATCCGGAAATCAAAGAATTAAATAAAAATACTTGGCATGTGATTACTTATATCTCCCATCACAAACAAAATAAATAAAATATTAAGAAAGTTATACATTAAAATAGTATGGATCAATAAGACAAAATTAGGTACAATGTTAAATAACATCAAAGACAAAACAGATAATCTAGATAAATCAGAAGTATATTTCATCAAATGCCTAAATTGTCAAGCTATATGTATATATGAGGCAAAGTGGTAAAAGTATTAAAAAACGTATAGCCGAACACGTCAGAGACGTAAAATATAGCGTTAAAAATACAGGGTTCTCAAAACACTGTATAGAACAAAACCATTTGCCTGATATAAATATCTGTAATTTAATGCATAATGTAACAAAAAGTAAAAGACTGGATTTGCTAGAAGTACTAGAAATTAAAAAGGCTCAGAAACCAAATTTCTTAGTTACTAATACGGAGTTACATTTCTTAAATACTCCCTTCATAGACACAATTATATATATATCTATTAGACACCACCCTATATAATTATGAGAGCTGGGTATATAAGTTGTACGCTTACTTACATTAGGTTAGTTTTAGATAAGAACTCTTTGATAATGGTATAACAACCGAAACATATGTTTGAAAATTCTAATAAAACTTTCTGAAACATAGCCAAGTGTGTTATTCTCGACAATTAAATTAAGTTAATAAATGTTTCACCAAGAAGTGTCTGCAGCATCAATCAAGGAAATTATATTATTATTATTAAATAAAGTATGTATTAATATAAAAATCATTTTTAATTATAATATGATTTTCCTTTCCGTCTAGTAGTCCCGTTAAAATAATATTAGTGCGGGCCTGTTACAACCCGATCGGATTTTAGGAAGTACAAACGGGTGACCGTCTTTGGTAATGGTCATTGGTGTCATTTATTGCACCCTCGTCTCCCGCTCCGCAAAGAAGTATACCCCTGGAGTCCAGGGCAAATCCCCTCTTAAGATCTCTTTTTGATTTGATGCAGTGGTTTAGAGATATTCCGTTGTCTCAAGATAAAAAAAACACCCTGTATACTATGCCGAGAAAATTCTAGCTTCTTTTAAAAAGTGAAGCCTCATAAGACACTAGAGTGAGTCCGATTGTTAATATTATTTAATTATAATCTCAATGTATCATATGTATTAATAATGATAAGCAATGCGTCATCATTAATAATTATTTATAATTTTGCAAGCGTTATTTGCGACGCTTGTATTTGTAACCTCAAATAAAAACAGGTGCTAATTGTACATTCAACTTTTAGGTTTTTTTTTTTAAAGAATTCCTTTAAAAGGAAATCTTTTTATAAGAAAAGAAATTGCGAGTAGCAACTTATATGTAACCAGCAAACTAACAACTAGATTAAGGATAAATTAAGGAACTAGTTTCTATAAAATAATGTGGCCAAGCAGAGAATGCAGACACGTGGTATTAATATCAAGTTAGCGACAACATCTATATGTGACCAGCTGTGGAACAAATATGTGTAAATATTACAAGATATTAGACAAGCATCGAAAAACCACTGCATGGTTGCTAGTGAACGAGAAGGATTGTAATCTGAATACCTGCAAGAAGTCATAGTTTTGTGTGCATATCAACTTGTCCAGTATCAGTTGCAGTTCTGCTAAAGTGACAAGAAGATTAAGAGACAACGATCTACATATTTCAAAGAGACATTCTCCTGTGCAGATGTATAAGATAAGTAAGTAATTTAACTATTGACACCTCATAGCTTTGTTGTATACAAGAACATTGTTGTTATTTGGAGGCATTGTAGTTCATAATATTTGCATTAATTTATATGCACATTATACCACCTTATGTAGATTATTTATAAGTCAATAGTGAAATCTCTAACAGCTGTTACGAGCATATAACGTGTATATTTAGAATTTTGAGAACCATGTTCATTAAGTGCCTTTTGACGGTCTGTGTGTTTATGTTATACAATAGCTGTGTTTTCATTCATAGATACTTTCTTTACTACTAATTCTACAATTAAATTAGATCTTGTGCGTTTTATTGCTGTCGCTATCTATAAGTCCCACCCCAATTTTCATGTTTTTAATAAAAAGTATGTGGCGCTTTATGACCCACGGCCTTTCGCATCGACTAACAAGTTATAGCGGCAACGTTTTTGATTTTTGCTTTAATTATTGAGCAAGTTCAATTACATTTTATATCTAGTAAATGATCTAGGGATGGTTGCAACATTGAGGGTATGACACCGATTTATAAGCAGAAGGATATCTCTTTATTCTATCAAAATTAATGTAGACCTTTAAAAAAGAGTAAATTCTGCGTCTTATATAACTGTTTAAAAGATATTTACTGCTTAATAAATTATCCTTGTAATTAGTACTTATTATTATTAAGTGTCGTATTTTTTACTTTGCCTTTTTTTATATTGTAATAGTTCCCTAATAATTTGATTATTCCTGTATAATAAATGAACATAAATAAAAAAAAAGAGTAAAGAGCCTTAACTAAGTAACTACGACAAAGCAGTATATGACGCAAGAAAAAACATCAAAAAACTAGTAGCTTTTAGGGATAATAATAAATAATAGTTAGCAGTCTACTATAATGGAACGATATATACATGAGAATATAACTTATTAGAAATCCGTGTCTACCAATAGGGTTGATATTTAAATTTACAAACTTAAAATTCTACTAAAGCTTTTTCAAATTGTTATTAATTTAAGTATCCTATTAGCTTTAATTTGTTCTTTAAAACTGCATACATATTTTCAGAAAATAAGTACAAAATTACAAATTTTCTTGAAATGCAATAATAGTACATTGTTTTTTTAATAATTGCAAATTATTCAGCAGCCTTACTAATTTGGTCGATTTGATAGGGTCAATAATCACAAAATTAAATTTAAACCCAGAAGTTTCTTACATATTTTCAAAACAATTGTAACGTGCACATCAACTCAGGTCTTCAAAGTCCTTAATTGAATGAATTATCTCTTACTGAAAAATTGAAATAAAGGACTGGTCATTATGAAAATATGTAAACGATTTACGAGGTGAAATCCATTTATAGTTTTCATGGAATGTATAGGTATATAGTGTTTATTTTTACACTAAGCTAGGTATGAACATATTTTTAGTATAGTCTTAGCTAGTGCTTCAGGTACCTATAAATCATGAAACTAAACTTATTAAACTGACAGGACAGAGAATAAGAACTAACACCAACACTATAAATTATACTTTAGTAATTAATTATTTGTTATACACACTGACTACCCCTACAATTTAAAAAATTACAAGTGATGCAAATAATTTATTCTCTGATTGGTGTACATATGAACGTAAAAATAACATAAATAGTACCCCAAAAACGTTGAAGTTGGGAATATTTGATTAAAATGTAAGATGATACCACTAATTTGAGGTGGAGAATTTAAATTATTATAATATTAATTATTATTACTATAGAGTTATTAGAATCTAAAAATACTTTTAATTAAAATTGTGAAATTAATTGTTTAACTTTTCTGAACCAAATAGTTTGAAATGCTGAAAATTGTTTGATCAAAATTTTACTTGTTAACAACAAAGGATTTCAAGTATTTCTGGGATTATACAACTTGACCTCATCACTCACAAATTAGTGCAGTTAACCTAAAGTTAAATTTAATAAGTGTAGAAAGCCTTTGGATTCCTATTTCAAAAAAAAGGATGAAGTCAAGTAATCTATATCCTAAATACTGTACCAAATATGAAATCCAAACCCTACAGAAAAATCGGCTTGATGTCTGTTTTTTAATGTATCAAGTATGTAGGTATTATCGCAAAAAAAAATCGACAAAGAAGTGAAGGAAAGCTTAACAAAATGAACATTCAGACAAGAATATGTTTCTCCACTTCTTTCATACAAGGGGCGTTTTAAAATTTGCTGAATGGAAGGGTTTGATGGTAATGGGAAAACTCTTTCGTGCCATTACGTGTTCAGTGGCTCATTATTAATATAAATATAAAAGTTTAAAACAATCGCATCAATAGTTTTTAAACTATTGTCGACCAAGCAACTTCGTTGTTATCAAGTTCTTATAAAAGAAGAAAAGACGATTCATACAATACTGGAAAAGATGTCATCAGATTCTTGCCTGGGAAAAACTATGGTTCTTAAGTGGGACAAGTCGCTTTAAGCCAAGTAGAGAATTACTTGAAAGAGACCCACGGCCGCCCCGGCAGTGGGTCTTCGAAGTGACCATTCCAAAACTTGTCAAAGTCAAAAAATGAATAATGTAATATGGTCGGATAAAGAGGACACAACTCGCAGGAATAACTAAAATATCTGATACAACAATTTTTAAAATTCTTCATGATCATCTCAGTATGACTAAGATCGGCGCGTGGAATGTTCCCATGCGCTGAAATGAAGAGAGGAATGCTGATTGACTTCGAATTTTTACTGTTCATCTCCAGTAAAAATTCGAAGTCAATCAGCACTTGGGTTCATCGAGTCCAAGCAAGACTCCACTCAGTGCATAAAAAACGCCCACCACCAACTAAGAAGTTTGAGGTGTCACAGTCGACCGAAAAACTTATGGGTAGTAGAACTGCTGCTCTGCATAAAGCGATTTTTACCTGTTCCTAAAATGAAGACAGAGCTGCCTGGAAGGAATTTACTAGCGATGAAGAAGTAAAGAACGCAGCAGTTTCGGCGTATTTTTCAGAGAAAGTAAAAACATTTTTTTATGAAGCTAATTGAAAGATCTGAAAAATGTACTAGGGCTGCAGATAAATACATTGAAAAAGAGAAATAATGTTGTAATTTTATTTTCTCTCCTTTCTCCCATTCCGCGAACTTAGAAACGATCACTCGTATATAGTTTTAATTTTTATGACCGCTTATCTTTTCTATTTATCTTGCGAGAATATCTCTCACTGGATTCTAAATAGTTACATTATCTATTACATTCAAGATAAAATTTTCAGGTATTTTATTTGGGATGTCTAACAAGAATAGGTTTTCCTGAATCCTAAGTAGTTACTAAAATACTATACTAGATTGAGAAGATGATACAAGAAGAGAACGGACTTTAATGTAAAACTAGATATTATACATATACAATGAAAGAACTGATCTCTAATTCCAAGAACTACGCATATTACTACTAACCCGAAAATGTGTATGGTAACGTATTTATTTTCAATATGGTAGCAATACTATGTATATATAGTATAGTTTCTTGTTTACTCAGTTTAGAAGTAACATGGTATACCTTTTTACAGGGTTTCCTATATTTTTTCTAATAAAGTAAGTGCTCAACTTGATTTGACCTTATTGGTTCGTAATGCCGAGTAACGTTATCAATTTGAACTTTGTGCACATGACAATTTAATATTCGTAAAATCTTATCGTGCAAATTTTAGCGCCTTTTCAAACAAACCTTTGTTATACTAGTTTTTCTCATTTCCACAAAATTCAATAATAATCCCGAAAGGATCTACTGATAATCCCAAAATTCATACGAGTTGCAGAAAGTTTCAATTACATACTTTTACATACCTACATCATAGAGAGAACATAGAGCGGACTCCTATTAATATAAGAAAAAGAACTATTAGAAATAACCGCTGCAGTGCAAACGTTAGTACTTGTTTCAGAGTCATTGTTCATTATATAGTATACTGTCCACCATTCGTAATTTGAAAATAGTGATGATGGCACCATGTGTAAACGGGAATAAAACCAGAATGATGATGTTTTAGATAACTTTTAGATCAAGATAATATCGACAAAAACTATTACTACCACTGAAGTGATAATATTTTTTTCAAAAAATCGCTTCAACCATTCCATAGAAAGACATAATGTATTTTTATTATTTGCAGGACACATTTTTAGATTTTAGCTATAACAGGAGGACCTACCAATAAGAGATAATAATTACCAACATTCCAACGAAATTACAGCTACTACCGCCCCACCCTTTATATTTACGAGTATAATCTCCTTCTTGAGATCTCATTAAATTTGGAGTGAAATTGGTAGACCGTAATTTGTGGTTTACTTCAGTGAATATTTGATGAACTACTAAGTTTAAACAAATATCTAAAGATTACAAATGTACTCAAAAATGAATTTAAGAAGACTTTTGTGAAAAATTTGTTCAAATTCCTGCCAAAAGTAGGTATTTTACTTTTATCGAAAAACAATTTTTTGAAAATATTTCGCAAGTTATGCTTTCTAAACACATATATTGAGAGTATGAAAATACTTAAAGAAAGATTTTTTTACACACAGGTTTATTTTATTAAGAAGGTACAGAATTTTAATATTAATTTGTTTCTTTATATATAAAATTCCAAACGTACAAGAAACTTATGTGGCGACGACACCTAATTTTTTTATATAATCTATCTAACAGAATCGTATTTTTAATGGATTTTAAGTGCTTTGCGGTATCACTTTATTATTTAAAATTTCTTTCAAGATGACATTCTACAACGGATTAAATTACCTCAACATCGAAAAGATTGTTGTGCTCTAGCAATGCATCATACTAATATCATAGGATCCTTAAAACAATCCTTATTCTTATTTGAGCGAAATTTTCTTAAATTAATCTTTGTGCGCACTGCACATTCATAAGCTTTAAATAATAGAGTGAAAGCTCGGAGCATGGAGCTGTTTTATATTAACTCGACTTTCCATGGGTTTCTTGACTGCATTTCTTAGTAGGTTATATTAGTCTAATATGTTTGTCGTATCCTACAAATTTTAAAAATCTTTTTAAACTCTTCATAGCTGTGATGAAGTATATTATAAAAATAGAAGAAACGTCGGGAATGTATTAATTATAGTTTTTTATTTTTGATATCGTATAACTGAAGACCGATTATTTTAAATATGTATGTATACGTTCCGTTCCTGGCAGTTTAACAAAATAATTCTTTTTCATGGTATAGCAACTGTCCTCCAACTTAAACAATATAGAAATTAAATAATGACATATCTTTGTCAATTGATTAAAATATTGGCGATCTTAATGAAACTGTAAAATATATTTGTCAAATACATAGCAGTTCGTTCGTTGTCATGGTCACTGAGAGAGAAAGAGAGAGAAACATTTTTCAAAAACCACTTTTTCGGTATCAGAGCACTTCAAAACGCGACCATTTGCAAAAATCTCGAGATCGAAAATGCTCATCATCACAATACTTCCAAGGTAAAAAGCATCGTCTGTTAAATGCTTTAATAATACATATTATGCATACGTTTCTACTTCAATAATCCGATGAAACGACACTTTTAATAAGTCATTGGTGTCGAATGTAGACACATATCGTAAGTTCTTTCACGGAGAAAACACCATTTGTAAGTTCAATGTGATTTCAGGTTCCCCATATGTACGAGGTAGGCGCATAAATTCTCGACCTGACAGGCTTATTCAGGTTCAAACGTGTTCAAATTCCATCACGTGATGCATGCCCATACGCGAGGTGTACACTATGAATATGAAGGTTCGAAACCTAGTAGTTTTTAGTAACCAGCCAACCAACGTGACTAGCGCACGAAAATGTCTGAAGTAACGAAAATTGAGTACAGTGCGGTCCTTAAATTTTTAACAAAAGAAGGACATACACCCTATCACATAAACAACGTTTAGACGGCGTTTACGGTGATACATCTCCTTCGTATTCAACTGTAAAAAAAGTGGGCAAAATGTTTCCGTGCGGGACAAGAAGCCCTGGAAGATGCTAATCGGTCGGGTCGACCAATTAAAGTGATGACGTCTCAACAAATTTCAATTATTGAACATTTAGTGCTAGAAGATCGCCGTTTGAAAATGAAGGAATTAGGAATGATAACAAACATTTTCGAAACAAGTGTTCGCCGAATTCTCCATGACAATTTGGGTATGAATAAAATTAGTGCTAGATGGGTACCGCGACTTCTTTCTGCTCTCCAACGTGAACCTCGAGTCGAATGTGCGCAGTCGTATTTAAACATGTGTGGAGACGACCCAAAACCGATTTTGGAGTCCATTGTCCCAGGGGATGAAACAATGGTTTCGTTTTACGATCCTCTATGGAATGGCGGCAACCTGATGAACCTTGTCCCAGAAAGGCGAAAGTCTTTCAATCAACGAAAAAAGTGATGGCCACAATATTCTGGGATTGTGAAGGCATTTCGCTAATTGACTTTAAAGAGCGCAATACGAGTGTGAGCGGCACATATTATGCGTCTTCATTGCATAAATTAAGGGACAGTATTCGTGGAAAACGTCGTGGAAAATTGACAAAGGTGTGCAATTATTGCACGACAATGCTCCCGTCCATACTGCCGCCATTTCACAAGCTGCCATCCGCGAATGCGGCTTTCAAGAATTGAAACATCCACCGTATAGTCCGGATATGGCTCCTTGTGATTTTTGTTTGTTTTCTAATTTAAAAAAGACCTTAGGGGACGTAGTTTTAAGGACGACACTAAGTTGCAAGCAGCTGTTATAGAACATTTTGATGGAAAAATTTTAGATTATTTTTACAAGAGTATCGAATTATTAATTAATCGTTGTAATAAATCTATAGAAGTTAGGAGAGATTACATTGAAAAATAAAAATTCTTATATTGTTCCAAGTTTCTTTTTTGTATATCAGGCCCAGAATTTATGACGCCTACCTCGTATGTATACAACCACGAAACATTAATCAATATTTGAAATCACGGTTTATTAGGAAAAAATGCCAGTTAGTTAAAGAATACCATAAATTTCATTTAGTATAAGGTTACTTTTAATATATAGAGATTCTCATACCAAGAATTACTCTTTAAACTTAACCGTGTTAAGCATATGGTTTTCAGTTTATCTGTTATATATATTATACCAGCCAAACATAAAAAATTGGTATGTATAATATCTAATAAATTGATTCACAAAATTACATTAAAGAACAGTCCTCCTACATCCTTCTAAGTACTTTCAGGTATGATAAACTTCATTTATACCACATTTCAGAAGTGTTACAATTCATCGCATAACTGGAATTGTTATCTTACAAGAAATGAAGCCTTCTTATATATGAAACTCGAGCATTTGCTGTTATGCATATTAGCAGAAAATACCGAAGCCGCGATAAAGAAGCAGATAATTAATAGCGAATAAAATTAAACTGCCTTTGTTGTCAAGCTTTTAACACATTTAAAGTCGCTTATTTCGAATATATGGCATCTTTTTTCAAGAAAACTGTAGTATTGCATGTATAATATACATGGTTGCACAATTATATCTAATAGTACGTTTATGTTACTCTACAATACGCAAAATTCATAGTATGACTAAGTTTTTTGCATAATCTTGCAGAGTTTACAAAACTATGCAATATTAATGTACATATTAAGCTAAAGAAATACAATCCAGTGGTATTGTTCACTAGTGTTAATGCCATAAGTTTATTAGAACGTCATACAGTGGTTCAAGGTCGTCAAAAAGTCGGTTTTGAGTAGAAGAACATTTCTATAAATGTTTATAGTAAACAATTATTTAAAGAATCAAGCTAAAAATATAGTGCTTTGTAAAAATAACAACCATAGTAAGTTTTGGATGATGCTCCATTTTATTACTACTTTGTGCTAGCTAGATGAATCACGTATAAAAATTTTCATATGCTTTTAGTACCCATCAGCAAGTACTTATATGTCAAATTTTGCATATATGATCCCTATAACCTCTATTATTAACCCGGCAAATTTCGGCTGCTACTTTCTAACAAACTTATATCTGAAGAAGGTCTTAATCTACGTCTGCAATCCATTTAATGCAATGATCTCATAATATAGAACTACTAGATGTACTGTAGAGAGTGAGAGGAATTGACCTTTAGATATAAAGGAGACAGATATACAAAACCGTTAGTTGTGGGCAAAACAAGGCTCCAATACATGGTTTTGTATATAAACTTTCTCAATCTTGTTGATTTATACATATTTATTTGTCTTTTTGGTAAGTTGGATTATGTATTTTATTAATATTTTTTATATTTGTTTAAAGAAATATGAGTATAAAGACTACTGATGATTCATTCAATCAAGCAATTCATGATGATTCAATCGACTATCTTTTTTTATAGAATTGTGATTGTAATTAGACACAGTTTAAGAATTTGCTTTTAAACATTATAAGCCATTACAAGCTATAGCAACATATTTGAATTTTGCCCACATAAAACGGTCAAGTTCGTTCATCCTTGCCAAACTTTCGACGCTCATATACTTTCCTTCTTTCTCTTATGGTGTGGGTCACTTCCTAATAAGCAAGACATAGCATACAGTGCTTCTAGAAGTATAATAGTATTAGTTCATTGATTTAATGTGATACGTAGAAAATTTTGCCGCGAATATGCAAGTAGGAATGACTGTGCGACGTTTTCGAAGTAAACCCAATACAATAATCCTTACTACATTTTATTTTCTTATTACTATTAACAAATATACTTATTTATTAAACCGGCTCTAGAGGAACGATCTTAACTCAGGTAAGGCATACAAATGAGCATGCTGGAATCTTCCAAAAATAGCTCTTAACAAAAAATCTTACAATCCTTTATCAACGGGTGTATAACGTAATGCCTAGATTTGCTTTTAATTTCATATCATGTCTTCAATTTAGTTATTTTGTGTGTTATTGTAACTTAACAACTTATTATTTTTATTCAACCCTTCTTTTCACATGAAACAAAGATATATAAAATTTGAAATCAGTACTCTAAAATTACCTTAAAAGCGCTGAAAGGTACTAGATAGTATACCATTGTCGAACTACTATTGTGTAATATTTGAATAATATACTTAATCAAAACGTTGCTAAAAGTTGGGTATAAAACTTAATATATTTTTAACGTGATAGGTATTTATTATCTGTATCATAGCCTTTAATATACCAGAAATTTTGAACGATTGTGAAACACTAACTGACCGTATACCAATTTATAGTAAAATAGATTCAATTTCAATTTATTTCAAATTTATCATACGAAGATAGTCTGAAATGTTTTGAGCCTAACATACAAACAAGTATTTCTTCAGTCAAATGTAGTTTTATTTTTCACAGTAGCCTCTTTTTAAGTCAATACAATACATTTCAATTTCAATACTTTTGCCAGTGATGGTCTAACCTCTGGAACCCTTCCAAATAGTAGTAGGCGTCTTGCTCCGCAAAACAAGCGTTTACCTACGCGATGATATCCTCGTTCGATGAAAATCTCTGTCTCCAAGCGAAACTTTACGCAGAGGAAACAGGAAAAAGTCGATGGGGGCCAGCTCTGGTATGACAAATGTGCTCTTTTGATATGTGCATGCCCTCTGCTAAAGGAATAGCAGAAGCTATACACATATCAAAAGAGCGCATTTGTCATATATTGAATGAAGATTTGGGCATTCGTAATATATCCGCGCGTTGGGTGTCGCACTTGCTCATTTTGCACCAAAAACGCATTCGAATGAATATTTCCAAACTGTTGGAGCAGTTTAAGCGAAACGAGCCAGATTTTTTACGTTAATTCATAACCTTGATTCGACGGTCGTTCAGTACCATTTGGTGAACATATTCCATGTTATCGATGGTGATTGCAGTTTTTTGCCGTCCCGAACACTCATCATCATTGGTAAGACCACGTTTAAATTCAGCTGCTACATCGTTTCACTGTAGCAAATTATGGGACTCAGTCCTCGTAAACAGCGTCCAACTCAGTTTTAATTTGTATAGGCGTATTGCCTTTCAAATGCAAGAATGTAATCACGGCGCGATAATAGCTTTTTCCATTTTTACAAAAACACTAACATCGACTGACACAAACAACTGTCAAACAACAACTGACCGTCCAAAATGGCTGAAATTTTCACAGGCTAATTTCAACGCATGAGAAATTACCAGAATGAGTTTGATGAGTAGCGTCATCATCAGTTGAGACTCAAAACATGCAGTTTGTCATGCATTGCGGTGTAGAGTAGACGTTGGCGTGTGTGGTCGCTCAGATTTGTTTTTAAAACTTCTTGTCACACTTTATTTTATTTTAACCTGCAATCGATTAAATATGTCCAGACCCCTAAGAAGCAACAATGATCCTGACGAACTACTAGTTCAAAAGATCGTCGAGCGAGCTAATAAAAGTTTCCTGGATAAATTACTCTCTAAAATACATGAGAATCTGCAACAACTCTCCACGAACATCAAGGAAGTTGAAACAAAGGTGGGCTCGTTGGAGCAGAATGTTAATAATATACAGGACACGTTGGAGTGGCAGGAGCAATATGGGAGATGTAATAATCTGCGCATTTATGGAATCTCCGAAAGGGAAGGTGTCAGTGTCGAGCAGGAAATTATTCAAATGTGCCGCGATAAACTTAAAGTTAATGTTGTTAACAGTGATGTTGATTACTGCCACAGACTACACCATGTTGAGGGCTCAAAGAGACCTATTATTGTACGTTTCTGCCGACGTACTCCTAAACAGGATATCTTTAAGTTGAAGAGTCGTCTGAAGGGCAGTAAAATCGTTATAAAAAGAAGATCTGTCGTATCGGAGGATCCAGATAGTAAAGCATCTTGCCGCTGTGGTGAGCGTTAAGAATGTTTTCACCAATAACGGTAAAATTTTCGTTAAATTCAATAATGACATACTTAAAATTCATTACCTCAGTGACAACAATAGTGTCTTGAAGAGAATTTCAGCAGAGTGAGACGACCGCTGCCCGTATGCTTGTCTGTTTGTTTACTGTAGAACGTTATTCTCGAGATTTTCTCTTTGTGATTCTACTGGGGTAGAATATTCCATTCAAAATAAAAATGCAATTTTAACGATACAAAACTTTATTGCGTTGTTTTGTGCATCTTGGCGGTAATAATACTGTCTCTTCCCCCCCCCCTTTCCAGTGCTACCAAAATAAACTTTTCTTCAAGGACTTGGCGGCAAATTTTAATTTACACCAAAGACTAAACATACCGCCGCCCTTGAAAGGCTCGACTTTCAAAACAGATAAAACAAGAAAATAAAAGAACTCAAACATTTTACAAATATCACTAATTAATGAATATTCATATTAAAAATTGTTAGTTATAGTTGATTGGCAAAATACAAATATTTTGTATTGCACGTTTTACTGTTCCATTAGCAGTACGTATGCTCACAACACGCACTACACCGTCACTTCCTGGATAAACGTCTTCTATTCCTCCAATTTTCCACAACAGAGGAGGTAGGTTGTCTTCTTTTAATAGCACCATGGTTCCTACACCCAACTGTGTTGACGGGGACTTCTGCCACTTGGTACGTTGCTGCAAGGAAGTCAGATATTCGTGCGACCAGCGTCGCCAAAAATGTTGAACCATTTGCTGCAACTTTTGATAATGACGTAATCGATTTGTGGGCATTTGCACTTCTACTTCCGGTATCGCCATTAAGTAGTCTCCTATGAGGAAATGAGAAGGGGATAGGGCTACTAGGTCATTAGGGTCGTTTGTCAAGGGAATTAAAGGTCGGGAATTCAAAACTGCCTCAATTTGAGTAATTACAGTACAAAAATCCTCATAATGTAATAAGGCCTTGACAATAACCGGCTTTATGTGGAATTTGGCGGACTTAATCGCTGCCTCCCAAAGACCCCCATGGTGTGGTGACCGCGCCGGAATAAATTGCCACGTAATTTGATTTTTACTCAAAAATGATTGAAAGTTGACGTCCGTCTTCATTAAGTGATTACAACTTTGCACTAGTTTATTATTAGCACCTACAAAATTAGTGGCGTTATCTGAGTATAAAATTTTACAGATACCGCGCCGGGCCGTGAATCGCTTGAGCGCGTTAAGAAAAGACTCAGCAGTCAAATCACCAACCACCTCTATATGGACGGCTTTAGTGGAAAAACAAACAAACATACAAATGTATCCCTTAATGAGGCTACGATTTTTGAATCTTTTCTCTTTTAAATCAAATGGACCCGCGTAATCAACGCCCGTTACTAAAAATGGTCTTGTCATGCTAACTCGATTTTTTGGCAAATCACCCATTATTTGTTCAGCAGAATGTGGATTTGCTCTAAAACAAGTGACGCAATTTCTTATGACGTTTCTAACCGCGTGCCTGCCATTTAATGGCCAGAATTTTAATCTAACGCCGGCCAATATTGCTTGTGCGCCCGCGTGCAAATGACGATGATGTTCATCTTTTATAATAAGTTTTGTTAAACTGTGTTTTTGAGGTAAAACGATAGGATGTTTTTTATCATACACAGGCGAGGTTTTACTAATTCGGCCAGCTACGCGTAATAAATCGTGATCATCCAAAAAGACGTTCAATTGTGAAAGTTTACTCTTACGTGATATGGATTTCCCTTGTTTTAAGATGTTAACCTCTTGCGAAAACTCCCGCTGTTGCACAATTCTTACTAATACTTCAGTTGCGTGATTTGCTTCTTCGCTTTTGCGCATAAGAGACTTGCCTTTGTTTGATGATTGGCTTCGATTGATACTACATAAATGCATGCCCCGTAAGCTTGCACTGAAGCATCACAGAAACCGTGTAAACTAATTTTGTTAGCACCTCTTATTACACATTGTCTTTCGATGTTTAAATTGTTTAGTTCGAGAAGCCGATTGAAAAATCTTGAACATGCCGTGAATATGTCTAATGGAACTGACTCATCCCAATCTAGCTTTAGCTGCCAGAGTTTTTGCATTATTATCTTGGCTCTGACCGTTATCGGTCCAATTAGTCCCAATGGGTCAAAAAGTTGAGCTATCATAGATAAAATGACGCGTTTGGTTAATCGTTTCGTGTATATGTTAGTGTTACTTATCTCAAATGACAATAAATCCGTTCCTGCATTCCATCTCATACCCAAAGCTTTTGTTTGGTCATTGTCGGTAATGTAATACTCTAATAATTCTGTTTTGTCAACTGTTGAATCTAATACTTTGTTTTCGTTTGATATCCATTTCCTTAGATGGAACCCGTAACTCTCCAGTAACTGTGTTAATTTGTCCTTTAAATATATCGCCTTTTCGATGGTTTCCGCGCCCGTCATTAGATCGTCCACATAAAAATATTTCAAAATGACTTGTGCAACGTCTGGCTGTAATTCTAAATATTTGTCTTCGTTATATGCGTTTAAAAATTTTGAGAACCGTGTAATTTTTCCCAAAACTTGTTCTCGCTGTTGTTTCAATTGTTTGGAGGTCATTGTAAGTCAGCAACCAAGTAAACAACTGACGGGATAATAATGAATTTGTATCCAAAGATTTTTTAATATCTTGAAACATGCAAGGACAATAAAAACGATTTTGTTTTTCGTGATTACTCAACTAAAAATTCGTTTTTCAAATAGGTAAATAAGGATAGGACTTACTATGAATACACGTACGTTGTCTGCGTTTCTGTGTTGCACCCCAAAACCACTGTCACCGCTACCTTGCTTCCAATACCGATTAACTGTTTTTTTAGGTTAACTACTGCTTCTACGTTATTTTGCTTTTCGATGTGCGATTCTTCTTGATTTTCCTATACCTATGGAGTGATGTTTTCGCTGTTTCGTTGTACATACGATGAGTAATAAATTCCATATACTTGTATTCTTTTAGAAACTGAGTATATCCCTGTTACGTTCGTTTGCGATGCACGTGGTTAACCTCTACCGTCAATACTTTTTTTTCTTTTTACGTGTTCTCGTTGACTTTTTCTTTTAATCCGTTGCCGAAGGACCAATCTGTAGAACGCTATTCTCGAGATTTTCTCTTTGCGATTCTATTGGGGTAGAATATTCCATTCAAAATAAAAATGCAATTTTAACGATACAAAACTTTATTGCGTTGTTTTGTGCATATTGGCGGTAATAATACTGTCTCTTTTCCCCCTTTCCAGTGCTACCAAAATAAACTTTTCTTCAAGGAGTTGGCGGCAAATTTAAATTTACACGAAAGACTAAACAGTTTACATTGCATTGTGTAAAACACCTGTGTTTCTTTCATACACATAAACCTGGTCTTTTTATCTCTTATCTGACTTTGCTTTTTATTTACTATTTGTATTTATCCTTGCTTTGTTTAGATATACATATATATTTGTGTATTTTTGTCTGTATTTATATTTATATATATACATATACTTATCGGGGTATTTGTTTGTATGTGTTTCTTTCTTCTTTTATATGATTAATTATTATTAATTGTTACTTTAAGTTGAGATTTAATTTTTTTACTTTCTTATACGTAGTATAAGGAAGTATTGTGATGATGAAAATTTTCGACCTCGAGATTTTTGCAGATGTCCACGTTTTGAGGTCCCCTGATACCAAAAAAGTGGTTTTTAAAAAAATGTCTGTGTGTGTGTGTGTGTGTGTGTGTGTCTGTGTGTCTGTCTGTGACCACGATAGCGGCCAAACCGCTGTAGATATCAATTCCAAATTTTGTATTTACGTGTATAATCACCCTCTTGAGATCTGATTAGTTTTTCAGTAAAATCGGTAGACCGGAAGTAGCAGTTTACTTCAGCGAAAAAATCGAATTTTGCGAATATTTCGTCAACTACTAAGTTTAAACAAATTTATAAAGAATTCATATATACTTAAAATTAAAATTTAGAATAATTTTATTTAAAAGGTTTTTCGAAATTCCTACCGGAAGTAGGTCTTTTACTCTTATCAAAAATCAATTTTTTGCGAATATTTCGCAAGTCATGCTTTTTAGACAAGTACGTTACGGGTATAAAAGTATTTAAAACATAATTTTCAATATCTTTTGTATAAAAAAAATTTCAAAATTCAGACCGGAAGTACCACTTTTACTCTTATCGAATAGCGATTTTTTGCAAATATGTCGTAAGTTATGCATTCTATATACATTTATCAAGAGTACAAAAGTATTTAAAACTGGATTTGCAATATTTTTTATATATATGAAATTTCGAAATTCGGACCGGAAGTAGCACTTTTACTCTTAGCGAGGAGCGCTTTTTTGATAATATCTTGCAAAGTATGCATTCTATAGCGATTTATTAAGCGAATGAAAGTACTTAGAATAGGATTTTGAATAAGTTTTTTATAAAAAAATTCTTAAAACTGTATAGTTTGAAACGCTCATACGTATAAGAAAGTCGTGTGGTGGCCACACCTAATTTTTTTTGTTTTTAATTTAATTGGTTTAGTTAATCATTAAGTTTGTATACTTCTCTTAGATCCTTGAATTAGATGGAGGGTTGCTTTAGGATTGCCTGTGTTAATGTCCGGTCACTCTCTCCTAAGCTTGTGGAGGTGCGTAATATTATAGAGTTACATAACTTTGAGATTTTTGCAGTCACAGAAACGTGGCTAAGTAATAACATATATGATGCTGTTGTTGATATTGATGGCTTTGACTTTGGGCGAAGGGATAGGGGGCGCGTGGGGGTGGCGTTGACATTTATATCGGATCTCACATTAACTACTCTATATTGAACATGTCTGACGCGATTGAGCAAGTATGGATATCCCTCAAAGTAAATAATCTGCAAATGTGCGTGGGTATCTGCTATAAGCCTCCTCACATGGATCATAACACTTTTCTTTCAGAATTAGAAGATTCGATTGCTAGTTGTTATGTTTATTCGGATAATGTACTTCTTTGTGGGAACTTCAACATAGATTTATTAAAACCCGAGGATCCAGCATCGATTCATTTATGTGATATTGCAGAATCTTTTAATTTGACTCAAGTAATAAATAAGCCTGATCGTGTTACTCGTCACTCATTCAGCCTGATTGACCATATTTATATGAGTAATTTGTCCTTGATGCGCACGGTTGATGTGATTAATTGGGAAATTTCTGATCATGACATTGTCTGTTGGGAGCTCTCGATTATTAGGCCGACCTCTGTGCCCAGGCTGATTACGTTTCGCAATTATAACAATATCAACATCAATGATTTCAATCGAGACCTTAACCGCATACCTTTTCACTTCATATTCAGGATGGCTGGAATTGATGATAAATTCAGCTTTCTCAATAATTTCATCTTATCCCTTTTTGATAGACATGCACCTATTACAACTCGAATGATCACTAAACCTCCAGCTCCATGGCTGACCGAAAACATAAGGTTACTAATGAACTTGCGAGACAAGGCGAAAGCTAAGTTTCGGAAGACCAAAGTCGCAGCACATTGGGACTATTATAAGACTCTCCGCAACTATACCAATGTGAGTATAGGTAACGAGAAGAAGGCGTACTTCGATCACATCAGTAGAACTAAACCCAAAAATGACCTATTTAAGCAGGTGCAGCTCCTGTCCTTGAATGTCAAGGATAGACCTGCTATCCCTGCGCATCTGTCGCAGTTGTGTCGAATAACTCGGTCCCTGTTCATTCTCTCAATCTCCCGAGTGTTTTTTCCTTTCATCAGGTGGAGGAGCACCATGTGCTTGGGGTCGTCAATAGCATCACCGCCAAATCCACTGGCGTGGATGGTGTTTCATTGCAAATGATCAGGCTGTGCTGTCCCGCTATTGTTCCCTACTTGGCGCATCTCATCAATGTCTGCTTACTGGAGATGGTATTCCCTCAGGAATGGAAGCATGCACTTGTTCTTCCTCTTCCGAAGATCAATCAGCCTAAAGAATTTAAGGATCTCAGACCAATAAGTTTGCTTCCTGTCTTGTCCAAAATTCTGGAAAAAATCATGCATCACCAAATCACAACGTATGTTCAGGAGTACAGGATTCTACCTCATACCAAGTCTAGGTTCAGGAGGGGTTATAGTTGCGGGACGGCACTTCTCGGAATTACAGATGACATACTGACTGCTGGGGATAGTGGCCTCGTAACTACCCTAGTATTGCTTGACTTTAGTAAAGCATTCGACATGGTCGAGCACGCTATATTACTTTCTTTACTTAGTTCCGTTGGTTTCGGTAGCCGTGCTTGTCGTCTTGTGGAGAGTTTTCTGGAGCATTGTCGGCAGAGTGTTGTGTTTGGTTCGAGGAAATCGTCTGCCTTACCAATACATCGTGGTGTTCCTCAGGGTTCCATAATCTGACCACTTCTTTTTTCGTTGTATACACGGGACTTGATTGAGAGTATCAGCTTTTGCAAGACCCATATATACGCCGATGATACACAGCTATATCTGTCCTTTGACCCTTCTGACTGGGAGTCAGCTGAGAGGAAAATTAATAATGATCTTGAATCTGTGTCAAGGTTTGCATCAGAGAGAGGGCTTGTGATTAATCCCAGCAAGTCTCGGGTTCTGATGTTCTGTGGTCCTGCCGCTTGTGATCGGATTAAATTCATTAATATTGAACTAAGCAATTCAACTCTGCCTGTGGTGGGCTCTGCGAGGAGCTTGGGCCTGATCTTGGATAATAGTTTTAGGTATAGACATCAGATTAGTAATTATATAAGGAATGCATATGCAAATTTAAGAAAGTTATTTCCGCATTGGTCAATCTTAAGCATCAAAGCTAAAACAACTTTATGCGAAACTTTTGTCCTATTCCAGTTTACCTACTGTGCGCCTCTTTATAACTCATGCATCGATAAATATACGGAATACAGGATTCAAAAAATTCAGAATTGTTGCTTGAGGTTCATTTTCGGTCTGAGAAAATTTGATCGCGTTTCTCACGGACTTGGTCGCTTGGGATGGTTGAACATGTATAGTAGGAGGGAGTTGCAGACCCTATGTTTATTTCAGAAAATTATTCTTTTTAAAACGCCTCCTTACCTGCACAGAAGAATTAAATATCGATGTGATGTTCACAGCATCACAACCCGGTTCAGGGGCCTCATTTCGCCACCACCACATCGTACCTCGCTATTCAAGAGGGCGTTTTCGTATGTTATCTTTTCTAAATACAATGCATTACCTATTGAACTCAAAGGTTGTCCTTGGCTGGTTTCAAACGTGGGCTTAGGAGGAGAGTGACTGTGACTGGTAGCTGAATAATGTATTTCTAGATAATACTTTTTTTTTCTCTTTTTCTCTAAGTATTTTTAGGTTATTTGTGTATATTATGTATCTGTAACTAGGTTTGTTGTATTTGAGGTTTACTGCAGTGACAAACTATCACTTTATTTTAGGCATAATCTCTTGTGAGGATTTATGCTGAAGCCAGGGGTTTAGGTGGTAGAGCAGTCTTCGACTGAACCTTGCCCTGTGACTTGCGAATGTTAAATTGAATTATATCTTATTTAGGTATGTATGTTACTTCTGTACTTTCGCAATAAAGATATTATTATTATTATTATTACTATTATTATTTCAGACTACTCTCGTACATATTTACTGCCCGCACCTCTGTTGGCTCTTAGAACGGTTCTATTAGTAACTAAAGTAACGTTGTTTTCATATACTACTTTATATATATTATTTCACTTTTTATTACATCATGTACTCATCCTTTTCAGATACTTTTTACATTAACAATAAAAATAAATAAAATCGGTTCGATGTGAAATTCTCCTTCGTGAATGATTGCACGCTTTAATATTAATTGCTAATACATTTGACATGTTATCGTAGTTAACTTTCTAATATTGACTGACCGTTTCTCAAATTGGAGTTTAGATTACACTAACTCTGACAAGTTGAATACACCAACATATGTATTTACAAAAGCAAATTACACAAATCACTCATATAATCACAGATCAAAGCAGTACATATTTATTCTAATTGCGAGTAGTTTATCCCTGGTCTATATTTAGCGAACGTACTTAATGAATTAATGGTTGAAAGAATTGTTAGGAAGACCATACAATCCTTTATACGCTTAATGTAATTCTTGTTCTTGGGTGTCTTTCATTTTAATTCTTGATTTTATAAGGTTTATGATTCAAATAATTGTTTAATAAGTTTATTTAAAAAGTTTTTTCTATTGTTATTTATTAATTCAATTCATAGTTTTAGTATTATAATCACTCAAGAAAATTTTGAACCATTATTCTCCACAAAAGAGATAATTGGGTATATATGTATTTCTACGCGCAACAAATCCGTTATTATTGAGGTCTTTTATGAATTAGAAATTAGTAGAAATACTTCTGATAAAGAAGCATAACACAAACAATAAATACGAGCAATACACATTTTATTGAAGATGAACCAACGAAAAGGTCATAGAGGTCAAAATCAGACTGAACAACAAAGAACAATAAACAACAACTTGCTTTATCATGGACATTAATACATACGTATTGTAAGAATTTAAGTTGCATTTCATATTACAAAATCCAGTAAGTAACATATAATTACCGAAACTCTGCCTTTACAATTGTGTTCATACAATGCTAGTTATTTGTAAAACAAACACAAAAGATTTCTGTATAAAGAATATGGATTTTACTAGAAACTATTACAAGAATAGGTACCCAAATCATAACAAATTATAAATTATGTGGAATACAACATAAATTAAAGATATTAGGCAAATACGTAATAAAATGAAACCTATTTGTAGAATTGTTGGTTTTGTCATTAGATGTATAATATTAAATAGATAAATACTTCTATCATTTGTATTTACGTATAAAATATCAAATAAGTTATGTCTTTATGAAGAGCAATTAGAAACTACGTTATAAACTCGAAAATCGCTATACTTACACAATTTAACGGTTGTTCCGAGAACCTATAAATTATCTGCTCTTACTCAATATAGTATTAGTAATTGGCCCTTCATTTGCCACGTAAGGAATTCTCCAATATTTGAAAGTTCCATTGAAAAGTATTCACAACGTGATATTTTACTTCTTATAAACAGAAAATATCTATTTCTTAGTACTATACAGAATAAATATTTCTTATGATTCGACTTTGTACAACGAAAGAACGATCAATATTGTTTTGTCATCAGAAGGGGATATGACAACTCATAATTACAAAAAATATGAATTCGGCTAAAGCACGTTTCAAGACCACTTTTCGATTATCATAAACGTGCACAGCAAATTATTGGACAAGAATATTTATGATCTTTCCCAATATTACGAGACAAGTTCTAATTATGAACCAGACTGTAAGAAATAAGAAATGCCACTGAAACACTATCCCCGCCCACGCACAAAATATTCAAAGCTCAAGACAGAACTGAGAACTGAATGCTAGCCGTCTTTTGGAATCTCCAATGACCTACATTGTTGTTTATGCTCTTGTATACTCATAAAAACGTGGAAATTCGCGATATGACCAGAGCTTCTCTCAAAAGGATCAATACAGTTCCAAATAATTCTAGTGAAAACCAGGAAATCCACATTAAACAATTTCCCAAATGTTTCTCTATATGCTCAACTTATGGTGGATATTTTAATGCCTTTCAGTATATTATGTGTTAAATAACTATCTGCATGATTGCAGATCTTTTCAAACGATTGAGAAAAAATTATGATTTTGAAAAAAAAAACTATTGTAAAAAGCCAGTGGTGAGCAAGGTAACCAAACAAAACTTTCAGGATATCAAATCCATTTCTTTCTAATTAAATAATCCGATAGAATTAACTTGTCTTTTAAAATTATCGCTTTGGGAGGTAAGTAATATATAGGATACGATAATATCCAAAGGTCCCTATATATTAAAACGTTTAACATTAATTTTAGTCATATTTATTTAGTAAATAATTATAACTCTACAAAGCATTCAGTAATTCAGAAATACAGCACAATCTTATATTTGCACGGAATTATTTGTTTCAATTTTATGTCACAGAACTGAAGGTGATTTGTCAATTTAAAGAATTAATGAGTAGACTGCTGCAAGGAATTTCCGCAAAATTTGTACAATTACTTTCTTATACGTAGTATAAAAAATAAGGATGGTAACCACACAAGTTTCATACACGTACGATATGTGCATTTTTTATGGAAAAGTTTTTCCAAATTTAGTTTCAAATACGTTTATCTCCTTAATAAATGTATGAGTAAAAGTATTACTTCTGGTATCAATTTCAAAAAGCTTTTTCTAAATATTTATTCTTATTATTATTTTTTTATTTTTTAGAAATTTGTCTAAATTTAATAGTTGGCAAGATATTGATTCTGCTAGTGATGTAAACTACTACTTGCTGTCTACCAATTTCACTGAAAATCTAATCAGATCTTAAGAAGGAGATTATACTCCTAAACATAAAGTTTTACACACTGTCGTGTTGAGGCCGTTTGGCCACTGTCGTGTTAAGGGAAACAGACATTTTTCAAAAACCACTCCTTTGGTATCAGGGGACTTCAAAACGTGAATTTGAAAAGTAAGGGCATATGAATTGCATATAAAAGAGTCAAGCAAATATTTCGTGAAGTAGAATATACGCAATATTAGTAAAGAAAGCTATTAATTAATATACTTAATACACTAAGTTTTAAATATGAAATTATTATTATGAATCCGAATGCCAATATAAACAAAGATATAAGTATACGTATTTCAATTATATAAATCCACCGCCAAACCATTAGAATAAGGTAGTTACAGAATGGAATAATAAATTAGAAGTATTTTTAGTATTCCTACTGTATTTTACATACACATACATTCATAAAAATAATGTACTTCACATATACACACAATGCAGACAAGTACTAAAGTTACATCATTCATAAACCACACATATTCATTTTTCAATTTAGAAACACTAAAACGGAACAATAACATACCCGTCACGTGCAATATTTATTATTGAAATAGATACATAATCATATAATAACATATAGTAACAATAACACGTAGTGCAATGCATGATATATGACTTATGAATAAGAAAATATAGAATGAGTATTTAGTACAGAATAGTGAAGTATTTGCAAAACAATGTGCTTTTAATTCTGCATTTCTAGTTCGAATATCGCGCTTACTTTTTCCTATGATACACTGCCTTATTAAAAACATTAATTTATCAGATATTTTGTATTAACAATATAACATGTTGCAAGATTGAATATTCTCCTCTACTGCATTATAAAGGAAATGAAATTTAGTTCTAATATCATATATTCTAGAAATATCTAATTTGATTATTATATCTAGTATTAGCTAGTAGACAACTTTTAATATTTTCAAGACTATGTTCACTTGTTATTGTTTATCAAAAAGGAATTACTATTTCTTCAAAAAAAATATTATGGTAATAATTCCATTAAAACGTTAAAATACGTATGTGAAAATTCTTCAGCATGTGATTACATAATATGTGAAGCATATGCACAAATCATACAAAATCTACCTTTTCTGAAACTTCTATCTACTTTACTACTAATATTTCTTAATCCTATTGTAAGAACAAGAACTATCCCAGTTATTATTTAATACATTAGATTATATATTGCTAAACATTAAAATGTACTTGTTTAATTACTAGAGATCTGCAATCAGGGGTGGACTTAAATAAATAATTTAATTCGAAATTGAGGACAGTAATAGTGATGATATCACTATTATTTATCCCTAAGTTATTACGAGTGATGAATTATCATCACTATTACTGTGTCCAGTGTTCGAATTACATTATTCATTTAAGTCCAGTACTGGATTGTACCCCTGACTTCCTATCCCTACGAATTACTAATGTTTAACGGTTTACTTTGCTATGCCTTGAAGAAGCTTGAACAGCTTATATAAGAAAATTCAGCAGATAACAGTAGATAACTTAAAGGCATTTCCAATCTTAAAACCAGAAAAAATATTTTACAGCTTTCTTAGCGATATTACTAACTTGCGGTTACTCCTCTAGTATTTTGAACTATATTTTTTATTATTACATCTGTAGACAGGTAGGCCCCTTCCAGTGTAAAACAGATATGAACTACGAAGCTAACTACTGCGTTATTAAAGTGAATGGGGTATGTAGGTATTATTAGGAATATTTGGTATATATGCATTTAAACAGTTAAATAGTATGTTAAGGTCCTAAAAGTTGCTGGCTAAAATTTCAATATGCCTTTTACTTTACTGATATGGGCATAATACTTCACTATTACTTAACATTTAACATACGTTTTTTTTTGTCAAAAACAAAATAGACGACTGCTTGTTACATATAATTGACGCTTTCAAAGCATTAATCTGTGATTCAATGTAAGCATGCTCCTTGAACGTGCAACTAAACCATCAAAAAGTTTTAAATGATATTGGTAAAGGTCTTGCATGATTACCTATGTTCATATATTCGTATTTTCTAAAACAACTTTACTAATTCTATAACAAAGCAAATAAAGATACATTTAGGCGATTGTAAGCTACAGCAGTGGACATATAGAAAAGACTAATACGTACAAAATTTTTAAGCAAGTATTAACATAACTCATCTCCAAAAAAAAAGAAAAGTATGCTGGAATTATATACTATAGATATGTTTCGTCGCATGCAAAAATATAAGTAACAATTTAATATAATTTTTTGTACTTTCATTTCTATATATCCGTTCTACAAATTTGACACATTTCTTTATAAATAAAATTGTACTTAATTATAGACTCAATCGTACCTATATAATATACTTACTAATAAAATGCAGCACCCCATGATGAATCATCAACACCTGTAATGGGAGTATATGGCGTTGTATTTGTAACAGGCAAACATTGGAAGCAATAATTAACACCATTATTATTATCCCAGTACTGAACGCCTTTACATTGAAATCTAACTGCAAATTCAACCTGTTGTCCAACACATATTCTGTTAACATACATTAAAAAAGTAAATTTGTCGGAAAAACCATCGCATGAATTTTCCACATATGAAGCTTGTAAGTCTGAAAAACTTTTCCATGCGTCCAGTGTGTATCTAATATGTACGGATTTGTTGAAGTCTAAATTTCTAACACGTACGGTTCCTGTTATAGAAAGAGCAACGGGATCTTCTACTATTGCGTTTTCTAAACACACATTATTGTCTCGTACTTTATCAATAAAATTTGTATCACCACCTGGTTGCTCAAAAAGTACTACCAACATTTTATCTACAGTAGGACAAGATATTTTTAAATCTGAAGTATAGGAACCACCTCTAAAAGTATTTGTGTCTGGTTTTAGGTCCGCATAAGCAGAATTTGGTATTTTTGGTATTTCGTCCAAATATGTACGAACATCTGCCAAATCAAGGCCTAAAACATCAGCAAATCGAACAATTTTTTTCCTACCCGGAGTACCAGGAGGGGTTTTTCCTGTTTTTAGAGAAGAACACCGGCGAACTCTCGGTATTAGTTCCTCTTGATCTTCAATATCATTATTCTGAATATTGAGTTTAACTTCGTTGACTAAATCACAAATAGGTTTTTCGTTTATATCTATTGTCAAATTATGTTCTATCCTTAAAGAACTACAATATGATTCTAAATCTGACTGATCAGCCTCTACAACATTTTCTAAATTATAGCCATTCTGTGAATTTGATGTTTTACCAGAGCACTCTTCTTCTGATATGTTTACTTCCTCCTCACTTCTTAATCGTATATCACATTCTGCATCACATAAATCTCCATTAATATTAGAAGAGCTAAAAGTATCTGTTTCCACTGAAATATCATATAAATCATTGGAACCTTGTGGTGTCAGGAATTGTTTATCTGAACTATTGCTTTGTAATGAAAGTTCCTGTATGCAACTATTGTATTCTAAGGATGGATAATCTTGAAGGCTCAGAGTAGATTCTTCACTCGTGCATAAACTGTTCATAGAAAGACTATCATCAGATTGTCTTATATCTCGCTTCTCACCTAATACTACACCGTCTACAACATCACTTATCACTCTGTCTTCTATATCCGGATCAAAATATTGGCCATCACTAGACTCACTATCGGGAGATATCGTGTGCCCATTAGAAGTTAACGATAAAGATACGGGATTCGTTTGTTTGGAGCAACGACAATCTTCACCGTGTATCAAGTTAAGGTTGTCTTTTTCATTTGTTATTAAATGTGCAAGCTCAATTTGTGGTACTTCTTCTTCAGGGCTGCCTGGAGAATCAACAAGTGTAAAGTCAAAGTACAAGTCGGGATCGGACTGACGTGGCTGGGACACCGCGACAGTATTTTCCTTCGCTGCCAACCAACTATTTTCATCTGCCGGTCGTCCATCTTGCGAACCAAGGGAACTTAATCGGGAATGTAAGCGACGTGCAAAAGCTTCCGCTTTATCACGGCAAGACATCGGTATAATGGATGAAAGGCTGCACCTATCCGAACCTGTTGTCATTGGGTTCTGCTATCCTTCCTACAACAAAGACAATCATCTTTAGTATCTTATATAAAAGATTTTTCTGACTTGAAAAACACGATTTCGAAAAGAAATGCAAAAGATTAATTTTTCAACTTTCTAACATTTACTTAGAATGTTTCCCGCAGAAGTGACAGATGAGATCAAGTTCTATTGACATATCTATATACAGTTTACTATATTAAACTTCTTAGGCAAGATGACATTTTAAATTAGTTTTATACGTTTCTTTAAATTTTAGCTACGAATAATTTAATGTTTTTACTAATATGTTAGCGGCCGGTCCGAAGCCCTACCCCATTAGTCCTCGGCTACTGGCGCAGAGTTCCCAGCAGAACACTGAGTCGTTGTCGCTTTCACGGATTCTTCAGCGATTCACCGACTCAATGCTACTCACAGAACCTGGTATAAGGTTCCTATATTTATTTTCCTAAACAATTTGCATGAGAATAAATTTGTATTCCTTCAAGCAAACGGTTTGAAAATACACACTGATATTACGAGCTCCATCTCTACCATTTCTTTTCAAATTAAATTATGTAGGACATGTTGGTTGCACTTATTGCATAGAACACTTTTGCTTTAATTTGTGTATATAATCTAAATTTACATCATGAGTCGTTATCACACTAATATCTGAGGTGCAGCATATTTTTTATCACAAACGCTGCTGTAATAATGAGTCATGGCCGCCGAAGTCCCATGTAGTTGATGTAGGACAACTGGTAAGAAATGAAAAAAACGCAGAGAATAACCTTGATGTCCAACCGAGTGTCCAACTAAAAATATTGCAACATCACTTTTTCGCGTTCTCTCGAAAACAGAATTTTTTTTCATAAAAATATATGTAATTCTGTCACGTATATTACAATAATCAGATTCAATTATATTTAAAAGTTCTAACTATGCATGTCCAATAGTGGTCATAATAATTGAAAGTATGCCTGACTGAAACTGGCATTTACACAGTACAGAATACATGACTGAATACTGTTGCTAAACACTATTGAACAGGAATAGATTTTTGGAGTTTGGGATTCTTAAAGGTAAGATCTATATTACGCATATTATTATTTCAATATGCACTTTGACCGATCTATACTGAAGATAACTGAAAGTTTGAAACATATGTCTATGATAGCCACTCACACCTAGTAGTTTCATTTTTCATTCTACAAGCTACAAATTGGTTTTGCTTATTTCTCATTTTGTAATTAGTTTGCTATGTCTTGTCAAACACAGTCCCTGTGTCAAGATGACCTATGCATTCATTTTAGACATTTCCTTAAGACATTGGTACATGTTTTTGGTGCGCAATTTAATAAGCAATTCAAAAATTAACCTATATACAGGGTGTTCCATTTGAGGAAATTCACTTTTTGACAAAAATGTGTCCTGTAACTTTCATCCAGTTTTCTGCAAATTCAATTAGTTATTGCAGTTTTATTAGGACCTTTTTTTATAAACAAAGCTACCAAAAATTGTTTCGAGAAATACGATTTTATAAAAACACTGATTTCTTCAGAAAAATTGTAATAAGTCGAAAACTTTAAATTTTATACCTATGCTATCTTATCACTTTTTGACTAAGAATAATACGGGGAATACAAAGGTATAATAATATAGATGGTATTCCATTTAAATAACTACAACTATGGTCAGCCACCAAGTTATGGAACGCTCCGTATAATACAAAACAATTTTAAAAGGTGCTCCTAGTGAGTGATAGAAAAAAACGCTTTGAAATATCTTTTCTCATAAAGCATAAAGTCACAATCTGCCTTCTCTATTGAGATGACTCACCTATATATATATATATAATTCTTTGTCAAAATATAAAATAAAAGTATTTAACTTAATCATATATATTGACGTTGTGGCATACATTATTTGCCAGTAATCAATAACAAAAGGTGACAATAGGACAGCACGCTGTCATCCAGACATATTCATTATAGTAAACATTAATTCAAAATAGAAAAGAACAACAAAAAGTGATTATAAGGAAATCAAATCAATTAAATGGAAAATCTTTGATTTATCAAAAACGATATTCAATAACATTAAAAGGCACAATGCCTGTCTCTGTGTTTAATGACTAACATAGAAAGATGCAAACGCAAAATATGTAATTAAAAGTGAAAATGTAAACAATTAACCATAGAACAGCCGCTACTATCTATGTAGTTTCATTAAGAGATCTAGATTCATCTTAGACAACATTCAATTCCACTAGACAAATAATATCGACGCGTATTATGTAATTAAAAAGTAATTATAAAAATTAGGAGTAGAGTGGTCGCATACTATTCATGTAGGTTGACAAGACGATCTAGATTTATCTTAGACGAACAACTTCTCTCATCACATAAATAACACTGACTATGTGTATTTGACACATAGTCAGTCATAATCAAAACTACAGATCTATGAACTGCACGTCAAAACTGATTTAGATATGTTTTAACAAGAATTTACAGGCCATCGTACTAAAACCGAGGAATCTGTAAAAAAATGCCTGCACTCTACGCTTTGAATCAATTGAAAATGACCTGCAGTTAATTAATTTCTTACCAGTTTATTCAGATGAAGATCAAAAGTTATTTCGAACTTTAATAAGATATTTTATCCCCTAACAGGAATGAAATGTTATACCGCATGTGTAAAATCTTATTGGGGATAGGATATATGTATACTAGGCACACCGGCAACGATGCCCAATCGTAGCCGTAGTCATGGTACAAGGAAACAAGGTATGCTTTTGCGCCTCTCTGGATGACGCGCATTTATCGAAAAAAATGTCAATTGACAACTCTGACAGAAGTCACTGACTGAACTCACTGACAGAAGTAACTGACAGAAAGCATTTTCCAAGACTCCCCCTTTAACAACTAAAATTGTATCTGGAGATCGTGTCGAACAGCGTCGTTCTGTGTTTGTGAGAGGAGGGGTCAATGGTAACAATGCCTCGCTACACACCAGAAGAAAAACTGCAAATTATTAAATGGTACTATAGTGGTCATTCTGCAAAGGATTGCATAAATTTATTTCCGCAAATATTTGCAGACAGACCCATACCCTGTGAGCAAAACATATTACATATTTTGAATAGCTTTGAAAAATGTCTTTGTTTAAATAATTACACTAAATGTAATCCTAGAGAGGTAAATTCACTAAAAGCTGAGGAACGAAAAGAGCGCGATATAATGATTTGTAGCACTCTCGAAGTAGGGGATACGCTATCTACCAGAAGTGTTGCTGAGGAATTGGGTGTGAGTAATAAAGCCGTCGCGAACGGAAGGGAAATAAATTAAAATGTTTCAAATACTCGAAAACGCAAGAAATGACAATTTTAGAAGAATGGAGTTTTGTGAAACCGTAATGGAAAAGACAAATGAAAATGAGAATTTCATCGCAAATATTGTATTCACAGATGAATCGTCATTTTCATTAAATGGAAAGCACAATCCTTCTGTTCTTCTTCGATATTGGGCTCGGGAAAATCTGCACAGATATTTTGTTAAACACACCCAATATCCCCAGAAAGTG
Source organism: Amphimallon solstitiale (assembly GCA_963170755.1). NCBI lineage: Eukaryota > Metazoa > Arthropoda > Insecta > Coleoptera > Scarabaeidae > Amphimallon > Amphimallon solstitiale. The sequence goes on along the minus strand of OY720675.1, from coordinate 128,613,346 downwards.
AATGTCTGGGCAGGTATTTTGAGTGACCATTTGCTTGGTCCATTTTTTATTTATGGTACGTTAAATGCGGACAAATACCTCGATATGCTACAGAATCAGATACTTTCCGCTATTGATAATACCGGAATAGATCGGGATATTATTTGGTTCCAACAGGACGGTTGTCCTGCACATAATGCGGTCAGAGTAAAGCATTTTTTAATGAATACTTTTCCTGATCGTCTCATTAGTGGAACAGGAAACATTTGTTCGCCTCCGCGATCTCCTGATCTATCGCCAAATAATTTCTTTTTGTGGGGATACATCAAAAGTAAAATATACAATGCACAAGCTGGCAGGCTAGAAAACTTAGATTTTTTGAGAAGGCTAATCATAGAGGCTTTTGAATCCGTAACAGTCGATGTGATTCGTAATGTGCGAGAAAATTTTTATGATAGCTCGGACAATTCCTTGCTGCTGAAGGAGGCATTTTTGAACCTATGCAATAACATTTGACTTTTTAGTATTGTTTAGAGTATATTCTTTATTTTCATTAGAATTCCGTTCTTAATAAATTTATATAATAATTTACTAAGAATTACTGTTTAATTAGAATTGTGCTTTTATTTTCTTACTGTGTTGTATTGTATTTCTGTTAAAAAGGACTTTATTGAAATAGTGTCCTGTGAATTCACAACTTTATTGAACTGATAGTACTAGAGATCGAATGCGCGTCATCCAGAGATACGCAAAAGCATACCTTGTTTCCTTGTACCATGACTACGGCCACGATCGGACGTTGTTGCCGGTGTGCCTAGTATACATATATTCTATCCCCAATATGATTTTACACATGCGGTATATAGGGTACAGTAAGACCAGAAGACTTACGTTAATACCACCATTGAGCGAATTTTGAAAATGTTTGGACCTCTGCGTTTCTCTTTTTAATTTGTGTGTGTGAATGTGTGTGTGTGTGTGTGTGTGTGTGTGTGTGCGTGCGCGTGTACGTGTGCGTGTGTGCGTGTGTGCGTGCGTGCGTGAGTGCGTGTGTGTGTGTCAGTATATGTGTGTCAGTGTGTGTGACCACGATAGGGGTCAAACGGCTAAAGCTATCAATTCCAAATTTTGTATTTACGAGTATAATCTTCCTTTTGATATCTTAATAGATTTTCAGTAAAATCGGTATACCGGAAGTAGTAGTTTACTTTGGTGAAAAAATCAAATTTTGCGAATATTTCATTAACTACTAAGTTTAAACAAATGTATAAAGAACTCAAATGTACTTAAAATTAAATTTGAGAAAGATTTTATTAAAAAAGCTTTTCGAAATTCCTACCGGAAGTATATCTTTTACTCTTATCAAAAATAGGTTTTTTGCGAATATCTCGCAAGTCATGCTTTCGAGGCAGGTACAGGGTTATTCATTATAAATTACCCACCCTTTATCATCGTTATTATTGCATATACAAAAAAATGTTTCAAATAAAAGTGTTGTGGCTGAGACTGAATTTTGTTTGAATGCTGTCAAAAACCCAGTGGCGTGCAGACACAACGGTATAAAAAAAAATATTTTTTTTTAATGAAATACCCCGTATATTATTACATTTTTATAATGATCTTTTTACTCTGATTTCAAAAATATACCATGTGAGTATCTTAAACCGTTTTCGAGTTATTAAATGTCGAATATCGTAGTTACTATACTGTGGAAAAGTTAACGTTATTAAAGTGAGCTATGAAAATGACAATTATTGCGTTTGATAAATGACATTTCCTTAATAAAATAGTCAAAATGGAAATATCATTTATCAAACACAATAATTGTCATTTTCATAGCTCGCTTTAATAATGTTAACTTTTCCACAGTATAGTAACTACGATATTCGACATTTAATAACTCGAAAACGGTTTAAGATATCGGTCTCAAATGGTATATTTTTGAAAACAGAGTAAAAAGAGCATTAAAAAAATTTAATAACATACAGGGTATTCCATTTAATAAAAATATTTTTTATACCGTTGTGTCTGCACGCCACTGTGTTTTTGACAGCATGCAAACAAAGTTCAGTCTCAGCCACACAACTTTTATTTGAAACATTTTTTTGTATACGCAATAATAACGATAATAAAGGCTGGGTTATTTATAGTGAATAACCCTGTACATTACGAGTATAAGAGTATTTAAAACATAAGTTTCAATACCATTTATAAAAACAATTGAACATTCGTAGATGAAGTAACACTTTTATTCTTATTGAATAGCGATTTTTTGCAAATATATCGTAAATTATGCATTCTATATACAGGGTGAGTCATCTCCGCGGGTAAGGCCGATTGTGCATTTACGAGTAAAGATATTTCGAAGCGATTTTCTTCTTGTGGTTGCTACTCATTAGGAGCACATTTTAAAAACATTTTGTATTATATAGAGTGTTCCATAACTTGGTGGCTGACCATAGTTATAGTTTTTTAGATGGAACAGCCTATATATTATTACATTTTTATATTCCTCGTATAATTTTTAGGCAAAAAGTAATGCTATAGTATAGGCCAAAAATCTAAAGTTTCTGACTTATTCCCATTTTTTTGAAAAGTTTTTATAAAATTATATTTCTCGAAAACGACGTATTAGATAGACATATTTTTTTGTAGTATTGTTCATAATAAGAGGTCTTAATAGAAGCATTTTTTTTCAGTTACCAATTGCCTGCGCAGAAAACTGGATTAAAATTACATGACATGTTTTCGCATAAAAGTCAATTTTTTCAAATAGAACGCCCTGTATATCAGTTCATTTTTGAATTGCTTATTTAATTTCACATCAAACACGTGTAAGACGTTAATACTTTAAATGTGACTATTACAGAGCTATTGTGGTTTTTGGATATAATTTTGACAACTTCATGTTTTTTAATTGAATACGGTATAGTGAGCCATGATATTTGTTGCAAAATTACTAATTGAATGGATGCCATTTAATAAGTTGTTACTCAGTTGACAAGCATGATTTTGTAATAAATTTTTCTAAAAATTAGCTTAGATATATGATTTTTATACATATTAAGGGAATTACAAAAAAGATGTTTACTAGCTTAAGATTTTGAGTTGTTTATAAAACCGCATTCCAAAAATATATATATAATATAACATTACTCTTCTTTTTTCTTTTGCTTTTATAATTTTGGTAAGTGTCTCTTTTCTATATCTACATATTTATACAAAAATTGGATATATTGTACTTACTATACGTTCTATGCCAGCAATATATATCTTAAATATATAGAATATGATACAATAAACAAATTTTAAAACAAAACAAAACATGTTTAGAGGTAAATGGAAACTCATGTGAATACTTGTTGAAATAGTTTTTGCTTAATTTAGTATACATATGCTGCATGACATGGAAAGTGCAACACCAAGAATGGGTGCGAATTTTTTGACCAAACTTGGTAGAAACGTATAACTAGTCAAAAGCAATAATTGATTAAAATTTTGTTGCGATAGATCAAGTGGTCATGACACATCTGACACTTCATTCAGTTTTCGCTGACATTAATGTGTGGTGTATTAATTGTTTGTTTGAAATTAATTTCAACGGTTTTGTCTTATTATACCTTTGTTTAACGTGTTTAAAGAGTTTTATTATGCCTAGAGTGCGGCAACGTGGAAATTATCGCCAATTAAGCGAATTCGACAGAGGTCGAATTGTTGGTTTGCGAGAAGGTGGTTTTTCATACAGGGAAATTGCAAATCGCCTTAACCGGAACCAATCCACCATTATGCGCTGTTATCAATCATGGACTAGGGAAGGTCAGGAAAGACGCCAAAGAGGAACCGGAGGCCGAAGAAGAACTAATGAGATACAGGACCGCCGTCTTCGCTTAATGGCACTAAGAGACAGGTTTTCCAGTACCAGATCAATTGCTGACGTGTGGTTAGTTAATATTGGTCGTCCTGTAACCCTTCGAACCGTTTATCGTCGAATTAGGGGTTTCGGCTTACAATCTTATCGTCCACATCTTGTGTTACCACTTACGGCTCAACACCGACAGCAACGTTTGAAGTGGTGTAGATTGCGACTGCACTGGAACGTGGAGTGGCACAGGGTGGTATTCAGTGATGAATCTCGATTTTGTCTAGGGATGCATGATGGCCGTATGAGGGTCAGACGAAGACTTGGGGAACGTCGTGATATTCAGTTTTCCGTTGAAAGGCATGTGCATCGAGCAGTGGGTGTTATGGTATGGGGTGCTATAGCATATGGGAGTAGGTCTCAATTGGTGTTCATCCAAACCACCATGAACGCCCAGCGTTACATTGATGAGGTGGTAGAACCTCATATTCTACCATATCTTCAAACGCTCGAAGACCCACTTTTCCAGCAGGATAATGCCCCTCCCCACGTAGCGAGAATTTCTATAAATCGCTTGGAAGAGGCTCATGTCAATATCTTGCCATGGCCACCCAAATCCCCCGACCTCTCGCCAATAGAACATGTGTGGGACATTATGGGACGAAAACTTATGAATTTAGCCAATCCCCCGCAGACACTAATAGCTCTCCGGCATGAATTACAGGTATGGTGTCCCACATACCCCAAGAGGATATCGACCACCTAGTCGAATCAATGCCACGAAGAGTGAGGGAGTGTGACACATTATTAATAAAAATTATGTTAAATTGTGTTAGTCTTTTGTTTTTTTTCTTTGAAATTTTAATCAATTATTGCCTTTGACTAGTTATACGTTTCTACCAAGTTTGGTCAAAAAATCCGCACCCCTTCTTGGTGTTGCAGTTTCCATGTGATGCAGTATATTTATTGTTATTTTCTAGTTCCTTTTTCACTAATTACCATTTATATAACTTCCTAATTCCTGTTTCTGCACTGTAATTAAGGTATTAATTTGTTTTGTTTTAAAATTTGGTTATTGTACCATATTCTATATATTTTATGAAATATAATGAGAGTATCTTGTAAATACAATATATCCAATTTTTGTATAAATATGTAGATATAGAAATGAGACACTTACCAAGATTATAGAAGGAAAATAAAACAGAAAATTAATGTTATATTTTTGGAATGCAGTTTTATAAACAACTCAAAATATTAAGCTAGTAAACTTTTTTTTGTAATTCCCCCAATACCTATAAAAATCATACCTCTAAACTCATTTTTAGAAAAATTCATTATAAAATCATGCTTGTCAACTGAGTACAACTTATTAAACGGCATCCATTCAATTATCTATGTTGCAACAAATATCATGGTTCACTATGCCGTATTCAAATAAAAAACATGAAGTTGGAAAAATTATATCAAAAACGACAATAGCTCTGTAATAGTCACTTTTAAAGTATTAACGTCTTACATGTTTTTGATGTGAAATTAAATAAGCATTTCAAAAATGAACTAATATACAGGGTCATCCATTTGAAAAAAATGACTTTTATACAAAAACCTCTCATGTAATTTTCTGCACTTGCAATTAGTAACTGGAAAGAAAATAAAATATGTTTCTATTAAGACGTCTTATTATGAACAATACTGCACAAAATTGTGTTCATCTAATACGTCGTTTTCGAGAAATATAATTTTATACGAACATTAAATTTTTCAGAAAAATGGGAATAAGTCGACGACTTTAGACCTATACTATCTTGCTACTTTTTGACTTAAAATTATTCGGGGAATACAAAAATGTAATAATATATAAGCTGTTCCGTTTAAAAAACTTTAACTATGGTCAGCCACCAAGCTATGAAACACTCTATATAATACAAAATATTTTTGGAATGTGCTCCTAATGAGCAGCTATCACAAGAAAAACCCCACTTTGAAATATCTTTACTCGTCATTTATCAAGCGTACACAAGTCTCTAGAGCTGGATTTGGAATATTTTATGTATAAATGAAATTTCAAAATTCGGACCGGAAGTAACACTTTACTTACTTATAACAGGATTTTGGACATTTATATAAAAAAATTTAGAACAATTTTGTATAATTTGAAACGCGTATAATCTCCCTCTTGAGATCTAATTTAGATTTTCAGTAAAATCGGCAGACCGGAAGTAGTAGTTTACTTCAGTGAAAAAATCGAATTTGCCAATACTTCGTCAACTACTAAGTTTAAACAAATTTATAAAGAATTCATATGTACTCAAAATTAAATTAGAGAAAGATTTTCTTATGAAAGTTTTTCGAAACTCCTACCGGAAGTAGATCTTTTACTCTATTCTAAAATGAGTTTTTTACCAATATTTCGCAAGTTATGCTTTTTAGACAGGTACGTTACGAGTATGAAAGTATTTAGAACTTAGTTTTCAATACCTTTTGTATAAAAAAAAAAATTTCAAAATTTGGACCGGAAGTAACACTTTTACTCTTATTGAATAGCGATTTTTGCAAATACGTCGTTAATTAGATATTCTATATATATTTATCAAGAGTACAAAAGTATTTAGAGCTGGATTTGGAATATTTTTTGCATAAATGGAATTTAAAAATTCGGACCGAAAGTAACACTTTTACTCTTAACGAGTGCACTTTCTTTCGAATATCTCGCAAAGTGTGCATTCTTTATTAAGAGAATAGAAGTACTTATAATAAGATTTTGAATAATTTTTATATAAAAAAATTCTTAAAATATGGCTTATTTTTCTAAGATAAAACTATTTAAAACAATTTAGAACAATTTTGTATAATTTAAAACGCTCATACATATTATAAAGTCGTGTGGTGGCCACACCTCCTTTTTTATCAAGAGAGAAATGTCCAAAGGTACTTGAAACTTTTAATTCTGAGATTTCTGAGATATGGTCAAATTTTATTCATTCTCAAGCTAGTATATTCATAACGCTGGGAAGCAAATCGAAGGAGAACACACATCAGTATCTGAAACGTGAGAACAAATTCATAGCCCTAAACAAAAATTTGAAGCGAGAATTAAAGAAAATTACCTGCCATTGCTTTTACGAAGGGATTTAACAAAATTAGTTGAACAAGGTAGTTTAACCAATGAGTGATTTCTGTCACATGGAAACAAGTTTTACGCTAACTATGTACATTACTTGGAAAAATGGACTGCCAGTGGTTAAGTGTTAGACAACCAGTATGGCAGAAAAATGTCTTGTATGTCTAAATGATTGTTATCCACGACAAGGAATTCATGAAAATGGGCTTTTTGATAAAATTACTAGTGTAAAATCATTTACGAATTCTAAACAAAATAACTATTGGAATAATTCCAAAATTCCAGTGCAAGAAACGTGGATATTTCCAAAATTGTGCAATTCGGACTGTGCTGTTAGATATAAATGCGCCGACAGAACGTGTTTTTACAATGGTGAACAAATTGTGGACCACTGAAGAAACGCAATTGTCTGCTGACACAGTTAAAGCAATAATTATAGGTAAAGTGCAAGATGTATACATCTTAACACATACATAGTTGCATCGTTGATTGTTTATGTATTTCAATCAAATTGTACATGTTTAGGTGAACCTAGACCATTTTGATAGGATTACATAGGTTATACCGATTGTCCTATGCTTATTTGCTTTCATTTACATTTATACATGACTGATTTTACATTCTATATTGTTATAATATCAACAGTTCTACTCTTAATTTTGCATTACATAGTTGCGTCGTTGTTATTTGTATAATTGCATTGACTGAACAGTTTGTGGTAGACCTCAAGCCTTTTGATGTGACTATATAAGTAATTCCGACTGTCCTATGCTTATTTGATTACATTTTCATTTATACATTTTGATTTACATTTTATTTTTGTCATTGCTTTCTAATTGACAAGCAGTTGTCATATTGTTATTACTTTTATTTCATTGTATGCCACTACTACCAAGAAGATTTTCAATTTTTCAATACATATATATATATACATATATACAATGAATTAATACATGACTATTTTACATTCTATTTTGTTATATTATGAACAGTTCTACTCTTAATTTTTCTTTACATAGTTGCGTCGTTGTTATTTGTATATTTGGATTGACTGAACAGTTTGTGGTAGACCCCAAGCCTTTTAATGTGACTATATAAGTAATCTCGACTGTCCTATGCTTATTGATTACATTTTCATTTATACATTTTGATTTACATTTTATGTTTGTCATTGTTTTCTAATTGACAACCAGTTGTCATATTGTTATTACTTTTAATTCATTGTATGCCACTACTACCAAGAAGATTTTCAATTTTTCAATACATTTGTATAATTGGCAAAGAATTGTAATATATTTTATATATATATACATGAATCGTACATACGTATATCTATATCCATACGCACGGATTTCCTGAAATTGAAAATTACTTGCTTATGATAATTAATGAACTTAGAGAAAAGTTAATTTCATTATCGAAGACTAACAGTTAGATTCGCCATCGCTCATCAGTCCGATAATGAAATCAGCTGTTCCCTGTAATTTTTCGATTTGTCTATTTATACAAACCGAAGAGATTTTTGCAAGCGTCAGAGATTAATTTCTTAATTCTCTCTATGATACAGAAGGTAACATAATTACATGTTTTACCTTCTACCGACATGAAACACATATTCTGAACGAAATGTCGGTAACAATGAGAAATCCTTATTCATTCAGGATAACTATATTAATTTAATATGTGTTTAATATGTATTAAACGCATATATGTATATCAAATTCTTAGCCGTATTTGTTAGTACACATGAATCGTACATACGTATATCTATATACATCCGCACGGATTTCCTGAAATTAGCGGGTTATATGAAATTGAAAATTACTTGCTTTATGATAATTAATGAACGTATGTATATAGATATACGTATGTATGATTCATGTGTATTAACAAATACGGCTAAGAATTTGATATATACAGGGTGAATTTTTTTTCATTATCTGTATGGGGGTCTCGAAAACCATAAGAGATACGCATTAGGTTAAATGGAGAAAGATTTGCTATAACTCTTCTATTCTTAAAGTTAGAAAAAAAATTTTTGAATGTTGTTTTTAAGAAATCCAATTTCAAACAACGACATCTACTTAAATTTTTAATTTTGCTTAGCATTTTTGAGTTAGCAAGCAAAGTCTAATTTTTTTAAATGGAAACCATAGTTGGTTATGACATATTCTAATAGTGGAATTATCGCGGATAATAAAATAAAACAAGAAAAAGGGAATATTGGGTAAATTCGGCTGTAGTGCAACCGTAGACACGTGTTTCTGACTAATTATATTTTTTAAAATATAATTTATTCGCTATTTACTATTTCTGACACCTGATGGTCTTCCGTGTATGCTTCTATCTCTAAGGATATCCCACCTTATTCCTTGGCTACACCGTACTGATGACGACCAATTAGTGAGAAACACGTGTCTACGGTTACACTACAACGGAATTTACCCAATATTCTCTTTTTCTTGTTATATTATATTATATTATACAGGGTGAGTCATTAGTAGCCGCTTCTTCGGTTGCTCTTTTGTGTTTTAAATAAAAGAGAAAACAATTAGTGGATGATCTATGGTTGGTTATGGCGCATATTGTAAAAATACTTTAAACTCTGGCACACTTGCAGGGAACTTACTTTTTTTAAATGACACCCTATATATTTTTGGATTTTCCTGTACTGCTTTAAATTGTCTATTTAACTGTTTTATCTTTTTCAAAATTGAGCCAATAGTGTTTGAGTTATTAATTTTTTTTAAAAATATTTGACCAAAACACGTGTTCAGAAAAAAATCATTTTCACATTGTTTTTAAAAGTAAAAACATTAACTTTGGTGGTGCTTGTAGCAAAGAAAATTCTGCATCATTCGGTAAAGTTGCACTCGACAATACCTCAAAAAATACACTTGGCGCCGCTAGGTCAACAGCTGGTACCATTTTAAAGCGTGCCAAATTCAAACCTTATCGTGAAAGAGCCAGTCAAGGGCTTCAAAATGGTGACGAAATACGGAGAGCACAATTCTGTCATTGGTTCATCGAAAAACATAATGAAAATCCAAACTTTTTTGCGAAAATTTTATGGTCTGATGAGAGTCGATTTACTAACTCTGGAATGTTTAATCGTAAAAATACTATCTTTTGGTCCGATGAAAATCCACACCTAGTTCGTGGCATTAGACAGCAAGTCAGATGGGGATTTAATGTCTGGATCGGCGTTATTGATACCCATGTTATCGGTCCATTCTTTTTCAATGAGAATTTAAATTCTGAAAGGTATTTAGAACTTTTGCGCACATATGTTGCTGAACGAATTGAAGAACTTCCACTTGCCACGTTGCAAAATATGTATTTTCAGCAAGACGGACAAATTATTTAAATAATCAATATTACTATTACTGGATTGGTAACCCAGGACCAATAGGGTGGCCTGCTAGGTCCCCGGACCTCACACCTCTTGATTTTTTTTGTATGGGGCTATCTGAAAAACAAGGTGTATTCGAGATCTTATGAAAATGTGGAAGAATTACGTCAAGGAGTTGAAGAAGCAGTGAATGGAATGACACCGAACATGGTTAGACAATCTTGTGAGGCAGTACTAACACGATGTAGATTGTGCATACGAATGAACGGTGGCTTATTTGAACAGTTGTTACATTAATGATTCAGCTACCTAACCACTTTTATTTAATGAATACTAATAAATAAAATGTTAAAGATATTTTAACAGTACTTGGAGACTTGTTATTTTTTGTTTTTTTATCAGTATACACTTAAGATATCCACAGTTCCATGGCCTACTATGTTAAAATCTTACTTCCTCTATTTTTCATGTTTTTACTATCTTGAACATAAACATGTTATACATCATTGAATAGCATTTTTTTTGGAGATATTAAAAATGTCAAAATCCAATATGGCTGTTATAATAAAAACAAAAGTTGATTATTGTCACGCAAAATCTAGTAGACCTAGACTTTTCTTAAATCATTTTTAAAATCCTCATGACTTATCTCTTCTAGGAAACAAAATATGGAAGATTTTCAAAAATGCATTTTTTCTTTTTCACCCTGTATCTGCCCAATGAAACGAAAATTTCAAAATCTGATGTCGGATTATTCATGGACAAATGAATACGTAACTTTTCTCTCATTTAACCGACGTTGCATCTCCAACGGTTTCCCATATCCCCATGTACTGCATTTTAAACTGGACACCCGGTATATATATATATATAAAAAATATATAGAATAGTTTACGAATAACAAGAAGCAGAAGCAGACAGTTATCGCAGACCTGAAGATGGCAAGTGTGATTTTGCCGAAACGTCGTCAAGAAACCAGCATCGGTCTTTCCAAAGACCAAGCAGTGGAAACGCGGAAGAAAACCCGGAATCCAGTGACAACATATATATATATACATACATATATATATATACATACATATACATACATATATATATAGATACATTATACACAATGTTGTTCGTGCATCGATAGTTTTGTTGAAATGTATTAATGTTTTTTTTTTAACAGTCGTAATGGATAATTTTAGTGTTTTAAATAATAACATGTTTTATCATATTTGTGCGTCTTCGGACCTCTAGTTTTACCTCATGAATAAGTTCTCAATAAAAGAACGAAAATTCGAGGATTGAGCAAAGGAGGTTTTTTCTTCTTTTTTAAGACCATCACAGACCGCTTACCCGATTTAAATCATTCCCCTTTTCTTATATATATATATATATATATATATTGTTTGACCTCTTGATGAGAATAATTGCCGAAAAATCCCAATTATTCTCATCAAGAGGTCAAACAATATATAAATACGGCAACAAAGAATAGCAAATATATATATATATATATATATATATATATATATACATATATATATATATAAAGAAAAGAAATATTGCGGATTATAGAATAATAAAGTATAGAATTTCATGGGGTAACTCCGCTCAAAATGCAACTGCGGACACGTGTTTCGAACTACTTGGTTCTCGTCAGCGCAGTGTAGCCAAGGAATACGATGGGATAACCTTGGAGCTGAAAACATCAATCAGAGACATACACAAGGGACAGCCTACCAATTGAGGCTTCAGCTAGAGTGTCCTCGATACTGAGCATGAATCTAACGTCGCCGCGAGGTAGACATTGTCCACCTGCAAGCCTTTATTATTCTATAATCCGCAATATTTCTTTTCTTTATTGTTATCCTGTGGGTTCAGATGGCTTGCAGGTGGACAATGTCTACCTCGCGGCGACGTTAGATTCATTCTCAGTATCGAGGACACTCTAGCTGAAGCCTCAATTGGTAGGCTGTCCCTTGTGTATGTCTCTGATTGATGTTTTTCAGCTCCAAGGTTATCCCATCCTATTCCTTGGCTACACTGCGCTGACGAGAACCAAGTAGTTCGAAACACGTGTCCGCAGTTGCATTTTGAGCGGAGTTACCCCATGAAATTCTATACTTTATTATATATATATATATATATTATAATTTTATATACAGGGTGAGTCATTAGTAGCCGCTTCTTCGATTGCTCTTTTGTGTTTTAAATAAAAGAAAAAACAATTAGTGGATGATCTATGGTTGTATGTGGCGCATATTGTAAAAATACTTTAAGTTCTGGCGCACTTACGGTTTCACCGGAAATGCACGGAACTTATTTTTTTTAAATGACTCACCCTATATATTTTTGGATTTTCTTGTACTGCTTTAAATTGTCTGTTCAACTGTTTTATCTTTTTCAAAATTGAGCTAATAGTTTTTGAGTTATTAATTTTTGTTGAAAATATTTGACCAAAACACGTGTTCGGAAAAAAACCATTTTCACATTGTTTTTAAAAGTAAAAACATTAACTTTGGTTGTGCTTGTAGCCAAGGAAATTCTGCATCATTTGGTAAAGTTGCACTCGACAATACCTCAAAAAACTTTGTTTTTTCAAAGCCTACTTCCTGAAATTTTCACATACCAAAAACTTATTTTTTTTAAATGGAACTCCCAGTATTTTATTGAATCATTTCCTTCCTTTTTTTATTCTCTTTAATTTTTGCTAACAACGTCCTATACCTATCTTTTGTAATTTTTGAGATAATCACTATAGGAGCAATTAGCGGTCAATGAAAGAGCACGGGCGCTGTTCTATGCACCCAAATATTCGTTCAATAAAGGCTGAAATGCGGCTGCCTGCTTGAGTCAACTGTTAATGAAAGTCGGTATACGTTTATGTCAAACTTATAAAAGCATCGCTATTAGTTATCATACAGATGAATTATTTTTATGAAGAGTTAATAAATATGATTGACGTTTTGGGTGCATCTGAAAAAAGCTCTTTGCTAGCATCCAGACTTTATGCACAACGATCCCTGATAGAAGTCAACCGAAGCCAGAAACCTTCGAAAGTATAAAGGGACGGTTTGAGTGAACAGAAAGCACTCAATATAAAAGAAAGAGCGGAAAAAGCAATAACTGGTAAGGATAAGACGTTCATGGTACTTGCGAGTGTAGTCGAACACCCCCATACTAGAACTACGAAAATTAGTCGTCAGGTAGATGTAAGTCAAATTTGAGAATCCAGAATAATTAGGAAATATGAAATTCACCCGTAGCATATTCACACACAGGGTTAGATGAAAGAAATGTTCGGAATCGCTTACATTTTTGTCAATTGGCAGCAGATAAATTATCCTGGCTTTCTCAATTTCTTGTTGTTTACCAACGAAGCCACCTTCTATTAAAGTGAAGACGTTCATCGTCACAATTTCCGTTATTATAACACATAAAATCCCCCACTTTATTAGACCTGTAAACTTTCAAAATCGTTAGTCATTAAAACTGTGGGGAGGAATAGTGGGTAGTTACATAAATGGACATCTTCAAATATGTCAGTAAACATAAACTTTATTTTATTTCGATGTTAACCAACAGTGTCAAAAATGAAATACTGCAACTGGACATTGCCGGAATTAAAAAATTGAAATGCGAAGCTCTTCATTCTGTAAAATTATTACTTTTGGGATAGTTGAATATAACATTTACTTTGTTTGACAGTTGACTAAGGAAGTCGGGCGCCATCTCTGCCTTCCATTGGTTAAACGAATATTTTGGTGCATAGAACAACAGCGCTCGTAGTTCTTTAATTGACCGCTAATTGCTCCTATAGTGATTATCTCAGAAATTACAAAAGATAGGTACAGGACATTGTTAACAAAAATGAAAGAGTATAAAAAAGGAACAAAATGCCTCAATAAAATACTGGGTGTTCCATTAAAAAAAAATAAGTTTTTGGTATGTGAAAATTTCAGGAAGTAGGCTTTGAAAAAACAAAGTTCTTTGAGGTATTGTCGAGTGCAACTTTACCAAATGATGTAGAATTTTCTTGGCTACGAGCACCACCAAAGTTAATGTTTTTGCTTTTGAAAACAATGTGACAATGATTTTCTTCTGAACACGTGTTTTGGTCAAATATTTTCAATAAAAATTAATAACTCAAAAACTATTGGCTAAATTTTGAAAAAGAAAAAACAGTCGAACGGACAATTTAAAGCAGTACCAGAAAATCCAAAAATATATAGGGTGAGTCATTTAAAAAAATTAAGTTCCGTGCATTTCCTGTGAAACCGGAAGTGCGCCAGAGCTTTAAGTATTTTTACAATATGCGCCACAAGCAACTATGGATCTTCCACTAATTGTTTTGGTTTTATTTAAAACACAAAAGAGCAATCGAAGAAGCGGCTACTAAAGACTCACCCTGTATAATATATATATAAAGTACAGAATTTAATGGGGTAACTCCGCTCAAAATGCAACTGCGGACACGTGTTTCGAACTACTTGGTTCTCGTCAGCACAGTGTAGCCAAGGAATAGGATGGGATAACCTTGGAGCTGAAAAACATCAATCAGAGACATACACAGGGGACAGCCAACCAATTGAGGCTTCAGCTAGAGTGTCCTCGATATTGAGAATGGATCTAACGTCGCCGCGAGGTAGACATTGTCCACCTGCAAGCCATCTGAACCCACAGGATAAAAATAAAGAAAGGAAATATTGCGGATCATAGAATAATAAAGTACAGAATTTAATGGAGTAACTCCGCTCAAAATGCAACTGCGGACACGTGTTTCGAACTACTTGGTTCTCGTCAGCGCAGTGTAGCCAAGGAATAGTAGTAGTTCGAAACACGTGTCCGCAGTTGCATTTTGAGCGGAGTTGCCCCATTAAATTCTGTACTTTATTATTCTATGATCCGCAATATTTCTTTTCTTTATTTTTATCCTGTGGGTTCAGATAGCTTGCAGGTGGACAATGTCTACCTCGCGGCGACGTTAGATTAATTCTCAATATCGAGGACACTCTAGCTGAAGCCTCAATTGGTTGGCTGTCCCCTGTGTATGTCTCTGATTGATGTTTTTCAGCTCCAAGGTTATCCCATCCTATTCCTTGGCTACACTGCGCTGACGAGAACCAAGTAGTTCGAAACACGTGTCCGCAGTTGCATTTTGAGCGGAGTTACCCCATTAAATTCTGTACTTTATTATTCTATGATCCGCAATATTCCTTTTCTTTCTTTTTATCCTGTGGGTTCAGATGGCTTGCAGGTGGACAATGTCTACCTCGCGGCGACGTTAGATTTATTCTCAATATCTAGGACACTCTAGCTGAAGCCTCAATTGGTTGGCTGTCCCCTGTGTATGTCTCTGATTGATGTTTTTCAGCTCCAAGGTTATCCCATCCTATTCCTTGGCCACACTGCGCTGACGAGAATCAAGTAGTTCGAAACACGTGTCCGCAGTTGCATTTTGAGCGGAGTTACCCCATTAAATTCTGTACTTTATTATTCTATGATCCGCAATATTTCTTTTCTTTATATATATATATATATATAAAAAATAGGAGAAAGAATATCGGGTCAATCCGCTGTAGTGCAACCGCAAACACGTGTTTCAGACTCGTTGGTCATCGTCAGTACGGTGTAGCCAAGGAATAAGGTGGGATATCCTTGGAGATAGAAACAACTTGTTTCTATCTCCAAGGATATTTCTTGGACGATTTAGAGGTCATACTAATTTCAGATTAATTTAAAATTAGTTTAATTGGTAGCGTAGTGGATAACGCACCTGACTAGTAATCGGGAGATTTCGGGTTCGATTCCTGGACCGCTGGGTAATCTTTAAGATATTAAAAATTACCTAATTAACAATTAAACTAATTTTAAATTAATTTGAAATTAATATGACCTCTAAATCGTCCAAGAAATTTAATTATATATATGCACATGAATATGTGAAATAAGGTCAAGAAAAATTTAGAATTATTTATCATATACAGCACATGGACGTCTCGGTGCTTATATACGCTGGTATACCAGCAATACTTTCAATCTGTTACTTGCTATATGTATATGTATATGTATATCAGTACAATTTAAAGGAGTCGAGACCGAAGCCCGCGGTAGCGTAGTGGATAACGCACCTGACTAGTAATCGGGGGATTCGGGTTCGATTCCTGGACCGCTGGGTAATTTTTAAAGATATTAAAAATTACCTAATTAACAATTAAACTAATTTTAAATTAATTTGAAAGTAGTATGACCTCTAAATCGTCCAAGAAATTTAATTATATATATGCACATGAATATGTGAATTAAGGTCAAGAAAAATTTAGAATTATTTATCATATACAGCACATGGACGTCTCGGTGCTTATATACGCTGGTATACCAGCAATACTTTCCATGTTACTTGCTATATGTATATGTATATGTATATCAGTACAATTTAAAGGAGTCGAGACCGAAGCCCGCGGTAGCGTAGTGGATAACGCATCTACCTAGTAATCGGGAGATTTCGGGTTCGATTCCTGGACCGCTGGGTAATTTTTAAAGATATTAAAAATTACCTAATTAACAATTAAACTAATTTTAAATTAATTTGAAATTAGTATGACCTCTAAATCGTCCAAGAAATTTAATTATATATATATATATATATATATATATATATATATACAATTGAAAATAATTAACGACCGAACCAAGGTAAAGCAGTGAATATATATCGGGTAGCGGTCTGTATTGAAACAAAAACGACTTTTTTAGTCTACATCTCTATATTTCGCAATATATTAATTGCTTCTTCAGGAGATACTACAAAAAATGTGAACTGTAGAGAACAAACAACATCCAGGCAACAAACAAACTTACAACCAAATCGTTAATAATTACAACAAATCAACATAATGGTACTAAACGGCTTGTCTAACTTAAAATAAAATCACATGTATTTGCATGTGTTATTCTACGAACATATTGCTATCAATAAACAGAAATTTTACAGAAATATACAAATAAAAAACAACTTGAAAGCAACAAAACATATTCTAAAAATAAAATATATAAACACACAATATAAAGTAATACACAAATGTTTACAAGGCAAATTGAATTGTACACAGTACAGAGTGTACGCACACCTACAATTAAAGCAAGACATTAGCATTGATAAAAACAAAAAAAAACTCATTAATTAGAAATGTCAATCTACTTTTTGAAAAGAAATTATTAGTTATTTAAGGACTTTAAGATGTTGCAGTAAATGGAACTTAAAGAGTTAACGTCAGATCTAAAATTGATTGCCCTATCATCCGCATTAATGTCCACCATCTCCAAAAATAGTCTCTTATGATAGTTACTAACCCTCTCTAGTATCTTAACCCCTTCATAATTAAACGCATGGGCGTTGTCTTGGCAATGAATCGCCAACGCACATGATCTCTTGCCCAGGCGCGCGTCACTTTTATGTTGTGTAATTCTGTTTTTTAAAATTTGTGAAGTTTGCCCAATATATACGCCTTCGCAGTCAGAACAAGAAATTCTGTAGACCACATCACTCATAGACATTTGAGGAATCTTATCTTTTGTTTGTGTAAACAAATTACCTACGATTAAAGTATTGTACTTAGCTATCTTTAAAGTTTTTAGCGGTTGGAAATGCTTGATGACGACATTGGTAAGGTCATCCACGAATGGCAACTTTTTGTACTTAATACCCGAAGGAGTGGCACCATCATCCAACTGACCATCATAAATATTGGACTGGTAAATCAATTTCCTCAGGAGGTGTCCAGGGTAACCGTTATTAAGAAAAATGTTAAATAACCTATTTAAGTTATCATTGAGATATAAATCATCACTAATATGTGACACCCTGTTCTTCAAGGCTATGACAGTATTAATTTTTTGCTTATAAGGGTGGTTAGAGAAAAAGTTGATATACCTACCCGATGCGGTGGGCTTCTGGTACCAATTTAAAGATATTCTATTATTATTAGATCTAATTAACAGGGTATCCAAGAAGGGCAAGCTGTTGTCTATTTCCGTCTCCACTGTGAATTGCAATTTAGGGTGAAACGAATTAAATCTGGCCAGCGTAAATTCAACCATGTCGGAAGGAACAGCACAAACAATGTCATCGACGTATTTAAACAAAAGAGGCAAAGTATACGGCAAATCCTCGGTAACCACATCAAGAAGGTGATCCAAAACTATTTGTGCCAATATGGGGCTAAAAGGAGAGCCCATGGGGGTTCCTGATATTTGTTGATAAATCTTATTATTGAATGAGGAATAGCAAGTGTTAAAAACGAATGAAATTAAATCAAAGAAATTATTCCTTGAGAGGCCAGTAAAAGGTTCAATTAAATGCCAATAATCATGCAAAATGTCGGTCACTAACTCCAACGGAACATTTGTAAATAAGGACACCACGTCTAAAGAAATCAAAACATAACCTTCAGGTAAAATTGTTCCGCGTAGACTATTGACAAAAGTGAAGGTGTCACTAACATTATAATCTGTTCTATCAGAAAAGGAGCTACTTAATATGTTGCACAAAAACTGTGCTAGGTTATAAGTGATTGAATTAATTGAGCTGACAATTGGTCGTACCGGTGTGGATGGTTTATGTATCTTGGGAAATGAGTACAATCTAGATGGGACAGATTTGTAAGTGATTAAGTGTTTTGCTGTATCTTCACTAATTTGATTGCAATTCTTTAATTTTTTTATTAACTCATTATGTGTTTTTTGAAATTTTGATGTTGGATCACTATTGAGAAGCTTATAGGTATTCTTGTATAACAACAGCTGTTCAGTTTTGGAGATGTAGTCACTCCTATTCATGGCAACAGTGCAACCACCCTTATCAGCCTGTACAATGCATAGTTCAGGATGGTCTTTAAGATATTTATTTTTAGAATATGTTTTGTTGCTTTCAAGTTGTTTTTTATTTGTATATTTCTGTAAAATTTCTGTTTATTGATAGCAATATGTTCGTAGAATAACACATGCAAATACATGTGATTTTATTTTAAGTTAGACAAGCCGTTTAGTACCATTATAGTAGTCACTCCTATTCATGGCAACAGTGCAACCACCCTTATCAGCCTGTACAATGCATAGTTCAGGATGGTCTTTAAGATATTTATCAGTTTTATTATACACACGGAGGAGGGGTGAAGGTTTAGAGAATTTGGATTTAATGATAAAAAATTTTTTTTTATCATTAAATCCAAATTCTCTAAACCTTCACCCCTCCTCCGTGTGTATAATAAAACTGATAAATATCTTAAAGACCATCCTGAACTATGCATTGTACAGGCTGATAAGGGTGGTTGCACTGTTGCCATGAATAGGAGTGACTACATCTCCAAAACTGAACAGCTGTTGTTAGACAAGAATACCTATAAGCTTCTCAATAGTGATCCAACATCAAAATTTCAAAAAACACATAATGAGTTAATAAAAAAATTAAAGAATTGCAATCAAATTAGTGAAGATACAGCAAAACACTTAATCACTTATAAATCTGTCCCATCTAGATTGTACTCATTTCCCAAGATACATAAACCATCCACACCGGTACGACCAATTGTCAGCTCAATTAATTCAATCACTTATAACCTAGCAAAGTTTTTGTGCAACATATTAAGTAGCTCCTTTTCTGATAGAACAGATTATAATGTTAGTGACACCTTCACTTTTGTCAATAGTCTACGCGGAACAATTTTACCTGAAGGTTATGTTTTGATTTCTTTAGACGTGGTGTCCTTATTTACAAATGTTCCGTTGGAGTTAGTGACCGACATTTTGCATGATTATTGGCATTTAATTGAACCTTTTACTGGCCTCTCAAGGAATAATTTCTTTGATTTAATTTCATTCGTTTTTAACACTTGCTATTTCTCATTCAATAATAAGATTTATCAACAAATATCAGGAACTCCCATGGGCTCTCCTTTAAGCCCCATATTGGCACAAATAGTTTTGGATCACCTTCTTGATGTGGTTACCGAGGATTTGCCGTATACTTTGCCTCTTTTGTTTAAATACGTCGATGACATTGTTTGTGCTGTTCCTTCCGACATGGTTGAATTTACGCTGACCAGATTTAATTCGTTTCACCCTAAATTGCAATTCACAGTTGAGACGGAAATAGACAATAGCTTGCCCTTCTTGGATACCCTGTTAATTAGATCTAATAATAATAGAATATCTTTAAATTGGTACCAGAAGCCCACCGCATCGGGTAGGTATATCAACTTTTTCTCTAACCACCCTTATAAGCAAAAAATTAATACTGTCATAGCCTTGAAGAACAGGGTGTCACATATTAGTGATGATTTATATCTCAATGATAACTTAAATAGGTTATTTAACATTTTTCTTAATAACGGTTACCCTGGACACCTCCTGAGGAAATTTATTTACCAGTCCAATATCTATGATGGTCAGTTGGATGATGGTGCCACTCCTTCGGGTATTAAGTACAAAAAGTTGCCATTCGTGGATGACCTTACCAATGTCGTCATCAAGCATTTCCAACCGCTAAAAACTTTAAAGGTAGCTAAGTATAATACGTTAAGCGTAGGTAAATTGTTTACACAAACAAAAGATAAGATTCCTCAAATGTCTATGAGTGATGTGGTCTACAGAATTTCTTGTTCTGACTGCGAAGGCGTATATATTGGGCAAACTTCACAAATTTTAAAAAACAGAATTACACAACATAAAAGTGACGCGCGCCTGGGCAAGAGATCATGTGCGTTGGCGATTCATTGCCAAGACAACGCCCATGCGTTTAATTATGAAGGGGTTAAGATACTAGAGAGGGTTAGTAACTATCATAAGAGACTATTTTTGGAGATGGTGGACATTAATGCGGATGATAGGGCAATCAATTTTAGATCTGACGTTAACTCTTTAAGTTCCATTTACTGCAACATCTTAAAGTCCTTAAATAACTAATAATTTCTTTTCAAAAAGTAGATTGACATTTCTAATTAATGAGTTTTTTTTTTGTTTTTATCAATGCTAATGTTTTGCTTTAATTGTAGGTGTGCGTACACTCTGTACTGTGTACAATTCAATTTGCCTTGTAAACATAATTTGTGTATTACTTTATATTGTGTGTTTATATATTTTATTTTTAGAATATGTTTTGTTGCTTTCAAGTTGTTTTTTATTTGTATATTTCTGTAAAATTTCTGTTTATTGATAGCAATATGTTCGTAGAATAACACATGCAAATACATGTGATTTTATTTTAAGTTAGACAAGCCGTTTAGTACCATTATGTTGATTTGTTGTAATTATTAACGATTTGGTTGTAAGTTTGTTTGTTGCCTGGATGTTGTTTGTTCTCTACAGTTCACATTTTTTGTAGTATCTCCTGAAGAAGCAATTAATATATTGCGAAATATAGAGATGTAGACTAAAAAAGTCGTTTTTGTTTCAATACAGACCGCTACCCGATATATATTCACTGCTTTATATATATATATATATATATATATATATTATATATATATATATATATGTATAAAAGAACAGTCGTATCCTTCAAAATTTTCTATTAATAGTACGCTGTCGTCGGTCTTAGGATAATTATAACAAAATAAAATTGACAATTACATGTGCAACGTTTCGTTTATTCAATTAATAAACTTCTTCATAGCTAAAACATAGAATAAAAATACATATAATTCTGCTTACAAATTCTCTTAAGTTATCATTTACCTCTGTAATTTCTTTCTTATTGTTAAATACATAATACTATTAACAATTACATGGCATCAACAAACAATTTTGCTATTCACACGTGTGTGCGTCAACTACGAAGTGTCTAATGGGTTAGACACACCTGTGTATTTTATACTTTTTTAAAAAACACATCAAACACCAAAAAAACCACAACGTTCCTTTTTATAGTGATAGGTACAGTACTGAATGTATACGCATATACATATACACATACACACACACATACATATATACATATACAGCGGCAGCCAAAACATGTAAAATGTACAAAAATTAAAAAACTAATACAAACTTAAGATGACTGGAAGAATACAATTACTATCTTATTATCCCTGCATATATGTTCAATATTTGTAATGCTGAATCGTCTTTGATATTAATAGCATTTTCAGACTTATATATATATATTTTTTCGATAAACAATCTCTTAGTGAGATTATTTTCTCTATCTAAGATTCTGGGGTTTGCAAAATCAAACCCATGACCAAATTCAAAATGATGCCTTGATAAAGCTGTTTGTTCTCTTTTATTCTCATTCTTATCAAAACAATCCTGTTTATGATTTTGTACACGTCTGGACAGGTATTGTTTTGTTTGTCCCACATAAATTCCTTCACATTGTATGCAACTCATTTCATATACAACATTAGATCTATATAGTACTGGGACGGGATCCTTCAACCTTGTAAACAGATTCGCAATGGTTTTGGAGTTGTAAGTGACTAGTTGGGTGTCGTTATTTTTCAAGATTTTCATCAAACTAGGGGTCAAACCGCTTATGTATGGCAAACTAAAATATCTCTTATTTACATTTTTTACACACTGAACAACTTTATTCACTTCCCCACCCATAACAGCAAGAGCTTTTGAAAATCCATCATTATTACTGTATAACATGTTATTTATAAAATTCAAGCACAGACAAATGAAAAAATTAGATAATTTAATCAGGGAACAATGTCATGATTTGGTTGGGGATAGAGATAAGTGGTTGCTCAATATTTCGAGTAGGAAATTACCGAAAATGGTGGAAGAATGTTTGGCTTTAGGTCCTTCCTTTTCAATAAAACATAACAAGAAGGATATACCGGTTAATAAATTAATTACTGATATCGAATTTTATATTGAGTCACTAGATATTGAAAATAAAAATTTAGTTAGGACAAAGGTGACTAATAGAATAACTAATTTTCTTAATGTTAGTAGTAATTTTAAAAAAGATGACGTTCATTTAAAAATATATAACTATACGAGAGATTTTTTAAACGCACATGATGATATTATTGTGGTTAAAGCGGATAAAGGTAATGTGTCAGTAGTTATGAACAGGAAAGATTACACAAATAAATTAGATGAGTTGGTGGGGGATAATGACACATATATGCAATTGTCTAGGGATCCCACTGCCAGAATTCAGGAGAAACATAATATTTTAATCAAGTCATTGTTTAATGCTGGTTTTATAGATGATAACACATTAAAATTTCTGATAGTTAATAATTCAGTGGCACCCAGACTGTATGGTTTGCCGAAAATCCATAAGGCAGATTACCCACTGCGTCCGGTAGTATCTTGTATAGGTTCGCCTGCCTATAATTTAGCAAAGTTTGTCTCGAGTATTCTGTGTAATGTGGTGAGGGGTTTCCGGTTCAATTTGTCGAATTCATATACTTTCGTCGAGTTGATTGCTGGTATGAAATTACCCGAGAGTTTTATGTTGGTCTCACTCGATGTTCGGTCGTTGTTCACAAGCATTCCGAAATATTTAGTAATGAGTTCCATGGATGCTAATTGGGAACGGATATCTGAATTTACGGCAATAGATAAGACACATTTTAAATTAATAATAGATTTCCTTTTTGATAGCAGTTACTTTAGTTATGGTGGGAAGTTTTACAAACAAGGTTTTGGTACTGCTATGGGTAACCCGGCGTCACCGGTATTAGCTAGCTTCGTAATGAATGATATTTTAAGCAAAATTGCTATTCGGTTACCGTTCAGCACTCCACTGTTTTATTGTTATGTGGATGACATAATTATGGCCGTGCCTTCGAGTGAGATTGATAACATGTTGGGTTTGTTTAATAATATAGATAAACATATACAGTTCACGTTGGAGGTGGAGGAGAATAACAGAATACATTTTTTGGACACTACAGTGATCAGAGACAATGGGGGTGGTCTGCTGACGGATTGGCACATGAAGGACATGAGCTCGGGTAGAGTCTTGAATTATAACTCACAACACAGTTTCCATTACAAACGTAATACCATTTTGGAATTGAAAAATAGAGTAAGTAGGTTAAGCCATGAAAGATTTCGCAGAAAAAACTATGATTTGATTACTGATATTCTCCAAAAGAATGGTTATCCTAAAAATTTTATAAATAACATGTTATACAGTAATAATGATGGATTTTCAAAAGCTCTTGCTGTTATGGGTGGGGAAGTGAATGAAGTTGTTCAGTGTGTAAAAAATGTAAATAAGAGATATTTTAGTTTGCCATACATAAGCGGTTTGACCCCTAGTTTGATGAAAATCTTGAAAAATAACGACACCCAACTAGTCACTTACAACTCCAAAACCATTGCGAATCTGTTTACAAGGTTGAAGGATCCCGTCCCAGTACTATATAGATCTAATGTTGTATATGAAATGAGTTGCATACAATGTGAAGGAATTTATGTGGGACAAACAAAACAATACCTGTCCAGACGTGTACAAAATCATAAACAGGATTGTTTTGATAAGAATGAGAATAAAAGAGAACAAACAGCTTTATCAAGGCATCATTTTGAATTTGGTCATGGGTTTGATTTTGCAAACCCCAGAATCTTAGATAGAGAAAATAATCTCACTAAGAGATTGTTTCTCGAAAAAATATATATATATAAGTCTGAAAATGCTATTAATATCAAAGACGATTCAGCATTACAAATATTGAACATATATGCAGGGATAATAAGAGTAATTGTATTCTTCCAGTCATCTTAAGTTTGTATTAGTTTTTTAATTTTTGTACATTTTACATGTTTTGGCTGCCGCTGTATATGTATATATGTATGTGTGTGTGTATGTGTATATGTATATGCGTATACATTCAGTACTGTACCTATCACTATAAAAAGGAACGTTGTGGTTTTTTTGGTGTTTGATGTGTTTTTTAAAAAAGTATAAAATACACAGGTGTGTCTAACCCATTAGACACTTCGTAGTTGACGCACACACGTGTGAATAGCAAAATTGTTTGTTGATGCCATGTAATTGTTAATAGTATTATGTATTTAACAATAAGAAAGAAATTACAGAGGTAAATGATAACTTAAGAGAATTTGTAGGCAGAATTATATGTATTTTTATTCTATGTTTTAGCTATGAAGAAGTTTATTAATTGAATAAACGAAACGTTGCACATGTAATTGTCAATTTTATTTTGTTATAATTATCCTAAGACCGACGACAGCGTAATATTAATATATATATATATATATATATATATATATATATATATATATATATATATTAAAATTGTTATCGACCGTACAACACAATAAAACAAAAAGGAATTGCGGGAATGCGGTCTGTATTAAATTGAAACTCAATCGTTCACACTCAATATTTCGACATGTATTTCATATCTTCATCAGGAGCGAAGCTACAATGGACACAATTTGATAAAAATTACAACCAACAAACTCTAATAATTTAGAATAATGTCTTTTAAAAAATAAAAAATAAAAGAGAGACAAAACTTACAACATAGAGTCAGTCACTGGCACCTAATCATCACAGAAAGATCACGAAATTTATTAATTCTACAAATCATTTCGTCTTTATACATTTAAAACTCCTTCAAAATACACATATATTTTAATGCTCGTCAAACACGTTGTTGTATATTTAATTTAGATTCTTAATTTAATGCTCGTCAAATAAATAATATTCGAAATTTTAAAGAAATCTACTTAAAATCTATTAATGGGTTCAATAATTATATCTCAATGCTTTGATCGTTTTATCTACTACTTCATATGAATCTATAGTCTTCATAGGCAAATCAGATACCAACTAATGTCACGCGTATACTAACTAACACGTGATTTATAAAAGTGTTTCTATTGGTCCAATTATTTTAACATTTATTATAAATAACTGTCTATTTCTATAGTTGAAATAAATGGTATTTCAAATTAATAAGCATGATTCTAAACTCTATTCTCACGTGGGTTTATATTCGAATAACTACAATATCTTAATATGCTGTTTTCGATCTAATGCAAAATGAATTAGATAAGTTTGGTTTGTTTAGTACAATAACCTAGATAGTTCAGTGACAAGTCAAACAGTGTATACGAAAAAACATAATCATATATTTGTGAATCTCACAAGGATACATCTCAATAAATCAAAGGTAAGTAATTCCAAATCTATTACCAAATATAAATACGTATGTTAAAAAATTGACTCTGTAAGTGTATTTGAACGAAATCTAAACAGATAAATGAAATTCAGTAATAATAAATATAGGTTGAAATTGAATTTTAATATAATAGTATTTTGACATATAAGCAATACTAATGGAAGTAACTTTTAAATCTGTGTTTGTTCCATGATGAATTTATAATCAAATGTCTTTATAAAAGCTAATTATAGCTATTTTCAATTAGAATAATAATAATTTTCTAATAATAGATCAATGATTATCTGATCCATTGCTTGCAAGACTTATTGTTAATTCAAATAAATTATACAAAATATAACCTTATAATTTTCTTTCTTCAGAGCTCATTTGCTTCGTAATTCTTAGTGTGATCCGGAAAACTGATTCCTATCTTCAATCCTCGGCAATTATTATAAATAAATCCTCCCAAAATTGATGTAGAGCTGCTTTCTGCTACACATAAAATTGGATCATCTTATTCTGGTTCCATACAATTTAATATCTTTCTGCTCCAAATTAATTATTCGGTAAGTCCATTCTCCATTTAAATTAGTACAATGTTTGTTATTAATTGTATTCTCTTCTTTTACATGTATTATGTAGCTATAATCTTCATCCGAAGTCCTCTATTCCTTGGCTGAATTTCTGGTAACAATATTCTTCAACTTTTAGTAAGTCACTTAATTTCACCTTTCTATTATAACTATTTTACAATTCTGTATACTTTTATATTATTTAAACACTAAAATAATGTTTTAGTAGAGAAAAATAAATTACTTTCCCTCTTTCAATGAAATTAAAAATTCTCTCTCATTTGTTTTCAACAAAATCTCCTAGGTTTTCTCCAAATTGGTAACTAAGTTTTTACATCAAGTTAGTTTATCATTATAATACATAGATATTTAACAAGTCAAATATACTTTGATATATATTTCTCTTTCTAAAACACATATTTTAAATATGACTATTCTCTACTTTCACAATTACATATCAAATAAATAAGACACTTATTTATAAATTTTTCTCATTTACAGCAAATACATATGTCAACTTTAATCATGAATGTCATGAATTTCATACGAATAGAAATCTTTTATAATTCCAAATAAGTTGTTAATAACAACATTAATAACAGCTTATTTTTGCTTCTTTCTTATAAAAAAAAAATTAATTTATAATTATATTTTTTTTCTATTATACTAGTTTACCATCATATTTAAATACACTTATTCAAAATAATCATGCAACATTGATATGTGAAACCTTCCTCGGATCAACCCTGTATATGGTTCTGTCAACTCATATGTATTTCCAAATACCTTATTAATTACAAATGGACCGATGTGAGCTTTCACAAATTTAGCTACTTGATTCTTAGACTTATCAGTGACTCTTAGGTTTTTAATAATTACTCTATCTCCAATATTGTATTTTTTTAATATGTCGTGGATTCTTTTGTTTTTTAACTTTGATTTGTTTCTTTATGTAATGTTGTTTGATTTTATCAAAAGTTTCTTCTAAATCTGCATATTCTGTATCATTCCATGGTCTTTCTGGATTTTGTAAAGTCATTAAATATATTGGTGACAATCCTATATCTGTATTTGGTGTATTATTAATTATGTGTTCAATCTTTTTAATCTTCTTTAGCCATATGTAATGATTTTCTTCAAGCATAATTCTGAGATATTTAATCACTTCTTTGATCATTCTCTCACAAGGGTTTGCTTGAGGATGTCTAATACTAGTATAGTATGCTTTGATATTTCTTATTTCCAAATATCTTTTATACTTTTCGTTAGTATAATAACTTGCATTATGACTTAATATGATTTTTGGAAATCCAAATTCCGTGAAAAATGATTCTAAAGCACATAACGTAGTTTCTGTATCACATTTAGCTGTTGGTATGATTTTAACATATTTAGTATACAGATCATACAGAACTAATAGATTTCTATATCCCTGGGAACTTCTTGGAAGTTGCGTTAGATAATCGATTGCTAGAATATGTAATCTTTCTTGTGCTACGATTGTTCCTGATAAATTTTCATTAGTAAAATTCTTTTCTTTTGTCAATTGACAAACTTTACATTTCTGTATAAAACCTTTAATAAGTTGATAATCTCTTTTACAGTAGAATGCTTCTCTAAAAATTATCCACGTTTTCCTTATTCCAATATGTAAAAATTTTTCATGTAAATGTTTAATTATTTCCAAGGCTTGTTGTATACCTATAACATATAAGTTTTTCCTACCAACCAATTTCTTTAAATATTCATTTTCAATGTTAAATCCTTTATGACTGCCTTCTTCTTGTACAATTTTCATAATTTTAGCAATTCCTTCTTCTTTTTGTGCTTCTTTAATCCTACTTTTTGAACATATTCCAGAAACTTTAAGATTTATATTCGTGATTAGAATTTCATTTTTGTCCTTAATCTCATACTTTCTACTTAAGATATCCGCTACAATCATCTGTTTTCCCGGTTTATATCTGATCTCAAAGTCAAATTCTGATAATAACAGACTCCATCGATAAATTCTATGATTGTTGATCTTATTATTCATTAAAGATACTAATGCAATATGATCACTTTCAATAACGAAATGTCTTCCTAGTAAAAAGTATCTTAACTTATCTACACTGTATATAATACTGTACATCTCTTTTTCTGATATTGAAAATTTAATTTGATTTTGTCTTAAAATTTTAGAAACGAAATATACTGGAACTTCAATACTAATAGTTAATAATAAAATAATCTAAATAGTTAACTTGTTTCTTCAAAAATTCACACTTCATAAGATTAATCTTCATTCCTTCTTGACATAATGTAGTTAATATTATCTTAAGATGTTGCATGTGTTCTTCTTTAGTTTTAGAAAAAATTAAAATATCGTCAAAGTAATGACTACAGAATTGTTCATATTTATTTAATATTTTATGTAAAAATCTAATAAGAGCGCTAGGATTACTTATAAGACCAAATGGGGCGACAGTAAAATGGTAAATATATCCATTTATATTGAATGCACAATATTTCTTGGATTCCTCTTCTAAACGAATTAACCAAAATGCATGTTTTAAATCGATTTTAGAAAAATATTGACTATGTCCACATCTTGAAATTAGAGCATTAATGTTCATAAGAGCTTCAAAACCAGGCTTAACCCTCTTATTGGCTTCTCTCATGTCGAGACAGATTCTAAGACTGTTATCACTTTTTTTTACAATTACTACAGGATTAATAAAATATGAAGTTGATCGTTCAATAATGTTTTGTTCTAACAATTTGTTAATCTCTTTATCTATTTGTTCACGATACTGAAATGGTATTGGGTATACTTTAACATTTAATGGTTCATCACTGGATACAATTATCTTATGTTTATAATTTCTTGCAAATGTAACTTCCTCATTGAATAATCTTCTATTTTCCATCAAAATAACTTTCATCAATTCCTTATTTCCATCATCCATATCCATTCCATTTATTATCTTATTAATATCTTCTATATAATTCTTTAATATAACATCATCTTCATTACATATAGTAATCTCATCTTTAATCAACGTACTACCATTATCTTCAACTAAATTATTATCTTCGTATAAATTATTATCGGTATGAAAAAATATACCTTTTTCTTTATTATTATCTATTAGTCCATCTTCCATATTTTCCTCCTCAAAATCTTCCTTGTTTAAATTCCAATCATCTTCTCTTAAAATATTATAATTATTCACTTCTATTCCCTTAGATTTCTCATTTAATACAACATCATTACTTCCTATCCTTAATAAATTCTTCTCAAAATCAATAACCATTTCATATCTTTTAATATTGTCTATACCCATAATACATTCAAAATTCATATTTTCAAATACATAAAATTCAAGTATATAAGACCTTTTATTGATAACAACGTCTATACAAAATTTCTCTTGGATAATTCCTATCTTCTTCTTATTAGTAGCGATAACGTCCATTTTCTTAATTTTAATTAAATGCTCCTTATAATTTTCTATCTTTTCTAAAGTATTCTTTTTCAAGAGTGAGACCTCTGCAGCTGTATCAATAATTGTTTTAATTTTGATATTCCTAATCTCAATATCTATCATTGGTATGTCATTATCTATCACAATATCGCTTTCATCGTTTATTTTAATAAAATTGTGTGGGTTGTCGTAAAATCGGTTAGATGTCAAATTTAAGTAATAAGTACATATTAAAATTGGTGATTTTAATTCGTCGAAGTGCTCGGTTGAGAACGTTCGAACTCCAACGTCTTCAAACTCTCTTTGTTTACATAAATCGGCGTTTTTTTTTTCTCTGATGAGACCTGTCCCAAATCTGTATTTTCATACTTAATTTGTATGTTTTCTGGTATGTTATTCCGTTCTTCATATAGTTGTTTTCTAATATTAAATTGGTTAATCTGTGGTCTTCCATTCTCTCTTATTTGAACATTACCATTTCCATTATTATTTCCCCGTCCAAATCCATTAACTTTCCCTCCATTATTTCTACCATTATTACCTCTATAATTGTTGTTTTGATAATACTCTGGTCTATTATTCGAATTACCATTACCAGTTCTAAAATTACCTCCTCTTCCGGTTCCATTATTATTATAATTATTAGAATTATCAAAATTTCCTCTATTTTGATAGGAGTTATAATCTCTTCTGAATCCCCCATAATTATAATTGTTTTCTCTAAAATTAATAGGATAATTATTCCTTTTGTTAATTCGTTGTAATTCTGTCAAATCGTCTAGTTTTCTCAAAGTCTCCATTAACTCTTCAATATTGCTAACACTTTTACTGATAACAACCTCACCATCAGTTAAAATAAAATGATTTAGAATATGTCTAACAATTTCTTCTTCATTAATATCCGGTAAGTGTTTTGATTGGTTAAACATATCTCTGGCGTAGTTTTCTCTGTTTGTCATTCCTTCTTTATATCTCCCTGTCAGTAATTTAATCTTTGTTCTGTCTTGTATATTTTTATTCCAGTACTGTTGAGTAAATTCTTTGCTAAATTGATCGAAATTAGTGCATTTATCCTCAAACATTAAATACCATTCCAGACACCTTCCTTCTAATGTTAATCTAACCAGATTCATTTTCTGTGTTTCATCTTCAATCTCTTGTGTCAGCTTTGAAATATTCTTTAAGTGGGTCATCGCATGTACTTGGTCACAATTATCTCGGTATTTTGGCCACATTTCCGGTCTTAGATATGGGTTATATGTGTTATTCCTATCATTTAAAATAATTCTGTTCCCTGATTTCTTAAGTAAGTCTAATTCCTTCTTAATAACTTCAAAGAATTCAGTCTCCTTCTGTTGAAATTTACCTAAATTTATTTTACAGTTTTCATCCACTTGATCTACTTTACCTTCTAATTTCTTAGTCTCTTCTTTTAAAATTATCAGATCTCCTTTGACCTGTTTTGTTTCTTCTTTAGTATCCTTAAATCTGGATGAAATAACGTCAAATTGGTTTTGAACATCCCTTTGTTCTTCTTGTATTTTATTTTCTATTTTCTTTCCCAATTCCTCTAGGTTGTTCTTAGCTTTGACCTCCAATTCTTCTATCTTCTCAGTATTTACATTAACTTTAAGGTACATTCTGTGTTCTAGATTGATCATATTTATTTTAATGTTTTCAACATTATCCTGTAATTCCTTCTTTATTTCGTCTTTAAGATTGTTTATCTCTCCATGTAAACCTTCAATACTTTCTTTATATTCTTGCTTCTGAATATCCAGCTGTCCTTGTAATTGTTTGCTATTTGAATCAAACTTAAGATCCAATTGACCCTGTATAGTTTGTAAGTTGCAAATATTTGTGTTTATGTCTTGTATGTTAGTATTAAGTTGTTGTATATTTGAATTTATATCTGACTGTATATTTGTCTGCATGTTTATCATTTGTGTTTGCATAACCTCTTGTAAATTCTTAATCATGGTCTGAATATCTATACTCTCTTCAGAACCTGCTAAAGATCCATCACCAGCTACTGTACCTTTTCTTGTATTAGGCATATTTAAAAATCAAACAGCTAATATACAATTTGAAATAAATAATTATGTAATATTCCAATAAATCAGTAAACTAATATGACAAATGACTTTTATTGTTTTTCCACAATTTACTACCTTTTTTAAAAAAATTATAAGTACTATATTAGATATTGTAATTATTCAAAATAATTAGTTGATTCAAAAATTTTTTTATAACAAACGTGCTCCACTTGATTAAATATTACTATCTATAATTAGTAGCATAACAATTTATTTGAAAAAGAATTGCAACCACGTTGTGCGCCATAATTTAATGCTCGTCAAACACGTTGTTGTATATTTAATTTAGATTCTTAATTTAATGCTCGTCAAATAAATAATATTCGAAATTTTAAAGAAATCTACTTAAAATCTATTAATGGGTTCAATAATTATATCTCAATGCTTTGATCGTTTTATCTACTACTTCATATGAATCTATAGTCTTCATAGGCAAATCAGATACCAACTAATGTCACGCGTATACTAACTAACGCGTGATTTATAAAAGTGTTTCTATTGGTCCAATCATTTTAACATTTATTATAACATAACTGTCTATTTCTATAGTTGAAATAAATGGTATTTCAAATTAATAAGCATGATTCTAAACTCTATTCTCACGTGGGTTTATATTCGAATAACTACAATATCTTAATATGCTGTTTTCGATCTAATGCAAAATGAATTAGATAAGTTTGGTTTGTTTAGTACAATAACCTAGATAGTTCAGTGACAAGTCAAACAGTGTATACGAAAAAACATAATCATATATTTGTGAATCTCACAAGGATACATCTCAATAAATCAAAGGTAAGTAATTCCAAATCTATTACCAAATATAAATACGTATGTTAAAAAATTGACTCTGTAAGTGTATTTGAACGAAATCTAAACAGATAAATGAAATTCAGTAATAATAAATATAGGTTGAAATTGAATTTTAATATAATAGTATTTTGACATATAAGCAATACTAATGGAAGTAACTTTTAAATCTGTGTTTGTTGCATGATGAATTTATAATCAAATGTTTTTATAAAAGCTAATTATAGCTATTTTCAATTAGAATAATAATAATTTTCTAATAATAGATCAATGATTATCTGATCCATTGCTTGCAAGACTTATTGTTAATTCAAATAAATTATACAAAATATAACCTTATAATTTTCTTTCTTCAGAGCTCATTTGCTTCGTAATTCTTAGTGTGATCCGGAAAACTGATTCCTATCTTCAATCCTCGGCAATTATTATAAATAAATCCTCCCAAAATTGATGTAGAGCTGCTTTCTGCTACACATAAAATTGGATCATCTTATTCTGGTTCCATACAATTTAATATCTTTCTGCTCCAAATTAATTATTCGGTAAGTCCATTCTCCATTTAAATTAGTACAATGTTTGTTATTAATTGTATTCTCTTCTTTTACATGTATTATGTAGCTATAATCTTCATCCGAAGTCCTCTATTCCTTGGCTGAATTTCCGGTAACAATATTCTTCAACTTTTAGTAAGTCACTTAATTTCACCTTTCTATTATAACTATTTTAAATTCTGTATACTTTTATATTATTTAAACACTAAAATAATGTTTTAGTAGAGAAAAATAAATTACTTTCCCTCTTTCAATGAAATTAAAAATTCTCTCTCATTTGTTTTCAACAAAATCTCCTAGGTTTTCTCCAAATTGGTAACTAAGTTTTTACATCAAGTTAGTTTATCATTATAATACATAGATATTTAACAAGTCAAATATACTTTGATATATCTTTCTCTTTCTAAAACACATATTTTAAATATGACTATTCTCTACTTTCACAATTACATATCAAATAAATAAGACACTTATTTATAAATTTTTCTCATTTACAGCAAATACATATGTCAACTTTAATCATGAATGTCATGAATTTCATACGAATAGAAATCTTTTATAATTCCAAATAAGTTGTTAATAACAACATTAATAACAGCTTAATATACATACATATATCTAACGTTCGAGACGGAATGAAGAGCAACGTATTTGTCACGATGATAACACAAACAAATTTTTTCTTTCTTTTTTCTAAAATACTAATAAAAATAAGGGAAACCTGAAGGAAAAGAAAAAGAAACAAAAAAGAGAGGAAACCAACGAATAAACACAGAACAAAAATTACCATAATACAATTGCATTAGAGATTTAAAATATTGATATAAATTACACAGAGTTTATCCGTATCTGACTTGTAATTAACACTATGTTCATTCTTGTTAATGTGATAAGCCTCCAAATAAAGTCGATTATTGTAATTATCTTTCACCGTCAAAACCTTCACATTATCAAAAACAAAAACGTGCCCCGTCTGCAGATGGTGATCCACCAATGCACATGATTTTCTGCCTATACGGCAGTCACTTTTATGCTGAACAAGCCTTTGTTTTAGCCATTGGGAAGACTGACCTATATAACACCCTTGACAACCCAAGCAAGGAACATTATAAATAGAATTAACCGTGAGTGGTAACGGGATCTTATCCTTCAACCTACTATAGAAAATCTTTGTAGTTAAGTTATTGTATTTAGCTATTCTAATGTTACTGTAAGTCTTAAACAACTTAACAACATTATCAGTCAAATTATTCACAATGGGCAATCTTTTAAATTGTACATTGGTAGCCTCACCACATTCCAAGGGACCATCATAAAAATTGGAGCTATATATTAACTTTCTTAACACGTGACTAGGATATCCATTATTAAGGAACAATTTAAAAAGTTTTTCCAGATTCCGTTGCAAGAATTGCCTATCACTAATTGTTGTTATCCTGTTTTTCATGCAAATTACCGTATTGAATTTTTGACTTTTTGTGTGATTGGAATAGTAATTCAAGAATCTTCCTGATGATGTGGGTTTCTGATACCAATCAAAAATGATGACATTGTCAACAGACCTTATAAGTCGGGTGTCAAGAAACGGGACACTGCAACCCACCTCCGTCTCAACTGTAAATTGGAGATGATCGTCTACTGAATTAAATGTGTCAAGGATCAACTGCACCTTACCTCCTGGCACAGCACAAACAATGTCATCCACATATTTATATATAAATGGAACCCGAAACGGTAAAAGAGGCAAAACACTATCCAGCAAAAAATCCAACACAATCAACGCCAAAATCGGACTAATGGGAGAACCCATTGGCGTACCGAAAGTCTGGGAATAAAAATCATTGTCAAAACTGAAGTAAGTATTATCGAAAATGAATTGAACAAGACTCAAGAACGATGCTTGTGACAACGTTGTCTGAAACTGCACCAAACCCCAATTCCGTCTAATGATGTCCAAAACCAATGGTAAAGGTATATTAGTAAATAGAGAGACCGCATCAAGGGAAACTAGTACATAATTCCTTGGTAATTTGCATCCTTGGCAATTCTTGCAACGGAATCTGGAAAAACTTTTTAAATTGTTCCTTAATAATGGATATCCTAGTCACGTGTTAAGAAAGTTAATATATAGCTCCAATTTTTATGATGGTCCCTTGGAATGTGGTGAGGCTACCAATGTACAATTTAAAAGATTGCCCATTGTGAATAATTTGACTGATAATGTTGTTAAGTTGTTTACGATTTACAGTAACATTAGAATAGCTAAATACAATAACTTAACTACAAAGATTTTCTATAGTAGGTTGAAGGATAAGATCCCGTTACCACTCACGGTTAATTCTATTTATAATGTTCCTTGCTTGGGTTGTCAAGGGTGTTATATAGGTCAGTCTTCCCAATGGCTAAAATAAAGGCTTGTTCAGCATAAAAGTGACTGCCGTATAGGCAAAAAATCATGTGCATTGGTGGATCACCATCTCCAGACGGGACACGTTTTTGATTTTGACAATGTGAAGGTTTTGACGGTGAAAGATAATCACAATAATCGACTTTATTTGGAGGCCTATCACATTAACAAGAATGAACATAGTGTTAATTACAAGTCAGATACGGATAAACTCAGTGTAATTTATATCAATATTTTAAATCTCTAATGCAATTGTATTATGGTAATTTTTGTTCTGTGTTTATTCGTTGGTTTCCTCTCTTTTTTGTTTCTTTTTCTTTTCCTTCAGGTTTCGCTTATTTTTATTAGTATTTTAGAAAAAAGAAAGAAAAAATTTGTTTGTGTTATCATCGTGTAAAATACGTTGCTCTTCATTCCGTCTCGAACGTTAGATATATGTATGTATATATGTGTATTTTGAAGGAGTTTTAAATGTATAAAGACGAAATGATTTGTAGAATTAATAAATTTCGTGATCTTTCTGTGATGATTAGGTGCCAGTGACTGACTCTATGTTGTAAGTTTTGTCTCTCTTTTATTTTTTATTTTTTAAAAGACATTATTTTAAATTATTAGAGTTTGTTGGTTGTAATTTTTATCAAATTGTGTCCATTGTAGCTTCGCTCCTGATGAAGATATGAAATACATGTCGAAATATTGAGTGTGAACGATTGAGTTTCAATTTAATACAGACCGCATTCCCGCAATTCCTTTTTGTTTTATTATATATATATATATACGTACCCAACGCACAATACCAAGCCCGGTACATACTACAGGCAACCAGAAGCCCGGCCTAAGCAGTAACCCTGGTCATTTTTTTAATGAATATAAATGTTGTATATAAATACACAATGTCTAGCAACCCAAGAGGGGAAACTTTTTTCAATATACATTTGTAAAATGTTTAACAGTTTTTCCGAGCCCCAGTGTGTGACACATACTCTGCGAAACCCAAATGTATATACTGTATAAGGTTATATGATTATATGAAGCCCACCATAGTTGCCAAATATCTGATAAGATTTAGTAGATTTTAATATGCATTTTTAGTAAAATATGAATGATATTCTAAGTTAAATTTATACGTTCTTCTAGATTTTTAGTCCCTTCGAAATATAGACGGTTCAGACTAAAATCTGTTAGGTATAAATACTTTCATTACTATAAATCTTTCACAACCAATATTTAATTTTTCATGTACATTATACAGGTTGCCCATTTTCTATCTTTTCTATGTCTCTATATGGGTAACTTTCTTAATGTTGAAGATATAGGATAGGTTAAATTAGCAATGTTATTAAGAAATTTAAGGAGTATTAAATAGCATTTTTAGTTTTGACATTTATTGTCAACTTTGAAGAAATTAAAAAAAAATTAAATTTGCTAAAATGTTCAGTTATCCATATCTTCGTAACTATTAAAGATAGAACAAAACTAAAAATAGAACATGGTAATAATTGTTGCGTAGAATTTAATAATCTTTAAGAAGTTAAAAATTCATGGCACACTTAATTATCAAGATATAACTTAAAACCTTGCCTCAAAATAAGAAGGAGTGATCCAAATACCGCGCCAATATGGTGTATATTTTTAAGATTTCATTGGTTCTTGCGTCAAAATGTCGTCCACATATCTACACCAAAACAAAGTATTCTTAATTTCTTTTTTGTTAATAAAATTTGTTTTTTCTGGATTGTTCACGAAAATTTCCGCTAATAAAGGCGAAAGAGTATTTCCCATGATTAGACCTTCTTTACATAAATAGTATTTATTGTTAAATGAAAAGTAGTGTTGTGAGTGTAAGATTTCTTCTTTTATTATAGGATTTGTTCTACAGTATATCCCCTGGGATATACTGATATACCGATTGACTTTCTAAGATTGATAAGGACTGGACTGTATTTTGTATCCTATTTTTAATTGTTCTTTATCATTGTCTAGTGGCTCACTGTACACAATTTGTTTTAAACGACCCCACAGATAAAAGTCCATTATTGTAAGATCAGGACTTCTCGGTGACCATAAAATGGGATATCTCTTCCTATCCAGTTATCATGGAACTCTGCCGGCGTAATGAGCAGGGCACCCATCGTGCAGGTAAAACAATTTCCATTCGGTAGTTTAACGGCAATTCGTCCAGTTCATTAGTTAAAAACTTTTGCAACATTTCCAAATATGAATTAAGGTTTACATTATGATCAAAAAAATATGGGCCAATAATGCCATGGTACGAAACCGTAAGCTACACATTAACTT
This sequence comes from Amphimallon solstitiale, assembly GCA_963170755.1. Taxonomy (NCBI): domain Eukaryota; kingdom Metazoa; phylum Arthropoda; class Insecta; order Coleoptera; family Scarabaeidae; genus Amphimallon; species Amphimallon solstitiale. The sequence continues at coordinate 128,574,683 of OY720675.1, read as the reverse complement.
TGTTTAAATATTGTCTACGACACGTAATTTTAAAGTTTGGATTACTCTCACTCCAGTACCGGCAATGGTGAGATAAAGCGACTCCGTTAGTTGAAAAAGTTGACTCATCGGAGAACATAATTTGTTTATGAAAGTTTGAACCTTCCAAAACTCTGTAGCCCATTTCTAAACAAAAATCCATACGTTTGGCTTTATCACCATTTTCTAAAGTTTGCCTAAATTGCGGTTTAAATGGTAAAATTTTGTTCTTAAATATTCTTTGTAAATGAGATTTACTTATCCCTGTTATTATTGCCCTCCTTCTTAAAGACAACCGTGAAGCTTCTCTTCCGGAATGAACGGCGAGAACTGAAGCAGCATCGTCTTCATCGACCAATTTCTTTGACTTCTTAATATTTAAAACCGAGCCTGTTTTAAGGAATTTGGTCACCATGTTTTTTGCTCCGGAATTTGAAATGGTAACTTCCGGGTATTTTTGGTTGAATTTTCTAATAACAACTCGGTAGCGCTCTTCCCCAGTTCCGTAACATTGAATGAATAAATTATTTGTTGTAAAGTCAACATTATAGCATAAATACTGTTCAAATGAGCCAAGATTTAATTTGCAGTTATACTAACTTGTTAGATTTGTCAACTGCTGTCAGTTGTATTTTTCAATGAAATCCGCCTACTAGAGTTATCAATATATCAAACTATAGAGAATTTATATTAATGATGATTGAATGTGTGTATAGTATTATTAGACAGGGATATTTAGTTCTAATACTTTAATTAAAGATAAAACTCACAAAATATTTATCGGCCCATTATGCAATAAATCATTTTGCATTTTGTAAACTACTCTATTTTCAATTGATACTGTCTTGAATAATACTGTTACAGATATGCCTCAATATCACACATAAAAGTGTTCATACAATAAACGGTTGTTTACATTGTTGCCACTTTGCCGGGCCTCAACTAATATGTAGTTTATCTATATGGCTCGCAAAATCAGCAACATATATTCAATACGTATATAATATACACAAATTGTACGGACGCCCCCTGCAGGCTGTTAGTATGAACCAATACGCGTTTATTTTGAGATATATAACATGATTATGAAGCCATAACGAAATTTTAGATTTTTAGTGCATTTATCATATTGGGACTATTGGAGACTGTATACACGTTTATTTTTACGAAGCCCGAGACCGGTCGGTAGCGGGCTTGATATAGATAGTGTAATATAGCATTTTTGGCTTCGTAAGGTTGCACGATATGTGTATATATATATATATATATATATATATATATATATATATATATATATATATTTTTTTCTATGCTACAAATGGTGCTACAAATGGTGGTCTGTCTCCTGATGGTCTTCCGTATATTGCATACATCTCCAAGGTTATCCCACCTTATTCCTTGGCTACACCGTACCGATGACGACCAATGAGTCAGAAACACGTGCCTACGGTTGCTCTATAGCGGAATTTACCTATTATTTTTCTCTTTCTTTTATTTCATGTATCCGCGATAATTCCTTTTATTTATCTTTCCTGGGTTTTCGGATGGCACGCAGGTTGACATTGTCTTCCTCGTGGCGACGTTAGTTATTGTCCTCAAATTAAGGATCTTCTAACTGATGCTACAAATGGTGGTCTGTCTCCTGATGGTCTTCCGTATATTGCATACATCTCCAAGGTTATCCCACCTTATTCCTTGGCTACACCGTACCGATGACGACCAATGAGTCAGAAACACGTGTCTACGGTTGCACTAAGCGGAATTTACCCGTTATTATTCTCTTTCTTGTTATTTCATGTATCCGCGTAATTTCCTTTTTTTTTTTTGATATATATATATATACTGGGGTGTCTCTAAAAGGTGCGGAAAAAACGCTACCACACATTTCTGAGGGCAAAATATGACGATCTAACCCAACTTACTTCAGTCCAAAAGTGGATGCTTTCGGAGATACAGAGTGTCAAAAGTTCAATTTGGTTTTAGTTTTTTATAAATAATTTCTGTAATAATTGGTATATTGTCACAATATTTGGGTAGGGGGGGGGGTTTCGTGGGGTAAAAAATTTAAATCTGCTCTCATTTTCATTGCAAAATGTAGAGGGCGCCACCTGCGGCATATTGTATCCATTTAAAACGTAATAACTTTTTTGAGACACACTGTATTTAACTTTTAAATAAAAATTCTTATTCTCCAATGTTTTTTACCTAGAAAAGGTATACCTGGTAGGAGTTGATTGGAGCAGCCGTTTATGAGTAATCTGGATATAAAAAATTCATTCCGTATATGGACACATATGCTTCTGTAATTTGGGTGCTATTCTTGTGGCAATTCAATGCAATGGTGCATCCACTTTTGGACTGAGGTAAGTTGGGTTAGATCGCCCTCAGAAATACAACAACAACTAACGTCGCCACGAGGAAGACAATGTCAACCTCGGATGGCACGCAGGTTGACATTGTCTTCCTCGTGGCGACGTTAGTTGTTGTCCTCAAAACTGGGGATCTTCTAACTGAAGCTACAAATGGTGGTCTGTCTCCTGATGGTCTTCCGTATAGCATACATCTCCAAGGTTATCCCACCTTATTCCTTGGCTACACCGTACCGATGACGACCAATGAGTCAGAAACACGTGTCTACGGTTGCTCTACAGCGGAATTTACCCAATATTTTTCTCTTTCTTGTATATATATATATATATATATATATATATAGTAACGGTTTTCTTTCGTGACTGTGTGATTGTAGTTGAAAAGGAATTCTTTCGTGGGTATGCAGTCAAAGGGCAAAATTAAAAAACGTACTCTTTTTAAATGCCAAGCTTTCGGTTTGTATTTAAACCTTCATCAGGGCTGTGAAGTAATTATAAAAATTCTTTTAATTTCTAGCAAATTGCAAAAACGAGACAGACTGTATATTATCATTAAAATACTTACAATTTAATTGAGGTTGTATGATAAAAGACAGCAACATCCTTTTAAACTATGTGTTAAAATACTGTGGTTATATAATAAAATCAAAAAACATCAACACAATAAAACTAACACAACAAATTTTGTATATATGACATCGCGACATTGAAAGACGTGTACCTCTGACCTATCAAGGTTGTGTGAAAGTCGTGTCCCGAGTCAAACACATACAATTCTCCCGCCCGCGTACTATTCACCCGTTTGAAATGACGCAAAGATGGAATTGTTAAAATATTAATTAAGTTTGTAATTTATAAGGTATGTATAAATATTGCTTAAATTTGCTAAGTCAGATTTCTTGTTCATTGTTTGGGTTTTTTTGGTAATATGATACATTTCTAAAAACATGCGTTTCTGATTATTAGGTTCTGTTTCTAAAATTTTAGTTTGTTCATACGTAATATTATGATTAGTGGAATGGCAATGTATTGCTAAAGCCGATGACTGTTTTTTGTTGATATTTTTGTTATCACTTTTATGGGAAATCAAACGGGAATGTAGGGTGCGCGATGTTTGACCCACATATACTTGATCACATTCCCCACATGGAATTTGATACACTACTCCAGATTTCTGTATTTCAGGCAATGGAGTTTTCGTTTTTGTAAAAAGAATATTAGTAGTTACTATGAATTTATTGGCTATATTAGCTGTTTTCTGGAATAGTTTTTTTAGTTTGGGAGTCAGTTCTTCGATGTAAGGCAAGGTTCTGAAAGGTAGATCCGGTTTTACTAAAAGTTGGGGTTTGGTATGCGTAGATCTATATCCATTTACAGACAGTAATCTATTTATGAGTCTGGTTGGATAGCCATTGTCAGTCAAGATGTCTTTTAGTCGTTTAATATTTTTCTCATATAGAGACTGGTGACTAATTGCTGTTATGCGTCTTTTTAACTCTAGTATAAAATTCATTTTCATATTAATAGGGTGGTTTGATTTGTAATGTATGTACCGTCCCGAGTTGGTTGCTTTTCTATACCAATCTAGAATAATTATGTGATCGTTCCTTATTACTAATGTGTCTAAAAAAGGAACACTATTTTCTGTTTCAGTTTCTATTGTAAATTGGACGTAGTTGTTATATGAATTAAAGACATTTAAAATCTCTTGGCATTTGTCTTTGGGAACGGTACATATTATGTCGTCGTAAGGGACGACATAATATGTACCGTTCCTAAAGACAAATGCCAAGAGATTTTAAATGTCTTTAATTCATATAACAACTACGTCCAATTTACAATAGAAACTGAAACAGAAAATAGTGTTCCTTTTTTAGACACATTAGTAATAAGGAACGATCACATAATTATTCTAGATTGGTATAGAAAAGCAACCAACTCGGGACGGTACATACATTACAAATCAAACCACCCTATTAATATGAAAATGAATTTTATACTAGAGTTAAAAAGACGCATAACAGCAATTAGTCACCAGTCTCTATATGAGAAAAATATTAAACGACTAAAAGACATCTTGACTGACAATGGCTATCCAACCAGACTCATAAATAGATTACTGTCTGTAAATGGATATAGATCTACGCATACCAAACCCCAACTTTTAGTAAAACCGGATCTACCTTTCAGAACCTTGCCTTATATCGAAGAACTGACTCCCAAACTAAAAAAACTATTCCAGAAAACAGCTAATATAGCCAATAAATTCATAGTAACTACTAATATTCTTTTTACAAAAACGAAAACTCCATTGCCTGAAATACAGAAATCTGGAGTAGTGTATCAAATTCCATGTGGGGAATGTGATCAAGTATATGTGGGTCAAACATCGCGCACCCTACATTCCCGTTTGATTTCCCATAAAAGTGATAACAAAAATATCAACAAAAAACAGTCATCGGCTTTAGCAATACATTGCCATTCCACTAATCATAATATTACGTATGAACAAACTAAAATTTTAGAAACAGAACCTAATAATCAGAAACGCATGTTTTTAGAAATGTATCATATTACCAAAAAAACCCAAACAATGAACAAGAAATCTGACTTAGCAAATTTAAGCAATATTTATACATACCTTATAAATTACAAACTTAATTAATATTTTAACAATTCCATCTTTGCGTCATTTCAAACGGGTGAATAGTACGCGGGCGGGAGAATTGTATGTGTTTGACTCGGGACACGACTTTCACACAACCTTGATAGGTCAGAGGTACACGTCTTTCAATGTCGCGATGTCATATATACAAAATTTGTTGTGTTAGTTTTATTGTGTTGATGTTTTTTGATTTTATTATATAACCACAGTATTTTAACACATAGTTTAAAAGGATGTTGCTGTCTTTTATCATACAACCTCAATTAAATTGTAAGTATTTTAATGATAATATACAGTCTGTCTCGTTTTTGCAATTTGCTAGAAATTAAAAGAATTTTTATAATTACTTCACAGCCCTGATGAAGGTTTAAATACAAACCGAAAGCTTGGCATTTAAAAAGAGTACGTTTTTTAATTTTGCCCTTTGACTGCATACCCACGAAAGAATTCCTTTTCAACTATATATATATATATATATATATATATATTAATAGTACGCTGTCGTCGGTCTTAGGATAATTATAACAAAATAAAATTGACAATTACATGTGCAACGTTTCGTTTATTCAATTAATAAACTTCTTCATAGCTAAAACATAGAATAAAAATCAACTACGAAGACGCACACACGTGTGAATAGCAAAATTGTTTGTTGATGCCATGTAATTGTTAATAGTATTATGTATTTAACAATAAGAAAGAAATTACAGAGGTAAATGATAACTTAAGAGAATTTGTAGGCAGAATTATATGTATTTTTATTCTATGTTTTAGCTATGAAGAAGTTTATTAATTGAATAAACGAAACGTTGCACATGTAATTGTCAATTTTATTTTGTTATAATTATCCTAAGACCGACGACAGCGTACTATTAATAGAAAATTTTGAAGGATACGACTGTTCTTTTATATATATATACTGAGTGGGCCATTGAAAACGAAACAGCGGCTCTGTAGGTCGGCAGAACCGAGTTATATAAAAACGCTCGGACACGTCAACAACATTTTCGAGGGGGACATCGTTCGCGATGAAATTCACCCGAAATACATTCCATCCCTCGGAGCTGTGACCGCCACCCCTAAATTTTTAAATGGCACCATATGGCAAGTGATACCTCATTTGAAAGGTAGTTTCCTTCTTGATATCAAACAACAAAAATAAATTAATTCTATCGATTCGTTTTCGAGATATAGGAACTTGAAGTTGGGAAATCACTTTTTATTCACTCAATCAATAAAAACAATATCTGATAAAGCAATAGTCGCAATAATTATTATTGTCAATGAATTAAATGTTCAAACTGTCTACCACCCATTTCCATACAATAGTACAAGTTCTGTTCAAAATGAGACCGCACATTTCGTAGCATTTCCGGCGTTATTCGACGGCATTCTTCAATAATTCTACGTCGTAAATCTTCCAGAGATTCTGGTTCGGTTGCATAGATTTTGTTTTTCAAGTGACCCCACAGGAAAAAGTCGAGTGGGGTTAAATCTGGAGATCTGGCTGGCCACTCTATAGCGCCTCTTCTTCCAATCCAACTTTCAGGAAACATTCTATCCAAAAACGCCCTAACAGGCTGTGCATAATGTGGAGGTGCCCCGTCTTGTTGAAATATCAAGTGGTCTTCATGGTAACGATCGTCATTTTCAATGATGTCTACTAATTGTGGATAAACAAATTGATTCAATAATTCCAAATAAGTTTCTCCTGTCAGGTTACCGTCGAGAAATACTGGTCCAATCAAACGGTCCCCAAAAATACCGGCCCAGACATTGAGTTTTTGGGGAGTTTGAGTATGGACTTCGTGGAAAACATGTGGATTGGCATCTGACCAATAACGACAATTATGACGATTCACAGTCGAATTCAAAAAGAATGTAGACTCATCAGAAAAGCAGATGTTGAAAAGGAAATTCTCATCAGCATCTAGTATTTTCGTAGTCATAATTTCACAAAATTCCCGTCGCCTATCAAAATCATCTTCATTCAATTGGTGTACCAAATGTATTTTGTAGGGGTGGAATTTATGATGTTTCAGGATTCGGCGGATACTGGTTCTACTGATATTGGTAACACTAGCCAATTTCCTTGTGCTCAATGTTGGGTCTGCATGAACTTGTCCTAAAAGTGCAACTTCAACAGGTTCATTTCTCACCGGAAATCCACGTTCTGGGTCTCGTTTCTTGTTGGCTACTGATCCAGTTTGACGAAATTTTTGCACTAATTCTAGAACGTATTTTCTAGCAACAAGTTTATCTGGATGCGTTTCATTGAACAAATTAGCTGTACGGTTACCGCACTCATCATTCTTAAAAAAAATTGTTATTATTTCAACTCTTTCCGCGATCGTATACACCATTATTGAGGAAAGAATTCAGCAGCTTTAATCAAGTAATTCACTCCAATGTCGTTCAATCAACGATCAGTTTGACACTGACGTCCACACTTGCGATTTGGCGAAAAAAATTATCTCATACATGTTTTTGTTGTACGCGCATTGGAGTCGAATGCGAGAAAACGTCTTTTTATCGATTCTCACGAAACCTTAACATTTTTTCGATCAAGTAATTGAGGATGAAATAAAAATTTGAAACGGACTTGCATGCTATTTGTTGGTAAACAGTTAGATCATTTAATTCCTTGACAATGATAATTATCTTTAAACAGTTGCATTGTTAGATCTTGTTTTTATTGATTGAGTGAATAAAAAGTGATTTCCCAAATTCAAGTTCCTATATCTCGAAAACGAATCGATAGAATTAATTTATTTTTGTTGTTTGATATCAAGAAGGAAACTACCTTTCAAATGAGGTATCACTTGCCATATGGTGCCATTTAAAAATTTAGGGGTGGCGGTCACAGCTCCGAGGGATGGAATGTATTTCGGGTGAATTTCATCGCGAACGATGTCCCCCTCGAAAATGTTGTTGACGTGTCCGAGCGTTTTTATATAACTCGGTTCTGCCGACCTACAGAGCCGCTGTTTCGTTTTCAATGGCCCACTCCGTATATATATAAGAAAAGGAAAATTATCGCGTAAATTCCGCTGTAGAGCAAACGTAGACACGTGTTTCTGAATCATTGGTCGTCGTCAGTACGGTGTAGCCAAGGAATAAGGTGGGATAACCTTGGAGATGTAAGCTACACGGAAGACCATCAGGTGACAGACCGCCATTTGTAGCTTCGGTTAGAAGAGCCTCGGTTGGCATTGTCTTCCTCGTGGCGAGGTTGGATGTGAATCCTCAAAACCGAGGCTCTTCTAACCGAAGCTACAAATGGCGGTCTGTCACCTGATGGTCTTCCGTGTAACTTACATCTCCAAGGTTATCCCACCTTACTCCTTGGCTACACCGTACTGACGACGACCAATGAGTCAGAAACACGTGTCTACGGTTGCTCTACAGCGGAATTTACCCGATAATTTTCCTTTTCTTGTATTTTATGTATCCGCGATTAATTCCTTTTTTTGTGATTTTTCTTTCCTGGGTCTCGGATGGCACGCAGGTTGGCATTGTCTTCCTCGTGTCGAGGTTGGATGTGAATCCTCAAAACCGAGGCTCTTCTAACCGAAGCTACAAATGGCGGTCTGTCACCTGATGGTCTTCCGTGTAGCTTACATCTCCAAGGTTATCCCACCTTATTCCTTGGCTACACCGTACTGACGACGACCAATGAGTCAGAAACACGTGTCTACGGTTGCTCTACAGCGGAATTTACCTGATAACTTTCCTTTTCTTGTATTTTATGTATCCGCGATTAATTCCTTTTTTTGTGATTTTTCTTTCCTGGGTCTCGGATGGCACGCAGGTTGGCATTGTCTTCCTCGTGGCGAGGTTGGATGTGAATCCTCAAAATCGAGGCTCTTCTAACCGAAGCTACAAATGGCGGTCTGTCACCTGATGGTCTTCCGTGTAGCTTACATCTCCAAGGTTATCCCACCTTATTCCTTGGCTACACCGTACTGACGACGACCAATGAGTCAGAAACGCGTGTCTACGGTTGCTCTACAGCGGAATTTACCCGATAATTTTCCTTTTCTTGTATTTTATGTATCCGCGATTAATTCCTTTTTTTGTGATTTTTCTTTCCTGGGTCTCGGATGGCACGCAGGTTGGCATTCTCTTCCTCGTGGCGAGGTTGGATGTGAATCCTCAAAACCGAGGCTCTTCTAACCGAAGCTACAAATGGCGGTCTGTCACCTGATGGTCTTCCGTGTAGCTTACATCTCCAAGGTTATCCCACCTTATTCCTTAGCTACACCGTACTGACGACGACCAATGAGTCAGAAACACGTGTCTACGGTTGCTCTACAACGGAATTTACCCGATAATTTTCCTTTTCTTGTATATATATATACAGGGTGTTCACACTTAAACCCGCACCATTGGGAACTCCGTTATTATTGGAGCTACGAATTCGTCCAAATTAGCAAACTAGTAGGATTTCTCCTGGCGGTTACGACGATGAAAACAAAAAAACAATTGAACGTCGCGTTTTTCAGCTATTTGACAAAATGTATTTTTTTAAATAGAACACCCTATATATTTTTATGCGGTTGAATAAAAAATTTAGTTCTGAATAAAAATGTTTAAATACATTATCTTAAAAAAATTGAAAATAAAAAAGTTATCACGTGATTTCTTAAACATTGCATTTTGTTTAAAAAAATTTATGAAAGACGTAGCATGTTTCACATGTTTATCCAATTGAAGTCATCTTCAGATATTAAATAAAATAATATCATAAACATCCTCAAAATTTGCTTACTTTATCACTAAAACGTAAGTTTTCAAATGAGATACCGTGCATTTTTAGGGATTTAGGATTTGTTTTTAGGGATGCCTAACGAAATTTGTAATTAAATAATATGTACCGATTATTGTATACTGTTCTCTTGTTGAACGGATGAAAAAAATTTTTGTATAGGTCCTAGAATGTTTGTTCATAATATTCCTAAATGAATTCAAACGAAACGTAGTGTTTTTAACGAAATTTATTTTGATTTCGTCCTCGAAACTTAAGAATAACAAATAAAAGAATAATAAACACTATCAATCAACATACATAACTAAAATAGTTGTTCGAAGGTACCACCTTCTTGGTCCAGACACTTGCGGGCTCTTTTCTGAGTGCAGCGCGTGGCTTTGAGAAGGGTCCTTCCATCAATATTCCGAATAATGGCCGTAATGTTATTTTGAAGTTCTTCCACATTTTGGTAACGATGTTTGTAAACTTCATTTTTCACTCGGCCCCATAAAAAAAAATCTAGCGGAGTTAGATCTGGTGAGCGTGGGGGCCACAGAACTGGTCCATGAGTTCCAATCCAACGGGGTCCAAACAGTCTCTCCAGTAATGCGTTAACGATATGGTGATTATGAGCCGGTGCACCGTCTTGTTGGAAGTATATCCGCGGCCTATCCATCAAGTTCACGTTGTCCACGAAATCTTCCAATACATGAGACATAAAGTCCTCATATCTCTCTCCCGTTAATGAGCCGCGGTAAAACAAAGGACCCACAATTTTAGATCCAATCATACCACACCAAACATTAAGGCTGAACCGATGTTGTGGATTAGTGGGATGAGTCAAAAAAGGATTTTCCCGACTCCAAAAATGATAGTTTTTTCGATTAAACATTCCCTTATTAGAGAAGTTACTCTCATCCGACCATAAAACATTTCGAGGAAAATTTGGATCTTCTTCACATTTATGTAGGAACCATTCACAAAATTCCATTCTTCTTATATCATCATTAAGATGCAAAGTTTGTACTGGCCGATATTTGTATGGCTCAAAATTATATTTTTTCAAAATTTTATGAATTGTTCCCAATGAAAGGTCTATTTCTCTTGCCAATTCTCTAATTGAATTGTTAGGATACGGCTCAAAATATCCCAGTACATTTATCTCTACTTCCTCACTAACCACAAATTGCTTCTTCGTTCTATTCTTCGAAAACCTCTTCGTTTCGCCGAAATTGTCTGTATAATTCCAAGAAATATCTTCTTTGAGGAATCGCGCGCTCGGGAAACATTGCACTATAATGTTCGCGAGCTCTAATAGTGTTTTTTCTCTGAAATATGTAAGCTTCCATAATATCACATTTTTCCTCATGTATGAAAACCATTTTTATTAGAAGAAAACAAGAAGAAAACAGCAAAATAACAATGCGAATTTTAAAACACTGACGGATTAATTTGACGGATTGTTATTGAATATTTTTTTTTTATTGGTGCCTATTTGATCAAAATTGTAACAACTATTGTAATGTAGGCTAATTTCATTTTCTCTTTTCCTTTTTTTCTGAGTGGAATTTTAAATTATACTGTCCCATTTTAAAATGGGTACTTTTCTGATTATCTCGGGAATATGCCCCTTTAAAGAAATCACGTGATAGCTTTTTATTTTCAATTTTCTTGAGATAATGTATTGAAAAATTTTTGTTCAGAACTAAATTCTTTATTCAACTGCATAAAAATATATAGGGTGTTCTATTTAAAAAATTACATTTTGTCAAATATCTGAAAAACGCGACGTTCAATTGTTTTTTTGTTTTTATCGTCGTAACCGCCAGGAAAAATCCTACTAGTTTGCTAATTTGGACGAATTCGTAGCTTCAATAATAACGCAGTTACCAATGGTGCGGGTTTAAGTGTGAACACCTTGTATATACACCGTGTTTCATGTAACTAGCACATTAGAAGTTTTTGTGCTTACAACGCGAATTTTTTCCAGAAGTTTTGCCTTCTCACATAATTGACCGCAATATTTCAAGTTAAAATATTTTTAAACTCGTGCAACTTCCGGTTACACCGGAAGTAGGCGCCATCTTTGTTATTTTAAATGTGACACCCTGTATTTTATTCGAGATTTGAATTGCTTATTTAAATAGAAGAACAGAGATACCGGGTTGGATTATGTCAAAGTCAACCGTTTCGGAGTTATTCAACTGTTTTCCATTTTTAGGGCACTTGAACGTAAATTTTAAAAGTTCTTTATCTGAGACATGAAAAAAGATAATCAATTGAAATTTGTTCCTGCGATAGTCAAAGTATTGTCCTATTCGAATATCACCAGGTTTTGCAATAATATTACACAGGTTAATTTACAATTATACACATTTCAAATATAAGAAACTCAATTTTTTCAAACGAAACACCCTGTATATTTTCGCCTTTTCTGAAGCAGAAAAAAATTGTCTTTCGATCCACTATTACATTCCCTATACCTATCTCTAGAGGTTTTTGAGTTATTGGGGAGATCAGCCTGAAGGCCCGATATTTTGCCAAATAAAACTGAAAAAATAATAGATTAAGTATAGGAGGAGTGGATTAATAGTCATTTGTAAGCATGTTATGGGCATGGAAAAAAAGTTTTCTAGTTCAAAACCAAAAATTTATTAATTGTGAAAACATTTTTGATCTCACGATATAAGTCAAACAAAGAAAACAAAAACAAATCTAAAACCAAATCACAGCAAGTGCTCAATATGTCCACCGCCTACTTCAATGCATTTATTTAACCTTGTTTGGAGCTGGTCAGTCGTTGCACGTTCAATCATTTGAACTTCAATTTGGTCAAATGCTCTTCGCACGCTATCCTCTAGTTCTTGCCTGGAGTTAACTGGTGTTGAATAGACCTCTTTTTTTATGTAACTCCATAAAAAAAAGTCAACTGGAGTTAAATCCGGAGATCTAGCAGGCCAAAGACATGGTCCATTTGGACCAATCCACCTATCCTCAAATAGCTTGGTCAACTCTTGATATACAGCATGAGTAGAGTGAGCTGGAGCTCCATCCAGTTGAAACCAATAATAGTTTTGGTGTGGCATGTCATTGACTATGTTTGCCACCACTTCCCTAATGATTCGCAAATATCTTTCGGACGTTAGCCTTTCATCATAAATATGATAAAATACCCTTTCCCACCCTATTATGGCGAATACATTAAAACTAAATTGATATTGAAAATGGCTTACTCGTGAAAAGTGGGGATTTTCATCTGCCCAAAAATGACAATTTTTATTATTTATAACGCCTTGCCTGGTAAACTTGGATTCATCCGACCATAAAATCTTTCGTAACATGTCCGGATCTTCCTGTTTACGAATAGTTAGCCACTCACAAAAATCAATTCTTCTCTGAGCGTCTCCATTTCTCAGTTCGTGGACTTTCCTTTGTGCATATGGGTGTCATTTGTTCTTTGCTAGCACGCGTTGAATTGACGTCATACTAATATCTAAATCCACCTTTGCTTTACATATCGAAGCATGGGGATGAGCTGTGAAATATCCCAGAATATTAATTTCGTTGTTTTCTTCACCTGTTACTGGCTTAGTACAATTTCTTTTTGTGTTCATATTCCAATGTCGTAAAAAATGTGTTTCAATTTTTGCAAATTTGAATCGATTCATCGGAGGCAAATTAGGGTATCTCTGATTGAACACACGGTAAGTTCTACTTATTATGCGATTACATTCTCCGTGTATGTAAAATAAATTAAGGATACTTTCATTTGGATAATTATTATTATAGCCTTCCATTATGCACTAATCAAATCATTCAGTAAAGTACAAAAAATATCCAAGCATCAAATTAATAACACTGACAGCGAACGAAATTTTGACAACTAAACATTTTGTTACTTCCAAGGCATTCTTGAAATTGTGTGCGATAAATGGCAAAATATCGGGCCTTCAGGCTGATCTCCCCAATAACTCAAAAACCTCTAAAGATAGGTATAGGGATCAAAAGACAATTTTTTTCTGCTTCAGAAAAGGCGAAAATATACAGGGTGTTTCATTTGAAAAAATTGAGTTTCTTGCATTTGAAATGTGTATAATTGTAAATTAATTAGAGAACACCCTGTGTAATATTATTGCAAAACCTGGTGATATTCGAATAGGACAATACTTTGACTATCTCAGGAACAAATTTCAATTGTTTATCTTTTTTCATGTCTCGGATAAAGAACTTTTAAAATTTACGTTCAAGTGCCCTAAAAATGGAAAACAGTTGAATAACTCCGAAACGGTTGACTTTGACATAATCCAACCCGGTATCTCTGTTCTTCTATTTAAATAAGCAATTCAAATCTCGAATAAAATACAGGGTGTCACATTTAAAATAACAAAGATGGCGCCTACTTCCGGTGCAACCGGAAGTTGCACGAGTTTAAAAATATTTTAACTTGAAAGATTGCGGTCAATTATGTGAGAAGGCAAAACTTCTGGAAAAAATTCGCGTTGTAAGCACAAAAACTTCTAATGTGCTAGTTACATGAAACACGGTGTATATATACACGTCACTTCGTCGTTTTACGTTATATATATATAGAGAGAGAGAAAATAAAATTACTGTTTCAAACAGAATTATGGGCTGTAGATTAAATAAGACACAATTGTATTGATGTTATGTTGACGTTTCGATTTATTACAAAATCTTCTTCAGACCTGTTTTACAATATAATGGGAGAAACAAATATATAATTAGTTATTACATAATAGAATAGTGTTTAAGCTGTACTTACAAAAACATCTGTGTAGTTTACATAAAAATATTATGTCTATTATGCATCTCACATAAGGTCAAAAGTATATCTATTGTATTCCTGGATTGCGTTACATTAAGGTAACGATATTAAAAATAATGCTATCCAGGAATACAATAGATATACTTTTGACCTTATGTGAGATGCATAATAGACATAATATTTTTATGTAAACTACACAGATGTTTTTGTAAGTACAGCTTAAACACTATTCTATTATGTAATAACTAATTATATATTTGTTTCTCCCATTATATTGTAAAACAGGTCTGAAGAAGATTTTGTAATAAATCGAAACGTCAACATAACATCAATACAATTGTGTCTTATTTAATCTACAGCCCATAATTCTGTTTGAAACAGTAATTTTATTTTCTCAACATACGTTGGTCAGTTAGACGAAATACTTATCATTATCTATATGTATATATATATTTAGATTTGTTTTCTTTCTTGGGTATGTGGTTTTTATTTGAATTAAATGTAACACATTTTTCTTAACGTTTCGTTATATTTAATAACTTTTTCAAAAGACACATAACATATAACTTAAAATTTCATTTCGTCAATTCTTATTAATTCTGAAAACATTTTGTTTTCAATTACGTTTTACACGTGTAAAACGTAATTGAAAACAAAATGTTTTCAGAATTAATAAGAATTGACGAAATGAAATTTTAAGTTATATGTTATGTGTCTTTTGAAAAAGTTATTAAATATAACGAAACGTTAAGAAAAATGTGTTACATTTAATTCAAATAAAAACCACATACCCAAGAAAGAAAACAAATCTAAATAGAATATTGTGGTAAAGAACCAAATAAATGTATATATATATATATAAAGTATAAAAAAAATTTTTCGTGGGCGTAGTGGCCTTTTTTTGGACATTCACAATTAAAATTGGAACAAAAACATGTAATTAAAACAATACATATTTTTTTATTCCTTTATTTGTAACGTTTCGGCTAACATTTATGCTGCCTTTTTCAAACACTCTGTAAAAATGTTTTAAACATATATTAAAAATGATATGAAATGGATATCGACTGTATAACTTACATTTAACGTTGGTTTCTTTAGTCAGATGAATATAATACAATTGTGAGAATATATTTTTGTAATATACTTTTCTCTTTGAAAATAGTCATTTTTTATATTTCTTTATTTTCCTATACTTCCAAAAAATTCTCATTCACATTTAAAAATTTTTTATATCTTGAAGTTATAATTGTCAAGATTGTATATCGACCGTTAAAACTATATGTCTGTGACGAAAATGCGTTCAAAATCGATGTGTATATAAATTCTCTTAGCTCGTGTATCTGTAAAAAGCCGTGTGTATGTTGTGTTTTGCCTTGGTTGTTTCTTTTGACTTTTTATTCTATTCTATATGTGTTTGTCCTTTTTTTTCCTCTTTGTAACTCATAAAAGTATTGTGTCATGGTTTTAATTGAATCATTAAATTATTGAAACGTAAATATTGGAAATATTACTAATGTCAGTCCTATCATTAATTGAATTTGTATTTTTTTTAATGTAAATGCTTTCCAAAAAATTCCTAGCTTTATTATGTGTTTCTGTCGCAATAATTGTTGTCTCTTTGAAATTGAACAAGTGATTAGTTTGATTAATATGTTTTTTTAGAGCTGTGCTATTATTTGAAAATTTATGCCCATTTAGTCTTTCTTTTAGGTGTTGTGTTGTTTGGCCTATGTATACTCCATTACAGTCTCCGCACGGTATTTTGTAAATTACATGGGTCTTTTTTTCATCTGGTATTTTATCTTTAAGTCTTGTATAAAGGGTATTTAGTGTGTTATAATTCTTATATGCTGTTTTTATGTTATACGGTTTCAGAATTTTATTAAATTTCTTTGAAAGGTCTTCAATAAACGGCAATGGTACGTACTTACAAGTAGTTGATTCTTTTTGTTTATGGTTATTTTTGTTCGAATTGTAATGTTTATGAAGTTGTTCTTTAATGAGTTTATCAATGAACCGTAGAGGGTAGTTGTTTTTTTGTAGTGAGGTTTTTATGTCTTTAATAATTTCAGGTCTGAACACTGGACTTGTTAAGGTGATCGCTCTTTTTATTAAATTGGTTATTATGTTCCTTTTACATACTGCGGCTTGACATGAATTATAATTTAGGTATCTGTCCGAGGCTGTAGGTTTGTGGTATAATTTTGTGAGTATTTTGTTATTGGCTCGTATCAAGGTTAAATCCAAAAAGTTAATAGTAAGATTGTTCTCGACTTCAATTTCGAATTTTAATTTGGGGTGAAATGAGTTAAATTTATTTAAAATATTGTCTGTTTTTGTAATTGGTATGCAAGTGATACAATCGTCAACGTACCTTTTAAAAAAGAACGGTTTGAAATCAAGCTTGTTTATTATATTATTTTCTACGTGTTCTAAAACTAATTGTGCAATGACACTAGATATTGGGGATCCCATTGCGCAACCATGTACTTGTTTGTAAAAATTATTATTGTATTGGAAATAAGTGGCGTTTAAGGTTAATTCTACTGCTTTAATGAATTCTTTCAAGTACATGGTTGCGCAATGGGATCCCCAATATCTAGTGTCATCGCACAATTAGTTTTAGAACACGTAGAAAATAATATAATAAACAAGCTTGATTTCAAACCGTTCTTTTTTAAAAGGTACGTTGACGATTGTATCACTTGCATACCAATTACAAAAACAGACAATATTTTAAATAAATTTAACTCATTTCACCCCAAATTAAAATTCGAAATTGAAGTCGAGAACAATCTTACTATTAACTTTTTGGATTTAACCTTGATACGAGCCAATAACAAAATACTCACAAAATTATACCACAAACCTACAGCCTCGGACAGATACCTAAATTATAATTCATGTCAAGCCGCAGTATGTAAAAGGAACATAATAACCAATTTAATAAAAAGAGCGATCACCTTAACAAGTCCAGTGTTCAGACCTGAAATTATTAAAGACATAAAAACCTCACTACAAAAAAACAACTACCCTCTACGGTTCATTGATAAACTCATTAAAGAACAACTTCATAAACATTACAATTCGAACAAAAATAACCATAAACAAAAAGAATCAACTACTTGTAAGTACGTACCATTGCCGTTTATTGAAGACCTTTCAAAGAAATTTAATAAAATTCTGAAACCGTATAACATAAAAACAGCATATAAGAATTATAACACACTAAATACCCTTTATACAAGACTTAAAGATAAAATACCAGATGAAAAAAAGACCCATGTAATTTACAAAATACCGTGCGGAGACTGTAATGGAGTATACATAGGCCAAACAACACAACACCTAAAAGAAAGACTAAATGGGCATAAATTTTCAAATAATAGCACAGCTCTAAAAAAACATATTAATCAAACTAATCACTCGTTCAATTTCAAAGAGACAACAATTATTGCGACAGAAACACATAATAAAGCTAGGAATTTTTTGGAAAGCATTTACATTAAAAAAAATACAAATTCAATTAATGATAGGACTGACATTAGTAATATTTCCAATATTTACGTTTCAATAATTTAATGATTCAATTAAAACCATGACACAATACTTTTATGAGTTACAAAGAGGAAAAAAAAGGACAAACACATATAGAATAGAATAAAAAGTCAAAAGAAACAACCAAGGCAAAACACAACATACACACGGCTTTTTACAGATACACGAGCTAAGAGAATTTATATACACATCGATTTTGAACGCATTTTCGTCACAGACATATAGTTTTAACGGTCGATATACAATCTTGACAATTATAACTTCAAGATATAAAAAATTTTTAAATGTGAATGAGAATTTTTTGGAAGTATAGGAAAATAAAGAAATATAAAAAATGACTATTTTCAAAGAGAAAAGTATATTACAAAAATATATTCTCACAATTGTATTATATTCATCTGACTAAAGAAACCAACGTTAAATGTAAGTTATACAGTCGATATCCATTTCATATCATTTTTAATATATGTTTAAAACATTTTTACAGAGTGTTTGAAAAAGGCAGCATAAATGTTAGCCGAAACGTTACAAATAAAGGAATAAAAAAATATGTATTGTTTTAATTACATGTTTTTGTTCCAATTTTAATTGTGAATGTCCAAAAAAAGGCCACTACGCCCACGAAAAAATTTTTTATACTTTAGAATATAATATGGCCAAGAAAACCACTAAACAATATATATATATATATATATATATATAATATATTACAATTCTTTGCCAAATATACAAATGTATTGAAAAATTGAAAATCTTCTTGGTAGTAGTGGCATACAATGAATTAAAAGTAATAACAATATGACAACTGGTTGTCAATTAGAAAACAATGACAAATATAAAATGTAAATCAAAATATATAAATGAAAATGTAATCAATAAGCATAGGACAGTCGAGATTACTTATATAGTCATATCAAAAGGCTTGGGGTCTACCACAAACTGTTCAGTCAATCCAAATATACAAATAACAACGACGCAACTATGTTAAGAAAAATTAAGAATAGAACTGTTGATATTATAACATTTATTTATTTTATTTATTTATTATACATTTTGATTTAAATTTTATATTTGTCATTGTTTTCTAATTGACACCCAGTTGTCATATTGTTATGACCTTTAATTCATTGTATGCCACTACTACCAAGAAGATTTTCAATTTTCCAATTCATATATATATGTACATGTACATATGTACATATGTAAATATGAAAATAGTCCAAGAATGTCCTCCACTTTTCTTAACGAAATCTTTTATTTAAAAAAAATATACCTTATTCTGAAATACAAATTGTTTTTTTTTGTTTATTACATGGTAACATAGGTTTTTATCAGAATTCAAGAGAAAAATACACTTAAAAAATATACAGGCGTTTTTTTACAAAATTATGAAAAAAAAATTAAAATTAAAATTTTTGTACGAAACTTTGGATTTAGGATGTCCGCGAAAGTACAAACAACTTTTTCTTATGGCATCTTCTTATATTTTGACAAATAATGGCACGTTTGGACGTTGGTAATTTTTAAATGACATTTACGCATTGAAGCAAATGCGATATGTTAAATATTTTAGGTTAGTTTTTGGTTTCTAATTATGCAAAAACAAACTACAAAAAAATAATTTTAAAAATTAAAAGAGTACATTTTTTTTTCCATATGGTGCAGACTTTTCCGCGGGCACTGTATATATATATATGTATTGAAAAATTCAAAAGATTCTTGGTAGTAGTGGCATACAATGAAGTAAAAGTAATAACAATATGACAACTGGTTGTCAATTAGAAAACAATGACAAATATAAAATGCAAATCACAATGTATAATTGAAAATGTAATCAAATAAGCAATAGGACAGTCGGGATTACTTATATAGCCACATCAAAAGGCTTGGGATTTACCACAAACTGTTCAGTCAATGCAATTATACAAATAACAACGACGCAACTATGTAATGAAAAATTAAGAGTAGAACTGTTGATATTATAACAATATAGAATGTAAAATCAGTCATGTATAAATGTAAATGAAAGCAAATAAGCATAGGACAATCGCCATTACCCATGTAATCCTATCAAATCGGATTAGGTTCACCTAAACATGTACAATCTGACCAAAATATATATATATATATATATATATACATTTTGCTATTATTATTGCGTCATTTCATAATCCAACATTATTGCGTCTAGCAGAAAAAGCATAAATATTACAACACTACTTCAAATATATCATTCACCATGTCAATCACATCGTAAAAATTACTTCGATATTGCTATATATTTATTATGATATATACACTTTTAGTTTTATTCCACGTATGATACTGATTCTTTTCTTATCGCGTATGATATTGCTTCAAACGTATATTTTTCTGTTATTTAACGTGCCTTAATAACTCCTGTATATACTTTAGTGCGTCCAACAACGTTGCCAAATTGATTATACTTTGTCGTTTACTACAATACATGCAGCACAATGAGGCTTCAAGAAATGTATATTTGAATGTCTTAAATTAAGACACAAAAGAATTTCTATTTCTTTATCCTTCACTCTTTTTGTCGTACCACTATACATACACAATTTAGAATCTATATACAAAAAGCAAATATTAATTATTATTATAATTATTATTTATTACGTAACAGAATATAACATAGTAATAAACTCATAAATAGTGATATTTGGTCGGTAAAGATCGTAATAGATATAACTTAAAAATTTCTTGTAGAACTTAGAAATTATTGTAGTGTAAACAGAGCTAAAATCGTATTTGATGAAAATTTATAAGGCAGATAAAAGTATAATAAGAAGTTAGTTTGGCACAACTTCTACGTAAAGAATTTTTCAAAATTCGAACAGGTAGTATGACTGTAGTCTTATCGATAAACAGCTTTTTTAACGAATATTTACTAAAGTAACCAGCCTGAACACGACAAGAGTTTTAATTTTTTGGAAAAGAACCATTAATATATATAAGAAAATAGTGTGGTACCCACACCAATTTATTTATAAATGAAGTTACTTTGCGTTTCCAAAATCATGGATTAAAGAAAATTCTACTATGCAGTATATTTATTTTTTATTGTACAGAATATTTCCTTAACAAGAAATTTCTGCATAACATTCATTACGATCCACTGATAAAAAAAACTGAGCTTGTACAAACATTGTATAATCCAAAAATATATCAGGTGTTTTGTAACAGTCGTTCAAAAGACGTCTTTTTGATCATGAAACAGTTTCGAAAACGTTTTGAAACTGTTGCGATCGCAAAGTCATCAATATTATCACAAAAATGCACCAGTTTTAAAACGTTTACGTGACATCCATTTGTAGGGTTATGTTATTTGTGTTTTGAAAACACCAAAACGCCAACAGAGATAGAATGATTGAAACACGTTGGAAAATCGTTTCAAAACTGGTTTAACCGGTGTCGTGTATGACGTCACCGTTGCAACACAAAAATGGCCTCTTTTAAAACAGTTTGAACCAGTTTGAACACATTTCAACAGAAAAAGACGTCTAAAGTTAAGAAGGTGTTCTATTTAACCTTCAAATTGCATTCTTTAACGTTCTTGATGAAAAAGATAGTATTTTAGATCTAAAACCTTTAATTTTTGAGATATTTTTGATTTTTTGAAAATGTAATCATTACATTGTTTGAGAAAAACAAATCAATCTTGCAGGATACCTCAACCAAACTTAGTATACTCACATCATCAGATACTTAGAGATGGATTTTAATATACCGTTCGTTATTAAATGTAAGTTCATTTAACTTTAATGGAACATACTCTAATTTTCTTAAATAAAACAGCCTTTAAGTAATATCAAAAAGTATTTGCTTATTCATAAAAATAAAAGACAGGTGTACCAAACATAAAAAATATTTTATTAAATCCTGAAAGCAATATTTTCATTCGTACATAACATTTTGATATTGGTAGTTTAACTAAAATTTCTTGGGTGATGATTAATTTATTAGGAAAATATTAGGAAATATAAAGACATTAATCATCATCCTCAGACACACATTTCTTTGTATATTGATTTTGGATAAAAACTTTAATTTTTAACCAATCTTTATTATTGAATAACTCAGGATGTTTTAATTTCAACTCTTCGCATTCATTCCGTTTTGGTGGTTTTTTATTTTTAATATTACTCTTGAAATAATTTTTAACAATTCTTTTCTGCTCGTTAGACCAGGGAACAAGCTTTCTTTTTTTCCCTTGTTTTACAGTAAACATTGATGAGGAGGATGGTAGATTATCTTCACGTGCAGTGGGGGGAATTGCGGTACATTCAATTATTTTTCCATTATCTATTTCTTCATCACTTTCATCACTGGTGTTTGATATCGTCAGTAAATCTTCTTCCATATCAAGGTGTATATCGTCTAATGATTTTCCTTTAAATCGACTGGCTTGTCCTTGTTCCATTAATAATAGTAATTTTGATATTTTCGCAGTTTGGTAAATGTCATCGGGCAATCTGTAGGAGCTCTTGTGAACTCCTGGTGTATGCCCCATAAATGTAGCCAATTGCTCTATTTCATTTTCATTCAGTGTAAATAATTGCGAAAGGGTAGCCAAATGTTTCCTAAGTCGTGTCGTGGTTATCGCAGAGGGATTTTTGGCACCGCACATCTTTGTGTGTTTACTTAAAACTTTGTATCCGCTTAATGGAGTTACAAGATTGGGTTTACCGAATAAATAGGTATTTTCTTTCGGTACGAAATTTGACCTTACATTTATTAACACTTTTATGTGTTCTTGTACATCAGAACTAAACAGTACTGGAACACCTCTCCCTCTCTTACCTCGTATAACTACCCTCTTAAGTTTCTTTAGTAAAATCTGTTCAGTAGTCGATATTGCACTATTAAATTCCTCATAACTATTTTTTTCTGAATTAGAATTTACATAGGTATGCAATAACATTCTTTGAAGTTCACCTGGACGTTTACGATTCAGCAAAATAACTCTACAATAAGCAGATTCCATTAGAGCATTATAAGCTGACACATCTTTTTCGTTTTGGGCAAGGTTATGCAATGCATCCTCAGCTATATTTATTAAATATTGCCTTAGTAGTTTTAAATCACTGGCTAATGGAATAATTGTTACTTTGTTCCACTTATTCAAGTTTAAATTGTTGGCAGCCTGACTTGATACTTCAAATTTCCAGTTAGATGTAAATAAGTGGATCATAGTCTTTAGATTTGCTTCTGCCTCGGCTGATGCAACAGTTGCATATTGCTTTTTAAGGACCAAAGTTATGGCGATCTCGCAACATTGTTTTAGAGAAGTTGAAATGTTCATCGCAAATGTAGGTGCTCCATAAACATTTAGCTCTACATTGTACTTAGCCACTAGCTTCGTAGCTTCTACGAGGAGATCAAAATACTGTGGTTGCAATGCTTCAAACATATTTGATATTGACGTTTCACTCTTTTTAACTTCTAATAATATTTTTGCAAGTTCGCGCATTTTTCGTGATGTAACACTTACAAAGTGTTTATCTCTATGTGTTTTTAAATACCTAGCACCAAACGCACAAATTAATTTGTCTTTTTTAGCTTCCAAAGACACCTTATCAGCACGCATATGAGGAAATACTTCTCGTTTCAATTGTTCGTCGACTTTCAAATGAGCCACAAGTTTATTTTGCCCGGAAATTTGAGCGCTATGGTCAATATTAGCCCCACAATGTTTTTTATGTTTATATAAAAGTTTAGATGAGAAGAATCCAAGACAGTTATCGCATGGTAGTACAGTTGTGCTTTTTAAATATGACTGTCGGACTGGTTTGAAACATTCGTGTGCATTTCTCAAATAATTGCCCTTATATCTAAGCTTGGCAAGTAATTTTGTACGCTCCTTACTTTTAGCAGATTTTGAAAGTATTTCCGATACTTCAATCTCAGTCGAGTGATTCCTTGTCATGTGCCGAGCAAAGTTTAAGATTTCAGTTTCACAAAAATAACAGTAATCAGGTTTTCTTTTATATGGTTTTTTCAATGGGCCTTTTTGAGTTACAGAATTGTTAAAGTTTTCAAAACACTGTTTATTGTTGTCAGAATGTATTATTAACTGTGAAGGGTTGACATTCGTAGAAGAAACTGTCGCATTTTGATTCATTGAATTATTATCATTATTTTTCATATCTTCTACAAAATCTGTATGACTTAATTTTATACTACTATTAACGCTTTCACACTTTCCATCATGTATTTTCGAATATGCACTGCCAGCTGATGGAGGAACAGAATATATTTTTTGACTTCTTAATCTCGTCGCAACTTCAGAAAAAGCTCTACCAGTTTGTGGTGCTCTCTCCTAAAAATTAATAATATAACCAATCTATTATTAAAAATATCACAGACTACCTCATCATCACTTGGGACGTACAGCGAATCTTCATCATCAGAGGCATGAAATGGATCCTCTTCGCTTTCTGATGAACTTGTATTCTAAAATAAAACTAATTTTGGATCAAAGATATCATGATTGTGGAAACTTACGTGAGAAACATTACTCTTCTCTGCAGAATTTTCTAATAAGTTAGACGAAAGGTCTTTCTGATGAACCGGTGATAATGGTTTGTTACAAAACCACCTTTCCTTCTTTCTTGTGTGATAATTATGACTGGTACATTCATACTAAAAATAAATCAAATTTTTATTTTTGTAAACTTATTTATTGATTTTAGTAGCAAATGTTTAATTATTTAATTCATATGAAATCTATTTTATTTCAATGATGTATGGAATACAAAATCAACTTGATTCCTTTCTTGTCAGAAAATTAGAAATGGTAAACTCCCGGTAATCATAAACGGTACCCTTAACAATGCGTTTCCTTCTAGTGCTGAGCCAAACTAGTCGAGTGTAGTTATTTATAGGTGAGAAAACTGAGAGACATAATACAACCTACAAATAAATCCTATACTATTCCAGAAATTGGAATGATTAAGTAATTTATTCCGGAGGTCAACGTGAATTTTATTTAACTACATATATGTACATGTAAAGATATAGAGTAAACGCTAAATAAGATCTCGAGCGGTGGAAGTAAGTCCGCGCAGCATTAGCAATAGTGGGACAAATATAGTCTGACATTATTGGATAGTCTTCAGTAAGTGGCCTATGCGTTTTTAAAAATGACTACAGCACATTCCCACTGCTCGCCATCTTATTTGGCGTTTACTGTACTCATTTATCCTTTTCAGTACTTTGATTAATTACTTTCATTTTATAGTAACTTCCTCTAATTAACGGGACATAGTATTAACAACATTTTGGCATTACTTTTCCGGTAGAATCTGCCATATTGTATGATTCCTTAACTAATCTGTATTATGCAAATTAATTACATCATTGTCATTACAAAAATGAACAAAATAATAAATTCTAAATTCTTAATGAGGTCAAGGTCTGGAAATAGGGGAAGTCAAAGAGCACTTCAATTTCAAGATATTCTTCAAACTATCATTAAACAACTCAAACTTTATGATCAGGACTACTATCATGAACACCAGCCGACGCGGGTCTGCATTTGCTAAAGGCGGTATATGGTCATTTAATTGTTCTACATACATTCTTGTTTTTTGATGAATGACTTCGTTCATAAGCGAAATTGAAGTATATAGTTTATGGTAAATTTCAAAGAACACGCAAAATTTGTAAATAGAGAGAGAAACGAGATATAATTTACGCACAAAAGAATAAAACTTCCTCCAGAATAATTAATTAATTAAGATACTAAACCAATTCTTCTTTGATTAATTTAAGTTATATAAATCTATAAATCAACACATTTTTTGATATTATTTAATCTTTTTTTTGCGTATTTTGAGATTAATTATGTTTATTAAAACAAATAAGGCTTATGACATAATATAAAATTACTTCTAAACCCTTCGTATATTTGTAGATAAATAATAAACGAAGTTACATAGAAAGTATGTAGACTTTATATCTCCAGTAACCTCTTAAAATACAAATGTTATTCTTGGGGATACATTATATTTGTAAAACATTTTAAGTAATTTTAAAGAGACTGGTAAAATTAATATCCTTAACAAAATATTAGGAGAGATAGAAGAATGTTTTTTTCCTAGGCGATCCTACACATAAATATTACATTCATTCATATGTTTTGTATATTAAATGTATTTAATATTTTGAAATATTCTGCAAAAAAAAAACAACACTTCACTCACATCTCGGTTATTTTTTCCTTGTCATTTAATTACACATGCGTTATTGTATAAACTACTACTGTCGAACCGTTTACCTCGATGCGTACGAAAAGGAAAATCATCGTTGGGATCATTTAGGACTCCCATAAGTGTAAAACTATAGTAAAGATTAATCAAATTGTTAATTATAATTAAAATTTTGTTTCTTAATTTTAGTAGCAATTTACTTAATTAAATTATATATGAAACTGCAGTTGATAATTTAGATCAAAATTATTTTTCATAACTGAAAATGTATTCCACTTCCAAAAAAATATATTTCAATTCAACTCGTTTGCAGTTGTGTGTCGAATTCCTTAGATAAATATTTCGATAACTTACATATTCAGAAGGAAAGAGACGATCCATTACTTCGAAAAATTTGTTGTGAAATTATAACCTTAAATTAAGATAAAAGAAGCAAGTAATATTATGGAAAACATTACATACACAAATCCTCAAATAAAAAAGTACTTACCTATTTTTACTTGCCGTATGTTTCTCATAACTTCAGCGTATGAACGAATATGCAGAACTGAGCATCTACTTGAATATATTCACAACTCCTACATTTATGTAAGTGAATACGTAGTTGCCAAATTGTGGATTCAATAAAATGCGCAAATTATCAGGACTATATACGGATATGTATATTGCAAAATCCACTTCTAGCGGAATTTCTTTGAACTAAAAGAATTCTTTTCATACAAATTACAACCAATATTACGTCCACAGAATATTTACGTTTTTACCACCAACAATTTAATACCTACAAGAACAGTGATGAATGACATACTATTTGAAGCTATTGTTATAGTGACATATTTGGTGGGAAATTTGAAATGAAAGGTTCCACGATACTTTAGAAACGAAGAGTGACAATATTACGTCCGATATACGGACGTAGTAATGCTATGGACGCAATAACAAATGTAAATCGCCTATTAGAGGATGCAATAATAATAGCAGGATATATATATATATATATATATATATATATATATATATATATATATTTTATGGTAGATTGATTGGACCCTATTTTTTCCACGAAAATTTAAATTCGCAAAGGTACTTGAACTTTCTCATGACCGAAATAACCGATTTAATTGATGATATGGTATTGGAAGAAAGATCTGTCCTATGGTTTCAGCAAGACGGCGCATCTATACATAGTACACTGGCGGTGAGGAGTTATTTAAATCAATTATTTGGGGACAAATGGATTGGCAGATATTCAGCGTATCCATGGCCAGCGAGATCCCCTGACCTAACTCCGTTAGATTTTTCCTTGTGGGGGTATCTAAAAGAGAAACTGTACCGCAAACGACCATTTCGAAACATTGAACATCTAGAAAACACAATACGTGACGTTTGCCTAGAAATTCCGGCCACATATTTTGTAAACATTACAAGAGAGTTCTCTAGAAGGATCATCAAATGTATTGCAAGAGAAGGGAGACATACAGAAATGTAGTATTGTTAACATGTTTTAATTCATTTAGTTTAACTGTATAGTAACGGTATTTTTGTAAAATTGGAATTGTTGACTACGCTTACTTGTGAATTTATTTAATTTTAAGAATTAGAATTGGTTTTTTTTGAAATTAACTTTGTTAGTTGAAATAAAATTACTATTTTTTTTCATTTTTAAAAGGTTATTTTCTAGCTTTTTTGACCATTATGTTTTTTAATTTATTTTTAATGGTACATACGAAAATATGAAAATAGTCCAAGAATGTCCTCCACTTTTCTTAACGAAATCATTTATTTAAAAAAAATATACCTTATTCTAAAATACAAATTGTTTTTTTTTTGTTTATTACATGGTAACATAGGTTTTTATAATAATTCGAGGGAAAAATACACTTAAAAAATATACAGGAGTTTTTTTACAAAATTATGAAAAAAAAATTAAAATTAAAATTTTTGTACGAAACTTTGGATTTAGGATGTCCGCGAAAGTACAAACAACTTTTTCTTATGGCATCTTCTTATATTTTGACAAATACTGGCACGTTTAGACGTTGGCAATTTTTAAATGACATTTACGCATTGAAGCAAATGCGATATGTTAAATATTTTAGGTTAGATTTTGGTTTCTAATTATGCAAAAGCAAACTACAAAAAAATAATTTTAAAAATTAAAAGAGTAAATTTTTTTCCATATGGTGCAGACTTTTCCGCGGGCACTGTATATATATGAATTGGAAAATTGAAAATCTTCTTGGTAGTAGTGGCATACAATGAATTAAAAGTCATAACAATATGACAACTGGGTGTCAATTAGAAAACAATGACAAATATAAAATGCAAATCACAATGTATAATTGAAAATGTAATCAAATAAGCAATAGGACAGTCGGGATTACTTATATAGCCACATCAAAAGGCTTGGGATTTACCACAAACTGTTCAGTCAATGCAATTATACAAATAACAACGACGCAACTATGTAATGAAAAATTAAGAGTAGAACTGTTGATATTATAACAATATAGAATGTAAAATCAGTCATGTATAAATGTAAATGAAAGCAAATAAGCATAGGACAATCGCCATTACCCATGTAATCCTATCAAATCGGATTAGGTTCACCTAAACATGTACAATCTGACCAAAATATATATATATATATATATATATATGCATCCTGCTATATATGTGGCGTCCGAGCAAGAGCGCAGACATATGGCGTCCCTAGGAAGGAACAGTTTAAACTAGTTTCTGAGTGAAGTATATTGATTTTTGACATTAAGATAAGCTTCTCATCACTTCAGATTGAAATGTAAAAAATATGATGATTTTCATTGCACTATACCTACAGACTCCTTTTACTTTAGCATATTATTGGACTCCAGCGTATATTTTATTTTCAATCACTCGATTTTATGGAGTCCGTATATATTTTTTTAAATTGCCGTCTTTATAAATACCAAATTGATATAATATGGGGATCGTATATTTGTGAATGCCTACATATATATAGGACTTTTCTTTGGACGACGCGGCCCGTACATACACGAAAAACGATGTTTTGAATACTTTTTATTGTGCCAGTTATACAGACATGATATGCAAAACTTAAATTATTTTAAACTATACAGAGTATTAGAAAAGAGTGGAACATATCAAATCAATGTGTTTTTTGTAATGGACATATCAATTTGCAGATCAGAATAGAAAAACATTATGTAAGGTACCCTATACCAAAATTTACCATTTCTTAAATATTTTCAAAATTACAAAATTACACGGTAGTAAAATATAAAAGTAATACTTGCTTCACCAGGTAACATTGAAAATACGCAAATGTATTTAACATTCAACAAAAGACTATTAAATATCATAAAATTTTAATTACAAACCTATTCAATTAGGCAATGTTTGCAGATAGTTGACCTTCTTATTTGAAATGGAACATATTGTATTTGACTTTATTGAATGCAAAATTTAATTGTCTTTAATAAGAGGATTCGATCTTCTCTATACCTGCCGTCAAAAGTGTTCTACTAATCAGTATGTTATTTTTTATAACTATATATAAAGAAATTTCCTTTAAAATCAAGTAGCTTTGGACAGCAGCAATTGCGATGTTTTGGGATCATATAATGTTCGTTTACACATTTAGTTTAGAATTTGTTGTTGACATGGAACAGAATGCCGTGTGTTAGCAGGGCAATGGTTTATATTGTGTGTAGTGTTGCGGTTCAGTGAAGCGTGCATGTTGTGGTTGACTTGTGTTTGTATGATGGACTTCCAGGAGTGATGGAGATAGTAACCCTCGTCTCGGTTCAGGTTATTGGGATGTTTTTGGATTTCGATGGATTCGCGGATTTTGCGCCTGTAATAATGAGAATCTTTGGAGAGGATTTTTGTGGAATTGAATTGGATCTGGTGTCCGGTTTCCAATCTGTGCTCAGCCAGTGCAAACACGGCCGCGCACAACAACCGGTTGCAGCGCTCATGCTCGGAGACACGAGTGCTGACCGATCGCTTTGTCTCTCCGATGTATACACTGCCGAACGAACATGGAACCGTGTACACACCGGAGGATTCAAAAGATCTCTTTTACAGACGAAAGAAAATCTGATAGTTGGGAATGGGGTTTGAAAATGGTTTTGAAGTTGTGTTTGTTGAGGATTTTGCTAATGTGATCAGCTATACCGTGTATGTAAGGTAATTAAGCAAGTGTAGGGCGGTCAGTGTGGTATTGGTAAGGATTAAAATGTCGATGAATGGTTCTGTCTATGTATTTTATGGAGTAGTTGTTGTCGATTAGGGTTTTCGTTATATGTGAAAGTTCCTGGGGTAGTGCGTCAGGTTCGGAGAGGGCGAAAGCTCTGTTTACGAGGGAGTTGATGACGGACTGTTTCTGTGAAGGGTGGTGATGGGACTGGCCGTTGAGGTATCTGTCAGTGTGTTTACGGTATACGAAATGTCCTAGTTTGTCAGCCGACGGACGACGTACTAGTACATCAAGAAAAGATGGGCAACCGTTGGTCCCGACTTCCATGTGGAAATGGATATTGGTGTGTTGGGAATTGAAAAATGAGAGGAAATTGTTGAGGAAACCCCGTCCATGCGGCCAGATTACGAAGGTATCGTCTAGGTATCTGAACCAGCATTTAGGTTTAAGGTTACAGGTTGATAAGGATTGCAGTTCGAACGCTTCCATAAAGATTTTAGCGAGTACTTGGGATAGAAGAGATCCCATGGTAGCATCCACGGTTTGCTCGTAGTAGCTGTCACGGAACTGGAATTAGGTCGAGGATAAGCATGTTTCCAACAAATCTGCCAAGTCGTCCGGTTGGTTATGTTCGAATAGGATTTGTCTGATTATGGAAATGGTGTCTGGAATTGGTAAAAGGGATTCGACGTCAAAACTTACCAGTATGTTCTGATGATCAACTATCAGTTCTTGTAGTCGGTAGATGAAATGACAAGAATTTAGAATGATTGACTCATTGTTACCAGTGTAGGGTTTTAGGTAATTGCATAGGTACTTGGATAGTTTATACGTAGGGTTATTGATGGCACTGACAATAGGTCGAAGAGGGACATTTGGTTTGTGGATCTTTGGTTTTCCGTAAAGTTTCGGTGCTTTAGAGTCACTGGGTAGAGATGTTTGTGCTGGTCTTGGGGTATAGAGGAATGTTTGATAAGGTTGATGACGGAACGTTCTATGCGTCTGGTGGAGTCTAGTTTTAGAGGTCTGTAGGGCAGATTGTTTGTTCAAATTCACTGCTGTCCAGGATAACGGTAGCATTTCCCATATCAGCAGCTACTACAATAGCAGGATTGGATTTGAGGTTTTTGAGAGACGTGAATTCAACTTTACAAAGATTGCATTTTGGCGGTTTGGCTCATTGTAGGATTTTGGAAATTTCGGAACGAGTAGGATCAGCAATGGAAGGTGGTAATTTCATGAGTGCAGATTCTACAACAATAATCATGGCTTCTGCAGAATTGGATTTAGGAGTGGGAGCGTAGTTAAATGGCTGGTTTCGGAGCAAGAAGTTTGAATTTGTGGATGTGTCTTTGCGTGATGAGGTTGAGAGGGATCTAAGTTTGTGAGAGGTCTGAGCTTGTTGAAAGGTTATTATGTTAAGGGTGTTGAAGTCAGAAAGTGATAAGGTACTAGAGAGATTAAGATGAAAATGAAAAACGTAAAGGATATGGAATTCAGTTCTAGCCTGGTTTGTTTGATCCGTTCCCGGATCAAAGCAAGACCAGCACGATGAAAGATGCGGTTAGGTGGTGTTTGAACAAATGTGCTTTTTCATCTTCATCTTAAACTCTCTAGTACCATAACACTTTCTGACTTCAACACCATTGACACAATAACTTTCCAACAAGCTCAGACCTCTCACAACCTCATCACACAAAGACACATCCACAAATTCAAACATCTTGATCCAACACCAGCTATTTAACTACACCTCCACTCCCAAATCCATTCCTGCAGAAGACATCATTACTGGTGTAGAATTTGCACTCATCAAATTACCATCTTCCATAGCTGATTCTATTCGTTTCAAAACTTCCAAAATCCTACAACGAGCCAAACCGCCAAAATCCGATCTTTACAAAGTTGAATTCACTTCTCTCAAAAACCTCAAATCCAATCCTTCTATTGTCATAGTAGCTGCTGATAAGGAAAACGCTACCGTTGTCCTGGACAGCAGTAAATATGAAAAAGGAACTTCTTCTTAATCCATGACGGTTCCTACATACCTCTAAAATTATACCCCACCAGACGCATAGAACGTTTCATCATCGAGCTTATCAAACATTCCTCTGTACCCGAACACCTACACAAACATTTTGTACCCAGTGACTCTAAAACACTGACACTTTACGGAAAACCCAAGATCCACAAACCAAATGTCCCGCTTCGATCTATTGTCAGTACCATCAACAGCCTTACGTATAAACTATCCAAGCACCTATCCAATTACCTAAAACCATACACTGGTAACAGTGAGTCTAAATTCTTGTCATTTCATCTACCGACTACAAGAACCAATAGTTGATCATCAGAACATATTGGTAAGTTTCGACGTCGAATCCCTCTTACCAATTCCAGACACAATTACCATAATCAGACAAACCCTATTCGAACACAACCAACCGGACGATTTGGCAGACTTGGTGGAAACCTGCTTATCCTCGACCTACTTCCAGTTCCGTGAGAGCAACTATGAACACATCGAAGTTGCTGCCATGGGCTCTCCTCTATCTCCTGGAGTCGCTAACATTTTCGTGGAAGCGTTCGAACAGCAATCTTTATCAGCCTATAACCTTAAACCTAAATGCTGGTCAACTCCCTCGTAAACAGAGGCTCTCTCCGAACCTGAAGCACTACCCCAGAAACGTTCACATATAGCGAAACTACTTATCGACAACTACTCCAAAAAAGACATAGACAGAACCATTGATCGAGATCTTAATCCCACTAACAAAACCACACTCACTCACACTGACCGCCCTACGCTTGCTTACTTACCTTAAATACTCGGTGTAATCGATCACATCAGCAAAAACCTCAACAAGCACAACATCAAAACCGTTTTGAAACCCCATTCCAAACTATCAGATTTCCTTTCGGCTCTCAAAGGCAAGCAAGCTCTTGAATTCTCCGACATGTCCGGGTTCCATGTTTGTGCGGCAGTGTATACATCGGCGAGATAAAGTGATCGGTTAGCATTCGCTTCTCCGAGCATGAAAGCTACTCCCTGTTGTTGCGCACGTCGGCAGTAGTAGCAGAGACGAGGACGCGGTTTCAGCCCAGAAACCAAGAAGGTATCAACGACAACCGTGGAAGCCTACGACTTAGATTTGTTCGTTCATGATTTTCAACTATACTTACAGTTAATATTTCTATAAGTGGCCATTTATTTTTCGTTCAGTTACCATACTTTACTCTACTATCCCAAATACAGATAAAACACAGGTACTGAAGTATATGAGAATTTCCTGCTCTCCTGTTCTGAAAGGTAAATAGTGTAAGTCAGGAATTAAGTTCTTTTCTTTTAATCTGGATGCTAGAAATTCAGATGATTGTTTCAACAGATGGAGATCACGCACCAAATCCGCATTTCCACTGGTAGATTGTGTAGTAGTTGTAGTGGACTGTGAGTCCGGCAGCATTTCTAAATCTGACAACGAAAGCAGGGTCTGTGATATGTAAACTGGTATAACTATATTGTCATCATGTGGTAATGGTCGTCTTACTGATTAGAGCCGTTCACACTCAAGACACAAAAATAACAATCGCCATTATTGTTTTTTGGTGCCAAAGTTTAAGCTTTTTCTCTTTCCTATTATCCATTGCAGTAGATATTGCACATGTTTTACACGCTTTATGGAGCACCCAAGACATCCTGTTTTCCAATTGCAAACCCAAAATGAGCAAAATACGCCTTCTTTACAAAATCGGTGATATTTTGCCTTTGTTTTTTTTTTGTTAACTCATATTTATGCGAACTCCTTCTTCTATAGTAGGTACTCTAAGCAACCAAACAAATAAACAATATCCGCTGATACATGTCCAAGATATTTCTACCCTCGGCCGCGAAAACTCACACCTACTCTCAGCCAATAAAAGCGTACCTTAACTCTATAAAGGTGCTACCCCATTTCGATGGCACCAGCGCAATACATGGTACTGCACATGAAAACACTTTGTGACATGTCGGAACTAGTTGGAAAACTCTCGTTTATCGTGATATAAACATTACAAATGTCGGAAACGACCCAACCATTGAAAAAATGCCGTTATAAGTAGAATAAAATGAAAACCTAGTTGTTATATATTATTTCAAACAATAGGGTTTGTTATAGATCCAGCTTGCCTCATGTTTTCTGTCAGTACATTGTACAATTTCATCGTAGAGGTGCTCAATTTGACTTCCTGCAAAATGACTGCTCTGCGATTGAGGGGGCAACAACTTGGTGATGAGGAGGGATTCCAAAAACCTATTATACGATATTTATTTGAAGTCCGTCATTTTCGAGTAATAAACTTAATAATTTCGGAAAAAATAAGGGATTTTCACATTTACAGCACAGTTGTTATTTCGTTTCTACAAAGCCACTATTTTGATTGACCTTCATGTAGAAATAGTAGATTTTGGTACCACAAAGGTTGTAGCTGTAAAGTGTTTAAATTTCATGTCTGTATTGTATGTAATTTACCTTAAGAAAATTGATAAGATTCCTAAACAAATTAGAGCTGTGTTGTATCTCATATTGGTCTTGAAATGATTTTATGTATTTAAATTAGATTCTAAAACGATTGAAATATCAAATTTTAATTTACCAAATAGACTATTCTGAATCTTTGCGTAATTCTATGAAAAAATTAGTCATATTGGTATAAAATATATGAAATTTGTTCGGAATAACACGTATTTGAAGAATGCTTTCAATACAAACCGTAAATATTAAACATTTTTTGACATAATTAAAATTGAATAGACTTAATCTAAATCTAAAAGTTTTAAGATACTATGAATGTATCATGTACTTTGATTGTAACTTAAACTTCTAATTTTAAACCAAAATGTACTCTTATATATTGATCATGACTCATACAACTTCTAATTTTTTCGCTGTTCCTTCGAAAGCAGTATTAAAAGGCATGAAGAATTTAGCTCAATCCCTGGATTGGGTTAAATAATAGGACATAGAAAACATATTTTGCCAGATACAAAAACTCTGATAAAACAAATCGTCATATATCTTAAAACTTTATTAACGAAAATATTGGGTAATACTAATTAAATATACTTCATACTAAACCTGTTGTTATGAATGCCTTTTAAGGTCATTGTATTTATGTTTAATAAGGTTAGAAAAATTAATAAAAACCTGATACGGTTGATATGACATCTGAATATTAAATGCAGGGGACGCCGCATGTATATTAGAGAGGTTAATATATATAATATGCGCCGAACATACCCACTACTTTACTTTTACTACCAGACAAATCTCAAAAAGAGTTTCATGGAGTCCATATAATCGATCATTTGAAAACTATACCCGGACGCCAAATGATCCATGAACTGGTAGTCGTATATTCATGTATATATCCGTATATTTTTCCTTGCGGAGCGCCATCAAACATCGTCCGACAATTGCCTGAACTATAATATTCGAAAACATACAAAATCCAAGCATATGGCGTCCCGCTGAAAATTTACCTATAGTATCTATGCAATGCCAGCAACACTTTAGTATAGGCTGGCGATATGGCGTCCGTATACGGACGCCATATGTCGGTCGGACGCCACATGCAATGTAAGTGGTCAATTATCGGACGCTGCAAGTATAGTAGGATATATATATATATATATATATATATATATATTTATATATTATAATTTTTGGGATCTTATCTAATAAACTGTCCCTCCTTATGAAAATGTGTCTCCAATTAATCTTTCCTTAAGGTTGAGTTGTTTATGTTTCTGAGAGGTTCTTAATAAATGGTAGGGGTACATATTTGCAAGTAGTGGTTTTATTTTTATGTAATTGGGGCTAGTTAAAATTATCACTCCTTTTATTAAATATGTTACTATATATTTTTTAAATTGAGGTTTGAAAATATAATTTATTCGCTATTTACAAATACGAGGGGCGCCATTTAGGTCTTTACAAGTACTGGAGAAGAAGCAACAACTATTTTATTACTTTTCAAAATATTTGCCTTTAAGATTTATACAGTTCGCATGTGTTCAAACTAATTCTCGAAACATATTTTCCATTCTGAAGTGGTATTTAAAACCATGGTTTTTGAATGCTTCATCGGATTTTTTTGTTAAAAATTCGAGAACACAAAGAAGTCGCTAGGCGATAAATTATAGGATACAGTCATTGGGACATTAATTTAATGTTTTTCTCCTTCAAATATTCAATTGTTTGACGTGCTGTGTGAGAGTTGGTATTATCATGATGACAAATGAAGCGAAGTTTTTTGTTGTTCTCCCTGATTTCTTAAATGACATCTGATAAGAAAAATTGTTGTATACCATTCATCATTAAGTGTTCGTCGATCCTCCAACGCAATTGTTGCGACATATCCAGTAGAACGGAAGAAGCAAGCGATCACTTTCTTGTAAACAATCTTTGTGGAATTCGGTTCATCATGGTACACTCAAACAGAGGAGTGTTGCTTAGTTTGCGGTTCATACAAACACATACATGTTTATTCACATCTTACGATGTTGTATAGGAATTTTGCAGTTCCTTGGCCAAATTTTTTGATAACTTCCTTACACCAATTAATAGCTGCTTTCGTTTGAGCTTTGACTAAATTGTGCGGAATCCATCTACAAAAGATCTTTCTTACAGCTAGATCTTTATGCAAAATCGGAAGTATTCGATGTGCCTAAGGATGCATCTATGTCACTCTAAATCACATGCCCGTTTTGTTCAGTCATGTTACACACACCATGTTTCTTGGAACAACAACCGATTTTAGATGATTTTCACAAAATTCATCACTGATGTACGTACAACCACGACGAAATTATGCGAACCAATAGTAAACAATTTTTCCTGATGGTGCTTCAATACCAAAAGTTGAACGAAACGATTTTATACATTGTTAGGCCTTTACAAGAATCGTAAAACCATCCAAAAAAAGCCATCACAAAATAAGTCTATCTTTTTAAAAAATTGTTTTTTGTTCAGCAATATTAATCTAATCATCGTGGAGTACACTATTTACTAAAAAAAAAGTAATATGGTTTTTCAACATCATATATTTCATTAATATACTTATTATTTTCGCAAATACTGCCTGGGAAACGTATTTGGTATTCCGTCTTCAACAATTATTTAAGTCATCCTTTATAAGGTTTTTTGTAAACAAACTGAAATACATATAAAGGCAGCACTCACTCAACCGGTAATATGGATATATGTGTAGCAATGAATTGTACATTTCGTGTTTCAGTTAAAATTATAAACCTTTAATAAAAACTTGGGATTAGATTTCTTGTTGCTGTGTTCACCAAAACTACTTAGCTAGCCTTGACAAATGAAAGAATTACATAATATATCATTTTGTATTTTGATAAACAATCCATTAACCGCAGCAGTAACAAATAGTAAGTAGAATATTAAATATCTCTTATATATTGTATAAAATAATTGAGGCGATAGTAGTACAGAAGTTATTTGATTCACTAAAATTTTATTTACAAAATACGCTTTGACAGTTGTTTCGAACTTCTCAGTTCATTCTCAACTGAACAAGACAAGTTTTACTTAAAATTAGAATAGATAAACTGAGTAAGGTGGGAGTAACATTGTAAATAATATAAGGGAGTTATGTATTATGGGGGTTTTCCAGTAATTAGCGAGGAGCAGCCTTAATAACAGGGGAAATTACGAACTCTGTTTGTTCATTTACTATATTTAATGATTTGTTTATTGCTTTCAAACAAATCATTAAATATAGTAAATCAACAAACAGAGTTTGTAATTTCCCCTGTTATTAAGGCTGCTTCTCGTTAATTACTGGAAAACCCCCATAATACATAACTCCCTTATATTATTTACAACGTTACTCCCACCTTACTCAGTTTATCTATTCTAATTTTAAGTAAAACTTGTCTTGTTCAGTTGAGAATGGACTGAGAAGTTCGAAACAATTGTCAAAGCATATTTTGTAAATAAAATTTTAGTGAAACAAATAACCAAGTGTGAACTTTATTTTACCTTTATTATTTAATATGTTTCACCAAGTGCCTAGCGAGACCTCAATCAATTATAGTACAAAAGTGTCAATTTATGATACCTTAAGAAGGGACATTAAAAGGCAGGAGGTAGTATATAACTTCCGCAGAGTTTAAGTATACTTGATCATTGTTTTTAACTATTCCAGTCCGTTATTTTTAATGACGTATTGTTAAAGTTTTTATAAATACAGGGATACTAACACGAAAGCTCTATTTGGTAATGTATCAAGTGCCGAGTAAGTATAAAACATCAATGGTGTACTGGTAAAATTAAATTGACTGTAAATGTATTGGAAGGTCTTGAGTCATTTTTTGGTATACTAAGACGGTAACTGGACTCGAATGTTAAATATATTACTCCTATTTTTGTGATTACTAGAATTACACATACACAAATAAAAATTTGGGACGGCTTTTTACTATGGAGCAACAAGTACAACATTTTGTATATACCTAATACTTAATAGTAATAATACTAATCTTTATTATTTAATACTTAACAGAATACAGTTAAGTAAAATAAATACGTCAAAGTAAAATATAAAATGCAAAGTTAATTATAATTAATAAAATCTTTTACATAATATAAACAAATTTGAGAAATGTAGTCCTTCAATTTTATTTTAAAAACATGTAATTGTGGGACATGTTCTAAATTCATTCGACAACACGTTAAATAAATTTACCCACAAAACCCCCTTTCTCTGAAAAGAAGCCGTTACTAAACGACAACTCACAAATTATCTATATATTGGCGACTCTTACAATTAATATTTTTTTTAGTATATTGCTACACCGCCATGTTTATAAGTTATTATAATAGTTTATAATAGTATGAACAAACCCCTCATTTGTCCAATAGACTTGTAAGAAACAACACAAATTCTGTTTTTTTAAATATTATTATTTTAACATATAATATTCTGGTGTAAAATTATGTATTTGGAAAGGAGGCGAATGGGGGCCGCCTAAGCAGTTTTGTGTATTTTTCGTGCATTTTTATATTTTTTTTGTTTGGTTTTAAGTCAAATAAAGCTTTGAAGTATACGGAACAAAATTCTATAATTAAAAAAAGAAGTGCCAAAAAAAGTAATTGCTTTTCTTGCCTTAAAAAAAAAACCTGAGATGGCCCTCATCACCCTCAAACATGGGGCAATTGTGGCCTAGGCTCTAATTACCTCCATTTACGTATAATTAGCGACAAAAATCACAAATATATATCTTGACTTCAAAGTCTGCACACTCTTTGTGAGCCCAAAGAAAACAAGTTGTGCAACGTATCCACAACTCTCTGGTTTTCCCGAATTCACCACATATAAGACAAATATCACCATGTACGTCTTTGTCTTGATCATCACTACACTCACTAGAAGAGTCTTCTTCAGGTTTGTGTGAATTTTGACGAGCACATTTTCTTTTGGGGTGAATCCTATTATAGCCGAAGTTATTTCTTTGACATCATCTTCACTAAATAAATCACGCTTAGTGCCTTTATCAAGTTTTTGCTTTAACTTCTGTTCCTTTTTGGTATATTTCTCTTCTAACACTAACTTGTAAGGTGTGGAAGTTAAAATCTGTGAATGCTGTTTTCTATTGTCATTTTTTCTACAGTTTTTGGTTACTGTAGTGTCTCGTGAACACCCCGATAAAGGGATTATGTTAGCAAATGTAACACCATGTACATCAGCCTCTCGTCGCTCGTTTGCTGCACTCTGCTCCTCAACGGATTTGTTTGTGGTATCTTCCTGGCTGCTTTCTTTTATAAAACTCTCAGCGGCAGCAAAATCCTCCAAAGGAAAATTATCTGGATTTACAGGAAAAATTCCCGTGCTTTCGAGGCCTTTAATGGCTTTAGCTAGTGTAGCAACACGTCCATAGTCATTTTGGAAAATTTCAGCTATCTCGAAAGTGCTTATTTGTTGACATGGATGGCTCCTTATATAATTTCCACATTCAACATTATAAGCCGATTTCAAAGAAGAATAAAATGTCACATCCAGTGGCTGGAGGCGGTGAGATGTATGGGGTGGAATAGTTAAAACTATTACTTCTCTTTCTTTACAAAAATTATACACCTCCAATGAACAGTGGCTTGCGTGATTGTCAATTATTAATAAAACTGGATCCTCCTTTAAAGATTTTACAAAATCATAAAAATGTTGGAGCCATTCTGTAAATAGCTGTTCGTTTATCCACCCGTTTTCTGAACAACGGTACAATGCTCCAGGTGGTCCATTTTTCTTTAATTCTGGTTTCATTCTCTTACGCGCATATATCAGGAAAGGGGGAACATAGGTTCCAGACGCACTTATGCAGCATATGATCGTAGTGGTTCGTCCTCTTCCGGCGCTTGTAATGAAACCAACTCTTTTCTGGCCCTTTTCGGCAAGTATTTTGGAGGGATTTTGGACAGTAGTTACTCCAGTTTCGTCTGCATTAAATATTTTAGACGCTGGAAACTTATATTTGTCCAAAAGAGTGTTTAGGTTGGAGAAAAATAGATCTACTTCATTTTTGCTCAATGCAGAAATACGATTAATGCTCGTAGCTTCTGGTTTTCTTAAGCTAACACTGGGATTTCGTTTCAGAAACCCGTCGAGCCAATCTCTACCTGCAGTTTTTTTGTCTTTAGAGAACGGATGTTGTAAGTTCTTCTCTTCGGCGTACTTAGAGGCACATTTTTTAATTTCAATGGGAGATATTCCTTAAAAATGTTTCGACAGTGTTATAACCTGCTTTGCTAAAATTTCTTCTTCATCTTTTGTAAAAACAGATGGACGCCCCATCGAAGCATCGGACACATTATTAGGTTTCATTCTTTTTTGAAGTGTTGATCTGGGAATTGAAAAGCGTCTTGCAACTTCTCGCGTTTTTCCGCAGGTTCTTATTATTTAAAGCAGCAGTAAGCTGTTCAGAAGTCCAGCTACCTTTTCCTGTTACTCTTTTGTAAGTACGTGGCATCTGCAATAAAAAAAAACATAAAGAGAAAATGAAATTTTTTAGGGGTAGTCGTGGCCGGCCCGCATTACCCCGAGGCACATGGCTATCATGACCCCAAAATGGACTTTTACACTTAATTATGAACAGTACTTCAATCATTGTAATTAAACAATAACACATTACATTATCTAAAACTACAGAAGCAAGTGCACAATTTGTATAAAAAAAATATTACACAAGCCTTAATAAACTATTTTAACTTACCTTTGAAACATGAAGAATGATACATCAAACTCAACACAATACTACTTTTTCATAGTTTCCTGTTTTACAGATGTTACAACGCGCCCGCTTTCAGTACAATATGAAATACATGCCCATAGATAGCGCACATAAATTTAAAAGCAAATAATAATATATACAATTTGAGATACTGAATGGTCACTATTACCCCAGTGGCCCCCATTCCCCTACTATCACTATCGAATGTAATTAAGTTTATGCCGTGAATGACTCGGGATTCGTGGCGGTCACTAATGAAAAACAAGGAGGTTTCATCGACTAGAACAATATTATTGAAACAATTAACTGATGGATTAATATTAACGTTATCACAATACCTAATTGATTGTGACAACTGTTTGCTAAATAAATCCTGACTTTATGGCGATCACGGATATCCACATTAATACCCATATAATTAACATTTAAACTACCAAAAATACTACAAGAGTTGTAGATATAAATTATAATTATATGCATTATTATGTAAATATGGAACCAGCATTAAGATTACGTTTGTATTCCAAATACTATTTAAAACATGACACAGTTTTTTTGAAAATACATTTTGAAAAACATTGTTTATTCCAGCAATAACCAAAAGGAAATAAGTTCACCCAAAGCAATAATGAATGCTGAAAAAACATTTTTAAACAGCGTATTAGGTTTTAGAAATTATGTAATTTCATAGTAATCACCCAAGTGCTTATTCATACAAGCAACTGTGAGAATAAGAACCTCCCTCTTTTTTTTCTATTTTTGTAAATTATTGGCATCAATACTTATGTCAGGATTATCAACACTCTTGGACACCCGACGTGGTCGATCCGTCAAGCATATTTAGCATTTTAGCAAGGTTGCTGTCGAGGTCACTAACAAGATCTAATTTATCTCGAGTTTTGTTTTCTTTACTGCCAATTTCTACAATAATGTAATTAGCGTTTACTGTTATTAATAGCATAGGTTTTGTGATCAAGTTGTCATTTTAGTTTTTATTTATTTGAGTATTACAAAATAACATAGCAAATTGTAAATATTTACTTTCAATTTCATCGAAATCATATAAGCAACATCTTAAGAAGAAATTAAGCTACGTTTTTCACCACTGCATGAATGTAAGCTTTCAGAATGCATTTTAAATATTGACAATACTGTCAGCTACTACATTTGAAAACAAA
The DNA here is from genome assembly GCA_963170755.1 of Amphimallon solstitiale. Taxonomy (NCBI): domain Eukaryota; kingdom Metazoa; phylum Arthropoda; class Insecta; order Coleoptera; family Scarabaeidae; genus Amphimallon; species Amphimallon solstitiale. The sequence continues at coordinate 128,531,634 of OY720675.1, read as the reverse complement.
ACAATAAAACTAAATACAAAAAAATGCTCCAGTGAGAATTTCAAAACAGAATGGGGTTTATTTTAGAGAAATGTACATGAACAAGTAATAGTGGCAATACTACAAGAAAACATTTCAAAATTCAAATGACTATTTCAAGTTAATTTTGCAATTTTTGGAATATTTCCAAGATTCCAATTCATTTGAGTGGAAGCTTATATATAAAAGTTATATGAAAACCAGTGCATGTTAATGGTTCTTATATTTACTTACTAGCTAATACGGCAGGCCTTGAAGGCCCGCTAACTAAATATAATTGTGTTTTAGATGTTCAATATTGCTTAGTTGTTTTTATACACCCCTGTATATAGTTTATAACTATGCAATATTTTATTCAGAATGCTTATCGGATGAAATGATTAATAATAGATTTAGTGATAATAGCAGTTTTTAAATTGAAAATGTTTAACGGCTGTCCATAAAATAAGATGTATTTTATCGTTTATATTGACATTTTTCACATACTTTTCCTGTGCCTCACAGACGGTAGTTTTCACTCTATTTATAATTTTTCTACTATTATTGGTTTTTGTGCCTTGACTTGCCGATGATTTATTTCACGTTTGCCTAATTTATCTATAGTTTGAATTTTGTTTGTGGGTATAAAATTAGAATAATCTCGAAATCTGTGTTTTTTGCATCAGTTGGAAAATATGGTTTGATAGTTTTTGTTAATAGTGTTTCAGTCTATATACATATGTCGATTCCATTGGTTTTTTAGTTTAAATGAAAATTCATTAGGATTTAAAAAAAACATTTTATTTTATACAAAGTTGTAGATAGCTTTATTAGAATTATGTTTTGTTGACGCGAATGTATACTTTTAAATAATTCATTTAATCATTGTTCTATAACAAATAATATTTATTTCATTGGCATTTTTTATAATGATTTCCATTCCTATACTTTTATAATTTGCAGTGTTTCTTTGTGGTAAATTGTATTACAACTGTCAGTTATGTATGATGCTTAATAATGTTGGTAAAGCCTTGTTCACACTGTACATAATTATTTTCTTTTGCATTGTACACCTACAATTTAAGGAATATATAGATATAATATATGTATTATGGTAATATTGATTACTTATTGTTATATTCGAAAATACTGTAAAACATCCTTATAGAATTTCTATTTTGAATTATTGTAATTGACGATGTCGCGGGAAGTTCATTTTCATCAATTATAATTAAACAATCTTTTCTGAATACGTATGATATTACTTCTCAATTTGTCTGGCACAGTAACAACATGATTAAGTGCTTGTTTAATCTGGTAGGAATATATTTTAGTTTCTTTTTTCTATTTACAATATCTTATAATATTTTGAAGTATTTTTACAACTTAATTCATGGACGAAATGACTCCAGTCATGTAATGATAATTGCTAAAAATGAGTAAAAAGTATTTATAAACAAATAAGGAATCGAATTTATAAATTTCTTACCTATACACTATTATCATTGGGCCAATTATACACCGCTGGTCTGTTTACTATTAGAATGCGGGATAAAATACATGTATTTCGTACATATGGTAGCAAGCGAGGTTGCCAATATAATTTAGTCCGGCATCATAACTATGACAGTACTTAATAATGACACAAATGATATTTAATAGAAAATCGTATATTCACGCGGACAGTTTTCTTTGATTTTGAGTTACTGACACTGTCTAAGATGTTGTACACTACGGAAGAAAGAATCCAAATAATTAAATGGTACTATTCAGGTAGTACAGCACAGGAAGTAGTTGGTCGTTTCATATTTTCATTTGAAAATAGACCCGTCCCTGCCGTTCAAACAGTTTTGAACATTGTTCATAAATTCGAATCTGTTGGATGTATTACGGACTGCCATAAATGCATTGAGAAGAGCAAAGGATGTCGTATACGGATACTGAGCGAGGAAAGAGAACAACGGGAAGTTAATGTATGTAGTGCTGTTGAGCAAAATGAACCATGTTCATCACGGCAAATATCTGAACAGGTTGATATCCCAGCGCGTACTGTTAGAAAGATTTTGAATAGGCAAGGGTATCGTAGCTACAGCATACAAAAACGCCAGGAAATTTTTCTTGGAGATCAAGTAAGGCGCATTAACTTTTGTGAACGTGTAATGGCACGAGTCGTCGAAAATGATAATTTTATACAAAACATTTTATTTACGGAAGAATCTGCGTTCTATTTACATGGTCGTTCTAATCCAATGATTACTAAATATTGGTCAAAGCAAAATAAACATCTGTTTTTGCCCCTTCGTACCCAATATCCTCAAAAATTGAATGTGTGGGCCGGTATATTGGGTGATCATATTATTGGTCCATTTTTTATTGATGGTACACTTACAGCAGCCAGATATTTGCAATTGCTCGAAACTAATATCATGCCGGCCGTTCGTGCTCTCAATGTTAATGTTGAAGAGATTTGGTTTCAACAGGATAACTGTCCAGCTCACACTGCACGGATTGTACGGCAATTTCTTCAACAAACTTTTCTTAACCGTATAATAGGTTCAGGCGGCACGATAGAATGGCCACCGCGCTCGCCCGATTTGACGCCGTTAGATTTTTTTTTTTGGGGCTGTATCAAGGAAAAAGTTTATACATATGCGCATGAGCGAGCTAGAAATTTGGAAGAATTACGGCAAAAGATTGTCAACACTGCCAATAGTATATTGCCTGAAACACTTGCCTACGTACGGAATGAATTTTACTACAGGCTTGGTTATTGTCAAGAGCAAGCAGGCGGTTTATTTGAACATTTACTCCATTAATATTTATAGAATTTTTGTACTAAATTTTATAAAATAAAATCTTTCCTTTTACTAATTAGTTTTAAAAACATTTTAGTTTAATTCTAATATACGGTAGTTTAATTTTGTAATTTAATTTTTCAAGAATATTTTAGTTTAATTTTCTAGCGATCTTTTTACATTAATACCATTGCTTACGCAGAATTATTCCAATTTGATTAAAACGTTGCTACCTCTAAACTGATTATTGTGTTCTGTTTGTATTTTTTCACTTCTCTCCAGTGTGATATTACTTATTTTCGATAAAATATAAATTACCGTTAACAAAAGCGCGCTATACGGAAACATTAAATGCACTCGTAACGTTTACATGACGTTCACTGACGTTTATCTAGCCTGACCTAACCAATGCACAACAACAAAATGTTTAATGTTTACATTACGTTAGTGCATAGTCTATAAGTCGATACCGGGAAAAATGTTTCAAATACATAAGGCAACACTGTGCGCGTTTTCTACTGATAGCCGCATTCCAGATCTGCTCAGACCAGCGGTGTATATGTTGCAATATTTATTATGTTGAATGTTTGTGATCTAATGCTTCAATCTTTTCGAGCTTGAATTCGCCTTTTTCGCGTTCGCTTATAGCTTCTTCCAGTTTCCTGTAAAACGCGATCACTCTCGTGGTGGTTTTTAGAATGTAAGATTTTATAGACTCGTGGCACACTCTGTATATACATATATTTTGTAAAACCAATTGTATATTTCATTTAGAATTCTTCTAGAATTTTTTTTTTACACAAACTGTTACACAATGAAGAGCGAGAAAAATAATTTAATGTTAAACATAAGAATGATGTTACAGTATCTGAAGAAACAATATGCTCAATAAGTGCATCGTTTTCATTGAGACAATCGGGATAATACGCTATTGAAATAACAGTGGAAAAATTTAGTATATTAACAAAAGGTATGTCAATTGCTCAGAAACAATTTAAGATAGGCATGCACAATATTAATAAAAAAAGAACCTAATAATCAGTTTGACACTGGGGTATTTTCACCCAAATTATTTGAAGTGGAACAGCGCTTTCATTATGAAATTTTGGTCAGCATAATTGAAATATTCGTCGTCACATACTCAAAATTAGTTCGCACGTCAATTAAAAACGAAGGGCTTGTATTGAAGAACATTTTAAATTTTCAATGAATTACATATATACTACTCGCCCGCTATCGCGGGCTCGTCATTTTAATTGACATACTCAAATATACGTAGTATCTCCATAGTGTTTAATATGTTTACAACAAATTTTGTTTGGTAAATGGGCGTCGCTTTCAAACATTCTTATAGAATGCTAATGAATGCTGATGAACTTCGAACATATAGCTCGCAAACATATGTATGCGAATGGGTAAAGTAAATTTAATTTATAAAGTATATTACTTTCTTACTACCTTTTCGAAGTCCACTATCGTTAATAAAAAAGCAGAGTATATTTTATCTAAAATTATTCTCCTTCTGTTTTTGACACAAATCGGTACACACTCAAGAGCGAGAAAGGTAATTTAATGTTAATCATAAGCCATGTTAAAGTATCCAAAGACACAATGAGCTCAAAAAGCGCAACATTTTTATTAAAACAGTTTACAATACTATTTTGATGTAAAGTGTGACCCTTTTGAAATCTACTATCATTAATAACGGAGCACAAAATAATAATAAAAGTAAGAAACCCAAGTTTTAAATTTAAGCCCTTTTCAAGCGCCTTTCCTGTAAACAGCGATTTCTAGAATGTCCACTTTTATAAACTTTTGAAGCACCCCTGTATATATATATATTTTGTTAGGCCAATAGGACATTTTATTTAAAATTCTTCTCGAACTGCTTTTGACATAAACCGGTACAGACTCAAGAGCGAGAAAGGTAATTTAATGTTAAACATAAGTCGTGTTAAAGTATCCAAAGACACATTGAGATCAAAAAGCGCAACATTTTTATTAAGACAGTATACAATACTATTTTGATGTGAAAGTGTAAAAGCCTGTCAACCTTTTCAAAATCCACTATCATTAATAAAGGAGCACAAAATGAAAATAAAAGTAAAAAGCCCAAGTTTTAAATTGAAGCGCCTTTTATTTTATTTAAAATTTTTCTCGAATTGTTTTTTACACAAACAGGTACACACTCAAGAGCGAGAAAGGTAATTTAATGTTAAACATAAGGCATGTTAAGGTATCCAAAGACTCAATGAGTTCAAAAAGCCCAACATGTTCATTAAGGCAATTTTCAATACTGTTTTGATGTGAAAGTGTAAAAGCCTGTCAACCTTTTCAAAATCCACTATCGTTAATAAAGGTGCACGAAATAATAATAAAAGTAAAAAGCCCAAGTTTTAAATTTGGGCCCTATTGAAGCGCCTTTCCTGTAAAAAAAACGCTTTTTAGAATGTCCACTTTCATAAACTTTTGAAGCACCCCTGTATATATATATAATTTGTTAGGCCAATAGGATACTTTATTTAAAATTCTTCTCGAACTGTTTTTGACATAAACCGGTACACACTCAAGAGCAAGAAAGGTAATTTAATGTTTAACATAAGTCGTGTTAAAGTATCCAAATACACATTGAGATCAAAAAGCGCAACATTTTTGTTAAGACAGTGTACAATACTATTTTGATGTAAAGTGTGACCTTTTTGAAATCCGCTATCATTAATAAAGGAGCCCAAATGAAAATAAAAGTAAAAAGTCCAAGTTTTAAATTGAAGCGCCTTTTATTTTATTTAAAAATTTTCTCGAATTGTTTTTTACACAAACCGGTACACACTCAAGAGCGAGAAAGGTAATTTAATGTTCAACATAAGTCATGTTAAAATATCCAAAGAAACAATGAGCTCTCAAAAAGCGCAACCTTTTCATTAAGACAGTTTACAATACTACTTTGCTGTGAACGTGTAAGAGCCTGTCAATCTTTTCGAAGTCTACTCTCGTTAAGAAAAAAGCACAAAATAATAATAAAAGTAAAAAGCCCAAGTTTTAGATTTAAGCCCAATTGAAGCGTCTTTCCTATAAAAAAACTCTTTTGAGAATGTCCAGTTTTATAAACTTTACATATATTTTGTGAAGCCAATTGTATATTTTATTTAAAATATTTCTGGAATTGCTTTTTACACAAACCGGTACACACTCAAGAGCGAGAAAGGTAATTTAATGTTAAACATAAGTCGTGTTAAAGTATGCAAAGACACAATGAAATCAAGAAGCGCCACATTTTCATTAAGACAGTGTACAATACTATTTTGATGCGAAGGTGTGAAAGCCTGTCAACCTTATTGAAATCCACTATCGTTAATAAAGGAGCACATAATAATAATAAAAATAAAAAGCCCAAGTTCTAAATTGAAGCCCTTTTCCTGTAAAAAGCGATCACTGGCATGACGCTTTTTAGAATGTCCACTTTTATACACCTTTGAAGCACTCCTGTATATACATATATTTTGTTAACCCAATAGGATGTTTTATTTAAAATTCTTCTCGAACTGTTTTTAACACAAACCGATACACACACTCAAGAGCGAGAAAGGTAATCTAATGTTAAATATAAGTCGTGATAAAGTATGCAAAGACACAATGAGATTAAAAAGCGCAACATTTTTATTAAGACAGTGTACAATACTATTTTGATGTGAAAGTGTAAAAGCCTGTCAACCCTTTTGAAATCCACTATAGTTAATAAAGGAGCACGAAATAATAATAAAAGTAAAAAGCCCAAGTTTTAAATTGAAGCCCTATTGAAGCGCCTTTCCTGTAAAAAGCGATCACTGGCATGACGCTTTTCAGAATGTCTACTTTTATCAACTTTTGAAGCATCCCTACATATATTTTTTAAGCCAATAGTATATTTTATTTGAAATTCTACTCGAACTGTCTTTTTACACAAACCGGTTCACACTCAAGAGCGAGAAAGGTAATTTAATGTTAAACATGTCATGTTAGAGTATCGAAAGAAACAATGAGCTCAGTGAGCGTAACATTTTCATTGAGACAATGTACAATACGATTTTGATGTTTGCGAATCTACTGTTGATACGAAAAAATTAAGTATTAAATTTAAACCCTGTTCAATCACGTTTCGAAGAATCACCAAATTGAAGACGTAATAAGCGACCACAAACATCCCCGTATCTAAACTTTCACATTCATACCCAAAACCCTCGTATCTAAAACTTTACATTAATACGTCAATTTTCAAAAAAATCTTTCGCCGTTTTGCTTTTTTTTGACATTTTAACTTTGGAATCGTGATCGGCGACCCCCAAAGCCCTCGTATCTAAAATTTCACATTCAGACGTCAATTTTCAAAAAATCTTCCGCCATTTGGTTTTGTTTTGACATTTTGACTTTGGAATCGTGATCGGCGACCCCGAAAACCCCCGTATCTAAAATTTTACATTCATACGTCAATTTTCAAAAAAATCTTCCGCCATTTTGCTCTTTTTGACATTTTGACTTTGGAATCGTGATCGGCGACCATCAAAACCCCCATATCTAAAATTTTACATTCATACGTCAATTTTCAAAAAATCTTCCGGCATTTCGTTTTTTTTTGACATTTTGACTTTGGAATCGTGATCGGCGACCCCCAAAACCCCCGTATCTAAAATTTTACATTCATATGTCAATTTTCAAAAAATTCTTCCACGATTTTGTTTTTTTATGACATTTTGATTTTGGATTTGTGATCGGCGACCTAACACACCCCCGTATCTAAAATTTCACACTCGTACGTCAATTTTCAAAAACATCTTTCGCCATTTTGTTTTTTTTGACATTTTGACTTTGGAATCGTGATCGGCGATCCCCAAAACCCCCGTATCTAAAATTTCACATTGATACGTTAATTTTCAAAAAAATCTTCCGCCATTTTTTTTTGACATTTTGACTTTGGAATCGTGATTGGCGATCCCCAAAACCCCCGTATCTAAAATTTGGATTCGTACGTCAATTTTCAAAAAATCTTCCGCCATTTTGTTTTTTTTTGACATTTTGACTTTGGAATCGTGATCGGCGACCCCCAAAACCCCAGTATCTAAAATTTTACATTAATAAGTCAATTTTCAAAAAATCGTCTGCCATTTCGTTTTTTTTTGACATTTCGACTTTGGAATCGTGATCGGCGATCCCCAAAACCCCCGTATCTAAAATTTTACATTCATACGTCAATTTTCAAAAAATTCTCCGCCATTTTGTTTTTTTATGACATTTTAATTTTGGATTTGTGATCGGCGACCTAAGACACCCCCATATATAAAATTTCACACTCATTAGTCAATTTTCAAAAAATCTTCCATTTTGTTTTTTTTTGACAATTTGACTTTGGAGTCGTAATTGGCGACCCCCAAAACTCCCGTATCTAAAATTTTACATTCATACGTCAATTTTCAAAAAATCTTCCGCCATTTTGTTTTTTTTGACATTTTGACTTTGGAATCGTGATGGGCGACCCCCAAAACCCCCGTATCTAAAATTTTACATTCATACGTCAATTTTCAAAAATTTTGTTTTTTATGACATTTTAATTTTGGATTTGTGATCGGCGACCTAAGACACCCTCGTATCTAAAATTTCACATTGATTCGTTAATTTTCAAAAAAATCTTCCGCCATTTTTTTTTGACATTTTGACTTTGGAATCGTGATCGGCGACCCCCAAAACCCCCGTATCTAAAATTTTGCATTCATACGTCAATTTTCAAAAAATCTTCCGCCATTTTGTTTTTTTTTGACATTTTGACTTTGGAATCGTGATCGGCGACCCCCAAAACCCCCGTATCTAAAATTTTACATTAATACTTCAATTTTCAAAAAATCGTCTGCCATTTTGTTTTTTTTTGACATTTCGACTTTGGAATCGTGATCGGCGATCCCCAAAACCCCCGTATTTAAATTTTACATTCATACGTCAATTTTCAAAAAAATCTTCCGCCATTTTGCTTTTTTTGACATTTTGACTTTGGAATCGTGATCGGCGACCCCCAAAACCCCCGTATCTAAAATTTTACATTCATACGTCAAATTTCAAAAAACTTCCGCCATTTTGTTTTTTTTTGACATTTTGACTTTGGAATCGTGATCGGCGACCCCCAAAACCCCCGTATCTAAAATTTTACATTCATATGTCAATTTTCAAAAAATTCTTCAACGATTTTGTTTTTTTATGACCTTTTGATTTTGGATTTGTGATCGGCGACCTAACACACCCCCGTATCTAAAATTTCACACTCATACGTCAATTTACAAAAAAATCTTTCGCCATTTTTTTTTTTTGACATTTTGACTTTGGAATCGGGATCGGCGACCCCCAAAACTCCCGTATCTAAAATTTCACATTCATACGTTAATTTTCTAAAAAATCTTTCGCCATTTTGTTTTTTTTTGACATTTTGACTTTGGAATCGTGATCGGCGACCCCCAAAACCCCCGTATCTAAAATTTCACATTCATACGTCAATTTTCTAAAAAATCTTTCGCCATTTTGTTTTTTTGACATTTTGACTTTGGAATCGTGGTCGGCAACCCTCAAAACCCCCGTATCTAAAATTTTACATTCATACGTCAATTTTCAAAAAATCTTCCGCCATTTTTTTTTGACATTTTGGCTTTGGAATCGTGATCGGCGACCCCCAAAACCCCCGTATCTAAAATTTCACATTCATACGTTAATTTTCAAAAAAATCTTCCGCCATTTTGTTTTTTTTGACATTTTGACTTTGGAATCGTGATCGGCGACCCCCAAAACCCTCGTATCTAAAACTTTACATTCATACGTCAATTTTCAAAAAAATCTTTCGCTGTTTTGCTTTTTTTGACATTTTAGCTTTGGAATCGTGATCGGCGACCCCCAAAGCCCTCGTATCTAAAATTTCACATTCATACGTCAATTTTCAAAAAATCTTCCGCCAATTCGTTTTGTTTTGACATTTTGACTTTGGAATCGTGATCGGCGACCCCGAAAACCCCCGTATCTAAAATTTTACATTCGTACGTCAATTTTCAAAAAAATCTTCCGCCATTTTGCTTTTTTTGACATTTTGACTTTGGAATCGTGATCGGCGATCCCCAAAACCCCCGTATCTAAAATTTTACATTAATACGTCAATTTTCAAGAAATCGTCTGCCATTTTGTTTTTTTTTGACATTTCGACTTTGGAATCGTGATCGGCGATCCCCAAAACCCCCGTATCTAAAATTTTACATTCATACGTCAATTTTCAAAAAATTCTCCGCCATTTTGTTTTTTTATGACATTTTAATTTTGGATTTGTGATCGGCGACCTAAGACACCCCCGTATATAAAATTTCACACTCATTAGTCAATTTTCAAAAAATCTTCCGTCATTTTGTTTTTTTTTGACATTTTGACTTTGGAGTCGTGATCGGCGACCCCCAAAACTCCCGTATCTAAAATTTTACATTCATACGTCAATTTTCAAAAAATCTTCCGCCATTTTGTTTTTCTTTGACATTTTGACTTTGGAATCGTGATGGGCGACCCCCAAAACCCCCGTATCTAAAATTTTACATTCATACGTCAATTTTCAAAAATTTTGTTTTTTATGACATTTTAATTTAGGATTTGTGATCGGCGACCTAAGACACCCTCGTATCTAAAATTTCACATTGAAACGTTAATTTTCAAAAAAATCTTCCGCCATTTTTTTTTTGACATTTTGACTTTGGAATCGTGATCGGCGACCCCCAAAACCCCCGTATCTAAAATTTTGCATTCATACGTCAATTTTCAAAAAATCTTCCGCCATTTTGTTTTTTTTTGACATTTTGACTTTGGAATCGTGATCGGCGACCCCCAAAACCCCCGTATCTAAAATTTTACATTAATACTTCAATTTTCAAAAAATCGTCCGCCATTTTGTTTTTTTTTGACATTTCGACTTTGGAATCGTGATCGGCGATCCCCAAAACCCCCGTATCTAAAATTTTACATTCATACGTCAATTTTCAAAAAATCCTCCGCCATTTTGTTTTTTTATGACATTTTAATTTTGGATTTGTGATCGGCGACCTAAGACACCCCCGTATCTAAAATTTCACACTCATTAGTCAATTTTCAAAAAATCTTCCGTCATTTTGTTTTTTTTGACATTTTGACTTTGGAGTCGTGATCGGCGACCCCCAAAACTCCCGTATCTAAAATTTTACATTCATACGTCAATTTTCACATAATCTTCCGCCATTTTGTTTTTCTTTGACATTTTGACTTTGGAATCGTGATGGGCGACCCCCAAAACCCCCGTATCTAAAATTTTACATTCATACGTCAAGTTTCAAAAATTTTGTTTTTTACGACATTTTAATTTTGGATTTGTGATCGGCGACCTAAGACCCCTCGTATCTAAAATTTCACATTTATACGTCAATTTTCAAAAAATCCTTGGGCCATTTTGTTTTTTTTTGACATTTCGACTTTGGATACGCGATCAATGATACCACAAAGGCTCCCAAGTGCCGAATTTTACTTTAATCAGAAGAGAGAAATTAATTTCAGCTAGCTCCACCCACTCTGCATGTATGCGTAATCGTTGTCATAAGGGCACATAAATGTTAAAAGCAATCCTTTTCCCTATTAAGGCGTACGCGTTCTGGAATTAAGGTATTTTAATAATTCAAATATATTGTTGCTGAATAATTGCTATACTGAATTGTTTCATATGATAACTAGGTAAAGGATTTGATTAATTAAACGTTTAGCAATTAGCAACAGTACTGGATGCAAGAACAGAGTAATTCGCCCGGTAGCACAGTCCGCATCCAGTAAGCCCAGGGTCGTTCAATATTTATTATTGTAATTGAATTTATACCACTAATAATTGAATTAACAAAGAGTGAATAAATGCGTATATTTAATTTAATGACAAAACTCACCTACCTTAATCTTAAGTCTTACAATTCCTCAATCAGAAGTTCCTCAGGTAACCGGTGTTGATTCTTTTAGATGGCTAATTGTTTACATGAATGATCTTGTGATTATGCATGAAGTTATTATTGGACGCCACCTATTTTGACTTGAATCGTTATTTTTTTTTTATTTTATTTATTATCACTAGAATTAGCACATCGTGGCTCCAGGTATATTAGTGAATTAAAATAGGAAACAGTCACTGAGCTTTCGAGTCGCCTCAAGGAACGAGGATTAATTAATTTAAAACACAAGTGTCGTAAACTTAACAATATTTATTACCTAAGACAATTTAAAGCAAAATACAATAAACATTTAACACCAATACATTGATGTTTCACTTCCACATTTTACATTAGATTAAACAATCCCTAACTTAATACTCTGGCCAGATAAAATAAATTGTGGTCACACAAAGATGAACACAAATAACATATGACAATATCTTGGTTGCAAATACAAATGGTAAATTAAAATCGGATATTAACTCTTGAACAAAATGCAACAATTAATGTATGGATGAATTTGACAAAGTGAATAATTCGTACTGGAACTTTTAAAAGATTAACTTAAAGTTACGATAACATAGGCAATAGTACAAAGATTCTAACAATGAACTCGAAATTTCAGATTAATACTATTGTTTACAGTAGTGTAATGATTCCAACAACAATGTGAACAGAAAAATACAGATTAATCCTATTTTAAAAGTTATCCGACGGACTAAATATTACAGTTTTATTGTTACACAACTAGAAGCAATGGCCGTAGATTTATTACAACGACGGTACAATAATTTCTAAGCCGCTCTGAGACCTAATTAATACGGTAATTTACCTTGGTGTGTGCAGACACGATGCAACGGTCGATGACTCCTGCGGGGGTAGATGTTGTTCCGCTTAGTTTGACGAAAGTTGGTATCCGACGGCAATGATTAAGATCGTTTCAAATTCCCATAAGGTACATCATCTGGATCTGCCAAACCTTCTTTCAGGTTGGACTAACGATATTTAGATAATTTTGCACTCACTATGTACGTTAAATCGTCACTCGACTAGCTTTTGACACGGCTATATTACGTACACGATGATCACAATCTTAACATGCGTCAACCATTAAATAGCCATCGACCAGCAAGGGTCTATACAAAATTACTTCGATGTGTCTACAGTTACTTGGCGGATAACAACTATTAATCCTAATTTTTAAGCGATCTTGCCTTTTTATGCGTACTGTTGGAGAGGGGTGAAACACGCCTGTTTTTGGACTCTAGAAGGTTCTCGACTTTTCCAAGAAGGAATTTTTTGCACACGACGCATACGATGTAATAGAGGTATTTAACTATTTGGTCTTCACGAAATTTCAGATAAAGGACTATTTATAAAAACATGCGTATTCGTGGCGCCGAACCTTTTAGCTATCGTCGTCATACAAAAGGGTATTTAAGAAAAACTGTTGTACGTGACTCTAATATTTGCTTTATAAGAAGAATTTTACCTGAGATTATAAATGTTGTCATTCAGATATTATTTTTAAGAAATGTTAAATGTAGAAGTTATTTTAACAGAAATTGATACGTAGTTGAAAAAATATAAAGAACTGTTTATTCAAGAAGGTTAAACAAGCTTAGCTGTAGACTTGCAATACATATTTAAGTTTTGAATATATTTTGCGTATTGAAAATAATAAATAGTATACAGTATTAGCCAAAAGAATAATATAATAATTAATTTGGAATTCTTAAGTAATTAAATAATTGCTCATTTAAGTAATCAGATATTATTTAACATTTTAAAATTATATTAGTCAGAAGTGCCAAAAGCACGCAACAAATCCCCCCTTAAGTGCCTTAGGAAAGTTACTTCAGTAACTTTCCGATTAAGTAAAAAAAAGCACCAGGGTATTATGATATGAACAAAATTTTCCAAGCATAAAGTTAGTTCCCAAATACATTCGTAGGTAGACACGACGAGTAAACACATAATCTTCAACGGTACACAAAAGATCCACAACTGAAGGCTAAGTAAAGTTAAACAAGGGGTTAGGTGAATTTTGAAAAATGACGAAAAAGAGAAAAAAGTTTCTTACAACTACTGACACAGGCTGACCTGAACAGAAACTATCAATGTAGACAATGCTACAATGAGAGTTAATCAAAATATCCAAACGGCGTTACATAAATTTTGATACAGAGTACATATTAAAATGCAACCGAAGTTACTGAGAAAATTGAAAATATCCTAAAGGCGTTATACTAATTTTGATACAAGGTTATATTAAAATGTAGGCAATGCACTACAATAAAAGTTAATAAGTTAGGCCGAAAAAGGTTCAATAAATTTTGACAAAAGATAACAAATAAACCAACTCCCACGTGAAATTCCTTAAAACTAAGTAAAGTTGGTCTTCGTCAGCTACATTTAAAGCCAACCTATGAAGACCAAAGCACAAAAAAAAAATAAGACGGCGGTGTCGGGCAACAAAAAAGGGTCAAGACTAGGTTGTAAGCAAAAGAATAGGAGACCATCCACCTCCCCCTGTAAATGGATGAATACTCCCCACGGACTTGACACCGCTCTCCCGCAGTGGAATCGTTAGTCGAATTGTAGACATAAGTCAAAATTGGGTGCCTGCAACCACGCAATTATGGTGCAGCGACAAACCCGGGTTTAGCCGAAGCTCACGGTAGAAAATTTTGAAGGGGATGGGGGGCCGAAAGACGCAATCGGTGAGAGAAAACAAAGTCAAAATTGGTATAAATTCAGTCATCACCCGATCCAGACAGTTCATCTGTCAACAATAATATTACCAACATTAAATAATCAAGCAGGTGGCACACGTAGCTTTACTACGAAACAAAATTGGAGGGGTAGGGACTCTATACCCCGGCAGCACCTCCACCAAAAATAGTCATCTAAAATGACAAAACTAAAACATCAAAAAGCGTCATGCTAACATGACAAAACCACGCTCTTGAAAAGAAAGGAAAAAGGAACAAATAAAAAGGTAAACAAACCACGGGTGATGATGAAGTAACGAAGTCTAAATCGGGATAATTTGTCCTGGGCCACCCCCACTGACTAGAGTGTACAGGTATTTGTACAAAAGTTCAAATGAATTCTTAAAAAAAAAACAACATTAAATTCTCCCATGCGAGGGTCATCACAAACCAAAACCAGTAGCTAAACTACAATCATAAATAACAAGTGAGTGGCACAAAGTAGCTAAACTACCACACAATAGAGGGGAAGGGGACTTTATACCCCGACAACACCTCACCAAAATAGTCATCTAAAATGACAAATCAAAACGCCATGCATACATGACAAAACCAAACACTTGTACACAAATTTCAACAGCAGCAAGATGACACTCTCGCACACAAAGTTACATTTAGGGACCAAATTGAGAAAAGTCGAATATTAAAGGTCATAGGCCATTCACTCCACCAGATAGAACAGATTGAAATTGATTTTAAAGGTAATCAATATGCATATATTTTATGAAAACAAATATTAAGTAACAAATTTTACCACAATACGGAAAAAGTTTAAATTTTAGAAGATATCAATATTAAGCATACAAAGGAAATATTTAACTATGATGAGAATATTTGCAATGCATACTGGGATGATACATATTAGTAAAGAAAACAGAAGGTGTTACATAATATGAAACCAACCACACAGATTGAACTCCTTATGTCGCATATCAAATCGCCCATACGTGGCTACTATATGCCGGCAAAACAGGGGCCTTGAGCTCCAACAACAAAAGCACGGCACTATAGCTTAAATCTACCTAGTTCAATGAATCCCGAGAATAACGGTAACGTCTATACGTTTAAAATCGAACAGGCAGCACGACGAGAGAACAAACTGCGAAGAAAGCATCACACAAAATTTTACGTTAGAATGTTCTAATATAATTCTAAGATGTTATATACTATATATTGCATAAAGTAGAACAAGCAATAAAAGCATCCCAAAATGCAGAAAACACAACAAAAGTATTAAAATGAAAATGTGGAATGAACAGCAGGTCGAAAATATCCTATGATGAAAAGATTGCATTAATATGGTGGTTGCGCAATATATTGATCCATTTAGGGGACTTTTACCCCACGCTGGTTACACGGCTGTGGAATTCTTATCGACCCCAACAGCAGGCCCACAATGTCCTAATATGAAAAGATTGCATTAAGATGGTGGTTGCGCAATATATTGATCCATTTAGGGGACTTTTCCCCACGCTGGTTACACGGCTGTGGAATTCTTAAAGACCCCAGCAGCAGGTCAAAAATTTTCTTAATATGAAAAGATTGCATTAAGATGGTGGTTGCGCAATATATTGACCCATTTAGGGGACTTTTACCCCACGCTGGTTACACGGCTGTGGAATTCTTATCGACCCCAACAGCAGGTCAACAATATCCAAAGATGGAAAGATTGCATTATTGAAGAGAGAGAGAAAAAAAGAATAGAAAGGATATATTAAAGATTGCATTAAGATGGTGGTTGCGCAATATATTGATCCATTTAGGGGACTTTTACCCCACGCTGGTTACACGGCTGTGGAATTCTTATCGACCCCAACAGCAGGTCAAAAAAAAATTTTCTTAATATGAAAAGATTGCATTAAGATGGTGGTTGCGCAATATATTGACCCATTTAGGGGACTTTTACCCCACGCTGGTTACACGGCTGTGGAATTCTTATCGACCCCAACAGCAGGTCAAAAAAAAAATCTTTGTCTAGTCTGGCGGGTGTGCCTTTAGGTCTTGGATATGCCAAGTAGAAATTCGACCTTGGTCATCAATAAGTTCATATGCCCAAGGCGACACAATACGAACTATCTCAAAGGGTCCTGAATATTTAGGAGCAAGCTTGGCAGCAAACTGCTTAGCAGCATCCGATAAAACTTTATTCTTCCTCCAAACTTGCTGTCCTACCACAAACTTAATAGGTCGTCGTCTGAGATTGTAATCATGAGCACTGCGCAGATGCGCTTTCTTAATACGGGCCTGTATGTCTTTATACAGCGCGGCAAAAGCTAACTTTTTATTATCAATATTCAAAATAGGTGTTTCAGCTTCATTCGGAACAAAATTCTCATCATTGCCATTTAAAGTGACTTCCCTACCAAAGTTGATGAAATTTGGAGTTACCTTAGTGACTTCGTGTTCAGATGATCTAATGGCATAACCGATTTTTGCTAAATACTGATCCCAGGTTTTGTGATTATTTTTAACATAAGCAGTTAACATTGTTTTAATTGTCCTGTTGACGCGTTCTGTAGGATTGGCTTGTGCATGGTAAAGCGCAGTGTAGGCTATTCGAATATTATAATTCTGGGTCATTTTTTGAAAAACTTTACTTTTAAACTGAACACCGTTGTCAACTATTAAATGAGAAGGGGCTCCAAAAAGAAGTATCACATGATCTTCAATAACTTTAGTGACACTAGCGCCTGTAGCAGTTCGCAGGGGAAACACTAAGGTGGCCTTACTAAAAATATCACAAACAGCTAAAATATATGAATACCCTTTAGTAGAACGGGGCAAGGGTCCCATTAAATCCGCAGAAATTATCTGCCATGGTCTGGTGGCAGTGGGTGCTTTACTACGCAGATGTCCTGCAGGTGGTTTATTTTCCGATTTAATACTGAGACAGGTCCCACATTTCCTGACATATTTGGCAACACTGGTGGCCATTTTGGGCCAAAAATATTTTTGGGAAACACGGGAGATGGTCTTAGAAATTCCTGGATGTCCACAAGTGGGATCGTCATGACAAGATTGAATGATTGAGGTGCGGCGTTCTCGTGGAGGAACTAATTTCCACTCCTGACTGGGATGACTAAGTTCGGAGTAACGAGGTTTGATATATTTAAACAATTTATTGTTTTCCACACGCCATAAGGGATAATGATGGGGTTTATCCTGCACTTCTTGAATCATTTTAAGATACCAACGATCGATGGGAGGTAAGGGATCTTCAGCCTGAACTAAATCAACAGTGGTACTGACGGAGCGTGACAAAAAATCAGGGACGGCATTTTCCGAACCTTTTCTATGAATCATTTCAAAATCATAGGGCTGCAGTCGCAATGACCACCTGGCCAGGCGACCATGAGGGTCCTTTAAATTATGCAACCATAATAAAGAGTGGCAATCCGTAATTACCTGAAAGTGATACCCCTCTACGTAGTGACGCACATGCTCAATAGCCCAAATAACACCTAAACATTCACGCTCAGTAGCACTGTACTTACGTTCTTGAGCAGTCAGAGAACGAGACATATAACAAATAACTTTCTCCCCATCGTCATATTGTTGGGTGAGAACGGCCCCAAGGCCATAAGCTGAAGCATCAGTTTGAAGAATAAAGGTCTTAGAGAAATCAGGACAAACCAGTAGTGGAGATGAAACAAGTTTTTCCTTTAGCTGTTTGAATGCCTCTTCGCATTCATTGGTCCAAGACCATGGAGTCTTTTTTCTAGTAAGATTGGTCAAGGGTGCAATGATGGTGGAGAATTGTGGTACGAAACGTCTGTACCAAGAAGCAGTTCCGATAAATCTTCGTACTTCCTTGACATTCTTAGGTGGTGGGATGTCTAAAATGGATTGTACTTTTTCAGGATCTGGGCGCAATCCCAGTTCATCAACTACATAACCCAAGTATTTTAATTGAGGACGGCAAAATTGACTCTTGGCAAAATTCACGGTAAGTCCTGCATTATGAAGACGGTCAAAAACTTCATTTAAGGTGGCCATATGGGATTCAAAGGTTTGTGAAATAATAACGATATCATCAAGATATACAAAAACAGAAGGTTGGAGGTCAGCTCCAAGAACAGAATCCATAAGACGCTGCCATGTGGCAGGCGCTCCTGTAAGACCATACGGCATGCGTACAAAACGGTATAAGCCGCCACGCACACAAAAGGCAGTGCAATCACGAGAACTCTCCGCGACAGGAATTTGCCAATATGCACTCTTGATATCTAAAGAACTTAAATATTTAGCATCTCTTAATTGATCCAAAATGGTAGAAATATAGGGCAAGGGATACGAATCTTTTTGAGTGACAGAGTTTAATTTACGATAATCAACACAAAAACGATAGCTATTATCTTTTTTCTGAACTAAACAAACAGGTGAGGCCCAAGGACTGTTACTAGGTTCTATGATTCCTTGCTCTAACATTTTTTTTATCTCCTGGTCAATAGCTTGTTGTTTGATTGGTGACGCAGGATAATATCGTTGTTTAATGGGTTTAGTATTTGGCAATAATTGAATTTCGTGAGATACTAAATGAGTTTTACCTAATGATTTGCTCATGAGTACTGTTTTCTCAGCGACTAATTGATCTAATAGGTTCTTTTGATCAACGCTCAACGAAGTAGCACTAGCTATACTATTAACATTAATTACAGGGTCCTGTTTACTAAAGTGCCAAATGTTCTGACGTAAGTCAGGTACTATGTTCATGGCCATCCAAAAATCTACTCCTAAAATTAATGTGTGTGGCAAGTCAGGCACAACTAAAACATCAATTAAACAAACTTTGCCCTCTAGGCAAAAAGGTACAGTAATAAATCCTGTACTCACACACACCTGTCCGTTCGCAACTGTACACTCAACAGCTTGCGGTTTCAGACAAAAACCCAAATTACTCAAAATTTGATAGCCGCGCGAGCCAACCAGTGTTCTAGAGGCTCCGGAATCTAATAAACCTATTACAGGATAACCCTTTACTTGAACTTCTAAATATGGGCGTTGATCTCCAGAAACACGAGAAATGACATAATCGAGAAAAATTTTACCGGTATTTGATAATACAGAGGCTGGGGTCGAGGAAACAGCAACGGGGACGACCTCTCGACCTACGATCGTCTCCCCCTTGCGTTTTCCGAGCATCGAGGACATGTGCCTACGGTCACGTTAGGTTGACCACATTTATAACAAAATTTCTTCCGAACTTTCTTACAATCATTAAATCCATGCCCTCGGTCTCCGCAATTGTAACACCGAAAATCTCTAGACACTTTGTCTGAAGATGTTTTAACTGAATTTACTGCAGGTTTATTCACTGCTTCGCGCTCAACACCAGATGTCGACACGAAAGCAAAATCTGGCTCTACATAGGTGTTACGCCTGCGTGCCGGTGGACGAAAACTATCTGCCCTAAATTTCTTTTTCTCGAGCTTGAGGCATTCATCCTCAAGCTCCGCCAATGTCGTCACTGTTGGCAATTGCATAATATAAAAAGGTGATAAATTTCTAGATATAATTCCCAATTGCACATCCTCCGATGCTTCCCCATAACGTCTAAACATTGATAACATGCATGAAAAATAGTCTATGAATGACTCAGATGGATCTTGAGTTCTTGACAAAATATCTTGAAACAATCTAGATTGATAATCTGGTGGCTCATAATGCTTACACAATAATGCCGATAAAGTCGGCCAACTGTCAAACCTATGTCTGTTTGACCTAAACCACAGCAAAGCTTTTCCTTCAAATAAATCAATGGCGGATTCAAACAAATCGCTTTCTGAAACTCCGCGTGCAATTCTTAATTCATTAACTCTTTCTAAAAATTGATGCACCGAAAATTGTCTAGAATCCCCATTAAATTTCAAATTCCATTTTCTGACTGGCGAGAAATTACGCGACGCGCGCGATACTGTAATTGGACTAGATGCTTGTGCTGTTGTTCCACTGGCATTACTTGCTGCACCCGTACTCCCTAATGTGACACTCTGTAGATCATCAGTGACCTGATCCACTTCAATAGTATCTAAGTGTTGTAACAATTCTAATAAAATTTGAGTACGTTTCTGAGATTGTTCCGCGTTTAACTGTGCAAGAGGTAACCGATTGATTCTATTCATACAATGATGAAGGCGAGTTTGAATAGCCGCAGAACTACCACCCGGTGACAATGCGTATTTTTCCATTGTTGGTTTAAGATCTTTGAGCTTAGCTTCAAGCTCCGTTAATTCCTTGTCAATATCTACCTGATACTGTGGATATGACAAAGATTCTTTATGTTTTTCTAGTTTTAACAATGGTCTCAAAGCCTTTCGCAATTGTTCTACCGTATCATCGTTCGTTGTAGGTAACCCTCTTAAGCTCAGTTCGTAGACTAATTCGTCTTTACGCAAGTAGCTTACATTAATAGTTAATGATGCCATGTTTACAAAATTAACAACCACTGTACAATCAGACTACAATATTTACAAAATCAAAACTGAATTAATTCAATTAATATTAACTGAATATCAAAATTAAATGTCAAAATAGTTCCACAAAATTATTAAAATTGAAAAAAAAGCAAAGCGTACCTTCCCCAACCAATCCAAAATGAAATAAAAATTTTTAAGAAATTTTTATTTTCAAATAATGTTTAATGAAAGAATTCTAAAATTGAAAGAAATGACAAAACAAGCAAAATAATTTAATTTGATTATAAGTAAGTGTTGTCACCAAACACACGCATCACTCTGTATATATATATATAAAAATTAAAAAAGAAAAATCTTTTAAATAATCAGAAAAAAAAAATTATTTTTAAAAAAGTGGGTGGTAATTTCACAACACCCTGTATACGTATATTAATATTAATATTTAAACAATTCACGTTGGGCGCCAAATTGTTGCTGAATAATTGCTATACTGAATTGTTTCATATGATAACTAGGTAAAGGATTTGATTAATTAAACGTTTAGCAATTAGCAACAGTACTGGATGCAAGAACAGAGTAATTCGCCCGGTAGCACAGTCCGCATCCAGTAAGCCCAGGGTCGTTCAATATTTATTATTGTAATTGAATTTATACCACTAATAATTGAATTAACAAAGAGTGAATAAATGCGTATATTTAATTTAATGACAAAACTCACCTACCTTAATCTTAAGTCTTACAATTCCTCAATCAGAAGTTCCTCAGGTAACCGGTGTTGATTCTTTTAGATGGCTAATTGTTTACATGAATGATCTTGTGATTATGCATGAAGTTATTATTGGACGCCACCTATTTTGACTTGAATCGTTATTTTTTTTTTATTTTATTTATTATCACTAGAATTAGCACATCGTGGCTCCAGGTATATTAGTGAATTAAAATAGGAAACAGTCACTGAGCTTTCGAGTCGCCTCAAGGAACGAGGATTAATTAATTTAAAACACAAGTGTCGTAAACTTAACAATATTTATTACCTAAGACAATTTAAAGCAAAATACAATAAACATTTAACACCAATACATTGATGTTTCACTTCCACATTTTACATTAGATTAAACAATCCCTAACTTAATACTCCGGCCAGATAAAATAAATTGTGGTCACACAAAGATGAACACAAATAACATATGACAATATCTTGGTTGCAAATACAAATGGTAAATTAAAATCGGATATTAACTCTTGAACAAAATGCAACAATTAATGTATGGATGAATTTGACAAAGTGAATAATTCGTACTGGAACTTTTAAAAGATTAACTTAAAGTTACGATAACATAGGCAATAGTACAAAGATTCTAACAATGAACTCGAAATTTCAGATTAATACTATTGTTTACAGTAGTGTAATGATTCCAACAACAATGTGAACAGAAAAATACAGATTAATCCTATTTTAAAAGTTATCCGACGGACTAAATATTACAGTTTTATTGTTACACAACTAGAAGCAATGGCCGTAGATTTATTACAACGACGGTACAATAATTTCTAAGCCGCTCTGAGACCTAATTAATACGGTAATTTACCTTGGTGTGTGCAGACACGATGCAACGGTCGATGACTCCTGCGGGGGTAGATGTTGTTCCGCTTAGTTTGACGAAAGTTGGTATCCGACGGCAATGATTAAGATCGTTTCAAATTCCCATAAGGTACATCATCTGGATCTGCCAAACCTTCTTTCAGGTTGGACTAACGATATTTAGATAATTTTGCACTCACTATGTACGTTAAATCGTCACTCGACTAGCTTTTGACACGGCTATATTACGTACACGATGATCACAATCTTAACATGCGTCAACCATTAAATAGCCATCGACCAGCAAGGGTCTATACAAAATTACTTCGATGTGTCTACAGTTACTTGGCGGATAACAACTATTAATCCTAATTTTTAAGCGATCTTGCCTTTTTATGCGTACTGTTGGAGAGGGGTGAAACACGCCTGTTTTTGGACTCTAGAAGGTTCTCGAATTTTCCAAGAAGGAATTTTTTGCACACGACGCATACGATGTAATAGAGGTATTTAACTATTTGGTCTTCACGAAATTTCAGATAAAGGACTATTCATAAAAACATGCGTATTCGTGGCGCCGAACCTTTTAGCTATCGTCGTCATACAAAAGGGTATTTAAGAAAAACTGTTGTACGTGACTCTAATATTTGCTTTATAAGAAGAATTTTACCTGAGATTATAAATGTTGTCATTCAGATATTATTTTTAAGAAATGTTAAATGTAGAAGTTATTTTAACAGAAATTGATACGTAGTTGAAAAAATATAAAGAACTGTTTATTCAAGAAGGTTAAACAAGCTTAGCTGTAGACTTGCAATACATATTTAAGTTTTGAATATATTTTGCGTATTGAAAATAATAAATAGTATACAGTATTAGCCAAAAGAATAATATAATAATTAATTTGGAATTCTTAAGTAATTAAATAATTGCTCATTTAAGTAATCAGATATTATTTAACATTTTAAAATTATATTAGTCAGAAGTGCCAAAAGCACGCAACAATATAGTCATTAAAAGAACAATCAACCTGTATATCTATAAAAATGTTAAGTCAAGCGGGTTTATTATGTCGAGATTGAGATGCAGAACCGGATAAATTAATCTGATATTTTTCGCCCGACCGTAATACATTGAATCACATGCACATTGAATCTGTGACGTATTTCGGCCATTTTTCTTACGAAATCTGTCTGCAAACGAATTTGAAAGTGCTCGTGCCCTTGTTTGCGTGCGTCTGTCGACTCGAAATAAGCATGTGAAAGATCCGGAGAGGTGTGTTCTATAACACCCCGGGTCTTGTTGGGCGCTCGCAACCTTCAAAATTTCGTATTTCACGCTTAAAAGTGAATCTGTGGATACAACTCAGTTCGACTGCCAGTTTGACGTTTATAGGGATTTGTATTGCTTGTCACGGCCATGACGTAAGCCATTTTGCTGTTAAAAAACCCCGAGTGCAGGCTCCTCTTTAAAAGCCCGTATCTCTGCACACGCTCCACTCGGGAAGAAAAACTCGCCGTCGTTGAGCGGTTTAAAGTCACCTCTATCAACATGCCAAAAGACAGCCGTTAATTTTGCGTATCCAGAGACCAGTTCTTCCTACCGCATTGCCGATTTTCGACGATTTTTCGGGCGTTTGGTTGCCATTGACTACTCAGCTATTATTATATATAACTAGCTCTAACGTCCGCTTACAGCGGGTCCTCCGCTTACAACGGGCCCTCCGCTTACACCGGGTCCTCCGCTTACAGCGGGTCCGTCAATCTCTTTTAGTTGGAATCGCTTTTTTCGCGTCCGCTTACAGCATTCTCATAGTTTCCTGTAAAAAGCAATCACTGTCATGACGCCTTTCAGAATGTCCGATTTTATTAACTTTTGACGCACGCCTGTATTTACATATATTTCGTGAAACCAATACCATATTTTCTTTAAAATTCTTCTCGAACGGTTTTTTACACAAACCGGTACATACTCAAGAGCGAGAAAGATAAATTTATGTTAAACATAAGTCATGTTAATGTATCCAAAGAAACAATGAGCTCAAAGAGCACAACATTTTTATCGAGACAGTTTACAATACTATTTTGATGGGATAGTGGAAAAGCATGTCAACCTTTTTGAAATCCACTATCGTTAATAAAGGAGCACAAAATAATAATAAAAATTTAAAGCCCTACTGAAGCGCCTTTCCTGTAAAAAGAGGCTTTTTAGAATATCTACTTTTATAAATTTTTGAAGCAACCCTGTATATACATATATTTTGTTGAGCCAATAGGATATTTTATTTAAAATTCTTATCGAACTGTTTTTGACATAAACCGGTACACACTCAAGAGCGAGAAAGGTAATTTAATGTTAAACATAAATCATGTTAAAGTATCCAAAGACACAATGAGATCAAAAAGCGTAACATTTTTATTAAGACAGTGTACAATACTATTTTGATGTGATAGTCTAAAAGCCTGTCAATCTGTTTGAAATCCACTATAGTTAATAAAGGAGCACAAAATAATAATAAAAGTAAAAAGCCCAAGTATTAAATTGAAGCGCCTGTCCTGTAAAATGCGATCACTGGCATGACGCTTGTTATAATGTCCACTTTTATACACCTTTGAAGTACCCTTGTATATTCATATATTATATTAAGCCAATAGAACGTTTTATTTAAAATTCTTCTCGAACTGTTTTTAACACAAACCGGTACACACTCAAGAGCGAGAAAAGTAATTTAATTTTAAACATAAGTCATGTTAAGGTATCCAAAGACACAATGAGATCAAAAGGCCCAACATGTTCATTAAGACAGTTTACAATACTATTTTGATGTGAAAGTATAAAAGCCTGTCAATCTTTTCAAAATCCACTATCGTTAATAAAGAAGCACAAAATAATAATGAAAGTAAAAAGCCCTAGATTTAAATGTAAGCCCTATTGAAGCGCCTTTCCTGTAAAGGCAATCACTGGCATGACGCTTTTTAGAATGTCCACTTTTATAAACTTTTGAAACACCTCTGCATACACATATATTTTGTTAAGCCAATAGAATATTTTACTTAAAATTCTTCTCGAACTGTTTTTGACACAAACCGGTACACACTCAAGAGCGAGAAAGGTAATTTAATGTTAAAGTATCAAAGACACAATGAGCACAAAAAGAGCAACATTTTCATCAAAACAGTTTACAATACTATTTTGATGCGAAAGTGTAAATGTCTGTCAACCTTTTCGAAATCCACTATAGTTGATAAAAGAGCACAAAGTAACAATAAAAGTAAAATGCCTAAGTTTTAAATATAAACCCTAATGAAGCGCCTTGGCTGTAAAAAGCGATCACTCCCATGACGCTTTTTAGAATGTCCAATTTTATAAACTTTTTAAGCACCCCTGTACATACATAAATTTTGTGAAGCCAATTGTATATTTTATTTAAAATTCTTCTCGCAATTGTTTTTTATACAAACCGGTACACACTCAAGAGCGAGAAAGGTAATTTAATGTTAAACATAAGTCATGTTAAAGTATCCAAAGACACAATGAACTCAAAGAGCGCAACATTTTTCTTAAGACAGTTTAAAATACTATTTTGATGTGAAAGTGTAAAAGCCTCACAACCTTTTCGAAATCCACTATCGTTAATAAAAGAGCACAACATAATAATAAAAATAGAAAGCCCAAGTTTTAAATTGAAGCCCCTTTCCTGTAAAAGGCGATGACTGGCATGACGCTTTTTAAAATATCCACTCTTATAAACTTTTGAAACACCCCTGTATACACATATATTTTGTTAAGCCAATAGTATATTTTATTTAAAATTCTTGTCGAACTGTTTTTGACACAAACCAGTACACACTCAAGAGCGAGAAAGGTAATTTAATGATACAACGACACAATAAGATAAAAAAGCGCAACATTTTTATTAAGAAAGTTTACAATACTATTTTGATCCGAAAGTGTAAAATCCTGTCAACCTTTTCGAAATCGACTATCGTTAATAAAAGGGCACAAAATAATAATAAAAGTAGAAAGCCCAAGTTTTAAATAAAAGCCCTATTAAAGCGCCTCTCCTGTAAAAGGCGATCACTGGCATGACGCATTTTAGAATGTCCACTTTTATAAACGCTTGAAACACCCCTGTACATACATAAATTTTGTGGAGCCAATTGTATATTTTATTTAAATTATATCGTCGTAGATAAGTGATTGTGAAATACCAACAGTAGTTTGCTCTTTTAATTGCATTCATAAAAAGAAATACACACAATAATATCAGTGGTAGGTATTACAATATATAATTTATTGGAAATTGAATGAAATTTAACATGCAAACCTAATCAGATATACTTTATGCTTGTCAGCGAAGTAAGAGTTTCAGTTGCTATGCTTGCTACGGGTTGTGCATAGTGTTTGGTTGGATTCCTAAATGCAGTAATGATTAGCAACATAAAATTGACGTAGTATATGCTAGTAGTAATTCTAGTTAGTAAAATACCTGTATGCAATGCCCGTTAAATTACCTAATGGATGCATACTTCCTAGGCCCTGTAGTATTTTTAGCAAACGATAGTTACTATTAGATATTTCGATGTGTACATAGCAGTCACCCTTTATTAAGATGTAAACAGATCAGTGTTAGTGTTGTCAATCGGAATGAATTTATATTTCTATAGATGTTGTCCATATTTAACCCAACATTTCTTTTTGTAATTTCGACTTCGGATTTGTGTACAGCGACCCCAAAACCCTCCTTAAACCAACCAAATTTTACCCAAATCTGAGGACGTTTTGAAGAACCTTGCCGCCATAAGAGATCCGTCATTTGTTTTTTGAAATGTTGACTTTAAATTTGTGATCAGCGACCCCAACAACCCCCCATATGCCTATTTCAGCTATGGTTAAAATACAATAAACACATTAATTTATCGATAATAATTTTTGTAGTGCTTAGGGGTAGATTGCAGCCCCTTGAACGGCGTGCAGGCGATTATTTTGGTGGTTGTAATGTGAAATATAAATGTTTCTCTACTTCTGCTATGGTTAGTAGTAGATAAGCATTTTATTTAACCCCTAATATAAGTTTTAGTGAAATAAGGTGGTTGAGTTCATCCCTTTTTGGTAGTGCGTAGGCGATTATGTTGGTGACTGTGATGTGAAATATTAATATGTTATATATAGTTAAAAATTGATAAACATTTTTATTTAGCACCAATGTAATTTTTAGTGCTTACGGGTAAATTGCACCCTGTCGAACAGCGTGCAAGAGGTTATTTTGGGTTTTTGATGTGAGATATAAATGTTTCTCAACTAAGCTGTGGCTATAATTCGATAAATAAAGCAGTTTAACAGTCATCATTTTTTTAGTGCCTTAGGGGTAGATTGAACCCGCTTAAATGGCATGTAAAGAGTTTATATTGGTGGTAGTACTATAACATATGAATGTTTTTATGCTTCTACTATGGTTAGAAGTCGATAAGCATTTTAATTTAGCACCAAATAAATTTTTAGTGATTTTGGACACAAATTATTTTGGTGGTCGTGACGTGGGATATTAACGTGTCTAGTTCTGCTGTGATTAGAAATCAAGTCACTGATTGACACATTAAAATTAAGACATATTGTACGTGAGCGTGTAGCATTAGTGATCAAGGGTGGCTGCATAATATATAACGAAATTGTGCGTTTTTAATGACCACGTGCAAATCATTCACCTCCTAATGAATCCCCTTTTCACCATAAATTTAATGTACCTACTTTTTACCTTTTTTTAAAACCAATTTTTAGTTATTTTATCTATAGTCTTTTATATACGTTACAATTAGATTAATAGTTATATATGCTCGTACACATGCTACTTTTATATTTTCTAAATTATTGGTATCTCTTAACTCCAAAATTTGAAAATGTCAACCTGAAGAAATTCAAGCAAGGACGTATAAACGGCAAAAGTTACTTTGAGTCTCATAAGATTGAATTTATATACGTTCCTTATATTTTCTATTATTACATATGACCTGTAAAAAAAATTATTTATTATACAAGGGAAAGAAGTATTAGATTTTAGCTCGAGCTAATGACAAAATACCGAGAGCTAAAATCTAATGTTTTTTCTCGTGTATAATACACTATTTTTTTCTGTGACAGGAAAAACAAAGATTTAATAATGATAAAAAAGACTCAGAAAATCAATCGATGTGACATTTGAAGTTTTAAATTGGTAGGCTGTTGTACTTATAGCAGCATTACACCTGCGTTGCTAAGGAAACCTGTAAATTATTCAAATATTTGTCAATTTAATTTTGTGTTTGGTTTTAAAAATTTGCGAACTTAGGTTGATTTTTAGTTATTTTGATTGGAAGGTGAAAAAGAAATGCAGTTCTTTCTCGGAGACGGTGCTATTGGCATACATAAGTAAATGCAACTTTTTGTATAATAAAATATATTAAAATTAAATGTCCGTGTTCTTACATATCCGAGAAAAAAAATTACTATTTTTTTTCCTGGGGAAAAAAATGAGTACTTTTTTTCTCGGCTTATAAAATGACATTTTGTTACCTATTAAGAAAAATAAAATGTCAAATTTTTCCCGTCACAGAGAAAAAGTTATAAAAATACATTCGAGTCGTCTTGGCAACGGACTCGGCAAAAGTACGAACTAAAGACGACGATTCAATACCACTACAAATTTCGATTGGCCGGAACAATTTCAAAATGAAAAATTTAAGGTAATTAATCAATATTTCTGGATGTATACCGTCCCATAGTAAAATACTATTACATGAAAGCCAGTTACAAATTAAATATTATGAATAAAGGTATTAAATATTACTTTCCTACACCTATATTTTACATAACATTTGGCTGTACTGTTTTAAAATGTTTAGATGACAATTATAACAAACGTCAACAAATAATTATAACAAATGTCAAAAGGTGTACAAATATTATTATTTATGACAGTCCTGAAATGTATTTTGTAGGTTATATTACATGACAGGTAAAATTTTGCAACATCTAAAATTTGATGTCATTTTAATTTAGTGGCGCATGTCGGTTGCGAGAGCGACTGAACTATAGGAACAGTTTGTTGAAAAAGAAAAGACTTGCATCTGCGGTCATAAACTGTATTATCAATTATATTGTAACAGTATAAGATATTACAATTTCAACTGCCATATTTCAGACAATTTAACTTGCACCAAATTTATGTAGGATGAATAAGGCCAAAAACTTTGATTGAAAAATCATATCCCAACTGTTTACTAAAAACTATACGTTTTAAAAGATTCTTTGTCTAAATTTCTTAAATCAAAGAGGGTTGATTGAGAAAACTGTGTTTCCATAATTTTGACTTACAAAATGTTATGTTCTGGAGGAATCGGTGCGATCTTTGTAGTGCCAATTATAATTATTATTTTAAAAGTTAACTACACGTTAACGAACACACTATTCATCCGAACCCAATAAAATCGAGAGTACTTTATACAGTGTCTGCATAAGCACCTGCCAGCTTCTGTAGAATTTCTTCAATGTTTTCAATTTCACATGCAACTTTTAAATGTAATTTTAATATGTTAATGACATATCAGGGTGAGTCTAAAATATATTCATCTAAAATTAAGTTTAATAAGGTGCTGTTAAAAGCAATTACAAAGAAGAAAAGAGCAAGTGCAATCATAAATTTTTACAAACACTTAGAATTTTTAGCAACTAAGATAAAGTCCCGGAAATGTAACAGAATTAAAAAGCTTCCAAAACACAAATATTTCCTTAGTAAGCTAAAAGTTACACATATTCAATATTATGTTTTTATTTTTAAGTACACTGTTAATTTCATGTATAAAAGAAGCAATACGATTACTAAATCACTAATAAAAATAATTATTAATTACAAATGCATAAGAAAACATAATCGCAGTCAATACTAATAAAAATCCAAATTTCCTAGGTTATGCGCACGTGTAAGTAATCCCAATTACTGTTTAAGATTTTATCAGGTTAGGTAAAACACCGGTTAAAATATCTTCATGTAATAACATTCTTAATCAATGATTAGCGCCAACCGGTTTTTGCAAAAACGTACTGTCCCGTATGTTATTTAATGAGTACGCTAATCGGCATTTTAATCGGAATTGGAAAAACCGGCCCTTAATTGAACTTAATCAACTAATACAGTGCAATAATATAAATAATTAAAAATACGTCTAAATTTGCCGTTGTAGTTGTTAGGGCGTTTGTGGAAGGTTACATTCAAATATTACGTCAACTTTAAATAAACATGCGCCAATAATTAAAGGACATTAAATTTGAGACATTGCAACATTTTACCTGTCAAGTATCCTACCTACACATGCCATTTCGAGACTTATAAATACACCATTTGACATTAATCATAATAATCTTTTAAAGTTTGTCATCCAAGCAACACAAATTTGTCTGCATTTACCGTTTCCCGTAGAACGCGATCACTGTCATGACGTTTTTTAGAAAGTCCGTTTTTATAAACTTTTGAACCAGTCCTGTATATACATAAATTTAGTGATGCCAATCGTATATATTATTTAGAACTTTT
The DNA here is from genome assembly GCA_963170755.1 of Amphimallon solstitiale. Classification (NCBI taxonomy): domain Eukaryota; kingdom Metazoa; phylum Arthropoda; class Insecta; order Coleoptera; family Scarabaeidae; genus Amphimallon; species Amphimallon solstitiale. The sequence goes on along the minus strand of OY720675.1, from coordinate 128,500,523 downwards.
CTTTACTTCGTTACACAAACCGTTACACTGAACACCGAAGAGCGAGAAGGATAATTTAATGTTAAACATAAATCATGTTAAAGTTACCAAGGAAGAATGTGCTCAGATCCAAGCACTTTTCGACGAACCTTTCCGCCATATTACATTTGCCATGTTGTTTTTTTGACATTTTGACTTTGGATTCGTGATCGGCGACCTGAGACACCCCCGTATCTAAAATTTCACATTCATACGTCAATTTTCAAAAAAACTTCCCCCATTTTTTTTTCTTTGACATTTTGACTTTGGATTCGTAATCGGCGACCTGAGGCACCACCGTATCTAAAATTTCACATTCATACGTCAATTTTCAAAAAAACTTCCGCCATTTTGTTTTTTTTTGACATTTTGACTTTGGATTCGTGATCGGCGATCTGAGACAGCCCAGTATCTAAAATTTCACATTCATACGCCAATTTTCAAAAAAACTTCCGCCATTTTGTTTTTTTTGACATTTTGACTTTGGATTCGTGATCGGCGACCTAAGACAACTCCGCATCTAAAATTTCACATTCATACGTCAATTTTCAAAAAAACTTCCGCCATTTTGTTTTTTTTTGACATTTTGACTTTGGATTCGTGATCGGCGACCTAAGACAACCCCGCATCTAAAATTTCACATTCATACGTCAATTTTCAAAAAAACTGCCGCCATTTTGTTTTTTTTGACATTTTGACTTTGGATTTGTGATCGGCATCCGCACACAGCGCCGTATCTAAAATTTCACATTCATACGTCAATTTTCAAAAAAATTCCGCCATTTTGTTTTTTTTTGGACATTTTGACTTTGGATTCGAGATCGGCGTTCGCAGACACCCCCGTATCTAAAATTTGACATTCGTACGTCAATTTTCAAAAAATCTTCCTCCATTTTATTTTTTTTTGACATTTTGACTATGGATTGGTGATCGGCGTCCGCAGACATACCCGTATCTAAAATTTCGCATTCATACGTCAATTTTCAAAAAATCTTCGGCCATTTTTTTTTTTACTTTTAATCAGAATAGAGAGAAATTGATTTCAGCCCACCGTGCACGTAATCGTTTCAATAAAATTATTTCGTAGGGGCACATAAATGTCGAAAGCAATCCTCCTCCTTTTCCCCTTTGAGAAAATACGCGTTCTGAAATTTACGTATTTTAATTCAAAATATTACTCGACAACACCTGTATAGAGAATGTCCCGCTATGTATTATATGGACATGCCGAACATTCGCCGGACCGTAATATATTGACCGGCAGTGCACGTGAGAATCTGATTTTATTTTTCGCCCGTCCGGAATGCATTGATATCTGTGCATATTGAATCGGCCATTTTTCTCACAAAATCTACCCGCAAACGAACTTCAAAGTGTTCATGCCCTTGGTTGCGTGCGACCGTCGACTCGAAATAAGCATGTAGAAGGTCCCCAGAAGTCGGTTCGTTAAGTCCCCGGGTCCTGTTGGACCCTCGCGACCTTCAAAATTTCGTATTTCACGCTTAAATGTGAATATGCGGATACCACTCAGTTTGCTTGTCAGTTTGACATTTCTAGCGATTTTCAACGTGTTTCACGTGAATTTTCCATCCGCCGCGCCGTTTGTCGGAATTTGTTCGCCACGCCCGAACGCCGACTTTTGCACGCTCCACTCTTGGACGGCGGATATCTCTGCACGCGCACCGAAAAAAAGGAAAATCTCTCCGTCGATGGTTAGTTTAATGTCACCGGTACGTACACGCGCCGAGACGGCCTTTAATTCCGCGTATCCAGGGACGAGTACTGCGCCTAAATTCACCAATTTCAAGTCGATTTTGAGCCGTCGGATCGGTAACCATGGTGATGCGGTTAAGCCGTCTTTTCTCGAGAAATTAACACGAAACGGCCGCTCGCTTTTATAGAGTATAACTAGCTCTAACGTCCGCTTACAGCGGGTCCTCCGCTTACAACGGGTCCTCCGCTTACAGCGGGTCCTCCGCTTACAGCGGGTCCTCCGCTTACAGCGCGTCCGTCAATCTCTTTTAGTTGGAATCGCTTTTTTAGCGTCCGCTTACAGCTTTTTCATAGTTTCCTGTAAAAAGCAATCAGTGTCATGACGCCTTTTAGAATGTCCGGTTTTATTAACTTTTGAAGCACCCCTGTATATACATATATTTTGTTAAGCCAATAGGATATTTTATTTAAAATTCTTCTCGAACTGTTTTTGACATAAACCGGTACACACTCAAGAGCGAGAAAGGTAATTTAATGTTAAACATAAGTCATGTTAAAGTATCCAAAGACACAATGAGATCAAGAAGCCCAACATATTCATTAAGACAGTTTACAATACTATTTTGATGCGAAAGTGCAAAAGCAGGATAATCTTTTCGAAATCCACTGTCGTTAATAAAAGAGCACAAAATAATAATAAAAGTAAAATGCTCAAGTTTTAAATTGAAACCCTATTGAAGCGCCTTGTCTGTAAAAGGCGATCACTGGCATGACGCTTTTTAGAATGTCCACCTTTATAAACTTTTGAAACACCCCTGTACATACATAAATTTTGTGAAGCCAATAGTATATTAAAATTCTTCTCGAACTGTTTTTGACACAAACCGGCACACACTCAAGAGCGAGAAATTTAATTTAATGTTAAAGTATTCAAGGACACAATAAGATCAAAAAGGTCAACATTTATATCAAGACAGTTTACAATACTATTTTGATGTGAAAGTGTAAAAGTCTGTCAATCTTTTCTAAGTCTACTTTCGTTAATAACAGAGCACAAAACAATAATAAAAATAGAAAGTCCAAGTTTTAAATGAAATCCCTATTAAAGCGCCTCTCCTGTAAAAGGCGATCACTGGCATGACGCTTTTTAGAATGTCCACTTTTATAAACTTTTGAAACACCCCTGTATATACATAAATTTTGTGAAGCCAATTGTATATTTTATTTAAAATTCTTCTAGAATTGCTTTTTACACAAAGCGGTACACACTCAAGAGCGGGAAAGATAATTTAATATTAAATATAAGAATGATGTTAAAGTATCCGAAGAAACAATATGCTCAATAAGCGCATCATTTTCATTGAGACAATCGGGATAATACGCTCTTGAAATAACAATGGAAAAATTTAGTATATTAACAAAAAGTATGTCAATTGCTCAGAAACAATTTAAAATAGGCACGCACAATATTAATAAAAAAGAACCTAAAAATCAGTTTGACTCTGAGATATTTTTCACCCTAATTATTTGAAGTGGAACAGCGCTTTTATTATGAAATTTTGGTCAGCAGATTTGAAATATTCGTCTGTCACATACTCAAAATTAGTTCGCAAGTCAATTAAAATTGAAGGACTTGTATTGCAGAACATTTTAAATTTTCACTGAATTACATTATTATTCGTACTGTTATCTTTCTAATGATAGAAAAGATATTAAGTATACTTCTCGCCCGCTATCGCGGGCTCGTCATTTTAATGGACATGCTCAAATATATATAGTATTTGTAGTGTATCTGTAGTGTTTGAAATGTTTATAACAAATTTTGTTTGATAAATGGGCGTCGCTTTCAAACATTCTTATAAAATGCTAATGAATTCTGATGAACTTCAAACATATAGCTCGCAAACATTTAAATGATTAGTTTTAATAAGGTGCTGTTGAAAGCAATTACAAAGAAGAAGAGAGCAAGCGCAGGCATAAATTTTCACAAATATTTAGGATTTTTAGCAACTCAGATAAAGTCCCAGAAATGTAACAGAATTAAAAAGCTTCCAAAACACAAATATTTCCCTAGTAAGCTAAAAGTTACAGATATTTTATATTATGTTTTTATTTTTAATTATGCTGTAATTTCATGTATAGAAGAAGCAATACAATTACTAAAATACTAATAACAATAATTATTAATTACAAATGCATAAGAAAACATAATCGCAGTCAATACTAATAAAAATCCAAATCTCCTAGGTTATGCGCATGTGTAAGAAATCGTAATTACTGTTTAATATTTTATCAGGTTTGGTAAAATAGCGGTTAAAATATCTTCATTTAATAACGTTCTTAATCAATGATTAGCGCTAACCGATGTTGGAAAAACATACTAACCGGTATTTTAATCAATGATTAGCGCCAACCGGTTTTTGCAAAAACGTACTATCCCGTATTTTATCTAATGAATACGCTGATCGGCATTTTAATCAGAATTGGGAAAACGGGCCTTTAATACAATGCAATAATAAAAATAACTAAAATTACGTTTAAATTTGCCATTGTAGTTGTTAGGGCGCTTTAATGTTGAAGGTTACATTCAAATATTATGTCAACTTTAATGAAACATGCTTCAATAATTTAAGGACATTAAATTTGAGGTATTGCAAAATTTTACCTGTCAAGTATTTTACCTACACATGCCATTTCGAGACTTATAAATACACCTTTTGACATTAATCATAATAACCTTTTGAAGTTTGTCATCCAAGCTATAAAAATTTGTCTGCAATTACCGTTTCCCGTAGAACGCGATCACTGTCATGACGCTTTTTAGAAAGTCCGATTTTAACATAAATCATGTTAAAGTTACGAAGAAAGGATGTGCTCAGATCCAAGCACTTTTCGAAGAACATTTCCGCCATATTATATTTACCATGTTGTGTTTTTGACATTTATACTGGACTCGTGATCGGTGACCTAAGCACCTCCGTATCCAAAATTTCACATTCATACGTCAATTTTCAAAAAACTCTTACGCCATTTTGTTTTTTTGAAATTTTGACTTTGGACAGTAATCGGCGTCCGCACACACCCCCGTATCTAAAATTTCACGTTCATACGTCAATTTTCAAAAAACCCGTCCGCCATTTTTTTTTTGACATTTTGACTATGGATTTGTAATCGGCGTCCGCACACACCCCCGTATCTAAAATTTCACGTTCATACGTCAATTTTCAAAAAACCCGTCCGCCATTTTCCTTTTTTTGACATTTTGACTATGGATTTGTAATCGGCGTCCGCACACCCCCGTATCTAAAATTTCACATTCATACGTCAATTTTAAAAAAACCCGTCCGCCATTTTGTTTTTTTGACATTTTGAATTTGGATCTGTAATCGGCGCCCGCACACACCCCCGTATCTAAAATTTCACGTTCATACGTCAATTTTCAAAAAATGTCCGCCATTTTGTTTTTTTTGACATTTTGACTTTGGATTTATGATCGGCGTCCGCACACACCCCCGTATCTAAAATTTCACTTTCATACGTCAATTTTCAAAAAACACGTCCGCCATTTTGTTTTTTTTGACATTTTGACTATGGATTTGTAATCGGCGTCCGCACACACCCCCGTATCTAAAATTTCACGTTCATACGTCAATTTTCAAAAAACCCGTCCGCCATTTTGTTTTTTTTTGACATTTTGACTATGGATTTGTAATCGGCGTCCGCACACACCCACGTATCTAAAATTTCACATTCATACGTCAATTTTCCAAAAACCGTCCGCCATTTTGTTTTTTTTTTGACATTTTGACTTTGGATCTGTAATCGGCGTCCGCACACACCCCCGTATCTAAAATTTCACGTTCATACGTCAATTTTCAAAAAACCGTCCGCCATTTTGTTTTTTTTTGACATTTTGACTTTGGATTTATGATCGGCGTCCGCACACACCCCCGTATCTAATATTTCACATGCATACGTCAATTTTCAAAAAACTTTTCGGCCGTCTTATTTTTTTGACTTTGGATTTGTGATCGGCCACATAAGACACCTCCGTATCCAAGATTTCACATTCGTACGTCAATTTTCAAAAAATCCTTCGGCCATTTTGTTTTCTTCTGACATTTGAATCAGTGATGGGCGACCGTAAAAACTCCCAAGTGCCTAATTTTACTTTTAATCAAAAGAGAGAGAAATTGATTTCAGCCAGCTACGCCCACTGTGCACGTTTGCGTAATCGTTTAAATAGAATTATGTCATAAGGGCACATAAATGTTAAAAGCAATCTTTTTCCCTATTAAGGAAACTGTGCGTGCGCGTTCTGGAATTAACGTATTTTAATAATTCAAATATGTATATAATCATTAACCGAACAATCAACCTGTATATCTATAGAAATGCTAAGTCAAGCGGGTGCATTATGTCGAGATTAAGATGCCGAACTCGTCGGGCCGGATACATTAATCTGATATTTTTCGCCCGACCGTAGTACATTGAATCACATGCACATTGAATCTGTGACGTATTTCGGCCATTTTTCTTACCAAATCCACGTGCAAACGAATTAGAAAGTGCTCATGCCCTTGGTTGCGTGCGTCTGTCGACTCGAAATAAGCATGTAGAAGATGCCGAAAAGCCCGTTTGTTAAAACCGCGGGTCTTGTTGGACCCTCGCGACCTTCACAATTTCGTATTTCACGCTTAAATGTGAATATGCGGATACCACTCAGTTTGTCTGTCAGTTTGACGTTTCTAGCGATTTTCAACGTGTTTCACGTGAATTTTCCATGCGCCGCGCCGTTTGTCAGAATTTGTGCGCCACGCCCGAAGGCCGACTTTTGCACGCTCCTCTCTTGGACGGCGGATATCTCTGCACGCGCACCGAAAAAAAGGAAAATCTCTCCGTCGATGGTTAGTTTAATGTCACAGGTACGTACACGCGCCGAGACGGCCTTTAATTCCGCGTATCCAGGGACGAGTACTGCGCCTAAATTCACCAATTTCAAGTCGATTTTGAGCCGTCCGATCGGTAACCATGGTGATTCGGTTAAGCCGTCTTTTCCCAAGAAATTAACACGAAACGGCCGCTCGCTTTTATAGAGTATAACTAGCTCTAACGTCCGCTTACAGCGGGTCCTCCGCTTACAACGGGCCCTCCGCTTACACCGGGTCCTCCGCGTACAGCGGGTCCGTCAATCTCTTTTAGTTGGAATCGCTTTTTTCGCGTCCGCTTACAGCTTTCTCATAGTTTCCTGTAAAAAGCAATCACTGTCATGACGCCTTTCAGAATGTCCGATTTTATTAACTTTTGACGCACGCCTGTATTTACATTTATTTCGTGAAACCAATTCCATATTTTCTTTAAAATTCTTCTCGAAAGGTTTTTTACACAAACCGGCACATACTCAAGAGCGAGAAAGATAAATTTATGTTAAACATAAGTCATGTTAATGTATCCAAAGAAACAATGAGCTCAAAGAGCACAACATTTTTATCGAGACAGTTTACAATACTATTTTGATGTGATATTGGAAAAGCATGTCAACCTTTTTGAAATCCACTATCGTTAATAAAGGAGCACAAAATAATAATAAAAGTAAAAAGTCCGAGTTTTAAATTGAAGCGCCTTTCCAGTAAAAAGCGACCACTGGGATGACGCTTTTTAGAATGTCCAGTTTTATACACCTTTGAAGCACCCCTGTATATACATATATTTTGTGAAGCGAATTGTATATTCTATTTAAAATTCTTCTCGAACTGTTTTTAACACAAACCGGTACACACTCAAGAGCGAGAAAGGTAATTTAATTTTAAACATAAGTCATGTTAAGGTATCCAAAAGCACAATGAGATCAAAAAGCACAACATGTTCATTAAGACAGTTTACAATCCTTTTTTGATGTGACAGTGTACAGCCTGTCAACCTTTTCAAAATCCACTATCGTTAATAAAGGAGCACGAAATAATAATAAAAGTAAAAAGCCCAAGTTTTAAATTTAAGCCCTATTGAAGCGCCTTTCCTGTAAAAAAAAGGCTTTTTAGAATGTCCACTTTTATAAACTTTTGAAGCACCCCTGTATATACATATATTTTGTTAAGCAAATAGGATATTTTATTTAAAATTCTTCTCGAACTGTTTTTGACATAAACCTGTACACACTCAAGAGCGAGAAAGGTAATTTAATGTTAAACATAAGTCATGTTAAAGTATCCAAAGACACAATGAACTCAAAGAGCGCAACATTTTTCTTAAGACAGTTTAAAATACTATTTTGATGTGAAAGTGTAAAAGCCTCACAACCTTTTCGAAATCCACTATCGTTAATAAAAGAGCACAAAATAAAAATAAAAACAGAAAGCCCAAGTTTTAAATTGAAGCGCCTTTCCTGTAAAAGGCGATGACTGGCATGACGCTTTTTAAAATATCCACTCTTATAAACTTTCGAAACACCCCTGTATACACATATATTTTGTTAAGCCAATAGGATATTTTATTTAAAATTCTTGTCGAACTGTTTTTGACACAAACCGGTACACACTCAAGAGCGAGAAAGGTAATTTAATGTTACAACGACACAATAAGATAAAAAAGCGCAACATTTTTATTAAGAAAGTTTACAATACTATTTTGATCCGAAAGTGTAAAATCCTGTCAACCTTTTCGAAATCCACTATCGTTAATAAAAGGGCACAAAACAATAATAAAAGTAGAAAGGCCAAGTTTTAAATTTGGAGCCCAATTGAAGCGCTTTTCCTGTAAAAAGCGATCACTGGCATGACGATTTTTAGAATGTCCACTTTTATAAATTTTGAAGCACTCCTCATACATTAATTTTGTGAAGCCAAATGTATATTTTATTTAAAATTCTTTTCGAATTGCTTTTTACACAAACCGGTACACACTCAAGAGCAAGAAAGGTAGTTTATGTTAAAATATCCAAAGACACAATAAGATCAAAAAGCGCAACATTTTTATTATGACTGTTTACAATACTATTTTGATGTGAAGTGTAAAAGCCTGTCAACCTTTTCGAAATCCACTCTCGTTCATAAAAGGGCACAAAACAATAATAAAAGTAGAAAGCCCAAGTTTTAAATGTAAGCCCTATTTAAGCGCCTCTCCTGTAAAAGGCGATCACTGGCATGACGCTTTTTAGAATGTCCACTTTAATAAACATTTGAAACACCTCTGTACATACATAAATTTTGTGAAGCCAATTGTATATTTTATTTAAATTATATCGTCGTAGATAAGTGATTGTGAAATACCAACAGTAGTTTGCTCTTTTAATTGCATTCATAAAAAGAAATACACACAATAATATCAGTGGTAGGTATTACAATATATAATTTATTGGAAATTGAATGAAATTTAACATGCAAACCTAATCAGATATACTTTATACTTGTCAGCGAAGTAAGAGTTTCAGTTGCTGTGCTTGCTGCGGGTTGTGCATAGTGTTTGGTTGGATTCCTAAATGCACTAATGATTAGCAAAATAAAATTTACGTAGTATATGCTAGTAGTAATTCTAGTTAGTAAAATACCTGTATGCAATGCCCGTTAAATTACCTAATGGATGCATACTTCCTAGGCCCTGTAGTATTTTTAGCAAACGATAGTTACTATTAGATATTTGGATGTGTACATAGCAGTCACCCTTTATTAAGATGTAAACAGATCAGTGTTAGTGTTGTCAATCGGAATGAATTTATATTTCTATAGATGTTGTCCATATTTAACCCAACATTTCTTTTTGTAATTTCGACTTCGGATTTGTGTACAGCGACCCCAAAACCCTCCTTATACCAACCAATTTTTACCCAAATCTGAGGACGTTTTGAAGAACCTTGCCGCCATAAGAGATCCGTCATTTTGTTTTTTGAAATGTTGACTTTAAATTTGTGATCAGCGACCCCAACAACCCCCCATATGCCTATTTCAGCTATGGTTAAAATACAATAAACACATTAATTTATCGATAATAATTTTTGTAGTGCTTAGGGGTAGATTGCAGCCCCTTGAACGGCGTGCAGGCGATTATTTTGGTGGTTGTAATGTGAAATATAAATGTTTCTCTACTTCTGCTATGGTTAGTAGTAGATAAGCATTTTATTTAACCCCTAATATAAGTTTTAGTGAAATAAGGTGGTTGAGTTCATCCCTTTTTGGTAGTGCGTAGGCGATTATGTTGGTGACTGTGATGTGAAATATTAATATGTTATATATAGTTAAAAATTGATAAACATTTTTATTTAGCACCAATGTAATTTTTAGTGCTTACGGGTAAATTGCACTCTGTCGAACAGCGTGCAAGAGGTTATTTTGGGTTTTTGATGTGAGATATAAATGTTTCTCAACTAAGCTGTGGCTATAATTCGATAAATAAAGCAGTTTAACAGTCATCATTTTTTTAGTGCCTTAGGGGTAGATTGAACCCGCTTAAATGGCATGTAAAGAGTTTATATTGGTGGTAGTACTATAACATATGAATGTTTTTATGCTTCTACTATGGTTAGAAGTCGATAAGCATTTTAATTTAGCACAAAATAAATTTTTAGTGATTTTGGACAGAGATTATTTTGGTGGTCGTGACGTGAGATATTAACGTGTCTAGTTCTGCTGTGATTAGAAATCAAGTTACTGATTGACACATTAAAATTAAGACATATTGTACGTGAGCGTGTAGCATTAGTGATCAAGGGTGGCTGCATGATATATAACGAAATTGTGCGTTTTTAATGACCACGTGCAAATCATTCACCTCCTAATGAATCCCCTTTTCACCATAAATTTAATGTACCTACTTTTTACCTTTTTTTAAAACCAATTTTTAGTTATTTTATCTATAGTCTTTTATATACGTTACAATTAGATTAATATTTATATATGCTCGTACACATGCTACTTTTATATTTTCTAAATTATTGGTATCTCTTAACTCCAAAATTTGAAAATGTCAACCTGAAGAAATTCAAGCAAGGACGTGTAAACGGCAAAAGTTACTTTGAGTCTCATAAGATTGAATTTATATACGTTCCTTATATTTTCTATTATTACATATGACCTGTAAAAAAAGTTATTTATTATACAAGGGAAAGAAGTATTAGATTTTAGCTCGAGATAATGACAAAATACCGAGAGCTAAAATCTAATGTTTTTTCTCGTGTATAATGCACTATTTTTTTCCGTGACAGGAAAAACGAAGATTTAATAATGATAGAAAAGACTCAGAAAATCAATCGATGTGACATTTGAAGTTTTAAATTAGTAGGCTGTTGTACTTATAGCAGCATTACACCTGCGTTGCTAAGGAAACCTGTAAATTATTCAAATATTTGTCAATTTAATTTTGTGTTTGGTTTTAAAAATTTGCGAACTTAGGTTGATTTTTAGTTATTTTGATTGGAAGGTGAAACAGAAATGCAGTTCTTTCTCGGAGACGGTGCCATTGGCATACATAAGTAAATGCAACTTTTTGTATAATAAAATATATTAAAATTAAATGTCCGTGTTCTTACATATCCGAAAGAAAAAGTACTAATTTTTTTCCTGGGGAAAAAAATGAGTACTTTTTTTCTCGGCTTATAAAATGACATTTTGTTACCTATTAAGAAAAATAAAATGTCAAACTTTTCCCGTCACAGAGAAAAAGTTATAAAAATACATTCGAGTCGTCTTGGCAACGGACTCGGCAAAAGTACGAACTAAAGACGACGATTCAATACCACTACACATTTCGATTGGCCGGAACAATTTCAAAATGAAAAATTTAAGGTAATTAATCAATATTTCTGGATGTATATCGTCCCATAGTAAAATACTATTACATGAAAGCCAGTTACAAATTAAATATTATAAATAAAGGTATTAAATATTACTTTCCTACACCTATATTTTACATAACATTTGGCTGTACTGTTTTAAAATGTTTAGATGACAATTATAACAAACGTCAACAAATAATTATAACAAATGTCAAAAGGTGTACAAATATTATTATTTATGACAGTCCTGAAATGTATTTTGCAGGTTATATTACATGACAGGTAAAATTTTGCAACATCTAAAATTTGACGTCATTTTAATTTAGTGGCGCATGTCGGTTGCGAGAGCGACTGAACTATAGGAACAGTTTGTTGAAAAAGAAAAGACTTGCATCTGCGGTCATAAACTGTATTATCAATTATATTGTAACAGTATAAGATATTGCAATTTCAACTGCCATATTTCAGACAATTTAACTTGCACCAAATGTATGTAGGATGAATAAGGCCAAAAACTTTGATTGAAAAATCATATCCCAACTGTTTACTAAAAACTATACGTTTTAAAAGATTCTTTGTCTAAATTTCTTAAATCAAAGAGGGTTGATTGGGAAAACTGTTTCCATAATTTTGACTTACAAAATGTTATGTTCTGGAGGAATCGGTGCGATCTTTGTAGTGCCAATTATAATTATTATTTTTAAAAGTTAACTACACGTTAACGAACACACTATTCATCCGAACCCAATTAAATCGAGAGTACTTTATACAGTGTCTGCATAAGCACCTGCCAGCTTCTGTAGAATTTCTTCAATGTTTTCAATTTCACATGTAACTTTTAAATGTAATTTTAATATGTTAATGACATATCAGGGTGTCTAAAATATATTCATCTAAAATTAAGTTTTAATAAGGTGCTGTTAAAAGCAATTACAAAGAAGAAAAGAGCAAGCGCAATCATAAATTTTTACAAATACTTAGAATTTTTAGCAACTGAGATAAAGTCCCGGAAATGTAACAGAATTAAAAAGCTTCCAAAACACAAATATTTCCTCAGTAAGCTAAAAGTTACACATATTCAATATTATGTTTTTATTTTTAAGTACACTGTTAATTTCATGTATAAAAGAAGCAATACGATTACTAAATCACTAATAAAAATAATTATTAATTACAAATGCATAAGAAAACATAATCGCAGTCAATACTAATAAAAATCCAAATCTCCTAGGTTATGCGCACGTGTAAGTAATCCCAATTACTGTTTAATATTTTATCAGGTTAGGTAAAACACCGGTTAATACATCTTCATTTAATAACGTTCTTAATCAGTGATTAGCGCTAATCGGTGTTGGAAACACATACTAACCGGTATTTTAATCAATGGTTAGCGCCAACCGGTTTTTGCAAAAACGTACTGTCCCGTATTTTATTTAATGAGTATGCTGATCTTCATTTTAATCGGAATTGGGAAAACCGGCCCTTAGTTGAACTTAATCAACTAATACAGTGCAATAATATAAATAATTAAAAGTACGTCTAAATTTGCCGTTGTAGTTGTTAGGGCGTTTTAATGTTGAAGGTTACATTCAAATATTATGTCAACTTTAAATAAACATGCGAAGATATTGCAAAATTTTACCTGTCAAGTATCCTACCTACACATGCCATTTCGAGACTTATAAATACACCTTTTGACATTAATCATAATAACCTTTTGAAGTTTGTCATCCAAGCAACACAAATTTGTCTGCAATTACCGTTTCCGTAGAACGCGATCACTGTCATGACGCCTTTCAGAAAATCCGATTTTATAAACTTTTGAACCACTCCTGTATAAACATAAATTTAGTGATGCCGATCGTATATATTATTTAGAACTTTTCTTTACTTCTTTACACAAACCGTTACACAGAACACTGAAGAGCGAGAAGGATAATTTAATGTTAAACATAAATCATGTTAAAGTTACCAAGGAAGAATGTGCTCAGATCCAAGCACTTTTCGACGAACCTTTCCGCCATATTACATTTGCCATGTTGTTTTTTTGACATTTTGACTTTGGATTCGTCATCGGCGACCTAAGACAACCCCGCATCTAAAATTTCACATTCATACGTCAATTTTCAAGAAAACTTCCGCCATTTTGTTTTTTTTTGACATTTTGACTTTGGATTCGTGATCGGCGACCTAAGACAACCCCGCATCTAAAATTTCACATTCATACGTCAATTTTCAAAAAAACTTCCGCCATTTTGTTTTTTTTTGACATTTTGACTTTGGATTCGTAATCGGCGACCTGAGACATCCCCGTATGTAAAATTTCACATTCATGTGCCAATTTTCAAAAAAACTTCCGCCATTTTGTTTTTTTTGACATTTTGACTTTGGATTCGTGATCGGCGACCTAAGACAACCCCGCATCTAAAATTTCACAGTCATACGTCAATTTTCAAAAAAACTTCCGCCATTTTGTTTTTTTTTGACATTTTGACTTTGGATTCGTGATCGGCGACCTAAGACAACCCCGCATCTAAAATTTCACATTCATACGTCAATTTTCAAAAAAACTTCCGCCATTTTGTTTTTTTTTGACATTTTGACTTTGGATTCGTCATCGGCGACCTAAGACAACCCCGCCTCTAAAATTTCACATTCATACGTCAATTTTCAAGAAAACTTCCGCAATTTTGTTTTTTTTGACATTTTGACTTTGGATTCGTGATCGGCGACCTAAGACAACCCCGCATCTAAAATTTCACATTCGTACGTCAATTTTCAAAAAATCTTCCGCCATTTTTTTTTTTTGACATTTTGACTTTGGATTTGTGATCGGCGTCCGCACACACCGCCGTATCTAAAATTTCGCTTTCATACGTCAATTTTCAAAAAACTCTTCGGCCTTTTATTTTTTTTAGTCATTTTGACTTTGGATTTGTGATTGGCGTCAATTTAGAATTAGTGACGGGCGACCGTAAAAACTCCCGAGTGCCCAGTTTTATTTTTAATCGGAAGAGAGAGAAATTGATTTCAGCCAGCTCCGCCCACCGTGCACGTAATCGTTTAAGTAAAATTATTTCGTAGGGGCACATGAATGACGAAAGCCTACCTTTTCCCCTTTGAGAAAATACGCGTTCTGAAATTTACGTATTTTAATTCAAATCATTATTAAAATATTACTCGACAACACCTGTATAGATGAAAATATTTAATTCAAGCGGGACCGCTATGTATTGTGTGGACATGCCGAACATTCGCCGGACCGTAATATATTGACCGGCAGTGCACGTGAGCATCTGATTATATTTTTCGCGCGTCCGGAATGCATTGATATCTGTGCATATTGAATCGGCCATTTTTCTGACCAAAATTCACCCGCAAACGAACTTCAAAGTGTTCATGCCCTTGGTTCCGTGCGACTTTCGATTCGAAATAAGTATGCGAAAGGTCCCCAGAAGTCGGTTCTTTAACTCCTCGGGTCTGGTTGGACCCTCGCGACCTTCAAAATTTCGTATTTCACGCTTAAATGTGAATATGCAGATACCACTCAGTTTGCCTGTCAGTTTGACGTTTCTAGCGATTTTTAACGTGTTTCACGTGAATTTTCCATCCGCCGCGCCGTTTGTCGGAATTTGTTCGCCACGCCCGAACGCCGACTTTTGCACGCTCCTCTCTTGGACGGCGGATATCTCTGCACGCGCACCGAAAAAAAGGAAAATCTCTCCGTCGATGGTTAGTTTAATGTCACCGGTACGTACACGCGCCGAGACGGCCTTTAATTCCGCGTATCCAGGGACGAGTACTGCGCCTAAATTCACCAATTTCAAGTCGATTTTGAGCCGTCCGATCGGTAACCATGGTGATTCGGTTAAGCCGTCTTTTCTCAAGAAATTAACACGAAACGGCCGCTCGCTTTTATAGAGTATAACTAGCTCTAACGTCCGCTTACAGCGGGTCCTCCGCTTACAACGGGTCCTCCGCTTACAACGGGTCCTCCGCTTACAGCGGGTCCGTCAATATCTTTTAGTTGAAATCGCTTTTTTCGCGTCCGCTTACAGCTTTTTCATTGTTTCTTGTAAAAAGCAATCACTGTCATGACGCCTTTTAAAATGTCCGATTTTATTAACTTTTGACGCACCCCTGTATATACATATATTTCGTGAAGGCAATAGTATATTTTCTTTAAAATTCTTCTTGAACGGTTTTTTACATAAACCGGAACACACTCAAGAGCGAGAAATGTAAATTTATGTTAAACATAAGTCATGTTAATGTATCCAAAGAAACAATGAGCTCAAAGAGCACATCATTTTCATCGAGACAGTTTACAATACCATTTTGATGTGATAGTGGAAAAGCATTGTCAACCTTTTCGAAGTCTACTGTCGTTAAGAAAAAAGCACAAAATAATAATAAAAGTAAGAAGCCCAAGTTTTAAATTTAAGCTCTATTGAAGCGCATTTCCTGTAAAAAACGCTTTTTAGAATGTCCACTTTTATAAACTTTTGAAGCACCCCTGTGTATACATATATTTTGTTAAGCCTATAGGATATTTTATTTAAAATTCTTCTCGAACTGTTTTTGCCATAAATTGGTACACACTCAAGAGCGAGAAAGGTAATTTAATGTTAAACATAAGTCATTTTAAAGTATCCAAAGACACAATGAGATCAAAAAGCGCAACATTTTTATTAAGACGTGTACAATATTATTTTGATGTGAAAGTGTAAAAGCCTGTCAACTTTTTTGAAATCCGCTATCGTTAATAAAGGAGCACAAAATAATAATAAAAGTAAAAAGCCCAAGTTTTAAATTAAAGCGCCTTTCCAGTAAAAAGCGATCACTGGCATGACACTTTTTAGAATGTCCAGTTTTATACACATTTGAAGCACCCCTGTATATACACATATTTTGTGAAGACAATTGTATATTTTATTTAAAATTCTTCTCGAACTATTTTTAACACAAACCGGTACACACTCAAGAGCGAGAAAAGTAATTTGATTTTAAACATAAGTCATATTAAGGTATTCAAAAGCACAATGAGATCAAAAAGCCCAACATGTTCATTAAGACAGTTTACAATACTATCTTGATGTGAAAGTGTAAAGCCTGTCAACCTTTTCAAAATCTACTACCGTTAATAAAGGAGCACGAAATAATAAAAAAATAAAAAGCCCCAAGTTTTAAATTTAAGCCCTATTGAAGCGCCTTTCCTGTAAAAAAAGGCTTTTTAGAATTTCCACTTTCATAAACTTTTGAAGCACCCCTGTGTATACATATATTTTGTTAAGCCAATAGGATATTTTATTTAAAATTCTTCTCGAACTGTTTCTAACACAAACCGGTACACACTCAAGAGCGAGAAAGGTAATTTAATGTTAAGCATAAGTCATTTTAAAGTATCCAAAGACACAATGAGATCAAAAAGCGCAACATTTTTATTAAAACAGTGTACAATACTATTTTGATGTGAAAGTGTAAAGCCTGTCAACCTTTCCAAAATCCACTATCGTTAATAAAGGAGCACAAAACACTAATAAAAGTAGAAAGCCCAAGTTTTAAATGTGAGCCCTATTAAAGCGCCTCTCCTATAAAGGCGATCACTGCCATGCCGCTTTTTAGAATGTCCTCTTTTATAAACTTTTGAAATACCCCTGTACATACATAAATTTTGTGAAGCCAATTGTATATTTTATTTAAAATTCTTCTCGAATTGTTTTTTACACAAACTGGTACACACTCCAGAGCGAGAAATGAAATTTAATGTTAAACATAAGTCATGTTAAAGTATCCAAAGACACAATGACCTCCAAAAGCGCAACGTTTTTATTAATACAGTTTACAATACTATTTTGATGCGAAATTGTAAAAGCCTGTCAACCTTTTCGAAATGGACTATCGTTAATAAAGGAGCACAAAATAATAATAAAAGTAAAAAGCCCAAGTTTTAAATTTAAGCCCTATTAAAGCGACTTTCCTGTAAAAAGAGGCTATTTAGAATGTCTACTTTTATAAACTTTTGAAGCACCCCTGTATATACATATATTTTGTTAAGCCAATAGGATATTTTATTTAAAATTCTTCTCGAACTGTTTTTGACATAAACCGGTACATACTCAAGAGCGAGAAACGTAATTTAATGCTAAACATAAGTCATGTTAAAGTATCCAAAGACACAATGAGATCAAAAAGCGCAACATTTTTATTAAAACAGCGTACAATACTATTTTGATGTGAAAGTGTAAAAGCCTGTCAACCTTTTTGAAACCCACTATCGTTAATAAAGGAGCACAAAATAATAATAAAAGTAAAAAGCCCAAGTATTAAATTGAAGCGGCTCTCCTGTAAAAAGCGATCACTGGCATGAGGTTTGTTAGAATGTCCACTTTTATACACCTTTGAAGTACCCCTGTATATTCATATATTTTGTTAGGCCAATAGGACGTTTTATTTAAAATTCTTCTCGAACTGTTTTTAACACAAACCTGTACACACTCAAGAGCGAGAAAAGTAATTTAATTTAAAACATAAGTCATGTTAAGGTATCCAAAGACACAATGAGATCAAAAAGCCCAACATGTTCATTAAGACAGTTAACAATACTATTTTTATGTGAAAGTATAAAAGCCTGTCAACCTTTTCAAAATCCACTATCGATAATATAGGAGCACAAAATAATAATAAAAGTAAAAAGCCCAAGTTTTAAATGTAACCCCTATTGAAGCGCCTTTCCTGTAAAAGGCATTCACTGGCATGACGCTTTTTAGAATGTCCACTTTTATAAACTTTTGAAACACCTCTGTATACACATATATTTTGTTAATCCAATAGGATATTTTACATAAAATTCTTCTCGATCTGTTTTTGACACAAACAGACCCTCAGGGGCGAGAAAGGTAATTTAATGTTAAAGTATCCAAACACACAATGAGCACAAAAAGCGCAACATTTTCATCAAGACAGTTTACAATACTATTTTGATGCGAAAGTGTAAAAGTCTGTCAACCTTTTCGAAATCCACTATCGTTAATAAAAGAGTACAAAATAATAATAAAAGTAAAAAGCAATGGCGGCCCGTGATTTTTTGGGACGGGAGGGCACCGGGGGCCTGAGTGTTTAATATCAAAAATTAAGTATAGACAAAAAATAAACTCAATATGCTATTGAATTAACTTGTTTGAAAATAAAATCCATCCGCCGTTCCTTACGATCAGCAAAATGATTAACAACTCATTCTTTGAAATTTGGTGTTGATGTCAGTAATTGTTTTTCAATGGAACACATTGCTAAGGCACATTGTCTGCTTTCCCGCATGGTATTTCTAGAAAACGTTTTTATTCTCTTCAAAGTAGAAAAACACCGTTCACTTGATTTTTTCTATTTTGCACGCCCCGAGAGATTCGCAAAATAGCAGAAGACAAATTACAAATTCTTTCGCCAACATAGTCTCGACATATTATCAAAAACAAACTTTTTTAACAATTGTACTATTCAACCTTGGAAGTAAATTACAATAGTATCATCAGAAAACTTATCATCCAACTCTGCTTAACAATTTATCTTGTTAATTAGTAAACAAAATGTTAGCATGTGTGCTTTTTATTCTTTGTACAACTTCTATTGCACATGTTTGTTACATTAAAGGCTTACATTTTGACATTTAATTATAATTTGGTGCCATTTCTTTTTTGTTACCAACGTCAAAACAACAAAATTAGCGTGCGATAAAGAAATACTTTTGCAACCAAAACGGATGTCGTAAAGTGAACTTTATAGCACCGAATTAGTAAAAAGCATTTTGCACATTACACCCACACAACCAGTCTGATAAACTGTAAGAGCTTCTGTTGATTTCAAATTGTGATCTTCTAGTTTAATCAATAAATCTGGTCTAGGGAGACCTAGATTTTTTAATTCTGTCTTAATGTTACTAACGCAATTCATAGTTGCATTTGCACCGATAGAAATTACAACATACGCGCGCTACCTGCGCCAGTTTCATCGCTCGATTTCTAATACAGACGGGGCGGTCGCGCGAGATGCCCCGGAGCCTACGCCAGACTGCGATTTTTAAACACGCTGAAATGACTGACTGTTACTTTCAAAAACATATTATTTGTCATCAAATAAATCAGAAAAATTACATACAAATTAGGTATTTATAATTAATTTATCTGTTAAAAGAAATTTGTCACGGGGGGGGGGGCAGTACCCCGTTGCCCTCTCTGCAGCAGCCGCCACTGGTAAAAAGCCAAAGTTTTAAATGTAAACCCTATTGAAGCGCCTTGGCTGTAAAAAGCAATCACTCTCATGACGCTTTTTAGAATGTCCAATTTTTATAAACTTTTGAAGCACCTCTGTACATACATATATTTTGTGAAGCCAATAGGATATTCTATTTAAAATTCTTCTCGAACTGTTTTTGACACAAACCGGTACATACTCAAGAGCGAAAAAGGTAATTTAATGTTAAAGTATCCAAAGACACAATAAGATCAAAAAGCTCAACATTTTGATTAAGACTGTTTACAATACTATTTTGATCCGAAAGTGTAAAATCCTGTCAACCTTTTCGAAATCCACTATCGTTAATAAAAGAGCACAAAACAATAATAAAAGTAGAAAGCCCAAGTTTTAAATGTAAGCCCTATTAAAGCGCCTTTTCTGTAAAAAGCGATCAATCTCATGACACTTTTTAGAATGTCCAGTTTTATAAACTTTTGAAGCACCCCTGTACATACATAAATTTTGTGAAGCCAACTGTATATTTTATTTAAAATTCTTCTCGAATTGTTTTTTATACAAACCGGTACACACTCAAGAGCGAGGAAGGTAATAAATATTTTCTAAATTATTGGTATCTCCTAACTCCAAAATTTGAAAATGTCAACCTGAAGAAATTCAAGCAAGGACGTGTAAACGGCAAAAGTTACTTTGGGTCTCATAACATTGCATTTATATACGTTCCTTATATTTTCTATTATTACATATGACCTGTAAAAAAAGTTATTTATTATACAAGGGAAAGAAGTATTAGAGTTTAGCTCGAGATAATGACAAAATACCGTGAGCTAAAATCTAACGCTTTTTCCCGTGTATAATACACTATTTTTTTCTGTGACAGGAAAAACGACGATTTTATAATGATAAAGAAGACTCAGAAAATCAATCGATGTGACATTTGAAGTTTTAAATTGGTAGGCTGTTGTACTTATAGCAGCATTACACCTGCGTTGCTAAGGAAACCTGTAAAGTATTCATATATTTGTCAATTTAATTTAGTGTTTGGTTTTAAAAATTTGCGAATTTAGGTTGATTTTTACTTATTTTGATTGGAAGGTGAAAAAGAAATGTAGTTCTTTTCCGGAGACGGTGCTATTGGCATACATAAGTAAATGCAACTTTTTGTATAATAAAATATATTAAAATTAAATGTCAGTGTTCTTACATATCCGAAAAAAAAGTACTAATTTTTTTGGAAAAAAATGAGTACTTTTTTTCTCGGCTTATAAAGTGACATTTTGTTACCTGTTAAGAAAGATAAAATGTCAAACTTTTCCAGTCACAGAAAAAAAGTTATAAAAATACAGTCGAGTCGTCTTGGCAACGGACTCGGCAAAAGTACGAACTAAAGACGACGCGACGATTCAATACCACTACAAATTTTGATTGGCCGGAACAATTTCAAAAAGATAAATTTGAAGTAATTAATCAATATTTCAGGATGTATACCTTCCCATGGTAAAATACTATTACATGAAAGCCAGTTACAAATTAAATATTATAAATAAAGGTATTAAATATTACTTTCCCACACCTATATTTTACATAACATTTGGCTGTACTGTTTTAAAATGTTTAGATGACAATTATAACAAATGTCAAAAGGTGTACAAATATTATTATTTATGACAGTCCTGAAATGTATTTTGTAGGTTATATTACATGACAGGTAAAATTTTGCAACATCTAATATTTGACGTCATTTTAATTTAGTAGCGCATGTCAGTTGAGAGAGCGACTGAACTATAGGAACAGTTTGTTGAAAAAGAAAAGACTTGCATCTGCGGTCATAAACTATATTATCAATTATATTCTAACAGTATAAGATATTGCAATTTCAACTGCCATATTTCAGACAATTTAACTTGCACCAAATTTCTGTAGGATGAATAAGGCCAGAAACTTTGATTGAAAGATCATGTCCCAACTGTTTACTAAAAACTATACGTTTTAACAGGTTCTTTGTCTAAATTTCCTAAATCAAAGAGGGTTGATTGAGAAAACCGTGTTTCCATAATTTGGACTTACAAAATGTTATGTTCTGGAGGAATCGGTGCGATCTTTGTAGTGCCAATTATAATTATTATTTTAAAATTTAACTACACGTTAACGAACACACTATTCATCCGAACCCAATTAAATCGAGAGTACTTTATACAGTGTTTGCATAAGCACCTGCCAGCTTCTGTAGAATTTCTTCAATGTTTTCAATTTCACATGTAACTTTTATATGTAGTTTTAATATGTTAATGGCATATCAGAGTGAGTCTAAAATATATTCATCTAAAATTATAAATTTTTACAAATACTTAGAATTTTTAGCAACTGAGATAAAGTCCCGGAAATGTAACAGAATTAAAAAGCTTCCAAAACACAAATATTTCCGTAGAGAGCTAAAAGTTACACATATTCAATATTATGTTTTCATTTTAAGTATACTGTTAATTTCATGTATAGAAGAAGCAATACAATTACTAAATCACTAATAAAAATAATTATTATTTACAAATGCACAAGATAACATAATCCCAGTCAATACTAATAAAAATCCAAATCTCCTAGGTTATGCGCACGTGTAAGTAATCCCAATTACTGTTTAATATTTTATCAGGTTTGGTAAAACACCGGTTAAAATATCTTCATGTAATAACGTTCTTAGTCAATGATTAGCGCCAACCGGTTTTTGCAAAAATGTATTATTCCGTATTTTATTTAATGAGTACGCTAATCGGCATTTTAATCGGAATTGGAAAAACCGGCCCTTAATTGAACTTAATCAACTAATACAGTGCAATAATATAAATAATTAAAAATACGTCTAAATTTGCCGTTGTAGTTGTTAGGGCGTTTTAATGTGGAAGGTTACATTCAAATATTATGTCAACTTTAAATAAACATGCGCCAATAATTTACGGACATTAAATTTGAGATATTGCAAAATTTTACCTGTCAAGTATCCTACTTACACATGCCATTTCGAGACTTATAAATACACCTTTTGACATTAATCATAATAACCTTTTGAAGTTTGTCATCCAAGCAACACAAATTTGTCTGCAATTACCGTTTCCCGTAGAACGCGATCACTGTCATGACGCTTTTTAGAAAGTCCGATTTTATAAACTTTTGAACAAGTCCTGTATATACATAAATTTAGTGGTGCCAATCGTATATATTATTTAGAACACTGAAGAGCGAGAAGGATAATTTAATGTTAAACATAAATCATGTTAAAGTTACCAAGGAAGAATGTGCTCAGATCGAAGCACTTTTCGACGAACCTTTCCACCATATTACATTTGCCATGTTGTTTTTTTGACATTTTGACTTTGGATTCGTGATCGACGACCTGAGACACCCCCGTATCTAAAATTTCACATTCATACGCCAATTTTCAAAAAGACTTCCGCCATTTTGTTTTTTTTTGACGTTTTGACTTTGGATTCGTGATCGGCGACCTAAGACAACCCCGCATCTAAAATTTCACATTCGTACGTCAATTTTCAAAAACACTTCCGCCATTTTGTTTTTTTTGACATTTTGACTTTGGATTCGTGATCGGCGACCTAAGACAACCCCGCATCTAAAATTTCACATTCATACGTCAATTTTCAAAAAAACTTCCGCCATTTTGTTTTTTTTGACATTTTGACTTTGGATTTGTGATCGGCATCCGCACACAGCGCCGTATCTAAAATTTCACATTCATACGTCAATTTTCAAAAAAATTCCGCCATTTTGGTTTTTTTTTGACATTTTGACTTTGGATTCGAGATCGGCGTTCGCAGACACCCCCGTATCTAAAATTTGACATTCGTACGTCAATTTTCAAAAAATCTTCCTCCATTTTGTTTTTTTTTGACATTTTGACTATGGATTGGTGATCGGCGTCCGCAGACATACCCGTATCTAAAATTTCGCATTCATACGTCAATTTTCAAAAAATCTTCGGCCATTTTTTTTTTTACTTTTAATCAGAATAGAGAGAAATTGATTTCAGCCAACTCCGCCCACCGTGCACGTTTGCGTAATCGTTTCAATAAAATTATTTCGTAGAGGCACATGAATGTCGAAAGCAATCCTCACCCTTTTCCCCTTTGAGGAAATACGCGTTCTGAAATTTACGTATTTTAATTCAAAATATTACTCGACAACACCTGTATAGATGAAAGGTATTAAATCAAGCGGGACAGCTATGTATTTTATGGACATGTCGAATATTCGCCGGACCGTAACATATTGACCGGCAGTGCACGTGAGAATCTGATTTTATTTTTCGCCCGTCCGGAATGCATTGATATCTGTGCATATTGAATCGGCCATTTTTCTCACAAAATCCACCCGCAAACGAACTTCAAAGTGTTCATGCCCTTGGTTGCGTGCGACCGTCGACTCGAAATAAGCATGTAGAAGGTCCCCAGAAGTCGGTTCGTTAAGTCCCCGGGTCCTGTTGGACCCTCGCGACCTTCAAAATTTCGTATTTCACGCTTAAAGGTAAATATGCGGATACCACTCAGTTTGCCTGTCAGTTTGACGTTTCTAGCGATTTTCAACGTGTTTCACGTGAATTTTCCATCCGCCGCGCCGTTTGTCAGAATTTGTTCGCCACGCCCGAACGACGAGTTTTGCACGCTCCTCTCTCGGACGGCGGATATCTCTGCACGCGCACCGAAAAAAAGGAAAATCTCTCCGTCGATGGTTAGTTTAATGTCACCGGTACGTACACGCGCCGAGACGGCCTTTAATTCCGCGTATCCAGGGACGAGTACTGCGCCTAAATTCACCAATTTCAAGTCGATTTTGAGCCGTCCGATCGGTAACCATGGTGATGCGGTTAAGCCGTCTTTTCTCAAGAAATTAACACGAAACGGCCGCTCGCTTTTAGTATGTATAACTAGCTCTAACGTCCGCTTACAGCGGGTCCTCCGCTTACAACGGGTCCTCCGCTTACAGCGGGTCCGTCAATCTCTTTTAGTTGGAATCGCTTTTTTCGCGTCCGCTTACAGCTTTTCCATAGTTTCCTGTAAAAAGCAATCGCTGTCATGACGCCTTTTAGAATGTCCGGTTTTATTAACTTTTGACGCACCCCTATATTTCGTGAAGCCAATAGTATATTTTCTTTAAAATTCTTCTCGAACGGTTTTTTACACAAACCGGTACACACTCAAGAGCGAGAAAAGTAAATTTATGTTAAACATAAGTCATGTTAATGTATCCAAAGAAACAAAGAGCTCAAAGAGCACAACATTTTCATCGAGGTAGTTTACAATACTATTTTGATGTGATAGTGGAAAAGTATGTCAACCTCGTCGAAGTCTACTGTCGTTAAGAAAAAAGCACAAAATGATAATAAAAGTAAGAATCCCAAGTTTTAAATTTAAGCCCTATTGAAGCGCCTTTCCTGTAAAAAACGCTTTTTAAAATGTTCACTTTTACAAACTTTTGAAGCACCCCTGTATATATATATATTTTGTTAAGCCAATAGGATATTTTATTTAAAATTCTTCTCGATCTGTTTTTGGCATAAATCGGTACACACTCAAAAGCGAGAAAGGTAATTTAATGTTAAACATAAGTCATGTTAAAGTATCCAAAGACACAATGAGATCAAAAAGCGCAACATTTTTATTAAGACAGTGTACAATACTATTTTGATGTGAAAGTGTAAAAGCCTGTCAACCTTTTTGAAATCCACTATCGTTAATAAAGGAGCACAAAATAATAATAAAAGTAAAAAGCCCAAGTTTTAAATTGATGGGCCTTTCCAGTAAAAAGCGATCACTGGCATGACTCTTGTAGAATGTCCAGCTTTATACACCTTTGAAGCACCCCTTTATATACATATATTTTGTGAAGCCAATTGTGTATTTTATTTAAAATTCTTCTCGAACTGTTTTTAACACAAACCGGTACACACTCAAGAGCGAGAACGGTAATTTAATTTTAAACAAGTCATGTTAAGGTATCCAAAGACACAATGAGATCAAAAAGCCCAACCTGTTCATTAAGACAGTTTGCAATACTATTTTGATGTGAAAGTATAAAAGCCTGTCAATCTTTTCAAAATCCACTATCGTTAATAAAGGAGCACGAAATAATAATAAAGTAAAAAGCCCAAGTTTTAAATTTAAGCCCTATTGAAGCGCCTTTCCTGTAAAAAGAGGCTTTTTAGAATGTCTACTTTTATAAACTTTCGAAGCACCCCTGTATATACATATATTTTGTTAAGCCAATAGGATATTTTATTTAAAATTCTTCTCGTACTGTTTTTGACATAAACCGGTACACACTCAAGAGCGAGAAAGATAATTTAATGTTAAACATGAGTCAGGTTAAAGTATCCAAAGACACAATGAGATCAAAAAGCGTAACATTTTCATTAAGACGGTGTACAATACTATTTTGATGTGATAGTCTAGAAGCCTGTCAATCTGTTTGAAATCCACTATCGTTAATAAAGGAGCACAAGATAATAATAAAAGTAAAAAGCCCAAGTATTAAATTGAAGCGCCTGTCCTGTAAAAAGAGATCACTGACATGACGCTTGTTAGAATGTCCACTTTTATACACCTTTGAAGTACCCCTGTGTATTCATATATTTTGTTAGGCCAATAGGACGTTTTATTTAAAATTCTTATCGAACTGTTTTTAACACAAACCGGAACACACTCAAGAGCGAGAAAAGTAATTTAATTTTAAACAAGTCATGTTAAGGTATCCAAAAACACAATGAGATCAAAAAGCCCAACCTGTTCATTAAGACAGTTTACAATACTATTTTGATGTGAAAGTATAAAAGCCTGTCAACCTTTTCAAAATCCACTAACGTTAATAAAGGAGCACAAAATAATAATAAAAATAAAAAGCCCAAGTTTTAAATGTAAGCCCTATTGAGACGCCTTTCCTGCAAAAGGCGATCACTGACATGACGCTTTTTAGAATGTCAACTTTAATAAACTTTTGAAGCACCCCTGAATATACATTAATTTTGTGAAGCCAATTCTATATTTTATTTAAAATTCTTTTTGAATTGCTTTTTACACAAACCGGTACACACTCAAGAGCGAGAAAGGTAGTTCATGTTAAAATATCCAAAGACACAATAAGATCAAAAAGCGCAACATTTTTATTATAAGACAGTTTACAATACTATTGTGATGCGAAAGTGTAAAAGCTTTGCAACCTTTTCGAAATCCACTATCGTTAATAAAAGAGCACAAAACAATAATAAAAGTAGAAAGCCCAAGTTTTAAATGTAAGCCCTATTAAAGCGCCTCTCCTGTAAAAGGCGATCACTGGCATGACGCTTTTTAGAATGTCCACTTTTATAAACTTTTGAAACACCCCTGTACATACATAAATTTTGTGAAGCTAATTGTATATTTTATTTAAAATTCTTCTCGAATTGTTTTTTACACAGACCGGTACACACTCAAGAGCGAGAAAGGAAATTTAATGTTAAACATAAGTCATTTTAAAGTATCCAAAGACACAATGACCTCAAAAAGCGCAACATTTTTATTAAGACAGTTTACAATACTATTTTGATGCGAAAGTGTAAAAGCCTTTCAACCTTTTCGAAATCCACTATCGTCAATAAAAGAGCACAAAATAATAATAAAAGTAGAAAGCCCAAGTTTTAAATGTAGGCCCTATTAAAGCGCCTCTCCTGTAAAAGGCGATCACTGGCATGACGCTTTTGAGAATGTCCACTTTTATAAAGATTTGAAACACCTTTGTACATACATAAATTTTGTGAAGACAATTGTATATTTTATTTAAATTATATTGTCGTAGATAAGTGATTGTGAAATACCAACAGTAGTTTGCTCTTTTAATTGCATTCATAAAAAGAAATACACATAATAATATCAGTGGTAGGTATTACAATATATAATTTATTGGAAATTGAATGAAATTTAACATGCAAACTAATCAGATATACTTTATGCTTGTCAGCGAAGTAAGAGTTTCAGTTGCTCTGCTTGCTACGGGTTGTGCATAGTGTTTGTTTGGATTCCTAAATGCAGTAATGATTAGCAAAATAAAATTGACGTAGTATATGCTAGTAGTAATTCTAGTTAGTAAAATATCTGTATGCAATGCCCGTTAAATTACCTAATGGATGAATACTTGCTAGGCCCTGTAGTATTTTTAGCAAACGATAGTTACTATTAGATATTTCGATGTGTACATAGCAGTCACCCTTTATTAAGATGTAAACAGATCAGTGTTAGTGTTGTCAATCGGAATGAATTTTTATTTCTATAGATGTTGTCCATATTTAGCCCAACATTTCTTTTTGTAATTTCGACTTGGGATTTGTGTACAGCGACCCCAAAACCTTCCTTATACCAACCATATTTTACCCAAATCTGAGGACGTTTTGAAGAACCTTGCCGCCATAAGAGATCCGTCATTTTGTTTTTTGAAATGTTGACTTTAAATTTGTGATCAGCCACCCCAACAACCCCCCATATGCCTATTTCAGCTATGGTTAAAATACAATAAACATATTAATTTATCGATAATAATTTTTGTAGTGCTTAGGGGTAGATTGCAGCCCCTTGAACGGCGTGCAGACGATTATTTTGGTGGTTGTAATGTGAAATATAAATGTTTCTCTACTTCTGCTATGGTTAGTAGTAGATAAGCATTTTAATTAACCCCTAATATGAGTTTTAGTGTTTTAGTTTTTCATCCCTTTTTGGTAGTGTGTAGGCGATTATTTTGGTGACTGTGATGTGAAATATTAATGTTATATGTTATACAGGGTGTCATTTTGAAAACGTACCACCCTCTATATTTCGGCCCCTATAGAAATTCCAAAAATATGCAAAAACACGTTAAACTTATTTTTAAGGGGGACATTTTGTATGCTGGTTTTCAATTAAATTACATCAACCCTCTAGCGGGGGTGGACATAACCTCTAAAAATTTAAATGGAAACGGGGGTTGAGTGATACCTCATTTTAAAGTTCGTTTAACCCGCTTTTCAAAAATGCTAATTTCTTGTCCTTTATTTTTAATACTTTTGAAGAAATCAAGTCAAACCATGAACATACAAGTATCAAGTGTTTTGCAATAAAACATTAAAAAACTAATAAAAAGTAACTTATTTTATAAAATTTTAAATGCTAAATTCTTGCCTTTTCTGTTTAGAAAATAATGGACAACATTTCGAAAATTTTATAAAATAAGTTACTTTTTATTAGTTTTTTAATGTTTTATTGCAAAACACTTGATACTTGTATGTTCATGGTTTGACTTGATTTCTTCAAAAGTATTAAAAATAAAGGACAAGAAATTAGGATTTTTGAAAAGCGGGTTAAACGACCTTTAAAATGAGGTATCACTCAACCCCCATTTCCATTTACATTTTTAGAGGTTATGTCCACCCCGCTAGAGGGTTGATGTAATTTAATTGAAAACCAGCCTACAAAATGTCCCCCTTAAAAATAAGTTTGACGTGTTTTTGCATATTTTTGGAATTTCTATAGGGGCCGAAATATAGAGGGTGGTACGTTTTCAAGATGACACCCTGTATATAGTTAAAAATTGATAAACGTTTTTATTTAACACCAATAGAATTTTTAGTGCTTACGGGTAGATTGCACCCTGCTGAACAGCGTGCAAGAGATTATTTTGGGTTTTTGATGTGAGATATAAATGTTTCTCAACTAAGCTGTGGCTATAATTCGATAAATAAAGCGGTTTGCCAGTAATCATTTTTTTAGTGCCTTAGGGGTAGATTGAACCCGCTTGAATGGCATTTAAAGAGTTTATATTGGTGGTCGTACTATGACATATGAATGTTTTTTTAATTTAGCACCAAATAAATTTTTAGTGATTTTGGGCAGAGATTATTTTGGTGGCCGTGACGTGAGGTAATAATGTGTCTAGTTCTGCTGTGATTAGAAATCAAGTGACTGACTGACACATTAAAATTAAAACATATTGTACGTGAGTATGTAGCATTAGTGATCAAGGGTGGCTGCGTGATACATAAGAAAATTGTGCGTTTTTAATGACCACGTGCCAATCATTCACCTCCTAATGAATTTTCTTTTTCACCATAAATTTAATGTACTTTTTACCTTTTTTTAAAATCAATTTTTAGTTATTTTATCTACAGTCTTTTATATACGTTACAATTAGGTTAATATTGATATATGCTCGTACACATGTTACTTTTATATTTTCTGAATTATTGGTATCTCCTAACACCAAAATTCGAAA
The DNA here is from genome assembly GCA_963170755.1 of Amphimallon solstitiale. Classification (NCBI taxonomy): domain Eukaryota; kingdom Metazoa; phylum Arthropoda; class Insecta; order Coleoptera; family Scarabaeidae; genus Amphimallon; species Amphimallon solstitiale. Next base: position 128,470,504 of record OY720675.1, on the reverse strand, counting down.
ATGCCAACCTAAAGAAATTCAAGCAAGGACGTGTAAACGGCAAAAGTTACTTTGAGTCTCATAACATTGCATTTATATACGTTCCTTATATTTTCTATTATTACATATGACCTGTAAAAAAAGTTATTTATTATACAAGGGAAAGAAGTATTAGATTTTAGCTCGAGATAATGACAAAATACCGAGAGCTAAAATCTAATGTTTTTTCCCGTGTATAATACACTATTATCGACGACTAAACAATAAAGTATGTATTATATTAATCAATATTGGCTAATAATAACACTCATAATACCCGTAGGGAATAATGAAATGCGACCAGTGAATAATGGGCCATAACGTTACCATTATTCACTGCATTCCGCCAATAAGAACATATAATGGGCCATAACGTTACCATTATTCACTGCATTCCGCCAATAAGAACATAACGTTCCTAACGTTGTCATAGTAACGATAGACAAGTCCGGCCATTTTACTGACTGCCTAACCATCAAACGTCATATTGATATAGTAATCTGACATTTTCGTTTACTTATTTTGATTTTTTTTAGTAATTTTCAGTTAGTCGTCGATAAAGTAGTGTATACTAACTCGCAATAATGACTATTATTCCCTCGAGCTGAGTTACTCCCTCGCCGCTTACGCGGCTCGGGAGTAAATTCAGCTCTCGGGAATAATAACTGTCATTATTGACACGTTGTATAAACTACTATTTTTTTTCTGTGACAGGAGAAACGACGATTTAATAATGATAAAAAAGACTCAGAAAATAAATCGATGTGACATTTGAAGTTTTAAATTGGTAGGCTGTTGTACTTATAGCAGCATTACACCTGCGTTGCTAAGGAAACCTGTAAAGTATTCAAATATTTGTCAATTTAATTTTGTGTTTGGTTTTAAAAATTTGCGAACTTAAGTTGATTTTTAGTTATTTTAATTGGAAGGTGAAAAAGAAATGCAGTTCTTTCTCGGAGACGGTGCTCTTGTCATACATAAGTAAATGCAACTTTTTGTATAATAAAATACCGCGCGATTATTTAAATTCTAAATTAGAGCAGTTTGTGAAATTTAAATTAAGTTGGTATATAAGTACTAATTTACAATTTGAATTGTCAAAGTGACGCTTCAAAATGTTTGATTTAGAACATAAGATTTTTCTTACTGAAAGTTATTTTAAAAACGCCAAACGACAAGAGAATGGTGAATGGACATATTCAGTACCGCACTGCATCAATGATTTTCAAAATGCCTTCCCTAATTTTCCTGCGGATTATCAAAAATTAGTCCAAGAAATTTACACATGTGTGGCGAAATTTCGTAATGTTGGAACTGTAGGTAGGAAAGCTGGTAGTGGCGCGCCCGAAAAAAGGACTCCTGAGATTGTGGCAGATGTTGCAGAAAGAATGGAACAGTCTCCCAAAAAATCTCTTCGCAGATTAGCCCAAGAAATAAACCTTTCATATGGAACTTGTCAAAAAATTTTAAAAGAAAATTTAAATCTTTATTCCTATAAGATTAACGTCGTTCAAGAGATTTTCCTGTACGAATAGAATACTGTGGTTTTTGAATAATTTAAATAACAGCAACACTTTGGATTTAACATTTTTTCTGACGAAGCGTGGTTTCACCTATCCGGCTATATAAACAAACAAAATATGCGTATTTGGTCTTCGGAGAATGTTCATGAGTTTATTCAATCGCCTCTCCATCCGCAGAAAATTGGTGTTTGGCTAGCGGTTTCTAGAAGACGTATATTTGGACCTGTGTTTTTTGAAGGAACGATAAATGCTGAGAGATATCAAAATAATTTACTTGAACCGTTTTTACAAAATCTTCATGATGACGAACTTTTACATGGGTATTTCTAACAGCTCACAAAACATGGGAAAGTATGGCTCGAATTCGCGAATTTTATGATAACCGAGTAATTGAATTTCCGCCTCACAGTCCGGACTTAAAGATTCTTGATTATTTCATTTATCCGTATCTGAAAAACACAGTTTACAAAAATAACCCACAAAATCTTGAAGAACTACAAGAGGCAATTTCTAATGCATGTAACGCTATAGGTAACCGTTCAGATGTTGGCAAATGCTTTTGAAAATATGAAACGGAGGGTTAACAGTTGCATTGCAACAGGGGGAGAACACTTTGAACACCTTTTGTAATTCACAATAAAACAAATTTATCTTGTAATGCTTTCATTTCCATTAAATTTAAATCGATTACACATAAGATTCACAAATGTCACAAAGTATAACATAACCGCAAATTTCAATTAATCAATAATAGACATTCTGGACAACCTAATAAAAAAAATCCCGCCTGCTATAATTTAGAATTTAAATGATCGCGTGGTATATTAAAATTAGATGTCCGTGTTCTTACATATCCGGAAAGAAGTACTAATTTTTTTCATGTGGAAAAAAATGAGTACTTTTTTCTCGGCTTATAAAGTGACATTTTGTTGCCTGTTAAGAAAGAAAAAAAGTCATAAAAATACATTCGAATCGTCTTGGCAACGGACTCGGCAAAAGTACGAACTAAAGACGACGATTCAATACCACTACAAATTTCGATTGGCCGGAACAATTTCAATACAATAAAATTACACTTTTTATTTAATATTTCTGGATGTATACCTTCCCATAGTAAAATACTATTACATGAAAGCCAGTTACAAATTAAATATTATAAATAAAGGTATTAAATATTACTTTCCTACACCTATATTTTACATAACATTTGGCTGTACTGTTTTAAAATGTTTAGATGACAATTATAACAAACGTCAACAAATAATTATAACAAATGTCAAAAGGTGTACAAATATTATTATTTATGACAGTCCTGAAATGTATTTTGTAGGTTATATTACATGACAGGTAAAATTTTGCAACATCTAAAATTTGACGTCATTTTAATTTAGTAGCGCATGTCGGTTGAGAGAGCGACTGAACTATAAGAACAGTTTGTTGAAAAAGAAAAGACTTGCATCTGCGGTCATAAACTGTATTATCAATTATATTCTAACAGTATAAGATATTGCAATTTCAACTGCCATATTTCAGACAATTTAACTTGCACCAAATTTCTGTAGGATGAATAAGGCCAGACACTTTGATTGACAAATCATATCCCAACTGTTTACTAAAAACTATACGTTTTAACAGGTTCTTTGTCTAAATTTCCTAAATCAAAGAGGGTTGATTGAGAAAACCGTGTTTCCATAATTTTGACTTACAAAATGTTATGTTCTGGAGGAATCGATGCGATCTTTGTAGTGCCAATTATAATTATTACTTTAAAATTTAACTACACGTTAACGAACACACTATTCATCCGAACCCAATTAAATCGAGAGTATTTTATACAGTGTCTGCATAAGCACCTGCCAGCTTCTGTACAATTTCTTCAATGTTTTCAATTTCACATGAAACTTTTAAATGTAGTTTTAATATGTTAATGACATATCAGAGTGAGTCTAAAATATATTCATCTAAAATTAAGTTTTAATAAGGTGCTGTTAAAAGCAATTACAAAGAAGAAAAGAACAAGCGCAATCATAAATTTTCACAAATACTTAGAATTTTTAGCAACTGAGCAAATGTAACAGAATTAAAAAGCTTCCAAAACACAAATATTTCCGTAGTAAGCTAAAAGTTACACATATTCAATATTATGTTTTTATTTTCAAGTATACTGTTAATTTCATGTATAGAAGAAGCAATACAATTAGTAAATCACTAACAAAAATCATTATTAATTACAAATGCACAAGAAAACATAATCGCAGTCAATACTAATAAAAATCCAAATCTCCTAGGTTATGCGCACGTGTAAGTAATCCCAATTACTGTTTAATATTTTATCAGGTTTGGTAAAACACCGTTTAAAATATCTTCATGTAATAACGTTCTTAATCAATGATTAGCGCCAACCGGTTTTTGCAAAAACGTACTATCCCGTATTTTATTTAATGAGTACGCTAATCGGCATTTTAATCGGAATTGGAAAAACCGGCCCTTAATTGAACTTAATCAACTAATACAGTGCAATAATATAAATAATTAAAAATACGTCTAAATTTGCCGTTGTAGTTGTTAGGGCGTTTTAATGTGGAAGGTTACATTCAAATATTATGTCAACTTTAAAGAAACATGCGCCAATAATTTTGAGGACATTAAATTTGAGATATTGCAAAATTTTACCTGTCAAGTATCCTACCTACACATGCCATTTCGAGACTTATAAATACACCTTTTGACATTAATCATAATAACCTTTTGAAGTTTGTCATCCAAGCAACACAAATTTGTCTGCAATTACCGTTTCCCGTAGAACGCGATCACTGTCATGACGCTTTTCAGAAAATCCGATTTTATAAACTTTTGAACCACTCCTGTATACACATAAATTTAGTGATGCCAATCGTATATGTTATTTAGAACTTTTCTTTACTTCTTTACACAAACCGTTACACTGAACACCGAAGAGCGAGAAGGATAATTTAATGTTAAACATAAAACATGTTAAAGTTACCAAGGAAGAATGTGCTCAGATCCAAGCACTTTTCGACGAACCTTTCCGCCATATTAGATTTGCCATGTTGTTTTTTTAACATTTTGACTTTGGATTCGTGATCGGCGACCTAAAACACCCCCGCATCTAAAATTTCACATTCATACGTCAATTTTCAAAAAAACTTCCGCCATTTTGTTTTTTTTGACATTTTGACTTTGGATTCGTCATCGGCGACCTGAGACACCCCCGTATCTAAAATTTCACATTCATACGTCAATTTTCAAAAAAACTTCCGCCATTTTGTTTTTTTTTGACATTTTGACTTTGGATTCGTGATCGGCGACCTGAGACAACCCCGCATCTAAAATTTCACATTCATACGTCAATTTTCAAAAAAACTTCCGCCATTTTGTTTTTTTTGACATTTTGACTTTGGATTCGTCATCGGCGACCTGAGACACCCCCGTATCTAAAATTTCACATTCATACGTCAATTTTCAAAAAAACTTACGCCATTTTGTTTTTTTTTGACATTTTGACTTTGGATTCGTCATCAGCGACCTAAGACACCCCCGTATCTAAAATTTCACATTCATACGTCAATTTTCAAAAAATCTTCCTCCATTTTGTTTTTTTTTGACATTTTGACTATGGATTGGTGATCGGCGTCCGCGCACACCGCCGTATCTAAAATTTCGCATTCATACGTCAATTTTCAAAAACTCTTCGGCCATTTTGTTTGTTTTTTTGACATTTTGACTTTGGATTAGTGATCGGCGACATAAGGCACCCGCGTATATAAAATTTCACATTCGTAAGTCAACTTAGAATTAGTGACGGGCGACCGTAGAAACTCCCGAGTGCCTAGTTTTGCTTTTAATCGGAAGAGAGAGAAATTGATTTCAGCCAGCTCCGCCCACCGTGCACGTTTGCGTAATCGTTTAAGTAAAATTATTTCGTAGGGGCACATAAATGTCGAAAGTAATCCTCCTCCTTTTGCCCTTTGAGGAAATACGCGTTCTGAAATTTACGTATTTTAATTCAAATCATTTTATTAAAATATTAATCGACCCCTGTATATAGATGAAAATATTAAATCAAGCGGGACCGCTATGTATTGTGTGAACATGCCGAACATTCACCGGACCGTAATACATTGATCGGCATTGCACATGAGAATCTGTTATTATTTTTCGCCCGTCCGGAATACATTGATATAAGTGCATATTGAATCGGCCATTTTTCTGACCAAAATCCACCCGCAAACGAACTTCAAAGTGTTCATGCCCTTGGTTGCGTGCGACCGTCGACTCGAAATAAGCATGTAGAAGGTCCCCAGAAGTCGGTTCGTTAAGTTCCCGGGTCCTGTTGGACCCTCGCGACCTTCAAAATTTCGTACTTCACGCTTAAATGTGAATATGTGGATACCACTCAGTTTGTCTGTCAGTTTGACGTTTCTAGCGATTTTCAACGTGTTTCACGTGAATTTTCCATCCGCCGCGCCGTTTGTCGGAATTTGTGCGCCACGCCCGAACGATGAGTTTTGCACGCTCCTCTCTCGGACGGCGGATATCTCTGCACGCGCACCGAAAAAAAGGAAAATCTCTCCGTCGATGGTTAGTTTAATGTCACCGGTACGTACACGCGCCCAGACGGCCTTTAATTCCGCGTATCCAGGGACGAGTACAGCGCCTAAATTCACCAATTTTCGTCCATTTTTGAGCCGTCGGAGCGGTAACCATGGTGATGCGGTTAAGCCGTCTTTTCTCAAGAAATTAACACGAAACGGCCGCTCGCTTTTATAGAGTATAATTATTTAATTTTTCTGTTTTATGCAAAACGCTTTTCAGGAATCATATTTTTTCCATGATAATTACAATCTACTTCTTATTAATAATTTACTTTCACAAACATCTTTCAAAGGTTCATTTAAAATTGCCACAATTTAAATATTTGTCATATTCAAATTAAGTAGACACAATATATATTGTTAAAATCATATTATTGAATTATCTTCATACCTTGCATTCTTCTTCGCAATGTATACAGTGACCACTTTAATGTGAAGTATATATGTTTACTACTAATTATATAGCACACTAGTTGTGCAAAAATATATAACTGGTATTAGTTATACCTTCGTGAATATTTATAGTATAGATCAAATAGATCACATAAATCACGCGATTCAATATGCTCGTATACTACATTTTTGGCATTTGATTATGACATGATGATGTCGACATAATGAAACATATTGCAGTGATCCTGAGTTTGGTGGATGATTTAAGAATAAGTACACTACAGATCACTTTTAGATTTAAATGTTTAGATTTAGTTGAATTTAGATTATGTATATATATCTTGAATAAAATCAAGTTGTTTCTTTTGTATATAGTATTTTATTTTTGCTAAGTTTAAGATTACAGTCAAATTTGCAGAGGTGTGTAAATTAAGGATATGAGCATGGTATGATAAGCATTGAATAAATCATTAATATTAATATTTGGCAGTGTAAAACAAATGCCATATAGATAGATAATCAACAGATATTATTAAAAATATTTTTAAGAGGTATCTTGGAAATATAGTATTGTTGTAGACCGGAAACCGAGGAAGGAATCTTTCCGGAATCTGGGGATTCTCCAGATTTCTGCGCCTCGGTGCGTCGGGCCTTTTGTATTCTTTTTTTAGGGGGCTCGATGCTCGGGGTGCGTGGTCGTAAGGCTCGGGGGAGGCAACGAGTGATGCTTCTAGATGGGTCCGTCGTCCGTGTGACTAACGAGAATGCCTGTTGCATGGCCGCGGACGGCGTGACCAGACCAACCCGACGATGTTAGGGGGCCACCGTCGAGGCCGAATAGGAGGTTGGAGGGTCCTAAGAGGAAAAGAAAAACACCTGTATAAGTAATGAAATTTACTTCAGTTTATTTCATAATGTGAATGTATATTCTTTTTGTTTTTTTTTTATTTTATATATATTCTAAACAGCTATTGAATAACTAATAGTTTATTTACACTTTAGTATAAGATGTCAATCACCAGACACGATCACCTGGGTGAATTCCTACCATATTTCCCAGGTCCCTTTCATAGAAAACAGGGGGGTTGATGAAGGAAAGCATATAAACAACAAACGCATACCAATTATCACGAATATCTTTCCGTTATTTCCTTTGCAAAGGAAGGCAAGGAAAATAAGAATAAAACTTCCTAATAGTGCAAGGATATGGATTAAAAATAAAGTCAATAGCAATGATCTTAGGTTATGTTATGAATAATACAATGATTTATATGTACTTACCAAGTGAATATCAGTTAATAACTTGTTGTTTATCACATTCATGTTCACTGTTTTGTCACTTTAATATTTTCATAAAGTTTGTGTATAATAATAGTTCAATGTAAACAAATCAATTTTTCAATAGATCTTTGTTTACGTTTTTGAGTGGATGTTAATTTCCACTTGGCAAAATCACTATATGCTCACTTGTTCTACATTAGCAAATACGTATTTTCATGCTTCTCTAAAATTGTGATTTTGCGAAGTGGGCTAGAGATGAGCGATATATCCAGTAGCAGTTATTAATCACTGTTATTCTACAGTAGCAGTGTTCACAACTAATATCGCTGTATCAGTGATTGAAGTAACGCTGCATCAGTGATTGAAGTAACGTTTGGATATCGACCGTACCCTAATAGCAAAATCACTATATGCACACTTGTTCTACATTAGCAAATTTATATCTTCATCCTTCTCTAAAATTGTGGTTTTGCTGCTTGGGTACAATTTAACGGTGAGAGCGGGTACGTGCAGACTAACATTCGGCAGTCGGATCGTAACGACTCGGCACACTTCGGTAGCAGTGAATTATAACCGCGATCACAGTCAATAACAATCACGATATCAAATATATCTTAACAGTGTCACCGTTAATATTTAAATATCTTCCAATATAGAATATTAAATAAAAATTTTATTCAAGCTATTTTATTATTTTCAGAATTAAATAAGTTGAATATCTTATTGTAGTTGGTTTTATTGAAATAAAATAATCTAAGCCAAACTCAGTATATTGGTTTTAAAACAATATAAAGCGCATTTCCTGTCAGTGTTTCTATATAAATTCATACTTATTAGTTACTAAGTTAAAATTTTATAACAAAAATTAGCTTTGTTTTTTTTATATATTGTGCAGGTGCCTACAATAATTAGGTAGAACTATCTAGCACCATGGATAATAATTCAGCAGTTGATTGCTAGCATTTTCGTAGCAGTTACCTATACTACGTATAATATCAAATATCAATCAAGTTTAAAATATCGCTGTGTCAGTTAGCGATTAATTTGGTGCAATTTGAATGAACCAACCTGAGTTGGTTGACATTCAGTTGTCACAAAATGTTAAGACATTGATTATTACTATTTAATTTAAACAAAACATTAAGACATATAAGCAAGTAATAACAAAACATTAAGACTATCTATTGAATATAGCATTTCAGAAATATGCAAGTACTACAGTTGGTATCAAGCACACAACAGTTTACATAAGTATATTATTTAGACTTTCGTATTTCGTGTATTGAATTTAGCAATAACTTAAATCTAAATTTTATAATTTTTTAATTTGACTTATGACAGGTTTTTTAATTTTGATATGCGAATAGGAATTTTTAGTATTTTTTTTACATGCACACATATTGCTTATATCTGAAACCCATCCAAATAATTTCTCGGGTAAGACATTGTCATTTAAAATTTATAAGACGGGTGCACACCAATTATACAAAACAATTTAATTGTCAAACAAAATGTTTGATGTACGGCGGCGTCCATTAAAATATGTATATGGGAATGTTTGAAGGAGATGCACAACAATCAAAATGCTTGATAAACATTTTAAACACATTTCTGACAAATTATTAATTAATATGGTGTTAATAAATTTAATTAATATTAATTTTAAAGGCAAAATTAATGTATAGTTTTAGATATATTTTGTATAATTGGTGTGCGTGCAGTCTAAGAGAGAACAGTCCTTATAAGTAGGGTTGAAGGTGGTTTTTAATTTAATATGCATATAGGAATTATTACTATATTTTTATTATGCATGCATATTGCCTATATCTAGATATGGATGTAAGTCGTGATCACAATCACCCTTAATTTTCACTGATATTTTAAAATCACTGTTACTGTGATCACAGCTATTCAAAAATCACTGCTAAGCTCATCCCTAGTTAATATATCACTTTACCGAGTGGTGCAGCACTGTAAAATTGTGATTAGAGAGGTGGAATCGGACTCGTGCGAAGATAAACGTACGTTTTTGTTAAGGAAAAGATTAATAAATTGAACGACACATATATTTTAAGATAGATGGCTGGTGAAAACCGCTCTCAAAAGTAAACTTCCAGAAGTAGGTGGAAACCTCTTCTTCTTAAACACTGCGTGTTTATACTTAGAAATATTTTCAAGAATTAACTTTATATTCTGAACTAAGAATATTTTATGAGATTTTGCTATGAATTAAGTTTTGTCAATATTTTAAATAAATTCATTTTATCTTGAACTTACAATAATTATTTATTTTGAACTAGGATGTTTTACCCTTACACGTGGTGGTTTCATACCAAGCATTTTGGTGAAACATTCTTAGTAATTATATAAAATTAATTTTAAAATGTTTGTGAAAGGATTTATTTAAATTTTATTTTCTTCTGCATAAGTATAGACACTTGACGATATTTTCTTTATTTAGTTTAAACATTTATTTGCTTGTAGTATATTGTGTTATTTGGAGGACGAATTAAATTTATTTTTGAGAAATGGAGGAGTTTGAAAACCTTTATAAGGCACTAAGGTCATTAGTTCGTGTTATAAAAATTTTGATAATTATGTATCTAGTGTTAAGTAAGTTATTGTGTGGTGATTTCTGCTGGAATTTTGTACGAGGTTGGTAATTTTATTATTATTATTATATATGGTTTCACAATTAAATTTATAGTTTTTTTTTATTTTGTGCTTGTGTATTAAAATTTGACGTGTTGGGTAATTGGTCAGGGATGTGTGCAATGAATTAAGTAAATGATTGATTCATAGCATGGAGCCATAATTAATCTTGTAAACACGAATTGGTTTTGGTGGTTCTGTTTCGCAGCGAGCAAAGGCGTTGGGCAATATATACGTCAGGACAGAGTCCATGTGTTAATGTTGTGTATTGTTTGATTGGGCAAATTTTCAACATAATATATATGTGAATATAATCCAGTATAGATCACAACGTCTGTAAATTTGCAATTTGTTGATTGTTTTAGAAATTCATAAATACTCATGAATTCGTAGATAATGAATGTTTAGTGGAATATTTTTTTTTTATTATATTTATATATATTATTTCTTATTATAATTAATTACTTCATTAAATTTACTTTTATCATAACATGTGAGAATTTTTATAAATACCTAGATTATAAATATATATGATGTTGCATATGCTCGTTATTCTTTTAAATATTTGATTTACTATTAATAAATTATATTATAAGGTTTTTTCGTATTTTTATTTATTTTATCTGACCTGGAGACAACTTGAGAGCAATCATATTGGAGAAGGAACATTGTTATTATTTTCTGCCCCTGAGTAAAAACTTCTTTAATAATTTTAAAACTGAGCTAGTGATGTGTGAAATTGCTAAACCTACTGTTTTGCAGAAAATTATGGGACTTTAGTCTAGCATAAGCTAGAACTAAAGTATATGCTTGATTCTGCTTTTATTTAGTATTAAATTAATTAATATATTTTTATGCAATCATTAATTTGCAAGAATCACAGCAATATGTCATATCATATCACAGACTACTTTCTAAATTATATAAATAACTTAAATTGAAGCCCGTATACTATATTTTTCATTCATTATAGTTCAACTTAATGGCTTTATAAAGTCAGAAAATTAGATATCTTATTAACTCTTAGGATCCGTACAATACTTTGCCGATTCTTTATTAATTTTGACTAATTATAGTTGTACTTAATTTGAGATTACTTTGAGTGTTTTACCTCATCTTTTTGGTTATTCAATATTTTGTTATAATTTCATAAGTAAGTGACAAATACTGTCAAATAATAATAAGCTTCTTTTTTTATTTCTTGGAGTGTGCTTGGTATACCTATAGTGTTTTGGACTTAAATTAAGCATAATGTAAGTGTATTTCGCAAAAGTAAAGGTAATGTATTAAATTATTTATGTTTCAACCACACTCCCGTCTGTCTATGTCCTTCAATTGGATTCAGTGTTAGATAGTAAGCAAGAAAACCAAATTTGCATAACAGGACAAATATAATATCAAAAATTTGTTTGATTATGTTCAATATGCTATTGTTCAAAATTCTATACTAAATTCGTTATCTGTTAAATATTATCATCTTATGAAGAAGATACTTAGTAACTTTAAACTCGAAAATCATTTCACATTATAAAATTGACTTTAAACCTGTTCAATAGGTAAATACAAACTTGACAAATACATATTTCTCGTCTGCCAATTTATTCTACACTCTCAATTTTCTGTGAACTAATTTGGAGCATTCCGTGTATAATTCACATGCTCCTTGGGAATCTGGCGCTATAATAAACTAACATAGAAGGAACAATAATTCGCTCACATTTGATTTACATTACTTAAACGAACACTATGAGAATAAAGAGCAGATCCCGTGCTTTGCCAAACACACTTGTAATACAAAGGTAATTTGAAAAGTGTACTACCTTTTCTTAGCAAACAAAAGTAATTTGAAGTTTCATACATTTTCTAAGCAAAACACCTATGTCAAAAAAAAGTCCAACGTTTCTCCAAACCTTTTAAAACGTTAGACAAAAACTAATTGCCTAAACCCGAAAAATACTAATTTACAGCATCTTGTACCTCTGCATTTGATCCCATATTTTCCTCCAAGAACTTTTTTCAAATTGAAACAAAAAAAACAGAAAAAAGATCACTCACACTATTCGTTTAATTTTGACATCGCGACCATGCATCCCAGCGTTATCATAGTAAAAGTGTATCTTTTTCTTGGCCAAATGCGGATACTTTTCTTAAATGTGACCTTCAATTGATCTAGCTATGCAGTGTGGTACTGTCCTTTAATCCTTTTACTCGTTCAAGGTCTTGCCATAACTTTTCCAGTACAGATATCTGTCATTTTCGGAACTGATTTCCCAGACGCAAATCACTGCACTGACTGTTGTGTGGTCTCACTAGTAGATATGGTGGTGATCCACGTTTCATGGATGGTTATAATTTGTAACAAGAATTTCGTAATTTTTTTTGGGTGCAGGCTGACACTCGCGCGACATGCCCGCCCCTACTCTCTTTTTGGTCAATCGCCAACAAGCGCCGCACCTTACGCGCGCATACTTTCTTCATATACATAAATCTTAATGTAAAATCTTTGCGCACAATCAGGTGCTATCCCACTAGTATGAGCAATATACTTAACAGTCAATCAAAGATTTTCTATTAACATTCGATGCCATAAATCGGCCATCAGTTGCAGAGGTCTTCGATCGCCCGAACGATGGAACACCACGGTCGCCCGGAAAGTTACCAGTTTAAACTTCTCATAGGACCACGTGTATAATCGACTTCCTGAATATAGAGAATCTAACTCATGTTTTATATATTTCCTCAGTCTATTTCCTTTTAAATGAATATACTTCATCACTGCCCGATAGTCGGTTGTTGATAAACAACGTCAGCTGGCAACTTTGGAGACGTACCATAGACAAAGTAATGAACAAAATTACTCCGCATTTTGATCATTACATATATCAAGGCCATCTATCGGACGACAAAATATTTTTTTCTACTACTACCTTTTGTCGATAACACCGAAAACATTTCAAATTGCTCTCGTTATGTAGTATTGTGATCATAAAAGGTTTTTACCTAGTGATTTTTACAAATCTCCACGTTTAGGGCTATTCACATTACGAAGCAGTGTTTTTTGATATAGTGCCGAAGGCAAAATTACGCCTAAACCACTAAAGTTATCGACACAATACTCTAAACTTAAGTTTCGAGTCTCAGTCAGATGTATTGATTAGTGTTTGAGCCAAATCGGTAAACCAGAAACAGCAGACAACTTTCGCGCAAAACCACATCTTTCGAATATGTAATCGATCAACTGTTAATTTTATTAAAATTTATAACAAATACAAAAACGTTTAAAAGTCAGTTTTAAACAGCTAAAAAGAAGAAAATTAAAAATTTAGAATGTAACACGTTTACTCTTATCAAGATGTAGTTTTTTGGAAATATCTCGCAAATTAGTTATTCCATACAGACTAATTAAGGATAAAAACTATATAAAATTAAAAACTACTTTCGTACAAAGCAAGCTTCAAAAATTTGGCTCAGAAGTAATAATAATAAGGAAGTGCCTCCGTAGCCGGCGCCGGTTCTAAGTATGGTTGCCGGCACCGGCATACCGTATCGCTACCGGCGGTTATGTGCATATGTGATTGAATCTCCACCCCCTTTTACACTACCTATAACTAAAAATTTCCAACTAATTTTAAAATTTTTGTCTACACTATCGCACATAATTTATGGATTACTAAGGTAATTTTGGCAAGTTATGACAGTGATTATTTAGTCAGTTGAATAATAATGACAGCGATGGAGTTATGGTCATAACTCAATCGTTATGTCAATATCAGTTTCTTTCCGTGAAAGTTATAGATAAAGTACATATAATATTCGATTCGCGTGTTATGACTTTGGTGTACGCATCTGAGGTTCTCTTCCATCGTTGCAAGCACATGTTTTCATCAAATAAAGACTGGTTGCACATAGATCGAAGTTTGAGGATGTGGCGACAAGGTAACTGGACGGAGGTCCAAAACATGCACTGACTGATAAGGTGTTACCTCTAGACACGGATTTAGAAGACCTTCAATAGTAGGAGCAGGACATTTTTCTTCTTCAATAAATTGAAAATCTTTGCATTTAATAATACATTCAAGTTGCTGTTGAACCTTTTCAAAAGCGAAATTCCTTAAAAGTCTAGGATACAAATCTTTCGCTGAATAATTATTTCTGGATAAGAGTCTAACATATGTTTCATCTCAGAATCTTGAAAATAGAGGTATTTCAAATTTGCTTCCACATCAACGTTAATATGAACGTCACATTTGTAAGTATTTCGTAAAATTGATACACATTCATCAAACTTCATTCTGTTATGTGGTTTTCTGTTTAGATTTGTTAAGTCTTTCAACGTCACAAGGCACCCGGATTCATTAATGATATTATTTTGTACGATTTTGTTGTTGGCGCGAGCCTGCAATGCTGCTACCTTAAGCTGATTTGAAATGTTCAGTCTTTGCTGGGGTAAACTGTTAAATAAAGTTAGTGATACCGGATGAGTGTGATCTTCATTCAGTTCCTTTATCTCTAAAAATTTCCTACAAGAAGTTAATTTTAAAACCATACCGGCTGGACACTTCTGTCTAAATATAAATGTGTTTTTTGTTTTATTCCTAGGAGTGTGCATTCTGCCACTTTAATGCAAGCTATTCTTACATAATGGTAAATTAAGTCTTGTTTTGCTTGAGCTGCCAGACTTTCAGGATATCTTTTAGCCTGCGTCTTGATGGTTCTAGAATCTCTAATCCAGTAAAAATTGAACACTTAATTTTTGTATTTCTGTAACTGCTTGTTGAAATTCTCGTAACTTTCAAACTTATCGCCCACTTTCAACATTCTACAATTAGAAGAACATCGTTTTTAACAAAAAGCATAGCGACGGGGAAAAACATATTTGCGAATTTAGATAAATTAAAGAAAATTAAGACTAAAAGTTAAGCCGTTCACGCGCGCAATATGGAAAACAGAAGTTATGTTGATATGCCGGTAACAATACGTGAAGCCGGCTGCCGTCCGCAATTCTTGATGCCGTAGCCGGCATCAATATGCATACAAGACGGAGACCGGCGCCGGCTATGGAGGCACTTCCTAATAATAATAATGTTGCAGATGGTTAAGGTCTGGTGTTAAACGTTTTCAGTCTGCGCCGAAGGACGGTGGCATCTCTGAGAATTTTTTGTAAATGATGTCCATATAGTGTAGCCGAGAACAGAACTCGTGATCTATAGGTAGTCAAACATCAAACCACTTAACTATTACTGAAAGTAACACTTTTACTATGAACAAGCATTATATTAAGAAGTTAATTAGAATTCTTGAAACTTTATTTCCAAAAAGAGGGGAATTCAAGCTCGAAGAGATTGAAAAATCCAACTAGTTAAAGATAAAAACTATTTAAAATTTAATTTGAAACTACTTTCGTACAAAGCTACTTTCAAAAATTTGACTCGGAGTAATAATAATAATAATAATGTTGCAGATGGCTAAGGTCTGGTGTTAAACGTTTTCAGACTGCGTTGAAGGACGGTGGTATCTCAGAATTTTTTATAAATGATAATGTCCATATAGTGTAGCCGAGAACAGAACTCGTGACTTATAGATAGTAAAGCATCAAACCACTAGACTATTACTGAAAGTAACACGTTTACTATGATCAAGCATTGTATTCCAAAGTTAATTAAAATTCTTGAAATTTTATTTCCAAATTCCAATCATACGCACACGTGTCAGAACTACTGTGGTAACCACACCATTATATCTATAATATAAAACTGCCTTTCCGGTACAAGTTAAGAAAATATAAATGTCTACAATTTGTTTCCTTTATTTACTGTTCTGGATGTGATACGATTTCAAATGCCTTTCGGAAATACAAAATCGAGCACAAAATATGTTTAATGATATCATTGCCAGATAATTTATATATAGTTAATTAATTTAAGATAAGGAAAATAAAATGCAGTTAGCTAGAGTTCTGCATATTCAATAATGAATATTCCATACATGACAAATCTACATCATGCACACATTTCTTTTACTTGCCATGTAAATAAGAAATTGACTCTCTAAATTAAACAACTATCTTACAAATGCTTCACAAGGTTTGTGTATGCTAAAAAATGGCATCAAAAATCGCGTCAGTGCATTACTTAATAAGACATTTGTATAATGTTCTAAACAAAATATCAGAATATACCTTACAGACTAATAACGCGAATAGGGAAATTTTACACTATTCGGGTGGGAATATTTTAGTTCCATACATCGTAATCCACCAGATGCACGAGCTTGTTCGCGTACCATGAATATCTGGATTTGCTCCAAATAACTATAAAATGTTAAGTCTTAAAATAGTCCATACATTCGAATTTGTTTCTAGTGCTAATACATACGTACAATAAATTGATTGAATAAAACTGTTCGAAATATTAATTTTCCAATTAAAATTTTATAATAAATAATCGAATACACATTATATTAATCAAACTCAAAACAAGGGTTTTATGTAGTAAAAGCTATCATACATTTATAACAAGAAAGTAGACATACATATATTCAAATTACCTGCTAAAACCTAAAGCGACAAGGTGATATTCTTCAAAAATCAATTTTATATTGAAAATAAAATTTAATTTGTTGAAGTAAATTTAATATGTGAAATAGAGTGAAGTAATTTTATATGTTGTACTTTCAAAGGATTTTAAGATTTATAAATGAAAAATTCGATTGTTTATAAAGAAACGTATGGCATTTTATTAATATATTTGACAATATCTAAGCAGACAACATACAAAGGGGTCCGGTTGTGCTCGGGTTATTCAAACAACAATTTTTTCATTAAGCGCCAAAAAGTTTTTTTAATACATTTCGAAATTATCGTAATAACCTAATAATAAATATCTTTATTATTAATATTATTTATTATTTATAATAAATATACATATAAGCATGAATGTTGGATATAGATAAACCGTCCAAGAATTATACGATATAATACACCGAAACGAAGAAATCCCTTGCTCAAAGCAACCACTACCAAGGAAACCCTGCATGAGCAACTGAATTGCATTTGGCATGAATGTTTGAAAATTATAATTATAATCCCATTCAATATTAATAATATTAATTAGCAAAATTAAATTCCAATCGCCGGCGCGGCGGTATAATTCGAACATACTTCACAAAATTTTTGTAATTTAATTTTGCTATAGTCCGTCTCAACCCTATTATGCAGAACAGGTCTTATGGCAATTGATTTCATGGTTGCCAAATCGTCTCATTGTATAATGTCGTTACAATTCCGGTTCAATATCTGACATTTTTTGTAATCAAAACATAACCTATCCGACTGTTTGTCATTCAATTGATGCATACAAAAAATTAATAGTAATATGAAACACTAAAAGGGGATCATATATGCGAAGATGGATTAGTTAAAATATTTGTAATAATATAATCCTTTGGAATTGTTCTAGGCATATCCGGTAACGTGTACATAACTGCCGTTGTCGTCATTCTTGTAACAGCTAAGCAAAAAAGAAATTTATACAGCACTGCACTATTTGTCACCATGGAGGCATAGATAATATGATAAATGATTAGAAAAAGTATTGACTGAGGCTTGGCTATATGCACTGACGACATCGTGGAAATGATAAATAACAATTTGTGGTTATTACAAAAATCATGCGAAATATATAACTACAATAATAGTCTTAAAAAGAGAAGCGTTTTGTGGAAATCCTTTTTTCCGAAACGGATTTTATTACGGAGGCCATAAACTTATAAACTTGATAAGAGAAAAAGGAATGCCCATTTTGTATATATCCAATTCTATTTTATTACATAGAAATAAGGTGGGGAACGTTTTGAAGTGTTTAACAGTTAAAAGCAAAACCTATGACATACTATCAAGGTGAGAAAACAAGGTACGAAAACTGGTTTACCACTCTTCTTGAACTCCTAAAACTGCTACTTCTGGCAGATATTTTCGGAAACTTCATTTTGAAAGAGATTGCAAAACCAATTCGGATAAAATTAAGAATTTTTAAACCAATTTGAGTTTTGGTCAACTTCATTTGGAAAAAAGAACTCCTTTTCATATACATAATTCACATACTTAAAGTATGTCGCTTTATTTATGAGAACAGTAACATATTGCAAAGTAATGCCGGCAAACATCTCCGCTGCACTAGAATGAAATTAACTTAAGTTAGACATTCAATTTATTAAGCACTATCTAATAATCTGCAGTAGGAAATTAAGGCTACAAGGTATTCGATATTACTACTAACATCATTTACAAGCATTACTAAAACAACGCCAATACTCATTAGAAGACTACTATTCATATATAAAATTAATATTTTTCACGTGTTTACTTCATAAGTTTAGTATATGGTATATATATATTCTATTTCAATAGTAAGGATAAATATCCTTGCTACATTTTTTTCTTAGCCGTATTTTATATTGTTTGGTTTCTTTTTCTTGAGATACGGCTTTTTCATGTAAGTGGTAAATAATAATTAATTACTGACGTTTCGACAATTTTTATCGTCTTCATCAGAAAGTAATTTTTTTTAATTTTTAGCAGCATATCTGGAAATAATACGTATTTTATTCTTAGACTTACAAGGACTTTCGCAATTTTTTCACTTTATAATTCACCAACAGAGATTATATTTATTATTTAAAAATTTTGTTAATTTTTAATACAATTTGCAAAACACTCTATACCAGCAATATATTTCATAAAATATGTAGAATATGGCACATTCAACTGTTTAAAACCAAACAAATTAATAAGTTGATTTTTGTAGGTGTAGAAACAGATACTGTTATACGTGATGGATATGTAATTAGTGAAACAGAAATTATAAAATAACAATAAATCTGATTCGGTGGTAATGAGTTAAAACAGATAAAAGCTATTTCCACAATAAATATTCATTCACTTTTAAACGTTTTTCAGGCTTCCGAAATGATAGATCGACGGTAACAAGAAGTTGAGTACTTATAGTTCTAAATATTTGTCCAATATATTCCCGCAGAGATTCCTTTGTGGTTCCAGGTATACTGTATAGTTGCTCTTTTACGCATACCTATAAAAAACTAATTTTGTAATGTCCGAAGACCTAGCAGGATAGTGAACAGGTCCTCCACGGGCTAGCCATTTCCCTGAAAATACTTCCTTTAAAATATTTCGTGTCGATAGCATAGAATGTCAGAATTCGTCGTCTTTTTGCATCTACATCTCTTCGTAAATTTAGCGGAACATCATCCAATAATTCCAATTAATTTCTTGATAGAATTGCAACGATGGTTTAGCTAATATCCAGCAAACTCATTTCACATGTGGATTTCCTGTTGTTGCCATAAGATTAGCTATTATTTACATCATTTATTACATATTTGGATTTCCGTGGTTTTGAATATGCAAAACTACCAATAGTAATGAAAGTATCCATTACTCTTCTAAAGGCATCTGCTCTGGGACATCATCTGCTAGTAAACTCTCTGGGCTAATAAATATGTAACTTCTTTGACATTCCTCTAGTACAAAAATATCGTATTCAAATAAAACTTTTAGAGTAATAACATCTTAAATGATTTTGGTGCAAAATTTAGAAAGCAATTCAAAAGTGATATACAGCGAGTTCCGCTTAAAAAAACTTTTAGGCAAAAATGTGTCACGCAATTTTAATCCGTTTTTTTTGCAAATGCAATTAATAATTGAAATAAAAGGAGATATGCTTGTATTAGGCCCTTCTTATTGTGAACAACAAACATTTGGCATCTTCAGGTCTGCGATAACTGTCTGATTACGATGGAAAGTGTGATTTTGCCGAAACGTCGTCCAGAAACCAGCACCGGTCTTTTCAAAGACCAAGCAGTGAAAACGCGGAAGAAAACCTGGAATCCATTGACAACACATACCCGGAATCCATTGACTACACATACACCAGAACCAAAACCAACCCAGAAACACCAGAGAGGAGAAGAAACCGCTCAAAGTGGTATACAACTTATCCACCCACATATTGGATGAAGTTTGGGATTCTTAAGGGTAAGAGTTATATTACACATTTATTATTTCAATACGCACTTTGGTCATGATATACAGAACAAAACTGAGAGTTTGAAACACGTGTCTATAGTAACCACCTACATTAAGTAGTTTTAATTTTCATATTTACTTAAGGGTCCTCGCTAGTGGATCTGTCAACAATGGCAAAATAGCAGATTTTAGAATCCAGATATTTTTGTTGATTTTAAAGATGGAGAAAACCTTTCAACGTCAACTTATGAAGAATTTAGCAATCTACCCGGCTGAAGAATCAAATTTAGAAAAAATTATCGGATTACAGAAAATTAATTAAGACCAGTTTTCTCAAAAATCCTTCGGAGGAGATTTGTTTGCTTGGGTTCACGTTATAAATTGAATAGAAAGCTACCCGGCTGTGCACTTATTTTTCGTTCAACTATTCTTTACTTTGTTTAAAATGAATATAAAATAAATTAAAATTAGGCAACCCACATTACAATGAATTGTTATTCTGCTATAAATATTTCCCGCAGTTACAAATGTGTAAATAGTTGATCATAAATGAATTTTTATTCGCTTAGATATTGAGTTATTATTTCAAATATTTATTATATGTTCCCTATGTGTAAAAGTACTCGGACATCCTTGGCTTATTAAATTATGTGCTATGCAACCAATATTACATTTCCCATTCACTAGCGAGGACCCTTAACGCATTATTAATTTCTATACATTGCCACTCATGTGTCATTTTTGCATTGGCTAGACTTGTCTGCCATGTAGTGAATTGGTTGTTGTCTGCAATAAATTATGAGACTACCCACAGAAGCTACAAATTGGCTCTTGCTTTCCTATTTCTCATTTTGTAAATAGTTTGCATTATGTTATTAACTGGCTGACTTATAGATTCATTTTATATATTTTATTTATATACAGGGTTATGATAAAGTAACGCACAAAATTCATAAAACGTACAATGTTCATTTTTGAAAAAAATGCAAAAACACGTCAAACAATTTATTTTATTCCGCGTCTTTTAACATAAGTCAAAAAAATAAAACGTCAAATTTGTCAAAGATATGACGTCATCAATATTTTTTTTAAATATGAAGCTTGGTTTTTTTTTTAACTTTATTTGATAAAGCTTGTTTTTCTGCATTATAAAGAAATAATTGAAGTAGGGGTCACATAAGAAAAAACTGAGAGAATTAATAAAAAACAAAATAAATTTTATTATATGATTAGTAATAACATTTAAATTAACTAAACAGTCCATTAAACCAAAAACGATTTCTTATAGGAATTGTTCAAACTCTGTCCCGTTCACTATCTGACATAGGCCAAGACGATGGTAGACCTGATTTACAGAGTCTTCGATCATCTGCGGAGTTATACGAGTCATTTCATGTCCAATTGGTTTTTTTTTTTTTTAGTTTTTTTCTTATGTGACCCCTACTTCAATTATTTCTTTATAATGCAGAAAAACAAGCTTTATCAAATAATGCCCCATGTTCGGGTGCTAATTGTACTTAGTAAGCTGCTACTAACAATAGTACATATAATTATTTATTAAAACCTCGGCATAGCTCAATACTTATTATAACAATAATATCATTTACCTATATTTTATTTCACCGGTAGTACTATTCAGCCCTACACATTTATTACAATGGTTGATACTTTGCAGTTAATGTCATAAACGTCTATCTTTTTTTCAATTTTCACAAATAATTATTATTAGTCCATACATTTTTAAATAAATAGACTTTATTCTCTCTCTCTCTCCCTCTCTCTCTTCTCTCTCTCTCTCTCTCTCTCTCTCTCTCTCTCTCTCTCTCTCTCTCTCTCTCTCTCTCTCTCTCTCTCACTCTCTCTCTGCGTGTGACCTGGTCCGATATGATTTCTAAGAATTTATATTACTATTCTATTACAACTTTATTTTTATAAAATAAAGTTCTCTAAATTAGTAGATTTCTATATCTAAATATACTTATAGAATTCTGTAATTTTTGTCTATTCCCTGAAGTAACACACATAATCCCAAATGAACAGCTGATTTCATTCAAAATGAAAAAAAATGAGGTGTGGCCACCACACGACTTTCTTATACGTATGAGCGTTTCAAATTATAGAATTTTAAGAATTTTTTTTATACAAAAATTATTCAAAATCCTATTCTAAGTACTTCTATTCTCTTAATAAATCTCTATAGAATGCATACTTTGCAAGATATTATCAAAAAAGTGCTATTCGCTAAGAGTAAAAGTGCTACTTCCGGTCCGAATTTTGAAATTTCTTTTATACAAAAGATATTGAAATTATGTTTTAAATACTTTTATATCCGTAACGTACTTGTCTAAAAAGCATGACTTGCGAAATATTCGCAAAAAACTGATTTTCGATAAGAGTAAAAGACCTACGTCCGGTAGGAATTTCGAAAAACTTTTTAAATTTCAATTTTAAGTATATATGAATTCTTTATAAATTTGTTTAAACTTAGTAGTTGACGAAATATTGTCAAAATTCGATTTTTTCGCTGAAGTAAACTGCTACTTCCGGTCTACCGATTTTACTGAAAAACTAATCAGATCTCAAGAGGGAGATTATACACGTAAATACAAAATTTGGAATTGATATCTACAGCGGTTTGGCCGCTATCGTGGTCACACACACACACAGACAGACACAGACACACAGACATTTTTTAAAAACCACTTTTTTGGTATCAGGGGACTTCAAAACGTGGACATCTGCAAAAATCTCGAGGTCGAAAATTTTCATCATCACAATACTTCCTTATACTACGTATAAGAAAGTAAAAAATGAGGTGTGGCCACCACACGACTTTCTTATACGTATGAGCGTTTCAAATTATAGAATTTTAAGAATTTTTTTTCAAAAATTATTCAAAATCCTATTCTAAGTACTTCTATTCTCTTAATAAATCTCTATAGAATGCATACTTTGCAAGATATTATCAAAGAAATGCTCCTCGCTAAGAATAAAAGTGCTACTTCCGGTCTGAATTTTGAAATTTCATACATACAAAAAATATTGAAAATCCAGTTTTAAATACTTTTGTACTCTTGATAAATTTATATAGAATGCATAACTTACGACATATTTGCAAAAAATCGCTATTCGATAAGAGTAAGAGTGGTACTTCCTGGCTGAATTTTGAAATTTTTTTTATACAAAAGATATTGAAAATTATGTTCTAAATACTTTTATACCCGTAACGCACTTGCCTAAAGCGCATGACTTGCGAAATATTCGCAAAAAACTGATTTTCGACAAGAGTAAAAGACCTACTTCCGGTAGAAATTTCGGAAAACTTTTTAAATAAAATTATTCTCAATTTTAATTTTAAGTATATATGAATTCTTTATAAATTTGTTTAAATTTAGTAGTTGACGAAATATTGGCAAAATTCGATTTTTTCGCAGAAGTAAACTGCTACTTCCGGTCTACCGATTTTACTGAAAAACTAATCAGATCTCAAGAGGGAGATTATACACGTAAATACAAAATTTGGAATTGATATCTACAGCGGTTTGACCGCTATCGTGGTCACACACACACACACACACACACACACACACACACACACACACACACACACACACACACACACACACACACACACATACACACACACACAGAGAGAGACATACACACACAGAGAGAGAGAGAGAGACATTTTTTAAAAACCAGTTTTTCGATATCAGGGGACTTCAAAACGTGGACATCTGCAAAAATCTCGAGGTCGAAAATTTTCATCATCACAATACTTCCTTATACTACGTATAAGAAAGTAAAAACGATTAGATTAATTCTTATATTGATCGATTTTACTGGTTGTGTACAGGAAATGGTATATTTACATGTACCAAAAAACAATTATTCCCTAATAAAATTGTTTAATACGTTGTAAGCGTTCGTTTTGTTAAGAAAAGTTATTCATCTTTCTAATATGTGCAAGGTACGTAACCAAACAACTTTAATTATTCTTTAAAATAAATTTGTTCATAATTAAATTTATAATGTGTCTTCTAATACTCAAATAATTATTATGTTCACTTTGATAATTCTTATGATATGTCAATATTCACTTTTAATAAAAATATATTTCAAATTTCTATACTTATAACCTATCTTTTTATAAGTGTCAACACTATTTTACTTGTAATCTACATGAATTGTTTTGTATTCAAATTTTTGTACTGAATTTACTTTAAATATATTCAATACTTGTTAAATAATATTTCTTAATATCAATGTGTAAATATTACATACAACCTTAATTCATTATTGTAGTCCTATCAATTCCTCAATTTAATAACATTTTCCTTCTTGTAGATTTGCACTGCCTTGTTGTATACGATTTCCTCGAAGTAATTGGATAATCCAGGATGTCTCTGCCCTCTCAACACTTGAAATTATTGGTTATAGAGAAATGCTGCCTGCAAAAGTCTACTGCAACTCTCGGATAAATATTTCCTGTGCCCTAAAATATAAAACACTTCTCGAAGACACTTTTTCTTATAACAGGAACAGTATCAGACTCTCTTCTACTTCAAATAGAACTTCTATATGGATAAACTTGCAATGAAAATTTATATTCTTGAGAAAAATCCTTCGTCAACATACACGTTCAGTATCCGAATCTCTTCTACTTCAATTAGTTCATCATAATGGTTAAACTTGCCTTACTATTTGGACTGGAAAATATCTCTCTGGACTCTCTTAACTGGAAATCACCTCTCTGGACTGTCTTAACAGAAAATCACCTCTCTGGACTGTGTTGAATTAATATTCTATAATTTATGGGTAAGTTTTCTTAAATATTTTATCACAAATCTTCTCAATATTTCCACACGTTCAAATTAAACGGCTTAACACTCTATTATGATTGCTTGTGAACTTTTACTTCCACTTTAAGTTGAAAATTATAAATAATTATATATTCGCGTTGAATAATGCAACACTAACACTTTGAATACTCAAGAATCTTAAAATATGTATAAATTTCAGTGTTATTTAAGAAACACTGAAATTCTACACCCGCACAGAATCAAAAGTAAAATTATTCTCCATTTGTTTTCAAACATCCCCTTGACGATCATTTAAAAAATTATCTCCACCAATCAAAATATACCACCTATACTTTAAATTCAAAATAATTCTTTTAAACTCATGTAAAACTGTTTATCTTCATTTTAGCTTATAGAAAACACATTATTTAATTCATTTCGTATTATAATCTCTTGATTTTTATATCTCTATAACACCTTATATATTATTTTAAATTATATTTCTTAGAACTGTCAAAATCAAAGCTGTCACGTTCCTTATTTTAAATAAAGCCGCGAATCTTAATTCAAGATTAAATATTTTTAATATCCAATAAATTATCATCAATGACTTCACCTATCAACGTTAATTAAACAATTTTGTACAAATTTATAAAATACAATATTTTTAAACAATAACTAATATCTCTGAATTCTTCCTTCCAGATTTTACAATAATTGGTTTGAATAAAGAAAAATGAACATTCTACCATTCACCAAAGTAAAAACAACAATCGTGAATATATTTTTTAATTTTATAAGTATAAATTTTATGAACTTTATATAAACTTGTTAAGTAATAAGAATACCTTTTCTTTCCAAAAGAACACGTATCAAATTATATATTATATATAGCATGGTTATCCAAACCATGACAATATATATATATATATATATATATATATATATTGTCATGGTTTGGATATATATATATATAACGGAAAGGAGTCTCTACTGTCAAAGTCAAGAAAAATGTATTCTTAGGGGGGATCCAGCATCAAAAGATATAACTTTATGTGAAGTTCTTTATTTTTTGCCAATATTTCGTATTATAATCTAATACTTCTTCAGGGCCAAAAATGCGAACTTATCGAGAGAAACACGTGCACAAAACTAGGAAACATCACTTTTTTTGGATGGATGAATTAAATTGACATTAGTTGAGAATTTAAAACTACAGTCAAACGTTTTACAGTCACATTACTAAAATAATAAAAATTGAAAACTTTAAGGAACTTCCTAGAAGGACCTCTAAAAATTTTTTTTTTTTTTTTTAAATTTAACATGTAGTTTTTAAATTTTTAGAGGTCCTTCTAGGAAGTTCCTTAAAGTTTTCAATTTTTATTATTTTAGTAATGTGACTGTAAAACGTTTGACTGTAGTTTTAAATTCTCAAATAATGTCAATTTAATTCATCCATCCAAAAAAAGTGATGTTTCCTAGTTTTGTGCGCGTGTTTCTCTCGATAAGTTCGCATTTTTGGCCCTGAAGAAGTATTAGATTATAATACGAAATATTGGCAAAAAATAAAGAACTTCACATAAAGTTATATCTTTTGATGCTGGATCCCCCCTAAGAATACATTTTTCTTATATATATATATAATGTGTTTTACTACCGGATGGTAGAATTCGGGTTATTGGAATTTAATGAAACAGCGTTTTTTTAGCTTATGACGTTTCGGTCATTTTATTACAACCTTCTTCAGACCTTTTTTAGAAAATATAAAAGAGAAACATATTACATTATATACAAACAAAACAGCGAGCTATAATCTAATCTATAAAGTGAGATACTTACATTTGCTCACACTGTATACTATGTGTCATGGTTAACATAAAAAACATTAAAAATATTACTATACATTTAAAATATTTAGTCCTTAAATTACATTAATTTCATATAAGGTTTAAAATCTCATATCTCTTATGTTATTCTGACTGTATAAATTTGTGTGTTTATCTATCGTCAACACTTCACATCAAACACAAAAAGAAAGAAACACTGTTTTTCTACTTTACTTTTTTCCGGAATAATAAAATATTTCGTTCTTTGTATGTGTTTTCATGAACGTATCGTTGATGTGTGTTATTTTATTAGATTTTATGTACCTGGGTTTGTTATTAATTAGTGGATTGTTCTTTAGATTAGTTTTTGTTGTATCGTTTTTTTAACAACAAAAACTAATCTAAAGAACAATCCACTAATTAATAACAAACCCAGGTACATAAAATCTAATAAAATAACACACATCAACGATACGTTCATGAAAACACATGCAAAGAACGAAATATTTTATTATTCCGGAAAAAAGTAAAGTAGAAAAACAGTGTTTCTTTCTTTTTGTGTTTGATGTGAAGTGTTGACGATAGGTAAACACACTAATTTATACAGTCAGAATAACATAAGAGATATGAGATTTTAAACCTTATATGAAATTAATGTAATTTAAGGACTAAATATTTTAAATGTATAGTAATAGTTTTAATGTTTTTTTATGTTAACCATGACACATAGTATACAGTGTGAGCAAATGTAAGTATCTCACTTTATAGATTAGATTATAGCTCGCTGTCTTGTTTTGTATATAATGTAATATGTTTCTCTTTTATATTTTCTAAAAAAGGTCTGAAGAAGGTTGTAATAAAATGACCGAAACGTCATAAGCTAAAAAAACGCTGTTTAATTAAATTCCAATAACCCGAATTCTACCATCCGGTAGTAAAACACATTACATAGTGAAATTCACCATCAGTCACAACTGAACTCCGACAAATATATATATATATATATATATATATATATATATATATATAATATAATAGATGTTTTTCTTGGGAATAGCGGCATATGTGAATAAAACTATAATTGATTGTGACGTTTCAACATTTATTTATGTTTTCTTCAGACCTATTTATTTTTGTTTATTTCTCTATTAATGATCATCTTTTGTATTATTTCTTTTTTTTATACTTCTACATTTTTACTTTCCGTTATATTTTCTATTTTCTTGGTGGTAATGCATTTTAATTAAAAATTAGTATATACTAAATTCTATTTTTATCAATTGGTCAATGTTATTTCCGTGTCAAACCTTGAAGGTTTGACACGGAAATAACATATATATATATATATATATAGTCATAGAAAATAGTGGGTAATCCCGCTGTAGAGCAACCGTAGACACGTGTTTCTGACTAATTGGTCGTCATCAGTACGGTGTAGCCAAGGAATAAGGTGGGAAAACCTTGGAGATGTAAGCATAAACGGAAGACCATCAGGTGACAGACCTCCATTTGTAGCTTCAGTTGGAAGATCCTCAGTTTTGAGGACAACAACCAACATCGCCACGAGGAAGACATTGTCAACCTGCGTGCCAACCGACCCTGGAAAATTAAGCAAAAGTGGACATAGTGCGGGTAAATAATTTAGTCATAGAAAATAGTGCACTATGTCCACTTTTGCTTAATTTTCCAGGGTCGGTTGGCACGCAGGTTGACAATGTCTTCCTCGTGGCGATGTTGGTTGTTGTCCTCAAAACTGAGGATCTTCCAACTGAAGCTACAAATGGAGGTCTGTCACCTGATGGTCTTCCGTTTATGCTTACATCTCCAAGGTTTTCCCACCTTATTCCTTGGCTACACCGTACTGATGACGACCAATTAGTCAGAAACACGTGTCTACGGTTGCTCTACAGCGGGATTACCCACTATTTTCTATGACTAAATTATTTACCCGCACTATGTCCACTTTTGCTTAATTTTCCAGGGTCGGTTGGCACGCAGGTTGACAATGTCTTCCTCGTGGCGATGTTGGTTGTTGTCCTCAAAACTGAGGATCTTCCAACTGAAGCTACAAATGGAGGTCTGTCACCTGATGGTCTTCCGTTTATGCTTACATCTCCAAGGTTTTCCCACCTTATTCCTTGGCTACACCGTACTGATGACGACCAATTAGTCAGAAACACGTGTCTACGGTTGCTCTACAGCGGGATTACCCACTATTTTCTATGACTAAATTATTTACCCGCACTATGTCCACTTTTGCTTAATTTTCCAGGGTCGGTTGGCACGCAGGTTGACAATGTCTTCCTCGTGGCGATGTTGGTTGTTGTCCTCAAAACTGAGGATCTTCCAACTGAAGCTACAAATGGAGGTCTGTCACCTGATGGTCTTCCGTTTATGCTTACATCTCCAAGGTTTTCCCACCTTATTCCTTGGCTACACCGTACTGATGACGACCAATTAGTCAGAAACACGTGTCTACGGTTGCTCTACAGCGGGATTACCCACTATTTTCTATGACTAAATTATTTACCCGCACTATGTCCACTTTTGCTATATATATATATATATATATATATATATTTCTTCGAATATTTTCGCGGTCGTTTGTTGAAGCGTTGTTCTTCGGGATATTTCGCCGCGTTTGGATGATTTTGCCCTGATAAGGACATCTTTCTTCCTCTAGGAAGAAAGATGTCCTTATCAGGGCAAAATCATCCAAACGCGGCGAAATATCCCGAAGAACAACGCTTCATATATATATATATATATATATATATGTTATGTTGTCGGTATCTCTTACTGAAACAAAAAGCTCTACAAATATAACTCATAGTGACAGAGAGCCTACACCACAGCCAGTAAGAGATACCGACAATAGATGTGAAAATAAAAAGATAGGTCAACAATACAATAGTATGATTTTATCAATCGACATAATCAAAAAATTTTTTATAAATTTGACAGACACGGACATACCTATGCAAATACAAGAAGTTCTAGCTCTTGGTAACAAATTCGCACTCCCAACAAACAATCGGAACCTTTCCTTAGAAAGGATCCTTGCTGACTGTGAAAACATTCTGACTGATATAGAGGAACAAGATAGGGACAGATACAGAAACGAAATAACATACCACATCACAAACTACCTAAAAACAAATAAAACTAACAATATCTTGCTTACAGCGTACCACAATTGCAAAAACTTTTTAAATTTAAATAAAAGTATCATTATTACTAGATCAGACAAGAGCAACGTTACAGTATGCATGTATAAGGATGAATATAATAGGAAAATGCTAGATCTGCTAAATGACCAGAATATATACAAAAAAGTGGACCGGGACCCTACTTGTTCTTTTGAAAGAAAGACAAATCAATTAATTAAAACTCTTAAAGTCAAACAATACATTACAGAAGAAACATATAAAAGTTTGATAAAGAATAATTCTGAAACGGCTAGGATATATGGTGTGCCAAAGGTACACAAACCGGGCAACAAATTAAGACCAGTAATCAGCAGTGTTGAACATCACACAAAATTTTTGGAAAAAATACATCGCAGACATCATAGACAAATCTTTCAAAACATATAATAGCCACAAAATTGGGGACACCTTTGAATTTGCACAAGCCGCGAATAACCTTGCAATACCGGAAAATTACACCATAGTTTCCTTCGATGTAACAAGCCTTTTTACCAATATCCCGGTAGATATAGTTATAGAAATCATAGCACACAACTGGACATTTATAGAAAAGAATACTAACATACCAAAAAAAGAATTCATAGACATAATAAAATGGATATTCGATAGTGTTTTTTTCGTATATGAAGGGCAATATTACTCACAAATTGATGGTACCCCAATGGGACTCTCTCTATCACCCACAATAGCGGACTTGACAATGAATACTATCATAAAATATGTAATAACCCGAATAGATTTTCAGTTTCACTTTTTATGGCAATATGTGGATGATTTAATTTGCTGCATCCCAAAAAACAAAATAGACTCTACTCTACAAACTTTCAATTCATATAATAATAAACTAAATTTCACAGTGGAAATAGAGCAAAATAACTCAATCCCATTTTTAGACACACTGATAAAGAGGGAAAACAACACTCTCAAATTAAGATGGTATAGAAAACCATCTAACTCAAACAGGTTACTAAATTACCATTCAAATTGCCCCAAAAAATACAAAATAAACTTGATCAAAGCACTTAAAGATAGAATTAGCAAAATATCACATGCTGACTATCTCCAACAGGATTTACACAAACTCAAAGAAATTCTGCTATGCAATAACTATCCAAAAAATGTATTAAACAACTTCTCTTTTCTTCCAATACCACGGATACAAACCCCGAAACCTTATCAAAAAGGGAAAAAGAACCGAACGGTAATGATAACAGTAGCACAACTCCCAAGTACAGAAAATTGCAATACATTCCAAACCTAACGAATAAAATTAAAATGCTATTTCACAATATATGTTCTATAGCATATACAACGGCTTTTTCGAATTCAAAGGTGTACACTAGATTAAAGGATAACATACCTACACAGATGAGAAACAATGTGGTGTACGCAATAGAATGTAGCTGCCATGATTTCTATGTAGGACAGACAAAGCAGAGACTAAAAAACCGGATCACCCAACATATCAATGACGTAAGGGTGAAGCCGCAGGGTTGTGCTTTGGCAGGCCATATATCAACCACCAACCACACAGCGGATTTCAGTAAAGCAAGAATCATTTTCAAAGAGCCTAATTACATTCGGAGAACTTTTTTGGAAACGCTTACCATAAAAACTTTAAGACTTAGTATAAATTGCAAATCAGACTCGCAAAATTTCAGCAGAATATATGGAGCTTTCTTACCGCAATTAACAAGAAGAATACAATACAAATTAGCATAACACAATAGATTAAATGACAGCACTTACTCATTATTAAAATTATATGAAATTCAAGTAAATATTAAATTTAATATCAATACATTATTTGCGCGGAATAACAATATAAAATAAAAGATATCCCCTTTTTGTTTTTTCTTGTTTGTTTTTCGGACGAATAGGTTTTTCTTTCACCAATGTACACATGTGTTTAATAAAACGTACGCAGAAGGTTTTCGAGACTTTAAACTGCACACGGAAAATTACTTTAAGCAAATTATTTTAAATGTGCCGTAATATCTTAATGTTTACTTTTTTAATGTGTCATATGTTGAATATACAGATGAGATCAAATATATAGCCCCTCGGCAAAAGTAAGTACACATAGATGTTTTTAAGATTGTTAATTATTTTATAAATATGAGCTGGGCAAAATTTAATATGTTCTTTTTTCTAATCTAATAAAGGTCTGATGAAGGTTCAAACATAGAACCAAAACGTCACTAGCCGAAAAAGAGCTACGAATTTTTTATTTTTATATATATATATATATATATATATATATATATATATATTGGACGATTTAGAGGTCATACTAATTTCAAATTATTTTAAAATTAGTTTTAATTGTTAATTAGGATTCGAACCCAAATCTCCTAATTACTAGTCAGGTGCGTTGCCACTTACGCTACCGCCGGTCCGGCTTCGAGTCCTTTAAATAGTACTGATATACATATATATATCAAGTAACAGATGGAAGTATTGAAGTATTGCTGGTATACCAGCGTATATAAGCACCGAGACGTCCATATGCTGTATAGATAATTAATTTAAATTTCTTGACCTTATTCACATATTCATGTGTATATAATATTTTTTAAAAAAATATTATAACTTACCTAATTAACAATTAAAACTAATTTTAAAATAATTTGAAATTAGTATGACCTCTAAATCGTTCAAGAAATTAAATTATATATATACACATGAATATGTGAATAAGGTCAAGAAATTTAAATTAATTATCTATACATCACATGGACGTCTCGGTGCTTATATACGCTGGTACACCAGCAATACTTCAATACTTCCATCTGTTACTTGATATATACCGTAAGCGTCATATTTTAATTTCTGATAGGAAAGTAGCAAGAGGAAAAGAGCGCGACAAATTAAACTAAAGGATAAACATAAGCGAGGCTGCCAAGTAGTGCCAAGACAGTACTCTCGACAAACGATTCCCCCGACATCGACACTACGTTGCTCTCCCACCACTGTTAGCAAGGAGGCTACGCTGCATATTGTAAGGTCATCTTCTGCATGGTATAGAAGTGTAAACCGAAATTAAAATATGACGCTTACGGTATATATATGTATATGTATATCAGTACTATTTAAAGGACTCGAAGCCAGACCGGCGGTAGCGTAAGTGGCAACGCACCTGACTAGTAATTAGGAGATTCCGGGAAATTAATTATATATATATATATGTAGTATGAGGACACTCTAACTGCACCCCCATTAAAATCGCAATTAAAGGTTTGCTATTTCCCGGATTCTTATTTTCAGGTACATACATAGTTATTAAGAACAAGCGTAATCTCCTATGTATTCAGTTTGTGTGCATATAAATGATTGAGAGTGGCAATTTTGTTTATTGTACGTGAGGACCGTTTTACGTGCATGTCGACTATGTTTTCGTTAACTCTTTAAGGGATATGCAAACAGAGACTTATATCAACATTAACTGCATTTTATTTCATGAAAAACAAAAAATAAAAGGTGAAGTTTTACGGAAACTGAATTCATAAAAGAAAATATCAAGCAATTACGGGATGGCAACATATTGCAGTGATCTTGAGTTGGGTTGTAAATTATAAATAAGTATAATCAAGATCACTTCAAGGTTTTATTTAAATTAATTTTTATTTTATTTATTTTTATCATAATGTGTATATAAATATTCACTATGTTAATAATTTGCCAAAATTTTATTTTTATTTAAGTAAAATAATAAAAGAATCTTAGTATAAATTTTATAAAAGTCATAATATTAAATTACGCATTAAATGTTACGTTTTCAATAACGAGAAAGTGTTTCCCGCATGAAGAATACTGGCACCGGTAGAGAGGTCGACCGTATGGCCGGCGAAAACAATACTCGCCAGATGCATTGGATGAGTCATGAATATGTAAACAAGTTGATATTAACATGTTTGTTTACCTTTTTCAAAGATTGTTAATACGCTGCTTTCCCGAGTGACCGATAGGAGCAGCACCATCGATATGCAGTTTTGGAAGTGGTATCGGTATCTGCCGAGAATTACCGTACGTTTTTATAAAGAAAATTATGCATAAAAGGGCTGGCGGACAGAATTTGGGGACAGCTGGTGAAAACCGCTGCCTTAGAAGCTTTGGAAGTAGGTGATAAACCACTCCCTCCTCTTTTAAAAATATTATTCTTGAATCCGAACTTAGAATATTTTTGAGATTTTTCGATACTTATAAAATTTTTTAACAAAAATTCAAACTTGTAATATTTTTCGTAATAGTTATGCAGCACGTTTTACATTGAGATTTGTAAATATTTTAAAATAATTATTTATGTACGGGATAATTTTATTTTCAAATTCAGACTTTGAATTTATTTAATTTCATTTTATTTTCTTTTTCTAGAGTGTTTTGTTTTGCATGTAGGGGTACTACGCCATACATTATGATAAAACATTCTAGTGATTGTAATGACTAGGTCGGATAGCATAATAATTTTATTTTTGTATAATTTTTTTTTATAACTTTATTTATCATACAAAAGGATTTGAAATTAATAATTTTGTTTCATGTATAGAATACACAAGTGAATAGCGTTTGGTTTTCTTTTTATCATGGATGAGTTTGAAGTTATGTACGAAGAGTTAAGGTGATTTGATAATATTTGTTATAAATGTGTGTATAGTGGTGTACCAAAATTTTTGTTTGTAGTGGTGTTTTGTATTGGAATTTCACAAGAAGGTAAAGTTTATTTTTAATGTATATATTTTTCTTGTATGTATATCAAGTATATTTTGTAGTACTTGTGTGTTCAATGTTAACGTGTTGGGTAATACATCAGGGATGTGTGAAATGAATTAAGTCGTTATTTAATTCATAGCATGGAGTCCTGGTGAATTCCAAAGACACGAATTAGTCTTGGTGGTACTGTGTTGGGAGCGAGAAAAGGCACCGGGCAGAACTAATCAGGGCTGAGTTAATTAATTAAATATGCAAAGACTTTATTTTATTTCATTTTATTTATTTAATTTAAAATATATATATACCTTAAGGGATGAGCACATTGTGGTGTATGTTCGGGTTGTGTCCGACGAGTTAAAAAGACATACTCGTAGGGTGGAACTTTGGGGTAACCATCTGTGTGAATTTGCTTTCTGATGGTACTGTGTTGGGAGCGAGAAAAGGCGCCGGACAGGACTAATTAGGGCAAAGCCATTTCCTTAATGTTTATATTTTGTTCGCGAATGGTAAATCGTGTAAATTTTTGGTTATTTACATTCCAGTACAATTCATCATGTGCAATAAATTTTTTTTTATTATTTAAAGATGTTGATTGTTTACATGTATCTATGGAAAATATAAATCATAATAATCACGTTCACATTTTTTTTAAAATACATAAGTTTTTCACGACGTTATACTTTCATTTACTTTATTTCTTATAATGATTTGTTGATTATGATGTATAGATTTGGATGATGTTTGAGATATTGATACTTTGTTTGTAAATATATATATATATATCTGTATAATTTGAAAATTTGAATTCGTTAATATTTATTTTAATAAATTAGATGATAAGATTTATTTTGCATTGTATTTTCTTTACCTGACCTGGAGATAATTAAAGAGCATTCAAAATCGATTGGAGAATCTATTCATGTTTTCTGCCCCTGAGAGAATTATTTATTTTAAACTGAGCTAGTTGTATGTAAAAAATTTGCTTAACCTACTTTTCAGCAGAAAATTTGTTGTATCTTAGTCTAGCATAAGGCCTAGCACTAGGATGCGTGCTTGATTTTTACTTACATATTAATTGAATAATTTAAATTTATTATATATAAACCTCAATTTGTAAGAGTCACAGCATATATATGGCACCCAACGTCGTGGGGCAAATTTTTTACATTTTTATACTAATTAGATAAAAAATTAATTAATTATTTAATATTCAAATAGCTGTGTAATTAAAGGGAGGTATTTTCACCTTTAAGTGCATTTGAATAATTAATAAGTGCAATTCACAAATAAATTTTGTCAAGTTGTGATTTATTTTTTTTTCTCCACAAATAAGTCTCTTTAAGTGCCAGGACAGATAAAGTAAATATGTCTGAGAATAAAGGTGAGGGTGAAAATCCTGAAAGTGGTACAGATACCAAATATTTATTTGAAACATACAGGGAACCACAACGTATTTCCTCTGTAACAGATTCAGAAAAGACTCTACCTCTTGATGAGGATGAAAATGTAACTGAAAATGTAAAAATTGAAACGAAAGAAATGCCAGGCGGAGACAGATTTGATTTTCTATTTGAAAAACTTTTCTGTAAGTTGGAATGTGACAAGATAGAAATGAATAAGAAGTTTGATGAAAAGTTTGAAGAAAATAAAGAAGAGATGAAAAGAAACAAAAGGGAAATGGATAAGAAATTAGACGAAAACAAAGCTGAGATGAAAGAAGAGATGAATAGAAATAAAATAGAGATACAAACTGTGGTAAAGTCGATGAATGAGAAGATTGACGAAACAATTAAAGCCTGTAGAATGGAGATGTCAGCAATGAATGAGAAATTAAAAGAAGATGTGAAACAAAGCACAACACAGATCAATGAAAGAATTGAAGCAAATGAAAAGAAGTGCAAGGATAGCAGTAATTTTTTAATAGATGAAATGAATCAGAGGGCCTGTGTAGCAAGAGAAAATTTTAAACAAATAGAAGAAAGGATTGGAGGAAAAGATGAAAAAATACAATTCTTGGAACTGAAGGTGGACAGTAGTGCCATGTCAGTTCAGAAAGATGTTCAAAATTTAACAAGCAAGTTTGAGAACTGTAGAGTTAAATATGGGACATGTACGGACTCTCTTTTAAAATTACAGGATATGACATTAAATTGTCAAGATACGATAAAGAATTTGAAAACAAGAGTTGAACAAGGTACAATTACACCTTGTGTTGTACCGCAACAGATATCACTAGGTACAGAAAATATACCAAAATTTTCTGGATATAATAAAGATAACCCAATGGCATTTCTCAAAACCATTAAGACATATATTCGTGGTATTAATGATGATATGTCAAAATTACATTTCATGAGAGGGTGTCTTAGAGATTATGCATTACTACGGTATGATATGGTAATTGATGAGGTACAGACGTATGGAGAATTAGAAAATATGTTTATTAGACAGTACTGGGGACAAACTCAGCAAAGGCGCATCAGACATGACCTTACCTTTGGAAAATATCGTTCTATTACGTCTAGGGAGAATTATGTTATTCGGAAATATTCTTTCTTGAAGCACATACAACCTGTGATCCAGGAGTGTGACATTGTTACACAATTAGCTAATCATTTTGAGCATGAGGTAGTACAAGCAGTTGCTTTACAGGGTATAGACACCGTTGAGCAACTCTTGGAATTGGTAAAGCGTCTGGACGACGTGGAAGATAGGAGTGTATCTCAGAATAGAAATGGGTATAAAGCAGGTAATAATGGTAATCACTATAATGCTCAGCAAAGGTATAATGGTAATTACTACAATAATCAACAAAGATACAATGGCAACCGGTATCAAAATAATAGTTATCAGAGAGAAAGAATAGATAATGGAAATAACAAGAATATGAGTAGTAATAGTAGCAACAATAATAATAATTGGAAACAAGAGGGTTATGCAGGAAAGAATGAAACAGCAAATGCCAGAGGAGTTAATAATGTAATAATCGAAAGAAAAGAAGATAAAACAGAAACCGTAACAAGAGATGCGTCAAGAGGAGCAATGAAGAAGGAAGTAAAGAATGTTCCTATAATTGAAGAATTTAGGGACCTGGATTTTTGGTAGGTCCAACCAAAGGGAAGAAAAAGAAGAAACAACAAAACAAGAGAAATTTTATAGATTTAAGTAATATAACCACTGAATTTCCACTGGTAGATGTTAAAGTAGGGGATGTATATGGGGTAGCTGTAATAGATAGTGAATTAGAATTATCACTTTTAGATGGGGGATTATTTGATAAAAGGTTTGAAGAATTAGGTTTTTACAAGCAAGATAATGTATTTTGTATAAATATAGAGATGGGTGATGTAGAACTTGTAACACAATTTATTGTTACACCAAGATTAAAATATTGCTGCGTACTTGGGATGGATTTCTTGAGTCTATATACATCGAAATTGGAAAGGGAAAATAGAACCTTCCACAATAATAAAGTAAACATGTCTTGGGACAAAGGTGCTCAAGATGATAAAATTTTAGTTAATAATTCAATGATTGATAATTTTAATAGGGACCTCACTTTAAAAATAAATAATGATAGTTTGATTGACAAGGAAAAATGTTCACGCCATGTGGATGATCTTCAAAGGGAAGAGTCCATGTTTGTTACGGGTGACACAAAATATAGATGTACACACCATGTGGAGGGTCTTCAGAAGAAAGACGCCACAATTAATATGGGTGACATAGAAAATAAATGTGCACGCCTAAATTTTATTATGGGTGACAAAAATTTGATTTGCAACAAACAGAATAATAATGATAATGTGAGTGATCCTTTGACAAAAGATGTTAAATTATTTAACAATAATATAGATTTAGCAGTAGGCTATGATATTTGTTTTAAAACAAAAACGACTCATCCATTTTCCCATAAGCAGAAATTAAGTGTCAAGTTTAAAATTAAAAATCTGTTAAAAGATGATATTACAGAAAAATTAGTATATAACCTAATAAACCCCATCACTATAGTAATTAAGAAATATTTAGATTATTTAGAAAACATTAAGAATAATAAATCAAGTTTGTGTACATTTAAATCAATAAAACAACAGCTACAACTCCCCAAGTTAATAGAAACATTATTGTTAATGAGTACTAATACAAAGTGGTTTGTAAATGTTAATTCTCTTTGGTTGGTACAGCTATATAAATGTTTCATAAAATTATATCCAATAGTGGTAAATTTATTAGTGGATTTAATTAAAATTGTTCATAAGGAACAAAATATTTTACAGCATGGGTATGTAAAGCCCGTACAACACATATTAAACCCACATGATGAAAATGTGTCACATCATGTGAATGATAAAATGATTTTAGAAGAGGGTGTGAAATTTAAATGAACCCATGAGAGAATAGAGGCTTTGGAAGCAGTTAAAAAGTACCCACAGCCCAGAAATATAAAAATGTTACGAAGTTTTCCAAAAATAGTGGACTACAATAGTTATTTCATTTTAAGGGAACTCAATAATCCAATTACAATATTTGTATACCAATGAAAGGTGTAAAATTTAAAGAATTTGAATACACTTTTGTATATACAGGGTGAGTTTTTTTGAATGTTTAGCATTGGGATCTCAGAAACTACTGGAGATAGAAAAACGCTTAAATGGGGAAAGATGCGCAGTTTTACGAATTTGATTTAAAACTGCTTTTGTTTCTCCGATAACTTTCATGGCTTATTAGATATTCAAAGAAAACTAAATTTTACGTTTTTCTTTAAACATGCTTAGCATCGTTAATAGTAATTTTAGAGAAAAAGTGTTCAGACAAAAGTTTTAGATAATTTTACGCCAAATAAAACTATGTAGCTAATATTTTTTTTTCGTTCGCCATTATCGAGTTATGACACAAACTTGTGTTTTTTTAAATGGAAACCATAGTTGGTTTTGACATCATTAAAAAGCTTATTTTTTGCTGATTACAATGATATAAGGTTTGATATGGTTATTTTAAAAAATAAAGAGGATATAGACATTTTTATGGTTTTTATGGAAAACAATTGAATTTCGAACTGATAAAATACAAACCAAACGAAAACTTATTTTGAAATCTTATGTAGTAATAAAATGAAAACTATAAGAACTTTTATTAAGGGCACACAACATTATTAATGTTCAAAGATACCTCCATTATTATTAATACACAAATTGCATCTCTTCACAACAGAATTTGTAGCATTGCGTAATTTACGCCTACCAATGTTATTAAAAGCAACAAGCAACTAAGACAGCTTGTCTTAAATCGTCGATTGTTTCATATGTTCTTTTGTATACTGTGTCCTTTAGTACACCCCACAAGAAAAAATCCAAAACTGATAAATCAGGGGATCTAGCCGGCCATTCAATGGGTGCATTTCGTACTATCCATTGATTACGGAAGTTCAAATTTAAATAATTTATAACATTCAGTTGATTGTGCGGAGGCGCTCCGTTATGTTGAAACCATTGCATTGCTCGGGTTCTTAAATTTAAATTATCTAACATTTCCTCGAAATCTTGTAAAAAATTAAGATAACGATTGCCAGTTAGTGATCCATCAAAAATAAAAGGAGGAAGAACAGTTGATCCTATAACACCACCCCAAACATTAAACCCAAATTTAATTTGTGGTCTCCTATGTTCAACGTGAAGCGGATTTGTTTGAGACCATATTATGTGCTCATTGTGCCTATTAAACATTCCACAATTTGTGAAACGAAATTCATCAGTCCATAATATTTTCATTGAGCAGTG
The DNA here is from genome assembly GCA_963170755.1 of Amphimallon solstitiale. Classification (NCBI taxonomy): domain Eukaryota; kingdom Metazoa; phylum Arthropoda; class Insecta; order Coleoptera; family Scarabaeidae; genus Amphimallon; species Amphimallon solstitiale. Next base: position 128,429,655 of record OY720675.1, on the reverse strand, counting down.
TGGATCGTTTTGACACTGATCTTTAAACCATCTACAAAAAGCTATTCGTCTGATGTTATCACCTTCATGTAAAGTTTGTGATACTGATAATTTGTAGGGACGAAATTTATGCTTCTTCAACACTCTGACAATAGTGCGTTGAGAGGAGCCCATTTCTGTTAAAATTTGTCGGGTCGATATAGATGGATTCTGAGCGACACATGCTAATATGTTTATTTCTCTATCTTCATCCATCCCTTTTTTTGATTTTGGTTTAACGAACGAACCATAATCTGCTAAATTATCCCATAATCTCTTAAAAGTAGGTAGCCACGGCTGACATCGATCAAAATAATTTTTAAAATAAACTTCAGCAGCTCTAGTAGAATTTCTCTGGCACTGAATGTAACATTCAACCATATCACGCTTTTCTACGTTAGAAAATTCCATAGCCAATGCAAACTTATGATTAACGGCCGTTTACACCGCTTATAGTTAAGTTACAATTAAATTAATTAATAGTTAATTGTCAATGTTTGACAATTAACTATTAATTAATTTAATTGTCAATGTTTGACAATTAACTATTAATTAATTTAATTGTAACCTAACTATAAGCGGTGTAAACGGCCGTTAATCATAAGTTTGCATTGGCTATGGAATTTTCTAACGTAGAAAAGCGTGATATGGTTGAATGTTACATTCAGTGCCAGAGAAATTCTACTAGAGCTGCTGAAGTTTATTTTAAAAATTATTTTGATCGATGTCAGCCGTGGCTACCTACTTTTAAGAGATTATGGGATAATTTAGCAGATTATGGTTCGTTCGTTAAACCAAAATCAAAAAAAGGGATGGATGAAGATAGAGAAATAAACATATTAGCATGTGTCGCTCAGAATCCATCTATATCGACCCGACAAATTTTAACAGAAATGGGCTCCTCTCAACGCACTATTGTCAGAGTGTTGAAGAAGCATAAATTTCGTCCCTACAAATTATCAGTATCACAAACTTTACATGAAGGTGATAACATCAGACGAATAGCTTTTTGTAGATGGTTTAAAGATCAGTGTCAAAACGATCCACACTGCTCAATGAAAATATTATGGACTGATGAATTTCGTTTCACAAATTGTGGAATGTTTAATAGGCACAATGAGCACATAATATGGTCTCAAACAAATCCGCTTCACGTTGAACATAGGAGACCACAAATAAATTTGGGTTTAATGTTTGGGGTGGTGTTATAGGATCAACTGTTCTTCCTCCTTTTATTTTTGATGGATCACTAACTGGCAATCGTTATCTTAATTTTTTACAAGATTTCGAGGAAATGTTAGATAATTTAAATTTAAGAACCCGAGCAATGCAATGGTTTCAACATAACGGAGCGCCTCCGCACAATCAACTGAATGTTATAAATTATTTAAATTTGAACTTCCGTAATCAATGGATAGTACGAAATGCACCCATTGAATGGCCGGCTAGATCCCCTGATTTATCAGTTTTGGATTTTTTCTTGTGGGGTGTACTAAAGGACACAGTATACAAAAGAACATATGAAACAATCGACGATTTAAGACAAGCTGTCTTAGTTGCTTTTAATAACATTGGTAGGCGTAAAGTACGCAATGCTACAAATTCTGTTGTGAAGAGATGCAATTTGTGTATTAATAATAATGGAGGTATCTTTGAACATTAATAATGTTGTGTGCCCTTAATAAAAGTTCTTATAGTTTTCATTTTATTACTACATAAGATTTCAAAATAAGTTTTCGTTTGGTTTGTATTTTATCAGTTCGAAATTCAATTGTTTTCCATAAAAACCATAAAAATGTCTATATCCTCTTTATTTTTTAAAATAACCATATCAAACCTTATATCATTGTAATCAGCAAAAAATAAGCTTTTTAATGATGTCAAAACCAACTATGGTTTCCATTTAAAAAAACACAAGTTTGTGTCATAACTCGATAATGGCGAATGAAAAAAAAATATTAGCTACATAGTTTTATTTGGCGTAAAATTATCTAAAACTTTTGTCTGAACACTTTTTCTCTAAAATTACTATTAACGATGCTAAGCATGTTTAAAGAAAAACGTAAAATTTAGTTTTCTTTGAATATCTAATAAGCCATGAAAGTTATCGGAGAAACAAAAGCAGTTTTAAATCAAATTCGTAAAACTGCGCATCTTTCCCCATTTAAGCGTTTTTCTATCTCCAGTAGTTTCTGAGATCCCAATGCTAAACATTCAAAAAAACTCACCCTGTATAGTAATAGATAGTATAATTATTTTATGTGTTTTAAATGTTATTTGTTTAAACTTTCTTGTTATGAAAGGAGTAAAATTTAAAATAAACTCCAAGAGTTTTGTATATAATTTTGAACTCGACCCTGAGTAATATAGCAGGAAAAAGATAGAATCAAGAGGCTATAAAGCACCTGAGGATGCGAACCCATGAAAACACGTAGGTTGTAAGAATGAATTGAACTTACTCCTGATTTGTATATAAATATAGAATAAGCATATTATAGGGAACTTTCATGTCTCTATGCTTTATATTAATAATGTTGTAAATAATGTATGATTATGTTAATTGGTATTTATGGGAAATCTTGGATTTATACCATTAGCATTAGCGATTCTCGCTTATAAATCGCAGATATTCCCATAGGGATATTTATGCAGTGATCTTGAGTTGGGTTGTAAATTATAAATAAGTATAATCAAGATCACTTCAAGGTTTTATTTAAATTAATTTTTATTTTATTTATTTTTATCATAATGTGTATATAAATATTCACTATGTTAATAATTTGCCAAAATTTTATTTTTATTTAAGTAAAATAATAAAAGAATCTTAGTATAAATTTTATAAAAGTCATAATATTAAATTACGCATTAAATGTTACGTTTTCAATAACGAGAAAGTGTTTCCCGCATGAAGAATACTGGCACCGGTAGAGAGGTCGACCGTATGGCCGGCGAAAACAATACTCGCCAGATGCATTGGATGAGTCATGAATATGTAAACAAGTTGATATTATTAACATGTTTGTTTACCTTTTTCAAAGATTGTTAATACGCTGCTTTCCCGAGTGACCGATAGGAGCAGCACCATCGATATGCAGTTTTGGAAGTGGTATCGGTATCTGCCGAGAATTACCGTACGTTTTTATAAAGAAAATTATGCATAAAAGGGCTGGCGGACAGAATTTGGGGACAGCTGGTTAAAACCGCTGCCTTAGAAGCTTTGGAAGTAGGTGATAAACCACTCCCTCCTCTTTTAAAAAGATTATTCTTGAATCCGAACTTAGAATATTTTTGAGATTTTTCGATACTTATAAAATTTTTTAACAAAGATTCAAACTTGTAATATTTTTCGTAATAGTTATGCAGCACGTTTTACATTGAGATTTGTAAATATTTTAAAATAATTATTTATGTACGGGATAATTTTATTTTCAAATTCAGACTTTGAATTTATTTAATTTCATTTTATTTTCTTTTTCTAGAGTGTTTTGTTTTGCATGTAGGGGTACTACGCCATACATTATGATAAAACATTCTAGTGATTGTAATGACTAGGTCGGATAGCATAATAATTTTATTTTTGTATAATTTTTTTTTATAACTTTATTTATCATACAAAAGGATTTGAAATTAATAATTTTGTTTCATGTATAGAATACACAAGTGAATAGCGTTTGGTTTTCTTTTTATCATGGATGAGTTTGAAGTTATGTACGAAGAGTTAAGGTGATTTGATAATATTTGTTATAAATGTGTGTATAGTGGTGTACCCAAATTTTTGTTTGTAGTGGTGTTTTGTATTGGAATTTCACAAGAAGGTAAAGTTTATTTTTAATGTATATATTTTTCTTGTATGTATATCAAGTATATTTTGTAGTACTTGTGCGTTCAATGTTAACGTGTTGGGTAATACATCAGGGATGTGTGAAATGAATTAAGTCGTTATTTAATTCATAGCATGGAGTCCTGGTGAATTCCAAAGACACGAATTAGTCTTGGTGGTACTGTGTTGGGAGCGAGAAAAGGCACCGGGCAGAACTAATCAGGGCTGAGTTAATTAATTGAATACGCAAAGACTTTGTTTTATTTCATTTTATTTATTTAATTTAAAATATATATATACCTTAAGGGATGAGCACATTGTGGTGTATGTTCGGGTTGTGTCCGACGAGTTAAAAAGACATACTCGTAGGGTGGAACTTTGGGGTACCCATCTGTGTGAATTTGCTTTCTGATGGTACTGTGTTGGGAGCGAGAAAAGGCGCCGGACAGGACTAATTAGGGCAAAGCCATTTCCTTAATGTTTATATTTTGTTCGCGAATGGTAAATCGTGTACATTTTTGGTTATTTACATTCCAGTACAATTCATCATGTGCAATAATTTTTTTTTATTTAAAGATGTTGATTGTTTACATGTATCTATGGAAAATATAAATCATAATAATCACGTTCACATTTTTTTTAAAATACATAAGTTTTTCACGACGTTATACTTTCATTTACTTTATTTCTTATAATGATTTGTTGATTATGATGTATAGATTTGGATGATGTTTGAGATATTGATACTTTGTTTGTAAATATATATATATATCTGTATAATTTGAAATTTTGAATTCGTTAATATTTATTTTAATAAATTAGATGATAAGACTTATTTTGCATTGTATTTTCTTTACCTGACCTGGAGATAATTAAAGAGCATTCAAAATCGATTGGAGAATCTATTCATGTTTTCTGCCCCTGAGAGAATTATTTATTTTAAACTGAGCTAGTTGTATGTAAAAAATTTGCTTAACCTACTTTTCAGCAGAAAATTTGTTGTATCTTAGTCTAGCATAAGGCCTAGCACTAGGATGCGTGCTTGATTTTTACTTACATATTAATTGAATAATTTAAATTTATTATATATAAACCTCAATTTGTAAGAGTCACAGCAATATGTAGATACGACTTCGTAGAATGTGTATCTAACAAATTTTGTTTGACAGATAGATAGAAATTGTAGTAAAACCTTTGTAAAACACTTTTGAATTATAAAAAAACGTGTAATAGACAGCAGTTCAATTTAACCCTAACCCTTATGTGCAGTTTGAGCTAAGGATTATCGAGCGTTGTCAGGCAGACATTTTTTTGATGCAGTTCAGGTTAGAGATTACTAGGTATGATTCAATATGGTGCAGTTCGGGTGGATCGATATAAATATATATAATACACATATACAGTTATATGTAAATGTCTGATACGGTTTTTCTGCTTAAGCACTGAGTAATTAAGGTAAATTTTTAATTAGAAAAATTTACCGCCCAGGGTGAGATTCGAACTCACTTTTCCCGATCGCATGTCAGGCGCTCTAACCAAATAAACCACCTGGGGGCCTTTGTGAGTTCGAGTCTACTTGCACGTCTTGAATCTCATCAAGTCACAGATGTTATATATATATTTGTCGGCAGTACGAACAAATGTGTAAATTTAAATAATTTTAAAATTCGTTTTTCTCAGCGTAGAAAATGTCTAATACGGTTTTTCTGCTTAAGCCTGAGTAATTAAGGTACATTTTAAATTAGAAAAATTTACCGCCCAGGGTGAAATTCGAACTCACTTCTCCCGATCGCATGTCAGGCGCTCTAACTAAATGAACCACCTGGAGGGCTTTGTGAGTTCGAGTCTACTTGCACGTCTTGAATCTCATCAAGTCACAGATGTTATATATATATTTGTCGTCAGTACGAACAAATGTGTAAATTTCAAATAATTTTAAAATTCGTTTTTCTCAGCGTAGAAAGTATCTAATACGGTTTTTCTGCTTAAGCACTGAGTAATTATATATATGACTGGAATTTGGAATTATATTCTTTAGTTATTACAAATCCAATGTTTTCAAGAAATTAATTGCTTTGAATCTTTCAAAGTGAATTAATTTAAATAGGTATTTTTAGAAAACACGAATAAATGTTTTATCTATATACAAACGACTATTGACATCTGTCACAATTATTGTTGTAAAATTTTACATTTGTTATTGTAAAAACAGTGGCACCTTAAAAATTAACTAAGTAAAGGCCTAACTCAACAACAATACATAGCATAGAATCGCTTCGTTCAACTTTAGGTCAGAAGCACTATCATAAATTACTCTTTACAATTGGTTCGCAGAATTTCGCGTTCGTTGTGCCTCCGTCAATGATGAATTAAGAAAAAGTCGAACAAATTGTTTTCAAGAAATTAATTGCTTTGAATCTTTCAAAGTGAATTAATTTAAATAGGTATTTTTAGAAAACACGAATAAATGTTTTATCTATATACAAACGACTATTGACATCTGTCACAATTATTGTTGTAAAATTTTACATTTGTTATTGTAAAAACAGTGGCACCTTAAAAATTAACTAAGTAAAGGCCTAACTCAACAACAATACATAGCATAGAATCGCTTCGTTCAACTTTAGGTCAGAAGCACTATCATAAATTACTCTTTACAATTGGTTCGCAGAATTTCGCGTTCGTTGTGCCTCCGTCAATGATGAATTAAGAAAAAGTCGAACAAATTGTTTTCAAGAAATTAATTGCTTTGAATCATTCAAAGTGAATTAATTTAAATAGGTATTTTTAGAAAACACGACTAAATGTTTTATCTATATACAAACGACTATTGACATCTGTCACAATTATTTTTGTAAAATTTTACATTTGTTATTGTAAAAACAGTGGCACCTTAAAAATTAACTAAGTAAAGGCCTAACTCAACAACAATACATAGCATAGAATCGCTTCGTTCAACTTTAGGTAAGAAGCACTATCATAAATTACTCTTTACAATTGGTTCGCAGAATTTCGCGTTCGCTGTGCCACCGTCAATGATGAATTAAGAAAAAGTCGAACAAAATCGGTTGTTAATCCAATAAACATCAATGCTGTGCAGAACATGATTGAACAAGCACGCGATATGACCCACATAAACATTTAGCCGTGAAAAAGGTCTATTTCCGATGGATTTAGCATAATTTGACTTATCAAAAAAAAGTTGATGAAAGGAAATCACCAAAAACTGGACGTAGCAACTACAAATTACATATATAGCATCGTAAAAGAGGACGGAACTAAACTCCAAATCTCTCTCAGTGTTTCAAGGTGAACCAAATCTCACAAAAGTTAATCTTTCACGAAACACTTCCAAGAAAATAATTAATCACTTTTGTCGGTTGTATCGGTTATGTCGCAACAATGCATTTAGAAGACCGAATAACAATGAATGCTCAATGGTATACAAAAATTTGTTTACCAAAAATTATCGACAAAATCAGAGAAAACAGCCGAAAACCATTTTATGTTCCCGAATGTTAAAGAAAAAATTTATGGACAGCTACTTTCATCACCTCAAGAAACTGCTGACGCCTGCAAAAAACATGTTATTGAAATTACAACTTCAGAGTGGAAAATGTTTCGAGAATTGGTTTAAATGCATGCAAAAATGTATAAATGTTGGGAGCGGATATTTTAAAAGGCAATAAAACAGTTTGCTCTGAAATTTTTTTTCTTTCTTCGTTATTTGAAAGACGTAAAAAGGGCCCCCGTATATGTACTGCAATAACTAGCTAACATAGGTAACTAATTAAATTTTTATTTGATCTTTATACGGCAAGAGTACCGTGCCTTCAAATACTTTCCGCATTAGAGTAGGCTGTTTTTGAAGTTTTTAAGTAATCAATGTTGGTGTACATGCTAATTTTTTGAAAATTCCAAATTCTGACAGTTGTCATACTTAAATTCAAGTTATAGACGCCTATTATTATTTACATGACATAACCAAACTATTAAAATTATGCACTGTCACCGACCATTTAAAAGCATGGCCGTCTCTAATGCGGAAAGTATTTGAAGGCACGGTATTTGTTTTAGTTAACATGTGTCCCATTCAACTTCTATCTCGTTCTTATAAGGTATCTACTATATACATACCTACATATGTATGACATGCGTTATATGAGTGCATTTCTTGACTTCGTCAAAAAGTTCAACGATTATTACTACGATTGTTTGCAAACATATTCTAAGAAAACACAAATATAATGATGGATCCTCTTTATTCTTTACTTTATTTTAAAGAATAAAGAGGATCCATCATTATATTTGTGTTTTCTTCAATTACAACTTTACAAATGGACATTTATTACTAAAAATATGCTAGTTAAAAATGAGTAGTAGACTCGTATTTTTAAATTCAAATTTCACTGAGAAAAGGTTAATAAAACACGATGTGAGTTAATAGATTTCCTCAGATGTATTATTGAAAAAGTTTTGCATAAACTACCATATAGTATCAACAAGTGAATATATTTAAGGAAATTTTATGAAAATGGGTCTATAGAAGCGGGCCGTACTAAATACAATTCTAACGCGTTCTTCCGCTGTAAAATGATTCATTATTAAATTGCCGGGTATGTGGATGACATATGCGAGATATAAAATGTCTAGGTTAAGTCGTTGAAAAATGGCGCTAAATTTAAATCCCGAAGTACCTATAGGGACTTCTTTATACATTAACCCGTAATGAATATTGTCTTTAGATGTATTTGGATTTCATAACAAGGGATATACAGTGAACAGATTATATTCAGAATCGTGCAATAATAAACCTTAAAAATAAGAAAACTAGGTAAGCTTTATTTATCAAGAACTACAGAAGATTTAAAAAGTACAAGAAGAGAAGTACAATTTTATGCGCTATAGGTAATGAAATCAAGAATTCGAAAGATTTTATACACTATTTTAAAAAGAACACATCATGTTTAAAAAAGTAAGTAAGGTATTATAAATTATTCTTATATATATCAAACTATAATAGAGTTAACTTATATTAAAACTGCCAATTGAAAGAAATATTAATAATTAAGACAAATTTCCCCTGTTATACCACAAAGTATACGATAGAAAGCAACAAAACAATAAGAACTCTTTCTTCAAATAATGTAGGTGACAATACGAAATGTTAATACTCAAACAACAATATGCAGTAATACGAAGAAATATCCACCATAATTAAGTTTTTTAAACAACCAATATTTCATTAGAACGAGTTTTCTGTGTTAGTGTGGTAGGAAAAATGACAAAAAACTGCAAACTTTTCTCTAAAATTAAAGGAGATTTCATGAACACAATTTCTAGGCAGAAAACCAACAAAATTTACCAAAGCATTTGTGGATCGTCAACATTGTTATTTTCAATTTGTTGAAAATTCACCTTTCACGCACAACTAATAGCACAGTTCTAATAGCAACGTCCGAGTACATTTTAATAATAATTGTTTGTTTGCGGGTTATCGTAAGTTTGAATCTGAAATGCGCAGTGTTCAAGATTTTATTCAGTTGAGCTGGATCCAACTGATCTGCTACACAACATTATACAAAGCTTTTAAATAACTTTTCAATATATGTAATGTAAGTTGTTCTACTTTGATGTTCATAAAATGTGTAATTAATAAAATGCAATTTATACCCATAATTTAAAAATAAAAAAAGCATAATAAACGAGGTGATCAGATTTTAACCGCCATATAGGTCAGCCATAACCTTCAATAACATTCCGATCGCTCCGCGAAGATCATCGATAACTATAATTTTATCAGGAGCAACACAAAACCTATACGCATCAGGTTTTCACTATACATATAACCTCGCTAATACTTTGAATATTGTGCCATAAGATCTAGTAATATAGTATAGTACATTTGATATATATATATATATATATATATATATATGAAAGATAAGAAATTATCGCGGATACATAAAATATCAGAAAAAGAAAAATATTGGGTATAATCCGCTGTAGAGCAACCGTAAACACGTGTTTCTGACTCATTGGTCGTCATCGGTACGGTGTAGCCAAGGAATAAGGTGGGATAACCTTGGAGATGTATGCTATACGGAAGACCATCAGGAGACAGACCACCATTTGTAGCTTCAGTTAGAAGATCCTCAGTTTTGAGGACAACAACTAACGTCGCCACGAGGAAGACAATGTCAACCCGCGTGCCATCCGAGAACCCAGGAAAGATAAATAAAAGGAATTATCGCGGATACATGAAATACAGGAAAAAGAAAATTGTTGGGTAAATTCCGCTATAGAGCAACCGTAGACACGTGTTTCTGACTCATTGGTCGTCATCGGTACGGTGTAGCCAAGGAATAAGGTGGGATAACCTTGGAGATGTATGCTATATGGAAGACCATCAGGAGACAGACCAGAAGCTACAAATGGTGGGTAAATTCCGCTGTAGAGCAACCGTAGACATGTGTTTCTGACACATTGGTCGTCATCGGTACGGTGTAGCCAAGGAATAAGGTGGGATAACCTTGGAGATGTATGCTATACGGAAGACCATCAGGAGACAGACCAGAAGCTACAAATGGTGGTCTGTCTCCTGATGGTCTTCCGTATAGCATACATCTCCAAGGTTCCACCTTATTCCTTGGCTACACCGTACCGATGACGACCAATGAGTCAGAAACATGTGTCTACGGTTGCTCTACAGCGGAATTTACCCAACAATTTTCTCTTTCCTGTATTTCATGTATCCGCGATAATTCCTTTTATTTATCTTTCCTGGGTTCTCGGATGGCCCGCGGGTTGACATTGTCTTCCTCGTGGCGACGTTAGTTGTTGTCCTCAAAACTGAGGATCTTCTAACTGAAGCTACAAATGGTGGTCTGTCTCCTGATGGTCTTCCGTATAGCATACATATCCAAGGATATCCCACCTTATTCCTTGGCTACACCGTACCGATGACGACCAATGAGTCAGAAACACGTGTCTACGGTTGCTCTACATCGGAATTTACCCAACAATTTTCTCTTTCCTGTATTTCATGTATCCGCGATAATTCCTTTTATATATATATAATTATACTCGTATCATGGGAGGTAGCGGCCTTTATTTAATTATAGGTAGTTTAGTGTGTAAAAATAAAAAAAATTCTTCTTACGTTTCGATATTATATATAATATCTTTCTCAAAAAATTTTATAAGATTTCAATACGAATATTCTTCTATTTTTTAAAATGGCTATTCTTCTTTCTTCTTTAAGTAGTGTTTGGAAAAGACGAAAAATATTAGTTCCGTATTGGTCCTTAATTTGTTTGAACGTTAGTATTTCTTGTTGGTCCATTTTTTTCACCCTGGACTGTAGATATTTTCTTCAACGAAATAAGAGAAAAGAAGACTTTTTCTTTCTTCTCCTCTTCAAATTTCTTTTTTTCTTGGCCGTTGTTAAATATAATTATACTTGCATCATGGGAGGTAGCGGCCTTTATTTAATTATAGGTAGTTTAGTGTGTAAAAATAAAAAAATTCTTCTTACGTTTCGATACTATATATAATATCTTTCTCAAAAAATTTTATAAGATTTCAATACGAATATTCTTCTATTTTTTAAAATGGCTATTCTTCTTTCTTCTTTAAGTAGTGTTTGGAAAAGACGAAAAATATTAGTTCCGTATTGGTCCTTAATTTGTTTGAACGTTAGTATTTCTTGTTGGTCCATTTTTTTCACCCTGGACAGTAGATATTTTCTTCAACGAAATAAGAGAAAAGAAGACTTTTTCTTTCTTCTCCTCTTCAAATTTCAAAAAAAAAAATTTTGAGAAAGATATCATATATAATATCGAAACGTAAGAAGAATTTTTTTTATTTTTACACACTAAACTACCTATAATTAAATAAAGACCGCTACCTCCCATGATGCAAGTATAATTATATTTAACAACGGCTAAGAAAAAGAGAAATTTGAAGAGGAGAAGAAAGAAAAAGTCTTCTTTTCACTTATTTCGTTGAAGAAAATATCTACAGTCCAGGGTGAAAAAAATGGACCAACAAGAAATACTAACGTTCAAACAAATTAAGGACCAATACGAAATTAATATTTTTCGTCTTTTCCAAACACTACTTAAAGAAGAAAGAAGAATAGCCATTTTAAAAAATAGAAGAATATTCATATTGAAATCTTATAAAATTTTTTGAGCAAGATATTATATATAATATCGAAACGTAAGAAGAATTTTTTTTTATTTTTACACACTAAACTACCTATAATTAAATAAAGGCTGCTACCTCCCATGATGCAAGTATAATTATATTTAACAACGGCCAAGAAAAAAAGAAATTTGAAGAGGAGAAGAAAGAAAAAGTCTTCTTTTCTCTTATTTCGTTGAAGAAAATATATATATATATATATATATATATATATATATATATATATATTCTTGCATTGCAGTTTTCGTTCATTCCAACGAAACACTGCAATGCATACGAATATATCTTTTATATCGCAAACGACTTTTTAATTAGAAATAAAAATGAGAATGAGTTACACAAACCATTCACATTTTGAATTTAGATAAAAAAATAAAAAATATTGAAGATGTGGTGTTTGTGGTGAGAATTTTATTTTAAGTGTAATATGGAAACGACAACAAAGAAAAATCCATGTACTTAAGAGAATTAAATAAAATTTCTGAGGAAGACCGAAAATAAAAGGTCGAAACGTTAAATAAAAAATTTTACATCCTAGTCTACAGAAGCATTTTTCATTTTACCTGCCGAAAGTACCCACGAAATAAACAAAATAATATATATATATATATATATATATATATATATATATATATATATATATATATATATAGATAAACGTTCTTAACAAGACAGATTTTCATCCCACAAGCACCACGAAGTAGTGGAAAAACGTGCAAAACCTTACCCAAATAAAACCAAATAAAGATTGGTCACTGAAAATAGCATAATATGCTACCATATAATCCGCCAAAGTATCTGTATTTGTTAAAATGAACACATATAGGAAGGGACGAACCACAGATATTTTTGAAACATTTACACTTATATATTTATAAGCATGTACACCAAGAGAAATAAGTAACTGTACACTTCGCGGAGATATAAGGTGGTATGGGCGTGTTTATTATGCATTAGTATATGGCGAACATGTCCATATCACTTTATACGAGTATCTCCGCGAAGTGTACGGTTACTTATTTCTCTTGGTGTACGTATCATGGCATCTCAAGAATGAATATATAACATAATGGTTTCATCAACCAATATACACCAATAAATAAAAATGTTGTTAAATTATAAAAGCCATTTCAGGACTGTCATAATAATAAAGTTGCTCAGAATATATGACTTCTACTTACAAATTATTCATTTTATGGCGTTCACTTATTTACTAATAAATTAATTGCCTACAATAAAATATGTTTTGTATTAATATATTATGTTGTGAATTGTGTTATATAGCAATAAATTATACCTATCAGTTGTTATAATTAATTCTGAAAATATTGCTTAGAATAGCGGACAAAAGGTTGGCTTAGATATATTAGCACTGCGGGGCAATATTTTCTACTGTGCATTTAACTTCAATTCATAAGTGAGAAGTCTTAAAGATGGTGGTTGGCAAGTGGCCAAACTTTCACCCAGATAAATTGTTATCTGACAGCCTTCTATTTCTTTAAGGCTCGAATCACACTGTGATGCCGTTCACGGTTCAATCTCGCTCCGGTCTCGGGTCGATCAAATCTCGCTGTGTCCATGTTACTGTGAAAGACCGAAATCTGGTGAATGTCGAGATTCACCGGTGAATGTCAACATTCTCAACGTTGCTTGACGTATGTCCGAAATATTGGTGAAATTTCATTATTTCTAACTTACACCGGCGATTGTCGACATTCAGCATGCACTCATGGTGTATGTTAAAAACATTTTTTTTTTAAATAAAAAAAAAACCCCATAGGTCTTTATTTATTAAAATAATATGGGAAAAAGACTTTGTTGAACTCAAAACAAACAGTAGAACATAAAAATATAAAATGAAATATAAAAAATAATAACAATATCTTATTTATTGCAACAACATAAACTACCATGACACTTCGAATTGCACAAAAGTTCCTTGCTTTTACAGCTGCATTTAGTCGTGGAACACTTTCTTTTGCAGTTACAACGTGTGTAGCCTTGCCCTCCACTTTTTGAATTAGCAGAAGCTGCTTCTCTTGTGAAAAATAAAAACAATTGTCTTCTCGTTTACTTCCAATTAAGGCATGTAACTTTTCAAAAAACTTATCACGATTCACTGTAGTAGCCATTGAATACAAATTATAATTTCTAATAAGAAAATTAAATTAGGTTAGGGAGCGTGCCCGCAGGCTGTCAAACGTTGCGTTAGACTGACGAAGGCAAAGCTAACTGAAACAAGATGCTGGAACCGTCTAAAAACTTGTTGCGACCTGCCGTTTCCGACATTCACCGGACCTCATTTGTGTTTGTCGACATATACCGGTAAAAGTCCGAATCTATAATACAATTAAGAAATGTTCGGACTTTCACCAAGGCATTTGGTATTTGTCGACATCCACCGGCGGATGTTGACATTCACTACTTTCGGTCTTTCACGGTAACATCCACACTACTAGTCTCATACATTCTCGCTTCGGTCTCGGTCCGATCAAATCTTGCTGTGTCCACACTACTAGTCTCATATCAGTCTGGCTCGATCCTTGGTCGACATAGTATGTTTTTTGAAATAATCGGATCAATTTGACTCGCCAAAAAATGGCATTTAATTTTTCAGTTGAAGAATTAGCGATAATAGCTTTTATTTTAGATGAAGAGGATACAAATAAAAAAAATTAAAAGAAGAAGAATGTGGATACATCCCAGTTTAATAAAGAGAAAAGAAGTAGGCGAATATCACACTTTATATCGTCATTTGATAGACAATGAAGAAAATTTTTTACAATATTGTCGAGTGGACTCAGGAACATTTGAAATGATTTTGAAAAATCCACATTTTATTACTAGCCATAATAATAAAAAATAATGTAACGTCTCCCTGCACGACCGATGAAAGACTGGAGTTGAAGCAAAAGCGTATTCACACTGTTGGTACAAACCATGACAGGTCCGATCTCGCTTCAGTCAAATATTCTTTTCGACGAACCGGTACCGGCGCGATATCGGATCGGAACTAGAGCGAGACGATAGTGTGAATTCTCTGATTCTTTCTTGTTTAAGAATATTTGACCGGACCGGGAACAGAGCGAGATTGAACCGTGAACGGTATCACAGTGTGAATCGGCCCTAAGGCTGCATCCACACTAATTATAAAAAAAACAATGTGTTTGTTAAACAAAATGACAAACATTTTAAACACATTTTTACAAATTCTTAATTAATAATAATTTGTCTAATTTATGTGTATTATACCTTCAAATAAAGTGAGTGTCAAACGTTTTGTATAACTGGTGTACACTAAATAACAAGAAGAATGAGTGTGCTTAAAACCACAAGGCGAGGTTAATAATACCGTAGATAATACGAAATACACGCATATAATATTCAGTAACGTATTAAATAAAACATATTCGCACATTTATTACATTTACGCGAGCGTCCGTTTCGTTTGGTCAGTTCGGACGTATGTGTATGTATAAATAGACGATATAAATACTTGCTTACGGTCCCTCGCTTGGTCTGATGGTAACGTATCGGCTTCATAACCGTGCGGAAAACCATTTGCTCGTCCGAGTTCATCTAAAATATCATCAATTCGCGGGAGTGGGAATTTATCTCCTATTAATTTGGAATTAAGTTTTCGATAATCGATCACTAAACGCCATTTTTTATTCCCGTCGATAGATTTCTTCGGAACTAGTAAAACTGGGCTATTATATTCCGATACAGATGGTTCTATAATGTTGTTTTGTAGCATTTTGTCAACTTGCCGATTTATTTCCTCTTTTTGCATTTTTGGTATGCGATAGTTTTTCACATAAACGGGTTTATTATCATTTAATTTTAATTTCTGTGTATAAAAATTATTTGCTGTTACTCTATCTGATTTTAAAGCGAATATATCGGAAAATTCATGTAATAATTTATTTAAATCTGTTTTCACAAATTCTGGCATATTTTTATTTATTTCTTTTAATAAATTAGAGTGTCGTTCATTCATATCGGTTTGAATATTAAAAATGTCGTATTCAGCAAGGTCGACAGTTGTAAAGTCGTTGTTTCTTATCGTTGCAGTTTGAAACGTTGTAATTATTATTCTGACTAAGGGATTTTCTGCGGATACTATAGTGCGGGCAACAAAAACTCCGGGTATAATCTCTTTATTTAAAACTAATAAATCTTTTTTTGAATTTATTGCTATTTTTCTAACTACTTCGCTACGCGCTGGAATATGTAATATACCATTTTCTGCACTTTCATAAATTGGTATTATAATTTCTTTTTGATTAATAAGTAATGACAAAGTCCAATTTTCATAATTTAAATTACATTTACATTGTCTTCCGCGACTATGATTATTTATACGGGCAGTAGGGTGTCTACGGTTATGTCTGACATATAAAACATTGGAGCTAGTGGTTTCTGTATTTATATTAACAAATTTTGAAATAGCATCTTGCACTGATGAAAATGTTCCTGCTTCCATGATTAAACGGGCACGCTCGGAGGAAGCGTTTTTCGATAAGGCTTTTACAGCAGTATCCGTAGAATAAGTTTGCGCTACTGTGTTAGGAACACCTTCACTAATGTATGCTCTGTTTAGAGATAATGTAAGAGCCTCTATTTCTGATGCAAATTTGGCAGATTCTTTTGAATTTTGTTTAAGATTTATAAGTTTTGCTGATATTATTTTTGAACTTTCGCCTTTAATGCCTTGTTTTAAAGCTGTTATAATATCTGCAAGACTCATATTGTCGTTAATTAGATCGCGAGCTTTGCCGGTTAGACGTGTTTTAACAAAAGAAACTGCACGATCTGCATGTCCTTCGGAGTTAGCTTGCAAAAGAGCTAATGCATCCAAAAAGGACTGTAATTTGTCGTAAGAACCTTCAAATTCTAAAGGAATAAATTTACTAGTTAAAAAATTCTATATTTGATAAGGCCATCGTTTCTTCCTCGTCTTCAGTTTCGTCGTCTAGAATGAGGGGATTAATTTTATCTAAAACTGACGCAGGCACTTTATATTTAATACCTAATGATTGAAATGATCTAACAATTTTGTCCCTAGCTTGGTAAAAAATTAGTTTGCAAGTCTGTCTTTGCTCTTCATTGCAGGTAATCCAGGACGAAGCCAAAATACTAACTAAATTATTATAAAGTTCAATTAATTTGTCTCTTATTTCATTACGTATTTTATTTGATTTCGGAATTTGCTTTTTTATCGCCCTTTTGGATTCTCTTATAATCTCATTTTTTATATTTGATATTTTTGTATTAATTTCGTCCCAATTGTGTGTCATTGAGGCATTTAAATAATAAAATTTATAAAAATACTTAATTTAATTCATATTAAACTATTAAACATTTCAAACTTATGTGTGTAAACTAAATACATGCTACAAATTTAAATGGTGACAATCGCATAGATATCACTCACCAGTAGTTAACATAGTTATCCCTTTTTTTTTCCACAATATCCTTGAAATTCACTGCACTAATCACAACATTTTCTTCTTCATACTCTGTTAGGGTGCGTTGTAATCTCCTATTCATCGTTCGCCGGTGCATATTCGTACTTTTTGGGATGAAATTTACTGCCATTATTCCGAGTATGATGTAAACTGGCACCTTTACATCAGTCGGTGACGATTCCGTTGTGGGATACTTTCTGCTCTTGTTTGTTTGTGGCCCATTTTGTTTTTCAACTTATTTATATTTTTATTTAAGTTGAATTAATATATTCACTTAACCACTTTTAAACAATAAATCCTGGCAGGGTCGCCATGTGGCGGAACCACATGGGTTCCTTTGGTTCGTCGGTTTTAATAATACAAGTAGTAGGTACACTTAAATACTTCTTTATTCAAAGACGGTCAGGTTAGTATTATTATAATGATCATGTTGTATATGTACCTATATGTATATATATCTGTCTGTTGTCATCTCGGTGTCTGTCCGATTGCAGCGTAAGCATTAGCTTCGTACGTGCTTCAATGCGGCAATCGACTAAGTACGGAAGCGCAACAGACATGATCTAATATTACAATAAGATATGATAATATTGTGTATTACATATGTACATCCTGTCAAGGCATACACTACACTCGGGATCGAATCTGTTCTGGGACATGAATTTATTTATTCATTTAAATTTCAATTCAATTGAATATGATATATTTATTTGTCTTGTTCCCTTAGCCGACTTTACCCGAAGAGCGTTAAATATCCGAGCGCTACATATCCGAGCGTTGCAGGTCAGTCTTGTTCACTGCCTACAATCAGCGCAACGCGCCTAAAGAAGTTTACACTTCAATAAAAAAAAATATTATTGATTAATGTCATTGGTATCATACCTAACCTAAGATAGATTACCTAATTAATTTTAGCATTTCATGTATGTAACTATTACTCACCTTTTCGTAAAATTAAGTTATTATATTCTTACACATGGCAAACATGAGGTATTTATTCTTATATTTATAAATTTATAGTACATTTATTGCGTTTTTTGGTTTAAATACAAACAATTCCGAACTGCCAATATGAATGTCGATGTGGTTCAAATAGATGACGCTTGAATCTTGCTTAAGATGTCGCTTAAAATGTCGTCAAATAGATGGCGCCACAATTTTTTTTGGAATAATTATTAATTATTACTCCTACTTCCCCAACTTTTAGTGAAGAATAGTGGAGGGAAGTAGTATTTTATAGACTAAATTTTATTACTACCAAGTTAGATTTTTTTTAAATGTCCCAAAGTGCCAGTGTTTTTTTCAATTTTTACAGTCGCCTCAACCGGGAAAACGTATTTCCCAGTCGAGCTACACATGTCAAATCTCACTTTACAGGCGGTGAATACAAAAAAACTTTAACGTACTCGAGATTGTCTTGCCTCGGCCGCAAGCATTATTAAGGAGATTTTAGGACGCATGTATATATATAAATAGACGATATAAATACTTGCTTACTGTCCCGCTCTTGGTCTAATGGTAACGTATCGGCTTCATGACCGTGCGGTCTCGGGATCGAACCTGTTCTGGGACATGAATTTATTTATTCATTTCAATTAAATTAAATAGTAATAAAATTGTTCCCTTAGTCGACTCGAGCCGACATTACATATCCGAGCGTGACGGGTCAGACTTGTTCACTGCCTACAATTAGCGCAACGCGCCTAAAGAGGTTTACACTTCAAAAAGTATTATCACTACTTGCATTTCGTGTTTTTTCATGTTTGTCGCAATTACTGCTATGCTCGTTTTAAGCGTCTGTCAAAAGCAAACTTTACTACTGTATGAAATTTGGACTGAGTTAATTTCAGAAATAGCATTTGTGGTGACATTATTCTGAAGATTAACATTTTATCCTACAATTTTTAAAATTTAACCGTTACATCTTAATTATTGTGCTTTATCATAGACATTTATTGAACCCATAAAACCACCGTGGTAATTATTGGAAATTAACATTGAAAGTATCTTATACAGGTGTTACAAGTATTGGGACTTCTCTAAATAAAGCTCGCAGAAAGGAAGGAAAGGGCGGAAAAAACCGCCAGTGTTCCGGTGTACGCTTCACGCACATCTGAAGAAAATGATTACACAGATGAATTTAATTCCGATGATTTTTCTGTTACAGATGCGCAAGATGAACTTTAGGACTTCCAGATTATCTTCCGCGAGGTCGTAGCCGGAGAAAAGAAAATGAAAACCATCGAGGGCAACTTAGAAAAACTCACCTTCCTAATAGACCTGGCAAACGAGATCTTTGGCTCAGTGGATGTTATACTGTAAGAACCGTTAAACACTTAACATTTACTAATCATGTATTTCTTACAACAATACAAAATCCCACCAAACAACCCAACAAATCCTAATACCATCCAAAACACCGATCCAAACCACGAAACACTCATCAAATACTCATCAGTCTTTTACCGATGTTCAGGGCTAATCAGGAAAGACACACCCGGTCAACATATATCTACGCATTCGGGCTTACTTACACACAGTTAATACATGCAACAACATGCACACATATCATTCTCCGAAACCGCGGTTTATTCCGGGTAGGATGCCAAATCGTTAGCGTTATAGAACGGGTCGTTTTAGTTTATTGCAGTTTCACCAATTAATTTAAATAATTAATACGCGAAACAAATGTTTCGAAACATATCTCAAACACAACACAAGATTACATTTAATACATCACTTGCACCTATACACAGCAGGAGAGTCCATGAAGACTCTGAGTTCCGAAAGAAAACACACCACTAGCAGGACGATACGTAAAGCGTGGGACTAATAACACGACTTCCTAGAGAAGCCCGCGGAACACAGTGGAATACTAACTTAGTTCAAAATAATTGCCGGTATATACAACATGTGGTCGCGACTGGGGACCTCAGTAGCATCCATTAACGTGCTTTCATATGCAATTTATTTTCAAAGATAGTGAGGGAGTAAATTTAAATTCCAACAAACCCATAGCACCCAGTGCCTGTACAAAATAAACTGTTGTCGAGATATAAGTTAGCATTATAAGCGAATAAATCTGTTTGAGAGAAATGGTAATCTAATGCATAGCAAGTAATATTTGATATTGATAAAACGGCGAAGACAATAATTTTAGATCTTTATTAATGCATTAAATATAGATTTTGCACTCACAAAGAAATCTGAAAACGAATAACAGACGCGGATCTTTGTTAAATAGCTTTTTTCTTTGTATGTAGGTACCTATATGCATACATTACTAGGTAAACATGAAACATTTTATTAAAAGATATATACTGAACTGGTCTTGAATATGAGCCAAGACCAGTCAAATACAAACTCAAACGTAAATTCACCCAATAACCCTTTCTGCATGCAACTAGGCATACATCAGCGATGCTTAGCACACGACCCTTGTATAAGAGTATAGGTAAAAGTTCCTGATTAATAATTCAAATATTGCTAACAAAACTAGTATATTCTGATACCCCAATTAAATATTGAATGCTAGAAAGCAAATTACTTCCCCAATTAGAAAAAAACAAACCCATGATTACTCTTTTTCAGGAACCCCAACTGATACCCCCTTTATAGATACTTAATACTAGAATTAAATACTTATTTAGCTTAGTAAACAAATTAGTATAATTTTTATATTCATAATAAGTATATTTTTACAGTGCAACAATGACAAGTTCAATTTATGTAGACAAATAAATAATTTAAAAAGAATTTGGCAACCATTACAAATGGTCAATTTTAATTTCAATTTTTAACAATTTCCAAATACACTATAGCAATGGAAATTATTACCATTTTAACGTTTGGACTTTTATGAACAAAAAGTCACAGAATAATTATAGGTCATAACTTAAGGCAAGTTTGAATTCAACGAATGCATCATTTCAAGTAATATAAAATTACAGCACATACATGGCTAATTTCAAATTAAAAGTGCATATTGAAAAACCAAAATGTACTAATGTTGAGTACCAGAAACATTTACCTCATGAACAAATTGTCAATTTACAATTATTGTCCTGAACATTAAGTCTATTAGATGCAAATAATTAATCTAAGCATCATTGCATATATTAATTATGATTCGCCATATTGAACGAATCATAATTAATTTCAGAAATTTCACATACATAATTAAAGTTAATTTTAAATAAAACCAAACATATACAAAGTTTATCAAGACTTATTTACGTTGGAATATTCCCCAGCGTCATATTTACAATTTAAATCCAAATATTTAAATATGTACATTGGATAGTTTGACAGTTGTCATCATGAGTTACAAAAACGCTTAAAAATATAAATTACAAGCCATGTATAAAAAGGTGTTGAAATATTAAGAAAGGTTCATAGTTTCATGCAATAGCAATAAATCATAAATAAATTAAAAGACCATTTAGATATAGCAATTCAAAAACTAACCCCACAAATTTTGCATATAAATAAAGAGAGTTGGAAGAATTGAAAGGTGAAAAATTGTTAAATGTATTTAAAGGTATCTTTTGTGAAGGATGGGTTCTACTGAAAAGGCATATTAATCCAAAATTTTGATATTTTAATTAATTTTATTAGCGTCCATTACGTCATCGAACATATGACAGTCGAAACGCTAAATTTGCCCTTTAATCTTTTAACAAATGTGATTATCTAAAAGAAAACTAATTAAAATAATTTTATTGCACTAAAAGAAAGATGAGATAATATTATTGTAAAAAGAACATCATTTCACTGATAATCCAAAGTAAATTTGTCCATAATAAGACTGTAAAATATTACCGTATATGTTGCCATGGAAATAGCAATGATAACACAAAATGGATATAAAAATGCATATACGGCGTAAAGCCGGGTTCTTCAATTTTGACCGTTGTCATAAGTGAATGGTCCAGTATCGATCATTCATCGAAGCGGTTCTGAAAAAATTGACCTTTGTCATACGTGGATGGTCCAGTATCGATCATTCATCGACAAATTAATTTTCACGTGCGAGTTAGAAGTTTCGCAGTGCGACCTTCAAAGTGATTCAAGAAGAACACCCAATTGGACACGTTCGCGCCTAGTAGAGGGTCAAGGTCGAACTTATTTATTTGGAAGCTGTAAAGAAAGGATAAATATTGGAGTATCAACAAACCAAACGAGGTCAGAAATAATCAAGATACACCCTCACCTGTCATCGGTTAATCCACACCTTGGAAGGACATTCCAACATTAGAGGGATAATTGAAGGAAAACTTCGCCGTCCACCTGTCCAAGCCGCTACAAGAAACAGGACAAAAGCCGCGACACCGCTTGAGGCACACCTCAAACTGCCCGGGACACCTGTTCTCCAACAATCGAGGAATCTTACTAATGACAGATTAATGTAATTGTTATAGCAAATTGACCTAAATGTTTTTATATTTGTACTTTAAGAGTGGACTTTTAATTACGATCGAGAATCAGATGAAATTGAAAGATGTTACATTCATTATGTTTGACATAGTTTTAGCACTGATTGTGAATTCAACATTAAATAGACTTTTTACCTTGATAAATTACTAATTCCTCGATTGTTGGAGAACAGGTGTCCCGGGCAGTTTGAGGTGTGCTTCAAGCGGTGTCGCGGCGATTGTCCTGTTTCTGGTAGCTGCTTGGGCAGGTGGACGGCGAAGTTTTCCTTCAATTATCCCTCTAATGTTGGAATGTACTTCCAAGGTGTGGATTAACCGATGACAGGTGAGTGTGTATCTTGATTATTTCTGACCTCTTTTGGTTTGTTGATACTCCAATATTTATCCTTTCTTTACAGTTTCCAAATAAATAAGTTCGACCTTGAACCTCTACTAGGCGCGAACGTGTCCAATTGGGTGTTCTTCGTACGTCACTTTGAAGGTCGCGCTACGTAACTTTTAACTCGCACGTAAAAATTAATTTGTCGATGAATGATCGATACTGGACCATCCACGTATGACAAAGGTCAATTTTTTAAGAACCGCTTCGATTAATGATCGATACTGGACCATTCACTTATGACAACGGTCAAAATTGAAGAACCCGGCTTTACGCCGTATATGCATTTTTATATCCATTTTGTGTTGTCATTGCTATTTCCATGGCAACATATACGGTAATATTTTACAGTCTTATTATGGACAAATTTACTTTGGATTATCAGTGAAATGATGTTCTTTTTACAATAATATTATCTCATCTTTCTTTTAGTGCAATAAAATTATTTTAATTAGTTTTCTTTTAGATAATCACATTTTTTAAAAGATTAAAGGGCCAATTTAGCGTTTCGACTGTCAAATGTTCGATGACGTAATGGACGCTAATAAAATTAATTAAAATATCAAAATTTTGGATTAATATGCCTTTTCAGTAGAACCCATCCTTCACAAAAGATACCTTTAAATACATTTAACAATTTTTCACCTTTTAATTCTTCCAACTCTCTTTATTTATATGCAAAATTTGTGGGGTTAGTTTTTGAATTGCTATATCTAAATGGTCTTTTAATTTATTTATGATTTATTGCTATTGCATGAAACTATGAACCTTTCTTAATATTTCAACACCTTTTTATACATGGCTTGTAATTTATATTTTTAAGCGTTTTTGTAACTCATGATGACAACTGTCAAACTATCCAATGTACTTATTTAAATATTTGGATTTAAATTGTAAATATGACGCTGAGGAATATTCCAACGTAAATAAGTCTTGATAAACTTTGTATATGTTTGGTTTTATTTAAAATTAACTTTAATTATGTATGTGAAATTTCTGAAATTAATTATGATTCGTTCAATATGGCGAATCATAATTAATATATGCAATGATGCTTAGATTAATTATTTGCATCTAATAGACTTAATGTTCAGGACAATAATTGTAAATTGACAATTTGTTCATGAGGTAAATGTTTCTGGTACTCAACATTAGTACATTTTGGTTTTTCAATATGCACTTTTAATTTGAAATTAGCCATGTATGTGCTGTAATTTTATATTACTTGAAATGATGCATTCGTTGAATTCAAACTTGCCTTAAGTTATGACCTATAATTATTCTGTGACTTTTTGTTCATAAAAGTCCAAACTTTAAAATGGTAATAATTTCCATTGCTATAGTGTGTTTGGTAATTGTTAAAAATTGAAATTAAAATTTACCATTTGTAATGGTTGCCAAATTCTTTTTAAATTATTTATTTGTCTACATAAATTGAACTTGTCATTGTTGCACTGCAAAAATATACTTATTATGAACATAAAAATTATACTAATTTGTTTACTAAACTAATTAAGTTTTTAATTTTAATATTAAATATCTATAAAGGGGGTATGAGTTGGGGTTCCTGAAAGGAGTAATCATGGGTTTGTTTTTTCTAATTGGGGAAGTAATTTGCTCTCTAGCATTCAATATTTAATTGGGGTATCAGAATATACTAGTTTTGTTAGCAATATTTGAATTATTAATCAGGGACTTTTACCTATACTCTTATACAAGGGTCGTGTGCTAAGCATCGCTGATGTATGCCTGGTTGCATGCAGAAAGGGGTTTATTGGGTGAATTTACGTTTGTGTGTGTATTTGACTGGTCTTGGCTCATATTCAAGACCAGTTCAATATTTCAGCAATATATTCTTGTATTTTCAGAAATAGTAGTCATAACATAAAATTTAAATATTTACATATGAACATAAATACGATATTCTGTTTAATTAATATTTTGATAAAAGTACGAGTATTCATATATTACCAATGTCAAGGTTGAATTTGTTTGGAATCATTGCGATAAACTTCTAAAAATAACTTCATATTTATGCTATTTACTTGTTTATACAATGTGAAAAAGTTGAAGGTTATACTAACTTGATAATGAAATTTAAAATGCTAATTAAGCCGCATTACTAGAACTGATAAAATATCACACCTGCTTAATTTGTTTATATGCAATCCTTACTCAGTGAATTCGTAACTCCGTTACGACAGTTTTCATTCCTGAAATCCGTCACCAATAATTAATGAATAATAAAATAATTAAAGGTGGGTGTCAAAATAACTTAGAAATTCTAGTGATAAACTGAGAAACCTAATATTTTGTAATGTGAAAAACCAACAAATAATTTACTATTTAAATGAAGTAAGCAATCAGGATAGAAAAATCACGCTAAGAAAAGAGGAAACAGCGCAAGTGGGCAGCGATGTCCCACAGGGTTCGGTATTGGGTCGGGTCTCGTGGAACATTCTATTTAAAGGGGTGTTCGGCCAGGAGATAACTGGGGATGCCCTATGTTGGTTTCGCAGAAGAACCTGGCTCTGGTAGTTGGAGTAGAGAATGAATATATTAGATGAGAGAACGTGGACTGACGCTGGGGATAAAGGACAAGAGGCCATGATACCTTCTTCTTGGAATGAGTAGGACTGGAGTTTGTTAAAACGGGAGAATCCCATATCAGCAAGTCGCGATTGATCCCAAGCGCTTGGAGTACATAAAACATGTCCCTTTGCAAAAAAGTCTTTGAAAATAGAATCATAAATTCGGAAAATACAGCACGAGAGAAATCAAACTAAATTTAGACACAGAAATTCAAAAGAACATTATCGTAATATAGAAACATATCGCGTTTTACTAAGAAATTCTCATCAAGTTCCAGCACTTTCTCGGAAAATGAACAACGTAAAATATTTACGCAAGTAAATAGTACAAACTAAAAACTTCAGTCAGATACATTAGTTCGTGGTATTATCTCTGCGTCCATCAAGAATCTCCTCAAATGATGATATTAAAAAAGAATAATACTTACGGATCAGAAAATATACTATCTAAATTATGCGAGGAATTGTATTAACCACCGTCGGACTATAAACAAAATTAATTAAGATATTGTTTCAGGAGAAATACATTAAGCAATCCTTGTTTTTTGGACAATTATAAAATTCTTAGAAGTAGTGAGAACAGCCATGGTACAATCTACACTATTATAAAACTGGAATAGTCTATTTATATATCTCGAGATAAAATATGGCCCAATATTGGACTTTTAAGTCTGATTATAAGCTTATATATACTCAGTATTTAATGCTGTCAATTCGGAGCATTTCTGAGTTGTATTGTATTCTATTGCACGACTGACGCTATACTCTCCGTCAATTCTAAGGTTTCCTGGCAAGTGTTATCGCGAACTGAAATTGATTGATGATTTTGATATTTCATAACCAGCAACTGAATTTATAGTGCGGTTGCCTACGTTAATCAAACGTCAGATGGATCTTCCACCCTTCAATTCTGCTATTTCCTGTAGCATTTAAGTCAACCTAACGTGGACGTTGTCATTGTCAGCTGTGCCGCCCGACCTCCATATTGAGTATGTTTCGCGTATAGTAGAAGTACCAAACATATGCAGTAGCAACATTGATTTATAATATATTAGATTATGTAGTGACGCGCTGTTGCTACTGCATCTGTTCGGTAATTCTACTATAGACTCTAGCATATTTTCTTCTACATTATATGCTCTCATTGAAAATAATCTAAAATGATGTTAGCTGCCCTTTCATATTAGATCGCAAGCATGTTTGCCTTTTGCGAATTAACCTCAAATAAAGGCGGATGCAAAATTGACTCTCACAGAAATGGCAATAGAAACGCAATCGGAACGTGAACATTAAAAAATACAAACAATGCTATTTTCATGCTCTCTCTCACAATAATACGAACAGAAACGTAAAAGTTGCCCATCTTTCTACTTTGACGTTCACTTATAAGGTTAGCGCATGCGCAGTATAAACTTTTATGTACAATACATATCTTTATTGATTTTTCCGTCGACCGTGTATTTACATCCGTTATTAACGTTCTCAAAATCATACATTAATGACCCTTATTAATGCATGCTTTTCTGTTAATGAACGATTTTGATGGTTTCCATGGTAACCAAGGAAATCAACAAAATCAAACAACGTCAAACTAAAACGCTATTCACTGTCATTATTAAGCGTGAAACAGAATCGAACGGTTTTTTAGTGTTTTGTGTTGCGTTGAATTCTTCCAAGCAATGGAGGTGGATGAAAATTTTACATTATCTCCGCCGGAAGTGGCAGAAAGTGCTAATTCAGCATCAATAAATTTACTACCGGAAAAGAGCAGAAGCCTGTATGAAAAAACGTATGCCGAATTTATATCTTGGTGCAATGAGAAACAAATAAAGCATTATTCAGAGACGGTTTTGTTGGCATATTTCTCAGATATTGCAAAGAAAGGCCTAATTGCAAGTTTATGGCCAAAATACTCAATGCTGAAATCGACACTGATTTTGAAAAATAACACAGACATTAGCAAATTTAATAAATTAATAATGTTTATCAAGAGGAAAAAAGAAGGATATATACCGAAGAAGTCAAAAGCGCTCGAGAAAGAACATGTACAAGCATTTATTTCTGATGCTCCTGACAACCTGTTTTTAGTGACAAAGGTAAATTTAAAGAATGAGGTGTGGCCACCACACGACTTTCTTATACGTATGAAAGTGTTACTTCCGGTCCGAATTTTGAAATTTCATTTATACAAAAAATATTCCAAATCTAAACTCTAATACTTTTGTACTCTTCATAAATATATATATAATGCATAATTTACGACATATTTGCAAAAAATCGTTATTCGCTAAGAGTAAAAGTGACACTTCCGGTCCGAATTTTGAAATTTTTTTTATACAAAAGATATTGGAAATTAAATTCTAAATACTCATAAGAATTCTTTATAAATTTGTCTAAACTTAGTAGTTGACGAAATATTGTCAAAATTCGATTTTTTCGCTGAAGTAAACTGCTACTTCCGGTCTACCGATTTTACTGAAAAACTAATCAGATCTCAAGAGGGAAATTATACACGTAAATACAAAATTTGGAATTGATATTTACAGCGGTTTGGCCGCTATCGTGGTCACACACACACAGAGAGAGAGAGAGAGAGAGAGAGAGAGAGAGACATTTTTTAAAAACCACTTTTTTGGTATCAGGGGACTTCAAAACGTGGACATCTGCAAAAATCTCGAGGTCGAAAATTTTCATCATCACAATACTTCCTTATACTACGTATAGGAAAGTAAAAAGTTAAAATTTCAATAGTTGGATAATAAATCATTTTGTAGCTTGCCTTGATTTTCGGAGTATCTGGAGCAATGAGAAAAGATTAATTATTGAAATTACAAACGGATGACGTTCAAGATTTAGAATCAAAATGTCTTGAAACAGTTAAAGCATCTAAAACACACACAAACAGGATATTTACCATAGTAGACAATGAACAAAAAACCCTTCTCAGTTTAATTAAACGCTATATCTCATTGAGGCCAGTACATACCCAACACAAACGCTTTTTTATTTTTTATAAAAATGGTAAATGTTCGCCACAGCCAATTGGTGTAAATACATTTTCGAAGATGCCGTCCATAATAACCACTTTTTTGAAATTGGAGCAGCCGCATCTCTATACGGGACATTGTTTCCGGCGTTCTTCTGCCTCGATACTTTCAGACAGCGGTGCAGATTTTTCAGCTATAAACGACTTGGTGGTTGGAAATCCACTGCTGTTGCAGAAGGATATATTGAGAATTCGTTACAAAATAAAGTTAATACAGCTAAAAAAATTCTTTGTAAAACTACAACACAGGCTTGTGTAATGTTATATTTGTTTTTTACTTAGATTAAACATTAGCAATGTTAGCACGTAGGTGTGATTTTATAACTTTTATAGGTACTTAGTGGTATCTATGTTTCATATGTTCAGGTAATAATTCTTATATATTGGTCACAGTTATTATATGTGATTTTTTTTAGGATGATATTAACTATTTCTGTTGTATCTAACTTCGTTTCTTTGTTAGATACATATATATTGTATCAGTAATATATAAAAAGAAAAACAGTATAAAAACTGTTACTATCGGGGTGATCGGTCTGTAATTTAAATGAAACTCATTTGTTCATATCTCTATATTTCGTTGCTCTATTTGCAACTTCTTCAGGAGAAATAGATTTGCTGTAAGTATGTAATAATCACATTAGATGAAAAGAAAAAAACGATAATCTAATAATTACTTACAACTAGAGTTTTTCTTAACAAATAGTTAATTGATGAGGCTGATACATGTTGAAACTCCATATTTAACTGAATAAATAAAATACTTAAACTTAGTTTCAAAAATTATTTAATAATATCACTACAATATTGTTTCGCCAAACTTTGGCATCATCAGGTGATGAGAATGTTTCTTAACAAGTTACACATCTATTAAATCAATTAAAAAGACGCAACAAAACAAAAGTTAAAAACACATCACCGGACAAACACAACAGCGAACTGATATATGTATAGAATACGGACTGCATATGTGCATGAGAAAACGGGTATGTCTGTTAAAATGTATTTACTCGTATACTAAAAAGTACGGCGATTCTTTACCTACGTATGTACACGCGTTTTTAGTTATTTTTATCTGTTGTTCTTTTTGTACTTGATAGCAATGGAAAGTGAGTATAATAATAGTCAAAAAATTAAAGGTAAATCAAACATCTAACAAATTAGAGTAAATAATGCTTAACTGATTGACATCAGTCTTAAAATTAATAGCCGTTTCGGTTTTTTTAATATGGATCATCTCTAAAATCAATCTAGTTTTATAATTTCTTTCAACGTCAATAACCGTCACATCATCATATTTAAAAGTATGATTCAATTCTCTGGCGTGCACAGATAATGCACATGCGCCCTTTTTCACCCTACAATCACTCTTGTGTTGAGAAATTCTCTGCTTTAATTGCTGAGATGTCTGACCGATGTAACTACCCTGACAATCAAGGCAAGGAATCCTGTAAATTACATTACACCGTCCAAGTAAAGGCGTCCTGTCCTTAGTTTTTGGGAATACAGTACTTACAGTAAGGGAATTGTATTTGGATAATGTATTAGGGTATGGCTTAAAATGCTTGACCATCTGTTCAGTCAAATTATTAATATATGGAAGTTTTTTAAACGTTACTAATAGTTTGTTGTCCGCATCATCCGTAGGTCCATCAAAGAAATTGGAGTTGAAAATCAACTTGTTTAACAAATGTTTAGGATACCCGTTATTTCTGACAACAAACTATTAGTAACGTTTAAAAAACTTCCATATATTAATAATTTGACTGAACAGATGGTCAAGCATTTTAAGCCATACCCTAATATTACAATATCCAAATACAATTCCCTTACTGTAAGTACTGTATTCACAAAAACTAAGGACAGGACGCCTTTACTTGGACAGTGTAATGTAATTTACAGGATTCCTTGCCTTGATTGTCAGGGTAGTTACATCGGTCAGACATCTCAGCAATTAAAGCAGAGAATTTCTCAACATAAGAGTGATTGTAGGGTGAAAAAGGGCGCATGTGCATTATCTGTGCACGCCAGAGAATTGAATCATACTTTTAAATATGATGACGTGACGGTTATTGACGTTGAAAGAAATTATAAAACTAGATTGATTTTAGAGATGATCCATATTAAAAAAACCGAAACGGCTATTAATTTTAAGACTGATGTCAATCAGTTAAGCATTATTTACTCTAATTTGTTAGATGTTTGATTTACCTTTAATTTTTTGACTATTATTATACTCACTTTCCATTGCTATCAAGTACAAAAAGAACAACAGATAAAAATAACTAAAAACGCGTGTACATACGTAGGTAAAGAATCGCCGTACTTTTTAGTATACGAGAAAATACATTTTAACAGACATACCCGTTTTCTCAGGCACATATGCAGTCCGTATTCTATACATATATCAGTTCGCTGTTGTGTTTGTCCGGTGATGTGTTTTTAACTTTCGTTTTGATGCGTCTTTTTAATTGATTTAATAGATGTGTAACTTGTTAAGAAAAACTCTAGTTGTAAGTAATTATTAGATTATCGTTTTTTTCTTTTCATCTAATGTGATTATTACATACTTACAGCAAATCTACTTCTCCTGAAGAAGTTGCAAATAGAGCAACGAAATATAGAGATATGAACAAATGAGTTTCATTTAAATTACAGACCGATCACCCCGATAGTAACAGTTTTTATACTGTTTTTCTTTTTATACAAAGTACGGTCGATATACATTATTTAAACTGCTATATATATATATATATATATAAATATGTGAGAAGTTTCTTGAATTTAGCGGCGTATTAATTAATTGATTTAAGATAATTACTTTAATGATTTTAAGGAAAAGAAACACACCACTCCGTGGACTAACACATATGCATTAGTTTCATTAACCACTACAACGTGAACATTCATCAGCACGGCTCTGGTGTTCATTTTCCTATCTACCGAAATTTGTATATATAGTTTCGGGGACGATGTTTCTAAGCTTGAGAGATAATTTCTAATTATTCTCATTTAACGAAGGAACCATATTAACTACTATGTTTTCCTTCTACGAAAGTAAAGCACATTCAGTGCACTCTGTGTTGGAACACAGAAATCCTAATTTCATTCTGGATGATTACAATTAATATTTATATGTGTTTAACGTATATGCTAAACACATATAATTCGTTTCTTTGCCGTATATATCTAAATATGTGAGAAGTTTCTTGAATTTAGCGGCGTATTAATTAATTGATT
This sequence comes from Amphimallon solstitiale, assembly GCA_963170755.1. NCBI lineage: Eukaryota > Metazoa > Arthropoda > Insecta > Coleoptera > Scarabaeidae > Amphimallon > Amphimallon solstitiale. The sequence goes on along the minus strand of OY720675.1, from coordinate 128,397,447 downwards.
TAAGATAATTACTTTAATGATTTTAAGGAAAAGAAACACACCACTCCGTGGACTAACACATATGCATTAGTTTCATTAACCACTACAACGTGAACATTCATCAGCACGGCTCTAGTCTAGTAGTTAATATGGTTCCTTCGTTAAATGAGAATAATTAGAAATTATCTCTCAAGCTTACAAACATCGTCCCCGAAACTATATATACAAATTTCGGTAGATAGGAAAATGAACACCAGAGCCGTGCTGATGAATGTTCACGTTGTAGTGGTTAATGAAACTAATGCATATGTGTTAGTCCACGGAGTGGTGTGTTTCTTTTCCTTAAAATCATTAAAGTAATTATCTTAAATCAATTAATTAATACGCCGCTAAATTCAAGAAACTTCTCACATATTTAGATATATACGGCAAAGAAACGAATTATATGTGTTTAGCATATACGTTAAACACATATAAATATTAATTATATATATATATATATATATATATATATATATATATATATATGTTAATACGTAGACTTTCACGGCCGAAATCTGTCAAGTTGTTCTTTCGGGTGTTGCGCCGTGTAGGTATTCTTGAAGCCTGAGAAGGCCTGTTTCTTGGTTGAGCTTTCGGCAATCTCTCTGTTGCCATTTTCAAAACTATGTTGCTGCTGCTGCTGTTCTTCGAGTTGTACTGCGTGTTATTCGTCTGCCTGCCGATATTTGTATGTTTCTGTCGGGTGGGGGATCGGTGGGGGTCGCTGTGTTCGGTGGAGGTGTGGTGTTGTATATATATATATATATATATATATATATATATATGTATATAGTTAAATTTCTTGGACGATTTAGAGGTCAATACTAATTTCAAATTAATTTAAAATTAGTTTAATTGTTAATTAGGTAATTTTTAATATCTTTAAAAATTACCCATCTGTTACTTGCTATATGTATATGTATATGTATATCAGTACAATTTAAAGGAGTCGAGACCGAAGCCCGTGGTAGTGTAGTGGATAACACACCTGACTAGTAATCAGGAGATTTCGGGTTCGATTCCTGGACCGCTGGGTAATTTTTAAAGATATTAAAAATTACCTAATTAACAATTAAACTAATTTTAAATTAATTTGAAATTAGTATTGACCTCTAAATCGTCCAAGAAATTTAATTATATATATATGCACATGAATATGTGAATAAGGTCAAGAAAAATTTAGAATTATTTATCATATACAGCACATGGACGTTTCGGTGCTTATATACGCTGGTATACCAGCAATACTTTCCATCTGTTACTTGCTATATGTATATGTATATGTATATCAGTACAATTTAAAGGAGTCGAGACCGAAGCCCGTGGTAGTGTAGTGGATAACACACCTGACTAGTAATCAGGAGATTTCGGGTTCGATTCCTGGACCGCTGGGTAATTTTTAAAGATATTAAAAATTACCTAATTAACAATTAAACTAATTTTAAATTAATTTGAAATTAGTATTGACCTCTAAATCGTCCAAGAAATTTAATTATATATATATGCACATGAATATGTGAATAAGGTCAAGAAAAATTTAGAATTATTTATTATATATATATGTATATATATATAAAGTTCAGACAAAGCCATTAGTGGTGTAATAATAAAAAGAACAGTAAAATATATTCATGATTATTAATGCTTATTTAAGGTGTCAATTTAAACACATACTCAATATATAAATATAGATCTTTATATGGATGAAATGTTACGTAATATAATGCATATTTAAACTGAATAAATACGCCTACTCCAAAGAAAATAATATGTCAAATATTGGGATCAATCACTTTGGAAACGAGAACAAGATGATGATTGATTTTGATAAAAGAAAATACATGTCAAGAGAATTTTAAAAACATGAAAAATTATAGTAATACATAGTTATGAATACCATATAAAAAGGGCGAAAGAAGAATAGCAGTAATAGCAGTCACAGGTTGAAGAACAACGATGTATTAACAGTTTCATAAAAGAAAAATCACAGTAGTTTGAAAAAGGATAGAAGCATTAGTATTTGGAATGTAAAACATATTAAATTAAATACAGTGAGCAGAGGATCATTGATGAAACAATTTTAAGAAGGGAATGCACATTACTCATTGAAGGGAAAGAAGAGGATATAAGAATAATAATTTCGCATACACATCACACTAAAATTTACACATTAAGGTTAGTTCATTAAATTATATAATAAATTGGGGAAAAATATATTATGAATGTAAAATTTCGGAATGTAAAATAGTCATGAATATGAAACTAAATTTTAAAGTAAATTAAAAAACCTTTATATATATATATTTACATATAAATTATTATTTGTATATTGTTCTTTTATATTCTGTGAAAGAAATAAAACGACACTTGTCATACCACTCCTTCTACCGACGCTGAAATAAATTCTGTGACAAATATCCAAAGTAGTGAGGTAAACTTACATTCACAAAACCATACAAATTCTAATGCGTGTCCAATTACTTTTAATAATTGTAATATTTCGACTATGAACATATATAATTATAATAATGATCATTAATAAATAAAATAAAAGTTGTAAACTGTTTTTCTCCACTTTAGAAAAATATACGGTCGACGGAAAAGTATTGTAACTAACTCTTACATTAAAATGCGATTAATGATCTCGAACATTAACGCGCTCGCTGCGCTCACGCGTTAAAATATCTCGATCATTAATCGCCTTCATTAATGTACTTGTTGGTTAAATAACTATTAAAGGTGGCTACACACATGCAACAGAACATCGTAACGTAACTCCACTGCGCAACAAGCAATGTTGCGCGGTGGAGTTACGGTGTGATGAAGTTCCGAGGTGCAACAGAACATCGACGTGTAACATTATGCAAACATAATGCCGTCCCATCCTCCTATGATTAGTTCATGAATGTTTTTCAAGCAAGATGGACATTGCCGCTGCAGTGTATGGAGCCCTCCATTAATTATATGAGCTTCAAATGGGGAGGGGGGTCTAGTAAAATCTCACTAAATCTCAATTAACGGAGGGGGGGGGTCAATGACAATCTCACGTCAACTTTGTAATTTACAGAATGTACAAATAACAATTTGTATTACAAAATCAATCACAGACATTATTTAATATGGAACACAATACTATATGTTTAATTATTTAGAAATTATAAAATAAATCTCATGTGAGGGGGGAAGGGCCTACGATATCCTACAAAATCTCACCATGGAGGAGGGGGAGTCCAAACAAAACACCTCAAGTAAAAAATGGACACCCCATATAGTTATGCACTATTTAGTGAAAAGGCAAAAACGTAGACGAAGACAATTATTATATCTGGAATGCTTGGTATTCCACAAGATTACTTTTCCCTGATAAATGTCCCTCATTCTTACCATATCTTTTAGGCCCAGGTTACTGAAACATGATTCCAAAGTTATTGTTTTGTGTCAGTTACTTATTCCAGTCAAGGAAAAAAGTGTAGGATTTTGAATAATATAACTATAAAGAACGCACGTTTCCGCCGATGTTTGAAGCTGATAAAATTCAAGTAGGTACATAAACTATTTATAAGTCCATACACAATCCAAAACACTAATTATGTTTAAGAAATGACTACTTAAATACGAGGTTATCTCATTATTATGCAAGCGAAGCATCAACTGTACTGCAAAAATTACAGTAGCTGTTCAATGAATTTTCTATCCTACCAAGAAATTCTGCATATCCTCTATAGTTTTACTTGAAATAAAACAAATGCAATTAAAAACCGTTAGAAATGAGTAATCGCAGGATATATAAAATGAAATCGAAAGAAAATTACATTTTTCAAATGGTGGCCTGCAAATTAATATACCGTTTATTTGTTCACCATGTTGTTATTTATAATAATTATTGCATTATACATGGTAAAATATGCTATTCTCTGTCAGTTTAATGTACAGTGAAAAACAGCATTTTTGACGTTCAAGCAATAAGTGAAAGAGTCAAATTAAAAAATGTAAAGTAGGGTACGGCAACGACGAAAGCAAACATAATATATAATAAAACTGACTTCATAATGAGAAAAATATAACTTTTGTTTGGAAGGCTGCAAAACAAAATAAAAATATTTCTTTGTTATATCACAATACTAAACTAAATGTATGACTGCAGTTTCAACCAGCTTGGTCATTAACAGACACTGTAATACAAATGAAACGTAAAATTATTTCTATGTACTTATATTTAGGTGTTACAACCTAGCAAAGGTGGTAATTATATATCAGTTATGACAACCGGCATACAGAATACAAGGTACACTACTATGAAATAACTTATAAATTGTAAGTATAGCAAGCGCATGCAGCAATTATATATCAATAATAAAAAACCAGAAAACGGAAAATTGGGAGCAATAAAATAAGTACAGTAAGTACAGTAAGCAAACAAAGGTGTATACCACTATAAAAATACTAACATTATGACCACGATTTATTTTAAAATTTTGACAGATGTAGTCAACTTAAAAAATTTAAATGGCAAAGGTGTTTGGAAAATCTATTCAAGATTTAAGTTTCTTTTTAATTTCATTGATTTGTTAAAAGAACGTGGAATTTCACGGATTACGAGCGGCTTTAAATATTTCGTGTGTCTCTGGGGTGTCTAATTTCTTACCTTTGTCGGCAAAATGTAAGATATTTACAAAATCGTTTGTGGTTGTGTAATTATTCTTCTTTTATATGAGTTGCAAAACGTCGACTTAAGGCATTCGTTATAGTATTCTTTTATAAGTTCTATAGGGCGAATATTAAAACTTCTACCAGTCTAACCGATTTATACTCCTCTACAATCGAAACAGTCAAGCTTATAGACCCGAGATTTGTTTGGGGGATTGGTTTGTTTTTGCATTGATAAGGAAATTAGCGATTTTGTGAGGTTTAAGAGCTACTTCAAAAAAGGTAAACTGGCACTGAAATCAGTATATCCCCCCAATTAAATTTATCTCAATATGTATCGCTGACTCATTTTGGCATTGTTAGTAAATAAATTGCTAAAATTATGTCTAAATATAACATTAAAGTAGCCTTAAACCTCACACAAAAGTTGCTAATTTCGTTATCAATACTAAATCAAACCAACTCCCTTAACAAATCTGGAGTCTATAAGCTTGAATGTTTCGATTGCAGAGGAGTATGTATCGCTCAGACTGATGGCAGATTTAATATTTTCCTTAAAAAACATAAAGAAATTCGATGACAAATGCCGTAAGTCAACATTTGCAGCCCACGAAAATAATAATACAACCACAAGCGATTCTGTAAATATGTTACATTTTGCCAAAAAAGGTCAGAAATTAGAGCCTCCCGAATCCAAAAATAACACTGCTTAATGATCAGACTGATTTCATATATACACCTTTGTTTGCTTGCTGTACAGAATTTTATATTATTGCAATCCAGTTTCTGTTTTTTGGTTTTTCCATCATAAGTATATAAATACTGCGCCTACCTATGCTAGACTTAGAATTTATAATTTATTTCATTAATGTACCCATTTTCTTGTATTCTGTATGTTGGTTGTCCTAAATAATATAATTACTGTCTTTGCGGCGTTGTAACACCTAGATATAAGTATAAATAATTTTATGTTTCATTTGTAATACAGTATTTCTTAACAACCAAGTTAGTTGAAACTGCAGTCACACTTTTATTTTTATTTAATTCAATCCCACTTGTCCTATCTGTTCGAAAGACTAACTAAGCATATAGTTTTAGGTTACAAGATGATTAATTCTCTGTCAAAACTACAAAAACTTTTTAATTATGTCATATATAACTCTTTTCTAATATAGACCACCTAGTAAATTAATATCGATAGCAATAATTTATGATAAAGAAATTACAATTAATTATTCTTGCAAAAGACATCATATAATTTCTAATTTTCCCTTGATAAACAAGCAGTATAACGTTATAATAAAATGAAAATAAGTTATAATTAACATAGTGCCTCTCCTGGTAGATTTTAGTAGTTTAATTAAAAATAAAATAAAATAGAATATAATACAAGTGAATCTATTTTCTATGTAGCACAAAACAGAAATCATCCAGGTATTTTAACATCATGCTTATGTATGGATATAGTGAATGAACCTTAAAACCTGTTTATAGGCAACGTATATACATGCATGCATAACTTAAATATGCAGAAATTTAATACATAGGTAATTATCAATTCAAATGAAACACGCATATCACCGCAAATTTTAAAATATAAAATTATTAAATCTCTTGAATTTAATGACAACAATATTCTACGTCAGGTGTTAATTACACAACTAACAATCGAAAATGCTCCCCGCACCTAAAGTTTAAAATAGAATATTATTAAAATAAAAAAAAAATTCTAAAACTATGACTATTTGAAGTACGTTTGTTAATTATTAAAGGAAATAGTACAACATTCCGAGAATAGCTAGAATAGTTTGATTATAACAGCTGATTACAGAATTTAACTTTTAACTCGTATTTCAGTGAATTTAGTCTACAATCCTTAACGACCGAAATCAAGTGGTCAGACATATATGTGAACTACATAAAAACATTTACTCATGTTAAAACCCGAAATTTGTAAGAAACAACTAGATAACTGGGATGTAGTTATTTTCCAATTTGTAAAAGTGACCATCAGGCACTACGGTTGCGACTTTAATGAATATATACGTATATACCTTAAAATGATTTTCTGCAAGAGTTTGGCCAACTATAAACCATCTTTCAATAGTCAATCACTTAGCTCAACATAATAAACAATACATTTCAGTTAATAAACTTTCTTAATAATTGATGACAATGTTATTAACAAAGGATAAATTAAAAAATGAACATTTAATAAATATATAGTGTTTAAATTTTAGTAGAAAATATTAGAATGTTATTGTACTACATATAAAATATCGAATATGAACCACTCTTTACCTATATTTTTCTTAAATTTTGTAGACGAATGGAAAACAAATGTAAATTTTAAATTCTAGTCAGAGTGCTTTATGCCTAGAGCGCTGACTGTTAAATCAACTCTGATTTATATTAATTTACTACAATTGATCTATATAATTTGATTAACGCACTATATTTTTAACAGAACAAAAATAAGTTTATCTCACAAACATAATATTTTGAAAACACGTTGCTATAATCGAATACTAAAGCCATGGCCGTCATAACAAAACTATTAAGAGCAAATGACATTTGAAATTGATTTAATGGCGAGTGTGATACTGTACACAATTGCTTTTAATTCAATTATGCGTTCTTGAGTAGCCACAACCTTCTTAAGTAATATACGCAATGATGTGACAACAGACAACATTGAGATTCATGCATAAAATACGAATACTTTAAACAAGTAGGTCAAACATAATTTTGAACAGTCTTTCTAATAACCTGAATTTTTATATTACTGTTTATATACCTATATATATAATAAATAAAATAAATTTTACTAATGTTCTGTTGTTATTGTTTTGTCCTTATTTATTACAGTTGTGGTTTTGACATCAGTATGTTTGTATTTTCTGTGAAAACATTTTTAATATTTTGAGAAAGACTTAATAAAAAGTCGAAACGTTAAAAGAGGTTGTTTTTATTACGATTAGTAATTTTTAAATTTTTAATTGAGGCCGCTACACCAAGAAAATTCTAAAAAGGAATTATACAATATTTCTTTTGAATATTAAATATATATATATATATATGTACCTATATACTTTATATGAATTTATTTATTGTGAACATCAAATGCCGACTGACGACAAATAAAATGTCAAAAAAGACTAACAGACTTATGTGTATAAACAAAATGTTTTTTTCGAAGCAAACTGTTTTAAACAAGAATTATAAAAAATAATAAATACTTATAAAATTAAAGTAAGTAGGTATATAGATTTATAGAAAAAATAAAACAAATTTTATCATGGAATTTTGTGCTTATCTGGTTATCAAAAGCATACTAATGTTATTAGGAGAATAAGCGACCTAGGTCAACGTGCAAAAATACAACACAAACACATAACTCTATGCATTCGGTGATTTTTGTAATAACAACACCGACCTTTTAAGAAGAGTCCGTCGAAATTTTAAACGTCGCTGCGTCGTCCTTTAGGTGCGACGCACAAGCGTCCGAACTAGTCGGAGAAAATCACCACACTCATATAGCAAGGGCGAAACAAGGTCAGAGCACAAGGCGCCGGTTCGCTATACTGTCATTCGCCCCACTACTTCATTTAAGCATCCCCACGCATCTTCCACAAATCTATTTTAAACTTTTGCCGACAAAACATCTTGCACCCACGATCATGACAGACATCACGCATTTCGCAGTTGGCAATGGTCAATGCTATCCAAACAACTGTGTCTCAAATACTGACGTTACGCGCAACGTCACTAGCGTCGACGTTATGCGCAAGGATGGAGACATCCTGCTGAAAAACGAACAACCCTCCTGCTATTTCCCCGATATTCGTATCTTTAGTGTCGCTTCTCTTACCGGACTTTGAATATTGACCTTATACATATAATGGCCCTAATAATTGCTTCAGAAAATCACATATTATTTATCTAGGATGTTGTTAAAACGCTTACCTGGTATCTTGTACATACACCGATACAATTTCTACACCGGATTTATCCTTTTTGTAACATTTGTTTATTTACTGTTCAGGTGGAACCTGATTTGCTCCAATATACAAGCATGGCAACACATTAATAAAATGGTAAGTCAGTTCTTCGGCTGCAACATTTATTACAGATATTTATATGCGTTAATTTATTTTCAAAAACCAATTTATAAGTAGTTCTAAGATTAACAACATTCATATATTTTACCTTCTTCAAATACTTTCGTTCTCCTATTTAGTCATAAATTAGCAATCTTTTAAAGGAATATTATATGTAGTTACGATACACACATCAAAAATACGTGTTACTACATATAAAGAAAAAGAATTCTATTAAAAGTTGGAAGTTAAGGATATATGTCATTATGCATTATACTGTACCGTCGAATGTAGTATATCGATTCAGAATAATTTCTTAATTAACAAATATTGTTTATTTAGTATGTTTTAATACTTTTATCAAAATATTTGACACCGATTACGTGCACATAATATATGTACGAATATATGACTCATGCATATATATGTATATATATATCAACAATTGCGATAATAAACGTTATCAAATAGAAGTATTCAAACAGAAAATCAAAATGAAAGATTTAAACATACTGTTCTGAAATAATTTCAAGTTAAATTATTATTATTATATTTATTATGAACATGTTAATAAGTGAATACAATATTTCGTATGTATATAGTGTATCTTTACCGTGCAACAACAATAAATTGAACGTTTTTTTAAAGCTGAGACTTACGAATACAAAACAAACCGTAGCTTACTTTTCTGTGGTAATTTCATTCACAGAACAAAAAGATATTTTTGTATAAACATTAATAGAGAATTGGTTAATCGCATTATATTTATCCTATATTTACTGTTGAGTGACAGAATACATACCTATTCGGTCAAGCAACGCTCTTACCATTTTGTAAGACAAAACAAGCATTTTATTTCCTTATACAGAATTATTGTGATCATAAAAATGTTCGATTTTTGCAGATTTAGAAGTTCCCTGATAACGAAAAAGTGGCTTTTACATACATCTCTGCCCTCTCTCCGTCCATGCCTCTCTCTCTCTCTCTCTCTCTCTCTCTCTCTCTCTCTCTCTCTCTCTCCCTCCCCCCTCTCTCTCTCTCTCTCTCTTTCTGTTGCCTGCCTGCCTGCCTGTCTGTGTTTCTTTGTATGTGTAACCATATATGATAACGACCAAAACTAAAATAAACCTGTGTGTAAGTGGTACTTCCGGCCCGAAAATGTACTAATTTTTTATACACCTCATTATTCAAAATTCTGCCTTAAGTACTTTATTTTACGAATCTTAATAAATCATGATATGCGAAATATATCCTATTCGATAAAAGTAAAGCGTTCTTCCGATACAAGTTTTGTATTTTTTTATACAATAAGTGTTCCAAATCGAGCTCTTAAATACTTTTGTACTCTTGATAAATCCGTTCCTACTAGAAGCATATCTCTTATTCATATTTAGAAAACAGTTTTACCCAAATATCTCATCAAATTTAATTTGAAATAACATTTATAGAAAAAAGTTTGGAAAGAAAGTAATACTTTTACTATTATCAAGTCCAGTTTTTTGGAAGTAAATGAATGAATGATGATTGATTGAGAGTATAAAAGTATTTAGAGCATGATAAAAAATTCGAAAAGGAAGTATTTTTTTGCATTAATCTTTATAATTTGGGCTAAATACAAAACTTTCACTCTGACAAATCATACATTCCGGACAGATTTACTAAGAAACTATTTAAGCCTTCATTTGCAAAAACTCATGTATATAAAAATTGGACCGCACAAACGTATAAAACAGTCGTGTGATGCCCATACTTCACTTTTTTTTAGATTTTTTAAACGTTGTTTTATTGTGATGTTGAAATTTTTCGATTTCAAGATTTTTCCATCTATCCTGGTTTTGAAGTTCTTTGATAACAAAACTATGGTTTTCGCAGACATGCCTTTGTTTGACCTCACTAACAGTCAAAAGGTTTAAGCTACCAATACTACACCTTATATTTCACTATATAATCTACCTCCTAAGATCTGATCAAATCCGGGAAGTAGTAGTGTACTTCAGTAAAAAAATCAAATTTAATCAATATTTCGTCAACTAGTAAGTTTAGACAAACATCTGAACAATACAAAAGAACTCTAAGGGAATTTTAGAAAATCTTCATAAAAATTTTTTTTCAAAATTCCTAAAGGCAGTAGGATTTTTACTCTATTCAGTATTTTGCGTATTATACAATTACTACAGATTCACTAGAAGTTTGAAAATATCTAGGACTTCAGTTAGAACAACTTTTGTAGACAAAAACTCGAACAGGAAGTCACGCTTTTACTTTTACCAGAAACAGTTCATTAGCAATTATCGCGCAAATCATATAGTCTGTGCAGATTTATTAAGACTATAAAAGTATTGAAAACTTGATTTAGAACAATTTTTATATACAAAATTCGGACTGGAATTAATACATTTACTCATCCAAAAGCAATTTTCTTGCAAATATCTGGCATATTATGTATTCCCCACAAATTTATTAAGAGTATAAAAGTATTTAGAATTTAATTTACACGTTTTGTGTACCAATAATTTCAAAATTCGCACCACAAGCGTATTTTGCATACTGCTTGTGGTGCAAATTTTGCCTACCTACTGCAAAAGATTTATTAAGTGAAAGGAATAAGCTTTGTATAACTTTTATATATAAAATTTGAACCACACCTCAGGTTTTTATAAGCACAGTCATATAACGAGATATTTCATAGGGTTGAGAATTCTATGAACACTAGTTATGATTATGAAATCTAATAACGCATTTTTAAAACATTACCTACTTAATTGTGCAAAAAGGTATAACTACAAAATACTATGTCTTATTTCAACTAAGTATATTAATTTAATAAAGAAAATTATAAATTTTTCGTTGAACGCCAAGTTTCAGCTTTAATAACATTGAGGCGTTCTATATTATGTTAAAAAAATATATTCAATTACGGTATGACTAAAACAGAAAATCTTTAGGATAAAGCATACTGTTTTCTTATTTCTTCGATGTTGTGTTCTTTTTGGTTTCAGATTCATTTCCTTGACGATATTTCATTTTTTCTTTCTCCTCTTTCTCTCTTTCTCTGTCAATTAATAAGTTTTCCATGTTTTGGCCAGATATAGCGCTCATTGATGGTCCCGACTTCGGTTTCTGAAATTGTTCTAGTACTTTGGGATAGTTCAAATGCTTCATAAATATCTACGGATGCTTGGCTAAATTTTCTTTCATCTAATTTTTTCTTATCTACTTTTTCTTTATCCAGTTTTCTTGATCTAATTGTTCGTTTTCCATATTTTAAATTTTCTTCGTCTAATTTTTCTTGAGTTAAATTTTCTACATTCAATTTCTTTTTATTTAGATTTTCTTATTCAAATTTCTCATTTTTAAAATTTCCTTACTCCAATTTTTCTTTATATAAATTTTCTTCTCCCAAATTTTCTTTCTCCTTTTTTTTAGTTCATTTTTCTACTTTCAATCCATCTTTATTTAGGTTTTCTTCGTCTAATTATCCATTCGACTACTTTTTTTTTCATTTTCCAAACTCAAATATGAATCTGCACCGATTCAAACTCAAATATGAATCTGGACCGAATTCGGTCCCGTAATGTTGTCAAAAAATATCGAAATTTCTACAAGATTCTGGAATTTTTACTCTATTTTGTACGCTCCCAATGCCTTTTGCATAGTATCCTTAGAATATGCAAAGAATTTTCGTTCTTGGTGGTTTGCCATTTTCTGAAAATGAGTATATTCAAATGTTTGGTCCGAAAACAGCACTGAAAAGTAACTTATTAAATGTCGTCCATTCAATTGTCAATTTCGCTGCAAATATCATGGCTCAGTATACCGTATTCAGATAAAGAACATAGAGTTCGCAAAATTACATCAGAAAACGATAATAGCTCCAATAATGGTCACTTTTAAAATAATAACGTCTTACATGTTTTTGGTGCGAAAATTAGTAAGCAATTCACAAATGGGCCGATATATACGCTGTTCCATTTGAAAAAATTCACTTTTAGGCAAAAATATGTCTTGTAACTTTATCCAGTTTTCTGCAAATTCAATTAGTGATTGCAAAAAAATAAAATAAATTTGGGTTAGGACCTTTTATTATGAACAACCCTACTAAAAATTGTGTCAATCTAATACGTCGTTTTCGAGAAATATAATTTTATAAAAACATTGAATTTTTCAGAAAAAGGGAAATAAGTCGAAAACCTTAAATTTGAGGCCTATGATACCTTATATTTGACTAAGAATTATACGAGGTTTACAAAAATGGAATAATATATAGTATTCTATTTAAAAAACTATAACTATGGTCAGCCACCAAGTTATGAAACAACCTGTATAATAGAAAATAATTCTAAAACGTGCTCCTAATATGTGACTATCATTGAAAGAAAACCGCCATTAGTCACAATCTGTCTTACCCGCGGAGATGACTCAGCCTGTATATAATCGTTGGTGCGTCCATTCGTTATTCAATAACTTTTTAATTGTGTCATTAAAAAGTTATTGAATAACGAACGGACAAATCTTCTTGATATTCTCAGCAGTAGCGGCCGGTGAGTTCGTTAATGCAATTACATAGACAAGACTGATTCCTTGATTATCGGTGATATGTTCGGCATCTGGGAATATATCACCGATAATAAACGAATCAGTATTGTCCATAGACAAAACTGATTGCCCCACCTAACCGAACTCACCAACCGCTCGCTACTGATTCTCAGACCATATTTAATCGTCAATGCACGTAAAATAGGCTATCAAAACATTTGATAGGTGGCTCAGAAGTCAAGTTATTAACAAATCCTATATTTATGGACCAACATCACTTATATTCACAATATATGTTGCTTTAGTGACAAAAAAGAAAATCGCAAAATCTGGACACGATAGGTTGTGCTGTGGTCATGTTATTACGTTATTCAATAACATTTTAACGGCTCAACCAATCTCCTTGATATTCGCAGACCATATTTATATCATCAATGCGCGTAAAACAGGCTATCAACGCACTCGATATGTGGCGCTGAGGTCAAGTTATTAACAAATTCTATTTATCGACCAACATGACTCATATTCACAATATATCTTGGTTTAGTGACAAAAAGGAAAATCGCAAATTCTGGACACGATAGGTAGCACTGTGGTCGAGTTATTCATACATTTTATATTCATAAACAGAAATGATGCCTATCCTGCAATCGCACTAACGACCTCTTCTCTCCAGATTTTCTTATACAGAGGCTTTAACTAACTCAAATTCATCGCGCCACCTACCGGAAAGGGTAGAACAACGTCTGTAGGCTCTATGTTCTAATGTACAAATTATATGAATTTTTCCAGCTCGAGTTTATCAACGCGACACAGATTGCTTACCCCTCATTGCCTTCAAAAACGATGTTTAAGTGTTACGATATGTAGTAGTCGCATCTAACTACTACATATCGTATTACGGCAAATGCGCCGAAGGTATTTTAGTTAAATTGTAAGCGCTGTGTATCGGGCCGATTTATTGTTTACTTTTATTAGTTACATGTGTTATATTGCTTCCGTCGCAAGATACTTGGAAGGGCAAAGAGATTTGCGCTGAATTTTCCGGTATTCAGCGATGCAAAATTTGCAATGTATTCGGTCGTAGTAAGTGAAAACCCACGTAGTAAAACACGTATCGTTGGATCGGGTACACATAAAGCACGTATTGCTGGTTCTGCAAATGCTTATGAACGGCAAAAAGCATTTAATTCTGATCTTTTTAAAGTGCTAGTAGCGTGCAACATTCCATGAAATTCATTCTGAGTTTACTCATTTTTTACAAAATTGTGTTAACGGTATATACAGTGACTTGCGCGTACCCACGGAATCCACCTGGAGAAAATATTTGTGTGCGGTGTACGATAAAATTAAGACTTCAATTGTCAATGAAACGATTAATATATTTGGGTGTCCGCAGATGAGACTACTGATGTTCGAGCACGTAGTATTGCAAATATCTTGGTTGGAATGAGACTAACACCGCAAATTGAAAATCACATACAAGCTGGGGTAAAGGATTCCTATGTACTAATACAGCTGAGGGTAAAGAGAAAATTTTATGTTTATAAAGTAAGATGTACCCTATACCTGCTTGTAGGTCTTAGCTACGTCGCATTTATTGATGCAAGTAGTTATCAACAATATGTTGAAAGCGATGACCGCATTGCAGTATCACGAAGAACTGTAAGTAAAATGGTTACCGAAATAATCTTCAACCAGTTCATAAAATTCCAAACATTGGAAAATGAAATAAATATAGCAAAGCAAGAATAAATATGCATTATAATGTAAAAGAAGAGTCGCTTTTCATTTGTTGTATTTTAGATTTTTTCAAATATTTAATTTTACTGATTGGAGCAATAATATAATCACATTGCTATACAGAACCAGCATTAGCGTATTTTAACCGGAAAGGATACTATAACTGGAATGTCCAAACAGTAGGAATTTAAAGTTATATAGTTCGGAAAATTTTTTTTTTTATAAATTTGCAATGCAGATCTTAGCTGAGCTACTCATGATGCCGCAAATTTGGCAAACTCATCTAAAAAAGGATACCTGAAAAGAAAACTTGAACAATGTGAAAATCAACCATGTTAAGAGATTCAGGGTATACACTGAGTCCATTCTTATGACACCCATATTCAGAATTAATCCGGATGATGACTTCCAGAAGCTCGATATGTAGGGTGTCATATAAGAGCACGTAACACAATCGAAAGGTGTTTTGAAGTATTAAAGCAGCGTTTTCGATGTGTGGCAAAAGATAAAGTTTTGCACTACAATCATAGGAAAGCTGGATTGATTGTGTATGCTTGTGCATTAGCACTCCATAATATATTAATCGAGAAGCACGTATATATTAATGTAGACATTGATGATAATAATGTTTCAGAAGATAAGAATGCCCCAGATCTAAATTTAAATATATATATAAGTAAGTATGCTTTCTCAGTTATTTTAATTTTAGACATTGCTGTTGTAGATGCTGTTATCCTAGCTGCAGACTGCAATGCCAGAAATGTATTAGTAAGAAATAGAATAGAATAGGAATGAGCATAGTCATTTAAATATGTATTCCTTTATAACAACATAAATAATTCATCAGGTACATAAAAAACAAAGAAATACATTTAATATAACATTTTATTACTTATTTATATAATCCATTACGAATATTAGAATAATTATGAATTACCTCGGACAATACTTGTATGGAATCAGCAATATGTATTATGGCATTACTTAGCAGATTCATGTAGCACTGATGCTGATGATGTACCTATAATTTCTGGCGTTTGCCTGATTTTCATTTCTTAACATTTTTCGCCCAGATCTCCTACTCGTTATAGGTAATTGGTGTTCTTCCAACAAGTATGTATGCATACCTACCGTTATGAGAAAATTCACTATTAACATCTTGGATATTTACAGTTTTCTCTACAGATTTAATGTTCACTTTATTCTCAGTATTGTCAGAAATTTCATTTAAAATAACTGTTTCATTTTCTGGTTACGCTTCTTCAATCGACCTGTTATAGACACCCACCCTAATAAGTTAATTAGTTTTTCTAGTCTCTCTTAGGGACTTTATTTTGCCCTCCTCCAGGGGTCTGTTGTTCTCGTTGATAGTCGCGGGCCTTTTTTGGGTCCTAGACTTCCATTCCACAAAAAATCTCCTCCGTGAAATTTCACAATTGCTTTAAAAACTTGAGTTAATACATTTGATCTAATAATCGTAACGGTTATTACAACGTCAACTTTTAATAACCGTTATTACTTCGTATCTTATAGAATTGCATATTTTGAAAAAGTTATTGTGACGGTGATTAAAATTACTTTTAGTAACACTGGGTGGGGTGAAAACACGATGAAAAAAGTAAAAAGTTATTATTTGTAACAGATGGGAGCAGCATATATGAAGGCGGCTGGTCAGCTCTTACAACAAACACCATGTACCTAATATGCGTTATATGACGCATATTACATGCTTCGCACTTGCACTTCATCATCAGAGAAATCAGAAAATACTATCCGAATGCAGATAAATTGATATCTTCTATCAAGAAAAATGTTGTGAAGACACCTGCACGCAAGCATTTATTACGAGAGAAACTGCCACATGTGCCACTACCACCAGAACCTGTTGTCACGCGCTAGGGCACATGAATACAATCAACCCCCTATCATCACATACATTTTGACGGCTTTAAAACTATAATACAGATACTGGATCCGAATAATGCTGATTCTATTTTACAAATTCAACAAGTATTTATGGACCCAACTATTTAGGTAGATTTATCCAATATTAATAATGTGAAACAAAATTTTTAAGCAGTTCTAAATAACAACCTAGGCATTCGTACTGCACGCCGAATTATTGACTTGTTACCTTTCGGCTTATAGGATACACTCAAAACGGGGTCGTTTGAATTACCTGAGTTCCTATAGCCGCGGTACTTTAATACGGGGAGACGTGGCGTCCTTCCTTCGGGATGGCACTACACTTATACACTGGGTGTATGGGATAGGGCTTATGCTAGTGTCTGAGGTTAATGAAAGAGTTGTTTTAAACCACATGAATTTATTACCACAACTCGGTCACTAAAAACAATAGCCACCTCAGAACTATATAGAAATGGCTGAAGGGAAATACTAAATGCTAAGAGATATATACATAGATCGGAAATATACACACGGTTTACGGAGACACCTTGACCAGAGGGCTATTTATCCCATACAGGGGGATTAATAAAAGGGGGGTGGTCTTTAGATACTGGCAATTGAAATAGAGAGAGGTATTTGAGACACTCACTTGGGGTTCTAGGGGATAAGGCTCCCTTTGGGGTACCTAGTCAATTAACGTCTAGAATGGGTAAGGCTACCTTAGGGCGCCGAACTCACTAACTACTTCTGAGTGACGTGACGGGGCTATCTTTAGATCGCCAACCGTGCAAGCTTAGGAATCAGTTCAGTACTTACGATTGCGTTAAATGGGTTATGATGTGAGGTCACATTAGCCACTCGTCACAAGTCACTGGGAGGGGTGTATCGGCACAGGTCTAGCACTTTGATAACGATCCGTTGTCTGGATTTGATTGAAGCACTAAGCGGCACTCGCGACGTTCAACAACCTCTCTTAATTGGTTGGGTCACTTTGTTCAACGCCTCACTAACAGGTCACGAATGCTCCTTGGATGTCGGTTGAAGCACGCAACAACTGTTGGCTTCGGGTATCTTCGGAAGCGTTCGGTAGTCTTCGGAAATGTTCGGTTCGCTAGTGAAAACCTTTTCTCAACTTCGGGTAACTTCGGAAGCGTTCGGTTCGCTCGTAGAAATCTTCTCTCGGCTTCGGGTAACTTCGGAAGCGTTCGGGTAGTCTTCGGAAGTGTTCGGTTCGCTCGTAGAAATCTTCTCTCGGCTTCGGGTAACTTCGGAAGCGTTCGGGTAGTCTTCGGAAGTGTTCGGTTCGCTCGTAGAAATCGTCTCTCGGCTTCGGGTAACTTCGGAAGCGATCGGGCAGTCTTCGGAGATGTTCGGTTCACTAGCGGAAACCTTTTCTCGGCTTCGGGTATCTTCGGGAACGTTCGGATACGTTTCCAAGATGTTCGGTTCACTAGCGGAAACCTTTTCCCGGCTTCGGGTATCTTCGGAAGCGTTCGAGTACGCTTCGGTAATGTTCGGTTCGCTAGTGGAAACCTTATTTCACCTTCGACTTCACTTTGGAGAATGTTCGGTTTTCTTCGGAGCTGATAGGTCTTGTCGCTCCAGCAGCTAAAGCTGACTGGTTACCCGATATAAAATTTCTTAGCTTTTATAACTTTTTCAGGACGTAAACAAATGACGCGGTATGCAAGTGTTCTTTAGAAAGACGCATCCTATTCGTCCGAATAACGAGTCTTTCGATTGGTGGGAGCCTTTGCTTCTCGTGTAAATTTTTATTTTTGTTTATCGAACATTCTTATTTAATATTAAAATTCTTTAGTACATTGGTCGAGAAATGTCTAGGCGGGGCCTGTGAGTTGGTTTAAAGATTTCCAACATTATTATTTTAATTATACTGTTGGAAAGTATGGGATATATATGAAAATGTGAACCGTTTGTTATGATTGTTTATAACAATCACATTCATGGACTGAAATGATTTGTACGTCGGCACAATCCTATCAAATGTTAATTACAACGATAATAATGGTATTTAGCTCAAACAGACCTGGAGCAACGTTTCTATTTCACACCCAGGACCGGCATATGTAACAGACTTGTTTACTGGTAAAGGAGTAGATTTTTCCAAACCGGGGATAAATGTGCCGGCACTAAACAACTTTATGTACTTTTAAATATGCCCCTAGATGTTGAAGGTCGTTTCCAATGTATAAATGTATTTACGGTGACAGACGGTTATATTAACATGGAACAATTAATGGTGATTTACTATAATTTGAACTTTCAACATGACCAGTGAACAGTCAGTATGTGTGCTATGTTTTATAAACCTTGCAATATTGCTTCTGGAGAAGGTGTATTTACTATTACTTGATAAGAACTTGTTTCTCTATACGTGTATTGCAGTGGCGGCTGCTGCAGGGAGGGCAACGGGGCACTGCCCCCCTGTGACAAATTTCCCCATGACAAATTTCTTTTAACAGATAAATTAATTATAAATACCTAATTTGTATGTATTTTTTCTGATTTGTTTGATAACAAATAATATGTTTTCGGAAGTAACAGTCCGTCTTTTCAGCGCATTTAAAAATCGCAGTCTGACGTAGGCTCCGGGGCATCTCGCGCGACTGCCCCGTCTGTATTGGAAATCGAGCGATGAAACTGGCGCGGGTAGCGCGCAGATATACGTCAGCGGTGGGGCACTCCTCTATGGTGCCGCGTGGCTGTCCAGTATGTGATATGTAGCGGTGAGTGTATGTTGTAATTTGTATCGATGCAAATGCAACTATGAATTGCGTTAGTAACATAATTGAAATGATAGAAAATAACACACTGAGCTATGACATTAAGATAGAAAACTAATAAAACCTTGACGAGAAAATTCAACAGAAGCTCTTACAGTTTATCAGTGGGTGTAATGTGCAAAATGCTTTTTGAAATGTAAACTTCTTTAGGCGCGTTGCGCTGATTGTAGGCACTGAACAAGACTGACTGCAACGCTCGGATATGTAACACTCGTTCGGGTAAAGTTGGCTAAGGGAACAAGATAAATAAATATATCATATAGAGGTATTTAATTTCAATTAAATTGAAATTCAAATGAATAAATAAATTCATGTTCCAGAACAGATTCGATCCCCAGCCGCACGGGTATGAAGTACTATGAAACCGACACGTTACCATCAGACCAAGCGCGGGACCGTAAGCGAGTATTTATATCGTCTATTTATACATACACATACGTCCGAACCGACAAAACGAAATGGCCGCTCGCGTAAATGTAATAAATGTGCGAATATGTTTTATTTAATACGTTACTGAATATTATACGCGTGTATTTCTTATTATTGAAAATTGACGTATGAAAGTAAAATTTTAGATACGGGGGTGTCTTAGGTCGCCGATCACCATTCCATAGTCAAAATGTCAAAAAAAAACGAAACGGCAGAAGAGTTTTTTGAAAATTGACGTATGAATGTGAAATTTTAGATACGGGGGTGTCTTAGGTCGCCGATCACAAATCCCAAGTCAAAATGTCAAAAAAACAAAATGGCGGAAGAATTTTTTTTTAATTGACGTATGAATGTGAAATTTTAGATACGGGGGTGTCTTAGATCGCCGGTCACAAATCCCAAGTCAAAATGTCAAAAAAACAAAATGGCGGAAGAATTTTTTGATAATTGACGTATGAATGTGAAATTTTAGATACGGGGATAGTTGAGGTTTACGTTTATTTAATACGTTACTGAATATTATACGCGTGTGTACATGTGTAAATGCAATAAATGTGCGAATACGTTTTATTTAATACGTTACTCAATATTATACGCGTGTATTTCGTATTATTAACCTCGCGTTGATAAAGTTTTCACTTCTGCCGTGTGTTCAATTTACGACACCCGTTTTGGTTGCAAAAGTATTACTTTATCGCACGCTAATTTTGTTGTTTTGACGTTGGTAAAAAAAAAATGGAACCAAATTATATTTAAATGTCAAAATGTAAGCCTTTAGTGTAACAAACATGTGCAATAGAAGTTGTACAAAGAATAAAAAGCACACATGCTAACATTTTATTTACTAATTAACAATATAAATTGTTAAGCAGAGTTGATGATAAGTTTTCTGATGCTACTATTGAAATTTACTTCCAATGTTGAATAGTACAACTGTTATAAAAGTTTATTTTTGATAATATGTCGAGACCAGGTTGCGAAAGATTTTGTAAATTGTCTTCTGTTATTTTGCGAATCTCTAGAGGCGTGCAATTATTTATTTCGTCCTTTTTGTTGATAATTTGAAATAATTTATTGCATAAATCAGTCTGAATTTTAATCATAATTACATATAACACTGCCTATATTCAAATATTTAAAATGTTCGAACGAAACATGTCTCTCATTTTAAGCTTTTTTGAACTTTTAATAGCCAACATAGAAAAATAGTATAAAATACACGTTTCATGACACAGTTTGCACACTTGTTCTTGTTCTCAACTTAACGCGTGCGCAAACATCGTGTGTTATGAAACTTGTAGTTTAATATACTATTTTTTGTATGTGTGCTTAATTAGAAATCCTCCACAATGGGACCCTGTCTGGACTTCAAATGGTAGTAGGAATTTAAAACACTTTGGTGAGAAAGTAAAAAGACATAAAGTAAGTGAAAAACATCTAGTAACATGATAGAATATTCAGTTTTGGCAAAGGTTTTAAACAATGTATGGCGCCGGTTGATCGTTTGTTTACTTTTATGATCTTCCATAGCCAAGTGGATGTTGCGAGTCCGTGGTTTACACAGGTTTTTTTATAAATAGGGTAAGTTCTAGGCAGCGTATTTTTTCTCTAAACATTACCGTCCCATGGGACAATTTATTTCTAATAGTAGCCATCGTTATCATCACATTTGTCCAATATTTTAAACCACTGCTAGTTTCATATTTCGTAACCTCAAGTCAATAAAACAATGAAAATACGAAAGTACAAGACACTTCAATACATTATTGACATTTGACATGTAAATTTAGTATGGGCAATTCACGGAAGTAAATATTTCCTAGTTTTTGATAATACTGGAACTTTTTTGTTTCCAACCCAGGACAGTTCAAAATGATCTCTTTGAATATTTGTAGGTACATGGTCTTGGTCAAGTAAATTTTATGAATCGGATGTTCGTGTTAGAAGCGCACTAGAAACACACATACATTCATTCCCTTATGCATACTTGTTATTTTGATGCAGGCATTGATAGAACTATATCTTAATGAGGCAAAGATCATCTTTGCTGAATTTTACGGTATGTGTCTTTTTCACTGAATTTTGTATTTGTTTGTTTTTTCATTTAACAAATTTACTGCTGACCTGACTTGTTATTGCACTTGTAGACATTACGACGTTAATTGTATTTGTTTTAATAACTTAAGTAAATATTAAATCGAATACATGTGGCATAAATAGTAATTTTGAAATATTGGTGTTACGTCAAATCTAAAAACGTGCTTATTATAATTTTGTACACAGTTTTTTTTCAATTTACAAAGCAAGACATGGCGAATTTACTCATAATGTAGATCTATATGGTAATCATAATTAACACAGCATACCAAATGTAATGCAATATTGTGCAGTTCTGTTGATTGTTTAAATTTACTAGTCTATTTTTTGATTAATATTCATCAAGTAAAAGTAATACGTAGCTATATCGAAAAAGAAACTAAAGAAGCCTTTAAAAATTTATAACTTTATCTGTAGTAATAACATGCGATCCAAATTGATTGACGTGATCTTATTCTTTTTTCCGCGAACATGAATTAATATCTACGTCCATTTTTTAATGTGAAGTTAGCGTTTTACATAAATAACAAAATTTTTGTCATATCTAATCAAAATTTATTATTTGCGTTCGCTACCATATTTACATAATAATGACTTTCCATACCATGGTCATCGTGTTAAGATAAAAACTTAGAGCCCATGTTAGCTACGGTCAATGAAGTCAACAAGGAAAATGGAAATAATCACTAGAAGTATGTGTTTATGTATATACCGACAATGAAAATATAATTTGGATCATACGGAGTCACAAATCGTTTTTGAGAGACAGGCAGTCTCTACGTTGATGTATGTCATTCTGGCGCACTTCATTTCTAACCAATATGTCGTGGAAAACGAAATAAATCTTCAGGATTACTTTCTCGAGCTAAAAGACTCTTTTACACAATATATAAACATTTTAGATTAATTAAATACAGTCCTAACATATGCAAAGGAAAGGTAAAACTTGGAAAGGCTTAAGGTTATGCATGTGAAAATGATTAACCTGATAAACTTATGATATCAATTCAGGTTTTTCCAGTATTGAAATAAAGTAATAAGTAAGGCAAGCACAATCTAACTGTTATTGGAATGCACAGCGTAACAAGAAAATGTTGAAATAAGTGAAAAAGTAAAATCTTAAGTTCACATACTTGCCTCTTTCTTTAATAATAATAATAATAATAATAATTTATTTACACATTCCTCCAAACACAAAATACAATTTATAATAACAACATTCCTTAGAACACAATTTATAACATAAATTAATTTCATTTTTCTTAATTTTTAATACTATTATTATATGTTTGCGAACTTGTTCTTTATACATATGGAAGAACATCCCTCGAATGTACTATCCTGTGCAGTCTGTGTCTCGGTGTTTCCAGGATCCATAATTTACAGAGTCTTTTGTATGCACTAAACGAAGTCATATTTTTGATTTCGATCGTTGGCCTATCGCTTTGTTGACTTTTGGCTTTAGTGTATTTATATTCAGTGATCGCGTTTCATAGTAGTGATTCATCAATGTGTTTTTGAAAATGCCAATCAGTATATCAAAACAGAACAACTGACATATATCCATCTTTCGCGTTTCAGTAAATAGTGTATCTGTAGGATAAGTCATCTCTTTATTGTATATAATTTTCAGCAAATGTTTTTGTAAAATATTTAAGTTTTTTAAATGAGTGTCGTACGCTCCTCCCCAACCTATAATTCCATACTGCAACTGTGACTGTACTAACGCGAAATATAAAATATTTAGTTGCTGTATCCCAAGGAACTTTCTTAAGAATTTAAATTTTGGTAGCAATATTCTTAACTTCCGTATTGTGTACTGAATGTGCAAATGCCAGCGAAGATGACAATCCACCACTATGCCAAGTACCTCACAGATTCTCTTTCCTCAATTTTTGTAAATGTGGTTTTTGACACCGGGATTAGCAGTGGCCCCATTTTTGGTGCTGTACTCATGTTACACGAGAATGGGAGATACGATGTTTTCTCCTAGTTTATTGTCAAAGCATTGCAGCTAAACCATTGTATTATCAACATAAAATCATCTTCCACCATTGTTTTTAACTCATTCCACGTACTACCCTTATAAATAATAACGGTGTCATCCGCAAAACTAATAATGCTACCTTTTGTCGGCACACTCAATAAATCATTGAGATATATATTAAATAGAAGTGGTCTTAATACTGTGCCCTGCGGAACACCACAAGTAACAATCCCCGGCTGACTCGTCGTGTCCCCAATTTTAACAAACTGCTGCCGTTTCGTAAGATAGCTTTCAATTAGACTATAGGCAGGACCACGAAATCCCAGTAATGAAATCTTAGCCACTAGTTTGGAGTGGCTCACGGTATCGAATGCCTTTGCCAAATCCAAAAAGACGCCCATAACTACTTCGCTATTGTCAAGAGACCCATATATTGTCGACACTACGCGAGCTATTGCATCCCGCGTCGAGACTCCATCCCGAAACCCATATTGTCTGTCTGACAGTACATTATTTTTCTTCAAGTAACTCACCATTCTCCTTTGGATCACCTTCTCAAAGATTTTAGCAATGCTTGAAATCAAAGTACTTAGCCACGTTAGTCCTATCACCCTTCTTATACACGGGCCTGACAACACCAATCTTAAAGACATCCGGGCATATTCCCTCATACATAGCTCTATTTATTAGAAATACCACAGGTTTTAAAATAATGTCCCCAACCTGTTGCAAAACCTCTGCTGTTATGCCATCGTTACCAGGGGATTTACCTGACTTTAGTCCCATTATGATTGATTTAATTTCTATCTCATCAGTTGGTCGAAAGTAAATGGAATTTGCCTGCGGCACTATATTACTTTTATGATGTCGATTGCATCCTTGTACTATTGTTTCCCCTACATTTACATAATATACATTGAAAGCATCAGCAATTTGCTTTTCGTTGGTTATAACACCATTTTCAACTTTAATTTTTTGACAGTACTTTTATTGTTATTTTCATTGCAAATGTCTTTGACCGACTCTCACAAATGTTTAGTAGTGTTACATAAGTTTATCTTATTTCTAAAAAAATTTACTTTGGTAGCCTTAATCAATGCTGTCAATTTATTACGATAATTTTTATACTGAATCTGTAGGTCTCTATCATCTGGATTGTTCTTATGCAATTAGAACAACGCATTTTTTGTGGATATTGATTTCATTAAACCGTAAGTAATCCAGTCGCTCCTTTTAATAGCTGTTTTTTTTTAATTTAATGATAGTTGTACTGTTACTTATGAAACATTTTAATTTGTCTATAAATATGCTGGTTGCTTCATTTGTTGTATCGGCATTATAGATGTCGCTCCATTCTTCCCCAACCATAATAGCCGAAGTTTTTCAAAATCAATTTTTTTTTGATTTATTTAGAGCTTCTATACGAACCTGCAGTATGATAGGATAATGATCAGTTATTTTGTATTTATAGATAATAGGTGTAAAAAGATCATGTCTAATTTTAGATTTGATAAATATATGATCTATACAGGAGAACAGAAAATAATGTAACGTTTTCGGGTTCCAATAAACAACTCGTGCAATTATTTATTTAAAACAGTCTGTATATTTATATACTCAAAATTATTTAACAATATAAAAACTAACTTAACACACTTAAACTACTACAATTTAATTATCACAGGTATTTATTTACTACTACTATTATTTATATCTCTGTCCGTATTTATTTATATCACACTATTTATATAAAACGGCACTACTATACTTATTTCTACGCTACCACTACGTAAGGACTTTCTTTATCCCGAACTACTCCGCCCGCAATGAATGAATCCCGTAATAATTCAGCCGCCTTATATACGTATGTGACGATTACTAGAGCATTCCTGTAAATTCCATACTTCTCTCGATGTGTTGAAGAATATTCCAGACATTTGTCTCCGCTTTCGATACAGTACCATGCGTAAGTGTATGACTCACCGCTTTACGATATTTACCAGCCGAGAGAGATTTATGGTCTTTTTTTGTGCGTGTGACAATTTCGTTTTTATCGCGCCGAGAGGTCTGCTTCTTTTATTTAATGTAACTCAATTCGTCTGCTGGTTTCGTTACAATAATATAAAAGTTATATTATTTGAATCAGCAGCTTTTATGGCCAACTATAGATTCCATTGAAAGGACTAAAGAATTATGCCATATCAAGAGAAAATCCATATGCAAAGAAAAGTTTGCGAATAACAGTAGATTTCGAGTTAAAAACACTGAGTAATAGAAATATTGCTGCTTTCATTGACGTAATGCGCCAACGCGATCCTCAAAGTTATAAATTTTATTTAGTAATACCTAACAGCAATGCTCCATCCTCTAATCCTCTATGGAATCACAACAAAGTTACAGCTCATGGTAATACAATTCCTTCAAAAATATATTAACAAATATATAAAAATGAAAATATCAACTAATTAAGATGATTTTATTCAATATTGATTTGAAATAGTTCATAATAATAATAATAATAATTAAAGAAAATTAAAAGCCAGCAAGACTAAAACAGTTTTAAGTTAAAAATATTACGATATGTATAGAGAAAGTTAAAATACATAGAATTAACATGCCATGTGCCAAAAAATTCTCGTAGAATGTTTAATATTCTATAAAAGTATTCCTGGAATACTTTTAATAGATAGATTTACTTATTCTTTGCCATTGTGTCCAGCGTTAATGTTGTCACTATTTAATTTCATTTGACTTCTCATACTTCATTTCAGCTTCCGTTCATGAACAGTATTTGCTCAAGTACTTGATGTGATAGTACTAAACGAACCACGTGAGATGAGTCTCTTAGTCGACTGGGCCATCTTTGTTGTCAGTTGTTCATGGTATTTTCCCTTGCGAGTTTCTTACAATTTGTCTTTCTTCATCACTGCATTCATATAAACACGTCCTTTTACACATTAATATTTCTATCGGCGCTACATTAGTAAGGACTTGTAGTGCAATGGTTGATACCATAATATATGCCTCCGCTACACACAGCATCATTTTTCTTTAAACTTTGGTTAACATATCTTGATGGTGGGCATTCGTCTAGTGAGGATAACTATTTCAGTTTTACTTGGTTCCAATTCCAACTTATATGAGTATATACAGACCTTGATCCTTCTTATACACTCATTTTTGTGTTTAACGAAATCTATTTCGCAACCTATTACAAACGTCAAATCATCCGCAAAAGCAATTAATGTCGCCATTATCGTAAGTTCTATACCAAGCACGCCATCATATAGAATATTCTATCCGACATTATGGTGTTGGACCCAAAATTGATCCCTGTGGTACTCCCACAGTCACATTCATCGTCCCATCGTCATTTAAAAGTATTCTTTGATTTTGCAGTTTTTCAGATATACCTTCCTTTCGCAAAGTTTTTTCTCTATGAGATTATGACTTGCTGTATTGAATGCACTGTATACATCTTAGATCACTGAGATACACCACAGCTTATGACATGTGTTCAATGTATTTACTACTGTTACAGAACCTGGATAGTGTACATCATCTTTCAATCGACCCTTTCTATAGATATCTTCGTTTAATATGTCCCTAATAATTGCTTCGGATACTTTACTAACGTGTTAAGTAAAAACATACATATTGCTATGACTCTTGCAAATTGAGGTTTCTATAAAAATAATTTAAACCGCTCAATCAGTAAGTAAGTAAGAATCAAGCATACATCCTTATGCTAGACCAAGATTTAATAAATTTTCTGCAAAATAGTAGGTTAGGCGATTTTACATTTAACTAGCTCAGTTTAAAATGACTAAAGAAAATTTTCTCTAGGGACAGAAAATATAAATAAACTCTCCAATCAAAATTGAATGCTCTTCAGTTATTACCAGGTCAGGTAAAGAAAATAAAATGCAAAATAAACCTTATAAATATAATTTATTAAGGATACTAAAGAGAGTTTTTAAAGTTATACAAGTATATTTACAAAATAAAATGTCTTAAATATTACAGAAATTAATGCATGTCATGATTAAATAGACAAATCAATAAACAAATCATAATTAATACAAAGAATAATATAATTCATAATCAAATATTTAAACCCAGTGACTGTAACAATAAAGCTATAAAGTGCATAGAAGCGGGAAGGGCCAAACCGACATCTAGTGAATAGCGGTAGTATCAGTTCAACACGTTAGTAGAAACCTGTACATAGAAACAGGAAGTAGAAAACTGTATGTTAACAAGAAGAAATATAGGAAGGCCGCAGATAACTACCTGCGACTATAGAACGAGCAATAAAGCTACCTTCACCCAACATTCTCTCGGGCAAGAACAATAATCAACCGAAAGATGGAAGAACTACTAATGAGAATAAATGAGAGATTAGCTATTTTGGAGGCAGTAAACGCGAGAATAGAAATTAAATTGGATGGAATACAAAGCGAATTAAACGAGATAAGGAAAGAAAATTCAAATATAAAACTAGAAAATGAAAAAAATGAAAGAAACGATCAAAGAGCAAGGAAGAAAAATTGAAAAGATTGAATCTGAAATGAGGGAAAAAAATATACTAATCCATGGGGTAGACGAAACAGATCAAGAAAACACAACAGAGTTACAAAATAAGGTGGCCGAAATAATGGAAAAAATAGAAGTAATAAATGATGGATGGAAAGGAAGAATGGAGGCGAGACGAATTGGAACGGCAGAAAAAGGGAAAAATAGACCAGTTAAGATAGAGCTTAGCAGCTTTAACAAAAAAATGGAAATATTAAGAGCAACAAAAAAGCTTAAAGGAACAAAAATATACATTGAAGAAGATTTAACCAAAGATATGCTGCAATAAAGGAAGCAACTAATACCACACATGATCAGAGAAAGAAAAGCCGGAAACACAGCATTTATACAGCAAAACAAATTAAAGGTAAATGATAAGACATATACTCTGGATGAACTGGGGGAGCTTGAGGACAGAAAAAGAGGATATGCAGAGAACATCAAGACAAACATAAGGAGCGAACCCAAAAAAGGAAGGACAACTAGTGAAAGATCCCCAGACGAAGATAGCAAAACAAAACACCCAAAAATGGAAACAAGAAAGAAGGAATTAGGGACAAAAAACGAATAGCTGTACAAAACCGGGACGAAGAAAGCAAGGTATACAACAAGGCAATGAGTAGGAAAAACGAGCAACAAATAATAAGAAAGAAAACGAAAAAGGAAACTAGGAAACTAAAGAAAAAGGAAAAGTTCCGAATGGGTACTTGGAACATTAGAACAATGCTACAGGTAGGAAAATGGAAGAAATCCACAGAGAAATGATAAGATACAAAATCGGAGTACTGGCGCTACAGGAGATCAGATGGGAAGGCGAAGATAAAATAGACAAAGATACATATACGCTATACTACGCTGGGGAAGACAAGCAAGGAAGCAACGGCACTGCATTTATGATAGATGAGAGAATGAGAGACAAAGTAATAAAATTTCAAGCAGTGAATGGAAGAATCTCCTATATTCGATTCAAAAACAACTATGCAAATATATCGGTTATAAACATATATGCACCAACAGAAAAAAGCAATGAAGAGGATAAACAAGAATTCTATGAAGAAATGGGGAAGATCTACGAGAAAATACCAAAACACGACACAAAGCTAATCATAGGAGTAAAAGAAGAGTACTACAAAGAAGTCGCAGGAAAATACACAATCCATGACACGACGAATAATAACGGCATGAGAATATGTAACTTCGCAGGGGTAACCGACATGATTATCAGTAGTACAAAGTATAATCATAAGAAGGAGCATAAAATAACTTGGAGAATACCTGGTTTACAAGAAGGAAACCAAATAGGTCACGTATTAATAGATAGAAAAAGACTAAAAATAATACAAGATGTAAGATCTTACAGAGGAACAACAGTGGACACACACCACTATTTAATAATAGCAAAACTCAAATTAAATATGACTATCAAAAAATTAAAGCACCAGGTAAGAAGAAACTGGAATGTTGGAAAGTTAAGTTCCGAAAAAGACCCGACTAGGGAAAGAAATCACAACAAAACTCCAAGGGAAAAAACAGCGAAAGAGCATAGAGGACGAATGGAAAGAATTAAAAAATAATATGGTGGAAGTATCTGAAAAAATCCTGGGAAATAAGGTGAATGACAAAAGCAACTCCTGGTTTGATAACGAATGTGAAACGCTAATAAAAAAGAAGGGAGCAGCCAGGCTCAAATGGATACAATCGAATGATGAAGAGGACCTACAGAAATATAAAGAAATAAGGGCAGAAAACAACAAAATATTCAGAACAAAAAAGGAAAGATGGTACGATGATATAATGGAGGAAATGGAAAAAAGCAACAAAGATAACAAGAAACTGTTCAATATGGTGAAGAAGCAAACAGGCAGGAAACAAACCCCAGCTAACATTGACAGAATGAAATGGGAAAAACACTTCAAGGAGCTGTTGAGCGACAAGAAGAGGCAAGGCACAGAAAATACATGGAGGGTGATGAATGAACCAAGCCAAAGAGAAGTTAACGCACCTACAATAGAAGAATTCAAGGCAATAGTAGCGAAATTGAAACGGAACAAATCTCTGGGACCAGATGGACTAAATAATGAAATATTAAAATACGGAGGTGAAGAACTGCATGAATGAAACAATGCCAAACGATTGGAAATTAGGATTGCTAGTGCCAATATTAAAAAAAGGAGATCAATGGGATTGCAAAAACTACAGAGGGATAATGTTGCTGAACACCGCATACAAAATCTTCACCACATTAATCAATGATCATCTGACACAGCGATAGGAGACTACCAACAAGGCTTCAGAGGCGGGCGGTCCACAATCGATGCAATTCATATTTTGAAACAAATACTGGAAATGGGCAATGAATATGACATCACACTACATATGCTATTCATAGATTTTCGGCAAGCGTTTGACTTTTTTGACTTTTTTGACTTTTGATTTTGAAATAAACAAAGGAGTTAGGCAGGGGGATGCACTTTCAACCACCCTATTTAATATTGCCTTAGACGGAATAATTAAACAAACAGAGGTAGAAGGGAATATTAGAAATAAATTGGTACAAATTATAGCATATGCGGATGACCTGGTCATAATATGTAGAGACGAAAGAAGCCTGGAAGAAACATTCGGAAGACTCGTAGAAGCGGCGGCGGACAGAGGTCTACATATCAACGAAAAGAAAACAAAGTATATGGTAAGCAACCGAACGGCGTACGCCGGAAGGAAGAGCAAAGAGATGGGGAGCTACGAATTCGAGAAAGTAGACACTATCAAATACATCGGAACAATAATCAATATAGACAATAATAGAACTGCCGAAACAACTCACAGAATACAATCAGGTAATAAAGCGTATTACGGGTACAAGAAACTACTAAAAAACAGAAACATCGGATTCGATACAAAAATGAAAATCTACAGGGCAACAATAAGACCAATAGCGACGTACGCGGCAGAAACGATGGTACTAACGAAGAGAGACGAGGAAAACTTCAGAATATTCGAAAGGAAAGTAATCAGAACAATGTATGGCCCAAAGAGAGAAGAAGAAGGAATGCGAATACTGATGAACCATGAAATCGACCGACTAGTGAAAGGAAAAGATATAGTTAGATTTATAAAGGCCCAAAGAATAAGACGGTATGGACACATTAACAGAGCAGGCACAGGAGCAACAGTGCGCAGCACTGCCAAGTGGACACCAGCGGGCAAGAGAACGAGAGGAAGGCCAAGAATCAGATGGGAACAACAAGTGAAAGAGGACTTGAACAAAATGGGAACAAACTGGAGAATTAAAACAAAGAACAGAAAAGAATGGAGGCTAATAGTAGAAAAGACAACATCACACAAAAACTTTTAGAGGGAATAGGTGGAAATGTGGAGTGATCCCCAACAAGAAAAGGATCGGAGGGCCCAGAAGGGCTACGCAGACACGTGTTTCAGACTCGTTGGTCATCGTCAGTACGGTGTAGCCAAGGAATAAGGTGGGATATCCTTGGAGATAGAAACAAAAGGAAGACCATCGGGAAGACAGACCACCAATTGCAGCTTAAATGTCAGAAGATCCTCAGGTCTGAGTGACAACAACTGACACCGCCGCGAGGCAGACATTGTCAACCCGCGTGCCGTCCAACCCAGGAATGATAAATCAATGAAGGAAATATCACGGATACATAATAAAAATAGGAGAAAGAATATCGGGATAATCCGCTGTAGTGCAACCGCAGACACGTGTTTCAGACTCGTTGGTCATCGTCAGTACGGTGTAGCCAAGGAATAAGGTGGGATATCCTTGGAGATAGAAACAAAAGGAAGACCATCGGGAAGACAGACCACCAGTTGCAGCTTAAATGTCAGAAGATCCTCAGGTCTGAGTGACAACAACTGACACCGCCGCGAGGCAGACATTGTCAACCCGCGTGCCGTCCAACCCAGGAATGATAAATCAATGAAGGAAATGTCACGGATACATAATAAAAATAGGAGAAAGAATATCGGGTTAATCCGCTGTAGTTTAACCGCAGACACGTGTTTCAGACTCGTTGGTCATCGTCAGTACGGTGTAGCCAAGGAATAAGGTGGGATATCCTTGGAGATAGAAACAAAAGGAAGACCATCGGGAAGACAGACCACCAATTGCCGCTTAAATGTCAGAAGATCCTCAGGTCTGAGTGACAACAACTGACACCGCCGCGAGGCAGACATTGTCAACCCGCGTGCCATCCAACCCAGGAATGATAAATCAATGAAGGAAATATCACGGATACATAATAAAAATAGGAGAAAGAATATCGGGTTAATCCGCTGTAGTGCAACCGCAGACACGTGTTTCAGACTCGTTGGTCATCGTCAGTACGGTGTAGGCAAGGAATAAGGTGGGATATCCTTGGAGATAGAAACAAAAGGAAGACCATCGGGAAGACAGACCACCAATTGCGGCTTAAATATCAGAAGATCCTCAGGTCTGAGTGACAACAACTGACACCGCCGCGAGGCAGACATTGTCAACCCGCGTGCCGTCCAACCCAGGAATAATAAATCAATGAAGGAAATATCACGTATACATAATAAAAATAGGAGAAAGAATATCGGGTTAATCCGCTGTAGTGCAACCGCAGACACGTGTTTCAGACTCGTTGGTCATCGTCAGTACGGTGTAGCCAAGGAATAAGGTGGGATATCCTTGGAGATAGAAACAAAAGGAAGACCATCGGGAAGACAGACCACCAATTGCAGCTTAAATGTCAAAAGATCCTCAGGTCTGAGTGACAACAACTGACACCGCCGGGAGGCAGACATTGTCAACCCGCGTGCCTTCCAACCCAGGAATGATAAATCAATGAAGGAAATATCACGGATACATAATAAAAATAGGAGAAAGAATATCGGGTTAATCCGCTGTAGTGCAACCGCAGACACGTGTTTCAGACTCGTTGGTCATCGTCAGTACGGTGTAGCCAAGGAATAAGGTGGGATATCCTTGGAGATAGAAACAAAAGGAAGACCATCGGGAAGACAGACCACCAATTGCAGCTTAAATGTCAGAAGATCCTCAGGTCTGAGTGACAACAACTGACACCGCCGCGAGGCAGACATTGTCAACCCGCGTGCCGTCCATGATAAATCAATGAAGGAAATATCACGGATACATAATAAAAATAGGAGAAAGAATATCGGGCGGCGGTGTCAGTTGTTGTCACTCAGACCTGAGGATCTTCTGACATTTAAGCTGCAATTGGTGGTCTGTCTTCCCGATGGTCTTCCTTTTGTTTCTATCTCCAAGGATATCCCACCTTATTCCTTGGCTACACCGTACTGACGATGACCAACGAGTCTGAAACACGTGTCTGCGGTTGCACTACAGCGGATTAACCCGATATTCTTTCTCCTATTTTTATTATGTATCCGTGATATTTCCTTCATTGATTTATCATTCCTGGGTTGGACGGCACGCGGGTTGACAATGTCTGCCTCGCGGCGGTGTCAGTTGTTGTCACTCAGACCTGAGGATCTTCTGACATTTAAGCTGCAATTGGTGGTCTGTCTTCCCGATGGTCTTCCTGTTGTTTCTATCTCCAAGGATATCCCACCTTATTCCTTGGCTACACCATACTGACGATGACCAACGAGTCTGAAACACGTGTCTGCGGTTGCACTACAGCGGATTAACCCGATATTTTTCTCCTATTTTTATTATGTATTCGTGATATTTTCTTCATTGATTTATCATTCCTGGGTTGGACGGCACGAGGGTTGACAATGTCTGCCTCGCGGCGGTGTCAGTTGTTGTCACTCAGACCTGAGGATCTTCTGACATTTAAGCTGCAATTGGTGGTCTGTCTTCCCGATGGTCTTCCTTTTGTTTCTATCTCCAAGGATATCCCACCTTATTCCTTGGCTACACCGTACTGACGATGACCAACGAGTCTGAAACACGTGTCTGTGGTTG
The DNA here is from genome assembly GCA_963170755.1 of Amphimallon solstitiale. Lineage (NCBI taxonomy): Eukaryota > Metazoa > Arthropoda > Insecta > Coleoptera > Scarabaeidae > Amphimallon > Amphimallon solstitiale. The sequence goes on along the minus strand of OY720675.1, from coordinate 128,362,656 downwards.
CACTACAGCGGATTGACCCGATATTCGATCTCCTATTTTTATTATGTATCCGTGATATTTCCTTCATTGATTTATATATATATATATATATACATTTATAATGAACATTAATAAATCACCTTAATTCTTCATATGACATTTCAAACTCATCCATTTCAAAATTAAAATTTCCTCAGTCTAAATATCCTACATGTACATAAAACAAAATTTATTAAACTATAACCCTTCTAATCTTGTAAATAAATAATAAAGAAAATTTAAAAAAAACGCAGTGTTTATACTTAATTCAAAAAAAATAGTATATTAGGCTATTAAATTAGATCATTACAAACACTAAAATACTTTACCATAACACACGGTGTAATAACCCTGCATATAAAAATAAAACATTCTAGTAGAAAAACTTGCTAAAAATTTTCAATGTTCTAATTAGATAGAACTTGTTCTAAATACAAATAATAATTTCTGAAAAATAATTACAAGTCCAAATGCATACGAATCTTTTGAATTAAAAGTGATATCTAATTCATAAAAATATTCTAAGTCCCACCTAGATTGAAAATTTTATAAGTACAATAAAATCTTTAAGAAAATATTATAAGTTCCGATACACAAAGGATTTTCTAAGTCAGAATAATATTTAATCCATAAAATATTATAAGTTCAATTTTATCGAAAATTTTTCTAAGTATAATAAATCCCTTTTTGAAAAATTATTCTAAGTTCCGATTCAGGAATAAATCTTTTAAGTTAAATTAACATTTAAAAGTATAAGCACCCGTGTAGGTATTTTTAAGTTTTAAGCGGTTTCCACCTGCTTGAAAAGTCTTTTCTTTTTAGAGAGCGGTTTACACCAAGCATCTAACGTTTTCTCATCGTGTCCCGATTTATATGCATATTTTTCTTCACAAAAACGTACGGTTATCATCGGTAGGATACCGATTACACCTCTTCAATTCCATTTCTATAGTGCTACACCTTTCGGTCAATCGATGTATTACTAGCTTTCAAAAACGTAAACGAACATCTAAGCATCGATTTGTTTACACGTTCGTGATTTGTCAATTTCATCTAGCGGAGAATATCGTTTTCACCGGGCGAATCTGTCGATCTCTCCCGATCACAGTATTTTTCATGCGGGAAACACTTTCTTGTTATAATTCACTTAATATTTTATGCTTATTCTAATATTATTTTACGTAAATAAAAATTAAATTCGTCAAAATATTAACTTAATCTATATACACATCATGATAAAATAAATAAAATAGTAATTAATTAAATGAAATCTAGAAGTGATCTTGATTATGCTTATTTACAATTTACCACCAAACTCAAGATCACTGCATAAATATCCCTATGGGAATATCTGCGATTTATAATCGAGAATCGATAATGTTAATGGTATAAATCCAAGGTTTCCCATAAATACTACTTAACTTACTTATATGTTATTTACAATATTATTTACACTAAATATAGATACATGAAAGATTCTCTGTACTATGTTTCTCTTCTTTATACAATTCATGAATAAATTTAATTTATTCATACATTATCTTCAAGATCATAGTTATATAATTTCGAAACATGAAGTCTGCCTTTGACACGCTCATTATTTACTTCTGTTACCTCATATTGCTATGATAGCATATATCTGATGATAAATTTTTATTATACTTTATTTATAATAAATGTGTTATTGCCACACATTGGGCATCGCCAGAAAATATGCTATAGCTGTGTTTTCAAATTAAAAATAATAATCTTGTACCAGCATAACTTAATCAAACTACGATAATACAAAGCTGCATAATTTATAAGGAATGTAGAGATAACGTTGTCATGTAAAAAAAATTCTTTATTAAATTTATAAACTCAATCTCTATTAACATTCGTGTATTTCTTGTAGGTTCTAGCAGTGATATTCCTTTTGTTTTTCCCACAACATTTCTTATTTAAAATTAATAGGATAAGGTTACTAATAAAAAACTAAATCTCATAAAATATTTATATTCAACTTTAACATCTTATAATAACAGTATCGATGAAATAATTCTCTTGCCACATGTGGCCGTAAAAAGAAATTGTCCTTTTTACTTTCCAATTACAAGTAAAAAAAAACGTGTATTTTTATAAATACGAAAACACATTACATTACAAATATTACATATAGATTCAGAATAAATATCGCTCTTTCCTATATTAAAATTTTTACATTGTGTAGTTTCAAAGAAATAATAATTTTTTTATACTATGCTAGATTTCGCTTCCACAAAGACATTCATTCACACGAAGTGTCTTTGAAAATAGAAAATTCCGCAGAACAGAAGACACCTTGATAAGACTGTCACCAATCATCATATGCAAATATTTACACGTTGTACATACCACAAATTGGCTATTGTCTATCAAAAATGCTCCTATCTTTACGTATATTAATATATTTGAAATCCCTATAAAATTTTGTATCTAAAAACTTGTTAAGAATGCATAGATAACATCGCTAACAAACATTCACACGTTGTGTCATTGATGCCTTTCTACATTGTTAACAATACTCCCATTATTAAAGCCCGCAAACGGTGTATAATTTAGGGACACAAGTCGACGAGAGCAGGAGTTTCCAATACCATTAAAAACATAATCTTACTCTTAAAACAGAATATGGAAATACGCCTCGCAGATATGGTGTAAAAAACTTACGTCACTATGTAAACATTGTCGGGATCGGAGCCATACAATCGGTCTTACAATATAAAAATAAAAAAATTTTCAATTTTGTATATATAATCTCGCACATTGCGATTTTATAAGCATGTTGTCAATGGGGTTTTTAGTAAACGCAAAATATGTAAATTTATGTAGATAGCTAACATTCATAGGCGGCGCAAGCGGTTATTCGTTAGTTATAGTGCAAAATAAATATATTGGATATTAAAATAGCAAAACTTACATTATTTCTATCTTACTTGTTACAAGAAATAAATATATACTGTCTTAAATGTTCAGTTGTAAAACTTTGTCGTTTGGAAGATAATATGTCCTTATAACGCGAAAATGTCCGTTCTACATCGCAGCTAGTTACAGGGGCAAAGTAATAATTTTGGTAATTTATATCAAGGACTTTTTCTCTAGGTTCGTTTTCTTTTATTAAAGATGAAATTTTATTTAACCTTTCGTAACCCGGGTTTCTTTGCAGTGTACCTTCAACATATTGCTGAAGCCCAAATCCTTCTGGAACACATTTCAATTTCTCCAGTGCATTATTAAAAATATCCAGTGATTGTGTCAAGGGTAATCCTTGTTTTTCCAACTCTTTTATAGTCTGGGGTATAAAGCCGAAGTAAGTATTTATAAAATTCAAATTCAATTTTAACTGTATATCGTTGTTCAGTAGTACTTTACATTTCATAACACTTTGAGCTGTGTCATCCAACCCTAATACCACGTTTTTTATGCTTTCAAAGTTGTCGTGATAAAAAACACATGCCGATATTCAAGTGCCCCATCTTGTTAATACTGGTTGTGGAGGTAGTGGTAAATCAGGACAAGTTTCTCTGTAGTATGTTATCCTGTTTGGTGCTTTTAAAAAAATCTGTTTTACATAAGATATTAAAGTATTAACATCGTCAAATTTTTCACGAATGTACTCACAAATTCGATGCATGGTATGTGCTAAACAGGTAACGTGGATTAAATTCGGCAAGGATGATCGTAATGTACGTCCGGCTTTTAACATATATGGTGCGGCATCAGTTACCAGTAAGAGCACTTTCTCAGCACTTTCTGCGTCAACTAATAAATTATCCACAACTTTTAGCACTAATTTTGAAATTATGTCGTAATTTACTTTATCTATTTCACAAAGAACCAAAACACTTTTAGTAGCAGTTGTACTCAAAGATCCGGCAATAACATTAACTACTGATCGACCTAAGGCATCCGTGGTTTCATCAGTTGATATCCAGATATGCTTGCCCTTAAGTTCGCTCTGAATTGTGTATAATTTTTTCAAATACACCGAATTTAGTTTCGCCCTCACGCTAGTTTCAGCAGGTATAGAACGCTGACAATATTTTTCTAGAAACTGTCGCAAATAGTGGTTTGTTAGTTTCCAGAACGGTATATTACAATTCACAAACAATTCACATAGTTCGGTTGCAAATGAAGTTTCTTCCTGTTTTGTTGCACTGGGCCGCTGTAGCGTCGCATTAGTTACATGTTTTGTACTATAAAAGTGTTTGTCAAGTTCTCGTTTCGAATAGGATGCGAATCTGCTATGACAAATGTTACACTCAACAGTTATATGGTCTACAGCAACCAAAAATAGAAATGGAGCAATCAAATTACATAGGAAAGTCGAACTCGACATGTCTTTTAAGAAAAAAATAAAAAAACAAAAGTAGGAACACTATAACACAAAATATTAAATATATGAGTACGTGTAAATGAACTGACGTTACATTTATTACTAACTGTCAGGGGTTTGGTCATTTGCGCGCGTTGGTCAGAGTACCCCTTCTTAACGGTCTTAATTCTCAAAAAGGGAAAGGGACATTTGCGTGCAAATCACTTCTTAATAACTTAGTAATGTCTTTATAATCGTACTATTCTCTCTAAATTACAAGCATACTAATGAGGTATATACACTGTAGATCTTGGTCTAGATTTACTTTAATAATTCTTGTTAATATAAGAACACGAAAAACCGAAACTGACATTGCATTGCTACACAAAGAAAACACACGCAGGCGTTTATATCCCTTTGCTGTAAATAGAATTTTAAATTGCTGCTATTATTCCGTCTAATTCAATTTATGTATTTATTGTTTGAAAAACATTACCTTGCTTTTATTAATTCAACTTCCAATTTCAATATTTGCAATATCCATATATTGAATAGACAAATATTCATACATACATACACGTATATATTATATATTCACATGCAATTATCATTTAAATATAAAAATAAATATTTGCCAGTATTCACCCACAAAATCGTGCGCGCCCATGAGTAATAGAGGACAGATTTAGGTGAACAAGGATAGTCTTAGAACTTTCTGCGGGCTCTGCCCATTATTTATTACATTAGTTTACTTATAACAAAGAAAATAATCTCATCCAAAATATTAAATAAATTTTTAAACGCTTTGCTAGAGATGAATATTTTCACATAGCATCTTTAGCATAATTATTTTAAGTAAAACTTACTTATGATGTTCATACATTTCATCAAATTCCTCCTGATATTGGTCTATCATATTGATAATAAAAAATATGAAATTAAACTAAATGGCAAAAATTAATTATGAAATGAAAAGCACTTATTGAAAATAAAAATAACTTAATACATTTAGTAAGGATGATTTCTATGCAGTGTATTATACGCCTGCAATCATCAAACAAAATTCGAAGATCGAAGATTGACCGCTTCTTTTAAAAGTTAGGCTACTTCACCCATGGATCGACGACTTCTCTCGTACTTGCCTCGTTCCCGGCTTTTTATTAATTTTCGGTCATCAGAAAAAAAACATTCTTCGTTCGCAGCGCCACAATTTTTGCACTAACGTTTAAGTTGGCATTGTTCTGCTCAGATTTATTTTCTTGATGTTCTCCTTAAGCTGACCTGCACTCATATTGTTTTGACATCCAGAAATTACACAAAATATACACGGACTCAAATTGTTTATTATTGTTAATGTCTATGCACATTTGCGATTTTCTTATCTTGGTAGGTACATTCTTTTTCATTAACGCCATCCTTTATTATGTTTATAGATGAATTCATTGCTTCTTTCATCATTATTCAAATACATTCTTTTACCACTATTTAACACTATTCGTATTTTTCTTTTGCAGACGTTTCCTCCGAAAATAATAGGAAAAACATTGCATACGACTGGAATACTTCTTTTATTAATTATATTGTCATGAACCTGGACCTTGATAACTTCATCTATATCTTCGAACCATCTTTTCTCGTCTTCATGTAGGTTGATTTGTATGCAGCTGTTAACAATATTAAACATTGTTTTTTCTTTGTAGATTTAATCAGATTAAACCAATTTCAACGTGTTATTTCCGGAATTTTCCTGGATTAAACTGGATTTAACCTGCTATTACTGAAGTTTTTGCTTTATTACATTGTGTCGAATAAAAAAAAATATACCTTTTTACATTTTCCTTTTAAAATTATGCTTAGATATGAGTCTCAGGTATTTATCATATTGTTAAGTGTGACCATAGAATGTCAAACAAATAACAATCTTTTATGAATTTACGTCTACTCATGATGAAAGATGTTTTCATGTCGTGAAAGTCTAATTTCACCCTGTTCATATAACTTTACGGAATTCAAATGACTAACTCTTTTGACTACACCATCTTTCATCATAACTCTCTGTCTGTTATTTATTTTTAATACGTTATTGAGTTTGAATAGTGGTTTACTGTTCAATATATTTAATGCGACTCTCACACAATGCATAAAATTTGGTTCTGTCTTTGTATATTGAAATTGCATCTTGTGCTCCTCGTTTCTACAAATATAGAATACATGAACTTTATTTTTGGTGTTTATTTTTATACCTTTATATAAATTTTATTTCAATTTTTAATTATCATATACCTTACATTATAATGTTACGCCGTTGCGGTTATGCAACTCATGATACATTTTTCTATAATTACACTTACTACTAAAAAATTATTTACTTATTCTATTACATAATTATTTATTTATCTTACAATGCCTGACCAATATAGGGATCACGGCAATATGCCGTGTCAATTATAGCTCTACCTACACGATAAGGTCCATCATAGGGTAGATCTAACTTAGCACACTTATTGTTATCTCTTCGACCTAATCGATAGTTTTTTATTATTACCATATCCTCCCTGTTAAAGACTTTACGATCTTTAATCTTATTATTCTCTTCCACATTGTACTTTTGAGCTCTAACACGTTGTTGTTCTCGTCCACGCTCTATTACTTCTTCTAAATTTTCTACAGAAAGAGTCTCTTGTCTCCATGGTCGAGGCGGGTATCTACCAAACATCAGTAGATATGGGCTGAGATTAGTAGTTACACTGGGGAGAAAGTTCATTACATCTTCTACTTCTGTCAAATGTCTCACCCAGCCTACGTGGTTCTCATAGGTTCGCATCCTCAAATGCTTTATAACCTCTTGTATGTATCTCTCACAGGGATTCCCTTCTGGATGTCTCACTGAGGAAAAATTTACTTGTACATTCATATAGTTTAATTCTTGAATGAAACGGTCATTATTAAAATAAGTAGCGGTCTACTAAAAGTCTCTGAAATTGACCTACTTTCTCTATGAATTGATTAATACAAGTTACCGCTATGTTGGTATTATACTTTCTAGTGGGATAGAGTTTCACATATTTTGTAAAGATATCTACCATCATGAATACATTTCTATATCCCAGACGTCCAAGTATCAAGTTACCTAGAAAATCTGCTGCAATTAAATCTAACTTATTATCTACTCTTATGCTATGTACTATATTTTTATTTACACGATTCTTATATTTGCCTAATAAGCATAATTTACATTGTTTATTCCATCTCTCAACTAGACGTTTATCCTGTCTAGCATAAAATTGTTCCCTAAAAACCAAGAATGTCTTTCTATTTCCAGGGTGTCCTAATCTCCTATGGATGTCTAACACGATATCTTTCGCTAATTCATTTCCCAATACTATCAAATCATTGTCCCCTATCTTTTTATACAAAATACTATTTATTACTCTAAAACCTTTATAGTTGGGTTCTAGAAGTGCTTTTCTTTTTGTCTTCCACATCATTTTCTCCCTGACTAGTTTCTATATTCTCCCTACTATATAATTCAGGAGTTAGTTCAAAATTATAAGCATTAATCTGATACGATCCTGATTGCTTATTACAGCCAAAAGCCCTGCTGAAAGCGTCTGCAACAACATTATCTTTTCCTTTTCTATGTTTAATTCTAAAATTATATTCACTTAAAAACAGAGACCATCTATATAGCCGTGCATTTGTAAATCTGGTTTTCATTAAGAAAATCAAAGATAAATGATCAGTCTCTATTGTAAAGAAATTTACCATCAAATAGTACTTGAGCTTAGAGACCCCATGTACCACGGACAACAATTCCTTTTCTGAAACCGTATAATTATTTTCATACCCCCTTAATATTCTCGAGATAAAGCAGATCGGTATTTCTTTACCATTTCTAACTTGGAAAAGTTCCGCAGCGATTGCACGATCTGAAGCATCACACCTTAAAGTAAATTCTTCCTCAAATCGAGGTAGATTTAAGACTAACGCCTTACAAAATTCTCGTTTGATTTCTTCAAAAGCTTCTACTCTCTCAGGGGTCCATTTAAATTTCACGCCCTTCTTTATCATTTTAAAGAGGGTTACTGTCTTATCTGATATCTTGGAAATAAAGTGTTTATAGTAATTCACTATGCCCAAAAATCCTCTTAACATTTTTATATTTTTAGGTCTTGGGTAATTCCTGACTGCTTACAGTTTTTCTTCTTCTATCGATACAGTCTTTCCATCTATCATGTACCCTAAATAGCTGACTCTACTCTTAATAAATTCACATTTTTCCAAATTAATTTTCAGACTATTTTGTTCTAACGTAGTCAGAATAATTTTTACAGACTTTAGATTGCTTTCTAAATCTACATTAAATATTAAAATATCATCCACATAATGTGATACATATTCCTCATATGGGTCTAGTATCTGTTGTATGGCCCTTACTAACGCGGCCGTTGAAGTTGACAGACCGAAAGGTACGACCTTGAAGGAATATACTAGAGAATTTATTATAAATGAGCAATATTTCCTAGAATCCTTGTGCAAAGATACCAACCAGAAGGAACTCTTTAAATCTAACTTTGTAAACCACTTGGCGTTTGTACATTTGGCTAATAGGGTTTCTATGCTCTGAGGAGCTTCAAATTGTGCTTTGGTACGACTGTTAAGCAGTCTCGCATCGAGGCACAAACGTAGTTTCGTCTCTTTTTGACCATCCTCATTTTTTTTACTACTACCACAATGTTTTTAATTTATATTTTTACCTGTTGTTGATACTTATGTGGAATTGGATAATTTCTTACTTTAAATGGCTGACTCTCATCAACTTCTAATTTATGTTCATAACCTTTCGCTAGACCTGGGTGTTAAGGTGTTCTGCAAGAAGATTTTTTACCTGTCTTTCATATTGCTTATTACAATTCAAGTTTATGTCACCCATATTTATTCCCCGGTGTGTACATTTATTTTCGATGTCACCCATATATTTCGTGGCGTCTTTCTTTTGAAGACCCTCCCCATGGCTTGTACATCCATTACTTCTGTCACCCGTGGCAAATGTGGCCTCTCCTCCTTGAAGAGTATCCACCTGGCGTGCATTTCTTTCCTTGTTTCTTAAACTAATATTTTCAGGATACAAATCAAAATCCTCATCATACACCTTACTATTTAAATTATTAATTAAAATTTCATCTTCTTGCATCTCTTTATTCCATGAAATAATTGCCCTTTTTATGTGAAAGGTTTTGTCTTCCATATTTAATTTAGTACTATACTGACTCAAGAAATCCATTCCAATTATACAATTATAATTTAAATTAGGTACAATAACAAATTCAGTTAGAAATTTTAAATTACCTATTTGTGCATTTATATAAAATACCTTATCTATAGCTATTACTAATTTCTTTGTGGCAGTAAATAAATTTATTTTCTTTATAGACGTATAGTGACCTGCATCTTCTAGTTGCTTATCTACTAAACTATTATCTAAAAGAGACAATTGTGCTCCTGTGTCAATTAGCGCTTCTACCTCTATTTGACCTATTTTTATTTTTACTATTGGTAGTTCTGTGGTTATTTTTCTAATATCCTCAAAGTCGATTAATCTTTGAGAATTCTCTTCCTTTCTGGTTGGTCCTACTAAAAATTCAGAGATGTAGCACCTCCTACTGAGTTGTGCAACCATATACTTTCTACTGGGGTTACATCTTTTATCTTCTTCTTTATTGCTCCTTTTGACTCATCTCTTACTACGGTTTCCTTTTTATCTCCTTTTCTTTCAATAATTACATTGTTAATTCCTCTTGTATTTTCTGTTTCATTCCTACTGTATTTCTTTCCTGTATAACCCTCTTGTTTCCAATTGTTCTTATGATCGTTACCATTACTACTCATATTTTTATTATTTCGATTATCTGTTCTCTCTCTTTGATAATCACTATTTTGATACCGATTACCATTGTATCTTTGCTGATAGTTGTAATAATTACCATTGTTGCCTGCCTTATACCCATTTCTATTCTGAGACACACTCCTATCTTCTACGTCATCTAGACGCTTTACCAATTCCAAGAGTTGCTCAACGGTGTCTATACCCTGTAAAGCAACTGCTTGTACTACTTCGTGCTCGAAATGATTAGCTAATTGTGCAACAATGTCACACTCCTGGATCACAGGTTGTATATGTTTTAAGAAAGAATATTTCCTAATGACATAATTCTCTCTGGATGTTATTGAACGATATTTTCCAAATGTAAGGTCATGTCTGATGCGTCTTTGCTGAGTTTGTCCCCAGTATTGTCTGATAAACATACTTTCCAATTCTTCATACGTCTGTACCTCATCAATTACCATATCATACCATAGTAATGCATAATCTCTAAGACACCCTCTCATAAAATGAAATTTTGACATATCATCATTAATACCACGAATATATGTCTTAATAGTTTTGAGAAATGCCATTGGATTATCTTTGCTATATCCCGAAAATTTTGGTATATTTTCTGTACCAATTGATATCTGTTGAGGCACAACACAAGATGTAATGGTGCCTTGTTCAACTCTAGTTTGCAAATTTTTAATAGTATCTTGACAATTTAATGTCATATCTTGTAACTTTAGAAGCGAGTCTGTACATGTTCCATATTTCACTCTACAATCCTCAAATTTACGTGTTAAATTCTTTACATCTTTCTTAACTGACATGGCACTACTGTCCACTTTCAGTTCCAAGAATTGTATTTTTTCATCTTGTCCACCAATCCTTTCTTCTATCTGTTTAAAGTTTTCTTTTGCTACACTAGCTCTCTGGTTCATTTCATCTATTAAGAATTTACTGCTATTCTTACACTTCTTTTCGCTTGCTTCTATTCTTTCATTGACCTGTGTTATGCTTTGTTTCACATCTTCTTTTAATTTCTCATTCATTGCTGACATTTCTATTCTACAGGCTTTGATTCTATCGTCAATCTTCTCGTTTATTGACTTCACCACAGCTTGTATCTCTAATTTGTTTTCACCGATTTCTTGTTTATCTCTTTCTTATTTTCATTAAACTTCTCATCAAACTTCTTATTCATTTCTATTTTGTTTTCATCAAACTTCTTGTTTATTTCTATTTTGTTTTCATCAAACTTCTTGTTTATTTCTATTTTGTTTTCATCAAACTTCTTGTTTATTTTTATTTTGTTTTCATCAAACTTCTTGTTTATTTCTATTTTGTTTTCATCAAACTTCTTGTTTATTTCTATTTTGTTTTCATCAAACTTCTTGTTTATTTCTATTTTGTTTTCATTAAACTTCTTGTTCATTTCTATTTTGTCGCTTTCTAATTTACAGAAAAGTTTTTCAAATAGAAAATTAAATCTGTCTCCGCCTGGCATTTCTTTCGCTTCTATTACTACATTTTCAGTTACATTTTCCTCCTCATCAAGAGGTAGAGTCCTTTCTGAGTCTGTTATAGAAGAAATACCTTGTGGTTCCCTGTATGTTTCAAATAAATATTTGGTACTTGTACCACTTTCAGGATTTTCACCTTCACCTTTATTCTCAGACATATCTAATTTATCTGTCCTGGCACTAAAAGTTATTTGTGAATTGCACTTATTAATTATTCAAATGTACTTAAAGGTGAAAATACCTCCCTTTAATTACACATTTATTTGAGTACTAAATAATTAATTAATTTCTATTTACAATTAGAAATGTGAAATCGCCCCACGTTCGTTGGTCGCTATATAATTATGCTGTGACTTGCAAATTGAGGTTTCTATAAAAATAATTTAAACCGTTCAATCAGTAAGTAAATAAGAATCAAGCATACATCCTAGTGCTAGACCTTATACTAGACCAAGATTTAATAAATTTTCTGCAAAATAGTAGGTTAGACGATTTTATATTTAACTAGCTCAGTTAAAATTATGTAACTTATCGTTTGCAAGTATGTAAACATTAAGGTAATGGCTCTGCCCTAATTAGTTCTGCCTGGCGCCTTTGCTCGCTCTCAAGACAGTACCATCAGAAAGCAAATACACACCGGTAGGTACCCCAAAGTTCCATCCTACGAGAATGCTTTTCAACTCGTTGGACACAACCCTAACTAACACCTCTATGTGCTCACCCCTTAAGGTATATATATGTAATCGCGTTGTTTCGGGTTTCTTCCCACGTGGAAGTTCTGGTGTCCTGAGAAGGACCGCTGCAACGTTTCGATAAAATCTCATTTATCATCTTCAGGCGTATGTTACTCTCTAACGATCTTCGTCTGACTGCGTGTTATTCGTTTTTCGACATTTATTTGTATAGTTGCGTTGGTAGTTGGAGTGGGTGCAACTCTGCATGCTGCGTCCCTATTGGGTCGTCGAGTCGGTGGTGGGGGAGCGTCCTCGTTTATTCCCTCCAGCGGTGTAGATGTTGTTGGGCGACTGTGATGAATACGTCGCTCCCTTAGTGCCGTTCTCCAAATGTCCGGCAGCCTTTTCGCATTATCCCTTCTGTTGAAATTATCGGGTCGTTTTTCTATCTCTACAGCCTCACGTATTATCCGCTTATTCATATGTTCGACTCTTGCTAACATCTTTGTACCGTCAAAATTCACAAAAGTTCCGGTCAAAGAAGCGCTACAGATAATCAAGAACAGATACAATCCACCGAGATACTTAACGGACCTTTTACAACACTGCCCTTCTAACACGTATTTTATGTACGGGAATCAGAGGTACAGACAAATAGAAGGAGCACCGATGAGTTCCCCTATTTCCCCTGTAGTAGCGAACCTATTTATGGAAGACTTTGAACTTAAAGCGCTGGACACGGCACCGAATAGACCGAAATTATGGTTGAGATACGTGGACGACACGTTTGTGATTTGGGAACACGGTAGAGAGAAACTGGATAGATTTCTAGAACATCTGAACAGCGTACACCAAAAGATCAAGTTCACTATGGAGGTCGAAGAACAACAACAATTACCCTTTCTAGACGTGCTCGTATACAAAAAGCCTAATAATACACTGGGTCACACGTTATATCAGAAGAAAACGCATACGGACCGATATCTGAACGGAAGATCTGTTACCTTTCAGCTTATAGGAATTACTCAAGATAAGGTTATTCGAATTACCTGAGCTCTTATAGCTGTAGTACTCTAATACGGGGAGACGTGGCGTCCTTCCTTCAGGATGGCACTACACTTATTCACTGGGTGTTCCAGGATAGGGCTTATATTAGTGTCTGGGGTTAATGAAAGAGTTGTTTCAAACCACATGAATTTATTACCACAACTCGGTCACTAATAACAATAGCCACGCAGGACTATAAAGAAATGGCTTAAGGCAACACTAAATATTAAGAGATATATACATAGATTATATATATATATACACTGTCTACTGAGACACCTTGACCAAAGGGCTAATGATCCCTCACAGGGATTAATAAAAGGGGGTGGTCGCTAGATACTGGCAATTGAAAAGAGAGAGATATTTGAGACACTCAGTTGGGGTTCTAGGGGATAAGGCTCCCTTCGGGGTACCTAGTCAATTAACGCCTAGAATGGGTAAGGCTGCCTTAGGGTACCAAACCAACTAACTACTTCTGAGTGACGTGACGGGGCTATCTTTAGATTGCCAACCGTGCAAGCTTAGGAATCAATTCAGTACTTACGGTTGCAACAATGGGTACGATGTGAGGTCACTTTAGCCACACGTCACAAGTCACTGGGATGGTGTATCGGCACAGGTCTGACACTTGAATAACGATCCGTGGTCTGGATCTTTGTTGAAGCACTAAGTGGCACTCACAACGTTCAACAACCTCTCGTATTTGGTTGGGTCACTTTGTTCAACAACCTCTCGTATTTGGTTGGGTCACTTTGTTCACAGCCTCACTAACAGGTCACGAATGCTCCTTGGATGTTGGTTGAAGCACGCAACTGCTGTTGGATTCGGACTCTTGTCCTCCTCGATAGTGTTCGGCTTCTCTCGTTAAGGTCCTTCCTCGGCTTCGGGTAGCTTCGGGTTACCTCGGGAGCGTTCGGGTTTGCTTCGGGTCGCTCGTAGAAGCCTTTCTACGCCTTCGGGTATCTTCGGGTCACCTCGGAAACGTTCGCGTTTGCTTCGTCTCGTTCGTAGAAGCCTTTCTTTGCCTTCGGGTATCTTCGGGTCACCTCGGAAACGTTCGGGTTTGCTTCGTGTCGTTCGTAGAAGCCTTCCTACGCCTTCGGGTATCTTCGGGTCACCTCGGAAACGTTCGGGTTTGCTTCGTCTCGTTCGTAGAAGCCTTCCTACGCCTTCGGGTATCTTCGGGTCACCTCGGAAACGCTCGGGTTTGCTTCGAGTCGCTTCGGCTTGCTCACAGAAGTCGTCCTGCGTCTTCAGTTATCCTCGGGTATGTTCGGCTTTGCCTCGGAAACGCTCGGGTTTGCTTCGAGTCGTTTCGGCTTGCTCGTAGAAGTCTTCCTACGTCGTCCGTTATCCTCGGGTATGTTCGGCTTTGCCTCGGAAGCGTTCGGTTTTGCTTCGACTCGCTCGTGGAGGCCTTTCTGCGCCTTCGGGTATCTTCTGAAACGATTGAGCACGTTTCAGAGATCTTCGGGAAACTTTTTCCCGGCTTCGGCTTTTCGTCGGATGCGTTTGAGCTCGCTCGATAATGTTCGGCTCGCTCGTAGAAACGTTGTATCAACTCTGAAGTCACTTTGGCGATAGTTCGGTTCTCTCCAGAGAAGGGTGCTGTTGTCGCTCTAAGTCTTTAGAGGCGACTAGATACCCAAGACTAAAATGCTTAGCCTTTATAACTTTTTTAAGACGTAAACAAATGACGCGGTTGCAGGTGGCCTTTCGAAAGACGCATTCTATTCGTCTGAATAACGAGTCTTTTGATTGGCAGAAGCCCTTGCTTCTCGTGTAAAATATTTTCCACTTAATGCATTGGTGACGAAATTAGTAGGTGGAGCCTGTGTGTCGTATCCAATATAATTCCCACTTGATACATTGGCGAAAAATTAGTAGGTGGAGCCTGTGCGCGATAAGTTCGTCATTGGTCACAATAACGACTGTTTGGGTTGGTTAAAGATTTTCAGTATTATTATATTTATTAATACTGTTAGAAAATACGGAAAATATATGGAAATATGCACCGTTTGTGATGATTGTTTATAACAATCATTTTCACGGATCAAAATGATTTTTAAGTCGGCACAATCTTAGCAAATATGTATTACAACAATAGATAATGTTTATTAGCTCAAACTGATCGCAAGCACGTCGTTTAATTCGTATCCAGGAGACGGCAAAGGTAACAGATCACATCATCATCCTGCACAATTAAACTCAGTCCCGAGAACGCTAATGACAAGAGTGAAAAGACTAGCGGATGACGACCATGTACACACTGAAATAAGCAACCTACGACGGGTATTAGTACATAATGAATTCCAACATAGAACAGTCGATAGAATACTGCAACAGACAGCAAGAGACACAATGGCACAGAACAGGAAACAAGACGAAAATTGGCCTAAAATGTTCTTACCGTACGTAAAGGGAACAACGGACAAAATTGCCAAGAGCCTACGTAGGTTTGAAATGAAAGCAGTATTCACAACGGGCCGCAAGATCGCAGATGTGCTGAAAACACCTAAAAGTAAAATACACCTAGAAGAACAGGGTGTATATGAAGTACCGTGCAAAATGTGTAATGGCAGCTACATCGGCCAAACGAACCGACGAATAAGTGTACGACGGGAGGAGCACATAAACTCGGTTGCAAAGAAAGAGCATACATCCTCGCTGTTCCAACATCATGCAGAAACAGGACATGACATCGATTTTGACGGTACAAAGATGTTAGCAAGAGTCGAACACATGAATAAGCGGATAATACGTGAGGCTGTAGAGATAGAAAAACGACCCGATAATTTCAACAGAAGGGATGATGCGAAAAGGCTGCCGGACATTTGAAGAACGGCACTAAGGGAGCGACGTATTCATCACAGTCGCCCAACAACATCTACACCGCTGGAGGGAATAAACGAGGACGCTCCCCCACCACCGACTCGACGACCCAATAGGGACGCAGCATGCAGAGTTGCACCCACTCCAACTACCAACGCAACTATACAAATAAATGTCGAAAAACGAATAACACGCAGTCAGACGAAGATCGTTAGAGAGTAACATACGCCTGAAGATGATAAATGAGATTTTATCGAAACGTTGCACCGGTCCTTCTCAGGACACCAGAACTTCCACTCGGGAAGAAACCCGAAACAACGCGATTACACATTACACCCGCGAAAACCTGCGATACCATATATATATATATATATATTGATGTAGGTAGGGTTGCATATGTAGTTTGGGTTGCCACTTACATGTAGTTTGAGTTGCCACCTATAATTACTAAGGATGATTTGTATTTATGGTTCGAGTTTTTTTTAATAATTATGACTGTGATAGTTATTTGCAGATATTAATAAACTGGTTATAATCTTGAAAGTACTTTGTTTATTTGGTAATAAGAGAATTTTATATGTACATGGAGTAATTGAAATTGTTACTATTAGAGTTGGAGATTTTCTTCCATATATTTGTACTAATAATCTGTAAAGAAGAGATTTTTATATTAGTATTGTAATTTGAAGTGTATTATAGCATTGTGAAAAACTTGTTCAAGTGACATTAATGATGAGGAAAGGATAAAAGATTTTTAAAATACGAAAATAAATCGTTAAAAAATTAAATAAAATTACCCGCCTAAAATTGTATTTCGGATTTGTCAGTTAATTGTCAATGTGACAGATAATTGTTACTATAAAGAAGTAAAGCTTAAAATGGTAATTAAAGCATGAAAACTTTACTAAATTCGTGGAATAATTTATTATGATAGAAATATTGACTTGTGAAAGGTATTTAAAAATTTATTACATATCTATAATTTATATTGAGCTTGGTTATAATGTGTGATTAATTTATTGGTTGAAAAAGAATTGGAATGATCACTAAGGTAATTTTAAATAAATAAAGGGAGAATTTTTCGATTTTTGCGGAAGATAGTCGCAATTTTCGAGATAAAGAATAATTTAGCCAAAAGTGTATAAATAGAAGCAATATTGGAGTAAATTGTTATAGAATATATGTTATTCTAACTTATCAGAAGATAAACAGTGTTAAAAGTAATAAATTGAAATAATAGTTTTGAAACGTGATTCAAAGAGGATAAATCTATTGAAGGAATTTAGAAAGTTATATAAATCATTTACAAGGAGTAAAGAAAATAATACTTACCAAATTAATTAAATTATATGAAGATATTAAATTGCCAACTCAAATTTGAAGGAGTACTAGAAGAATAAAACGTGTAGATCCTCCAGGGGCATTAGACGGATATTAGACAATTCCAGGGGCATTAGACGTATACATTGAGCCATCAGAAGCACTTGACATATACATTCTTCACAATTCCAGGGACATTAGACAATTCCAAGGGTATTAGAAGTATATTTCCTTTCAGAACACTAGGAGCACTTGACGTTTACATCTTTCAGAACACTAGGAGCACTTGACGTAAACATCTTTCAGAACACCAGGAGTACTTGACGTATTAATCCTATCAGAGCACCAGAAGTACTACACAAATATATCCTTTAGGAGACATCTAAGTTTGAAGGCCTATTTCAAGTTCATCGGGAAATATCCAAGCAAGTTCCAGTTCCTCTGTTGAAAAGTGACTTTCCAGAACATCGATAGATCTTTCTTCTGAGTCCAGTGTAACTACAAAGTGACAGTAATAACAATAGGAAGAATATAATAATTCAAGGAGTTATTATTTGGAAAAGGTCGTATATATATTTTTATTACGTTAATTATTATTGGGAGTCTAAGAAGAAATAAATTTGAAACCTTAATTTAATCTGAATTAACATGAAGTAACTATAAAAATTTATTATTTTATCATACAAAGTCATAAAAATACCTATTTAGTAACAATTTAACTCATATTATAAAACCAGTATTTTATAGGACAAATTATCAATCACAGTCATTTTTTTATACTTACGTTGTTATTATTATAGAAAACTCATCCTTAATAATCATAAATACATATTTGGACAAGTTTCTTGAGATTTATATAATGATTTATGACATCGTCACGGAAATATGTATATGTAATTTAAAAGAAACCAATACATGAATTGATTTTATTTGGCGTTTCTTCTTCCCATTATTGTCGAGGTTATGTATATGTTTGAAAGGACGCATTCCTTAAAGGAAAAAAAATAAAGAATATAATAAACTTGGTAATAGGTTGAATAGATTGCGATATACTTACTTATTGAGATATTAAAGATGTATTAAAGTTGTTCATTTCATGAAATCTTAGCAGTTTTTAAAAAAATATTATACGTAAAGTTTATAGAAAGTAGTTGATTTAGTTAGATCGATATTACAGTTGAACTCGTAGTACCAATTTCATAAATATAAAAATACTAATGTAATCATATGACTCGGAGATAACTACTAAAGTATCCAGGACCGGATTAAGAGCATTAAGCAGGTATTAAATATAAATGAGCATTTTATAATCAGATATAAGTGAATAAGTTGTAACAGATACTTTAAATATTGAGTCTCATGCTCGATTTGTTGACTGAGTTAGTACGGGGCATCGTAAAATAAATAAAAAAAAACGTTTATGTTGTGTGATAAATAAAGAAAGTAAAAATAATACATTATCATAGTACCAAACTATCAAATTCTTTTCCTGAGATTATATTAGTTTATTCATTATTTTTAAATTATAACATTTCATTAATGAATTGCTAATTGTGGTGTTACTTACAATAATTTAGAATATCCACATTAGGTCATAATATATATATATATATATATATATATATATATATATAAAGAAAAGAAATATTGCGGATTGTAGAATAATAAAGTATAGAATTTCATGGGGTAACTCCGCTCAAAATGCAACTGCGGACACGTGTTTCGAACTACTTGGTTCTCGTCAACGCAGTGTAGCCAAGGAATAGGATGGGATAACCTTGGAGCTGAAAAACATCAATCAGAGACATACACAAGGGACAGCCTACCAATTGAGGCTTCAGCTAGAGTGTCCTCGATACTGAGAATGAATCTAACGTCGCTGCGAGGTAGACATTGTCCACCTGCAAGCCATCTGAACCCACAGGATAACAATAAAGAAAAGAAATATTGCGGATTATAGAATAATAAAGTATAGAATTTCATGGGGCAGCTCCAAGGTTATCCCATCCTATTCCTTGGCTACACTGCGCTGACGAGAACCAAGTAGTTCGAAACACGTGTCCGCAGTTGCATTTTGAGCGGAGTTACCCCATGAAATTCTATACTTAATAAAATACAACCCTTATTGATTGTATTAATTTTTCCTATTACTCCTTTTATAAATATACACCGAACTAGCCCAGATATCCATTTATACGAAATACATTAGATTTTTAAAAATCGTATAACTGGTAGTATACCCATCAGTAATCTAAACTCTTTCAGTTCATAGTATTTTAATACTAGTAGTTTTTATATTTTACAGTTGGTTTAACTACGTTTGTGATAAAACTTCAATTCATTCTTTTAGAACTTATCTCATGTCGTGTCAATGGTCCGCTTTGAATTAAATTAATGTCTAAAATAAG
Organism: Amphimallon solstitiale; assembly: GCA_963170755.1. Lineage (NCBI taxonomy): Eukaryota > Metazoa > Arthropoda > Insecta > Coleoptera > Scarabaeidae > Amphimallon > Amphimallon solstitiale. Next base: position 128,342,629 of record OY720675.1, on the reverse strand, counting down.
TAATTAACCTTTCTTTACTTGTATGGAACTGGTAAGTAACATTTATTTGCATATATCAAATAAAATTAAATATGTTTTTCTATTTACTGTTACAGATTAGGTATAAATCTCTTGTCAAGCCAATGTTTATATTTGATGAATACTTTAGAGCAATAAAACTACAAGCGATATAAATATTCACAAGTTTAATAAATATCGTGAATAAAAAAATTATAGAGGTTGAATTTAAAGGAACATCAACAAATATCTTATTTACAAACAAGACTGTAAACCTATCCAAATGACGTTTTTAATGCAATTTGAAGTTGTGGAATAATAATAACAATCCTTTTATTTTAATATACTTTATAAGGTAAATATTTCTTTATATATTAATAATTTAGAACCACTTTTTCTAATGAATATTTTAAGACACCAATAATGGTTCTTTTCAAATAAATTACCAGAGAAACGTACGAATAAATAATTAATTGAGGTTGTACGAGTTTCAATTTATCTAACTAGAAAAGATTTAAATTCCATTTGATAATACTTTTAGATTTGCATACTTAATAACATTCTAATTTTATTTTAAACAACAGTATTATTCTATTAACTGAATTATATAAATATTTTCCAAAATATACGTAATCTTTATACGACCTGAATACACTATGTCGATAATATATGCTTCTAATTTCAACTGGTTAACAGTATCTTCGTAAGATGTTATCCTTATGTTCTAGATGATCATTGTAGTCTTAATAACCTTCTTCAATGTTGTTTTGGGCCTATTGTCACTAAAAACTGGTTCTGCAATGTGAATATACCTCGATACTTCAGGATTTTGACAATATCTCTCTTCGACGATGAAAAAATTGTGCAACTCCAACCACGGACTTCAAAATCTCTACGGTCAATGCTGCGCCTTGCACTTCTGAACCTCTACGATTGACTGCTTGAAGAAATTAGTTCTCAGAACTGCTATTATTATTTATCTTCAAAGAAATGGCTCTCGGGACTGCTTCAAGAAATTGGTTCTCGGAACTGCTACCATTAATTAACTCCAAAGAAATGGCTCTCGGGACTGCTTTTAAGGTGAGTAATTTTAAATTATATACTTTAAATTAACTTCTCCTTTCCTAAAATTTTTATATCACTTTTAATTATTTTTCTCGATGAACTTTGTATCAAGATATTAAATTTGAACACTTTTACTTTATTCTGTTCTATTCTATTAATAGATTTTTGAGTTTTAATATTATACTTCGCTAAAACGCGCCCGTTTTTCTTCAAAATTATCTCGCATCTCCTGTTTTTATTATTCATCCCCTAGACAACCCTCTACTTTTTCAAATCCACCAATCAATTTCTTCTGCAAATACCTTCTAAACAACATAGAATTTAAATCTTTTTATATGTTTTGAATATCTTCTAATATTAATAACTTTACTAATTTAATTCTTTTCGGCTTTTAAATAGCATCTTATGTACTTTAAACATTTTATAAGCTGGTTCCTATCAATTTACTAACCGGTTGTCAAAATGACATTTTAAATGTCACATCCGGTGATATGAATTTTGAAATGTGATTTTATTCCAATTTAGCTATTCATTATTCAATATTAATTTTTTTAATTACCTTTAACATCATTAACGTCAATTGAATATGTTCTTACACAAATAATAACTTATCCTACCATATATTAACAACATTTTAAATCTCTTCTCTCTAGATTTTGGTAACTACAATGAAAAATGAAACTACTCAATCCCTCAACATACAGGATGACTACAACCTCAAGAAATACTACTCAGATAAAGAACATTGTTGTCTTTATCACGTAATTATAAACAAGATTCAAATAAAATTATTCCAAAACATCATTATCATTAACTTCAATAATTAAATTAATTTTGATGACCAAGTTCATAAATTTAATATTGTTACAGTCTATATTTGTATTGTAACAATATATATATATATATATATATATATATATATATATTATGACCTAATGTGGATATTCTAAATTATTGTAAGTAACACCACAATTAGCAATTCATTAATGAAATGTTATAATTTAAAAATAATGAATAAACTAATATAATCTCAGGAAAAGAATTTGATAGTTTGGTACTATGATAATGTATTATTTTTACTTTCTTTATTTATCACACAACATAAACGTTTTTTTTATTTATTTTACGATGCCCCGTACTAACTCAGTCAACAAATCGAGCATGAGACTCAATATTTAAAGTATCTGTTACAACTTATTCACTTATATCTGATTATAAAATGCTCATTTATATTTAATACCTGCTTAATGCTCTTAATCCGGTCCTGGATACTTTAGTAGTTATCTCCGAGTCATATGATTACATTAGTATTTTTATATTTATGAAATTGGTACTACGAGTTCAACTGTAATATCGATCTAACTAAATCAACTACTTTCTATAAACTTTACGTATAATATTTTTTTAAAAACTGCTAAGATTTCATGAAATGAACAACTTTAATACATCTTTAATATCTCAATAAGTAAGTATATCGCAATCTATTCAACCTATTACCAAGTTTATTATATTCTTTATTTTTTTTCCTTTAAGGAATGCGTCCTTTCAAACATATACATAACCTCGACAATAATGGGAAGAAGAAACACCAAATAAAATCAATTCATGTATTGGTTTCTTTTAAATTACATATACATATTTCCGTGACGATGTCATAAATCATTATATAAATCTCAAGAAACTTGTCCAAATATGTATTTATGATTATTAAGGATGAGTTTTCTATAATAATAACAACGTAAGTATAAAAAAATGACTGTGATTGATAATTTGTCCTATAAAATACTGGTTTTATAATATGAGTTAAATTGTTACTAAATAGGTATTTTTATGACTTTGTATGATAAAATAATAAATTTTTATAGTTACTTCATGTTAATTCAGATTAAATTAAGGTTTCAAATTTATTTCTTCTTAGACTCCCAATAATAATTAACGTAATAAAAATATATATACGACCTTTTCCAAATAATAACTCCTTGAATTATTATATTCTTCCTATTGTTATTACTGTCACTTTGTAGTTACACTGGACTCAGAAGAAAGATCTATCGATGTTCTGGAAAGTCACTTTTCAACAAAGGAACTGGAACTTGCTTGGATATTTCCCGATGAACTTGAAATAGGCCTTCAAACTTAGATGTCTCCTAAAGGATATATTTGTGTAGTACTTCTGGTGCTCTGATAGGATTAATACGTCAAGTACTCCTGGTGTTCTGAAAGATGTTTACGTCAAGTGCTCCTAGTGTTCTGAAAGATGTAAACGTCAAGTGCTCCTAGTGTTCTGAAAGGAAATATACTTCTAATACCCTTGGAATTGTCTAATGTCCCTGGAATTGTGAAGAATGTATATGTCAAGTGCTTCTGATGGCTCAATGTATACGTCTAATGCCCCTGGAATTGTCTAATATCCGTCTAATGCCCCTGGAGGATCTACACGTTTTATTCTTCTAGTACTCCTTCAAATTTGAGTTGGCAATTTAATATCTTCATATAATTTAATTAATTTGGTAAGTATTATTTTCTTTACTCCTTGTAAATGATTTATATAACTTTCTAAATTCCTTCAATAGATTTATCCTCTTTGAATCACGTTTCAAAACTATTATTTCAATTTATTACTTTTAACACTGTTTATCTTCTGATAAGTTAGAATAACATATATTCTATAACAATTTACTCCAATATTGCTTCTATTTATACACTTTTGGCTAAATTATTCTTTATCTCGAAAATTGCGACTATCTTCCGCAAAAATCGAAAAATTCTCCCTTTATTTATTTAAAATTACCTTAGTGATCATTCCAATTCTTTTTCAACCAATAAATTAATCACACATTATAACCAAGCTCAATATAAATTATAGATATGTAATAAATTTTTAAATACCTTTCACAAGTCAATATTTCTATCGTAATAAATTATTCCACGAATTTAGTAAAGTTATCATGCTTTAATTACCATTTTAAGCTTTACTTCTTTATAGTAACAATTATCTGTCACATTGACAATTAACTGACAAATCCGAAATACAATTTTAGGCGGGTAATTTTATTTAATTTTTTAACGATTTATTTTCGTATTTTAAAAATCTTTTATCCTTTCCTCATCATTAATGTCACTTGAACAAGTTTTTCACAATGCTATAATACACTTCAAATTACAATACTAATATAAAAATCTCTTCTTTACAGATTATTAGTACAAATATATGGAAGAAAATCTCCAACTCTAATAGTAACAATTTCAATTACTCCATGTACATATAAAATTCTCTTATTACCAAATAAACAAAGTACTTTCAAGATTATAACCAGTTTATTAATTTCTGCAAATAACTATCACAGTCATAATTATTAAAAAAAACTCGAACCATAAATACAAATCATCCTTAGTAATTATAGGTGGCAACTCAAACTACATGTAAGTGGCAACCCAAACTTTAGTTACCCCATGAAATTCTATACTTTATTATTCTATAATCCGCAATATTTCTTTTCTTTATTGTTATCCTGTGGGTTCAGATGGCTTGCAGGTGGACAATGTCTACCTCGCGGCGACGTTAGATTCATTCTCAGTATCGAGGACACTGTAGCTGAAGCCTCAATTGGTAGGCTGTCCCTTGTGTATGTCTCTGATTGATGTTTTCAGCTCCAAGGTTATCCCATCCTATTCCTTGGCTACACTGCGCTGACGAGAACCAAGTAGTTCGAAACACGTGTCCGCAGTTGCATTTTGAGCGGAGTTACCCCATGAAATTCTATACTTTATATATATATATATATATATATATATATATATATATACACATATATACATATACATACATAACTCACATACATAACTCAATAATATGCACTACAAGAATTAAGAAAGAGAAAAAAATGAAATTAAAAAAAAAACAAGCCAATGCAACGTATAAGTAACCCTACTAATTAATTAATTAATTAATTAATTGCGATAATTGTGAAAAATTAATATCGAGATCATCCCCACAAGTGGCATTGCAACGACTACAACCTCTATAGAGCGGCGATGCAAGTAAAATATTTGTTCTGGCCGTTGAAAAATAAAATACATTCCTTGTACGACATGGGTACTGAGGTACAGCAAACATGATCGTTGCTAAAAAAGATGGAACATCTATATTATTGTGCAATACATCATAAATGAACTTAATGTCTGTTTTATGCCTTCGTATCTCCAAAGATTCAAATTTAAATTCTTCAAGAAGGACATCATAGCATGTCCCCTGAACGGTGTACAAACCATACCATGTTATGGTATCTTCTGACCACATTCCACCTCTACATGTACCATGTTTTAAAACGTACAGCTGATGTTCATTAAAAATAGTCTCTAGATTGCTGTTTGTTTGCTGCTTTAATTTTTTCTCATACTGTCTACACTTTTGCAAAGCAGCTTTTAATTTTAGTTTCAATTTTTCTACGGATTCTCCTTCATGCAACATTTCGACATCCGACTCTTCATTTTCACTATTGTCATGTTGAAAAATAGATTCATCTGTATCCTGTGGTCTGCTAGTTTTTCCCTCAATTTCTACATCTCAGGGTCTTGGAAAAAGGTCGCCTTCACTGCATATTCACAAATCAGGGACAGCACAGGGTCGAAGAACTCTTTTCCCATCTTGCCTTCCATTTTCAAATTGGTTTTCCGAAAAATGCACCTAGAATAGCTTTTGATAAATAACTACACTTTGGCATGCTTTTTATCGGTACTTACTTCGCAAATTCTAAAGTTTGCATTAAAATCAGGCCTGTTGAGTAAACTTAACCACACTTCTCTTCCTACGCAATTTCTTTCACCGCTTGGGACGGGAAATAATCTGAAGCCTTTTGCGGCGCTGTTTTTACAGTTTAAAACACAACAACCAAGCATTATTACCGTTGATTTACAATGATACAACTATTTTTTCTTGAAAAACACCCCGTGGTACGTGTGATAACTGACGTTAGTGACGTTTCAGACTTCAGAAATATTTAGTGAAACATAAAGGTCACCTAGATCGCCGCCATTTAATGGCAAAAATTTAACATCCTTGTCAAACACATTGGCCTAACAGATTGCGGTACTTAATCTATTTAGTGACTTTAGATAAATTTATATAATCTGCAGTTTAGTTGTAATTCAAGAGATTGAAACCTACAATTGGTATTCTAGTTAACGACAGATGACGCTCCTAAATAATAATTATTTTATGTAATTTATTTCGGTACTGAATTAGTTGGTTTACATATATTTTTTTTGAAAATATTATAATTATTTTTATCTAATAATTGACAAAACAATTTTTCTAAATATCGGATTCAAAATTTCATTTAATTTCTACCCATATGATCATAAGACTTAAGGTCTATAGTTGCTTGCAATAATTTCTGCACAAAAAACTGTTACATCAACTAGGCACACAAGGTACTCTTGTTCGCACTTTTTTCTATTTATTGACATAAATTCCAAGAGCTCTTTCTTTGAGTAAGATTAATATTTGGAGGACTATTATTATAAAAATGCAAGGTAGGAAGAGGAGAGACTTTAGTAAACAAACTAGAAAATATCCTAATGTAAACATTTATATATAACACAGATAATATACAGGCTGGCGCACCACATTTCCGTCGGTTTATATACGAAAAGTGGCAAAATGTTTTAACAATTTGCCGCATTAGGGGCACGTTTTAAAATTATTTCGAAATATACAGAGTGATTCAATAAAATGTTGCGTATCAAATTTATGAAAATTTAAATGACACCTTGTATATTATGGCATATTTTGATACTATAGGGTAAATGAAGGCTACTTACTGTTATATTCCCTATACATAACTTAACTTATTTTCGAGATATTTAACTATTTTTGAAAATGTAGATCAAAATTTAAGAGGCATTTCTGTGTTACATATTTCAGCGAATTATTTTAAATTGTATTTATTGTTTACTCAAAGCATCAGACTTTAAGATAAGTTAAAGTTGAAATCTTAAAATTATACAGGATGTTTAAAAACAACATTTTTATTTTGACTAACATTAAAGACAAATAACTTTCCCAACCCTACACATTGTCACAACATGTGTTGCCTTCGAGAGCTCTAGAAAATGGGGATTTTCGTTACTGTAGTAGTGAAAATTATGTCTATCCGTTATTGTGGAATGATGACTCGTTCGTAAAAAGTAGAAAATCCAAGAAATTTTCATCTTTACTAAACTTCTCTAGAACCCATAAACAAAATACGAGTTGATGATCGTAATCTGCGTGCTTGGTATAATTGAATACAATACGGGAAAAAGCTGTGCCTTTTTATAAATCTTCCGATGCTCCGCCTGATTAATTATTCCACTGGTTTCACTAATTTTTCGCTGACTTGTATGCGGCTTTTCTATAAGAGATTCTATAACAACAAAATCATTTTCTTCATTTCTCATAATTGGTCTTTGCCTTTCTGGTTTCTGATAACACTTGCAATAAACTTTCTAATGACCGCCTATCAGGATGACGCGTGTCAGGATATTTTTGAGCATAAACTCTTGATGCTAGCAAGCAATTTTTGTCAAACTCTCCAATTACTAAAATCATATCCACCTTTTCGCTTTGAGAGTCGGTTCTCATTTAAAATAATTGAAATTATTGTAACGACGTTGAACAGCGATGACGTCTTAACTAATATGTACTGTAACTGTCAAATAATTTTTCGGGCTGAAGTAATAATAACTCCGCCTACTTGTGAAAAATAAATTGCCAGGAGTTAGTGTTTGAAATTGAAAATCCTAAATTACTAAAAAAACTAAAATCTCTTATAGCTGCGACCATTATCTGACTAAAAACTTGAACAGCGAATTTTACACTCATTTTTTGAAAGGAACTGGGTGGTATATGCGCATTTGTTATTTTTATTAGTGCTCCGCTCTTTTTGTTTTTCTGATAAATATTATAGATCTCCTTTATGTCACTGAAAGAAATAATTTTATTATCCAAGACATAACCGCCATTTAGTAAATTATTTCGAAAACTCTTAAGACGGGCGTTTACCAACAAATAGAAACTTATGCAACTTAAATTACTCGCGGGACGGGTAGACGCAAGAGGGTGTGAGTAAGTGAAGCTACACGATATTCGGTTTCCTTCACAGCGCTTCGGTTTTATTCATAGATTAAGGAATACTATAGATGGGAAACATATTGCTGTGATATGTACTATGGTTAACAACCAATAGTCAAACTAATGAAATTAATTTTATTTAATGTTCTCAGGGATCTAAAGGATAGATTACTTTACTTTAAATGATAAAATATGACACAGCTTTTCCTTTCTGTTCTGGGTTCTAACGTGTTTGTGAAGTTTATTTTCCTTCCTTTATTGATATTTGATTTCTCCTATTTGGGATGGGTATTAATGAATAAAGATGGATAATAGCACATCTTATATTTATTTACAATATTAATATTTACAAGAACATGAGATTGTTGACAACTTTTTAATATAATACTTTTGTATTCATTAATATATAATGTCTTGTCCGTTGGAATACAAGCACTTTGCAAACCTTTTGTTGTTCTTAAATTGTGATAGTTTACTTAATTGCCTCTTCATGTGTGTTTATAATTCTTATTCAAATTTTCTAAAACTTATTTTCTTTACTCCTTATTAATGTATCCCCATTGGATCATCTCGACCTGAGATTTGCACGTCAAAATCGAGATTTAAACAATGAAGAACTTATTGAATGTTTTAAATAGCGTTCGAAATTATTTTATTCAAGTAGAAATTGTTTATCCTTCCTTGAATCGCCCCAACTTGAGATTCGCACGTCAAGCCGAGACTTATCCAATGAAGAATTTGTCAAATGTTTAAATAATATTTTGAAATTATTGTTATTCAGGTAAAAATCGTTTATCCTTCCTTGAGTCGCCCCAACTTGAGATTCGCACGTCAAGCTGAGACTTATCCAATGAAGAATTTATCAAATGTTTAAATAATATTTTGAAATTATTGTTATTCAGGTAAAAATCGTTTATCCTTCCTTGAATCGCCCCAACTTGAGATTCGCACGTTAAGTTGAGACTTATCCAATGAAGAATTTATCAAATGTTTAAATAATATTTTTAAATTATTGTTATTCAGTAAAATTTTATATAACACACATGAAGATTCTTTTTATTTATTGATTATAGGGTTGCAAATAAAGCTTTATTGTCTATGCTTATACTTACGCAGCTTGTTCGTATATTTCCTCAAATTCTTCCATAAACTTATTGGGTTCCATATTCTTTTTTCTTATCAATTGATTTGTTTTCTTAATACAAGAAGCGTCTCTACACACGCTCAACTGTTTCTTTGCGTTTTCCTACTTCTAATATGTTTTTTGTATTCTTTCACTGCACCGTGCTTTAACTTATCTATTTTCTTATTGTTCACGTGATAAAATCTTTAAAAAGGTATATCACCTTTGTAGATTCGTTTCACTTTGAAAAACTACCGAAAAACTATCTTTCTTTAGAGCTGCCGAGGAACTAACTAAAATTGCCGAAGAGCCTCCTTTTTATAGGGGATAACAGAAGAAAACATTTTGTTTTAAATTTTCATTGTTTCCCATATCCGTTTGAATTTTCTTTATCGCGCCCTCCGTGTTGGTTTTGATAACTATATTTTTTAATTCTTCGTTCTCATTGGTCGTCACCGCCATATTGGAAAAATCATAAACTTTGTTTATGTTCTGTGCATTCGCATACAAAACTAATATGATCAATTTTTGTTATTTTTGGTAAGTATTTTAATTTATTCTTATATTATGCTTTAATCTAATGTTGTACTTTGTTTTAGATTGTGGTTTCATGCAACGTATTTATGTGAAGAAGAAAAATAGACAGTTTATATATCTTATCGCATATTTAATGACATTTATATAAAAATACAGGTATCCCGTGCATATTGACACATGGACCTTTATTTTTTAATAATTACAGTGATTACTGTGGTGATATCTTACACAATCGAACAATATTTATTCGGTTATTGGTTATTGTCGCAGCTAAAGAATGTTTATAACTTGACTTATTTTCTGTCAGTTTCTAGTAATATTATTTAAGGTCATTATATATCCTTTTATTAGCGTTTTAAAATTAAGGTTAGTATTTGAACATTGTTTTATACAAATTGTAATTCTTATGTTCGAATTTATAACAATTATTTTAATTTTGTAATTTTTATTTACTCAGAGAATGGGTATGTAATCCATGTCTCATGAATGTTTATTGTGTTGCATATCTATGAGTTTTTATTCTTTGTTATTTGAATGTAGTTGTTTTTCTAAATGTACATAATATGAATCAAATTTTGTGTGCTAAATTATTTATATATTTATTTACAAAATAAATTGTCCTTAAAATTATGTTTGTCTTATTTTTCTATATTTATGTATTTAAAATATTGTTTAATATCAACTTATATTTAACTTAACTATTTTTAATTTTTTTTCCTTATTTTCTATTTTAAAATTTATGAAATACCACAGCAATATGTATAAAGAATGAGTGCTTACGGAACTGTTGATGTTGTTGATGTTTTATAGTAAGCCAATTTTCGCTTGCCCATAACTGTTATATTATACACTCGAATATTATAGGTATATATGACATTTAAATGCCAGTGACAGTTTGTAATTAAACTGTCACTCGCTGACCGATTCCGATAGAGTTTCGTCTTCGCTGGGACCGGTAGAGATACCGTAAAGTGGGGATAGACGACGCGTAAAACCTTGTGTGAAATGTGTGTGACAAGGTTTACTGTTTAATGTTTTTTATCTTTAAAAATAAGTACATAAATTTGATTTTTTCTTTATATCGTACATCAAATGTGCAGCTGGCACGTAGAGGTCGTTTTTTTTCTTTTGTGTACCAACATTAGTTAGTAGTCACTAATCAAATTCATGCATTTTTGTGGTTATTTCTAAAATACATAACTTTCATAAGAAAATCAATTAGTACAAAAACGGACCTTGACATTATAAATTGATGCCTTTTGCACCACTAACCCAAATTTGAAATTCTAAAATTACAAAATAAATTCAAAAAACGCGAAACGGCGATGCCTTAGTTTTCGATAGGTAAACGCCCCTCTTAAATAAATGAGGTGCAAATCTTTCACAGGCACTTTGACACACTTTGACGGCCATTTGGACATTTGATGTAAAACCCCGACTCGATCATGAGTAAAAGGGATATTGCCTCATTTTCATACAACAAAAATTCTACGATATGTATATTTATAAAGCTATTAAGTTGATGTAAACATTTTTTGTTAAATAATCTGCTAAATAGGCAACCGAATAACTAATAATTATTATGTTTCAGTAAAAGGACAATAATTACAGATTTAGAATAATCTAAGAACTTATGATTATGGTCGACGGACTTCAGTGAAATCATTCCGGGCTCCTTTTATGTTTCATTGAAAGCGAGATGTAAATGGTGATACCATTAAGCAATTTATAGGGCAACGTGTGAAAATGATTCTTAATATTCCAATACTTGGATTTATTTTATATTCAATTTTCTTATGGCATGTAAATGTTTTATTGTAAACTAATTCAGCGTTAAAAGTAAAATGACGAACCTCATAACTAAGACCTGGAAAAACATACGCATACTGCTTTTTTGTACATAGAGCGAAATTGATTTCAAGAGTGCTAAATTAATAAGTCATTAGAGATAGGCAAAACGGTTCAATCGTTTTGCCCTCGGCGACGACGGCGCCAAGTATTACGTATGTCCTACGGTATGCTATTCCGGATCCACACGGTTCAAATACTGAGCCGGCTCACGACTGAACCGTTTTGCCCATCTCTACACGTCATTACTGCAGTCGTATAGAGTGTAAATTAATTAACCAATTTTAACAAAAAAAATGATTTAATCCGTGCCTGAGGTAAACATAAAATGTAACAGCGTGCCAAAACAAATGTACCCATGCAATTAAAATTGTTATCGGATTTATCTTTGTCATCTACCTTTCTAAGCGTTCCTTATTGGGAAGTGTTTGTAACTACGATCATGATGATTTATCGGTACACAAACATACTCTATTTGGTTTATTTTCTAATATAAAATCTCACTGGGAAAACCGAAAATAATGTTTGAATTTATATAACTTGAAATTGAAGAATTCCTAATTTATATTTCATACATAAGTATGGTAAGTGTTTATACAGGGTCCGCCATCCGTCTGGGATTGTCATATTACGGCTTTAATATTGCAAAATTCGAAAACTTATGTAATGTAGGTGGTAGCCGACTAGTAGGAGCACAAAATAAAATTATTGGTAATTATACAAAGTGTTCAGGAAAGGAGTGTGATGTCAAAGTTGTATTTTTTTAAATGGAACACCCGGTATATTATGTGATTTTTGAATTGCGCAATTAAAAATATTGGGATTTCATATGGGATTGTATTGACCTAAAGCTTACGTTTTGGGAGTTATGGACGCATCAATTGGAAAAAATGCCATAATCTAGCAGGATGTGGATTGGTTAGTATAGTGTTTAGAAATATCGTGCTTATCTTGAAGTTTTCCACGTTAGTATACTTTTATTCCGAGGTATTAATTTTAAGCTACATTGATCTGTTATACAGGGTGTTTACCATACGCGAATACTAATTTTTCTCAATTTTTTCAAATGGAACACCCTGTATATTATTACCAATTGTTAATAAGAACACTTCTAGCTTTCATTTGATATAAGGGTATGGCTGTCTAACTCCCATAGTTTTCAAGAAACATCGAATTAACGTTTGAAATTTAACATTTTTAATAGCATTTTGTAGAAATTATTTACATCTACTCGTACATTGATATTGCACTACGAAAATAAGCACAAAGTTTTTAGTGGCCTTAACGTAATGATCTTTCTTTACTATCCAACTGCCCAGAAGGAAGCCTGTGGCCACAGTTGCTCTCTGTCTTTAACAACAAAAATACACATACAAATAAATACGTATTGTATAAAAACTCATGTAGGCATGGCTAGTTCAAATAAAATTGAACAAAAGAGTTTGACTTTTTCCTTGTGCGCAGCTAGTCTGTCATTGCTGTCATAATTTTGTGATTAAAGATGAATTTTTCCGTTCCGGAAATGATAAATATGGTATACATTTTGGGAGAATGTTCTGGTAACTGTTTATTAGCAAATAGGTTGTACGCGCAACGTTATCGGAATTTACGTAAACCTAAGCCAACGGCATTTGAAAAACTAAAAGAAAGGTTCGATGCTAGAGGTAGCGTTGCGTGTCCTAAAAAGGTATTCACACATCCTCTAATTTCTAATGAAGATAATAAATTATCTGTGCTGTTATCCGTAGAAGAAAATCCCCATGCGAGTTTGAGTAATATCAGTTTAGATACGGGAATTAGTGAAACATCAGTTAGAAGAATACTGAAAAAATACAATTTTCATCCTTATCATATGGAACTTCATCAGCAGTTAAATGAAGATGACTTCGAGCATAGACTAGGATTTTGCCAAGAAATGAGACAAAGGCTCCAAATCCGCCCAGAAATGTAAGACTGTATTCTGTTTAGTGATGAGGCGTCATTTCGACACAATGGTTCACTTAACAGGCACAATATGCATTATTATGCCACCGAAAATCCCCACTGGGTTAGATACATTGACCATCAACATCAGTGGTCATTAAATGTTTGGGGAGGCATACTAGGATCACATGTTATAGGACCGTATTTTTTCAATGGTAAATTGACTGGCGAAAGATACTTAGAATTTTTAAGAAATGAACTTCCGCTGCTTTTGGACGATGTTGATTTAGCAACTAGGCAACAGATGTACCTACAGCAGGACGGTGCGCCAGCACATTATCATCAAGCAGTCAGGAATTATTTGCAAGAGTGGCTTCCTGAAAGATGGATAGGGCGAGGAGGTCCTATCTCATGGCCTGCTAGGTCTCCTGATCTAACTCCGTTAGACTTTTTTCTGTGGGGACACATAAAACAACAGGTTTACTCAGTAGCACCAACAACAGCCGAAAATATACAAATTAGAATTTCTCAAGCATTTAGAAATATTTCTCCTGAAATTTTGGAACATGTTAGGATATCGTTTATTCGAAGACTTGACATTTGCAGAGCAAATGATGGCCGAGTTTTTGAACATTTGTTGTAAATTTCCATTTTTGATATTACTTTGTGCTTATTTTCGTAGTGCAATATCAATGTACGAGTAGATGTAAATAATTTCTACAAAATGCTATTAAAAATGTTAAATTTCAAACGTTAATTCGATGTTTCTTGAAAACTATGGGAGTTAGACAGCCATACCCTTACATCAAATGAAAGCTAGAAGTGCCCTTATTAACAATTGGTAATAATATAAAGGGTGTTCCATTTGAAAAAATTGAGAAAAATTAGTATTCGCGTATGGTGAACACCCTGTATAACAGATCAATGTAGCTTAAAATTAATACCTCGGAATAAAAGTATACTAACGTGGAAAACTTCATGATAAGCACGATATTTCTAAACACTATACTAACCAATCCACATCCTGCTAGATTATGGCATTTTTTCCAATTGATGCGTCCATAACTCCCAAAACGTAAGCTTTAGGTCAATACAATCCCATATGAAATCCCAATATTTTTAATTGCGCAATTCAAAAATCACATAATATACCGGGTGTTCCATTTAAAAAAATACAACTTTGACATCACACTCCTTTCCTGAACACTTTGTATAATTACCAATAATTTTATTTTGTGCTCCTACTAGTCGGCTACCACCTACATTACATAACTTTTCGAATTTTGCAATATTAAAGCCGTAATATGACAATCCCAGACGGATGGCGGACCCTGTATATATATGCTTTTTTGTCGTTTACTAACAAAAAGTGAATTGGTTTTTTGGCGTCAACTCAAGGCTAAATATGTTTGGGATGAGATGAATAAGGAGATTGTTTGTATTCTTGTTAAATATTAAAAATAGAAAATAGATCTTAATTCAAGTTCCCCAATATCGTCATCTGGTGTCGGTTAGTTTGTAACGAACTTGAGTCGTTAAGACAGAGAAAATACTCGTTGTACATTAATTAATTGCAAATATAAAATATTTTTATAATTTAGTGAGGCATTTTCTCGTCCGTTACGTGTTTAAATCATTATTTATACATATTCATTGGTAAATGGTACCAGTAATTTGCTAATTAA
Source organism: Amphimallon solstitiale (assembly GCA_963170755.1). Classification (NCBI taxonomy): domain Eukaryota; kingdom Metazoa; phylum Arthropoda; class Insecta; order Coleoptera; family Scarabaeidae; genus Amphimallon; species Amphimallon solstitiale. Next base: position 128,327,337 of record OY720675.1, on the reverse strand, counting down.
TTTTATTCATGATAGTTTTTAAAAAGAATCTGTATGGGTATAATTTCTATGGAACATTTTCAGTTTGGATACGTCACAAATGCGAACGTGACAAAATGCAACGCGTCTTCAGATAAATATTAGAGTGTGGGTAATTTTGCCGTGTAAAATATGCCTTTTTTGGATGTGACGTACTCGTCTGGGGGCTATAAAAGCAGAGACATTTTGCAGGAAAGGGAGACTCCTATTTGAGATTCCGTCTAGGCTGGTTCATTTAATTTCAAATTCAAATGTCCAGTCTTCTAATTCCCATAATTGGTTTGACTATAGGTCCATACCAATTAATCCGTAAAGTAATTACCCGTCATAAATTTCGTTTACAGCTAACCTAACTTCAAGTTAAGGTGCTGCTAAATTGATTACCTGTCCTTAATTACATTTACCGCTAGCCTAACTACAAGTTCAGGTGCGGCTAAATTAATTACCTGTCCTTAATTACATTTACAGCTAACCTAACTTCAGGTTCAGGTGCTGCTAAATTAATTACCTGTCCTTAATTACATTTCAAGCTAGCCTAACTACAAGTTCAGGTGCGGCTAAATTAATTACCTGTCATTAAGTCCGTTTAGAGTTAACCTAACTATATAGTATATAGGTTCAGGGGGCTTAATCCGTTCAAATACCATCAGTTAATGAGGCAAATTACTAAATCCATAATTAACATTCAAATATTCACGTTTAACGGCCAAATTGTTTGAAAGATTCCGTCTTGCTAGTTTAAAAGTTTTTTTTCTTTATCCTACGGAGCCCTAATTTATCCAATTAAAGAAGAATATTCATTATCCGTTGCAATAAATTAGTGGGTTAATTGGTCACGAAATAAGGAAAGAGCATGTAATTTCATTAATTTATCACACTGCATTTCATGTCAATCAATTAGTTGTTTACATCTTTAAAGTCAACGTTGTCAACTAGATTACCGACCGAAAAACGCATGAACTGTCTATGTGAAGGTTGCAATTAGAACTATCCAAAATTTTAATTTATTATCAAACGAAACATTTTATTAGTTTACGGAATTCTCATGCTTTTATTCTAGGAAATAATTTTATTGTTTGTTAACGTCAAATTTCTATGTGCTGTAATATAAAACTTATCCGTAATTACTTTAACTGTGTGCACGGCAAATTTCAAGGGCTAATAAAAGCCAAAGCTACGCGTTCCCCTTGAAATTGTCATGCTGCCGAGATATTTAGTAATTGTCATACAATTCTCCGATGTACATATAAAGCTAGTGTGGAATAATAAATTTAATACAACTTGTCAATGCTGTAAATATCTGTGTGTGTAAATAAATGTAAATACACGAAACAAAAACTCTGCATATGTTTATTTTATCACGATAAATTAATCAAAGAAAATGTATAAATACCTTTTAAGAGAATCCATCGACGTTGTCTCCGATTGAGCTACGGTATTGCACTTGATTAAAACACCAACATTATCACGTTTCACTAATTTAATTAGACAAACGAAGTTTTAATCTTTTCAAAATATAATGTTGCGACTGACAGCTGTTGTTTAGTTCTCACAAACCCCGCGACGCACGCATTTCGTTAAGCGACCCGATTAGCTCTACAGGTGAGTCTTCAAGTAGTAGCGATCTGTCGGGGCTGCATCAAATACAGACGCGTTCAGCCAATTTCTCGCAGCGCTCGCGTCTAATGGTGAATATTGGTAAATTCACGAATGAGATGAAACAAAAGGAAAGTATCTGAGCAGAACCGTGGGAACATAGTGCAGTGCACACGAACGACATATTATAAGTTAAACTTAAAAGGTAATTTATAGCAAATCGTAATTTCAGACATGTGGTTTAAATATAAAATAATGGTAAATTCTAAATCGTAGTGTCCTCTATTTTCCTTAAATAAACTAAAACTGATTGGCTACAGTAAAGCCTATCTCATGAGCTCTCTGTTTCTTTCTCTGTGGTACTGGTGAGTTCTAGCAGTGTATTCAGCTCCTTCTGTCTCCTGGTAAATCTCTTGCTTAGTATTATTCTGGGATAAGGTTTTCATTTGTTAAAGAAAAGTCTAAGTTTATATAAAAATCATATTTATATATTTTATTTAGAATATTAATTATAGATAGCATTGCTATCTTAATAATTTTGCTAAAGTGTTCGAAATGTGTCTGTACACCAATGTTTACTCACAAATTCGGTGCATACTCTCGGACGACCAGCATGGTTTTATGAGTAAGCGATCTGCAACTTCCAATCCTGCAGTGTTGACCCAGTTTGTCTCGGAATGCCTGGATGATAACGAGCAAGTTGACATCATCTATATTGACTTCTCCAGGGCTTTCTATCGTATCGATCACGCCTTAAAATAGATGCTATTGGTTTTTCACCTCAATTGAAATCATTATTTAACACTTACCTGATGAATAGAGTTCAGTACGTCAGTTATGCTGGTCACAAATCATCTTACTTCATTGCCACCTCCGGAGTTCCACAGGGTAGCAATCTAGGTCCCCTATTATTTGCAATATTTATTAATGACATCTGCTCTGAATTGGACTGCCATAGACTTTTATTTGCAGATGATGTCAAGCTCTTCCAGAAAATACGCACCATTACGGATTGCTTGTTTCTGCAGAGGCAAATGGATGTTTTGGGGGCATGGTGTACGGTGAATAATTTTCCCCTGAATATTTCTAAATGTAATGTATTGACGATTAGTCGGAAGCAAGAACCTCTCTGTTTTAATTACGCCGTTGACGGGATTCCTATTCATCGTTGTATAGTGGTGAGGGATTTAGGCGTTCTTTTTGACGCTAAATTAACGTTTTCTGACCACATCAGTAGCACTATTTCATCGGCATTGAAAACATTAGGGTTTGTTATTAGAAATACCAGGCAGTTTGCATCCATGGAGGCCATTACTACCCTTTACTTTTCCTTTGTTCGCTCTCGCCTCGAATATGCTTCATTTGTTTGGTCGCCAACATATAAAACTTATTCTGAAGCACTCGAGAGGGTTCAAAGGCGCTTTTTGAAATATCTGTACTTCAAGAGGCATGGTTTGTACCCCGTTCAGAGGACATGCTATGATGTCCTTCTTGAAGAATTTAAATTTGAATCTTTGGATATACGAAGACATAAAACAGACATTAAGTTCATTTATGATGTATTGCACAATGATATAGATGTTCCATTTTTTGGCAAAGATCATGTTTGCTGTACCTCAGTTCCCATGTCGCACAAGGAATGTATTTTATTTTTCAACGGTCAGAACAAATATTTTACTTGCACCGCCGCTCTATAGAGGTTGTAGTCGCTGCAATGCCACTTGTGGGGATGATCTCGATATTAATTTTTCACCATTATCGCAATTAATTAATTAGTAGGGTTACTTATACGTTGCATTGGCTTGTTTTTTTTTTTCATTTTCTTTTTTTCTCTTACTTAATTCTTGTAGTGCATATTATTGAGTTATGTATGTGTATATATGTATATGTATATATGTGTATATATACAGGGTGAGTCAACTACGCGGGTAAGGCCCATTGTGCCTTTACGAGTAAAGATATTTCGAAGCGGTTTTTTTCTTGTGATAGCTGTTCATTAGGGGCACATTTTAAAAATATTTTGTATTATACAGAGTGTTCCATAACTTGGTGGCTAACCATAGTTATAGTTTTTTAAATGGAACACCCTATATATTATTGCATTTTTAAATTCCCCGTATAATTTTTAGTCAAAAAGTTATAAGATAGTATAGGCCTAAAGCGTAAAGTTTTTGACTTATTCCCATTTTTCTGAAAAATTCAATGTTTGTATAAAACTATATTTCCCGAAAACGACGTATTAGATGGGCAAAATGTTTTGCAGTATTGTTTACAATAAGAGGTCCTAATAGAAGCATGTTTTATTTTTTTACAGTTACTAACTGCATGTGCAGGAAACTAGATTAAAATTAGATGACACGTTTTTGTATAAAAGTCAATTTTTTTAAATGGAACATCCTGTATATCAGTTCATTTTTGAATTGTTTATTAAATTTCATGTCAGAAACATGTAAAACGTTAATACTTCAAAAGTGACTATTACAGAGTTATTGTCGTTTTTTGATATGCTTTTGTTAGTTTTTGCAAAAAAGTCAATTTTTTCAAATGAAACACCCTGTATATTATTTCATTTTTGAATTTCTTATTAAATTTCACATCAAAAACACGTCAGACGTTAATACTATAAAAGTAACTATTACTGAGCTATTGTCTCTTTTTGATATAATTTTGTAGTACTATACTATATTAACAAAACCACAAAAGTGACAAAATTATATTAAAAAGAGACAATAGCTCAGTAATAGTCACTTTTAATGTATTAACGTCTTAGATGTTTTTGATGTGAAATTTAATAATAAATTCAAAAGTGAAATAATATATGGCGTGTTCCATTTGAAAAAATTGACTTTTTTGCAAAAACTAACAAAAGCATATCAAAAAACGACAATAACTCTGTAATAGTCACATTTACTGTATTAACGTCTTACATGTTTCTGACATGAAATTTAATAAACAATTCAAAAATGAACTGATATACAGGGTGTTCCATTTAAAAAAATTTACTTTTATACAAAAACGTGTCATCTAATTTTAATTCAGTTTCCTGCACATGCAGTTAGTATCTGTAAAAATATAAAACATGCTTCTATTAGGACCTCTTATTGTAAACAATATTGCAAAAAATTTTGTCCATCTAATTCGTCGTTTTCGAGAAATATAATTTTATACAAACATTGAATTTTTCAGAAAAATGGAAATAAGTCAAAAACTTTACACTTTATGCCTATACTATCATATAACTTTTTGACTAAAAATTATACGGGGAATGCAAAAATTGCAATAATATATAGGGTGTTCCATTTAAAAAACTACAACTATGGTTAGCCACCAAGTTATGGAACCATCTGTATAACACAAAATATTTTTAAAATGTGCCCCTAATGAACAGCTACCACAAGAAAAACACCGCTTCGAAATATCTTTACTCGTAAAGGCACAATCGGCCTTACCCGCGTAGTTGATTCACCCTGTATAAATGTGTTAAATTTATGTCCAGGCAGACAACAATGAATATTCATAAACAAATAAACAAGCAAACAAATAAAATAAATATGTAAGAATAATAAACAAGTATTTGTATAATACAAAAGACAACACAGTCCAAAATCACCTACTCGTTAAAAAAAGAGAGCAAAACAACAAACATCAACAAATAGTCTATTTAGGTTCAAAAACACATATTCAAAATTCAGATGACATATATTCCTCTATTGTGTAGAATGGGTTTTCCAGCAATAAGAGTGAGAGAGGGGGGAAAAGGGAGAAGGGGGAAAGAGGGAGAGGGATAGAAAGAGAGAGAATGAGAGAGAGAGAGAGGGAGGGAGGGAGGGAGAGGAGAGAGAGAGAGACCACTGAAACATACCACTGTTTCGGTGTCAGGAAACTTTAAAATCACAGTACTGTATGTATATGTATATATGTATATATTATATATATATTAATAAAATACAACCGCTAATGTATTTATTAATTAAAAAAAAAACTCCTGTAGCTAAATTTTAAAGTACTACAGATATCTAAATTAAATGCTTTATTTCAATATTTAAGATAAATTCTCCGCCTAACTCCTAATTTAAATTATAAATGTTTATTAATTTATACTTGTAATAATTTTGAACATGAGACTCTTTTACTTTTATTATAAACATCAATTATCTTTATTTAATATTTACTTAAGAAAATTTACTAGTTCAAATTCAAATTAAATACTTTCCTGTAGCTTATACCACCAATTATACATCAATCTTAGTAATGTTTTTATTCGAAGTTGGTATTAAATTCTATTCTTCTATATTTATGAACGTTCAACTTAAAAAATATATTACTATTTATTAGATAACTATAATTTCTCTTCAGGATCGTGTGATAGAGGTCCTATAAGCGAATAATATTTATTAATAATAATTCATTATTTCAAACATTTTGAATTTTAATTAAGCCTTCCCATACTTTTAATATTCAAAAATGAAACATTTTCAGTAAAATTATATATCAGATGTCACTTTTGACATTTTACTCTCCATCCGGTTGTACGATATTTAAAATGTACTTTTAATTCAATATTGATCATTTACCTTACAATATTCATTTTTAATCATCTTTTACCTCTTTAAACGTCATTTAAATGAGTTTTTACAAAATAATAACATTTCTTATAATACAATAATTAATATTCAAATCTCTTCTTTACAGATTATGGTAAAGTCTAATGAAAAGAAGAAAATAGTCAACTAGAAAATATACTGATTGAATCACCAAGTAATGTACCATACTTAACAAATATTTCTGTACCACAACTAATAACTTTACACATTAAATTCAATTACATACGACCATATTATTATCATTGTCTTCTTCAATAATTAATTAAATTTTTATATACGTTTTTTTAAAAAAAAAATATTATAAGTGTCAATAATGGACCTTTAACAATATATATATATATGTACATGTGTGTATACCATAAGGCCGCGTGCGTGTGCATTATCGCGATACCTGTAGTGTAAGCGAAACAGATAGAGATGTCTGTGTATTAGAACGGTAAACAAGTGGACGCAATGTTCATCTGGATTACAACAGCATATGCCTATGATGCACTCGTATTTGTCCAAAAAATCTACATTTATACGGTGTAGTCGCGCAGTCGTATTAGCCGTCGCTTCCACATATGAGCGTCAGTTGCAATTTATTGTTCGCAGAGGTGTCGCAGAGGAACAACTCGTTCTCACTGTTTAATAAATCGCGTTGTTGGTAGCATATAAAAAATGGAGTATTATACACCGGAGCAAAAACTCTTTATGATTAAACAATTTTACGGTGGTAATTCCGTGGAAGTAACTCGAGATTTATTTGCAGCTAATTACCCCGAAAGTCAAATTCCCAATGCAAGCACCATTCGTAGGATAGTTAATCGGTTCGAAACTACATTCTCTTTAGTAACTAATAAAAATAAAGTTTTGCCGGATAAGAATATAAGCGATATAGAAATTCGAGTATGTGCTTTAGTTGAAGTAAATCCTACAATGTCATCTCGACAAATTGCCCGCGAATTAGGTATCTGTAAAACAACGGTTCAAAAGATTTTACGTACTAATAAATATCGTTCATACAAATTTACAAGTTCACAAGTACTTTTTCCCGATGATTATTATCGCCGTATGCAATTTTGCGAAATAATGATGAATACATATCACGATAATGAATTCTTTTTTAATAACGTTTTGTTCACAGATGAAAAAACATTTCAGCGTAAAAATCTACATTTAAATATACCAACACGAACGCAGTAACCAGAGAAGCTAAACGTATGGGCAGGTATAATTGGGGATCATGTAATTGGGCATTTTTTATTGACGGTAATTTAAACGGAAATAGATATCTAGAGTTACTTGAAAATAGTATTATCCCCGCAGTACGGGAGCGGTTCAATATTAATCTAGCACCTAATGATTTCTTTTTATGGCCCTTTTTACATAATTCGATCTACGGATACGATGATGAACGGCCATCAAACCGCAAAAATTATTGAAGTCACTAATACTGTCACAGCAGATATGTTAACAAATGTGCGTCTGAATTTTTATAATCGGTTGGGTGCTGTTCGGGTCAAGAGGGAGGTTTATTTGAACACTTAACTAATTAATTTATTTCGAGTTTTATTATTGCTTAAGAATAACATTTCTTTAGCTAATTGCAGGTTAATTGCAATGTTGAATTACAATTCTGTTTTAAGAAGTAAATATTTTATGTTTCAGTATTTTATTATAGTTGAGTTTTTAGATTATAATATTTGTTGAAAAATATTATTTTAAAGTCTAGGAGTTATTTATTATTTATTTTTGCTCTTTTATGTTGTTTATGAAGCTGTGAAGAGTGACTTCACTGACATATTATCAGTGATTATCTGATGCTTCAAACAACTACAAATAATTACTTACAACGGGAACGCACTGCTTTTCACTTGATTTGCCTACGAATACATTTATACGTATAACTTATACGCCCGCTGTCGGTGTGGCAATTCAAGTTGGCACACCCATTTATAGTCGACCAGTAGTTACTAATACATGCATCGCGCTATGAACGGCGGCCACACGGTATGTATATATATATATTTTTTGATTTCATTTGATTTTATATTGTGTAGTTATCGATTCATTGCATTTTTTTTCTTGTCCTGTAATTAGATGGAAAAAATCTGTTAGGCAATAAAGATATATTATATTATATTATATACTATACCCACATTAAAATTTATAATATACGTAATAGAAAGAAAACATTTCTACCATCTTCCGGTTATAAGTTTTATAGAATATATATTTATAATTGTAGTCATAAGAAAATTATCCTGTTTTAAATAACGAAAAACTCGATTCTCAATAGGTAGTCTATTAATATTGAGCTAATTCTATTTTACCAGAAACATTATATTTGCACGTAATGCCCTGATAATCTAGAAGTTCGCAGTGGTTTATGTTCAAAGGTTTAGCATGAATTGATCACTAGCCGCAACCATTCGCACGTATTGTTGCTAGCGCTTCAATATCTGCCACACAGATACATTCCCCTTTTAAATATATAATTATATTCTTGAAATTTTAAATTAATGATCAAATACGAAAAATTAATGATGCCTGATAATGTATTCGAGAATAAACTTTCGCACGTAGTATTCTACGAAACACCCAACACCATTAATGATCCTTGCTAAATTAAAAAAAAACTTTTTTTTTAATTTTAACAGGATAATATCTATTTAATTCATACTGCTCAACGTTATACTAGAATAAACATTTTCACGTTGTATTCTTAGAAAACTCATTGCAGCATTAATAACTCTTTACAATTTAGCAACTTTGTTTCATCAAATATCGATTCAAACTCTGCCTTAGGCATCTCCATATTTAAAAAAAAAAAAACTATTAAAAAGAAAATTACTCTAAATAAAAATGAAAAATTAAAATTGAAATTATGTTCTAATGCAAACTAAATGATTATATTTCTAATCGTAGTGTATTCAACTCTACGTTTTAATTCTTTGTTAGCTTTCAAAAATTGTCTTTTCCCTTTGAAGTCGAAATAAGAATTAATTCTTGTTCATTCCTGTTTCCCCATTTTATACCCGAAACAAAAGAATAACGCCTGTCGATCACGCTCTCCTTTTGAACTAAACTTTAGATTGGCATTAAGTATCTTCGGTGAAATCTCTGCTGTTCATTTTCTGCAAGTTGTCGTTGTTACACTAACACACGCACATATTGTCTTTGACAGTTCATTCACTAAACGTCAACACTTTAAACCGTTTTCTTATTTAAAAGTCTTTCCCTAAATTGTTCTGTATCTCCAACGGTAGGTGTACTTTTCTTAATGCAGTCCCTCCTTGTATTTGTTTACAAACTCATTACCTTTCTCATTATTTGTTAGATACTTTATTCTTCCATTTGCTAACATAATCCTTAATTTTCTTTTAGAAATGTCTGGACCTGGTAAAATCGGAAACACATTGCAGATGACAAGAATTCTTTTTCCCATATCACTTATATTACAACGATTAGTCGGTTCCGCCACGTTGTTTTTCATTTCTACCCAGGACTTTTACCATGGTAATACATTTATCTGCAAGAAACTATAAACAAATTTTATACTATATTTCTCTTTGTAGGTCTCCAAACCATACAAGTTTTCCACAGTCTATGAAACTTCTGTGCTTACACGTACAACTTCATGAATATATATTTTTTATTCATTCAGCTGTTGTTTATATAAAACATTATTGCTGACCATTTCGTGTTAGAATATTTAACTTATGTCCTTTTTTATTTATAGTCATAAGTTTGAGGTAACTTTTATATTTTTTTAAGCATGATTTGTTAAAATCCCTCTTATAGAATTTGTCACATTGTGCACGTTTTAAATTTACATTATTTATTTTTCCATATTTTTGTCTCGTGAATAACGTATTTGATCTTGTTCGTATAGTTTGATGGCGTTTAAATGACTCACTCTCTTTACCTTTTTGTCTTTGAACAAAGGTCCATTATTTAGAATATTCAATGCAACTTTCACGCCTTGTGAAAAGTTAGATTGCGTTTTGTTATACACAAACCATATCTCCTACACTGTAAAAAATGAGGGTAATTTTTCCCGTAAATCCCTCGAAAAACAGAACAATTGTTGCCGTTTTTAAGGTAAAATTAATTTAAGGGGAAAATTGTCAGGAGTTAGTCAATTTTAGCTCTAAGTTGGGTATTTACTCCCTTTACGAAGTAAATTTACTCCAAGAAAAGTAATATTCCCGAATGCATGGAGTATCGCTATCTATAGCAAGGAAAACTGTCTGCAAAAGGTAATAATATTTACTGATAAGTGAAAAAAAGGTGGTATTTTAATATACAAGCGATTCGTCTATTTCATTTTATCTAACGCAGTATGTACATTATAACTGATCTCACTCATTGAACTGAATTACATATATCGGAGGCACACATCATAGCAAACGTTTATTGTGCGACTAAAGAATTTGGAGTGGTATTACAGGAACTAATATTTTTCTATCACTGGAACATATAATATACTTAGTTGTGCGGAATATGAGTGAAGAATTGCAAGTAAACCATACCTATTACGCATGCTCTCAAAGACAGTCGCGTTACACATTCTATAATCTATTGTATGCTCTTGCATGTTTTGTTAACTGTGCTTGTGTTGCCGATTTCTACGATTGGTGAGTATTAATAATAATGTTTACATGAAAATCTTTTTTATTAAGAAAGTGTAGATTAGTATATGAATTACTATGTTCTGTAATGAGAAGATCAAAACAACAGTACCTGCTTTGTTCATGTGTGTACGTTACATAAATTATTTTATTAGCGAATATACAGGTATTTATTTTTAACATTTTTGATAGTATTTCGTAGCATCGATGTTCCTCACATATATATACAAAAGTCCATTGTTGATATAAAGCTGGTTCCAAAAGAAAATATATTTATTCTATGTGTGCTTTTACGTTATAAATTTAGCAGCCATGTTAAGATATCCATATCTATTTCAAATAATTGTGCATGTTCTCTAAATAACACAACAAAATAAATGCTAATTAATAGTTTGATTTACATACTTATTTGTTGTAGAAATAAGATGGATAATAACTATGAATGTACTGAGGTGTAATTCAAGGCTTCGAACAATATCAGATTATAACCAACATCAATACAAACATCGAAATGTACGAAACAGTCGTAGAAAACCAATTGGATATGAAGCACTTCCATATAAAAACGTTAGCTAGCACTTATTTAACTTTGCAAGCTAAATATTTTTTACCAGAATCAGCTCTGCAGAGAATTATCGAATGTATATCAGACATTAACAGTATTAATGTAGAAAATGCAAGTAACATATTGCGTGAAAATGATCAAGCTGGACTGGTAGATACTGAAAAAAACAGAAATCTTTTTTATGGTGTTCATAACTCAAAAAGTGGAGTTTTGAGGACACCATACGCTCGAAAAGAATATTATAAGAATGAATTTAACTTTATAGTACCTACATACATAACATTTGAAGAAAATAACAACAGTGTGTTTAGTTATATTCCTATTTTGGATACAATAAAGATCCTGATGTTAAAAGTTGCTAATTTGCTATCATCCATCACCTCTTATAGAGTTTGTTCCCGTAAAGTTGCTTTGCTAACCCTTAAGACACTATAAAATGCCGAACAATATTTAAGGTTGAATTACTTCCAGGACGAAAAGGAACTTCTAGATAATAGTTCACCATACATTTTATGTAGGAAAGGTAAAATACAAATATGTAGGTGATATTGAATTACTTATATTTCTGTTTTCAGATGACAATGAAAATGTTCATCGTTATGTCATAAAAATGGAACAGCAGCTCCTGAACCAAGGGACCCCATACTTAAGAGAGGCATTAAATCAATTATTTGCTATATATTTTATGTTTAACCTGGAATATCCAAAAGACATATCACACACAATGTTATTTTTTCAATATTATTGTATGAAAATAAATTGTTTCATGCACTAAAAACAAAAAGAAAACTCAAGCAAAAGTAGTAAACTTACTGAATTATTTAAGAGATAATGTTTAATGTAAATATGTTTAACAAGAAATAAAACGATGTTGAATGAAGTTGAAGGTGTTCCTCTACTTATAATTTTAAAAATTAAAAAAACGTACTTCAGTCAGAATTGGGCAAAATGTAAATTATGTAACACTCACCAAATTATAAAATTATAGTGTAAATGACGCACTGCAATAAGAGCTGTACTTAAACGTAACTGATGCAACCAAAAGGTCAATCTTATTCTTTCAGATTTTTGTGGCAATTTAAGAGTTTCGTGGAATTAACTATATATGTATATAATGCCCAACTCTGGCCGCAGTGAAATTTTACCATTTGACTATAATCTATTTATTAATCACTGACTTTTCTAGTGTTTATCATCGATTTCTAACGTATTTGCCAATTATTACCAAAGTATTGTACTTCGTCTTGAAGGAAATGAATCACCATTTCGGAAAAATATTGTCATATCCCACACAGTACCGACATCAAGTATGAAAGCTGAGCATACCAGCCACCTTTCGTTAATTGCCCACGACATCAATAGAGTGAATAGTAGAATAACGAATGTCAATTAATTCTAGGCAGTATAATTATAAATTCGGAGTTCTTACTATTCACTTATGATTGGATTTAGGACAATGAAAATAAAGTGCCAGGTCGGCTTGTAAGTGCATTACATATCACTACTTACAGTGAATGCATGCAGTATAAGTGAACAGTAAAACAGGGTAATTTAATCACTAGAATCGGATGCAACTTTATTACTACTAGTATGTGGATAAAATTAATACAGCAGGGCAGATTTTACTTTCTGTGGTTAAAATTCCCCTATAAAATTAGAAGATTAAATTGCGAGAAGTAAATTTACCCCTTGATGGTAAAATTAAGCATTAAATTCCACCTCCGCGCAACAAAATTGCCTTTGTATGGTAACTTTCCCATATATGTTTACTTTACCACATGCAATTCTCCCTTCTTACTTTGGAATTTTGCACATGGATGGTAAAATCACTCAGCTCAGGAAATTTACCCGGATATCGGAGGTAGAAAGTTGCATCCGATTATCAGACTAAAATTCCCCATAATTTTTTTACAGTGTGTTCATCTTTTCTGCAAAATAAATATATTGCTTAGACTTATTTTGTCTTTATTTTGTACTTATATAATACTTAATTTTTAATACTTATCTAACCTATGATGTAACAATAAATAAATTCTATTTGAATTCTCTATATTTAAATATATATGAAACCCATCATACACTTGTTTTATTTGTATTGCCTGATGTTTAAATTTACAATAAACATTCTTCTTTAAACTTAAATTTAATATTTTCTTTACGACTTAAACTAGTTCTTAATATTATTCTTATTTTTAAATATACAAGGACCACGGCAATATGTAGTTTTTTATGGTTTAGTGTGGTAACGGTGTTTTAGTGTTTTTGTTATATTTCTAATATGTTAAATATTTACTTAATTCCTATATTCCTCACTTTTCATGTTTCTCAAGATACCTCCGTAACTCGTCTCTCCTGTTTTGACAGTGATAGTATCCAGTTGCTTTTCGTTACTGATTAATTGTAGTTGGTACTTTTCCTAGAGTTTCTTCCGTGCTTGGCTGCAAAGACCTTCCATTACATTGTTTCTTTGCTTGATATGATCTCTAGCATCTTTTCAACCATATCAAGATCTACTCCTTCGGTCGTTGCCACTCGGTGGACCTACAGTAAGTCATCAATTGTAGTCGCAGATTCAGATCTGGTCTTGTTTACCTCCGAACCTTACGCAAGGGTATCTCTTCTCGTCGTCTGTGGAGAGTCTAGTAGTGGGATCAATTAATTCATTCCATTCATAGTGACCTATATTGCTAACTTACGGTTTTTTTGTTTATGTTCATCTTCCATCTTATCCCACGAGTGCCAGAAGAAGTAAACTGTATACCAACGTACACTCCACAGTGCGCCGGTAATGTTACTTACTCCAGAAGGCCGTCCAGTATCATGGAAGTTTCGTTAGAGACACCTACTATGGCATAGGCGTCACGCAACTCTCGCTACGTGTCGGTTGGCAGCTTAGATTTGTCTACTGAACAAGGACTTAATACTGTTTTCACGTTGTGTGGTTATACCGCTAATATCTAGCAGGGTGCACCACGTGGGTGACATTATTAGACGTTATTCGCACGCTGTGCACCAAAAAAATTAAAGATGTTGAATAAGAATTTGGGGAACTAGAAAAAAACAAATATCTGGATGTTACAATAACAAACAATGAAAAAAAGGGAGTTGAAATAAAGGAAAATATGACTGCAGCAAACATGGTACTTTACCCTAACAAAAATATGAAAAAAAGACTTTTCTCGATAAAATGAGACACAATAAAACTTTGATAATACCTATAGGTAGTACCTTTGTATAGTCTAATGATGCAGACGTTATACGATTTTTATTTTTTGCTTTGAATTTGACAAAGTGTGTATACATTTTAAAGATTTGGTTGGTTTTTGATTATTTCAATATTATAATAAATGCTTGTGTATTTTATCAACTGTTCTGATGTTGAAGATCAGAACAGTTGCTAATTTAATCAAAAACCAATTATCTTAAAAATGTAAAAATTAAACACAATATGTGGATTAGCAGTTCTAGAAAGAAATTAAAAAGCGAATCAGCGTTAATTTAAGTTTTTGTTGTATTAACACATAACGTGAGTTATTTTTTACAATGCATTATTATAAATATTTCTATTAATGTACTTAATTAAAATTAATTAATTAATAATTATATCACAGTTTATTTTTTGAAAAAGGTATGATATATAACACCAAAATGTCAAGAAAATCGTTTTATTTATTCTTATATATAATCCATCATTATTAAATAACGGCCAAAGAAAAACACTTTTTCTTTTCTCTGAAAATACTACATGTCACATGTCATGAACACATCCAAGAGAAATTTTTCAATATGTAGACGATCTGTTTTGTATAACATCAAGCTCTGAAATACAATCACATTACAATTATTTGACCTTTTAATCAACAGTTGCAATTCACATGTGAAATAGAAGAAAACCATACTTTACCGTTTCCTGATTCACTGGTGATACGGGAGAACCTCACGATCTGTGCCTCATGACAAAATTGACTACATATTAGAAAGTTTTAACAGTTTTCATAATAGACTATAGTTCACTTTTAAAATTTAAAAACAAGGATCAATAAATTTATCAGACATAACATTGATAAGACATAAGAATATTATTTTAACAAAATCTTGCCAGAAACCAACTGCGTCGGGTAAATACGCGAATTTCAACTCTTCTCAACCTAATATACAAAAAAATGTAGTTACTGCTCTTGTTGACAGAGCAATTAAATTGACAAGTGCGAGATTTAGAAAATTATTTTACAAATAACAGCTTTCCGTTAAATTACTAAACTGTAATAATTTGTTCACTAAGACCAAAAATAAAATATCGATTGAGCAAGAAACGCATTTAGTTTATAAAATTCTTTGTGCTGATTGTTGTGGCGTATAATCGGACAAACACAGCAGCATGTATCAGAAAGGTTGAAAGGACATAAATATGCCAATAATGTAACGTTCTTGAAAAAACATGCCGCAGGACATACATTTGATTTTAATAAGACTAGTATTTTAAATAAGGTACAGAACGCTAAAGTAAGAAGTGTTTTAGAAACGATCCAAATAAAAAAAACAAGAACATGCGATTAATGATAGGACTGAAATTAGGTAACTATCCGATATTTACTTAGGGATTCTTTAATTACCGTATTGCATACTTTTATTTGTCCTGTTTTTTCTCCTTTATGTTTTTGGCACAAGTAACATATTGCCGTGGTCTCTTGCATATTAATAAGATAATAGTAATAGTATTAAGACTTAATAAAAGAAACAATAATAATAAGTTTATTGTAGTTAAAGGAATTTTAACATGAGTATATTGGGTTGCATACACTTTTATGCAGACATAAAAATTTAATTTATATTTACAATTTAAATAAGTACTAAAATAAAAGACGAGATAGAATTTAAGATGTATATATATTTCTTTTATAGAAAAGAGAAACAAGATGTATGGTTTGTGTACAATGAAAAACAACCTGACTTTATAAAATGTGTGAGAATTGCACTGAACATTTTAAATAATGAAAAATTCAATATGCACGAGAGAAAAATAATTGAATAATTATGTAAACTTGAGAACGTGCATAAGGTAATAAAAATTTATTAAATAAATCATACAAAAAGAATAAATATTTACCTTAACTTATGACTAGATAAGTAAATAAAATAAGGATATAAATAAAAATATTCTGAGACATCAGTAGTAGTGTTTTTTTATAAACGACAGCTGGTAATAATAGAATACATTCAGGAATTTGTATATGTAATATCATGTTTCATAAACAGTAGAGAGGTTCTTGTACGGTTTTCGATAACCTACAAAATAAAAAGAAAATATAATGTAAACTTGGTTTGTAGTTTATTACAGATAGACATATCACCGTTGGAGAAGTCTTGGATAGAAGGAGGCTACGAAGGGGCAAACCAAGTGGACCATGGTGGTGCAAGTAATCTTATTAAAAGGATACCTGTTGTTTGCAATGTTTTTCCAATATTGCCGAAAGCTGGAAAAAGAACAAACATGAGAATTGTACTAGCCAATGGAAAGAGGAAATATGTGAAAAATAGTAAAGAAGGTAATAAATTTATAGACAAATATAAAGAAGAGTTATATTAAAACAAGTATACCTACGTTGGAGAAACGCTGTACAATTTATAGGAAGTTTTTAAATTGTAAACAGACAATTCTTGGGGTGTTGACCTATTGCGGTGAAGAACTGTCAAAAAGACAACAAGTGCGTGTGTGTGTGTGTTCAAAACATTACAGCAACTTGAAAGCCAGGAGCACTGAAGATGCAGGGTGACAACTTAAATGGTAGTTTCTGAAGATGGCGTTGAAAACGGTCACATGTCTTTCCCGGAAATATAAATTGAAGACAAGGATCGACACGATTCATTCATTAACAAGCATTGATTCATTAACAAGCATTCATTGACTTTCATTCGTTAACATACATTCATTAACATTCATTTATTATACACAGTTTAGCTGGTTATATAAATCGTAGGGTTAGATACACCACGATTCATATTGATTTCTTTTGTATTAGCGTGTTAATTTTATTTTCATTCACGTTTCACTTATTTTATTTTCTTTGTTTAATTGTTTTTGTGTAATTTTGTAAAAATAATGGAGATGCAATGACCGAATTTGAAAAGTTTTTCAATGATTCAAAGTAAGTTAGAGGCAAAGACTTATCAATGTGGCTATACGAGAATTGAAATATATCGTGCGAACGTATATTCAGTATAACGTTATGCAACAGGGATAATAAATATTTTCCTGAGATAGTAATAAGCATTCTTTAATTTCAAGTTTAAAAGAGATGAAATAATTAATGGTGTTGAGTGTTAAGAGGATATAGCGTGCAAATGTATATTTTCTGGCACAGTATTTGGCATCATTAATAGTTACAATAAAATTTTGATTATGAATTAATGATTTGAGATTAGATTTTTTGAAATAAGGAAAATGTTTCTGGGTAGCGGACTCTGAAATGCTAGCTATAACGCGTGCGAATGGTTATAGATAGTAATCAGATTCAAGCTTTTCTCCAAACATTGACCATAAAAAAATAAACAATGTACAAAAGTTAATTGGATTTATTTGTTGATAAACAGGAAAATATTTTTAGAATTTTATTTAATAAAGTATAAGAATATATATTCGTATCATAAAGAAATGTTACAACCTAGAACAAGGTACAAACATTTTCTTATAATTATGTTTCTTTTTAAATAAATATAGTGAATACAGTATAGCGATGCTATATTTATTTTTATGTAATAAATATTAAATAAATTCGACAATTATGTGTTATATGATTTCTGGTTTTTCATTTTAAATAAGCTATAACCTTATCCCAATCTTAAATAAAAACAAGAGATTAGACGAGAGGGAAGAAATTCAGATACACTGAAGAATTCATGAATACTTATAAAGTACGTGCTGTTAAGATAAATAAAATACACATCAAGATAATAAAAATTATCATCATTTTAATTATTTATGTTGCTGAAACAGCACACAACATAATTTATTTGGCAAGGCCTAATGTATGGCAATAATACTATTATCATATTCAAATAATTATGTTGCCACAGCATAAATAATTTAGCGCCGCAACGAAAAGGGGCAGTGTATTCTTTATTTCTTTTCTTGTTTATAAACAATATTAATTTATATTGTGCACATACATAGAGTGGCAGTATATTTTGTTTTTTTGCTGTTCATTAACTAATATTATAATTATTCAGTGTCCAATTTAGAGACGGAATAGTTTTAATTTCCTTTTTATAGTAAATTATCAACATTTCTCTTGTTTAAGAAGGGATAAAGAAAGGAATAGCTTTTGATTAGATAAGTTTTGTTATTAATTTATAAGTTAGAAATAAGATAAAAAATGGCAGACAAAGATAAGAATAATGGTGAAGGTTCACAATTCACACAATACAGGGACAATCGTCCGGTATCTTCTGATTCAGAGTCGGAAAAACCTGAATCAGAGGATCGCACAGCTGATGGTAGCATACAAACAGAAAGCATCAGTGGCGTAACTGGTGAACAAAAACTTGAGAATTTTTTCAATAAACTATTCAGTAGAATAGAAGAAAATGATAAGAATTTAAATCAAAGGCTAGTAGAAAATAATTTAAGTATAAATCAAAGATTAGAACAAAATAATTTGAGTATGAACAGAAAATTTGAAGAAAATAATCAAAGATTAGAACAAAATAATTTGAGTATGAACAGGAAATTTGAGGAAAACAATCAAAGATTAGAAAAGATTAATTCCAAAATAGACAAAGGGTTCATAGAATTAAGAAAGGAAACGTTAGAATTAAATGCAAAATTAGAATTAAAACTAGAACAGTCCGTGCTAGCTTTAAAAGAAAATATAAATAAGAATGAGAGGAAATGTGAAAGTCAAGGTACATTTCTGATTAAAGAAATAAACGAAAGAACTGCCATAACGCAAGCTAGTTTCAACAAAGTTGAAGAGAAAATAAATTCTCTTGAAACTAGAATTGTAGGAAATAATGTAGAATGTAAGGAACAGATTGAACAACTTTCACACAAAGTGGAAGATTGTAAGGTCAAATATAGTGCTTGTACTGACACTATACTGACTTTACAAAATAAAACATTAAATTTTGAGAACACAATAAAACAATTAGAGAACAAAGTAATACATGGGGTCAATATACCTAGTGTATCTTTATCACAAATACCGAGTAGCGCTGAGAATATACCGAAATTCTCAGGATTTTATAAAGATAATCCAATGGCATTCATGAGAACCATTAAGACGTATATGAGGGGTATATCTGACGAGACATCAAAATTACATTTTATTAGAGTATGTTTAAAAGACTATGCACTTCAGTGGTATGACATGGTCATAGATGAAGTAGTCAACTTCAAAGAGTTTGAGACCCGCTTCATAAGGCAATACTGGGAACAGACTCAGCAGAGAAGAATAAGACACGATTTAGTGTTTGGCAAATACAGAGCTGGATCTTCTCGAGAAAATTATATTATAAGAAAATATTCTTTTCTCAAACACATTCAACCGACAATTGAAGAAAGTGATATTGTGTCACAATTAGCAGCGCACTTTGACCATGATGTTACACAGGCGGTGGCTCTTCAAGGGATTGATACCATCGAAGGACTCCTGGAACTGGTCAAGAGATTGGACGACGTGGACGAAAAAGGTTACAATTACAATAGGAACAACACAAATCCTAATACAAGTAATTCACCTCGATATAACCACAGTAGGGTACTTGTGACAATTCTGGACCCTCCTCCCCCTCTCACCCAGCTCCCCCTCACCCCCCTCGCCCTAGTGGCGCCCTCTGCCAACCCAACTGATGTGGCGCCCCCTCGCGGTCGCCAACCCAACTAAAATTTGCAGATTTCATCATTACCAACCCAACTAAAAATGGCAGATTCCATCATTACCAACCCAACTAAAAATTGCAGATTTCATCATTACCAACCCAACTGATGTGGCGCCCCCTCGTGGTCGCCAGACCAAAATTGCAGATTTCATCATTACCAACCCAACTAAAAATTGCAGATTTCATCATTACCAACCCAACTGATGTGGCACCCCCTCGTGGTCGCCAGCCCAAAATGGCAGATTTCATCATTACCAACCCAACTGATGTGGCGCCCTCTCACAGCCACTAACCAAACTAAGAAATGGCATCTCCCATCACTACCAACCTAACTAATGTAGCATCCTCTCACGGTCACTAGCCAAACTAAGGTGACGTCAGACAAAATGGCGGACCATCAAGATGGTCTCTGCTTCTAGAGAATTCCTGAATAAATTACCAGGCTTGCTATCGCGCTTCTCAATGTACTTCAAACAGGTCTAAACATGTTTCCAGCGGAAACCGCAACGGCTGTCTGCTTCTGTGATAGCCGCATGCTTGAAATGTATATCTTACTTATAAAATAAAATAAAACAAACAATATATTTTTTAAGAAAACAATTTATTTGTTATTATTTATAAATTAACAATATTATTTTAAATTAACATTATCTACAAGCTTCATAACTTCAAAGTCATAGTAAAGCGAATTATAACTAATATATAGCACTTCCATCATAAGGAAAGCGTTAAATGAATTACAATGATCAACAAGTAATTTTGATACATTCGTATATAAATCTCCAGTTAATGCCATGCAGGCGGTTAAGATCATTTTATAAAATGTTATGAAATTACTATTTACTAAAAATTCTAATTTACTCTTAATGAGCAGTCGCAAATTAAACAAATTGCTATAGGTATCGGAGGACAATACCAGTTGCTGATTGCGACTGCTTAATACAATTACACTAGTATCTCTAAATGTTGACGTTCGAATTTGATGATTCGGACTGCAACCTTCCGTCTTACAAAATTCTTCCCACTCGTCCAATGTGAAGAATACACAGCTTGCAGGCGATCGAATCTGGATGATGGGCACGAATCCAGCAGCCGGACTAAGGCCGATATTCACCCATTTCGAACCGCATTTGTTGAGGAAGTATGATGACTGCCCAATCAGTTGTTTTTCCTTAACGATATTATCGTCAATCATTTTAAGCGAATCGCCAATAAATTCATTATAAGTTTCTGAAAATAATTAAAAAATATATAGATATAAGTTTATGTACATAATAATTTTGTATTCTTACTAGCTTCCATTTTAATCTTAGAGGTTAAAGAATATGTGTGAACTCGAATGCAAACAAACTAATACTGATTTAGTGGGAGAAAATTACAGTGAGAAGCAAACAAAAAGGGTGGGGGTACTTACCCAATTTGAAGCGGTAGAGCAGCTGCACCCGAGGCATGTGCAGCGACCATCTAAGGAGCTGGTGAGTCGATTTTATAATGCCCCCAGGTGAGAGTATGAACGCCATCATCATTAACCCTGCGTTTATCATCGTGAGGTGATAGGCTCAATTTATTTTGCTTGACGGTATAAATCTCATGTAGTTTGATTTGAAAAAGATTTTGCTCTCTTAATAAAATATCATTATTCAATAAACAGTGTTTGTAATCTGCCAGACTAATCTCATCCTGTACAACGTTCTTTTTAACACCCTTAGCTTTTTAATCTCCCTACCCTCAACCTCTAAGGCATACATTTTTGCGCGCAATCCGACAAATTCACTCATTATATTACCCGCATTTTCGTCTTTAAATAAACCTAAAACAGCCTTGTTTTGAGGTGCTATGTTGTAGACATTATTGGCCGAAAAGTTCGATGTATCGAATTTTGATATATTTTTTTTCATGTCGCTGTATATATCGTCTGTTTCTACTTTTAAGATAAAACTGTCCATATCCATATAACACAGACGGACCTTTTCAGCATACACGCGTCTCAAAAAATTGTGGAAAAAGTCATACATCAGGTGCTTTGATAGCTCCAAGACGGAGAAGCCGATATAAATAGGTTTATTATATACGACTTTCAGCTTCCCATCTGGACAGCCACAAAGTTTTCGGAAAAAATACTAATACTTTTAAAATTCGGTTTCGCGATTAAACTACCAGCCCCGCGACTTTTGCCATGGTCCTCCCAACGTATGGCCAATTTGACTTCTACTCGCTTATCAACATTCTCCATGGTTTTACCATATACGGAGTAGTTCATAAGCTTGTAGAAGTCCTTTTCAAAATCGTTCCTAGCATGCTGACGTAGGCTGGTGTTTAGGTCGATATAAGTTTGAAGCCAGTTTGACTGGTTGAATTTTAAAACGCGGTGAATTTTGGTGATTTTAAGGCCGAAATGTAATGCTTGCTTTAATGTTTGATAGTGTATGACATATTTCTCTTTGTTCTGTAAATTCGCGATCAACTTTTTATACTGAAATTTAGACGTGGGAGGCACCATGTTTTCGGGAAGAAAAGGTAGGTCGTTATGCTCATCATGCAAAGTTACAGGATACGTGACATCTACCTCCAAAAAATAGCCAATCGGCGAATCATCAGCGACCCCAGATATATTTAGATTGTCAATTTCATCCTGACTAGCCCAACTGAACCCACCGAATGGTAGATACTGCGACATTGCCCACCCGTACAAATTGTTCGCGTCCCAATAAGCTAAATACGAGCTAGGAGCACTCGCATCATAATTAGGCATATATTTATTATTTGCTGTAGCGTGCCGCAATGATACCTGACACAACCCACCCCTGATACTCTGCTTAACAAAATGATGCATGTCGATGTCTATGAGTAGCTCCAGCTCAATTTTGGTGTGCTTCAACATAGCATCCCAAGACAAGCCCGGGCTGGTGTAATATTGAGCCGGATCCAGACTGTATGTATCCCGACAAATCTTCCTGAAATTTTCAAAAATATCGGCCAAAAGTAAAACGTCTGATTTTAAATATAAGTTTGAATACTCTAATAAATTTTGACATCCAAACGTATTCATACAGTTTGCGCATGTTGATATTCAACATCCGAAATATCAACATTCGTTAATGAATTAAAAAAATCGCGTTTTGCCGGTAAGGTCGATTCGCTCAATCGCCCAAAGGTATCTATGTATTGATAGGGGAATACACCCTTCTTTCTAATTAAATGGAAATGTGAATCTAGTGGAAACGCCCGCCTAACATTGACAAAGTCTTGCGGGCTCAAATTTTGTGCAAGCTTATCGATAGAAGATGCCATGAATCGAAAACTATCTAAAAACCCTAGTTTTATATAAACATTTTTTTTCTCGCCCGATTTTTTATCTGTGTAGTCACCAACCAAAACTTTCGCGCTGAAACTGATATATCTTTCTTTATTAATAGGAATTACGTCAATATCTAAATTTTGTTGTGCCAAATCTCTTAAAAATAGATGGCTATCATACCCGCTCAAATTGTGAAAATAGATAGGGACAAATTTCGGAATTTTGAAGTTTAGATTACAATTAGAATGAGCGGCCCCTCGAAACGCTCCCGTAATGTGGCAGTGATCTCTCACTCTATCTCCGTTGAGAGACAGCTCACAAATGTGGCAAATCACGGCCTCATTATATAATCTTCGCTCGCTATTATTTAAAGTTTTCATCGGCACGATAGTCTTTAAATAGTTTTCATAGATTAGCTTAACATCTTCTATCAATTTTTGGACAAACACCGTTGAGCAATCTAAACCGGCATACGTGACAAATTTATTCAACTTTGCATCAAACGAACATACAATTTGATATGCAAAACTATATGGAACGTGTTTGAATGTTTTATTCGTATACGAACTAGCTGGATCACGGCTGCATGTGTGAATCGGTTGGAGAATACTTTCAAAATCCGCATAAACGACGAACGGAACGGACATTTTCTTATGATGACTATCGAAACGTAAAATATTTTCGGGCAGCATATCTCCAAATTTTGTTTTACGCGCGTCGGTTGAGGGTATTACCGTATACACATGGTTGCAATCATGTTGTTGATGGGCGTTTAACTGTTCGGATGTTCTGAAATTAATTAAACACCCATCACAGATGTGAGCTTCATGACCATGTTTATCGATTTGAGATGAGACTAGCCTGGACAGATTTTTAATTAAAACATAATGGGCTCTTTTTCCATCATCAATTAGGAGTAAATTGATGTGGATATCTTTTCTGTTTTTAGTGAAATGAATTGGCCCCACCACCTCATGATTTTTTGTTTCATCATTAATAGCCAAACCGTAAACATTAATACTTAAATTGTTCATATTCTCAATTTTTGAAATATCTTTAATTTTAACCGGGAATTGAATACCCTCTAAATTTAGGACGCTGGAGTAATGAGGATAACTACTAACTCTCTCTACATGCATGTTTGCCGGGTGGAGTGCTGCTACAATCGACCAACACAAGCATGCATCATCCGAGTTCTGAATATTGATGCATGCTTTCTTGTTTCGGATAGAGGGTGGTAGTTCCAAATAAGATGATCCCCCAAGAGGTTGGTAGCTGTTGATATTAACCTCTAAATGCGAGACCATCTTAAGTGTCCAATTGCTCCCCCTATCCGAAAACTCCTCCGCCTTCGATTTTATGATGGCAGCAGCCTGATCAAAAACATCCTCTAAGTCTGAAGACCCGGTGACAATAACGTACCGAGTATTGAAGGACTTTAAGTCGACTATTTCCTCATCAGCTACGGTTTTAGCATAATGAGCAAATAGCTCTAACTGCACCTTAATACCCGATACGACCTTGGCTAGAACATCGTTAATCAGGCTGCACACTTTAGTTCTCAAGTTCGATAAAAAATTTGTGATGTCAGCACTCTCATCACCTAAAATTTTGTAACTCGCGACCCGGCTTTTAAATGAGGAATTAATTTTGAACACTCCATCCGGCAGCATAAATGTATTGTTATTCAAATGCTGCTGTGTGCGAAGATGCCCCCTATATAGAGAATTATTAGGGAACATCAACCCACAACAGCTTCTCTGAGGCGCATCTCGACTGGTAGATGGCGCAGCATCCACAGGTCTATTAGAACTTGTGGATGGTGTAACATCTACTTTGGCCACCTTCTTAGGTGGTCCCGCAACATGCTCACATGTATCCACACCCTCCTCACAAATACCGCAAACAAAATTGCGGTGGAGGGTATTCACATGTCGCTTCATGTTGTCGCGCCGGGTGAAGGACTTGCCACATATGATGCAATTCATTCTATGAAAAAGCGAATTAAAAATAATTAATATAATAAATTTAAAAGAATAAAAAGCTATTGAAACCTAATTTTTAATATATCTAAATTGCTAATTTATTTGACTGATTCGCTAGCCTTATAATTGAGAAAAACAATTTTTAAAAGTTCTATAAAATTTTAGAATGGTAGAAAAACTATGATCCGCGTATATTTAACTAAAAATACCCGTATTATTCAGAATTTATTGATAAAACCCTTTAAAACCTTATAAAATAATCAATTTAATAATATAAATTTACGCACCTAAAAATTTAAAAAAAAGAAAAAAAAACAATATAAAGAAGCTACTAAATACAAATAAAATACTTTGAAGCACCCTGGATTAATTGTATATAAAAATAATATTCAATAAAATATTCAATAAAATTTACACCATTAAATTATTAAAAATAACCTTATAATTGATAAAAACAATTTTTAAAAACTCCTATAAAATTTTAGAGTGGTAGAAAAACTAATGAAAACTATGATCCGCATATATTTAACTAAAAATACTTGTATTATTGAAAATTTATTGATAAAACCCTTTAAAACCTTATAAAATAATCAATTTAATAATATAAATTTACGCACCTAAAAATTTAAAAAAAACAATATAAAGAAGCTACTAAATACAAATAAAATACTTTGAAGCACCCTGGATTAATTGTATATAAAAATAATATTCAATAAAATATTAATAAAATATACACCATTAAATTATTTAAAAAATAACCTTATAATTGGAAAAACAATTTTTAAAAAGTCCTATAAAATTTTAAAACTAATGAAAAGTATTGCAAGTTAATATTATATAAATTAGGCTTTCTAAATACCTTGTAGTAAAACACAAACAAGCACTAAAAAACGACCTTAACTCTTCGAAGACACTGATTATAATGAAATTAAAGATGCCGATCTACGTATATATAGATACTCATCCGTGACGTATACATCCATCTGCGTTAGATTCTCACGCAAATGGAGTGATGTATAAAGAGAAAGCCCTTTTTACCACACGCATGCATATATGCGTGTGAACGGAGGCAATTAGCGGCGGGCACATTCCGTTCCCATGGGTGACTGTGTGTGGTCCATGTACAGCTGCGACGACTCCTTTTTTACCACACGCATGCATATATGCGTGTGAACGGAGGCAATTAGCGGCGGGCACATTCCGTTCCCATGGGTGACTGTGTGTGGTCCATATACAGCTGCGACGACCCCTTTTTTCCCACACGCATACATATATGCGTGTGAACGGAGGTAATTAAGAGTAGCTGCATTCTGATCCCACGGTCGAGCTGTGTTCTAAGGAATGCACTTAAATTTTTAGCGTTGCATACCTACATCGAATGGTTGCTGTCTGGGTAGCCCTTTTTAGGGCAGGTGATGGTTAATTAATGGAAATGTATAAAAAATCTCTCGCTTACATACCTGCATCGGATTGATGCCGTCTCGGCGGTCTTTTTATACATGTACTATGTTCATACGTATACTATTTTGCTATAATATTAGTATTAATATGTATAGGTGGATTGAAATAAAAAATAATAAGAAGGTTAAAATAATTCTTTATTTTTTAGATAATTGCATAGTTATAATATTATTTTGCGTGCATATACATTCTTCATTAGTTTTATTATTATGATAAAAACAATGATTGACATTTTTAATAAGCTTTGGTACATCATTAAAATATTCCAAGTTAATTATGTCAATATCAACATATTGCTTAAGTAGCTCCTTTTTTTGATGTCCTTTAACATACACTCTATTATATGAGTTACAGATATTTTTTAACAAGTTAATAATGTCCTTAAAATATACATAACCAGTAGAGTATTCTATATTTAAATAATTATTTTCAAGCCATCGAACGGTCCTCTGGTCTTTCTTCGATAATAGATGGAATTCGATGCTAGGTTTAAATAAAAAATGGATGCTCCTTTCCCCGTCACTTATGCTCATCTCTTTTGGATCGAAATGTTGAATCGCATAACCTTGTATGTCTATAATAAGGAATGATTGAAGTTGATCTCGAGTGTTAATTGCACCTCTTTTAGCCATGATGTCTCGCGTTTGACTGAATGTTATATAATTTTCTTAACAGTGCCTGTCAGTGAACTATATTCAACGACACAATCTTGTAAAATTAACAATAAACAAGAGGTGTCCTCGCTAAACGTCTCCTGGCACTGCATCTCAAGCTTAACATCGACGTTGGATGATTTTAAGCTCTCATTCTGCTTCGAACAGTCTATTACGTAAAGTGCTGAATCGTGGAACTTCTCATAGCTCATGAGAGGGCCGCGAGTGTTTCCATAATAGCTCGATTGAAATTTTGTGTACATTAGGTATGCTTGGGCATATAGTTTTTTGCTCATATCTATATTCATATCGCTATATGGGTAATATTCTGAATTTAAATGTAATTTAATATTTGTGATTGAAGCGTGATCAAAGCCTGATGCGTCTTGCTGAAAATTATCTTTTCTGTTGCGCTGAAACGCTATAATAGCATATCTGGGTTTCTCTAGATTAGTGCTAGTTTTAACAGGCCAAATGTCAGTTTTCGTTGCACGCAAAGCTGGAAGTTCATATAACTCCCATTTACGAAATGTTAAATATATCGGTTTATTGGTTTTAAGGGTGTTTAAGAACTTTAAGCGTGTCTGATCATTTACGCTTACATGCGGCACCCGCCATTCAATCTTTTCAATCTCGATTGAGGCCTTTTTTGTACCATCAGCGGTCTTGTTTTGATAGCAGTTTTCATCTGTTTTACTTCTAATTAGGACTAATTCTTGACCGACGTTAATAATAACCCTCCTGTAATCGGAACAGAAGCCTAAAAGCATGCTCAATGGAAGGCATGCGTTGAACTTGTTATTGGAGAGTGTTGCTTGCTGCTGTGCGAATGGTCCCCACCCGGCAATCGACAACATTCGACTTTCATCTTCATTATATGAAACTAACGCCTTCATCGTAGAACTGATTCCTGGCTTCATTGCGCGATCGATTTCTACACCATTAAGCTCATATCGAATCTGATCAAACAAAAAAGCGTATGCATTGTTTGTTAATTCAGGTAGACCAGTACCATTATCATCAGGTTTAAATTTCCCCTCTATGTATATATAACTCTCGGAAGGTAGTGTGTATATATCTTGATTTTGAATGCTTATGCGAACTTCATCATTTAAGTTGAAATTGTGTGTTCTCGGATAATATGTGTGATACTCTTCTTTCGTTATAACTTCGTCAAAATGCACACCTTCAAATATTGATAGCTTTTCCTCCATTTTTTACTCGAAAGCCTAACGATTGTAAAAATATTATATTGGCCGATGTTAACTGCTTGAGTTTAGATGTTGAAGTGATCTTCCGTTGTGGGGGTGAGGAAGTTATATAACGTTTACGAAATGAAAGGCCCATTATGAAACTCTTTTTAATTCTAATCTAACAATGATTTGCTCGCCTCTAAAGTTTACGGCATCACCATCTTGATCGAGCAGTGTTAATGTGATATTATCGATACGCTTAGAATTAATTGGTAGATATATTATATGCTCGGGCGCTATATTAATCGAAAACCCAGCTTCAACTTGTGGAGAAAATTCGTAGAGCGTGTGGGATAAACGACTATCGTTGTAGGCTGATGTTGTGATATTGCACTCAATTCTTATTGTCGACACTTTTATAATATTAACAGGTAAATCCGATTCATGTTTTTGATCGGCTGGTAATAGCTTCCCACTAAAGCCTAATATGCTTCCTATAGAGTCTCTAGGTCCAAAATTTATTTCATATTTGCTTTTAATTTCACACTTTATTGTATTGTTGTTTGGTTTGAGGGATATTGCACCTCTAGGCATCGCATTCATCAAGAAATCGGCGATATCACTTATCTCATAAGATCCTGTCGGAATTGTAATAACTTTGTCATTATCATAATAAAATTTGTTACAGCCCTCTACAATGTTGGGAATCGAATTGTAGCTATTAAATCCTATTAGACCCAGAACATATTCATAGTGGGGATTCAATTCAATAGGCGGATAATAATCAACAGAAAGCACTGATTTTGTGCCTTTCAGGGTGAAAGTGTACGACATGACTAATATATTGATATATGGACATACGATTATATATTATTTAGTAGGAATTCTAAACATAAGTGACCACAATTGAATGTATTGAAATTTTGGTATCGCTTATGATTATACATTATTTTATTAGGTCCCTTTCTATTAAAATATTCTATCAATTCCGGTGGAGGCTTTAAATTGCCAAACGAATCATAATAGTATATATTAGAACCTCTCTTCTTATAACAGACCCAATGTGTTCCCGATCCTTTAATGCTATCCAAATTAACGACTGCGCTTTCATTTTTGTTGGGTGATTTTGGTAGAGTATCCCTCATAAATACACCTCTAAAATGGTGAATATATTTCGCATATTTCAAAATATCATGATCGGTTGAGGCAGTCGACTTATTAGTTTTTTGATGGTTTTAGATATAAACCTAAGCCTCGCTTATATGGCTTCAGATATAATCCTTTACCTTTTAATGCGATAGCTTCCATAGTTTTATTATGCCTTTCAGCTTCCCGTAATTGACTTCGAGCCGCTTTCGCTTTGAGTACTGCTTGTGTTATACCACTTACACCGCCTGCCAGTGAGCCGAGAGCGCTTAGCCCGGCGAATATTGGTATGAGTGGCAATACGCCCCCAACTTTCGGTATGGGGATTATTCTGGGGGTTTTAATATGTTTTCGACCTCCAGCCTCTTTGATTGCAACCTTAGCTGCTGCCAATGATGATTTAGCACCCTGTTTAATATCACCCCCGAATCGCTTAAGAGCCTTCTTAACATTGGTGCACACTCTTTTTTTAAAAGTTTTTTTCTTTAAGCCCATAACAAATTTTCTTTTGGCCTTCATTGCGTTAGTCACCAACCAGGCTGCTGTCTTTTCACCAACACTTGCGTCTGCTGACTTTACACGATTCCAAGCTTTTTCTTGCAATATCAAATCTGCCTCGTGTCTATCTTTTAAATCTTTATGTTGTGAATATGCGATATCGTGTTCCCGACAAGCCGCATCCAATGGATTAATGCCGGGATCACCTCGTGCTAAACGTTTCTGGAGCTTTGTACCAGGACCACAATACATGTACCCACCTGGCAGGTGAAGCTCTATAGGCAACTTGTTGATTATCGAGTTCACGACACCTCCGCCCTCTTTAAAAGTTAGCATCGAAATGAATTAGCTTTATAAACACCCAACAATTTATATATAATTCACTCACCATGAGACTTGTGAAGGAGAAGGATGCACTTGAAGTAATCAACTTGGATTTGGACGTTGATGAAAAGGGTAAATTTCGGAAACATAGCAGCCTACTACCGAACTCCATTAGAGCGCTACTTTGTGGTGCATCAAACTCTGGGAAAACAAATCTCATGCTATCGTTATTATTCAATGAAAATGGTCTCAAGTTCGAAAACGTATACATTTATTCCAAGTCTTTATATCAAGCTAAATATAAGCTGTTGGAGAATGTTTTAAATAATGTTAAAGATGTGAAATATTTTCCTTGTAAGGAGAATGATGATATAATAGACCCCATGGAGGCTGAGAGAAATTCGATATTCATTTTTGACGATGTGGCGTGCGATAAGCAAAACAATATTAGAAAATATTTTTGTATGGGTAGACATAAGTGTGTTGATAGCTTTTATTTATATCAAACTTATACTAGTATTCCGAAACAGCTAGTTAGGGATAATGCTAATTTTTTGGTATTATTTAAGCAGGATAATACAAATCTACAACATATTTACAACGATCATGTTGGAGTTGACATGTCATTTGAGCGGTTTAAATCGGTTTGTGGTGAGTGTTGGAAAGATAAATACGGATTCCTGGTGTTAGACAAGGATAGTGATTTGCATAATGGTCGTTATAGGAAGGGTTTTGATCGCTATATATGCTGGTGAATTATTCATTTTATTCAGTTAATATATATCTGTCTGCAAATAATCATGCGCAGGCAGGCAGTTAATAGTAGAAAAATGGATTATGAGAAATTGAAGCGTGATATTATCAAGGCAAGTAAAGTTATTAGGAATAAGTATATGCAATTGAAGCTTAATCGTTCCGATGAAGATTATTTAATACGAAAAATGTTTAAGCCCATTACTGAGAACCTAGAAGGTTTGAGCACGACAATAAAACAGGAAACACAAACAATTAAGGAGCCCATAATGAATATTACAAACACTTTGAAAAATAGAGGAAAGCTGATGAAAAAACAAGAGATAGAAAAGAGCTCTTCGATTAATCCATTCGATGAGCAGTCTAATCCATTGGTGGAAGAGGATCCGCATTCACATAACACGTTTTATGGAGATCTTAATCCTTTACCGAGAGAGTTTGTGCGAGGTCTTTTTCAAGATACAAGCAATGTATATGATACAACGTATGGTGTTACATTCGAACCCGAAACAAATAGATTGAAATTGGGTGGGCATACATTATATCTAGATGGTAAAGACATAATAATCAATAATAAGCTGTTTACGGGTTCTCATGGTCTTTATGAATTAATATTTAAAACTAGACCAAGTAGATATAATGAGGAGGATTTATCACATTACTATGATATTTTACACGAAACCAATGTGCATCGCAAACTGTTCCAACCCAAAAATAACTTGAGGGGGGCTAGAGGCCACAAATGGCGTGAAATAATAAAACCTCTTCTTGCTAAATATTCCAGTTCGACTTCAGAAACATGGTCTGGCGGAGATATAGGCAGCATGCTTGTTTCCAACACCCATGATAGATATCAATACGTCTATTGGGACGACATAAACGAGATCGTGGATCGTCTTAA
This sequence comes from Amphimallon solstitiale, assembly GCA_963170755.1. Lineage (NCBI taxonomy): Eukaryota > Metazoa > Arthropoda > Insecta > Coleoptera > Scarabaeidae > Amphimallon > Amphimallon solstitiale. The sequence goes on along the minus strand of OY720675.1, from coordinate 128,294,849 downwards.
ACTTTTGAAGGCCTCTCGGGATTCTGGCAATGAAAGTACCCATAATGAAATGCAGTCAATCATCGAGGAGCTTAAAGAATGCGGCGTAATTGAATAAATATTTAATACTCTCATTCTTTTCCTCAGTATCGTCATGAGTGTAGACAAATTTGGCCGATATCTTAGCAGCGGTAAAGCTAGTGTTAAACGTCAAAAGCCATCTCTGCCATTAACAGAGGAAGATGATGTTGATATTGGCGGTAAACGTATTTGTCGTGTAGCAGATCCTATACACGATCAAGATTGTGTTAATAAGCGTCACCTATCTAGAATACTTGGCGTAATAGATCTAAGGATTGATAATGTGGTGAGTGATATTCAAATAAAAATAGACGCCTCAAATTCCAAGGTGGCTGAGGATATTAGTGATATCATACATCATATGCAGACTGCTGTTGAGAATAGAATCGAAAATGAACTAGACAATTTAAGGAACAATCTCGCAACAACCACCTGGGTTAGTGACAAGATTGATAAAATTAAGAGGGAATTGGATGAGAACTTGAATGCATTTAAAACTAATTTAAATAAAACTGTTAATTTGGATATATTTAAGGGTATTGTTAATGTTAGTGTAAATAATGTGCAACAGTCGATTAATGGGAAATTAAACCAGATGCAAGCTAGCGTTGAGAAGAAGATTGATGCTAAATTTGATGTTTTAAGAAAAAACCATGCTACAAATTCTGAAGTTAGTATAAAGATTGAAAAAATTAAGAAGGATTTGGATGGTGAAATACTTGCACTGAAAAATAATTTAAATAAGGGCATTAACTCGGATACAATCAAAGGGATTGTCGAAGTTAGTGCAAATACTCTACAAGCTGAAACTAATCAAAAGCTGTATCGAATGGAAAAAAGTGTTGAGAGTAGAATTGAGGTTAAACTCAATGCTAAACTGGAAGCTATAAGAAAAAAACTTGAAAATAAATCAGGGAATTCCCCACCCCCACAACCACCACCACCACCCCGACCGCTCGCAAGACCATAGAGACGAAACATAATTTTAATTCATTTACCATCGCATTGTTCTACCTACATGATGTATTAACACGCTGAACAATAATTGTTAATTATGAATAGTATTAAGCGTCATTTAGTTGATGAGCTGCATAGGCCGGCTAGTAGATTCTTTCCCAGACGTCGCTTCATTATTAGAGGGTTTGACGATGTTTGGCAGATTGACTTGGCCGAATTTATACCTCATGCTCGAGAGAATGGCGGGTATAGATATATACTTGTGGTTATAGACTGTTTCTCGAAATTTTTATGGACTCAACCCCTTAAATCGAAAACCGGTCTGGATGTATGTAATGCTATGGAAGGCATTCTACAAGACACTCGACAGCCGAAAAATATACAGTCCGACAATGGTAAAGAGTTTTATAATACTCGATTTCAAAATCTCATGAAGAAATATGGTATAAACCATTATTCAACATATAGTACAATGAAAGCGTCTATTGCCGAACGTGTTATTCGTACGCTAAAGGGTAGATTATATAAGGAATTTACAATGAGAGGTAGCTATAATTGGATAGATATTTTACCCTCCGTGACTGATACGTATAATAAAACAAAACATCGAACAATTAAAATGCGACCTTGCGATGTGACTAAAAAGAATGAGAAGCTCCTGCTTTCTACTATCTACAATGATGTGCAAACAGCTGTGAAGCGGAAATATAAAGTTGGTGACATCGTGCGGATAAGTAAATTCAAAAGTGTTTTCTCGAAAGGCTATCTCAGGAACTGGGGTAGTGAATTGTTCAAGATTATTAAAGCTAATGCTACAAATCCGCCAACATATATGCTGGAGGATATGAATGGAGATCCGATTTTGGGTTGTTTCTACGAACATGAATTGCAGAAAACTAAACATAAAGATGTATATCTGATTGAAAAAGTATTACGTGTAAAGGACGGAAAAGCTTATGTAAAATGGTTAGGGTTCGATAATTCGCATAATAGCTGGATTGACGAGGCTAATGTTTTGTAATTTTATTAAAACTGTATATTATGATTATATAAAAATAAAAAAGTATTAATTCTATACATGCACGCATTTTTATTTAAGGTGAATTACATATCTGTATCCTAACATCCTGTATAAAGCAATATAAGAAGTTTTTAATCGTGAGAAGGTATAAACATTCAGCTGCAAAACATTATTCTTATATATAGTCGCATTAAAAAAATATGACTTCTATGTCTACGCATTTCTTTAAGTGAGATGCACTTTATATATATCTAAAAGGGGTATTTTAAGGAAAAAATGTTGGATGCTATATTCTCTTTATTTAATAATGTATATTACATATATTTATTTATAAAATTATATAAAGTGTACAACAAAAGACCTAATCATATATTTTTCCATATTCTCCATTTTACAGCTTTATTTTACTAATATTTGTCACCAACGCATACATTTCTAAATCAGATTTGATTTTTTCAATTTCGGATATAAACCTCATAATTCTAATGTTCAACAAGTCTTTCTTCTGTCTAAGAGCCCTCCGCCTGCTTTCAACGGACATTGTCGACTGATGTATTTCCAGCAAGTCTAGACATGTTTATGCGGGGACATGTTAGCTACTTGCGAAATGCTTCTGACTGGCAAATATTACATATCCACCACCAGTCGCGGCCAGCTCGTCATTATAGTCCAATTCAGGATGATTATATTGAGGATACCAACTCATTAACATCTTCGGTATATTCTTATTTAAAGTCAGTACAGTCGATGTTTCTATGTCGAATACGCAAATTTCTGCATGAAGATCTAAATCAGGTTCACATATATATTCATACTCACTATAAATGTACCACTTTTAGGTTGGGTCATATTTGGGTTACAATATTCCAAAACGTTCATTAATTCATCGATATCAAAATATTGCATGTTTTGATATGCGAATGCCGCTATGAATAAACACTCGCTTTGCGTTAATTCCGAAGATAGTAACCAATCTCGCACTATGATAGGTATTTCAATACCATTAGCAGACAAAAAGTTGTCATATTTCTCATATTGCACCGCCATTATACTATATAGAAGGTGCTACACCACTTTGCAATTGATACTGATGATATTACATTCGAAATTCTTATATATTTAATATTTAGTTGGGGTAGTATCCATCAGGGGGCGCTTTTTATATTTTCTGCGCATGCGGCTATCACAGAAGCAGACAGCCGTTGCGGTTTCCGCTGGAAACATGTTTAGACCTGTTTGAAGTACATTGAGAAGCGCGATAGCAAGCCTGGTAATTTATTCAGGAATTCTCTAGAAGCAGAGACCATCTTGATGGTCCGCCATTTTGTCTGACGTCACCTTAGTTTGGCTAGTGACCGTGAGAGGATGCTGCATTAGTTAGGTTGGTAGTGATGGGAGATGCCATTTCTTAGTTTGGTTAGTGGCTGTGAGAGGGCGCCACATCAGTTGGGTTGGTAATGATGAAATCTGCCATTTTGGGCTGGCGACCACGAGGGGGTGCCACATCAGTTGGGTTGGTAATGATGAAATCTGCAATTTTTAGTTGGGTTGGTAATGATGAAATCTGCAATTTTGGTCTGGCGACCACGAGGGGGCGCCACATCAGTTGGGTTGGTAATGATGAAATCTGCAATTTTTAGTTGGGTTGGTAATGATGGAATCTGCCATTTTTAGTTGGGTTGGTAATGATGAAATCTGCAATTTTTAGTTGGCTTGGCGACCGCGAGGGGGCGCCACATCAGTTGGGTTGGCAGAGGGCGCCACTCGGGCGAGGGGGGTGAGGGGGAGCTGGGTGAGAGGGGGAGGAGGGTCCAGAATCGGCACAAGTCCCCTACTAACCACAACAATAAATATGAAAACAATTCGAATCAAAACCGATATAAGCAAAATAATGGAAATGGCGCATATACAAGTAATAAACCAAGAAATTCTGAAAATGGAAGGAGAAATGAACAAAGCGTCAGAAGAGAAGAAAAGACTCCTGAGTGGGACAGGAAGATAAACAATGTACAGATTAAAGAAGAAAAGAAAGATGTAAGTTCGAAAGAAAGGCAAGAGTCAAGAGGGGCAATACCTAAGGACACGAGGTTACCACCAATAAGTAAAGAGTGGGTAAATTCAACTTACTCAAATGCGACTTCGTTGGATTTTTAAAACGGCCAGTCAAAAGGAATAAGAAAATTCAAACCATCTACAACTTCGACGATCTAAAGAAAATTACAACAGAATTACCACACATAACAGTCAAAATAGGGAACCAAGAGATAGAAGCATTATTAGACACAGGAGCGCAATTATCATTATTAGATAGTAATATTATAGATAAAGACATAGAAAGGTTGGAACATTATATACCCATACGAAAGGTAAATTTGATTACAACAAATAAAAAACATATCATTACCATAGATAAAGTATTTTGTATAAATATTAAAATAGGTAGTTTAAAATTATTAACAGAATTCATAATAGTGCCTAATTTGAATAGCAATTGTATTTTGGGGATAGACTTTTTAAGTCAATACAGTACAAAAATGAATATGGAAAACAAAACATTTCATATTAAAGATTCAATAATCTCCTGGAGCAAAGAAGCACAGGAAGATGAAATATTAATCAATAATTTGTATATAAATAATACTGAAAAAGATCTCACAGAAGAAATGGACAATAGTTTACTCGACAATAAAAGTGCACATCCTGTGAAGCATCGCCAAAGTAGGGACTTCACGCAAAATAAGGAAGGTACAAATATAAATTGCGATAAACAATACATAAGCCATGTGAGTAATCTTTTAGGTAAATATGAAAAATTATTTGATAGTAAACCTGGTTTAACCAAAGGCTATGAGCATAAGCTCAAGGTTGACGAAACGCAACATTTTAAAGTTAAAAATTATCCTGTCCCCAATAAATACAGAGAACATGTCAAATTAGAGATTAAAGAAATGTTAAAGAATAAAATCATAGAAAGAACAGAATCAACGTTTATAAATCCTATAGTAGTAGTAGTAAAGAAAAATACAGGTAATCAAATGGAAACAAAATTACGTTTATGTCTTGACGCTAGGGGCCTTAACTCAAGGACCTCCCCTAATTTTGAAGTTCCGCAGAGTATAGAGACCTTATTAACAAGGTGTACAGATGCAAAGTGGTTTACGAAAATAGATTTGAAAAGTTCTTTTTGGCTGGTACCATTACATAAGGACTCAAGGAAGTATTGTTCCTTTATGTTTAATTCGTTAGTATATTCATATAGAGTTGTTCCATTTGGTCTGTCAACGGCTACAGCGGCCTTGGTCAGAGCAATGCAACAAATTTTAGATCCACACGAGGAGTACGTTTCTCATTATGTGGATGACATACTGATATTTAATAAGGATTTAGAAAGTCACAAAGAATCAGTAGATAAGGTTTTAAATACGTTGACAGAAAACGATTTAAAGATTAACATTGAAAAATGTGAATTTTATAAGAATAAAATAAATTATTTAGGATATGTAATCGATGGCAAAACAATAACTAAAGAGAAAGAAAAATTAGAAGCAATAAGAAAATATCCCAGACCGAAAAATATAAAAATGCTTAGAGGATTCTTGGGAATGATAAATTATTATAAACATTTCATTCCAAGAATATCCGATCAAACTTATATGCTTTTTAGAATGATTAAGAAAGGAGTCAAGTTTAAAAAGACTCATGAAAGAAATAAAATTGAAAAGGATGAAAGGAAATATTATTCCTTCATGCTGACATTACTTGTAATAATCAAGAAAGGAGTGAAATTTAAATATATAATATGCAAGAACACACAATGATTAATATATGTGTTGTTCATACATCAATATTTTGTATTATCAATGATTCATAACACAATATTAATCAAGGGAATATGCCGTGGTCTCTTGCATATTAATAAGATAATAGTAATAATATTCAGACTTAATTTAAGTATATAAAATATAAAAGAAAAAATAATAATAAGTTTATTGTAGTTAAAGGAATTTTAACATGAGTATATTGGGTTGCATACACTTTTATGCAGACATAAAAATTGAATTTATATTTACAATTTAAATAAGTACTAAAATAAAAGACGAGATAGAATTTAAGATGTATATATATTTCTTTTATAGAAAAGAGAAACAAGATGTATGGTTTGTGTACAATGAAAAACAACCTGACTTTATAAAATGTGTGAGAATTGCACTGAACATTTTAAATAATGAAAAATTCAATATGCACGAGAGAAAAATAATTGAATAATTATGTAAACTTGAGAACGTGCATAAGGTAATAAAAATTTATTAAATAAATCATACAAAAAGAATAAATATTTACCTTAACTTATGACTAGATAAGTAAATAAAAAAAGGATATAAATAAAAATATTCTGAGACATCAGTAGTAGTGTTTTTTTATAAAGGATAGCTGGTAATAATAGAATACATTCAGGAATTTGTATATGTAATATCATGTTTCATAAACAGTAGAGAGGTTCTTGTACGGTTTTCGATAACCTACAAAATAAAAAGAAAATATAATGTAAACTTGGTTTGTAGTTTATTACAGATAGACATATCACCGTTGGAGAAGTCTTGGATAGAAGGAGGCTACGAAGGGGCAAACCAAGTGGACCATGGTGGTGCAAGTAATCTTATTAAAAGGATACCTGTTGTTTGCAATGTTTTTCCAATATTGCCGAAAGCTGGAAAAAGAACAAAAATAAGAATTGTACTAGCCAATGGAAAGAGGAAATATGTGAAAAATAGTAAAGAAGGTAATAAATTTATAGACAAATATAAAGAAGAGTTATATTAAAACAAGTATACCTACGTTGGAGAAACGCTGTACAATTTATAGGAAGTTTTTAAGTTGTAAACAGACAATTCTTGGGGTGTTGACCTTTTGCGGTGAAGAACTGTCAAAAAGACAACAAGTGCGTGTGTGTGTGTGTTCAAAACATTACGGCAACTTGAAAGCCAGGAGCACTGAAGATGCAGGGTGACAACTTAAATGGTAGTTTCTGAAGATGGCGTTGAAAACGGTCACATGTCTTTCCCGGAAATATAAATTGAAGACAAGGATCGACACGATTCATTCATTAACAAGCATTGATTCATTAACAAGCATTCATTGACTTTCATTCGTTAACATACATTCATTAACATTCATTTATTATACACAGTTTAGCTGGTTATATAAATCGTAGGGTTAGATACACCACGATTCATATTGATTTCTTTTGTATTAGCGTGTTAATTTTATTTTCATTCACGTTTCACTTATTTTATTTTCTTTGTTTAATTGTTTTTGTGTAATTTTGTAAAAATAATGGAGATGCAAATGACCGAATTTGAAAAGTTTTTCAATGATTCAAAGTAAGTTAGAGGCAAAGACTTATCAATGTGGCTATACGAGTATTGAAATATATCGTGCGAACGTATATTCAGTATAATGTTATGCAACAGGGATAATAAATATTTTCCTGAGATAGTAATAAGCATTCTTTAATTTCAAGTTTAAAAGAGATGAAATAATTAATGGTGTTGAGTGTTAAGAGGATATAGCGTGCAAATGTATATTTTCTGGCACAGTATTTGGCATCATTAATAGTTGCAATAAAATTTTGATTATGAATTAATGATTTGAGATTAGATTTTTTGAAATAAGGAAAATGTTTCTGGGTAGCGGACTCTGAAATGCTAGCTATAACGCGTGCGAATGGTTATAGATAGTAATCAGATTCAAGCTTTTCTCCAAACATTGACCATAAAAAAATAAACAATGTACAAAAGTTAATTGGATTTATTTGTTGATAAACAGGAAAATATTTTTAGAATTCTATTTAATAAAGTATAAGAAAATATATTCGTATCATAAAGAAATGTTACAACCTAGAACAAGGTACAAACATTTTCTTATAATTATGTTTCTTTTTAAATAAATATAGTGAATACAGTATAGCGATGCTATATTTATTTTTATGTAATAAATATTAAATAAATTCGACAATTATGTGTTATATGATTTCTGGTTTTTCATTTTAAATAAGCTATAACCTTATCCCAATCTTAAATAAAAACAAGAGATTAGACGAGAGGGAAGAAATTCAGATACACTGAAGAATTCATGAATACTTATAAAGTACGTGCTGTTAAGATAAATAAAATACACATCAGGATAATAAAAATTATCATCATTTTAATTATTTATGTTGCTGAAACAGCACACAACATAATTTATTTGGCAAGGCCTAATGTATGGCAATAATACTATTATCATATTCAAATAATTATGTTGCCACAGCAATATGTTCGAAGTTGCTCTGTAGGTGTTTATAAACCCAAATAATATTTGACCACTGATAAAATCAGAGATAACTAATACGTAAATTACAAAACAGTTATCGACAAGAAAGCAAAAAAAGATGCCATACGATAGTAATGATTTGCAAAACATTAAATTAAATAAAGTTCAATAATATAGGGAATAAATACAAAATTAGTAAGTATGTTGATTTTTATACATTATTCATCAGTTCAAAGATGTGTAATTGTTTTTTTATTGTTGTGTTTGCACAGTAATTTTAACTAAAATTAAAAGTATACAGAATAATAGTGACAAACGAAGAGTATAGATAAATGTAATTATAATTTGTAAGTAGAGTTATATTTGAAATGTAAATTGTCCTTTTCTTAAAAGAAAATTAGATTGTCAGATGAAGCCATAAACAAATGTCGAAACGTCACAAAAAGAAATGTAGTTTTATTGATAATTTATCAGCCGCTATTCCAAAGAAAAATACTTCTTATTATAATAAGAAAGAGTGTAATATTGGATAAATTCCGCTGTAATGCAACCGTAGACACGTGTTTCAGACTTGTTGGTCATCGTCAGTACGGTACAGCCAAGGAATAGGGTGAGATATTCTTGGAGATAGAAGCAATAACGAAAAATCATCAGGATTACAGACAGCCATTTGCAGCTTCTGTCAGAAGATTCCCAGATTTAAGAACAAGAGCCGACATCGCCGCGGTTATCCTGTTAACATCGCCGTGGTTAACCTGTTAACCCGCGTGCCTTGCCTAACCCAGAAAAAAATGTTCGTAAGAGAAAATTTGTTGGTCATCGTCAGGACACTGTAGCTATTGCTTCTATCACCAAGGATATGCGACCCTAATCCTTGGCTACACCTTACCTACTGCAGGAAATTCTCTTAATGTTCCACTACCTATCCGTCTGCTCATATATATATCCGATAGGGGCGTAGCCTACTTTAATGAGAATGAAAAGAAATATCTTCCTTATACCAGCATATGGGTAAAACATCATACCTATACATATACTGAAACATACTCGCATGCAGATTCTCATTGTTCATTATTGTTGTATTTTTTTTATAGTAATAGACCATATAAAATATGGAGTAAGAAAAAGAAAATTAAATAAATAAGACGTTGAAACACAAATAAAACAAAACCGCTATAAAAATACTAACTTAGTCACGTGCTATATAAATATTATTAATTTTTATAGATACACTTCCTAAAGACACAGAATATATCTACTACAATACCTAAGAGAATAAAAATTCAATGATTACAGAATGTAAATATTCTCTTATAATTGAATATTTATTCGTGGTAATATGAAACAGTGGACTATTTTTTTTCATATACGTATGAATAAATGCAAGGTACCTATAAAGTTCTTTTTCAAAAAGGTCTTAAAGTGTGTCTTAAACAAAATAAAACGTCATATCATTTTTTTCTTTTCTTGTCTTCGTTTCTTAATATAGAAGACAATTTTTTTTTAATTAGTAGAGCGTTTGAAACTCTAGCTCTCTATGAAGCCACTTTTTTTCAATAATGAAACTCCCTTATATATTTGATATAAAATATATTAATATTAGGCATCCCTCATTACATTTCACTTAAGAGTTATAGTTGTTTTCCCCCCCATTCACTTTCTAAGAGTTTTTCTGGAGGGCGGCTACTCCCCCATTTGTAGCCGCTCTCCAGATAAACTGTTAGAAGGTGAATGGGAAGAAAACAACTTTGTCAGAATAATATAACTCTTCTTCCATTTTTCTTCCAACCGTTTCCCAGGATTTATGCGTTGCTTCCTTAACAGCTTTCTTCACTATGTTGTTCTATTCTTTGTGTTCGATATATGGTTCATGTGTTCCTTCTTTAAGATACATTTTCCATCTGCGTTTCTTTTCTTTAATTTGCTCTTTTATTTCATAGGTCCACCAAGCAGTTTGCTGCCTATTTCTATTTACTTTCGCATAACCGCATGTTGACTTAGCCGCTTCAATCAATGTTGTTTTAAATTTCACCCACATTTATTCTACATTTATTTTATCTGTTTGTATGCCATCCAACTCTTCTTTGGAAATTTGAAGCTGTTTCTTTATTGTTTAATCATTGAACTCTAACTGATTCTCTTAATGGTATTGTTGTCTTCCTGGGCTCTGTTTTTTTTCTGTTTGAATGTAGGTGTCCAATGTTCGTTTTCACCTTTACTAAGTAGTGATCGCTATTAATTTCTGGGCCTCTACTTACTTTAACGTATTTGATATCCTTTCTATGAGATCTGTCTAATAGTGCGTACTCTATTATGAACTTCTCTCCTCTTCTTCATAACACGCGTGTATTTATGTATTCCTTTATGTTCGAAGAAAGTATTCATTACTAGGAAGTGGTTTTGGGTACAGAAGTTCTATGATTCTGTTCCCATTGTAATTTCTAACTGTTTCGCCATGGGTTCCAATTTCCTCCTGTTTCGTTAATTCTTCTTCCTACCCTTTCATTTAGATCCCCCAATATAATTGTTCTTCCTTTTATGTCTTTTATTGTCTGCGTAACTTCTTCCCAAAATTTGTCTTATATTGGTTCGTTCATTTTCGTCTGGCCCATATAATACTATTATGTTGGTTTTTCCTTTTCCTCCGATCTCCATTGTAATCTTTAGTATTCTTTCTGATATAAACTCTTATTTTTAGACATACTTTATAATTGCCCTATGTATTATGCATCCCACTCCTGCTTGTGCTATATCCTCAGGCGTTACACCACTTAATATCATCAAGTAACCGTTATTTTGTTCTGCGCATTTACGTTCTTGCTTTTTGGTCTCGGTTATGGCTAGTATCTTCATGCCAGTGCTTTCAAATTCATCTATCAGTTCTTCTTCTTCTTTGTCATTAAGGCCTCTGATATTCCATGTTCCTAAGGTAAAGCCTATCTCTCTGCACACCGTATTACGTTTCTGCGTGTTTAGTTTTCTTTCTTCCTGATTCATTGCCGAAATTGTCATCGTGTTTCCGTTTCTATTTGTTTTGCTTAGTTTTCTGTTTAAGATATTTCTCTTTCTGCTATTTCTAGCCCTTTTGCCTCTTTGCACCACAGATGGTGCGTATCTATTTAGATTAGAATTAATTTCCAAATCCAGTCCAAACAATTTCAAAAAAATAATAGTTCGAAAACGGTCAATACAAGATGCAGACAGACCGCTTAAAATATATTTATGAAATTTGGACTTGCATTTTCCTCATACATATATTTGTCCAAAATCCAGAAACAATTAGATTTGTGATGTCGTTGTGTATGCGAGGCATGAAGGTCAAATTTTTAAAATATCTGGAAAAGAGTGCTTGATTTATTCTTCTTTATAACTCATTTTTCTCTAACTAATGGAAATACTTAACCTATTACAAGCTCAAATACTAAAAGTCTTCTATAATAACTCATTGACGCTTTAATTTTGCTTAAATAATCTCCCAAAAACTAACTCAAATCATAATCTATCTAAAATTAAGTTCATTAACGCTTGGAATAGCCTAAAGACTAAAATTATATTTCATTTCATGCCCAACCTATTTGTTGAATTTTAAATACATTTGAATGTTTTGTTTTTAATTTTACCTTATATTCACCAACGTGAATTAAATTTTATCCTGTAATTTAGGAAAATTCAAAAGACTAGTAAATTTTAGGTCTTATACACAAAATTGATGTAATTATGTAAATATATACAAGTGTTTTATTTAAAATGCACGTAAGTTTAATAAGTTTACCTCTCTTTTCGAGCATCTTGTGTAGTTGAAAATAATTTTAGATTGGACATGTTTGCATCTGTTGTGATAAAAGAAAACTTAATCTTTTATTACAGTTTTCCATGTATTTGTTTGATATGAATCACTCAATATATGTATATTATACATGTTATATTACTACTGGAATGTAAACATGAAACGTGATGCAGAGAATAATAAATAAGTCTAAAGTGTAAATATTTCAATATTAATAGTCGCTAAATCCAAATAAACAAAACATACATATCTACATTTTGTCAAAATATTAATTACTTCTTTCATTTGCAGTGTACCAAGTTTACCAACGGATTAGCAGTCGGATCTTTATGCAATTCACTATGTGCTAGCAAAGATATACAGGCAATCACATGTCACTCCTTCAAGTCTACAAAAGATGCAGTATTCAGTGCAGAATGGCATGATACTAAGCTTGTCTTTAAGTCTGCTACGAGCTATGTCAATTCATTACATTGGTACGATAATGGAAAATTGAAATACCCTAGTGAAAGGGACTTTGAATTTACAGTTAAAGCTATTGTAATGAATAAAATGAATATAAACGTAACACATAATATAGCACAAAGACTTGCAAGAATAAAACCTAGTTACGAACAAATTAATACCTTAAACCGGTACAAAGAAATGGATAGCTTATGGGTTCTTCTTCAAGATAACGAATATTTATTGTCTGCATTATATGGAGAAAAAGATGTATTTCCTCAATTGTTAGGTTCATGTGGTTCTTACTTTGCTGTTGAGTACATACAGCCAATCAAAAGTTCTACTATGACATTCCTAGGAATGAATGATGATCGAAAAGAATGGGGTAGACGTATAAAAGTTGCAATATTAATTGTGGAACTTTTAGAAGAACTAGATACAAGTTTTCACGAACCCTATCACTTATGCGACATTAAACTAGAACATTTTGGTTTGACTAAAGAAGAAAATAAAGTGAAGTTCCTAGATTTAGTAAGTGTATACTCAAGATCAATTATAGGAAAAATCATAGAGCAAATTGGGGTGTGTACAAAAGATGAGGATTGCGAATATTTAGATTGCCGTGGCAAGTGTGACATGACAATAAGAAAATGCGGTTCATCTGTTACTAACAATAATTTTCAAATTGTTTGTGAAAAAATATTTCTTGGGTGGCGAATGTCAAATACTATTTTAATTCCTGGATTACTAATGTGGCAACATACTCCTTCAAATTTAGCTACGATTCTTAGGCAATGTGCAAATCCAGGTACAGAATCTGGAAAACCAAGAACTACGCCGAGTAAATATCTGAGAAAACTACTATACAGTATACTTATTGAAATGGATCACTCTGTAAATGAAAACATCCTTTTTAAATAAATTCTAAATAAAAATGTTTCCAATGAAAATATCCAACCAGCATTTATCAGTTTTACTTAAACTTGACAACCGAAAACTATGTAAACCCCGCCACGAAAGAGAATTTTGAAAGATTATTTTCCGCTTTAATTATAATTAAAGTCACTCATTAATAATTATTAATGAGTGACCTCATTATTAATCGGGCACCCAAATAACTTTCGAACACGTCTAAATGTATGTGAACAGATTTCAAATCTGTGGATAGTCAAATCGAATAAAATCTATTCGCGCGCAAAATATCACCTCTCACGTTCTCATAGCAGATAAAATTCAACAATTCTTCTCATCTGCCGGCGTAGAAATGGGAGAACAAGACCATAAAAATACTTCCCACACAGGCTGCAAAAAAAAGATTAACTAGATGGTCAAAAACTGGCTGCTTTCACTTACCGTTGTAAGTAATGTACCACAAACATGTATATACCTAGCTGTTTAAATGGGTCATTCAAATAGCTAACATTTTCATTACCTATCTATTAAAAGACTACCTATGGTGCGATATAGTAAATTTTAAATGTCCGAGAAGTCATATTAAACAATCACTGATTATTGAATAAACAATATAAATTCGCAAGACTGATTATTATTTTATATTATCTATATACGTAAATATAATTTACATAAATCAGATTAATTATTAATACATTAATATTGATTTTGAGTATTTCTGCTTAATACTATATAGAATGTGTAAGTATGTTATGTTACAAGAATAACAGTATACAAACTTTTATCAATTTATTCATAGTACGCACATAATGAGTGAATTTCATAAACACAAAGAACGAGGATTAAGGATCGAAGTTTTTTTTTAATACAGGGACTTTATTATAATCCTTCTGTTTCTTTTAAGAAATTTAAATATTACTGCTGGTATATATCACTTCATGATAAAAAAAAAAGATTGCGTCCTTAAGGGTGCGTTTCAATCTTGCAAAATCCATTTCGGTTCGAATCTAAGATTTTCCTTTATCTGAAGTACTACCAGTAATAATTGAATGGCGCCACGATATCAGTTCTAAACTAATTCTAAAGAAAATAACAATATCCTTTAAAAATTTCAAGGTTTTTAGCTGCTTTCCTAATTTGTACCGCTACATATGCAGATGTGTATATTTGGTCTGTGCGAGCTTTCTTTGCAATTGAATTAGGGAGAAAGACGCGCGAATTTTAAGCATTAATTTGAATTTATTTGTAAATTGAAAAAATTAATATATATATAGTTTGATATATCCTCAATAAAATGTTGATTGCATTATGTTAATATACTCACTGCATAATTTAAATTAAATTACTTTGTATGCATTTACAATAAGTTATATTTATTTTATTTATAAATTTAGTTATGCTTTAACATATTCTTAAATGCTGAATGTAACTGATACTCATCCATTCGACTTTCTTATTTCATACAAAACTATACAATAATTAAAGAGCAGTATTACTTGATACGTTTGTAATCTTACAGGCTACTGCTACTCCAGCTGTGCGTTATCATATCTTTGTTGATCATGTCTAATAATAATAATAATATGCAAAACAGAAATATAGTCATATTGTCTTCATAACGTACCCCATTAGTTCGGCATTCTAATAAATATGTTTTACTCGCCAAAAATATGGGTAAAGTTAGTATTTGCAAATCACAAATGTCAGTTCATTTGATTAATATAGTCTGAATTTTGAGTGTTTCCATGTTTTTGTTTTATTTCTATTTTGAATTTTGGCTCCTGGACAGTTTTTAGAACGGATTTTTTTTTTAAGTTTGAACAAAAGAAATTCTACATATTTTAAGGCAAATTTGGTCATAGGTACGTTGTAAGCGCAATGAGATTACCAATGACAAGCAATTAGTAAACACTATGTCTGTCATTATTTTGTCTTTTAATCATACTATTAGTTGATATTATATCTTTTCAATTTAAATATCGCGCCAAAACGGGACTATTTTTAACAGACTCTATTTGTTCCTGCGTAAGGGCGGAAATATAAGTATGCGATATCTGCCATATTGCATAACATAACCGAGCCATAGCCTGTAAACATTCTCTTGCACTTTTGTTTTGGTTTATTATATTTTATTGTGATATTAAACTCTATCTGTACGTTTAAGTGCGTCACGAACATTAGATAAGGCGCTTCCAACCAAACCGTGAAATTCACCACCCAAACAACGTCAAGTATTGATACAATAAAGACGATAATAACAGTTTTAAATATGTACAAAATTTTAACTCTACAAACATCAAAAATGAAAAGAACAGCAATTGTAGTAAAAATCTTCAAACAATTAAGTAAGGTATTACTTTAATGTTAATATATTATAAATAATGAGTCTATTATAAGATTATTGTTATTATTAAAACTAAAAAACCGACGAACTGAATACCTATGTAAAAATACTATATGGGACATGGTGTGCAGTTTCTATTTAAAAAATGATTTCACTTTTAACGGCGTAGAAAATCCCAATTTAAACGATTTGCATAATTCATCTCATTAGTAAAAGGATAGGCATCAATTAAAGAACAGAAAACTTCATATTTTAAAATATTACAATTTGATTAAACTCACAAATTGAACTATGTAGTTACTTTTTATGGTTTTGTGGTGCCAACTGCTCATTGTCTATTACGTACTTTCTAGTAACTCGTAACATACAAAATTTTATAAATGAAACCGCACAAATTACTGTTAATTATAATTTTAATTTATAATGAATAATTAAAATATCATATATGCAATTAACGTCTAAATAATTTCAAGATATTAGCGCCATCTATACTATATGTGCTACTCTGTAATGCGACGCAAATGTAACAGATATCTGTAAATGTATGTAATGGCCTACAAAAATATTATAAATTTTATTTCATGCACCACTTAAAAAAATACACATACAGCTTGTGTAATGAAACACTCGATATTACCAGGTAAATATTGCAACGTCGTATTCTTTGGCCGTACTGGGAGCGCGACGAACGACAGGAGCGAGTCGAGATAACTACTATATTGCCAGTCGATGCTTCACCGTTAATGGTTGGTTCAGTCAGCTTTCTTTAGTCCTAACTTAGTATTAGTCTTAATTTAAGTATTAGTATTAGTTCCAAAAATGAAGGTATCGTTCATACAAAAATGAGTAAAAGTCCTACGCCTGCGCATTATATAACAATTCCGTATGCGGAGCCATGGCAACAAATACAAAACGATACATAACCTACAGAAACGTTTATTTCGTTCGGTGGCATTTGTTTAAAATAGGTAGGTAAAGCTTCAGTGATAAAAAAATAAAACTACTTTTAAAATCAAACATATTGCAACTATTGGCGGATGCCTGTGAGGATATAGTTGTCTTTGGTTTTTACAAATAATATTTTTTTTTTTATTTTAAACAAAGAACAACAATTTGATGTTTAAAAATATTTATTATGTGAGTGCAAAATCTACAACACTGCTTCAGGAGCAGCACCTATATTTATATAGCTCCATTGATAAGGTATGGAACCAGTGGACATGAAATATTCTGGCAGCATGTCTCTTCGCTCTCTGTCCACCCTCTTGGGATTGTTTGACCCCAAACGATGCACAGGCTCCAACGTAGAGGGATTTGCTGCAGATTCATCACATGTATTGGCACTAAATTCGTTAAATTCAGGGTTGTTTATTTCCTGGAGCCGTAGGAAATTGTGCAAAACAAGTGTTGCTTTAACAATGTTGTGACACATGTCCACACTAGCTATTATGCTAAAACAATATTTGGCATCACATGTGGCAAGTAGCACTATACTGAATCCTTGTTTATAGTTAAAATAGTCTCATCCAGAATGCTTTGGTGCTTGAATGGATACATGTTTACCATCAACTGCCCCGATACAGTTTGGCATATTCCACCACTCATGAAAATCTGTGGCAATCTTTTGAAATTGTTCCTTTCTTGGTTCAGGTAGAACAATTAGACATAATTTGTCCCATAAAACTGCTGTGGTTTCTTTTATAATATAATGCACAGTCGATTTGCCAACTCTATAAGACCAAGTAAGTTCTTGCATAGAACATCCTTGTGATAGATAACTAAAAAATTATACTTTGAAAATTTTTGTTTACTGTGCTATTAATCTACTTACTGTAAAGTAATAAGTCAATGAGCTGGAGAGAGTGGTTTCTTCGAAACGGTTTTTTTAACAGTTCCTCAAAAACATTCGGTGTCATTCTTGTATATTTAAAAAATTGTTTGAAATCTGCTTCAATGCTTTTCATATCTTTTATAAGAGTAGCAAAATGTCCATGAGTATCCCCATGTTTATTCATTGGGCTAATCTTAAAACCTCTCCTTCTTCTTTTTACTTCAGCTAGCACACAAGTGGAAGCAGTTAATAAACTGGTGGAACAATACAAAAGTAAGTCTGCTTGTTATTTCACCATTTTGAGAGGCAATTAATTTTATTCCCTTGAAATCTTCAAAATAAATACTTATATACCCTGCAAAGTACAAAAACATAGGTACTATCTTTTTTTCTAAATCTTTCTTCATAATAAAGTTTAAATGTAATGAAAAATTCTACTATCTACCAAACACAAAAGGGGGCAAAAGTAATTAAATTAATTAAAACCTAAAACAATCCAAGCTGAAGTACGTCGGAAAAAAAGACAAACAAAAGTGAAGTTGCTTTGCTTTATTTACGCAAGGCGCATGACAGTTCTTAATTTAGTCCTAAAAGTTGAATATTACGAACTTTCAAGGTCAGGATTCTTAAGACTAATACTATGTTGGGAAATTGTATGAATACGAACAATAATTACATATCACTGAACTTTTTAAGATTAATACTAATACTAAGTTAGGACTAAGGAAAGCTGACTGAACCAAGCATAAATGTAGCGAGAGCGGTGATACAGTCCGCGACGTTGCAATTCTGATGTATTTTAGACTTGCTATATCAAGTGTTGCATTACACAACCGGTATATTTAGCTACTGTTACTTTTTTTTATCTTCCAAATATAAATACGGAGTATAGTAGCTATATTAAATATAAATTTACAGTGTAATTTTTAAATGTAGCCATTTTTTCTAGTACTTGCAAAACCACTGACCATTTTATTTACGGCTTATATATTAACTTAATTTTAAAAAAATGAGCTTTTCAAATTATAGAATTTTTTATGAAAATTTATTCAAAATTCTATTATAAATACTTCTGTTCTCTTAATAAATTCTATAGAATGAGATATTCGAAAAAAAGTGCTTCTCGCTAAGAGTAAAAGTGTTACTTCCGGTTTGAATTTTGTAATTTCATGCATACAAAAGACATTGCAAATCCAGTTGTAAGTACTTTTGTACTCTTGATAAAGCATATAATTTACGCGTGTTTTGATTTTTAACGACAGTATAATTGGAAGTAAAAATGCTATTTTTTGGGTACATTTCTCTCCGCCAAAACCTTATCAAACGCAGCCTTAATACACACCTTAACTAGAACATCTTCTTCTTTTTCTTTTAGCTAGGGTCATCCCCTGTTTGCCTGGCCTGTTTCTGTTCAGCGGATGAGGAAAACCAACTTTGTCCCCATCTCTTGGGTGGTCGTCCTTGTTGTCTCTTTCCTTTTGGTCTCTCATGTTTGTATATATATGCAAGTCTGTTGGTTTACATTCTCTCCACATGGTTATTCCATTCCTTCTTCGCTTACTCCACTTTACCACATCCTGCACTCCGCATTCTTCTCTTATGGATCTGCTCGTCTGTCTATCTCGTAACGTGACATTATTTTTCTGAGAATCTTCATTTCTACCATTCGAATTTTTTGTTTAGTTTTCTCGGTATCTACTCTTGTCTCCATGGAGTATGTTAGTACTGGGCGAACCATAGCTTTGTATACTCGTACTTTTACTTTACTTAGTCAGGTATTTGTTCCGCCAGACCACTGTGTTTAGATACCCGGGTACTTGTTTCGTCTTCATTGCCTGTTGTTGAACCTCCGCCGCAGGTCTCTTTGACTCGTTACCTCGACACCAAGATACTTGAAGCTCATTACCTGTTGAACGACGGATCCGTCCATTTCTAGTTTACAACGAACTGGCTGCTTACATATTACCATGCACTCAGTTTTGTCTTTGGAGATGTTCATGTTATATTTTTGTCGGTAATGTTGAATTGATGCAAAAGCCTTTGTAAGGTATCATCGCTGTCTGCTAGGAGCACTGCATCATCGGCGTAGCATACTATGTTCACGTTGTGTCTTCCCATAAGGTAACCAACCATCTTTTCCCTTTATTGATTCTATCATACGGTCCACTATTAAATTGAATAAGAAGGGGCTCAACGAATCCCCTTGCCGTATGCCAATGTTTATTTTGATTGGTTCGGTAATTCCATCAGATGTTTTGATTCTAGTCGACGTGTTAGTGTTAATATTATTGACCAATTCCACAAGGGTTTGTGGTACGTCATATTCATGTAAAATTTTCAAGACGTCGTTTCTTCTCACACGGTCGAAAGCATTGCTGAAATCCACGAAACACATGAATAGCTGGTTGTTATATTCGATTGATTTTTCTACCAATTGGCGTATGATGAAAATGGCATCTGTTGTACTACGATTCTTTTTGAACCCCTGTTGCTCCTCTGATATTTGCATTATGTCTTGCAATAGCTGGTCTAATTATGGATGTAAACAACTTAAGGATTGTATTCAACAGAGTAATTCCGCGGTAATTGTCCTGTGTCTTCTTCTCCCCTTTTTTGTGTAACGGAATCGTGTAACTGTTTTTCCAGTCCGCCGGTACCTTTTTAGTGGCTAGCACGTGCGACAGCAGCTCGTGCAGAGCCTCTACCAAGCAATCGCCACCGTACTTAAGTAATTCATTATATATACCATCCGGACCCGGAAATGTTCGTGATTTTAGCTTTTTTATGGATTCTTGTATTATTTCTCTAGTTAGATATACCGGGGTCTTGTTATGATGTCTTTGTTCGATATTTTCCAAGCTGTCCTCTTGAATTTTATATAGCTGACTGAAATATTCATGCCATTGTTCAGTTTTAATAGCTGGTATTTGTATATGTTCTGCTACTTCCTTTTTTTGGTTTCGCAACGTCTACCAAATATTTCTTTGGGTTCCATATAAGTCATGCTCTAAGTCTTTAGTGTATTTTTCCCTATAACTTCTTTCTATTTTTCGGATAGCTTGGTTGTTGACGTTTCTTATCAATTTGGATTCTTCATATTTTTGCGCTGTTGGCTTCTTTTTATATTGAAGGAATGCGTGTTTCTTTTCTTGAGCCAGTGTTTTTATTCTTTTGTCAAACCAAAGAGTTCTGTTATTCCCAGTGCCGGAGATGATTGCTCTTTTCCCCAATGTCTCTTCAGCTGTTTTTAAAATCATATTTTTAATTTCGCTCCACTCGTCGTCAATTGGGTTATTTTTACTACCTTTTATATTTCTGAGCCTCTGTGCTAGCCACGTGGTATATAACTGTCTGGTGGTGGGATCGTCTATCTTTTCGATACAGATTTTTTCATATTTCACTTGCCTTGTTTTTTTGATTTTCATGTATAGTTTAATTTAACTAGAACATGGAGACTTAAAATTCTATTAAGTCACTAACACACGGCAGAAGAGCGTCTTCCTAAAGCACCGCCTAATTGCTTCTGAGACTAGGGTTTGGCACAATCGAATACTATTGATGACTGCAAATGTGGACAGAACTTTCTTTAAATTTCTTTCATATCAGAGTTTCATATCACAGTACATATAGGTATATTATACAGATATAATAATAAACTGTCTCTAGACACCTGCCGTCGGCGCTGGCATGTTTTATTGGACTTTTTAATTCTAAAATCTTCAACAATTGTATTTTGCATATTTGGACAATGATTATTTAACCACAAGATTCACTATTTTAAACAATTAACTACAATTATAACGCATGAAAAAGTTTTTCATCAAAGTGGATTATCGAATCTCTGAGTAAAAAAGGCCGGTAGTGCTCATAACAATTTGAGACAATTTTCCCCATAGGCTAAAATACTGATGGAACATTAAATCAACGAAAATTAATCGAACACTTAAGGGGCGGACTCCCTCAAAACCGCGTTTGGAAACAACTCTAGTTCCTACAAAAGTTGTTGTTTATTGTAAAAAAATACATGATGTTGTAGAGGAGAACTTAAGTTAAACGACTGTTGTTTCGAAAACGCGATTCCGGTAATTTTGCTCGATAGAAAAAAATAATGAAACAGGCACTGCAATTTTCGAAAAACAACTATTACTTGCAATTTAGCAAATATTGTAGTTTAAAAAAAATTGAGTACAATGGTTTCATAAATAAGTAAACGATAGTTGTTTTATTTTTTCATAAATTCAAATATTTAATTAGTAAATAAATAATTACGAAAATTGCTTATTATGCTATTTACTGCGCAGAAGCAGTGCCACATTACATTCCCCTCTGACCCGAATATCAGTTGAGATCACGGATGGTTGAGATCAAACGTTCGAGGAGTCATGTCTCTCGCTACGTTTTGTCACGCATACATTTCGCTATTATCTTTATACTTTGGAATGGGGAATAAAGTGAATCAATTCTCGGTATCAGTATGAAAAATAATAAAAATAAAATTAATTAACCTTTATTTTTATGATGCCCCCTTAATTTGAATAAATTTATTACATCTTGGAATGAACTTTTCAATACCCTATAAAAAATGAGGTGTGGCCACCAAACGACTTTCTTATACGTATGAGTGTTGCAAATTACACAATTTTTTGAATTTTTTTTATACAAAAATTATTCAAAATCCTATTCCAAGTACTTCTTCTATCTACCTATTATCTAAATAAATCTCTGTAGAATCCATGCGAGATATTAGCAAAAAACTGTTTTTTGATAAGAACCTACTTCCGGAATGAATTTCGATTTTTGATTTACAATTTTTTTCTTAAATTTACTTTTGAGTGTATTATAATTCTATTGAGATTTGTCTAAACTTGGTAGTAACCAGAAAGAGGTAAAATTTGATTTTTTTACTGAAGTAAATTACTTCTTCCGATTTATCGATTTCATTGAAAATCTAATCATATCTCAAGAAGAAAATTATACTCATAAATATAAAGTTTGGTATTGATAGCTTTAGCCGTATAGCCGCTATTATGGCGAAAGAAAGATAGAGAGAGAGACGCACAGACATTATTCAAAAACCACTTTTCCAGTCTCAGGGCACTTCAAAACATGGACACCTGCACAAATTTCGATGTCGAATATTTTCATCATCACAATACTACCTTATACTACGTATAAGAAACTAAAATATTTGATCGATATTCATTTGTTTACATTAATAATTACTTATACTCGTCCATGTATTCCCTTCTAATATATTTGACCTAGAATCAACATACAAGTAAGCATTTGCGTTCGTATTTGATAAAGCGAAGTGCACATTGATGCGAAAAGTAGATACTAACATAATGAAGGGTTGTATTTTTCTTACTTTTGTAGTACAAAAGTATATACGGTAGTTTGACATAGAAAATAAATGTCATATCTGTTAGCTTCATGTTGCTGGAATTGGTTATGTAAGAAAAATTTGATATCGCACTCTACAGAAACAGTAAGTTTGACTAACTTTACAAGCCGCTCAACATATTTCTTTCCAACCGTAATACCCAATTAAGAAAATAGCGCGCGCTGGATGTCCGCGTTATACTTTTTCCAGTTCCTTAGTCGGTGCGATGTCGACACATACTGACCAGTCCAGGGTTGCGATCGGATTTTTTTTTATTTCCCTAGATTTCTAGTCAAAATGTCCCTAGATTTCCCCGAAGTGTATAATATTGTTTTTTTGTTTCTACAAACACTATTAAAAACTCAATTTTTAACACATCATACTTCAATTAAAAATGAAATATCTTAACAAGTGTTAAAAGTAATTAACTTTTAACACTAGCGTTAAAAGTAAAGTGACAAGTCGTTTATCACAATGACGTTTTGATAAAGATATGACAGAGAACTCGAAATATTATTCAAACGATGTTGATTCAAGTGAATAGTGCCTACCTAATCGATGAAAGTTATCAGTTATATGAAACAAATACATCTTATTTGCTAAAAATGGAAAATACACGTAGGTATTTTGCTGAAGGATTATGAAACCGATAACGTGTATGAATTTGAAGTATCGTTGATTGAAAATAGTAGTACTTGTCTTATTTGAAGTGGATCATTGTCGTCGCCTTCCACAAATACAAAATTTTAGATAGGTATAATTATGTTTCTTAAATACCAGAATAATGTCTTCTACATCCAAGCTAGTAGCAATGGCTCTAACAGCACACTTAAGTGGCTTTATAACATTTACACCAGAGAGGAAATATTTGTATAACTTATAAAAAAAAAACAATAAAGCTGTAATTTTGAAGTATATGGTGATATAGGGAAATACCCGTGTTATTTAACAATGTTCCACGCAAGCAAACTCATATCTTTGCTGAGAAAAGAATACATAAAAACACACCTAAGTAAAGGTAAAATTTTATTTTGAAACAGCATACAAAATACAAAAACAAGTACATGAGAAAAGTTCATCAAAGTAGGTAATATAATGTGTTAGGTAAATTAAAAAATAATTTCTCTTTGAAGTTACCTAATACTAATTAAGTACATATTTTATTTACATCGAATAGTTTGTATTAGATTAATTATTATCGTTTTTTTGTATTATAGATGTTTCCATCAAACCGCTTCAACATGTCGGAGTGTATCTCAAAGTTGTGGCAATTGCTTGCTTTCATTAAATTTTTGGAATGTAGGATACCACTTAAAGTGGTTGTTGACAGTTTGTTTCTAATTTTTGTTTTGTTTAAATTGATTTGCGAAAAAATGCGTTCTACTGTTGCACTAGAATGGGGCAAACTCAACAAATTAAAAACAAAATTACATAAATTGGAACACATTGGAGAATTGTCACCAAATTTTAGAAGAGACACTTTGACCCAAAATACTACAATGTTTAAGTCCTTAAATTCTGAAAGATCGACATTTCTGAGGATTCGCCATTCTCTGTCGACTTCATTTAATTGATTGTGCGTTATAAGAGAGGGAAAATTAAGGGCTAAAGGTCCTATAGATAAGTGATTCCCAGAAATAACTTGCAATGGTGAAATAACAGATAACTCTTTCAGAATCATTGTTGTTTTATTTTTGTTGTCAAATCTTTTATATATTTGTGCGCAACCTTCGATGAAAAAATATAAACATCTTCTCCTGAAATCTAGTAGCTCCTGTTCGTTTAACCCATGCGATTTATTACTAATAGTTCCCATGACAAATGCACCTAAATAAATTTTCTCAATTTCAACAAAATAATAGGGATTTCTATATTCTACATTTTCTAATTGTGTTGTATCTAAATATTCTTTTTTGATATAGCAGTCTAAAATGGTTCTTAGAACAGATGTTACTTTATTGTATAACGTGTGAATTTTGATATCTTCAGACTGCATTTCAAGGTTTAAATTATTGAAAAAAGGTAACACGAAATCCAAAAAATGTAAATATAATTTAACACAAGGATTTCGAAGTCTATTCAAAATATTTTCACCCTGCAAATTTTTTTCTACTAAATGAGCATTGGTAAAGTATAAAACTAAAGCATTGTATTGTTCCAAAAATCGTTTTGTGACAGACAACAACGAAAGCCACCTCGTTTGCGACAGATACAGAATTTTATGAGGTTTGATGTTCAAAAATTCCTGAAATTCTGAAAATTCTGATTGCCTTTTGAAACTAAACTGCAAAAATGTATGTACTTCCCTGATAAGATCTTCAATCATCTGGGGTAACTTTTCGCAAGCATAATTTGCACATAGGTTAAATGAATGACATACACATTTCATAATAAATAAATCAGGAATATCATTTATTAATTTTGTTGATAGAGAATTATGAATCCCCATCATGGCACTTGCCCCATCAGAAGCAAAACCTATTAAATTAGTTTTGTAATTAATGTTATGTTGTAAAAAGTATTCAATAATTGTATTATAAAGGGCATCAGCAGTACCGCTTGGCATTTGCAATAAACCCAAGAATATATCATTTACTTTATATCCATCAAATACTCTAGCTACTAAAGCTAAATGCTTTATGGTTCCTTTATCGGTCGACTCATCTGCAATTAAAGAAAACTTTTTACAGTTTAATAATTCTATTGTTTTTTGAAAACTGTAGGATCCTATAACATTATTTACAATAGATGTGGCTTTCTTTCGACTACACGTAATTTTTTGTGCTATTTCAGAATCTGTGAATGATACTCTAATGACTTCTGATAAATGATCCAAAGTATTGAAAGCAATATTATGTTCTACAGCAAATGCAGCTATTCTGATTTCAGCATTTTTAATTTTCTTTTCTAAAACTATTTTTTGTGTAAACGAAGACATATCCGTTAAGGATTGTTGGGTATGAACTGACTTAACTAATTTATTATGCAATTTTCCTTGAGAATGTTTGATGATCTCAGATTTACCGCAAACAATGTCTTTATTGCAAACTTTACAATTGGCGAAGTTGGTTCCCTTTTTGCTTCTTTGCAGCCAACCTTTAAATTGGAGATCTTCCTCCCATTGGATATTATATTTTTGAGCGTACCTTTTGTTGTCTCTCTTTTTCCTCTTTTTAGAAACTTGACCTTCTGCTGATGAAGATGGTGAATCTGAATGGTCCTTGGACGTTGAAGGTCGTGGAGATGACATTTTGAAATTTTCTATTGTAAAGAGAAATAGAAGGGCAATGGTAAAATTTAAATCGTTTAAGACAGAGTTTGAGTTCAGCAGATTCGTGCTTTTAGTTTTTGTCTGTTTTTGAATAACAAATACATCACGAAATTCGAATTAAGGCCGTGGTTTAATTTAGCAGTTTCCTACTTTCAGTTTTCTGCTTTTTTTTATTTAATAGTTAACGACTTTGAAATAAAAATAATAAATCACGGCAGTCACATTAAGTTTTGCTATAGTATATTATGAATTCCATCTCGAATTTATATCTTTTTAGAATAATATAATGCAATAACTCAAATACCCACTGTCGGTAAATGACATGGTACGAGATATTATTTTAAAAATATATAAATTGAAGTTGATATTCTTCAGTATTAAACTATTACAAAACTTAATTCGATTCTCGCAATCTATTTTTTTATTCAAAAACATTAAATCAAAAAGAAAACTGAAAGTAGGCATCTCCTAAATTAAAACTCGGCCTTAAGTTTTGCAACCGCATGCATGTTTTTAAAATAATGCTGTTATGTTCATGCAGACGGTAGAAAAAAAATTAAGTCATCACGGTCACAAAAATATTTAATAATATGAGTAAGCTTGTGTGTATCACTGATCAATAAAAATAAAGTTTAGTGCATTTCGAAACTTCCAACAAAGGTGATTACGAATTATATTAACTACTTAGTCAAGAATTACCTGTTTTTTTTTTCAAACTGTCTGTATGAACTTGCGAACACTATATTTTCGATGTGCGTTTATAGCCTATTTTTAATATTTTACATCTTCGTTTCAATGACACCCACTACATTGAGAAAAATACAAAATATTTTTTTAGTATTGAAGGATTACAAAATTCATTTCGAATCTCGTTATCTATTTTTCATTCAAAAAAATTCATTAATAAATGAGAAACAACCGAACACTTTAAGTAAGAATCAGATAAACTAAACCTCGTTAATAAAACAAAAGTAATTTTGTATCTACATATACTTACATTAAATAGATATAACTAAGCTGTACAGATAAAACTAAACTTATTAGTGAATTAAAAAATTCATTCACATTTACTTCTCGAAAGCTTGAATTAAAATGTGAAAAATAAAAAACAGCACAAGCTGTTATAGTTATACTTCAGAGCAGGGACTTTTTCCAAGGGATTTACCTTATTTTATTATATTGTAGTAATTTGATCGATTTGCAAACGTGCTTAAAATTTAAAATCGGTAGAGCACCGGTTCGGAATGTGTATAGATGTTATCGCGTTATTAACCTTTGAATTTCCTACTAGCCATAAGATGGCGGACTACTATTTAAAAAAATATGTAATCAGTGGTTTAAGCACAGATAAGGGAGATTACAGATAGCCGATGTAATGGCTATTATTGGCAACACATTTTAGAGACGACCGCTAGGTTCTAGCGGTCGTCTCCAAAATGTGTTGCCAATAATAGCCATTACACCGGCTATCTGTAATCTCCCTTATCTGTGGTTTAAGTTTAAAACTTTTTAAAATGAATTGTGATACAATATAGGTAGCTTAAATACAGACGGTTGTATTAAATTTTCCCTAGATTTTGACCTATTTATATTAAAATTCCCTTTTTCCCTAAACGAACATAAAATTCCGTAGATCTAGGGAAATTTCCCTAAATATCGCAACCCTGCTGACCACGGTTGCCAGATGAAATTCTACAAGATCCCTAGAATTCAAACCAAAATCCCTCTAGAAATCCCTAGCTGTCACTGGCTGTCACTTTTTTGTCAATTTTTAAGTTTTGTGGTTATAGGATACGAAAAGCAAAAAGACAACAATAATGAAGTTATTTTAATTGAAAATATAAAGAAAAATGCAACAATACACGAACATTTTTATATAGCTATTGAACTTACATTAAAGATACATACATACATAACATTATTGGAATATAAAGATAATTGAATACAAAAATAAACTTCAATCATACATAGTTTTATCCATTTTTTTCAGCATTTGTTTTTCAATAGTGAAATTGTGGTGGTATTTCGTAATAGATGTTTAGTGTGCATAATTCCAGTTAGTGTTTCAGGTGAAAGTTTATTACGAATTTTCGTTTTATTCAAGTTGACCTAAGAGAAAACTCTTTCAACAGTTGCACTTGAATGTGGCAAACAGAAAAGATCAAAAACGAAATTGCACAATTTTGGAAACATTGGGGAATCATCTCCTGCTTTAAGTTGTTTTATACTTTGCCAAAAATCGTTAATATTTAACTCTGCCAAAATTAAATCTACATTTCTTAAGTGTCGCCATTCTAAGTCAATAGCATTTAAATCATGTTGTGAAATTAAATTTGGAAATTCAATTGCCAGATGAGCGATAGGGTCATGTTTTTTACTTATAACTTCAGATGGTGTAATTATCGATGTTTTTTGCAAAGTTTGTGTAAATTTACTTCTTGGATCAAACCGTTTAAAAATTTGATCACAGCCTTCTATAAAAAATTCTAAGCAACGTTTACGAAAGTTTAGTAGTTCTTCTGGAGTTAACCCATGTGTATTATTAGTTAGATATGCAGTAATTATGGCACCTAGATACAAGTTTTCTATTGGCAAAAAATTGTGAGGATTCTTATATTGAACATTTTCTAAAGGTGTTTTTTGTAGATAATCTCTTTTCAAAAAGCAGTCCAAAAGAGTTCGTAAAGTATTTTGAACATTTGTATGTAGAGTATGAATTTTAATTGACTCTGACTGCATTTCTATGTTTCATTTATTAAAAAATGGTAAAACGAAATCTAAAAAATGGTAATACAGTTTCACTGAAGGATATCTTAGCCTATTTAATATCGTTTCAGCTACAGATACTTTTTGATTTCAATGGATATCAGTGAAATATAGTATTAGTGCATTATATTGCTCTAATATTCTCTTAACAACTGAATGCAGTGATAGCCATCGAGTCTGAGACGGTTGTAACAACTTATGAGGTTTTACCTCTACAAAATTTTGAAATTGTGTAAATTCGGCTTGTCGCTTGAAACTATGCTGAAAATATGTGTAAATATCTCTAGCAACATTTTCGATTTCCCCTGGCAATTGATTACATGCATAGCTCGCACAAAGACTAAATGAATGGCAAGAACATTTCATTAGGAATAAATTGGGATTATTTTCTTTTAATCTAGTAGACAAGGAATTATGCACACCCATCATTTCACTAGCCCCATCTGAGGCAAAACCGATAAGATTTTTGTTATAATCAATATTACATTTTTGAAAAAAGTACTAATTGTAGTGTATAGCGCTTCTGCTGTACCATTTGGTACAGGTATTAAACCTAAAAATACGTCTTGTACAACATTGGCGTTATATAAACGAGCAACTAAAGTTACATTTTTTATTACTCCTTTATCTGTAGACTCATCTACGATGAGTGAAATTTTTTTAGTTTTTACACAATTACGGTTGCTTTAGTACGTTTGCTACTGTATTTTTTTGCAATTTCAGAATCAGTAAAAGAAGCTTTAATACATTCTGATAGATGGTCCATTACATTGAACGCTATATTATGTTCCGCTGCAAATGCAGCAAATCTAATTTCCGCACTTTTTATCTAATTTTCTAAATTTATATTTTTTTGAAAGTGTAACATTGAACTTAAGGTCGGTTGATATGGTAGAGATTTCGCTTTTACTTGATGCACTTTGAATTGTGAATGTTTTAATAATTCTGATTTTCCACATACCAAGTCCTTATTGCATGCATTACAGTGGGTCCTTTCTTACTTGGTTGAAGCCATCCCTTAAATGCTTCTTCATGTTCTCATTTTTCTTGATATTTTTGAGCGTAGAACTTTTTCCGTTTTTTTTCTTTGTGTAATTTCTGGCTTTCTTCGGAGGAAGATGGAGAGGTATGCTCCTTAGATGTAGACGGTTTATTTTTGTCCATTTTTATTATCGTCTGTAGAAAACTGACAGTGATAAACCTTAATAATTCCTATTATTTTTAAATCATAAAATTGTTATATGAACAATACGTATTATAAAAGTTTTTTCACAAATCTGAAAGTTTATTTAAAAACAAAATAAAAAATGAATCCATGAAAAAGTTACATTTGTATATTAAAATTAATGCACAAAACTTCTTATGATATTATCAAATAAATAAAAGTATTAATATGTACTTACTTATTCAAAGTTGCGTGGCGGAACACAAATTTTGTGCACTACAAATAGTCTTAACACTCTTAATCATGCATTGATTTTAATTATTAAATATTAAAATACTTAAATGAGAGACAAATAAATGTTTCACTTGTTGCTTTGTAATTTTTTATATTTTTACATTGCACTGAAAGTACCCAACGTTGGATAAGGTTGTAGTTGTAGTATGTTATAGTGATAAAAATTGCAGCTCGGGGCATATTTATAGCCTCGGGTCATCATGTGGTCTTTACTTTTTCGGAGATTTATTCTTTTACGGCAAAGTAATTTTCAGGGAATCCCCTTAATTTAATTTTTTAAATCGAAGTCCTGACTTTCCCAATATTTCTCGCGCTGTGTATTATCTACTTGATACTAGAGGGCGCTGCAAAAAAATCTGTAATCAGTACTTGAGTATGGAACAAATCAGTAAAATAATACTTTTTTATATTTACAAATAATCCAAAAATAACTAAAATAAATTTGTTTTGACAACTTGACCAAGAAATCCCTAGATTTTCACAAAATTTTGAAAAAAATCATTTTCCATTGCAAGCCTTTAAAAATCCCTAGATCTAGGGAGAAATCCCTAGACATGGCAACCGTGATACTGACTAGTGTCCAGCCCCGCTAGTGTCGTACGGATCAGTCAGATTATTCAAACATTGGTATTTTCGCTGAGGGATTCCGGCTCTTAAGATTCGATGTCATTGGATGGCTAGGGAGTAATCTATAAATAATAATGCTATCTCTAAAAGAAAATTTAAAACTTTAGATCCCCTTTCTCTGCTGACTCACTTATTACAGTCATGTGGTATGCGCAAGAGAGCAATTCCTTATCGGCATACCTATTTAATTCACGCATGGTCCTAGATACAATTATCCTAAACGTATTGAGGAATACGAGCATAAAATAGTAATGTATGTAGTAGGTACACTGTGTTATTAATAATGACATTAAGAAATTCCATACATGAAAGAGATTATAACGTAGTCATACTACGTCATCTTAAAATTTGTACCATTGGAAAGTCTCCTTCACCTAGGATATGTACAATTTGCTTTAAATTAAAGGACCTTGAAAAATGTTCCGTGTACCTATGTGATTAAATATATAGAACGAAACACCCACAACACCGACAACGAAACCTAAGATTTTATATGATCCTTCAAGGTATAAATTCAGAATCAAAGAAAGGTTCAAAACTCTAATTTCTTTTACTTACCAGAGAATTATTATTCACACTGTGGCCAATGGGAGAAGAATATTAAGAGAGGAAAACGCAATACACTTGTCAACATTGAAATTCAGTTTGAAGCAATTATGCATTATTGTAAATTTTAATATCATCAGTATATAATTGAGCAATTAAGATATGTTCTTTAATAAATAACTTAAACAAAAAAGGGCAAAAGTCAAATCTCTAGCAATAATTAAACTATTGCCTAAAAAATAACATTTAGAATCGTGTAATATTTTATTAGATCAAAAGATAATTAAAGAAACCAAAACAACCCAATTTATAATCTACAGTGTTAAATGCGCGTACGAGGTCAATATTAATATAATAACATGTCCTCTCACTTATTGCTGGAGTGTGTCAACGAGACCATGTATCAGCCCGCCATTTATTTAATACCTAAAATGAAACTTTGAAACTTGAACTATACGTATGAGTAATTGATGGGCTTACTGGGATGCACTCAGATTTTTATAGCCCTTCCGGTCTAATCGGAAGTGACGTTGTTCTGTTGCTTTGAATTTAGACTACTTTTGGAAAATGTTAGAATTTCTACTATCTATCTACAACGTGTTTCAAAAAGAACTTCATCTAGTTGCCCATAAATTTCACCTATAAATTATGACCTTCCGCATTCTTGAAGCGGTTGTAGATTAAATAGTCTAAGGTTATTAATAACAAGTACAATTGGATTATTAATTTATTTAATAAGATAACTTAAAAATGGGATATTTATCAAACAACTAGGGCTAATAACTTATTTGTAGAAATGTTAATTAATTGTAATTTATAAAAAGTGTTCAAAATGGTCACCATTCTGTTGAATGAATAATGCGATACGACGTTTTATGTTGTCAAAAATAGTTTGTAATACATTTGGTGTTATTTCATTACATGTAATTGTAATTGTATTCATTCATTTATATTATTAATTCTCGTCTTATACTTAGAAAAATCTAGCGGAGTAAGGTCTGGTGATCGCACTGGCCACACACCTCTGCTTATAACTCGATGAGGGAAGTAATGTTCTCGAAGCACTAAATTTTCACGAGTTTTATAGGCAGTAGCTCCATCTTGCTGGAGTAACCCCCATTGAATGCGCCCTGTTGCACTGGAGTTAAAAATGGTGTCAGTAACTGTTCTCGGTATCGTTGGCTATTAATGTTATTGTGAAAAAATATTGGTCCTACTATTCTACGACGAGATGCAGCTACCCATACTCCAACATTAACAGGATGTAAAGAAACTTCGATGAGATTGTTTGGATTGACCGGTAAACAATATTATGCTGTGTACGTAGCACAGTACGTAGTCTACCAGAACTTTTGCCTTTTAACACAGATTCTGTAGCCCGAAATTTTTCCACGACTAGGTGAATGTGATGAAGTATAGCGGAACCCCACAACTCTATTAGAAAACTGCAAGTGAAACTGTCGCTTACATTCCGCGTAGGAATATTGCCATTCTCCATTAAGAAATTGTGCACTTCGGAAATATGCTTCTATAATAAAAATACTTTCTTGCAATGTGTACATTATTTAGTAGTATTGTTTATTAAGTAAAAAACTTATTTGTCTGAAAAAATTATATTGCTAGTCCCAAAATGACAAATGTAAAAATGACATTAGACAAGTGGCTTATTACAACTTGCAAGTACAAGTTACTCAGTACCTACTAAGACGAAGTTCGTTTTGAAACACGTTGTACCACATTCTATAGAAAAATTAAATCTTGATTTCTGTTTACTGCCATTGACCGATCTAATTTTGTTTATTTTCTAGCTAAACAACGAATCATTAATATTTGATTATAATCAATATATCACTCCAATGTCTTTAGATACACAATATTCTTCATTATTCCATCTCATGCCAGTGTGTGTGTGTTTGACGCACCGACTCTGTATTTTCCTATAGAAATTCATGTAATTTCACATATGGTTAATTTTTTAATATTTTCCGCAGTGGCGGCTCGTGAGTTATGAAAGAGGGTGGGCACAAAAAAAACTGACCTATTTTTTGTACATAAAATCCATTCTCCTATTATTGATGATGGAAAAGACGTCTATGACTTTGTTGTCAAAATCCGGGATAGACCGGATGAACTTCTTTTCTATTGATAGGACCGCGTTCAGTCGATCTTCTGACATGGTGCTTCTCAGAAAAGTTTTAATGCGTTTGAGGGTGGAAAAACATCGTTTCACATTCTACTGTCGATATGGGCGTTGTACAAATAATATCCAACAGTTTGTATGTTTCCATCGAAACCCTTTTTAAGCTGTTGTTTGTTATGAACACTAAAATTGGCAAAACACCACCTACGTCACACATGTCATCGCGCCCAAAAATTGCTGAAATTTCACTTTTCAATTTTATACTGTCCAACATAGGATAAAATTTCACAGTTTCATCAAAATGTTTTTGTGGAAGTGAATAAGTTTTAAAATGTTGAGAATCAAATAATTTTGCTGCAAGTGAATAGTAATAGTAGATCGCCCCTCCATGAAGCCATGCTGATATTCCAAAATAAAATTCGATGCAAATTAGATATGGGAATAAACGCAGACCTCAAATACCTTAGCAAAATTTGGCAAGGTAGATATTGGTGTATAGTTATTGATGAGTGCCTTGGCCACCACCTTTCAAAACCGGACAAACTGGCGACAACTACAAAGATCAGAAAAAGTCGTTGTTTTAAGAGCCAAATTGAATAAGAATGTCAGAGGTTGCGTATATACCTCTACACAATCTCTTAGAAAAACTGGGAATTTGATCATGACCTGCAGTTAATTTATTAGGAAGTCGAAGGATAGAAGTAGATTAGCGGATTCTGGCACCACCAACCCCACCACTTCTCCACCTCCCACCACTCAATCCCCCCACTGCCCCACCACTAATTTTTAGTTCCGAACGCGGCCACCGTGCATTTACAGATAGCGCTGATGCCGGCGCGCTAATTTAAAATTGAAATAATATACAGGCTGTCTCAAAATCTTGAGCAATGTCGCTCGAGGTGCCTCTATTGGGTGAAGCCTAGGGGTCACAGGTTACAAGTGCGTAAACAAGATAAGCTTGCACGCGCGCTCGTAATGGCCTTGATAAGATAAGGCAATTTTTGGTCAAAACAAGACGTAATTTGCTGAGTGTGCACTTTTCGAATGCTTCGTTTATCAAACCGGTGCCCAGATGCCGCCGCTTACCTGACCAGGTGTAAAACTTAGCTGACCAGGTATCAAACTCACCTGTATAGGTAGCGGAAACCTGCCCAGGCCTGTCTTAGCTGCAGCAGGTGCCCAATTTATTTATGTGTCTATTATAAATACAATTTACTTTACTCTTCTACAGTTTTTTTTCAGGATTTATAGATGGCGTTGATGTCGGCTAGAAAAGTAAGATGGCGGCCAAAATGTAAAATTTAAATGCAGTATGATACTTTGTGACGTATATACAGTGCGTTTCAAAGTTAGAAAAGTAAGATGGCGGTCAAAATGTAAAATTTAAATACATATACAGTATGATACTATGTGACGTATCAACCATATAGGGCGTTTCAAAAGTAAGGATTTAGAAAAGTAAGATGGCAGTCAACATTATAAAATAAATTAATATACAGTATGGTACTTGTAGTAATAACAAAAAATCATAAAAAGTTTCTAGAAAAATAATATATTCCGTGTATACAGGGCGTTTCAGAGTTAGAAAAGTAAGATGGCCGTCAAAATTATAAAATAAATTAATATACAGTATGGTACTTGTAGTAGTAAGAAAAAATCATAAGAAGTTTCTAGAAAAATAATATATTCCGTCTTTTTTTGTTTTTTAAAAATATCAAGGTGACACTAATATATTAAACAAACATTGATTGTTACTTTGTGGTTTTATGATTATCGGTGTGGGGCCAAGACATTAAAAACAGACGTTATCGGCTTATCTGCACATGTGTTTTTGAAGTATAAATAAAACTATAAAAAAATTATATTTTCATTCCATTCATTGATCTTATAGAGTGTCTAAGACTAGCCAGAGCAAATAATAAAACATCATGTTCATGTGCTATTCAAGATATCCGGAAGCAACAGACTCGAAGACGTCTGTTGTAAGATGTGCAAAAATGTTAATTGATTTGGAGTTTGAGAACGTGCTGGAGGGAAATCGAATTGAATCATATTTGTCAGATGAGGAACGTAATCTATGGAGTGTAAAATACAAGGAAGCCATCGAGGCATGTGGGTCATACTTAGATGAAAAAATATTAATTGAAACTCTGGTCAAATGTTTAATAAAATTAGAATTGATTTGTTACTTACACAAAGAACATTTATCGGAATTTATTTTAAAAAAATACAACTTTACACGAGAAAGAGGAGATTGAGAGGTGGAGGAAAAAATTAAAATGGTGGGGGTGAAAGATGTATAT
Source organism: Amphimallon solstitiale (assembly GCA_963170755.1). NCBI lineage: Eukaryota > Metazoa > Arthropoda > Insecta > Coleoptera > Scarabaeidae > Amphimallon > Amphimallon solstitiale. Next base: position 128,258,686 of record OY720675.1, on the reverse strand, counting down.
AATTAAGTGTGACAGAACAAAATCAGTTATTAATAGCTTGTATCACTAGTAATAAGTGTTTATTATGAATCTCTAGTAATAAGTGTTAATTATGAATCCATCATATCCTTTCAATTTAATGGATAAAATATACTACAACAAACGATAACATAATTTTACAGATATTTTGAAGAGAGAAAATGAAGAATTAATTCGTTATATACCTCTTTATATTTTACAAGAAAAAATGTATACTTCAGATCTCGAAAAAATTTGGTAGTTTTTACAACAAGAAAAGAAAATGCTGCTGGAAGATTATCGTACCTGTTATGAACATTATAATACAGAGGATATGGAAGAACACATTAATGGACCTCCATCAAGTAAACATAAATGTTATCAGTGTAGAAAACAAAAAACAAAACTGTTGAAATTTAATAAAAAAGAGAAGAAAAGACTGTTATTTTAGTACTAAGTTCATTGATTTCTTTTAATAATGTTAAGTTTAATGTAGTGTTCTTTTTCTCTATCTCATTGTGGTTTCAATGATATGTAAAAATAAACTAAGAATGAAAACTCTTTTGTGGTTTTATTCCCTTTATTAAGATAATAGAATAAAATAGCTAAACAGCTTTTTTGAACAGCTTCTGAAGTGCTTTGAACGGCTTTCGAACAGCTTTCAAACAGCTTTGAAGTGCTTCGAACAGCTTTGAACTGCGTCCCAAGTGGTGATATACAGCTCGGATAAGCTTTGAAACGGGTAATATACAACCTACAATCAGGTGTAAACGGCTGATACTGGTTTTGAAGAGCTCTGTATAATTTTCAAAAGCGATAATTGATGTTGTCTATACTACTTACACTTGATATCTATGAGAAAATATGAAGTAGAATCGATGGAATAAATTCGCAGAATAAACAGCATATATCACAACATCCAATATATGTATCTTCTGTCGGTTCTTCTTCCATTTGAACACATCTAACACGATCGAGTAACAATGCTTGCCTTTTACACATATTCACGTTTCAAATAATCATAGTAAAAATTATACATTAATAATTTGGAAAGTTCCAGCACGGTGAAGCCTATGTCGATAGGTTTATTATAAGCCACTCTAAGCTTCTCCATCTGGATTACAACAATGTTTTACGAATGTGACATATTCTACCACTAGTGCTATGCACGAGGAAGTTGAAATTGAACCAGACTTATGTGAGATTCGACGAATTACATCTTGTTTCGGCCAAAAATAGAAGCGGAGTCTATTATCTCATCAAGGTTAGAATGCAGCTTATCTTGTTTTCACACGCATGACCTTCTTACGTCATGGCAAGAGAGGCACGGGTTGGGTGAAATTTTGCAAAGTTTTAAAGGCCAAAATAAGTGTTTACTTTTAATTTCAATAATATTAAGTTAAAACATAGATTTGAACCGAAACAGGTACCATGTTCCGAACAGTTGTACCTGTTCAGACCCGAACAGTTATGGTTATGGTCTGAACAGATTTCAAACAAGTGTACCTGTTCAGACCAACAGCTTTGAACAGATATCAAACTGGTCTGCACAACTTTCAAACAGTGTACCTGTTTGAAAGCTGTTTAAAATCTCTCGAAAATAGTGTTATAATATCTATACATACTCATAAAATCAAGTTGTTACTAATAGGTTTACACTTATTATTCTATGAACCACCTTAGTCACCCAGCTATTCGCAATCTTGTTTTAAAAGCGTCTCAGCCAAGCAATATTTTTTTAATTAATACATATGTGTAAACAAAAGTTAGTGAATGTGCCTGTACAGAAAACAATGTGAAAATACTTTATAATTATTTATTTGTTTATAGAAAATATATTTTTATTATTATCATACGTTTTTATTTAAATACCCAATCCACAAACAACAAAATATCATTTGATGATAGTGAAGTGAAAGAGAATCATCATGTGTCATGTATTCATGTACTTGTTCTATATAATTCATATTGCATTATCGCTCAATGTTACTGACTATCTATATCAATTTGGATATTTAGACGTGTCTGAATCATCAATCGCAAACGTAGAGACCGGATTAATCAAATTTCAAGAATTCTACAATATAGAAATTGATGAAACTTTAAACAATGAAACTCTCGAGTTGCTTAGTAGACCTCGTTGTGGTATGGCTGACCATCAGCAAGACATTCAAGCTTATCTAAGTAAATGGAATAAAACTACCCTGTTTTGGTACTTTGCAAGGGTGGACCCATTAAAGATTGAAATTGCACAAAAAGCTTTTGATATATGGCAGAATTACACAAATTTAACTTTTACGTACTCTGTAAAAAATCCGGACATAATAATTTCGTTTTCTGAAACACAGCATATACACAAAAATAATCCAAGATGTATGAAGGGGGTCTGCAAGTATAATTTTGATGGAAGGGGAGGTGTTAAGGAAACTTCCTAGTTTGAAAGTACCGTAAATAAAACTCAAATTCAGTTCAAATACACATTTATTTAGTTCGGTGTGCGCCGAGAATTTCGGGGCCGCTCTTGCATCGAATATAAGATTACAACATATGTATATACATGTGCATCGCTCGAGAAGCTAATGGTCCCCTATATGTACGCACATGTCAGACACTGCCGTCCGTACGTACACATAGGAAGCCTTGCATCGCCTTCGGTGTACAGTCGTGTAACTCTGCCGGCAGACAATAAATTCGGCTGGTGAGACTGTATGTGCCCGAAGCGGGCTCCGCATCAGTATGCGTAATATTTATATGTAAAAAATACATTAAGTGACAATATATTTTAAAAGTTGAAAAATAAAACATACATTACAAAAATATGATAACACATAAAAATAAAGAAAGACATTCATATATACGAGTAAAACAAGAAACAATAATATGAAATAAAATAAAAGATGTTAAGTTCTTAACATAACCGCCCCCCTTGAAGGCATCGCCTTCAACAGAACGTAGCACTCGCGGGACTTAGTCCTCGTTCACTGGTAACACGCACAATTTCACACTTGGTCTTTGCACCGTACCATTTGAAGTCTGTACTGTTGCCGCACGCGTAATACCATCTCGTCCTGGATGGGTCTCCAAAACTCGGCCTAGGATCCACTGGCAAGGAGGAGTGTTGTCTTCTCGGATGATTACCAAGCGCCCAGGACGTAGTTGCTGCTCGGTGTTGACATTCCACTTGTTTCTTCTTTGCAGTTGATTCAGGTATTCTCTGTGCCATCGCTTCCAGAAATGTTCACGTATTTGTTGAACATATTGCCATCTTGATAAGGAATTTAATTTTGTATTCATCAAGCTAGGTTCCGGAATGGTAGCAGATATGGAACCAGTAAGAAAGTGGGAAGGTGTGAGAAAGGTTAAATCATTGGGATCATTTGAAATGGCTGTTATAGGACGAGAATTGAGTGTGGCTTCAATTTGGACTAATAGGGTGTACATTTCTTCGTAATTCAAGGAACTTTTACCAATTATGCGAGTGAGATGCATTTTTACAGATTTCACTGCTGCCTCCCATAGACCTCCAAAATGTGGCGACCTTGGTGGAATAAAATGCCATTTTATTTGATTATGGGCGAAGTAGGCCTGCAGCTCCTCCTGGTTATACTGGGAATTCAGTTGTTTGATCATCTTCTTTAATTCGGAATTTGTTCCCACAAATTGTGTTCCGTTATCGGAATATAGATTGGACACATTTCCTCTTCTTGAAATGAATCGCCTCAACGCAGCCATAAATGAATCGGTTGTTAGATTACCCACAAGTTCTAGATGTATTGCCTTGGTTGCGAAACATACGAAAACAGCACCGTAGGTCTTCGTTACATTATATTTTCTGCGGCTTCCTTCACGGATATAAAGTGGACCGAAGTAATCCACCCCTACATTTTGAAAGGCTCTGGCACATGTTACTCTGTCCGTGGGAAGATCGCCCATTAAGTAATCAATATTTGCTGGTTTAGCTCTGAAACAAGTTACACATTTTCCTATGACTCTTTTGACTAATTTTTTTATGGACAATGGCCAATATTTTGTCCGTACGGCAGCGATCGTTTGTTGTACGCCAGCGTGTAACTGCTTAATGTGCTCATTTTGAATTACTAATGTTGTGAATGGATGTTTCGCTGGTAATAGTATTTGATGCTTTTGAGAGTATGGAATGTTTGCTCGTTTTAAACGCCCACCGACTCTCAAAATACCCTCATTGTCCAGAAAAGGGCTTAAGCACAATAAATTGCTTTTGGTATTGACTCTACCTTGGCTTTGCAATTTATCATATTCTTTGGGAAATGAGTGCTTTTGTACTAATTTGACTAACACCGTTGTTGCTCTTTCCAGTTCTGAACATTTTAAATGGCCGGTATTTATTTCCATAGTAGAATTACTACATTTTGCCCGTACATTATTTTTAAATCTGAGGCAGTATGCCACTACTCTTGTTAATTTGTTTAAAGAAGAGTATTTAGTGAACAGATCACAGTTGTCTGTAATGACATTAACAGCAACAATATTTTTTATTTCTGGCAAAGTTTCAATAGTTGGCGGTTCAAAACCGGGCCATTCATTTGCATTTTGTTCTAGAAACGCAGGGCCATTCCACCAAAGATTTGTATTTTTCAATGTATAGAGAGAAGCGCCACGGGATATTAAATCCGCAGGATTTTGTGTACTCTCTATGTGGTGCCAGTTGGAGATATCAGATGTGTCTTGAATTTCACCTATTCTGTTAGCCACAAAAGTTTTGAACGTTCTAGCTGACTTTAACCATGATATGACGATCGTAGAGTCAGTCCAGTAAAATATTTTATTGAATTTAACTTGCATTATAGGAATTAATTTGTGGATCAGTTGAGCTAATAGAACAGCTCCACAGAGTTCTAATCGCGGCAGTGTTATCGTTTTAATTGGAGCAACCTTGGATTTAGAACACAACAATCCAGAAGATATTGTGCTAAAGTGAATATACAAGCTATTGTAAGTAACTCCACAATTAGCAAATCAATAATAAATTGTTATAATGTAAAAATGATATGATCAATAATTTAATCTCAGGGTAAGAATTTTATCATTTAGTACTATTATGATAATATTAAGATGCCTCGTGCTAATTCAGTACTCTTTATAATCTCTACTGTATATATTATTAATCAAATAGAACATGAGACTCAATATTTAAATTATTTGAATATAATACCTGCTGATGCTCTTAATCCGGTCCTGTATACTTCAGTAGTTTTCTCCTAGTCATATGATTACTTTAGTATTTTAATATTTATGAAATTGGTACTATGAGTTCAACTGTAATATCGATCTAAATAAATCATTTACTTTCTATAAACTTTACGTATAATATTTTTTAAAACTGCTAAGATTTCATGAAATAACAACTTTAATACATCTTTAATATTTCAATGAGTAAGTATATCGCCATCTATTCAACATATACTTAAATTAATTATGTTCTTTATTATTTTTCCATTAAGGAATGTGTCCATTCAAAGATATACATAACCTCGACGATCATAAGAAGAAGAAACACCAAATAAATCAATTCATATATTGAATTCTTTTAAAAAAAACATATACATATTTCCGAGACGATGTCATAAATCATTACATAAATCTCTATAAACGTGTCCAACTATGTATTAATGATTATTGAAGATGAGTTTTCTATAATAATAACAACGTAAGTATTCAAAAATGACAGTGATTGTTAATTTGTTTTATAAAATACTGGCTTTATAATATGAGTTAAATTTTTACTAAATAGGTATTTTTATGACTTTGTATGATAAAATAATAAATTTTTATAGTTACTTGATGTTAATTCAGATTAAATTAAGGTTTCAAATTTATTTCTTCTTAGAATCCCATAAATAATTAACGTAAAAAAAATATATATACGACCTTTTCCAGCTTGAATTATTATATTCTTCCTAATGTTATTACTGACACTTTGTAGTTACCCTGGACTCAAAAGAAAGATCTATCGATGTTCTGGAAAGACACTTTTCAACAAAAGAACTAGAACTTGCTTGGATATTTCCCGATGAACTCGAAATAGGCCTTCAACTTAGATGTCTCTTTACGGATATATTTGTGTAGTACTTCTGGTGCTCCGATTGGAATAATACGTCAAATACTCCTGGTGTTCTGCAAGATATTTACGTCAAATGCTCCTAGTGTTCTGGAAAATGTAAACGTCAAGTGCTCCTAGTGTTTTCTAATGTCCTTGGAATTTTCTAATGTCCCTGGTATCGTGAAGAATGTATATGCCCAGTACTTCTGATGGCTCAATGTATACGTCTAATGCCCCTGGAATTGTCTAATTTCCGTCTACTGCTCCTGGAGGATCAACACGTTTTATTCTTCTAGTACTCCTTCAAATTTGAGTTGGCAGTTTAATATCTTCATATAATTTAATTAATTTGAGTAAGTATTATATTCTTTACTCCTCGTAAATGATTTATATAATTTTCTATATTCTTTTAACACTGTTTATCTTCTGCTAAGTTAGAATAACATATTTTCAATAATAATTTACTCCAATATTGCTTCTATTTTAAACACTTTTGCTGAAATAAACTTTAGCGCGAAAATTGCGACTATCTTTCGCAAAAATCGAAAAAAAATTCCTTTTTATTTATTTTAAAATTACCTTAGTGATAATTCCCATTCTTTTTCAACCAATAAATTAATCACACATTAAAACCAAGCTCAATATAAATTATAGAAGTGTAATAAATTTTAAAATACCTTTCACAAGTCAATATTTCACTCATAATAAATTATTCCTCGAATTTAGTTAAGTTATCATGCTTCAATTACCAATTTAAGCTTTACTTCTTTATAGTAACAATTATCTGTCACATTGACAATTAACTGACACTTCCGATATACAATTTACGGCGGTATTTTTTATATCAATTCTTTGTTGAAAGTTTTCGTATTCTAAAAATCTTTTATCCTTTCCTCATCATTAATAACACTTGAACAAGTTTTTCACAATGCTAAATTACATTTCAAATTTACAATACTTATATAAAATCTTTCTTTACAGATTTTTGGTACATATGCATGGAAGAACAACTCCAATTGTAATAAATACTATTTCACCATGTAACTATAAAATTCTCCTTTAACTCAATAAACAAAATTCTTTCAAGATTACAACCAGTTCATTAATATTCGCAAATTTAACTATCTCTGTCATAATTAAAGAAAAACCGAATCTTGGATAAAACTCATCCTTAATAATTTAAAATAGGCAACTCCTATTACATCATAATGTAACATGAATATTTTATAATAGGCACTCTACCTACATCATTTGCCCCTTTAAGAAATTTAAATTACAATCCATTTGTTAATTTATATTTCTTAAATAATAAATTGTAATGTAAAACGATATAATCCGTCTATTATTCTTCATCCTAATAAATTTCAACTAAATATAAATTTTTTAGGTATCACGTTTGTAAAATACCAACATCATTAATATTTTTACATGTAACTTTAGTGTAAACTATGACACTATTCACAATTGTCAGAAAATATGTATATGTTCTATAACAAAACTTTTTATATATAAAATTTACTAATGTAATATGAAATACAATAATATGTTAAGCGAATATCCTTGTACAAATAATGACTTATTTACATTTGTTTTTAAATTTGCTCTATGTATATGTTTAATTTTTTTTTTTATAACGATATTAGTTATTTAAGGAAAATATCTATTTAGAATGTTGTATTAACGTTAGCAACTTAGTTAAACTTTACTACTCTTATAGAAAATATTTTTCCTCTTTTAAATTAATATCTCAGTTTTATTACACTTTTTTGTTGAATGTCATATAATTCAATATGTGTTTTCTTTGAATATACATTTTATGGCCTCTTAACATGCTTACTCAATTATTTATTTTATCCATATAATCTGTTCTTATTCGAACATAACTCATATTTACTTATTTAAACATCTCTTCCTCATCTTTTACTTTCAATTGGAAAGTTAATAACTTTATCTTCGTTTTATAGGCGAACGTTACCTTTATATTTATGTAGACATTTTGTCCAATATTTTATAATAATGTAGGGATTTTATTTACCCATTCTCATATATTTAACTCTATCATACCATAATATCATGGTTTATTTTATTTAAATTATTTATAGTAAGCATTTTTATTTTTTAACAAGTATCGTTTCTTCCTAAAAAGCCTTTTCCTTCATCTTAATAGTTTATAATAAAAAATACACCTATTGTTCATAAAATTCAACTTTACCGTGCAATAACTGTCGTATTATATCCTCAATTTGTTTCAAAAAGTGTTTATTAACTCATTTCTTAATAATATTTTCCTTCTTTATAATCAATTTCTCTGTTATTTTTTTTTATATAAAACATCAGGTATTTTAAATTTACTTTTCTTGAGCACACATTAACTTGTACAATCCACTTATTATACATTATTTAACTATTATGTACAAACATTTTACTTGGGAATAAGGGAATAATAATAAAAAAAAATTGTAATACAACTTCTAATATTTATAACAATCCTATAATTAAAATTTCACAAAACAAATCTGGATGGTATTTCATTTAAACTTCTTTTATACTATTGTAATAGGAATCTTAATTCATCTTATAGTTGATTTTCTTGTAACCCTATTTTATCAATAAATATGCCCCTACTTTAATATCTGGAAAGTTATGATATTTATGGAACCTTCTTTATTTGTAATAAATCTATCTATGTTTCCATAATATACTGTTCTGCCCCTATTTCATTATCAGGTGAACTTAATTTCCCTAACTTGGCTAACAATTGTGTTTATAACGAAAATATACAAGATCTATCTTTGTTCGTAAATAAAAATTTAATTTGTGAGAACAATGCATTACTAAATTTAGCCAATGTTGTAATACTAACGATAACGGTACTATATATGGTACTCTCGTCCTGTCTATTCTGACTATATGAGGATATCTATTATTTATTTAGAATGATTTATTTAGAAAGATAATTTTCCAAATGTGAGATCAATTAAAATACTAAGAACCACAAGTACAGTGATACCTTCAGAAGTTGATCTCCTATCTTCTGTCCTGACTATAATATAAAATCAAGGGTAATTACATAAAATATTTTATGTTCGAAAACAAAATTTTGAATTTAATGAGATCAAATAAATAGCTAAGATAAGCCGGTGTTGCTATTACCGTCGAGAGTTGATCTCTTTCTTTTTTATAAAAGAAAACTCTCGTCCTGACTATAATATACGATTTTAACTATGTTTCCTCTATATAATCATGTAACATGGATATGTGATACGTCCCTTTGAGATATCCAGTATTTTCATCTATTAGCTCATAGTTATTTAGTCCTATTTTACGATGTATAGTATATGGTCCGACATAAGGCCTTATTAGTTTAGCAATTATTTTATTTTTTCTGTCTGTTACTCGTAATGCTCGCACAATAACTTTATCCTTTATATTGTACGTTTTGTATTTACGTTGTTTCTCTTTTTTCTTTCTCTCCCATTTTTCTTTCCTCTTCAACAATTTTTGTTTTACTTGCTCATATTTAACTTCCAGATTATCAATATCGTCGTTTTGCCAGGGTCTTTGTGAAGGTTGTCCTGTAAAAATCGTGATTGGGCAAGAATCATGCACAGTGCTAGGTGTATTATTCATAACTAATTCAATTTGTTTAATATATTTTGCCCATTTATGATGACAATCCACTAACAAGATACGTAAATATTTAAGTACTTCTTTAATATATCTTTCTGAGGGATTCGATTGTGGATGACGTATTGAAATATGATAGGATTTAATATTCCTACTATCTAAATAATCATGATATCTCTGATTCATGAAATAAGTAGCATGATCTGACAAAATAGATCTTGGTGTACCGAATTCAGTTATATATTCTTGTAGCGCTTGTAGTACTGTTTCTGTATTACACTTTTGTGTTGGTATTAATTTAACATGTTTGGAAAAAATATCACACATTACTAAAATATTTCGGTATCTTTTTGTACTAGGTATTAGATTTGAAATAAAATCAATAGCAACCAATTGTAATCTATCCAAAGCTATTATACTTAAACTGATGTTTTGATTTGTAAAATTTTTCTCTTTTGCTAAAACGCATGTTTCACATTGTCTTAATACTCTTTTAATAATCTTCTCATCATTATAACAATAAAATGCCTCTCTGTAAATTAACCAGCACTTCCTAGCACCAATATGTATGTATAATACATGAATTCTGTTTTACAATTTCTATAGTATGTTCTTCATTAGTAATGTATACTTCAGTATCCCCAATTTTTTTAACAATAATCCCTTCATGAATTCTCATACCTTTGTAGGTACCCTCTTCTTGTAATTTTTGTCTTATTCTCTCAAATTCTGGTGATTCTTGAACCTCTCTTATACGTTGTAAAGAAAAAATTCCTTCTGATTCCAATCTTACCACATTAATTCGTACGTTAGTTGATTTTGTTTCTCCATGTTTTCTACTAAGCACATCCGCGGCAATAATTTCTTTTCCTGGTTTATACACGATCTCCATATCATATTGTTGAATCAACAGAGTCCATCTATATATACGATTATTAGTTAGCTTTGTTGTCATAATGTTAAGTAACGCCTTGTGATCCGACTCCAATATAAACTTCTTCCCTATCAAGTAGTAGCGTGATTTCGTCAAAGCAAAGATAACGGCAAGCATTTCGAGTTCTGATATACCATATCTTCTTTCACATGGTTTTAAAGTACGTGACGCGAAATAAATTGGAACTTCTATACCATCCTTTATTTGAACAAGTTCCGCAGCCACAGCTATACTTGATGCATCAGTTCTAACAATAAACTCCAAATTGAAATCAGGGTGATATAGTTTAAGATTTTCAACAAAATTCGATTTAAGTTGTAGAAAACATTCCTCACATTCTGGTGTCCACTTCCACTTTGTGCCTTTCTTTAGTAAATTCAATAACGTACTTGTTTTCTGACTATAATTCGATACAAATTTTCTATAGTAATTTAATAGACCAAGAAAACCTCTTAACATTTTAATTTTATTTGGTCGTGGATAATTTTGTATTTCTTCTAACCTTTGAGGATCTAACAAAATATTTTGTTGATTCACTACATACCCTAAATAATTGACCTCTTTTTGACAAAATTGACACTTAGATAAATTTAATTTCATACCATTTTCTTGTAACGTATTTATAATTATCTCAATATGATTAATATGAGATTCAATATCATCCGAAAATATTATAATATCATCCAAATAATGAAGAGCAAATTTCTCGTACTTATCTAGTATTATATGAAGAAATCTGATTAACCCAGCAGGGCTCCTCCGAATTCCGAAGGGGCAAACCTTAAAATTATACGTAATTCCATTTACATTAAACCCACAATATTTTCTCGAATTCTCATCCAACCTAATCAACCAAAAAGCATTCTTGAGATCAAACTTACTATACCATTTTTTATTACCACATTTAGTAAGCAATACATCTATATTCTGTGGCATTTCATGCTCAGGCATGATCCTTAGGTTAATTAAACGAGCGTCAATGCAAATGCGTAACGTGTTGTCCTTCTTCTTCACAAGCACCACAGGATTTATAAAATAAGTATTAGATCGTTCTATAATGTCTGCTTCCTCCAATTTTTGTAATTCCTTATTTACTCGATCTTGGAAAAAATATGGAATTGGATAATTTCTGCACGATAAAGGAGAATCATCATTTATTAATAATCTATGTTCGTAATCTTTAGCAAATACAACTTCATCATTTATCAATCTGATGTTATTTGCCAAAATTTCAATTAAGCTTTCTTCTATCCATGGTTCAGGTAAATTTTGTTTAAGTATAAATGTCGTTATATCCACCTTATTTCTGATTACCTTCACCTCTTGTTTTTCTTCAATTATTGCTGCTTTCCCATAATCATCATAACTTATTTCTCTAGGTAACTCTAACATTGCCTCTTCTAAATATTTTTGTGTATCATCATTCTCAGCTCTATCAGCTATTATTACATTATTCACTTCATGTTGAATATCAACCTTAAATTTCATATATGCGTTAATTTCATTTATATCTTCTAATTTATTTAAAACAATTTCATTACCTCCTATTTTAACCTTATTTTCAACAAAATCTAAATTCATTCCTAGTAATCTCATATTATCTATTCCTATAATACAATCATAGAACAGATTTGTTAAAATATAAAATTGCATAATATAAGTTTGTCCATTTAAAACTACATCGATGCACAATCTTTTATTAATACATCCCATTTTACTTCTATTTGCAGATATAATCTTTGTATTTTTAATCTTGATAATATTTTTTAAATAATCCGGTATGTTTACAACCATCTCTTCCTTAATAAGTGAAATCTCCGCTCCAGAATCTAATAATGTTTTAAAACTAATATTCCTAATAATTATAGAAAAGAAAGGTAAACTTTCATAATTATTTATGGTATTTTCCATATCTGTTAAATTAATTATTTCCCCTATTCCCGTTATATCTTGATATTTGGTTATATTACAAATATCATCACAAAATAAAGAAATATTATCTAATGTGAGGTTCCTGGTATAGGATCCTGGTACAATCTGGGATTTTCCAAAATTGGCGTTTTTTTTTTCTTTTCATTTATACCACTAATTGTATCCTTCTTGTTATTATTTCCATGTTCAAAATCTCTCCAATCTTGTGTTTGTATTGTATTAATTGCTCGAGAGTTATTATATCCATAATACTTATTGTTCTGATCTTGATAACTCTTTTCCTGAGGTAATTGTTTTGCGTTTTGCATATTCACAGAATTATAACGATTAGCATTCGGTCTTGAATTAAATCCAATTGTATTCCCTCGATTATAGTTCCAATTATCATTTCTGTTTCCCTGAATATTGTTGTTTCTATTATTTTGATAAGACTTTTGATTAAAATTTTGATAATTCTGCCTATCTCCATATCCATTATTATTACTATTATTATTGTAATTATTATTACGTTGTTGGTTATTCGGGTTCTCTTGTCTACCATTCAATTGCCTAAATTCTCGATATTTCAATCCATCTGAATAATCATCAAGACGTCGAAGAATATTAATTAAACCATTCATATCGTAAACATTTTGGCATATAATCGCGTGCGTATCCACCGGTATAAAATGTTGTAATAAATGTTGAGAGATAGTCTTCTCATCCAAATGAGATATATACCTGCAATAATTAAACATACGTTGTGCATATGTTTCCCTCGAAGATTTTCCCGGCTGATATCTACCTGTCAATAATCTCTGGTGTGCTCTGCTTTGTTGAGTTTCACTCCAGAAATTATTTCTAAATAATTCCACAAACTGATTCAAATCCTTACAGTCGTCTTCAATTCTTTGCAGCCAATCTGCAGCTCCAAAATTTAATGTAGCTCTTATCACATTCATCTGACTTCTAAAATCAGGGATATCTTCTATGTATTTTAGAATATTTGTTAAATACGCCATGGGATGAGTTGACATTTTATCCCCACTAAAATGAGTGATATTTTCTACTCGAATACCTGTATTCAAAATATTATAAGCCGGAGAACAAGTTGTCTGAGGAATCTTAATATTTTGAGCTTTTACTAACAGTTCTTGAATTTGTAATTTCTGTGCATTGCATTCTTCTAAAATATCTTTCATTCCTGCCTTCTGAATTTTTGTAGAATCAGCTGTTAATTTTATTTCTTTCAGACAATTATCTTCTGTACTTTCTATTTTTTTAATAAGAGAATCTTCCATTCTTTCTGTTCTATCTTCAAGTACTTTATTTACTTGATCTACTTCTAGTCGTATTCGTTCTGCTAATTCTTTATGTTTCTCAAGATTATTTTTATCTAATTGTTTTACGTTATCTTGTATACTCTTTACCTTATTCTCTACCTGTTGCACTTTATTCGTAATAAGGGTTTTAACTTCTGTATCTTTAATTTGCAACTTTTCATCTATTTCTTTCCGCATTTTAACTTCCCGACTATCCATGTCAATAGTAAGTTTTTTAACATTTTCTTCTGTATTTCTTAACAACGTTTTCTTTAATTCTTCGAGATTTCTTTTATTTTCTTCCCTATTATCCTTATTTGCCTTGTCCAATATTCCAATTAATTCTTTTTTATCCTCTTCTCTAATTTTCTTAGCTTCCATTTTATCCTCCTCCCTATTTTTCTTACTATCTTCACTCGCCTTGTCAAATTTATCATTTATATCTACACTAATTTGCTTTAACATTTGTAAAACTGATGCCATATCTACTACTGTAGCAGACATTTCTATTTTAGATGTCTCTCCTTGTACTTGCGACTTGTCTCCTCTATCTTGTACATCTCCTGTCTGTTGATTTTCTTCCTGGATCTGTAAAGTAACTTCTCCTCCCTCTTGTGAACTTCCTTCCTGTCTAACCTCCACCTCATCATCGCTAGATGAATCTGTTCTTATCATACCAGAGCTACTTTTAGATCTGGTGTTCATTTTAAATAAGTAGAGTACACAAATAACTCAAACAAAATTACTTGTACCTTAATATGTCTGTAACTGACTTTATTATCTTTGAAAATGTATATTAATGTTTCCTCTATAAAACAATAAATAAAATATTCAAATTACGATGTTGTGAGTCTTATATTTACAAGGCCCCACGTTGATGCGTCATAAATGTGCTAAAGTGAATATACAAGCTATTGTAAGTAACTCCACAATTAGCAAATCAATAATAAATTGTTATAATGTAAAAATGATATGATCAATAATTTAATCTCAGGGTAAGAATTTTATCATTTAGTACTATTATGATAATATTAAGATGCCTCGTGCTAATTCAGTACTCTTTATAATCTCTACTGTATATATTATTAATCAAATAGAACATGAGACTCAATATTTAAATTATTTGAATATAATACCTGCTGATGCTCTTAATCCGGTCCTGTATACTTCAGTAGTTTTCTCCTAGTCATATGATTACTTTAGTATTTTAATATTTATGAAATTGGTACTATGAGTTCAACTGTAATATCGATCTAAATAAATCATTTACTTTCTATAAACTTTACGTATAATATTTTTTAAAACTGCTAAGATTTCATGAAATAACAACTTTAATACATCTTTAATATTTCAATGAGTAAGTATATCGCCATCTATTCAACATATACTTAAATTAATTATGTTCTTTATTATTTTTCCATTAAGGAATGTGTCCATTCAAAGATATACATAACCTCGACGATCATAAGAAGAAGAAACACCAAATAAATCAATTCATATATTGAATTCTTTTAAAAAAAACATATACATATTTCCGAGACGATGTCATAAATCATTACATAAATCTCTATAAACGTGTCCAACTATGTATTAATGATTATTGAAGATGAGTTTTCTATAATAATAACAACGTAAGTATTCAAAAATGACAGTGATTGTTAATTTGTTTTATAAAATACTGGCTTTATAATATGAGTTAAATTTTTACTAAATAGGTATTTTTATGACTTTGTATGATAAAATAATAAATTTTTATAGTTACTTGATGTTAATTCAGATTAAATTAAGGTTTCAAATTTATTTCTTCTTAGAATCCCATAAATAATTAACGTAAAAAAAATATATATACGACCTTTTCCAGCTTGAATTATTATATTCTTCCTAATGTTATTACTGACACTTTGTAGTTACCCTGGACTCAAAAGAAAGATCTATCGATGTTCTGGAAAGACACTTTTCAACAAAAGAACTAGAACTTGCTTGGATATTTCCCGATGAACTCGAAATAGGCCTTCAACTTAGATGTCTCTTTACGGATATATTTGTGTAGTACTTCTGGTGCTCCGATTGGAATAATACGTCAAATACTCCTGGTGTTCTGCAAGATATTTACGTCAAATGCTCCTAGTGTTCTGGAAAATGTAAACGTCAAGTGCTCCTAGTGTTTTCTAATGTCCTTGGAATTTTCTAATGTCCCTGGTATCGTGAAGAATGTATATGCCCAGTACTTCTGATGGCTCAATGTATACGTCTAATGCCCCTGGAATTGTCTAATTTCCGTCTACTGCTCCTGGAGGATCAACACGTTTTATTCTTCTAGTACTCCTTCAAATTTGAGTTGGCAGTTTAATATCTTCATATAATTTAATTAATTTGAGTAAGTATTATATTCTTTACTCCTCGTAAATGATTTATATAATTTTCTATATTCTTTTAACACTGTTTATCTTCTGCTAAGTTAGAATAACATATTTTCAATAATAATTTACTCCAATATTGCTTCTATTTTAAACACTTTTGCTGAAATAAACTTTAGCGCGAAAATTGCGACTATCTTTCGCAAAAATCGAAAAAAAATTCCTTTTTATTTATTTTAAAATTACCTTAGTGATAATTCCCATTCTTTTTCAACCAATAAATTAATCACACATTAAAACCAAGCTCAATATAAATTATAGAAGTGTAATAAATTTTAAAATACCTTTCACAAGTCAATATTTCACTCATAATAAATTATTCCTCGAATTTAGTTAAGTTATCATGCTTCAATTACCAATTTAAGCTTTACTTCTTTATAGTAACAATTATCTGTCACATTGACAATTAACTGACACTTCCGATATACAATTTACGGCGGTATTTTTTATATCAATTCTTTGTTGAAAGTTTTCGTATTCTAAAAATCTTTTATCCTTTCCTCATCATTAATAACACTTGAACAAGTTTTTCACAATGCTAAATTACATTTCAAATTTACAATACTTATATAAAATCTTTCTTTACAGATTTTTGGTACATATGCATGGAAGAACAACTCCAATTGTAATAAATACTATTTCACCATGTAACTATAAAATTCTCCTTTAACTCAATAAACAAAATTCTTTCAAGATTACAACCAGTTCATTAATATTCGCAAATTTAACTATCTCTGTCATAATTAAAGAAAAACCGAATCTTGGATAAAACTCATCCTTAATAATTTAAAATAGGCAACTCCTATTACATCATAATGTAACATGAATATTTTATAATAGGCACTCTACCTACATCAATATATTCCCATATTTATTCACTGCTCTGACATATACACACGCCCCATATGCCTTTTCACTTGCATCACAAAATCCATGCATTTCAAAATACTCTGGCTCCTCGATCGACACTGCTCTTCTGGGAATTGTTATTTCTGGTAAATACTCCATCTCTTGAAGATATGACATCCACGTGTTTCTTATATTGAGTGGAAGTGATTCATTCCAATTCAATTTTAACTTCCAAATATCTTGCATTAATATTTTAGCTTTTACGTTACATGGACTAATTAGTCCTAAAGGATCAAATATTCTTGAAACATGTGACAGTATGTTCCTTTTGGATATACATTTAGTTTTAAAATTTGATACTGAATATTGTAAGTTGTCTGTATTAATGTTCCATTGCAAACCCAATGTGTTAAGACCATCGCTCTTGTCGAGATCGAGAACGGCACTACCACTGCAAGTCTCTGGTATTCCATGCAATAAATTTGGTTGGTTTGATGCCCATTTCCTCAATTCAAATTTGCCTTTACTCAGTATGTTTATTACTTCATGTATTATTTGAAATGCTTCACTTGGATCGTTTGTGCCTGTCAACAAATCGTCAACGTAAAAATCACGAAGTATTCTTTCAGCACCTACTGGATGAGTTTCTAGCGCTTCTACTGCTAACTGTTGTAGTGCCTTGATTGCCAAGTAAGACGCTGAGGCCGTTCCATAAGTGACCGTTGTTAACACAAATGTTTGAATTTCGTCTTCTTCTGAATTTCGCCATAAAATTCTTTGAAACGGCATGCAGTCCTCATTTATATCAACCTGCCTATACATCTTGGTAATGTCCGCAGTTAGTGCATATTTATACAGCCGAAATCTACACACTATATCGAATAGATCTTGTTGAAGTTTCGGACCGATCATCAGTGTGTCGTTTAGTGACACACCAGTCGAGGATTTAGCAGAGGCATCAAATACAACTCTAAGCTTTGTCGTTAAACTACTTTCTTTAATAACAGCATGGTGTGGAAGATAAAAACTGATTCTTGCAGCATCGTTAGACATGTCTACTGATCGCATGTGACCTAAATCTTGATATTCTTTCATAAAGGCAAAGTAATCTTGTTTTAGATTGTAATTTTTGTTCAATTTTCTTTCTAGCGAGTAAAATCGATTTAAAGCTTGGTCACGTGCAGTGCCTAAAGAAAAAACATTACTCTTAAATGGCAAAGATACACAAAAACGGCCATCAATGTTTCTCTTTGTATTTTTAATAAAGTGTTGTTCGCATAGCTTTTCTTCATGTGAATACACTTTATCCTTTTTGACATTCTCCAAATCCCAGAATTTATTTAGATTGTCGTTAAGTTGTTTTAATGTTACTGAATTGCACGTTGTTACGTTTACTGAAGTTTGTGGTGCAATTAGTTTTCCAGATATTACCCAGCCTAATAAAGTTTTCTGTAAATATGGACATCTTTTACCTATATTGATTTGTCCAACACATTGTAGTTTATAAAACAGTTCTGCACCAATTAGCATATCTACATCTCTGGATATATTAAAATCAGGATCGGCCAATCTGATATTTTTGGGAACATCAATAACATCTCTTGATATAGAAACTAGAGGAAGACATTCCGATATTTTGTCCAGTACTAAACAATCTAGTTTTGCCTTGAAATTATTATTTCGAGATTTAATTGAAACCTTGGTGGTGTTCGTTATTCTCATAGTGTACTGTGTTATTCCAGATAGAGATATCTGTGTATTAGTTAGCGGTAGATCAAGGATTTTCGCCATTCTGTACGTTAATAAATGTGATTGCGATCCCGAGTCTAAAAGAACTCGACAGGGATGAGTTTTCCCTTTCCGGTCTAAAATGTTAACCAACGCTGTGGATAATAAAATGTGACTGTTCGCGTCTGAATTGCAGCTGTGATGTGACACACTGGAACTAGAACCGGTGGAACTTGAACTGGTCTCCAATGGCGATGTCTCAGATCTAGATATTGTTTGAAGATGAAGCAAATCGTTGTGCTTCTTATGACAGTGTCTGCAAGGTCTCCCTGAACATTTAAAAGCTACATGATTTGTCTTTAGACAGTTGTTGCAAAGTTTCTTGGCTTTAGCTTCCTCAATTCGTTTATTAACGGGAAGATTTATAAACTTTCTGCACTGATAAATAATATGGGAACCTTTACAAAATGTGCATGATACTGAACTCTTGTCAGTTGACACGTTCGCTGATGTTTTGTAATGAGTGTTGCTGGCCTTTGAGATAGCTTCTAAAGTTTGACATTTTTGTGTGAGAAAATTCGTGAACTCTTTTAATGTAAGTAACTCTGTAGACTGTATTTTGGCTTCCCATTCTTTTAATGACTGAACGTCTAGCTTTTTGGAGACAATGCATATTAATAGATCATCCCAATGTTCTGTAGGACGTTTCAGTGCTGTGAGGGCTCTAAAATGCTTCATAAAACCGTCTAATATCTGCCTAAGAATATTTACGTTTTCTTTGTGTGCTGTTGGCAAGTTGAAAATACCATTTATGTGTTTCTGTACAATTATTCTCGTATTATTGTATCTATCTTGTAACATTTGCCATGCATTTGTGTAATTCTCGGATGATATTTCTAAGGAATGTAGAACGTTGGCTGCGTCTCCTTTCAACGACGATTTCAAATAATGAAACTTTTGTACATTTGGTATGGCACTATTATTATGTATAAGAGAATTAAAAGTATCGTAGAATGAGAGCCAGTCATCATAGTCACCAGCAAATACCGGTAACTCAATTGTAGGCAGTTTGATGAAGCTATTTACTGTGTTGTTACTATTATTTTCTGAGGATTCATCGTTGTCTCGCACAGGAGCTAACATAGATGTATATCGTAGTTTATTGTCGTAATATTTATTTTCAAATTCTTCACGCCCAGTATTCTCGATTTCTGTTTCATCTAGCTTCTCAATTTGAGTCTGCACTTTATCAAATTGTTCCAGTAATAAAATATATCTTTCATAGCGATCGTCGTCAACGATGTCGTTGGGACCACTTTTATCTAAATAAGTGACCGCTCTTGTCAACGATGCTTTAATTATTCGGCGCTGAAATTTTAAATCTTCCATTTTTATTGTTTTTAAATATATACAGATATATTCGTAGCTCCGCAGCAGTATACCTTGCTCCGTATCAGTATTTCACCTCCGCATCAGTATCAGACCTCCGCATCAGTATCTGACCTCCGCATCAGTATCTCACCTCCGCATCAGTATTTGACCTCCGCATCAGTATTTCGAGCTCCGTATATGTATTTCACCTCCGCATCAGTAAATCGAGCTCCGTATATGTATTTCAGCAAAAAAAAATAAAGAAAAATCTTGTCTTCAGTATTAGATTTTTCTATTTATTGCAGCATCCACAAACTGCTTATTTTATGCACAATGTATTTAGCTCCGCAGCAGTATTTCACCTCCGCATCAGTATTATTTGCTCCGTATCAGTATTTAAGCTCCGTATTAGTATTTGAGCAAAAAAAAAATAAAGAAAAATCTGTCTTCACTTTCAGATTTTTCTATTTGCATGCGGGCATTTATCTCGTGGTAGGGACGGACCACTTTACTTAGATTTTGTAATCTATTTTTTGCTCTGCGTACGTATGTAGGCACTGTACGAGAGTTTATATCTCGTGGTTTGCCAGGCCACTTTTCATAGATGTTAGTAATCTATCTTTTCTCTGCGTAAGTGTGTTTGTTACTGTACGAGAGTGTATTTTTCGTGGTTTGCCAGGCCACTTTTCTTAGATTTTAACAATCTTTGTTTTGCTCTGCGTAAGTATGTTTGTTACTGTACGAGAGTGTATTTTTCGTGGTTTGCCAGGCCACCTTTCTTAGATTTTAATAATCTTTGTTTCGCTCTGCGTAAGTACGTTTGTTACTGTACGAGAGTGTATTTTTAGTGGTTTGCAAGGCCACTTTTCTTAAATTTTAATCTTTCTGTGCCGCTGCAATAGTAGGAAGTACGATAGCCGCACATATATCCTCTGCCTTTGCGAACAATTGTTTGTAAATATTTCTAACTTAAATATTTCAATTGGATTCGCCGCAGTATCAGGATATGATGTGATAATCAGCGTATGTATCCTTTGCGTAAGCGAACACTAAATTTGTATACGTCTTGCGTATTATTTTAAGCGGACCAGAGCACTGGACGCTTCGTGTCTTTTTAGTTCGTTGCAGAACTGAATACGATACTCGCCTATGTATTTCCTGCCTTTGCGGACTATTAATATTTCTAATTTTCTAGATCCGCCACAGTAAAAGCTGTTTTTTCGGACTAGTACGTTCGATAAGACCGGCCGCAGTATTAAATACCAAGCGATATGCGTATGTATTCTCTGCTTAAACGAACAATATTTCTTCGTATATCAATGTATACGATCCGGCTCGAAGGACCAATATGTTAAGGAAACTTCCTAGTTTGAAAGTACCGTAAATAAAACTCAAATTCAGTTCAAATACACATTTATTTAGTTCGGTGTGCGCCGAGAATTTCGGGGCCGCTCTTGCATCGAATATAAGATTACAACATATGTATATACATGTGCATCGCTCGAGAAGCTAATGGTCCCCTATATGTACGCACATGTCAGACACTGCCGTCCGTACGTACACATAGGAAGCCTTGCATCGCCTTCGGTGTACAGTCGTGTAACTCTGCCGGCAGACAATAAATTCGGCTGGTGAGACTGTATGTGCCCGAAGCGGGCTCCGCATCAGTATGCGTAATATTTATATGTAAAAAATACATTAAGTGACAATATATTTTAAAAGTTGAAAAATAAAACATACATTACAAAAATATGATAACACATAAAAATAAAGAAAGACATTCATATATACGAGTAAAACAAGAAACAATAATATGAAATAAAATAAAAGATGTTAAGTTCTTAACAGGAGGTGTTCTAGCACACGCTTTTTTCCCCAACAGAAATAGCTGTGTTGAAATTCATCTAGACAAAAATAAGAATTGGTATTATGGATTCCATACTCTTGGTCTTCAGCACACGTCTGATCCAATGTCTATTATGTACGCTTATTACAATGGACTGGTTGATAACTTATCCGATGGTGATATAGAAACAATTCAATATATGTATTGTAAGGGGAGTATTTTACCTACTATTACAGATAATGATACTACTACG
Source organism: Amphimallon solstitiale (assembly GCA_963170755.1). Lineage (NCBI taxonomy): Eukaryota > Metazoa > Arthropoda > Insecta > Coleoptera > Scarabaeidae > Amphimallon > Amphimallon solstitiale. The sequence goes on along the minus strand of OY720675.1, from coordinate 128,236,352 downwards.
CCTACTGTGACTTATTCTCCCACTAGTACTATACATGAGGAAGTTGAAATTGAACCGGACTTGTGTGAGATTCGAACAAATAATTTTTTAATTACATCAAACCATCACATGTAAGTTTTTTATAAAGAATGGGTGTGGATTTTGGATATTATGAACCAATTGCCGTACCGAAAACCAGAAAGGATTCGATATTATTACCAAACTTCCCCACCACGGATGTTCACATCTATCAAAACTCGGCTGCTTACATCATGATTTTCGACCAGCGTCACATATATAAGGTTGAATTTCCCACTTTCAAGTTGGTGGAAAGACATAACATGAATAGAATTGGTATTTCACACATTAGCAAACTTAATGGTGCTTTCAGTACGTACAGTGGAAAAGCATATGTATTTTATAATAATTATTATTACATTGCAGTCGATGAATGTAAATTAAAATTAAAGACGCATGGGATAATTAACGAAAAATTCCCCGGTTTACCTATGAATATTGATCGTGTGTTCAGGTATAAAAACGGAAATTTATTTTTCTTTTCAAAAAACACATTCTATGAATTCAATGATTTCACCAATAAAATAGTAAATGTTGATAATTTTAATTTGGAGATGTTCGGACTTCAGTGTAATAATAAGACAACATTAATGCATAAAATACATAAATTACTAACACAAATGCTTTTATAAACAATATATTTATAAATTAATTAATGGTGTCAAACTTATCACATAGAACGGGTTATGTTTATTATAATGGTCATTCATCCAAATCATTTCCATTTCTTCTGGTGTCCCCCAAGGTTCGAATCTTGGGCCTTTACTCTTCAACATATATATTAACGATCTACTGGAAAAGCTAAACAGCGACTTTTTGGGTTATGCGGATGACTTAAAAATTTATAATGTGGTTAACAATCGTGCTGACTGTGTCAAACTGCAGACTAACTTCAACATAATCAAAGAATGGTGTAATCTAAATTTAATTTCTTTAAATGTGGAAAAATGTGCAATGTTTCTTACACAAGGAGCTCCAATCCTTTACTATATAATATACATCGAATTCCACGCCTATTGTTAGAAAGTCTGTAATCAAGGATTTAGGAGTTTTCTTCGATGATAAACTAACTTTCACGCAACACATATCGACAATTTGTTCTTTAGCCTCTAAATCTCTGGGATATCTTTTGAGATCATGTCGTTCATTTAGTAACTTAAACAGTGTGAAAGTATTATATTACACCCTAGTGCGTAGCAAGTTGGAATATGCATCCGTAGTCTGGTATCCATATTATTTACATCAGCAGATTTCGATAGAACGCGTTCAAAGGAGGTTCTTAAAATATCTGTCATATAAAATAAATGGCATCTACCCTGGTCATGACGTTGATTATATAAATTTATTGTCATACCATGGTTTTCAATCTCTGTCGTGTCGCCGTGACTGTTCCAGTGCGAAATTTCTCTTAAACTTGCTAACAAATAGAACTGATTCCCCTTCACTACTTGCTCAAATAAACTTTAACGTGCCGGCTCGAGATACTCGCCACTTCACTTTCATTGCTACTCCAAGAGCTAGGACCAACATACTAGTTAAGTCTCCTGTTTCTCACATGTCAGCTAATTATAATAAATTATATAGAGATATGTTTTAAATATTTAATATTTAACTATTTTTGTAATACCTCTTATTTTATATGCCCTATAAATGGTTTGTACTATTGGACAATAAAGATTATTATTATTATTATTATTATTAAATAAAAATAATTGAATTTGATATACATGTAATTGCTATTTTATTCTATTATCTTAATAAAGGAAATAAAAAATGGTTCATTCATCATTCAAGCATTAGCAATATCCAATAAAAGATGTGCAAACATAAAACAAAGTCCATTTTTTCATTTAAATCTAAATCTACTAGATTATATATTGATATACATATTTCAAACAAGAGTAGAACCATTGGATTTAGAAATACTATTTAGTTTTTGACACCCGAAAACAAGTTCTTTCAGAAAAATACTAACCTTGTTTTCAACCCATAATCCTAGAAGAAAAACTGATACATGGTCCACCTCCAAATCTTCGTTTATATGAATTCCTTTATTTGAACAATTCTTATGATTATATATTTAAATAAAAATCAAATTTTAGTGTTTGCGTTTTTTTTTTAATTTTGTAATAATTAAATACATCGATAAAGTAAATTGTATTTATAATAGACACATAAATTAATTAGACACCTGGTAAGCAAACAAAATAAATTCAATTTTTTTGTTTAAATCTAAATCTATTAGATTATATACCGATATACATATTTCAAACAAGAGTAGAATCATTGGATTTAGAAATACCATTTACTTTTTGACACCTGAAAACAAGTTCTTTTAGAAGACCAGCGTCACATATATAAGGTTGAATTTCCCACTTTCAAGTTGGTGGAAAAACATAACATGATAGAATTGGTATTTCACACATTAGCAAACTTAATGGTGCTTTCAGTACGTACAGTAGAAAAGCATATGTATTTTATAATAATTATTATTACATTGAAGTCGATGAATGTAAATTAAAATTAAAGACGCATGGGATAATTAACGAAAAATTCCCCGGTTTACCTATGAATATTGATCGTGTGTGTTCAGGTATAAAAACGGAAATTTATTTTTCTTTTCAAAAAACACATTCTATGAATTCAATGAATTCACCAATAAAGTAGTAAATGTGGGTAATTTTAATTTCGAGATGTTCGGACTTCAGTGTAATAATAAGACAACATTAATGCATAAAATACATAAATTACTAACACAAATGCTTTTATAAACAATATATATTTATAAATAAAAATAATTGAATTTGATATATATGTAATTGCTATTTTGTAGAACCATTGGATTTAGAAATACTATTTAGTTTTTGACACCCGAAAACAAGTGCTTTTAGAAAAATACTAACCTTGTTATCAACCCATAATCCTAGAAGAAAAACAAATATATGGTCCACCTTCAAATCTTCGTTTATATGAATTCCTTTATTTGAACAATTCTTATACTAAATAAAAATCAAATTTTAGTGTTTACGTTTTTTTTTAATTTTGTAATAATTAAATACATCGATAAAGTAAATTGTATTTATAATAGACATATAAATTAATTAGACACCTGCAAAGCAAACAAAATAAATTCAATTTTTTTGTTTAAATCTAAATCTATTAGATTATATACCGATATACATATTTCAAACAAGAGTAGAATCATTGGATTTAGAAATACTATTATACCTCTAACTCTGAGTTATAACAAACACTATTGTTGCTATTTAAATAGCAGCAATATAATATCACAGTCGTTTTAGAATTACTGTAAATAATGCAAATTAAACTGCATAATTGTATATATTATAAATGTATTTCAAAAACCCTTGTTTAATATTAAATTCTAATTAGCTGAACAAAATAACTTGACTTTAATATTTATAATCGTTGTTTACTGTAATACAATATACAATGTACTGTAATACAATGTATCAATGTAAAATTATAACGTGCAATTAATATTCATTGCATCATACATGGAATTAATGATGTTTACTCGTATTTACAAGTTCGTAATCTTATATCTTAAAATAACATGTTTGTATTCAAACTGCAACAAGGAAATAGTTACCCCATAATTTGAATACACATTTGTTCAAAAGTATACAACTTAATTTATAAAAATAAATTTTGTTTACAAAGAGTTTACAGTAATACCAAAATTATCCACTATAAATAACATGTTTAAAATAGGTACCGTAATCCTAGAAGAAAAACAAAATATATGGTTCATCCACATCGAAAAAAATCTTGTATTTCTAGTAAAATTGAAAAAGATAAAGCATTTTGTTTTTTACCTTTTACCCTATATGTATATAAAAAAATAAACACAGTTTAGATGTTACTAATAATTATTTATTCTATTAACCCGCATCAGGCTTGATAGTGGTTGCGCATCGTTATCCACAGCATCAACACTTTCTCTACCGATTGTTATTGATGGAAGTCGAAACGATATGGTTCAATATCAACAAAATGAAGAGGCGATTAATTTCATTCAAGATGAAAAGAAAGCTGAATATATTCGAGAATGGTAGAGTGAACAACGGCGTTTCTTTCCAACATTCCGAACATTTAAATTTACAAAAGAGAGTTAGTATAAATAATAATCAAATTTTGAGCAACAACAACAACAACAACATTGATTTACGGTGTTATGAAAAACTGTAGAAAAGTCCACATTATCAACATCTAAGATTGGGGAAGTTTGGCGCACTTCACTAAGTGAAAAAATCTAAAGACTTATACATTATCCCTATGTTTTAGACATAGTTCGAATAGTAAATGTTACAAAATTAATTGTTTAGAATGTATAAAAACCGAAACTTAATTTTAAAAAAAAATTTTATTCTTAATATTTTTTTTTCCTTACACTTAAAAGGGAAACCCCACAAAAAAGTTTTCATTCTTAGTTTATTTTTACATATCATTGAAACCACAATTAGATAGAGAAAAAGAACACTACATTAAACTTAACATTATTAAAAGAAATCAATGAACTTAGTACTAAAATAACAGTCTTTTCTTCTCTTTTTTATTAAATTTCAACAGCTTTGTTTTTGTTTCCTACACTGATAACATTTATGTTTACTTGATGGAGGTCCATCAATGTGTTCTTCCATATCCTCTGTATTATAATGTTCATAACAGGCACGATAATCTTCCAGCAGCATTTTCTTTTCTTGTGGTAAAAACTACCAAATTTTTTCGAGATCTGAAGTATACATTTTTTCTTGTAAAATATAAAGAGGTATATAACGAATTAATTCTTCATTTTCTCTCTTCAAAATATCAGTAGAATTCTCGAATACTAGCCTTAGTGAATCATTGATTTTTTTCAACAGATGTTATCGCTTGTTGTAGTAAATTATCCATTAAATTGAAAGGATGTGATGGATTCATAATAAACACTTATTACTAGTGATACAAGCTATTAATAACTGATTTTGTTCTTTCACACTTAATTATATACATCTTTCACCCCCACCAGTTTCATTTTTTCCTCCACCTCTCATCTCTTCTTTCTCGTGTAAAGTTGTAGTTTTAAAAATAAATTCCGGTAAATGTTCTTTGTGTAAGTAACAAATCAATTCTAATTTTATTAAACATTTGACCAGAGTTTCAATTAATATTTTTTCATCTAAGTATGACTCACATGCCTCGATGGCTTCCTTGTATTTTACACTCCATAGATTACGTTCCTCATCTGACAAATATGATTCAATTCGATTTCTCTCCAGCACGTTCTCAAACTTCAAATCAATTAACATTTTTGCACATCTTACAACAGACGTCTTCAAGTCTGTTGCTTCCGGATATCTTGAATAGCACATCCACATGATGTTTTATTTTTTGCTCTGGCTAGTCTTAGACACTTAGACACTCTATAAGATCAATGAATGGAATGAAAATATTATTTTTTTATATTTTTATTTATACTTCAAAAACACATGCGCAGATAAGCCGATAACGTCTGTTTTTAATGTTTTGGCCCCACACCGATAATCATAAAGCCACAAAGTAACAATCAATGTTTGTTTAATATATTAGTGTCACCTTGATATTTTTAAAAAACAAAAAAAGACGGAATATATTATTTTTCTAGAAACTTCTTATGATTTTTTCTTACTACTACAAGTACCATACTGTATATTAATTTATTTTATAATTTTGACGGCCATCTTACTTTTCTAACTCTGAAACGCCCTGTATATACGGAATATATTATTTTTCTAGAAACTTTTTATGATTTTTTGTTATTACTACAAGTACCATACTGTATATTAATTTATTTTATAATTTTGACTGCCATCTTACTTTTCTAAATCCTTACTTTTGAAACGCCCTATATGGTTGATACGTCACATAGTATCATACTGTATACGTATTTAAATTTTACATTTTGACCGCCATCTTACTTTTCTAACTTTGAAACGCACTGTATATAGTTATAGAAGAAGAGTAAAGTAAATTGTATTTATAATAGACACATAAATTAATTGGGCACCTGCTGCAGCTAAGGCAGGCCTGGGCAGGTTTCCGCTACCTATACAGGTGAGTTTGATACCTGGTCAGCTAAGTTTTACACCTGGTCAGGTAAGCGGCGGTATCTGGGCACCGGTTTGATAAACGAAGCATTCGAAAAGTGCACACTCAGCAAATTACGTCTTGTTTTGACCAAAAATTGCCTTATCTTATCAAGGACATTGCTCAAGATTTTGAGATAGCCTGTATATTATTTTAATTTTAAATTAGCGCGCCGACATCAGCGCCATCTGTAAATCCACGGTGGCCGCGTTCGGAACTAAAAATTAGTGGTGGGAGGTGGAGAAGTGGTGGGGTGGGGGGTCCAACAAAATAGTGGTGGGGGAATGGTGGGGCAGTGGGGGGATGAAGTGGTGGGAGGTGGAGAAGTGGTGGGGGGTGGCAGAATCTGCTAATCTACCCTACTGATAGAACCTCGAATAGTCTCAGGATGAAACACGTTAATGTTTCTATTTGGAAGATCATTCACAGTATTATCTTGAAGATCATTATTTCAACCAGATGGAACATACACCAAAGAAAAATGTTCCGCAAAGGTATTAACGATTGTACTTGGGTCCTCAAGCTTCTCATCATTGTATTTCAGTCTGCCTAGAATTCTGGTGCAACCTTTTTTCGATCATATAAACGGCCAGATGTATTTAAGATCCCCAATAATGTTGCTCTCCAGCGTATTCAAATATAAGCTGTATGCACAGGAGATGAGACCCTTTAACAGTGTCCTAATTCTGCAAAAACCCTCCAAATCAGCATGGTTACCAAACTTCCGAAATCTGTTACGATTCATTTTATGTTGTAAACAATTTCTCGAGTGTACCAGACATGGTGTTTAGGCTCTTTATTGTGATAGACAGGAACATACACATCAATGGCGGAAAAGAGTTTATTGTAAAAACTTGTGGGAGCCTCATTTACATTCGACAATGTGCACAAGAATAATAAGGAGGGATACATATACGTCGGGAAATTAGCTTTTTTAAAATTATAGGTACCGCCGATTGGCTGAATCAATTCAAAGTTAACGAGTGCCGGATGGTATTAGTTAATAGACAGCAAAGAAGCATTGTTATGACAAATTTCACAATTTATATTTTGAAAGTATTAAATCCAGGGATGCCCATTACAATTAGGTACGCTATTTCTCTGTTCAAGATGTGTGAATTTAATGAAATTCTGCATAAGTTTTGACTTAGCATCATTAAAATCAGGATAGCCAAACGATGGCACAATAAAATCTCCCATGATAACTACATAGGAGTTTAGTTAAGCCAAATACAAATAATTCCAGCTGTTCTAAGAACAACTCAAAATCAGTAATATTTGTATCAGAAGACACATAAAGAACAATAACAAAATAACTATACAAATTAATGTTAATCTTGCAGCATAGAATGTCCACGATAGGTACGACGTTCAGGTGTATCATATCAATTTTCTCTACAGTAAAAATACAATTCACAGCTAACAACACTCCACCACCTCTCGATCGATTCACCCGCCGAGCGTCATGTCTTCTCTAAATACCGCATAAGAGTTAAGAAAATATTCACTACTGAGAACGTCCAGATCAGCCATGTTTCGGATAACGCAACCACATTAAACACCATATCACTAACAGTCGAATATAAATAATCGATATTAGTATTTATAATAATAATAATCGATATTAGTATTTATACAACTCCGCCTGGGACAGGGGATGGGTGGATCGAGTAGCCCATCGACTGTCACTGCCGGTCCCAAGCCCGGACAAAGGAGGAGGGTTTCCAGGCGAGGTTAGCAACCTGCCTGGAATAAAAAACTATCTACGCTCACAGAACTGAATATGTAGCCTCGGAACACGGACGGATTAAAAAGAAGACGACTAATGCTAGGGAAAAGGCCAAACGAAAAAGGAAGCGAGACACCACCCGAATAGCGACCTGGAACATAACATCGTGGAACGGTAGAGACCAGGAAATTCTCATCGAAATGAGAAGGCACAAGATCGACGTATGTGGGATATCGGAAACAAAAAGAAAAGGCCAGGGAACATCTAAATTCGAAGACTATATTCTGCTGTATAGCGGAAAAGCGAAGCACGAAAGAGCACGATCTGGAGTGGGCATACTACTGCACGAGAAATACAAGCAGCACATCCAGGACATTGAATACGTTAGCGACAGAATAATACGGGTATCCTTAACAATTAACCAAAGCATAACACATCTAATCAGTACATATGCGCCTGATGCCTGCAAAACCGTAGAGGAGTCAGAAAACTTCTACCTAGAACTACAAAACTCCATCGATAAGTTAAATAGCAAGCATAAAATCATAATTTTTGGAGACCTCAATGCTCGTATAGGGAATGAAGTAATTCCTAATATAAAACAGCAATATAATGAGCCAACTATCAACGAGAACGGCGAACTCCTAATCGACTTCTGTACTAGAAACGAGATGAGAATAAATAATACCTTCTTCCCGCATAAGGAACAACATAAATACACATTTTGCAATTCCAGAGGACAACGCTCCATGATAGATTTCATAATAACAAACAGAGCAATTATCCCCGCACAAATATTAGACGTGAGAGCCCTAACATCAGCTAACTTAGGAACCGATCACAACCTTATCTTATGCAAAATAATGATGGAACAACCTACAAAGTCTAAGAAGGTGCCGATATATGTGGAGAAATACAACTTAGAATCACTGTCACTGGATACCACTCGAAAACTGTATGAGAGCAGGCTAGAACATAAACTGCAAAACGCTACTATAACAGGCCAAACTGATGTGGAGAGCTGCTGGCAACAAATTAAAACCTGTATAGAACAAGCCGCCTATGAGGCTATAGGTAAACGTAGAATCAATATAAATGCCACAAACCATACCAAACCATGGTTTTGTGAAGAAGTTAGAGAACTGGCAGATAGGAAAAGGAAAAGTTATTTAACCTACAAAAGCTCACCAACAGAAGATGAACGCACCAAATATCTGGAAATCAGGAACAGCGTTAACTCAAGAATCAAGACCATTAAAAGAGACCACTGGAGCAGATTTACCAGCGACATGGATCATGATCTGTATGGAGCACAAAGAAAAATATGGAAAATGCTTAAAAACAGGAAAAAGCCCGTAAATGAATACGTGCAAACAAAAGGCATCCCACCAGAAACATGGGAGGAATACTTCCGACAATTATACAGAGCGGAGGAAGCATTGGAATTGGAGGTATATGAAACAACGGAGGAGAGCACAATCAGCGAAAAAGAGCTGGAGGCAAAACTGAAGAAACTAAAAAACAGAAAAGCAGCGGGTGGCGACAACATCCCTAACGAGTTATTGAAATACGGAGGCAGGACATTCCTCGCAAAACTTACAATCTTCTTCAACCTAGTCCTGAGCTCACAACAAATACCAGAGGAATGGCACAGTAGCATTACAATACCTATTTTTAAAAAGGGACAAAAGACCTGCCCCGGAAACTATAGGGGAATAACGCTCCTAAATACAACAATGAAATTATTCACAAGCGTCCTCAAGCAGAAACTAGAAGCGCAGATCGAAACCCGAGAAGAACAACAAGGATTTAGAAAAAATAGATCAACGACTGACGCGCTATTCATCATCAAGCAGCTAAAAGAAAAGTCAATGGAATTCAACAAACCCCTCTACATCTGCTTCGTCGACTTGACAAAAGCCTTTGACAAAGTACGCCTGGAAGATATAGTTAGACTACTAATTAACAAGAGAACCCCATCCAATATCGTAAAAATAATCCGACTACTAAACACGGGCAACACAACAAAAATTAAAGCAGGCGAGCACACAACTGCCAATATCCCAACGCCGGGCGGAATCAGACAGGGGGACAGCCTGAGCCCATTCTTGTTTAACCTATTAATGGACGAAATCATACGGGAGGTCGCGTCGCTGAATTTGGGCTATAGAATGAGCAGGAACAGAGTCAGTATGGTGTGCTACGCGGACGATGCAGCAATCCTAGCGGAAACAGAAGACGATCTACAGAAACAGCTCTTTAAATTTTATCAAACAAGCCAACAGCTGAACTTGAATATATCCACCGACAAAACAAAAGCCATGACAATCGCTAAAGAACCAATTAGATGTAAACTCGTGGTGGAAGATAAACCCATCGAGCAAGTCAACCAGTTCAGGTACCTCGGCCTTGACATCTCCAGTGGTCATGACCCAACCAAAGACCTAAGGAACCAGATTAATAAAGCGACATCGCTATCAGGATGTTTAAGAGAGATAGTTTGGTCGAATCAATACATGCGAACAGACAGCAAGATAAGAATCTACAAAACCTGTATAAGGCCCGTCATGACTTATGGTATAGAAACGCGCGAAGAAACAAGCAAAACCAAGAACATGCTACGAGTTGCTGAAATGAAAACACTACGAACTATCCTTGGCAAAACCAGAAAAGACCGTATAAGAAACACCGACATCAGAGAACAGTGCGGGATAGTGGACGTGGTGAGATGGGGGAGACAGAGAAGAAGAGGATGGTACGATCACGTTAGGAGAATGGACGAGAGCAGATTGCCACGCGTAGCACTAGAGGGAAAGCCGGCAGGGTATCGAGCACCGGGAAGGCCACATAAGCGATGGAAAGACAGCTGGAAATCAACATCACAGGAAAAACCATAGCTACAAAGTCAGTAATTAACAGACCAATAGGTCTATAACAAGAAGAAGAAGAAGAAGAAGTATTTATACCTCGAACATTCTTATAGTAAACTTACTTGCTTCTTTCTATTCGTTGCATAATTAGTTTTCCGAAACAATTTTTGGAACACCTCGAATATATTTGGACATTCTATTCGCATCGTATTTGGCAGTTTGTGTTCAAGTTTATATGGTGATTATTTGTTACAGTGAGTTTGCGGAAATAGTGTTAATAATTGTACAAAAAGAATTGGGCAAAAACCATAAGGTACTAATAGAAATGGAAAAAGAAATTTGCCTTTTAAGAAACGAAGTACAGATCTTGAAGGATTCTAATATTGATTTAATTCATCTGCTTACTAATATGAATGCAGGGAATATACAAAGCGGTACAAATAGTCAAGAAAAAGGTACTCACCATAAAAAGGTATTGTTTCCTTTGTAAATACTACGAAATCCAGCAAACAAAAAGTTGGAATGAATAAACCGAAAATAAATGATGCTGATATAAAAATTTCGGCTACACAAAATAGTGAAAAATATTCCTTAGAATGGAGAACAGTAGAACCTAAGAAATCAAGAAAAATTAAAGTTATTCGCGGGAGAGATGTTGCAGCCTCTTCAATTAAGGGAGGTACAAAGTATTACCACTTTCACATTTACAACCTTCAACAAAATTTATCAATCAATAAATTTACGGAATTTCTTAATTCCAAAAATATAGAAGATGCCATCTGTACACCCATGAAGAGTAAACACGCGGATCGATATTCGTCTTTTAAAGTCTCTGTATCATGAAAATCCTTAGATAGAATAAAAAATCCAGATACTTGGCCTGAAAATGTATGTGTTAACCGTTTTTTATATCGCCTTTCCAACAAGGCTTAAATTGCACATCAAAAAATATCAACATTATGCATCAAAACATCTGTTGTGTTAGTAATAAGATACAGCAACTCGAATTTGTAATTCAATCAAATAAAGTTTATCTTTTAATGTTAACTGAGCATTGGCAATCGGAGTATCAATTAAGACATCTTTCAATTTTATTAATAATCTTTATTTAAAAAGCTTCACTTGCCCTCCTCAGCGTCGGCATGGTGGTGTTGCGATTTTTGCAAATAATTTATTGCAACTGAATCCCAGAGATGACATTACATGTCTATCGATTATGAATATTTTTGAACTTTGCGCGGTTGAAATTCAATCTGAAATTAACATTATTGTAGTTGCAATTTATCGCCCACCTCAGGCTGACTTTGATGTCTTCATTGGGAGCCTCGCGAGTTTGCTTGCCTTAATTTCAAGTGAAAATAAGTACATAATTTAAGTTTGAGATTTTAACGTAAACTTCGCTGTGGCATCGACGAACTTGCGAGCTTTTAATGATGTGAATAGTTTTAGTTTACATGCAACGATTGATGTACCCACTAGAGTTTGTAATACATCGTCCGCTTGTATTGATAATTTTGTGACTAATTTACCGCTTAACTATTACAGCTCCTCTTGTGTAGATAACTGTTTGTCCGATCATTTTAGTCAATTTTTGAATGTTAAATCGGATCTAAAAATAAGTGCTGCTAATTATATTTATAAACGGAAAGTTTCTACTAATTCTTAAGTTTTGTTCAATGATTACCTGGAAAAGGAAACTTGGTTACCAGTATACCAATGTTCGAGACCAGATACTAGTTTTTCAACCGTCCTAGAGATATTTGCTTACTATATGAATATATGCTTTCCGTTAGTTAAGTACCACGTTGGTCATGGCACAGGCAATGGATGGATTGATCAGGAAGTCTTGGATGCAAAGAATAAACTTACATTCTTAAGTAATATGAGTAAAAAAATGTCTATATTTAACGCCGATTTTCTCAATTATGAAAAATGTTATAAACAATTTATCATTGAAAAGAAAAACAATACAATAACCGTTTTATACTGCAATCAAAAAATAAAAACAAAGCAGTTTGGGTGCTGATAAAAAATAAATGCCCAACACATCAACATAAAATAGTTCTTCCGGATTATCGTATGTATCGGGAAAATACTTCTACATATTGCTGTGGTATTTTTCTGTATATTAAAAAAATATAAAAAAAATAAAAAAAATAATGAGAAACTGGCTATAACCAGATTTAAATATTAAAAATTTTATACATGTAAAAACATTGATAAAATCAGATATAAGTGGTTATTACTGAATAAATGTGGATATAACCAGATATCACTGAATATGGTTAACACGTTTTTATATAAATAAATAAAAAAAAATTAAACAAATAAAATGCCAACAAAAATAAATACCAGCACATTTATTTTAAATAAATATAGGTTTACATATTTGATATATTAAGTATAATTTAACATTTCATCAGATATAAATATAGAATAATCCATTAACTTATATAAATAAATATTATTTAAATTATTGCATGACAATAAGTATTCGAACTGATGAACATGCAACAGAATACACATCAATACAATGTGGGTTGCACACCCGTCAAGAGAAAAACAAAAATGAGAGCATTGAAAATTAAAAGTGTCGACCCCAATTTTAAATAAATTTGAGCACAAAAATTGTGTTAAATATCATACAAAACATGATGTTCAAATACTGACCTCAGTCTAAAAAAGGATATGTAATGATTTAAACATTATTATTAGTAATTAATAGAAAGTAGGTCATTCGGTAATACATACTTTAGTAGCAATAATAATCAATGAATAGAAGCCTGCATTTAACATATTGCGATAATAATAAACACTACGGCAAAAACAAAGGTCTTTATACGTAAATAAATATATTCCACTTATTTCTCAATCACTATATAAAGATCAATTGTATTTTCTTCCGTATGGGACATAGAAATGCATATAAAGGTATATGATTTATTTGTTTTCTATACACCAACACATCCAGAATGTAAATATTGTGGCCTGGTTCACTATTAAAAATAAAACATTATGTTGGGTATGCAATTTTTCACTGGTATCTCCAGAATAAAAGATATTATTGAATGTACATTTAAATATGCGATTGGTACATAATTTCCTTCATATAAAAATGCTTCAAGAGATTCCAAGCTAAAAACAAATAAAACATTAGTCAGTATATAATATAGTACAGCTTAAAAATACCTACCAATCGATAAAAATCAATCGATGTTAATTAGATATGCAAATACATGATATGTAAACAACAACAACGGTAACATGGCGGATGAAAAATCACGTGATCACATGACATCGATAATTACCAAAACAAACACGGAGGGCGCAGTAGAAGAAAATTCAAATTGAACTAAAATAATTTGAAACAAAATAAGGCGTTTGTCAATTGTTGAAGGGTATATAAATGCGTGCATTTGCGGAAAATGAGGAGTCCATCCGAAGATCTTCAATACTTAAGAAGAAAAAGAAAAAAAAAGGAGTTGATCAGCAGTCCCTTAAACTTAAACCAGTGCTTCAAGTGTTGTCAAATAAAATAAAATCTAAAAGGCATAAACGCTTTTAAGATTTAGACGTTGTGAAATAAAACGTGTGACACGTTTTTCAAACGATAAGTGCGCGCTAAACACAGTAAAGCGCGGGATATTATTATTCGACTCTATAAAGCCCGCCATAATAAATTTCAAAGGAATGGAAGGCAAGAATTATTAAGAAGAATTCGAAATAATATACAGTCATGAAAAATAGGTACAAGCACTATGTAATAAAACTTTATCTTGCAATCTTATAATAAATAAATAAAGGAATCTTCATGTGTGTTATAAAAAAATTACTGGATAATAACAGTTTTAATTTTACTATTTAAACATTTAATAAATCCTTCTTTGAGTAAGTCTTAGTTTGACGTGAAAATCTCAAGTTAAGGCGATTCAACGGAGTATCCACAATTTTACCTGGATAACAACAATTTTCAGAATATTATTTAAACATTTAATAAATCCTTCCTTGAGTAAGTCTTAGTTTGACGTGAAAATCTCAAGCTGGGGCGATTCAATGGGGATACGTCGGTAAAAGGTAAAGAAAGTAAATTTAGTAATTTCCTTGATTTGTAAGCATACATGAAGAGGTAATTTAGTAGACTTCTACAATTTTTCTTAAAGGAATAAAAGATTTGCAAGGTGCTTGTACCATAACTGAGAAGAAAACACACCTAAATAAAATAAACGATTGTATTGTATAATAATCAAAATATTTTTCATGTTTTTGTAAATCTTTATACTGTAAATAAATATAAGTTGTGCTGACATTCATTATTTACTTATTTATACCCATCCCAAAGGAGAACATTAGGAAAGTAAACATCACAATCACAGCTAGAACTCACAATAAGGAAAAGCTGTGACATATTCCTTTTTATAAAAACAAAGAAATTTACCTTTTAGACCCTGAGATTATTAAAGAATATTAATTTATTAATTTGACTATTGGTTATCAACCATAGTACAGCAGGTCACAGCATTAATTTGGCGCCCAACGTGGGGCTTATCGTTGGCCAAGATTTAATTTGGCGACCCAACGAGAAAGGCTGTGTTAAAGCCTACAACATTTTATATATTAATTTAGCACAAATACGTAACAGGCTTATCGTTAACCAAGTTATTTGGCACTCAACGATAAAAGGCTGTGTGAATTTACTTTCCTTATAACGCCATAAGCACACTTTATCAGAACATACAACACTACATTTGGCGACGAGAATGTGTTTCTAACAAAAGAAATATAACGAACTACACGCAAACAAAAGAAAATGGCAGAAAATATTCTAACAAACATTGATAGTTTCAACGTCCATTCAGGCATGGAAAACATAGGTGCTAGATGGCAGAAATGGATAAAGCGGTTTGATAACTTCCTCATAGCTGCAGGAATAGCAGACGACACCAGGATGGAGGCGATGTTATTGCATTGTATAGGTGAGAAAACTTTTGAAATTTACTGTTCCCTTCCTGATCCTACCACACAAACAAATCTATCCAAGTATGAAAAAGCTAAAAATAAGTTAAATACTCATTTTGTACCCAAAAGAAATGAAGAGTTTGAGATCTTCAACTTCAGACAAGCTAAACAGTTAATGAATGAACCTATCGATGAATTCTATGCTCGATTATTAAAACTTGGCAGCAACTGTAATTTTCCAGATAAGGATAGAGAAATCAAGTCTCAAATAATACAAGGTACTATCTCAACAAAGTTAAGAAAATTCGGTTTAGCTGAAAACCCATCGTTACAACAATTGTTAGCCAAAGCAAAAGCTTACGAACTCACAGAAACACAAGTGCTAGAAATGGACAAAAACTCTGAATTTGTAGGAAATATCAACAAAAGGAAAATACTCACAGGTAAAAACAACCAAAACAATAAAATATGCAGAAACTGTGGCAACAAATGGCACACAAACGGCAGACAGTCATGTCCGGCAACACATGTTAAGTGTAATTTTTGTGGAAAACAAGGTCATTTTCGCAAAGTATGTCTATCAGAACAAAAGTTGAATCAAGGGAGAAACAAAGAACAACAGGAAACGATAACAAAACTAGAACGAATCCAAAATAAAGGTAAATATGAACAATTTTCGAACAAGAAATATGTAAATCACAATGAAATTGCAAACGACAGTTCAGATAGCTTAGAAGAACAATCCTTTTATCTAACTGTGAATAATATTAGTAACATTCCAATAACAGCAGTTAAAATAAATGGTCATAAAATTGAATTTATCATAGATACAGGCAGTTCAGTCAACCTTATTAGTGAATCTACATTGTCAGAACTACCCGAACAAACACTTATAACTGATTCAAGCAGTATATATCCTTATTGTTCTACAAACCAACTAAGGATCATTGGAAAATTTACCGCCACACTGAGTCACGCGAACAACAATATTTCAACAGAAATACATGTTGTAAAAGGTAAGTGTCACAATTTACTTAGTTATGATACATCAAAGAAGCTAAATCTAGTAAAAATATTTGCAAATAGTATTTCTCAGAACATTAACTTAAAATATGTGGAACACAAATATCCAAAAATATGTACTGGAATTGGTAAACTAAAAAGCTCAGAAATAAAGCTGCATATTGATTTGAATATTCAACCAGTCGCTCAAAGACATCGACGTATACCATTTCATTTAAGAGAGAAGGTTGAACAAGAACTGGAAAGATTAGTTCAGCAAGACATTATTGAAAAAACAGATGGTCCAACACCCTGGGTATCACCAATAGTGATAGTTCCAAAACACAACAACCCAGAAACAATTCGAATATGTGTTGACATGAAAGCACCAAACAAAGCTATATTAAGAGAAAGACACATAACACCAACAATAGATGATATCATAACACAGTTAAATGGATCAGTAATGTTCAGCAAGATAGACCTAAAGGATGGTTATCACCAGCTTGTGCTATGTCCAGAGTCGAGGTACATAACTACCTTTTCAACACACACCGGTCTGTACAGGTACAAACGACTTAGTTTTGGTATCAATGCAGCCGCTGAAATATTTCAAAATACGATTCAGAAACTTTTGATAAACATACCAGGAGTGCTCAACTTTAGTGATGATATCCTCATTTTTGGCAAAACACAATTAGAACACAATATTGCTCTTGAGAAGACACTAAACAAACTAACAGAATCCAATTTAACCATCAACAAGGCAAAGTGCATTTTCAGTGTACCAAAGATAGAGTTTTTTGGTTATGTGTTCTCAGAAAAAGGAGTTCATCCAGACCCAAATTAAGTATCTTGCATAATCAATCTACAACAACCAACAAATGCAAGTGCAGTTCGCAGTTTGTTAGGAATGATAAATTACATAGGGAAATTTATACCTAATTTAGCTGAAAACACGAAATTACTTAGAGAACTAACTCTGAAAGATGCTGAGTGGAACTGGACGACAGATCACGACAAAGCTTTCGACGTTCTGAAACAACAACTCAAACGGGTCACCAATCTAACATATTTTAACTTAAAGAAACCAACACATCTCCATGTAGATGCAGGACCAGAAGGTCTAGGAGCAATTTTATCACAAGATGATAAACTGATTGCTTACGCCAGTAGGACACTCACGTGCACAGAAAAAAGGTACAGCCAAATTGAAAAAGAAACGTTGGCTTGTTCATGGGCTATACAACATTTCCACATATATTTATACGGCTCAGAGTTTACTTTACACAGTGATCACCTTCCGCTAGTGAGAATCTTACAAAACACGAAGCCTTCGCCTAGCGCTCGAATTGAGAGACTATTATTACGCATACAATCGTACAAATTCAAGGCGGTTCATCAGAAAGGAAATTCCAACCCTTCTGATTATCTGTCTCGACACCCAATTCAAGAAACAACTTCTCGCGACAAATTAGAAGAGTATGTAAACTTTATAACGATCAATGCGCTTCCCAAAGCAATGACGCTTGAACAAGTTCAAGAGGCTACTAGAAATGACCAAATGTTAAAAAAGTTAATTGAGGCCCTCAACGTTGAGAAATTTATTTCATGGAAAAATACTCAACTAAGTTCTTTTGACAAGATCAGAGATGAGCCATCAGTAACAGATGGCATAATTTTGCGGGGTACACGAATAGTTCTTCCAATGACATTACAAAAACGAGCCATAGAGCTAGCGCATAAAGGTCATCTAGGAATCATAAAAACCAAGCAACTGTTACGAACAAAAGTATAGTTTCCTAACATTGATGTCCTAACTGAAAACTATATAAGAGCATGCTCAGCTTGTCAAGCAGTTACCAACACAAAACAAAGAGACCCAATCATCTCAACACTGCTTCCTAGACAACCGTTTGAAAATCTTGACATTGACTTTGCAGGACCATTCCAGGGCAAGAAACATATTTTTATTCTGGTTGACGAACATTCCAGGTATCCTATAGCGGAAATAGTACCATCAACTAGTTTTCAATATTTAAGACCCATATTGGAAAACATTTTTTCTACATTTGGAATACCAAAGCGTATAAAATCTGATAACGGTCCCCCTTTTAACAGCTACGAAATGAACGAATTCCTATCTAATTACGGAATAAAACACGTCAGGATAACACCTTATTGGCCTGAAGCAAATGGATTAGCAGAGAAATTCGTGAAAACCTTCAAGAAATCACTAGTATGTGCAAATTTGGAAAATAACAAGTTCGACTCTCAAATTCAACAATTCCTGTTAAACTACAGAAGTACACCACATTCCACAACGATGATGTCGCCCTTCGAACTCGTTTTCGGAAGAAAAGTAAATACTTTATTACCAATGATGGATGGAAATAAAGAAGAAAAGGATTTTGTCAATCACGACAAATTCAACAAAAGAAAACAAAGGGAATATGCAGATGTGAAGAGAAGAGCTAAACAACATAAATTTAAGGTCGGAGATATGGTATTATGCAAACAACCTAAGATTAACAATTTAACACCTACGTTTGATCCTGATCCATATGAAATAATAGAAGTTCGAGGCACAAGAATAAAAGCCAAAAGAAAAAAAAGAATAATACAAAGAAACTCATCATTCTTCAAAAATGTCTTACTAAACCAAAGCTCTCTTTCTAAACGTCAATCTCAGCCAAAGGCAACTCCTTGCCTACCCTCAAGAACCTCTACCCAAAACATCCGTTTCCGGGTCAATGTTACTCCTAAAACACATGGTATTCATCTCACACCTATCAATGACCAAAGCGCTGTAAACGACATATCAATGCCTACGCCCAATACTGAACAAGCTGATCTAACCGACAACTCTGTGGTATCTACGCCCGAGAACCAGCAACCATCTGAAGTTGGAGCGGCTGAATCCTTCGACAATCAATTAAAAAGCTCGACACGATCAGTGGACGAACAGAAGAGTGAGAAGAGCATTTCATCCGAAATCAAGACAGATGGCGACCAGCGCGAGAAACACAATCTACGTTCAGGGGATAAGCTGAGGAGACCTCAACACCTAAAAGATTACATTAGTGATTATGATTTTCAATGACTTTCAAGGGGAAGAATGTAGTGTATCGTTTGTTGAGGGAATGGAAAGACAGTTGGCAACGAACAAGCGCATGAAGTTAGTGTGATTTTATGATATAGATAGATGATAGATGTCAATAAACAGATAGTAAAAACAACAACCTTGTGTATTTTATTTGTGTTAATCAATCGCTTTATCAGAACATACAACACTACACTCAAGAGCACAACCGAAAAACCATCGGAAGATAGAATTGAAAATTTGCTTCAAGTTCTATTATACAAAATGAAAGAAGAAATTAAAGAAAACAGTAAAAATTTGAAAGAAGAAATGAAATCAAACAATAAAAATTTGAAAGAAGAAATCAAATCAAACAATGAGAAGATAAATGAAAATCTAAATAAAAAATTGGATCAAAATAAAGAAGAAATCAACTTTAAAATTGACAAGGGATTCCGAGATCTGAGATCAGAGACATTACAGTTAAACGCTAATCTAGAAAAGAAATTAACACAATCCGTGTCACTCCTAACGAACGAAATAAATAATAACGCAGGAAAATGTGAGAATGGATACAAGTTTCTAATAAAGGAGATAAACGAAAGAGCAGACAAGACGAAAGTACAATTTGAAAAGTAGAAGGAAAGGTAGAATCTTTAGAAAATAAAATAATAGACATCAAAATCACAAACAACGAAGAATTAAGACAACTCTCAAATGAAGTTGAAAATTGTAAAACGAAATATGGAGCATGTACAGACACGATGCTAAGGTTGCAAAATAGGACAGTAACATTTGAAACTACCCTCCAAGAATTAGAGGACAAAGTAATGCACGGGGTTAACACACCTAGCGCATCTTTGCCTCATATAACAAGTAGTGCAGAAAATATACCCAAGTTCACAGGAAACCATAAGGATAATCCCATGGCATTTTTAAGGACGATTAAGACTTACATGAGAGGAATAACAGATGAAATATCTAAACTACATTTTATAAGAGGTTGTCTTAAGGACTACAGTCTGCTATGGTATGATACAATTATAGATGAGTTGACAACGTATCGAGAATTTGAAATACGATTCATTAGGCAGTATTGGGGACAAAATGCACAACGAAGAATACGACATGACTTGGTATTTGGGAAATACAGACCAGGAGCCTCAAGGGAAAACTATGTAATAAGGAAATACTCCTTCATAAAATATATACTCCCAGCCATAGAAGAAAGTGACGTCGTATCGCAACTAGCTGCGCACTTCGACAACAATATTATACAGGCCGTAGCATTACAAGGTATCGAAACCATTGAAGGATTACTGGACTTAGTAAAAAGATTAGATGATGTTGACGAAAAAGGAAACACCTCCAATAGAGGAAACTACAACGCGAACACAAACAATTATCCCAGAAACAGATACAACAATAATAAAAATGAAGGAAACAAATTCTATAGACAGGACAACGAAGGAAATAACTTCTACAGAAATCGACAGGACAATGAAGGGAATCAATCTTATAGAAACAGACCACATTACCAAGGGAACAATTTCTATAGAAATAAACAAGACAATCAAGGGTATAGAAATCCATCATACAACGAGAAAAAGGAAACTCAACCGAGAAGGAATCCAAACCAAACTAATAAAAGAGAAGATAGAATTCCAGAGAGAGAAAGAAGAGTCAATAACATTCAATTAGAATGGGATAACAAATCACAAGCAGGAGCGACTGCAACAAATTTTTAGAGATGCCAGTCAAAAAGAAAATAAAAACACAAAACATATACAAATACGAAGATCTAATGAAAATTACCACTGAACTACCACACATATCAATCAAAATTGGGGAAGAAAAAATAGAAGCATTACTCGATAGTGGATCACAATTATCGCTACTCGACTACAGCGTTATAAATGAAAATTTAGAGAAACAAGGACGGTATATTCCTATAAAGAAGATTAATTTAATTACAGCAAATAAAAAACCTTTGATAACCATTGGTAAAGTTTTCTGCATTAATGTTAAAATTAATGATTTAAACCTACTAACAGAATTTGTAGTAGTACATAATTTAAATTGCAATTGCATATTGGGAATGGACTTTCTAAGTCAATACAGCACAAAACTGGATATGAAGGATAAGACTTTTCACATAAGGAATATGATAATTCCATGGAGCGAAGAAGCACCAGAAAAAGAAATTTTAATTAATAATTTATATGTAAAAGAAATAGGAAAAGATCTCACGCAAGAAATGATTGACAATTCATATGACAATAAATGTGCGCATCTCGTAAAGCATCCAAAGAATAAGGACTCCACATCAAAAAGGAATGGTACAAGTATAAATTGCAATGAAAAGTATAAAAATCATGTGAGCAATCTTTTAGATAAGCACAAGAGACTATTTGACGACAGTCCTGGCTTGGCAAGAAATTACAAGCATAAGCTCGAGGTAAATGAAAAGAAACCCTTCTATGTGAAAACCTATCCAATTCCCAATAAATACAAGGAGCAAGTGAAATTATAAATCAAAGAAATGCTGAAGAATAACATAATAGAAAAGGCAGAATCGAGCTTTATCAGTCCAATTGTCGCTGTAAAAGAGAAAAATATAGAAGATTCAAAAGAAACATTATTAATGAAGTGCACAGAGGCCCAGTGGTTTACTACAATAGTTTTAAAAGATTCTTTTTGGCTGGTAACATTGAACAAAGATACAAGAAAATACTATTTCTTCAAGATAAATTCCCCGACTGATCTGTGGAAGATAATAAGATTTTATATATGCATATCAATTATAGGCTTAATTAATGCCACACAAAAGATATTGAACCCACACAAAGAAGATATTTCCAATTTATTATATATTTGTATATGTTTCATTTTAAATAAATTAAGTACCACTTTCCTATTGAAAATGAAAGCTGTAAAATTCAAATTAAGGTATCAAACAAAACTGAAGGAAGTAGACAATGAGAATGTGAAAGGAAAGTATCACATTTCAATGTTATACGACTACGATGAGGAATAAAACTCATACGATGGAAAATATGAACCCATAAGAAATAAAAAGGGATAGTTCCCAGAATTATATTATTTAAGTTATATAAATAGATATTAAGAAAATAAAAAGGGATAGTTCCCAGGATTATAGTACTTAAGTTAGAATAAATATGTAGATATTAAGAAATAAAAAGGGATAGTTCCCACATAAAAATATAGTTAATTTAGATGTAAGGATATTAGCTAGGTAAAAGGTTAAAAATACCATTAAGTAAAGAAAAATGCAATATGCACATTACATTCATAGTTAACTATGGCATATCGACAATTTTCTTAACTTGGGATATGCTGTGGTATTTTTCTGTATATTAAAAAAATATAAAAAAATAAAAAAAATAATGAGAAACTGGCTATAACCAGATTTAAATATTAAAAATTTTATACATGTAAAAACATTGATAAAATCAGATATAAGTGGTTATTACTGAATAAATGTGGATATAACCAGATATCACTGAATATGGTTAACACGTTTTTATATAAATAAATAAAAAAAAATTAAACAAATAAAATGCCAACAAAAATAAATACCAGCAGATTTATTTTAAATAAATATAAGTTTACATATTTGATATATTAAGTATAATTTAACATTTCATCAGATATAAATATAGAATAATCCATTAACTTATATAAATAAATATTATTTAAATTATTGCATGACAATAAGTATTCGAACTGATGAACATGCAACAGAATACACATCAATGCAATGTGGGTTGCACACCCGTCAAGAGAAAAACAAAAATGAGAGCATTGAAAATTAAAAGTGTTGACCCCAATTTTAAGTAAATTAGAGCACAAAAATTGTGTTAAATATCATACAAAACATGATGTTCAAATACTGACCTCAGTCTAAAAAAGGATATGTAATGATTTAAACATTATTATTAGTAATTAATAGAAAGTAGGTCATTCGGTAATACATTCTTTAGTAGCAATAATAATCAATGAATAGAAGCCTGCATTTAACATATTGCGATAATAATAAACACTACGGCAAAAACAGAGGTCTTTATACGTAAATAAATATATTCTACTTATTTCTCAATCACCATATAAAGATCAATTGTATTTTCTTCCGTATGGGACATAGAAATGCATATAAAGGTATATGATTTATTTGTTTTCTATACACCAACACATCCAGAATGTAAATATTGTGGCCTGGTTCACTATTAAAAATAAAACATTATGTTGGGTATGCAATTTTTCACTGGTATTTCCAGAATAAAAGATATTATTGAATGTACATTTAAATATGCGATTGGTACATAATTTCCTTCATATAAAAATGCTTCAAGAGATTCCAAGCTAAAACAAATAAAACATTAGTCAGTATATAATATAGTACAGCTTAAAAATACCTACCAATCGAAAAAAATCAATCGATGTTAATTATATATGCAAATACATGATATGTAAACAACAACAACGGTAACATGGCGGGTGAAAAATCACGTGATCACATGACATCGATAATTACCAAAACAAACACGGAGGGCGCAGTAGAAGAAAATTCAAATTGAACTAAAATAATTTGAAACAAAATAAGGCGTTTGTCAATTGTTGAAGGGTATATAAACGCGTGCATTTGCGGAAAATGAGGAGTCCATCCGAAGATCTTCAATACTTAAGAAGAAAAAGAAAAAAAAGGAGTTGATCAGCAGTCCCTTAAACTTAAACCAGTGCTTCAAGTGTTGTCAAATAAAATAAAATCTAAAAGGCATAAACGCTTTTAAGATTTAGACGTTGTGAAATAAAACGTGTGATACGTTTTTCAAACGATAAGTGCGCGCTAAACACAGTAAAGCGCGGGATATTATTATTTGACTCTATAAAGCCCGCCATAATAAATTTCAAAGGAATGGAAGGCAAGAATTATTAAGAAGAATTCGAAATAATATACAGTCAAGAAAAATAGGTACAAGCACTATGTAATAAAACTTTATCTTGCAATCTTATAATAAATAAATAAAGGAATCTTCATGTGTGTTATAAAAAAATTACTGGATAATAACAGTTTTAATTTTACTATTTAAACATTTAATAAATCCTTCTTTGAGTAAGTCTTAGTTTGACGTGAAAATCTCAAGTTAAGGCGATTCAACGGAGTATCAATAATTTTACCTGGATAACAACAATTTTAAGAATATTATTTAAACATTTAATAAATCCTTCTTTGAGTAAGTCTTAGTTTGACGTGAAAATCTCAAGTTAAGGCGATTCAACGGAGTATCCACAATTTTACCTGGATAACAACAATTTTAAGAATATTATTTAAACATTTAATAAATCCTTCCTTAAGTAAGTCTTAGTTTGACGTGAAAATCTCAAGCTGGGGCGATTCAACGAAGTATTAACGTTTTCATTTGAATAACAATAGTTTTAAAATATTATGGGAAACATCTAATAGGTTCTTCATTGTTTAAATCTCGATTTTGACGTGAAAATCTCAGGTCGAGATGATCCAATGGGGATACGTCGGTAAAAGGTAAAGAAAGTAAATTTAGTAATTTCCTTGATTTGTAAGCATACATGAAGAGGTAATTTAGTAGACTTCTACAACTTTTCTTAAAGGAATAAAAGATTTGCAAGGTGCTTGTACCATAACTGAGAAGAAAACACACCTAAATAAAATAAACGATTGTATTGTATAATAATCAAAATATTTTTCATGTTTTTGTAAATCTTTATACTGTAAATAAATATAAGTTGTGCTGACATTCATTATTTACTTATTTATACCCATCCCAAAGGAGAACATTAGGAAAGTAAACATCACAATCACAGCTAGAACTCACAATAAGGAAAAGCTGTGACATATTCCTTTTTATAAAAACAAAGAAATTTACCTTTTAGACCCTGAGATTATTAAAGAATATTAATTTATTAATTTGACTATTGGTTATCAACCATAGTACAGCAGGTCACAGCAATATGTCAACAATTACTTTGAAACATTGGCTTCCAATATAATTAATACAAATTTTAATCAAACTATTAAACTACTATATTGACTTAGTAAATAACTTGTTTTTCATGCCGAATATAAACAAAAATGATATTGAAATTGCAGTCAGTAAATTAAATGCTGATTCCTCAGCGGGATATGATCATATCTCACCCCGTATAATTAAATACTGCTACTGGCTAATTATTGAGCTTCTCATATACTCATTTAATTTTTCGATTAATCATGGGATCTTTCCATCAATTCTAAAAGTAGCACTGATAAAACCACTTTATAAGAAGGGAGACTGCAACGATTTTGCAAATTATAGACCAATAAGTTTGCGTCAGTCAAAGATTTTCGAAATAATTGTTACTACTAAATTAACTGAATACTTTCAACACTTTGATTTATTTTCTGATAATTCCGTCCTCATTATTCTACGAATAATGCCTTATTTCAATGCCTTACGAAAGCCATTACTAATGTCGACTCTAATTTGCCATGTTTAGCAATGTGCATTGACTTGTCAAAGGCTTGATTGTATAAATCACACAATTATCCTTTAAACACTGCATAGGTATGGTATTCGTGGTATGGTAAACTTATGGTTTGAGTCTTATCTCCGGGAAAGAAGGCAGCGGGTTACATGTTATGGAGAAATATCAGAAATATCAATGGGGGTCCTACAAGGCTCAGTAATGGCTCCTATATTATTCTTAATATACATTAATGATCTGCCAAAACTTGTAAAACCATTGGCCGCAATTGTTGATGGACAATCAAACTTATTTGAGTTTGCCGGGTAGGTACTTGAATATACATGTGAACTATGTTAAGTCAGTTGTAGTATGCAACTTGTTCGCTAATGGCGTATGTTCTATTGTAATATCTTAAAATAGAAAGTAAGATATAATATATCATTTGTTACTGACCCTACCAGAGTTTTGATACAATAGTAACAGCTATTTATACTATGGCAGATCATAAAATAACACTTAATTTTGTAAAAGGAAAATTACTTGATCATCAGCTAAATTAAGGAAAGACAAATGACAGAATAAATGAAAAAGTAACAAGTATTGCTTTCACAAGTCACACAAAGTTTAAATATAAATGTCATTTATGTGGAAAAGTGGGACATAAACGTGTTGATTGCTACATTACAAAAAGAAAAACTTAACACTCAAACCGCAGCCTCAAACAATTACAAAACAAATGCGTCTAGTAACAACAGGAATGCACATCTCACAGTTGAGGAAGATATTGCTTTCTCTGTTTCGCTATTAGAACGTTATTCTAGCAGCCATTTTGGTAACTTTCTATTTTAGTAGAAATAGGTTGGTGCAATAAATTATTCATATTCCTTTTCCTAATTGCTTTTCGATTTACCTGGTATAAAAATTATTTTTATCGCCAACCGTCAGTAAAGTGATGCGTTACCATAGCGTTTTGCGGAGGTAAAGAAACACTTTATCGTACTGTACAATAAAGTACTTTACCTGCCGCTAATATCTGTCAGCGTAGCATGACTGATGACTTTTAAAAATAAATCGTTTGTCACTGTCATAAACTGTCAAAAGTTATTATATCTTTATTTCTTAAATTAACAATTTTAACGGTTGGCGATAAAATTTTGTATGCACCACGTCAGTAAAGTACCTTTACCGAACTCGTCTGTTACTCGCCGCGCTCGCTTCACTCGCTTGGCTCGTAAACCAGACTCGTTCGGTAAAGTATCACTTTACTGACTTGTTACATAAATAACTATTTTCTGTGACGGGAAAAAAAGTTGACATTTTATCCATCTTGACAGGTAATAAAATGTCACTTTATCAACACGGGCGTAAAGTGTTACTTTTTGCCCATGGGAAAAAAATTCTACTCTTTGCCCGCTTAAATTGCCAGGTTTCCATAGCAGCGCAGGTGTAATGTCACTTGAAATGTCACATCGATTGATTTTCTGACTTTAATATAAAGTATTTACGTGTTTTTTTCAATATTAAATCGTCGTTTTTCCCATCACAGAAAAAAATAGTGTATTATACACGGGAAAAAAATTAGATTTTAGCTCTCGGTAATTTATCTCCCTCCGCTTTGCGTCGGGTGATAAACCTTACCTCGAGCTAAAATCTAATACTTTTTTCTCTTGTATAATAACTAACTATATGCCGTTGGATTAAAGTCTCCTTAGATAATAAAGAACCGCAATTACCTCCATTTTGTCGGCAAATTTAAAAATCTGTCCGTTTTCTTTTTGACTTTACAAATTTAATTTCAATTAAATTGAAATTTAGAATAAATACGCGAAATATTGTATTTTAATTGTCCGTAAAATTCTTGTCCCCGTGCGGATGCGAACCCGAGCCGACCGCGTGTGAAGCGGGCATCTTACCATCAGCCCAGCGCGAACACTTGAATATGAGTTGTCTTATCGTCTATTTGTATATATGAGTACGAATTACTAAATAACTATTAAAAGTCTCCAAATCAACGCCATTTTGGCGGCGTTATAATGGCACAAACCAATTGCGGTACTTTATTATCTAGGACTTTAGCGTTGGAGACCACGTCCCGCAATCTGGTGGGTCAGATTGATGCTCTTCGTCTGACATTCCGCCCACAGATAATATGAGTTTTTTTTTCTAATTTAAGCAAACTTTTCAATTCAAATAATTCGTACAAAAGTCAACTGTCACATATAAATCAGTGCTACCAAGCGACTACGTCACGTTATCAAAAATTCCCTTAATGTATATTTTTAACAATTTTTCTATAAATAAATCATATAAATACAATCCAAAACAGAGAAAATAGTGTAAAATACTCGTAACAGAAGGCCATTCCAGCATTCTTTCCTTCGGCCACTCGCGCTGCGCGCTCGTGTCCGAATTTGGAAATCGTGCTGGAATGAAAGGCCTTCTGTTCCTTGTATTTTAATATACTATTATGGTTGGTGATAAACAAGCAAACTGCGGCATAAAATGGTTTCTAGATTCAGGTGCCACCGATCATATGGTAAATGATGCAAGTTTTTTTAAAGCTTTAAAAGAATTAGAAGAACCACGGAAGATTGCAGTAGCTAAAGGACAGATGTTGGAAGCTCATAGTATTGGTGACATAGATATTTTATTGGAAGTAAATGGTAAACATATAAAAATACCTATTCGAAATGTGTTATATGTTCCAGATTTGCTGTATAACCTATTTTCAATTCATAGGATTGAAGAAAAGGGAATGAAAATAGTATTTTATGACAAGGAAGTTAAAATTTATAATAAAGACAGCTTACTTGCTAAAGGACATAGAAGTGGAAAATTATATGAGCTAATATTTCAGTTAGATAGACCGACTGAGGAACTGGCAAATATTGTACTTGAGAATCGTGTACAATTATGGCAGAAACGGCTTGGCCTTCTGGGGAAAGAAAGTTTTAAAAAATTAGTTTCGAACGACATGATCGAAGGAATAGACATAGCCGCAAAAGATGTGCAAAACAATTTTGAAAAATATTGTGAAACTTGTATTCAAGGAAAGCAGACTAGGTTAGCATTTGAAAATCGTAAAGTTAAAAATACAAGACTTCCTTTGGAACTAATACATAGTGATGTATGTGGACCAATAACCCCCATAACGTGGAATGGTAAAAGAGTGAAGTATTAATATATTTTCAGGAATATGAAGTTTTAGTGACAGCCAGAGATGTAAACTTACCGTAATTTATGATTTTGGTAAATTACCGTGGTAAATTACTGCTCTTTCCTTACCAAGATTTATTGTCGCGTAATTTACCATTTTTTGAGTAAATTACCATGGTAATTTGCCAAACTTTTTTTTATTATTATAGAATATATAAAAGCCGAGTAGCCAATGGCAACCAAACCCAGTCAAAATCGACGAAAATTGGGTACGCGGAGGGAAGAACTCGTCTCTGGATACGCAAAATTGAAAGCTGCCCTTTGGCGTGAAGTTACCGACGACCTTGAATTGTTCCTCGACGGAGAGATTTTCTTCCCAAGTGGAGCGGTTGTAAAGATACGGGCTTTTAAAGAGGAGCGTGCATTCGATGTTTTAACAGAAAAATGGCTTACGTCATGACGATTCACGTGACAACCGATCAAAATCGTAAAAATGTCAGGTATGACAGGCACGCGCGAAAGAATTGTAAAAGTTTTACATTGACGAAGAAATTTCAGGCCGTCGAGGTTTAGAGTGCGGAAAGAGGGTTGGAAACCAAAAGAGTGGACTTTTCCGCGACGATTGGGTGCACTGTCCACGTGCCAAATCTGTCGCTGTCGAAGGTGCGACTCATTTAAGGCTTTTCTGCAGGGCAATGCGGTATAAAAATCTCGCGATGACGAGTTTGCGTGTCATTAATTCACCTTAATATTAGCTGTTAGGTGACTCTCGCTCTTTCACGGAAGTAAGTACGGGATAGAGATAGGACCGTGCAACGGATGATGTTTCTCTAAATTGTGCAACACCCTGTATAGGTAGCGCGTTCGGACCGATCGTCCCGTGAAGGGGAATGTCCGAGCTAATTACCGTAAAAATTTCGCCTTTATAGCTCTGTCCGATCGCCGGATATTTACGGACAAACTTAAAAGTTGCGTTTTCGACGTGCCCGATTTTCTGAAGGTATCTCTTCTGAAACGAATCTATAGCACGTATAGGGAAAAGTACGGTTAAAAGGCCCGCAGTTTCTGCTTTTCATCGCGCTCAAATGCATATTTTAAGGTTGCCGGGCGCATGAAAAATTTGTCAAAACACGCGAAATTTATCCATGACGTGCCTAAAGAAAGCCCATTACGTAAATAAAAACGAGGACTAAACACAAAAAATTGACTTTTCGCAAATCTGACAGGCGGACTAAATATTTCCAAACATTGACTTTTAAGCATGAAATGCCAACCTCTGACGATTTTTCGAGAGGAAAACGACTTGAAATTGAAAACAACAGATTTTTAGGAAGCGTTACCATCCTTATTCCAACTTGATTCAGATCCGGTATTGATAGGACAAGGAATTTAAACTCTTCATGCACTCGAAAAATGGCTGAAATACCACAGAAATGAATGTACACAATAAATCAAGTGCAATGCTCATAACATGTTATGTACACACACATACATTCATGTGCACTGCCCGTGGATATATTATATATCGGTAGCTTGACTTAACATTTTTACATGCAGGCTATCTTTTGATGATTACAAATTTGAATTTTAAATTACGATAATTCCAGAACGCGTATATCCAGTTTTCTTAATGGGGAAAAGGATTGCTTTTAATTATTAACGTCAGAATAGGTTCATGGCAAATATACACACATAATATATTTAGTTTTAGGACACGGACAAGGCACTAAATTAATTATCTGGACGCAATTAAAACGTATTCTTTTGAAGATTACACGTCTATTTTCTCTGAGATTTAAAAAAAAATTGCAGATTTCAACATAGAGTAAAGCATACATATAAATATGGCAGTTGAACAAACTATTTACATGTAGGTCGATAGCCCGATGACAAGATTGACGGCTTCTTAATACAATGACTTTGCTGGGTCCGGTTCGAACCCAGGCCGGGGCAAAACATTTTTTTTTCGAATGCGATGTTGTGTATTTATTTCGTGTATTTTACCGGCAATTTATAAGACAAGACGTCGGACTGCTCTACATAATTTTCCCGGTCGATGAAATAATCATTCACATATACAGCATGATTTTTTCTTAATTATTATAAATTCCATTTAAAATACAATAATTCTAAAACGGGTATGCCGTTTTCTTAAGGGAAAAAATATTGCTTTTAACATTTATGTGCCCTACGAAGGCGGAGTGGGTGGAGCCAAATCAACTTTTTCTTCTGATTAAGGTAAAACTCGGGGGCTCTTGGTGTCGGTGATCTCAAGCCCAATGTCAAAATGTCAAAAAAAAATGGAGGAAGAATTTTTTGAAAATTAACGTATGAATGTGAAATTTTAGATACGGGGGTGTCTTAGGTCGCCGATCACGAATCCATAGTCAAAATGTCCAAAAAAAGGAAAATGGCGAAAGAGTTTTTTGAAAATTGTCGTATGAATGTGAAATTTTAGACACGGGCGTTTATGGGGTCGCCGATTACAAATCCAAAGTCGAAATGTCAAAAAACATAATGGCGGATTCAATATGGCGGAAAGGTTCTTCAAAATGTCGTTAATCTTGGTGAAAAGTGCTTGGACCTGAGCACATCCTTCCTTCGTAAACTTTAACATGATTTATGTTTACCATTAAATTATCCTTCTCGCTCTTCAGTGTTCAGTATAACGGATTGTGTAAGAAGGAAAGAAAAGTTCTAAGTAATATTACGATAGGCATAACAAAATTCTAACTAACTAAATAACATTCTAAGAGGCGTCATGACAGTGATTGCTTTTCACAGGAAACTGTAAAAAAGCTGTAAGCGGATGCGAAAAAGGCGATTCAAACTAGAGGAGATTGACGGACCGCTGTAAGCGAACGCAAAGTTGAAGCTGGCATGTTCACGTTAAGAGCTTATGCAGACACTGTATAAATTACTCTTGACTAAACTGGGCTTGGATAAATAGTGTGTTTGTTCAGTTAACGTGTAGTTAAATTTTACATTAATAATTATAATTATTATTAGCACTCTGATTCCTCCAGAATATAACATTTTGTAAGTCAAAATTATGTATACCAATTTGGAGACAAGGTTTTCTCAATCAACTTTCTTTGAGTTAAGAAATTTGTACAATCAGTAAAATATAATGTTTTTAGTAAACAGTTGATATATAATTTTTCAGTAAATGTTTCTGGCCTTATTCATCCTATACAAATTTGTGCAAGTTAAATTGTCTCAAATATGGCATGTGAAAGTGCCGTCATAAACTGGATTACTGAGCATATCATTAGAATATGATCGATAATCCAGTTTATGACGGCAGATGAAGTGTTTTCTTTTTCAACAAACTGTTCCCACTTTTATAATTTTTTACATGTCACATGTTTCACATATTTGTAGGTAACTCTTAATTTCACATCGATGTACGTTGTATTAGTTTTTTATTTTTACTATATTGTTGTATTTGTCAATAGCAGTAAGTAATCAATAAATTTCTATCAGTATGACTGCAGTTTGTTGTACTGTGCTATTTACTCCACAATATACATTTTAAATATGGGCTATTTACACAAAAATTTTCACGTATTCACAAAATAAATGTCTACAGATTATTTACTAAAATTAAGTTTCTAAAGCGGCTTTAAAGATGAGTCAAACATTACAGTGCTTATGAAATCTATGTACTTCTGTAGGACACTGTGTGCTGAAGTTTAAGTTTCTTATTGTTGGTAATGGCCAGATGGATACTCTTTAATTTTCAATCTTCAAAGTATGAAACAGTTAATTTATGCATTTCTTATTGTTTAATTTTTTTAATTTTAACATGTCCAATAGGTTCAGGCTCATTTGTGCAAATCATTTTTTTTGGACATCATTAGATTTTTATTATGGATAAAAGTAACAACACGAACACAATAAACTCAACCTATTTTGCCTTTTTTATTACTTTCTTATACGTAGTATAAGGAAGTATTGTGATGATGAAAATTTTCGACCTCGAGATTTTTGCAGATGTCCACGTTTTGAAGTCCCCTGATACCAAAAAAGTGGTTTTTAAAAAATGTCTGTGTGTCTGTCTGTCTCTCTGTGTGTGTATGTGGTGTGTGTGTGTATGTGGTGTGTGTGTGTGTGTGTGACCACGATAGCGGTTAAACCGCTGCAGATATCAATTCCAAATTTTGTATTTACGAATATAATCTCCCTCTTGAGAAATGATTAGATTTTGAGCAAAATCAGCAGACCGGAAGTAGTAGTTTACTTCAGTGAAAAAATCGAATTTTGCAAATATTTCGTGAATTACTAAGTTTAAACAAATTTATAAAGAATTCATATGTACTTAAAATTGAAATTGTGAACAATTTTATTAAAAATGTTTTTCAAATTTCCTACCGGAAGTAGGTCTTTTACTCTTATCGAAAATCAGTTTCTTGCAAATATTTTGCAAGTCAGGCTTTTTAGACAGGTACGCTACGAATATAAAAGTATTTAGAACTTAATTTCTAATATCTTTTGTAAAAAAAAATTTCAAAATTCGGACCGGAAGTAACACTTTTACTCTTACCGAATAACGATTTTTTGCAAATATGTCGTAAATTATGCATTCTATATATATTTATGAAGAGTACAAAAGTATTTAGAGTTGGATTTGGAATATTTTTTGTATAAACGAAATTTCAAAATTCGGACCGGAAGTAACACTTTCATACATATAAGAAAGTCGTGTGGTGGCCACACCTCATTTTTTACATAATGACGGATCCAACATCCGAAAAGGTTCGTCAGAAACTTTCAGTATCCCTCAAATTGTTTCACCTTTCACTATTATTCCATAATAGAAATTTTAAATATGTGCTAAATGTCGACAGATTATTTACTAAAATTAAATATCTAATTATATAGAATATAAACTAAAAAAAAAAGTACAAAAAGCACAAAAAACAAATTCAAATGTAGAAAATGGCGCAAACATTATGAGAAAAATATTGACTAATTTAAAAAAAATCCCTATACAAACGTTTTGGACACATGCGTAGTTTCGATATAGTAAATGGCACGATCAAGCTACGAACTAGAAACGACGGTTCAATGCTACTACAAATATACATTGGCCGCAACAACTTCAGAATAACGAAAGTAAACTTACTATTTAATGTTTAAGAATATATAGCTTCCGCTACAAAAATACCATTAAATGAAAGCCGGTTACAAAAAGAATATTATAAATAAAGTTATTTCATGTTACTGTCTTGCACCGACATTTTATTTAATGCATAGCTATTCTGTATAGTAAGCAGGCATTGTTGACAATTTTACATTATTTTGATGACAATTATAACAAACATCAAAATAAAATTAAGACACATGTCAAAAGGTGAATGCAGTTGTCTGTTGTGTTTATTGGAAAACGTATTTTAAGTTTATAAGTATGTATTTCTTTAATTTACTTCACACGTTTTGTTTACTTTTGTGCTGAAAGGAGAGATGTTATTTTCCATACAACAGAATCAAACATTTTTAATCACATCTAATAATACTTTTTTCACTTAGTCCAATTTAAATAATTTATTATAACCAACATGTTCCTTAACATGTTAGGTTACAATCATATAATTATTCATACTCAATAACAGATATAGTGCACGTAATAAATAAATAATAAAATAAATTAAATCTACATTCCATAAATATTTATAAAGGAATCTCCATTCGCTCATAAACAAAAGCAACACAACCAACAACTGCAATAATTTTCTATATGGTTATGTCGCTTTGGCAACCAACATGCGCCAGTAGTTTAAAATGGCGTGAAATTTGAGATGTTGCATAAGTTTATTTGTTAAATAATATAATCTACAAAAGCCATATCCAATAATGATATCCATACACCTTTCAATATTTGTCATAATTACCTTTTGATATTCGTTATAATTGTCTTTCAAACCCTCTTTATTTATCAAAAATGCTTGCCCATTATACAGAGTAGCCAAGTATTAAATAAAATGTATGTATAGAAAAAGTAGATATATTTGTAACTGGTTTTCATGTAATAGTATTCACTAGCGGAATCTATATATCTAGAAGTGTTAATTAAATAATTTATTTTTGTTGGGAGATTTCTTAGGTCGCTGAACACGAATCTGAAATCGAAATTTGATAAAACAAAATGGCGCATTCAATACGGCAGAAAGGTAATTGAATCTGTATGGAATTTAGTACTTGGGGTTTCTAGGTTCGCTGATGAAGAATCGGAAGTTTATATTTAAAAGTAAAATGGCGTGTTCAATATAGCGTAATGGTTCTTCGAAAACGTATTGGATCCGCGTGAAATTCAATATTTGGGATTCTTATTGTCGCTGATAACGAATTGGAAGTCGAAATATCAAAAAAAAAAGTGGAGCGACCAACATGGTGGAAATGTGCGAAACATAATTAAATCTTTCTCAAATTTATTACTTGAGGGTTTTTGTGGTCCCTGTTGACGAATCCGAAGTCAATCTTTCAAAATGCCAAATGACGAGTGCAATTTGCCGGTTCTTGCTTGGCCCCTTTTGAGTCTTTGATGAAATTGAATTTTCGGTTCATTTTTATTATTATTGTTTATGTCTATCTTAAATTGTTTTTGAGTTATTACCATCCTTTTTGATTTTTTCTTAAAAACTGTAGACTTTGAAACAGTCATCAAACTTTTCTATTGTAGCATCAGAAGCGTATTGCAGACTGTATCAACGAAAATGGTGCTGTCTTTGAGCACATTATTTCTTCGGATACTTTAAAATGACTTTTATGTTAAACATTAAATTATCTTTCTTACTCTACACTGTATACCGGTCTGTGTTAAAAACAGTTTGAGAAGAATTCTGAGTAATATATACGATTGGCTTTAGAAAATATAATGGCATAATGTATATACAGGGATGTGTCAAAAGTTTATAAAAACGGAAATTCCCGACAGTGATCAGGTTTTACTGAAAGCTGTAAAAAGGTTGTAAGCAGACGCGCAAAAGGCTATTCAAGCATGAAGAGATTAAAAAATAGCTATTGCGAAGTAATATCGTACGTATTCACAAGAGATTGTTTAATTATCATTGATGAAAATGAACCGTAAGCAACATCGTCAATTGCAATAGTTCAAAATAGAACTTCAATAAGGATGTCTTACAGTATTTTGGATTATAACAATAGGTAATCAATATTACTATAATAAATATATTATATCTATTTGTCCCTCAAATTGTAGGTGTACAATGCAAAAGTAAATAATTATATACAGTGTAAACAAGACTATCAACATTATTAAAAATCCTACATAACTGAGAGTTGTAATACAAATTACCACAAAAAACACTGCAAATTATAAAAAATATAGGCATGGGAATCATTATAGAAAATGCCAATGAAATAGATATTATTTGTTATAGAATAATGATGAAACTATCGAATGGTAATAGTGAGTTATTTAAAATATACATTCGTGTTAATAAAACATCTTATAAAGCTATCTACAAGTTTATATAAAATATTCTTTTTAATTTTTAATGAATCCTCATTTAAACCAAAAAGATCATTGGAATCGACATATATAGACTGAAACACTATTGACTATCAAAACTATAAAACCACATTTTCCAACTAATGAAAAACACAGATTTTGCAGATTGTCCATTCTATACCCTACAAAGAAAATTCAAACTTTAGAGACATTAGGCAAACGTGAAATAATCATCGTAAGGCACAAAAACCAATAATACTAGAAAAAAATTAAAATAGAGTGAAAAACTACCGACTGCGAAGAGCACAGGAGAAGTATGTGAAAATGTCCATATAACATGAAACGATAAAATAAATCTTATTTCATGGACAGTCATTAAACATTTTAAATTTAAAAATGATGCTATTATCACAAAATCTATTATCAATCATTTCATTTAAATTAATTAGGATGCAAGGTACGTCGTCTAAGTATTGAAGCATACATGTAAGAAATAATTTAATTATATTAGTGCACACATTAAGAAGACAAAGAGATTCAACAAATTATTTCTGTAAATCAAATATTGAAAAAGGTCAATAAAAACTAATTACAATTCTTTTAATTATTTAGACAACATAATGTTAATACCATCATAAACAAAAATCACTTTATATCTAAATAACTAAACTTACATTTTATTTAAGACAATAATAAAACTTAAAAATAAAGAATAAGTATTGGTGCACCTCCATTTTAAACATTTTCTGTAATAACAAAATCCGATAAGCATTCTGAATAAAATGTCGCATAATTGCAAAATATATAGAGGGGTGTACGAAAACAGTTATAGTAAAGTAATATCAATATTACACATCTGAACCACAATTATATTTACTTACTCGCTACATACCAGAATTATGTGGTGTTCAAAAAACTGAAACGCAAATTAAATTAAATTAGGTAAACGTGAAATAAATCATCGGAAAATCAAGGCACAAAAACCAATAATAGTAGAAGAAATTTATATTAGAGTGAAAACTACCGACTGTGAAGAGCACAGGAAAAGTATGTGAAAAATGTCCATTTAACTTTAAACGATAAAATACATCTTATTTCATAGAGAGCCAATAAACATTTTAAATTTAAAAACTCTGCTATTGTCACTAAATCTATTATTCATCATTTCATCTAAATTGATTAGTATGAAAAAAATCACTTTATATCTAAATAACTAAACTTACATTTTATTTAAGACAATAATAAAACTTAAAAATAAAGAATAAGTATTGGTGCACCTCCATTTTAAACATTTTCTGTAATAACAAAATCCGATAAGCATTCTGAATAAAATGTCGCATAATTGCAAAATATATAGAGGGGTGTACGAAAACAGTTATAGTAAAGTAATATCAATATTACACATCTGAACCACAATTATATTTACTTACTCGCTACATACCAGAATTATGTGGTGTTCAAAAAACTGAAACGCAAATTAAATTAAATTAGGTAAACGTGAAATAAATCATCGGAAAATCAAGGCACAAAAACCAATAATAGTAGAAGAAATTTATATTAGAGTGAAAACTACCGACTGTGAAGAGCACAGGAAAAGTATGTGAAAAATGTCCATTTAACTTTAAACGATAAAATACATCTTATTTCATAGAGAGCCAATAAACATTTTAAATTTAAAAACTCTGCTATTGTCACTAAATCTATTATTCATCATTTCATCTAAATTGATTAGTATGAAAAGTACGTCGCTTAAGTATTGAAGCAAACATGTAAGAAATAATTTAAATATGTTAGTGTGCACTCATTTAAATATAAATATTAAAATGTAAAGAATAAGAATTGATGCACTTCTTATTTAAAAAAAACATTTTCTATAACAACAGAATCCGATAAGCATTCTGATTAAAATATCGGATAGTTGCAGACTATATACAGGGGTGTATAAAAACAGCTAAAGTAAAGCAATATTGAACATCTAAAATACAATTCTCCTTAATTTTAGCTGCCGGCTTACCTTTAAAAATGATAATATGGCGGAAAGATTCATCAAAATGTCCTTAACCTTGGTGAAATCTAGCAAATGCCGGTTTTTCAGGTCGCTAATCACGAATCCGGAATAAAAATTTTAAAAAACTATCTGGCGGGAAGGTTCTTTGAAAAGTGCTTCGATCTGAGCACATCCTTCCTTCGTAAACTTTAACGTGATTTATATTTTGTAACATTTAATTGTCCTTCTCGCTCTTCAGTGTTCAGTGTAACGATTTGTGTAAAAAGGAAAGAAAAGTTCTAAATAATATATACGATTGGCATAACAAAATTTATATGTGTACAGGGGTGCGTCAGAAGAAAAGTTTATAAAACTGGACATTCTAAAAAGCGTCATGAGAGTGGTCGCTTTTTACAGGAAAGGCGTTTCAATAAGGCTTAAATTTAAAACATGGGTTTTTTACTTTTATTATTATTTTGTGCTCTTTTATTAACGATAGTGGACTTCGAAAAGATAGTAAGAAAGTAATATACTTTATAAATTAAATTTACCTTACCCATTCACATACATATGTTTGCGAGCTACATGTTTGAAGTTCATCAGCATTCATTAGCATTCTATAAGAATGTTTGAAAGCGAAGCCCATTTACCACACAAAATTTGTTTTAAACATGTTAAACACTATGCAGATACTATGTATATTTGAACATGTCAATTAAAATGACGAGCCCGCGATAGCGGGCGAGTAGTATACGTATTATCCTTTCTATCGTTAGAGAGAGAACAGTACGAATAATGATGTAATTCAGTGAAAATTTAAAATGTTGTTCAATACAAGTCCTTCATTTTTAATTGACGTGCGAACTAATTTTGAGTATGTGACAGACGAATATTTCAAATCTGCTGACCAAAATTTCATAATGAAAGCGCTGTTCCACTTCAAATAATTTGGGTGAAAATATCTCAGTGTCAAAATGATTATTAGGTTCTTTTTCATGAATATTGTGTATACCTATCTTAAATTGTTTCTGAGCAATTGACATACTTTTTGTCAATATACTACATTTTTGCACTGTTATTTCAATAGCGTATTATCCCGATTGCCTCAATGAAAATGATGCACTTATTGAGCATATTGTTTCTTCGGATACTTTAACATCATTCTTATGTGTAACATTAAATTATCTTTCTCGCTCTTCATTGTGTAACAGTTTATGTAAAAAAATTCTAGAAGAATTCTAAATGAAATATACAATTGGCTTTACAAAATATATGTATATACAGGGTGCGCCAAAAGTCTATAAAATCCACGAGAGTGATCGCGTCTTACAGGAAACTGTAAAAAAGCTGTAAGCGGACGCGAAAAAGGCGAATTCAAGCTCGAAAAGATTGAAGCATTAGCACACAAACATCCAACACAATATATATTGCAATATATAATAATTGGCCCAATGATAATAGTGCATGAATAAGCCATTGTACTTAATATGAGTGTGGTTTATATTTTCTGAAGTTTTTAAATACTTTATTTTCTACAATCTGCACGAAATATACATGTCATATATACCGATAGAACCACCGGCCATCTGCCTATAGGGAATTGTATGCAGTACACATTTATATGTACATATACCTATGTATCTAGTCCTACCGTTTATCAGAAGCGTTGTCTATGCCGACGCTAGGGATCGACAGTCAACCGCGTCAGTCGTGTCTTGACTGCGGTGGAGTATACTCATAGTTGGTCGAACTTGCAAAAATACGCAAATTCTTGCTGTCTGCATCTTTAGGGTTTAGAATTATTTAGAGCTCAGTATTTTTTTCTGTTTTTTTACCGATATTCATTTACGTATTTACTATGCCGTTAGTTTATAGTAAAGAAGAAAAAATAAATATTATTAAATGGTATTACTCATCTCAAGGAGGTACGCAAGAAGTGATTGGTCGTTTTGTTTTTTCGTTTCCTGATCGTCCAGTTCCCTGCCGTCGGACGATACTAGATATCATACATCGTTTTGAAAAGTCGGGCTGCATTAATGGATGTTCGAAATGCTATCAGAGTAATTTCCATCCTATTTCGGAGGAAAGAATAGAGAAGGAAGTCAGTGTATGCGCCTTTGTAGAATCAAGTGAGCCCTGCTCTAGCCGCCAAATTTCTGAACAATTAGGTATTCCAAAAACCACAGTTAGGCGTATATTACACAAAAAGAAATATAAGTGTTATAAGGTTAGAAAAAATCAAGAAATATTCCCAGATGACCAGTTTAGACGTCTCGAATTTTGTGAGGCTATTAGAGAAAAATGTGATAATGATGATAATTTTACACGAAATATTTTGTTCACTGACGAATCAATATTTTCCCTTCACAAACGCCATAATCCATCTGCCGTTCGCTACTGGTCTCAGAAAAACAAACATTTGAGCAGGGATGTCAACACTCAATATCCACAGAAACTAAATGTCTGGGCAGGAATCTTAGGGGATCACATCATAGGGCCATTTTTCCTAAACGGAACATTAAATGCGCAGTCATATTTACAATTACTGCAAAATCATATTGTTCCTGCAGTGCGTGACCTTGCTGTAAACTTTAATGATATTTGGTTTCAGCAAGATGGCTGCCCAGCTCATAATGCCAGAATAGTACAAGAATGTCTTTCATTGCATTTTCCACATACCATTAGCACTAGAGGTAATATTTCTTGGCCGCCTAGATCCCCTGACTTAACGCCATGTGATTTTTTCCTTTGGGGATATTTGAATGAAACCATTTATGTACACCAGAATGAAAGACCCCGCACATTAGATGATTTACGAATGCGAATTACACAACTCTGTAATAGTATTTCACCTGTAACTCTCTCTAATGTACGTAGAGAATTTTACAACAGACTGGGCTACTGTGAGGCAAACAATGGAGGCTTGTTTGAAAGAGATATTTATTAGCCTCTAGAATTCTATTTTATTTTCTCTAGAATTTTTTTTGTTTGACATCAATTATTACTTTTTGAACGTTTTTTAATTTCTCCATGTTGCTTCCTTTTTAGAATTATTTTTCTTATTTTCTCTTGGTTTAGTAATTTGCAATTTAATTTTATTTAACTAGGTACATTCAGAATCACTAGTTACTACTTCTTTGGAATCTCAAACCTTCGTTTTCATTACAAATCTACTACTAATATTTCTACAACACGAAACATTATGCCGATGATTGATTCTTACAAATATCTACGAAATGAAATGGCAATATCTGTGTCATATTTAAAGATTAAATATGCTTTATCGACGGATGTGTATTTATTTGTTTTTACGCCACAAATTATTATTGCCGGTACGTAGATATATACGTAGGCGTATATAAATGTGTACTGCATACAATTCCCTATAGGCAGATGGCCGGTGGTTCTATCTGTATAGTAACGAATGAAACACATATTTTGAATGTCTTGCTTTTAAAATTATATATAATTAAATGTTAAATACAATTAAAAGAAAAAGATTGTATTATGTATTAAATTGCTTTGTAAAAGAAACTACATCGGCCATATACTATAAGCCAATATATTTGAAATATTTGTGTTTATTCATAATAATTTATTGTCTGATAACGTTCATGCTAGGTACTTTATTAGAAAAAATCATTTTTATGTTCCTCAATATCTTTCTGGCTTTTATTCTATTCTTTAGCCTTTTACTTTAATTTCTACATGGAGATCCACTGTTTTTCATTCAAATCTTGGTTTTATGGAATTTTGGACTTGTTACTATTCTTTCTGGGAGTGATTTGTATTTATTTTAGATGTTGAAGCTTTTTATTTAAAATAACAACGTTTAACTGAAAACTAAAATAATACTTAAACAATTTGGTATTATAACAATCCATGTTTTTCTTATAAAAAGTAAAAGTTGTTATATTTTCTAATAAGGGAATGTTTAGAATTATTGAAAATTATATCTTTCCCGATCAACACTGATATTTTGAATTAGTTTACTTCACTAAAAAAATCAAAATTTATTAATACGTCGTCAACTACTAAGTTTAGAGAAATTTCTAAAGAATACAAAAATACTAAAATGTGAATTTTAGAAAGACTTTTTTTGAAATTTCCACCGGAAGTAGGCCTTCTTATCTTAACAAAAACCGGTTTTTAGCAAATTGCCCGAATTGGAACAACTTTTGTATAAAAGAAATTTGAAAATTCGGACCGGACGTAAAACTACTCTTATCGAATAGCAGTTTTTTTTATACATGTATTATAAGTGCAAAAGTAATTAGAGCTACATTTGGAACAATTTTTCTATAAAAGAAATTTTAAAATTTGGACCGGAAGTAATGCTTCTACTCATCATATTATAGCGGTTTTTTGGAAAATCTCACAAATTTTGCATTCTAGTCAGATTTATTAAGAACACAAAATTGTTTGAGCCACATTTGGAATAATTTTTATATAAAAAAAAATCAAAATTCGGACCGGAAGTAACACTCTTACTTTCTTTTATTTTTTTTATTTATTTAACGAAAATAACGTAGAAGTATTTGATTGGGCGGCAAAATCTCCATATCCGAATCCCAGTGAAAATATGTGGAGTGCTATGGTGCCGAATAGGAATGCTAATAATGATAGAGTTCAACTTAATATAGAAAATATTACTCAATATACACAATCTGTATGGGAGCATTTCAGAGGAAGAAACTTATGTGAAACTTTAATAAATTCTATGCAATCAAGAATGCAAGAGTATATGAACGATAATGGATTTTATATGTCGCACTAAGGTTTTTATTATTGCGAAAAGGAAACAAACTATAAGACCAAAATCACATTACCATTTTCTTTAATTTCTTTATTAATTAATTACTATTATATATTAATTATTAAAAACTTGATATCTATTACAATTTTTGTTTTAATTTATTCTGGTAAAGGTTAGAGAAATTAATTTTACAATCCTAATTAAATTTTATTACTTGATTACCCATTAATTGCATAGTTCCAACTACACCAGACTTTAATTTTAATTAATAAAATTTTGTCTAAGGTATTCTTACTTTCAATAAAATTTTCGATGAAACATGTATGATTATTAATTTCATGATATAATATTTACGATTGCAGCGATTTCTTTAATGAATATCATTCTTTAAAAGAACTATTTATTTTGGCTAATCATTTGTAGAAAAAATTTGCGATGCTACTAATGATATACTTTCACATGTGCACAAACATCCTGGATATTCATCATGTTACAATGTAACAGTCCATTTAAAAAATTATGACGTGACCGCACATTTTCTTCACAATTTTATTAAATGTCCTCTCCCGTCTACATTAATTTTATTTTAAATTAAAAGTTTTCGTTTTGAGAGTTTGTGAGAAATTGAACACAGAAGCTCGAGTATGGCACCTTGTATGTATATACCGTGTGGCCGCCGTTCATAGCGCGATGCATGTATTAGTAACTACTGGTCGACTATAAATGGGCGTGCCAACTTGAATTGCCACACCGACAGCGGGCGTATAAGTTATACGTATAAATGTATTCGTAGGCAAATCAAGTGAAAAGCAGTGTAATAGGTATTGCGTTCCCGTTGTAAGTAATTATTTGTAGTTGTTTGAAGCATCAGATAAGCACTGATAATATGTCAGTGAAGTAACTCATCACAGCTTCATAAACAAAATAAAAGAGCAAAAATAAATAATTAATAACTCCTAGACTTTAAAATAAAAAAAAACTGCTTAACTAAAATAATATTTTTCAACAAATATTATAATCTAAAAACTCAACTATAATAAAATACTGAAACATAAAATATTTACTTCTTAAAACAGAATTGTAATTCAACATTGCAATTAACCTGTAATTAGCTAAAAAATGTTATTCTTAAGCAATAATAAAACTCGAAATGACGCCCATATGTGGAAGCGACGGCGAATGCGAC
This sequence comes from Amphimallon solstitiale, assembly GCA_963170755.1. Classification (NCBI taxonomy): domain Eukaryota; kingdom Metazoa; phylum Arthropoda; class Insecta; order Coleoptera; family Scarabaeidae; genus Amphimallon; species Amphimallon solstitiale. The sequence goes on along the minus strand of OY720675.1, from coordinate 128,191,464 downwards.
TGCCTGACTACACCGTATATTAACGTTGATTTTTTGGACAAATGCGAGTGCATCATAGGCAAATGCGAAATACTAGCTCTGTTGTAATCCAGTATAACACTGCGTCCACTTGTTTACCGTTCTAATACACAGACATCTCTATCTGTTTCGCTTACTCTACAGGTATCGCGATGATGCAGACGCACGCGGTCTTATGGTATGTATTATTTTCTGTTATAAACTTCTAAGAATAAGTTTATAATATCACTACATACATTAAATCATGTTATAATGTAATAATTAATACGAAATGCAAAATTTTGCTGTTTTAGAATATATTTGAATTTTTTTAGAGCTATAATCTAAAAATGAGGTGTGGTCACCATACGACTTTTTTTATACGTATGTGACATCCGAAATGTATATACAAAAGTTGTTCCAAATTAAATTTTAAGTTGCGTCTTTATAAAATAAACTTCTGATTAAAAGTGTATCCTTCGGTCCGAATTTTGAACAATTTTTTTATACAGAAATTATCGCAAATCCAACTCTAAATATTTTTATTCTCTTAATAAATCTCTATAGAATGCATAATTGCGAAATATTTGCAAAATACTGCTGTTCGATAAAAGCAAGAGTGTTACTACCGGTCCGAATTTTGAAATTTCTTTTATACAAAAATTGTTCCAATTCGGGCTCTAAATATTTTTGTATTCTAAATAAGTCTGTACAAAATGAATAATTTGTAAGAAATTTGCTAAAAACCGCTTTTCGCGGTAGGTAGAAAGACCTACTTCTACTAGAAATGTCAAAAAAAGTCTTTCTAAAATTCACATCTTAGTACTTTTGTATTCTCTAGAAATTAGTTTAAACGTAGTAGTTGACAACGTATTAGTAAATTTTGATTTTTTTAGTGAAGTAAACTACTGCTTCCGGTCTACCGATTTTACTCAAAATCTAATCTGATCTCAAGAGGAAGATTATTACAGTTTGGTATTGATAACTGTAGCCGTATAGGCACTGAGACAAACACAGACAGGCAGAGAGAGAGAGGGAGAGGGGGAGAGAGAGAGGGAGAGGGAGAGAGAGAGAAAGAGAGAGAGAGGGAGAGAGAGAGGGGGAGAGAGAGGGAGAGAGAGAAGTTTGCCAAAAAACACTTTTTCGGTATCAGACGACCTTAAATCGTGGACATCTGCATCATAATTCTTTACTACGTATAAGAAAGTAAAAAGGCAAATATTGCTTTAATTAAAAACCACAAGACAGAGTGTTAAACTCATTATTTTTATTTTCTTATACGTAGTATTAGGAAGTATTGTGATGATGAAAATGTCAATATAATCTCCCTCTTGAGATTTGATTAGATTTTCAGTAATATCGGCAGACCGGAAGTAGTAGTTTACTTCAGTGAAAAAATCGAATTTTGCCAATTATTCGCTAACTACTAAGTTTAAACAAATTTGTAAAGAATTCCTATATACTCAAAATTAAATTTGAGAAGAATTTTATTAAAATAGTTTTTCGAAATTCCTACCGGAACTAGATCTTTTACTCTTATCGAAAATCAATTTTTTGCGAATATTTGGCAAGTCATGCTTTTTAGACAGGTATGTTACGAGTATAAAAGTATTTAGAACTTAATTTTCAATACCTTTTGTATAAGAAAAATTTTAAAATTCGGACCGGAAGTAACACTTTTACTCTTATCGAATAGCGATTATTGCAAATATTTCGTAAATTATGCATTCTATATATATTTATCAAGAGTATAAAAGTATTTAGAGTTGGATTTGGAATATTTCATGTATAAACGGAAATTCAAAATTCGGACCGGAAATAATACTTTTACAAAACCCCCGTATCTAAAATTTTACATTCATACGTCGATTTTCAAAAAAATCTTTCGCCATTTTGACTTTGGAATCGTGATCGGCGACCCCCAAAACCCCCGTATCTAAAATTTTACATTCATACGTCAATTTTCAAAAAATCTTCCGCCATTTTGTTTTTTTTGATATTTTGACATTGAAATCGTGATCGGCGACCCCCAAAACCCCCGTATCTAAAATTTTACATTCATACGTCAATTTTCAAAAAAATCATGCGCCGTTTTGTTTTTTTATGACATTTTGATTTTGAATTTGTGATCGGCGACTTAAGACACCCTCGTATCTAAAATTTCACATTTATACGTCAATTTTCAAAAAATCCTTCGGCCATTTTTTTTTTTGACATTTCGATTTGGATACGTGATCAATGACACCACAAAGACTCCCAAGTGCCTAATTTTACTTTAATCAGAAGACAGAAATTAATTTCAGATAGCTCCGCCCACTCTGCATGTATGCGTAATCGTTGTCATAAGAGCACATAAATGTTAAAAGCAATCTTTTTCCCCATTAAGGAAACTTGGCGTACGCGTTCTGGAATTAACGTATTTTAATAATATATAATCATTAATAGAACAATCAACCTGTATATCTATAAAAATGTTAAGTCAAGCGGGTGTATTATGTCGAGATTGAGATGCCGAACTTGTCGGACCGGATAAATTAATCTGATATTTTTCGCCCGACCGTAGTACCACGCGATCATTTAAATTCAAAATTATAGCAGGCGGGATTTTTTTTATTAGGTTGTCCAGAATGTCAATTATTGATTAATTAACATTGGGAAACGTCACTTTGACAATTCAAATTGTAAATTAGTACTTATATACCAACTTAATTTAAATTTCACAGCCTGCTCTAATTTAGAATTTAAATGATCGCGCGGTACATTGAATCACATGCACATTGAATCTGTGACGTATTTCGGCCATTTTTCTTACGAAATCTGTCTGCAAACGAATTTGAAAGTGCTCGTGCCCTTGTTTGCGTGCGTCTGTCGACTCTAAATAAGCATGTGAAATATCCAGAGAAGGCCGTTCTATAAGACACCGGGTCTTGTTGGGCGCTCGCAACCTTCAAAGTTTCGTATTTCACGCTTAAAAGTGAATCTGTGGATACAACTCAGTTTGTCTGCCAGTTTGACGTTTCCCGAGATTTGTATTGCTTGTCACGGCCATGACGTTGCTGTTAAAAAACATCGAGTGCACGCTCTTCTTTAAAAGCCCGTATCTCTGCACACGCTCCACTTGGGAAGAAAAACTCGCCGTCGTTGAGCGGTTTAAAGTCACCGCTACCACCATGCCAAAAGACAGCCGTTAATTTCGCGTATCCAGAGACGAGTTCTTCCTACCGTATTGCCGATTTTCGACGATTTTTCGGGCGTTTGGTTGCCATTGACTACTCAGCTATTATTATATATAACTAGCTAATACGGCAGGCCTGAAAGGCCCGCTATCGCCTCTTATTCCGCTTACAGTTGAGGTACCGCTCCCCCTTATTCTTCTAAATTTATTGCGGATTTTGTCTTTATTGCGTTTCAGTTTTGAAACACTATATAATTCCGATATATAGCGAATAACTAAATATAATTGTGTTTTAGATGTTCAATATTGCTTAGTTGTTTTTATACACCCCTGTATATAGTTTACAACTATGCAATATTTTATTCAGAATGCTTATAGGATGAAATGATTAATAATAGATTTAGTGATAATAGCAGTTTTTAAATTGAAAATGTTTAACGGCTGTCCATGAAATAAGATGTATTTTATCGTTTAATGTTATATTGACATTTTTCACATACTTTTCCTGTGCCTGACAGACGGTAGTTTTCACTCTATTTATAATTTTTCTACTATTATTGGTTTTTGTGCCTTGACTTGCCGATGATTTATTTCACGTTTGCTTAATTTATCTATAGTTTGAATTTTGTTTGTGGGTATAAAATTAGAATAATCTCGAAATCTGTGTTTTTTGCATCAGTTGGAAAATGTGGTTTGATAGTTTTTGTTAATAGTGTTTCAGTCTATATACATATGTCGATTCCATTGGTCTTTTTGGTTTAAATGAAAATTCATTAGAATTTAAAAAAACATTTTATTTTATATAAACTTGTAGATAGCTTTATTAGAATTATGTTTTGTTGACGCGAATGTATACTTTTAAATAATTCATTTAATCATTGTTCTATAACAAATAATATTTATTTCATTGGCATTTTTTATAATGATTTCCATTCCTATACTTTTATAATTTGCAGTGTTTCTTTGTGGTAAATTGTATTACAACTGTCAGTTATGTATGATGCTTAATAATGTTGGTAAAGCCTTGTTCACACTGTACATAATTATTTTGTTTTGCATTGTACACCTACAATTTACGGAATATATAGATATAATATATGTATTATGGTAATATTGCTTACTTATTGTTATATTCGAAAATACTGTAAAACATCCTTATAGAATTTCTATTTTCAATGATTGTAATTGAAGTTCATTTTTATCAATGATAATTAAACAATCTTTTTTGAATACGTATGATATTACTTCTCAATTTGCCTGGCACAGTAACAACATGATTAAGTGCTTGTTTAATCTGGTAGGAATATATTTTAGTTTCTTTTTTCTATTTACAATATCTTATAATATTTTGAAGTATTTTTACAACTTAATTCATGGACGAAATGACTCCAGTCATGTAATGATAATTGCTAAAAATGAGTAGAAAGTATTTATAAACAAATAAGGAATCGAATTTATGAATTTCTTACCTATACACTATTATAATTGGGCCAATAATTATATATTGCAATATTTATTGTGCTGAATGTTTGTGAGCTAATGCTTCAATCTTTTCGAGCTTGAATTCGCCTTTTTCGCGTCCGCTTACAGCTGTTTACAGTTTCCTGTAAACCGCGATCACTCTCGTGGTGGTTTTTAGAATGTAAGATTTTATAGACTTGTGGCACACTCTGTATATACATATATTTTGTAAAGCCAATTGTATATTTCATTTAAAATGCCTCTAGAATTTTTTTTTACACAAACTGTTACACAATGAAGAGCGAGAAAGATAATTTAAAGTTAAACATAAGAATGATGTTAAAGTATCCGAAGAAACAATATGCTCAATAAGTGCATCATTTTCATTGAGACAATCGGGATAATACGCTATTGAAATAACAGTGGAAAAATTTAGTATATTAACAAAAAGTATGTCAATTGCTCAGAAACAATTTAAGATAGGCATGCACAATATTAATAAAAAAGAACCTAATAATCAGTTTGACACTGAGATATTTTCACCCAAATTATTTGAAGTGGAACAGCGCTTTCATTATGAAATTTTGGTCAGCATAATTGAAATATTCGTCTGTCACATACTCAAAATTAGTTCGCACGTCAATTAAAAATGAAGGACTTGTATTGAAGAACATTTTAAATTTTCAATGAATTACATATATACTACTCGCCCGCTATCGCGGGCTCGTCATTTTAATTGACATGCTCAAATATACGTAGTATCTCCATAGTGTTTAACATGTTTACAACAAATTTTGTTTGGTAAATGGGCGTCGCTTTCAAACATTCTTATAGAATGCTAATGAATGCTGATGAACTTCAAATATATAGCTCGCAAACATACGTATGTGAATGGGTAAAGTAAATCTAATTTATAAAGTATATTACTTTCTTATTACCTTTTCGAAGTCCACTATCGTTAATAAAAGAGCAGAGTATATTTTATTTAAAATTATTCTCGATCTGTTTTTGACACAAATCGGTACACACTCAAGAGCGAGAAAGGTAATTTAATGTTAATCATAAGCCATGTTAAAGTATCCAAAGACACAATGAGCTCAAAAAGCGCAACATTTTTATTAAAACAGTTTACAATACTATTTTGATATAAAGTGAGACCCTTTTGAAATCCACTATCATTAATAAAGGAGCACAAAATAATAATGAAAGTAAAAAACCCAAGTTTTAAATTTAAGCCCTTTTGAAGCGCCTTTTCTGTAAACAGCGCTTTCTATAATGTCCATTTTTATAAATTTTTGAAGCGCCCCTGTATATACATATATTTTGTTAAGCCAATAGGATATTTTATTTAAAATTCTTCTCGAACTGTTTTTAACACAAACCGGTACACACTCGAGAGCGAGAAAGGTAATTTAATGTTAAACATATGTCGTGTTAAAGTATGCAAAGACACAATGAGATCAAAAAGCGCAACATTTTTATTAAGGCAGTGTACAATACTATTTTGATGTGAAAGTGTAAAAGCCTGCCAACCTTTTAGAAATCGACTATCGTTAATAAAGGAGCACAAAATAATAAAAGTAAAAAGGCCAAGTTTTAAATTGAAGCGCCTTTCCTGTAAAAAGAGATCACCGGTAAGACGCTTTTTAGAATGTCTACATTTATACACCTTTGAAGCACCCCTGTATATACATAATTTTGTTAAACCAATAGGACGTTTTATTTAAAATTCTTCTCGAACTGTTTCTAACACAAAACCGGTACACACTCAAAAGCGAGAAAGGTAATTTAATGTTATACATAAGTCATGTTAAGGTATCCAAAGACACAATGAGATCAAAAAGCCCAACATGTTCATTAAGACTGTTTACAATACTATTTTGATGTGAAAGTGTAAAAGCCTGTCAAACCTTTTCAAAATCGACTATCGTTAATAAAGGTGCACGAAATAATAATAAAAGTAAAAAGCCCAAGTTTTAAATTTAAGCCCTATTGAAGCGCCTTTCCTGTAAAAAAAACGCTTTTTAGAATGTCCACTTTTATAAACTTTTGAAGCACTCCTGTATATACATATATTTTGTTAAGCCAATAGGATATTTTATTTAAAATTCTTCTCGAACTGTTTTTGACATAAACCGGTGCACACTCAAGAGCGAGAAAGGCAATTTAATGTTAAACATGTCATGTTAAAATATCCAAAGAAAGAATGAGCTTCAAAAAGCGCAACATTTTCATTAAGACAGTTTACAATACTATTTTGATGTGAAAGTGTGCCTGTCAATCTTTTCGAAGTCTACTCTCGTTAATAAAGGAGCACGAAATAATAATAAAAGTAAAAAGCCCAAATTTTAAATTGAAGCCCTATTAAAGCGCCTTTCCTGTAAAAAACGCTTTTTAGAATGTCCACTTTTATAACCGTTGGAAGCACTCCTGTATATACATATATTTTGTTAAGCCAATAGGATATTTTATTTAAAATCCTTCTCGAACTGTTTTTGACATAAACCGGTACACACTCAAGAGCGAGAAAGGTAATTTAATGTTAAACATAAGTCATGTTAAAATATCCAAAGAAACAATGAGCTCTCAAAAAGCGCAACATTTTCATTAAGACAGTTTATAATACTATTTTGATGTGAAAGTGTAAAAGCCTGTCAATCTTTTCGAAGTCTACTCTCGTTAAGAAAAAAGCACAAAATAATAATAAAAGTAAGAAGCACTCCTGTATATACATATATTTTGTTAAGCCAATAGGACGTTTTATTTAAAATTCTTCTCGAAGTGTTTTTAACACAAACCGGTACACACTCAAGAGCGAGAAAGATAATTTAATTTTAAGCATAAGTTATGTTAAGGTATCCAAAGACACAATGAGATCAAAAAGCCCAACTTGTTCATCAAGGCAGTTTACAATACTATTTTGATGTGAAAGTGTAAAAGCCCGTCAACCTTTTCGAAATCCACTATCGTTAATAAAGGAGCAGGAAATAATAATAAAAGTAAAAAGCCCAAGTTTTAAATTTAAGCCCTATTAAAGCGCCTTTCCTGTAAAAGGCGATCACTGGAATGACGCTTTTTAGAATATCCGCTTTTATAAACTTTTGAAACACCCCTGTATATACATATATTTTGTTAAGCCAATAGGATATTTTATTTAAAATTCTTCTCGAACTGTTTTTGACATAAACCTGTACACACTCAAGAGCGATAAAGGTAATTTAATGTTAAACATAAGTCGTGTTAAAGTATCCAAAGACACAATGAGATCAAAAAGCGCAACATTTTTATTAAGACAGTGTACAATACTATTTTGATGTAAAGTGTGAACTTTTTGAAATCCACTATCGTTAATAAAGGAGCACAAAATAAAAGTAAAAGTAAAAAGCCCAAGCTTTAAATTGAAGCGCCTTTCCTGTAAAAAGCGAGTACTGGCATGATGCTTTTTAGAATGTCCGGTTAAATAAACTTTTAAAGCATCCCAGTATATACATATATTTTGTGAAGCCAATAGTATATTTTATTTCAAAATTTTCTCGAATTGTTTTTTACACAAACCGGTACACACTCAAGAGTGAGAAAGGTAATTTAATCTTAAACATAGGGCATGTTAAAATATCCAAAGAAACAATGAGCTCTCAAAAAGCGCAACATTTTCATTAAGACAGTTTATAATACTATTTTAATGTGAAAGTGTAAAAGCCTGTCAATCTTTTCGAAGTCTACTCTCGTTAAGAAAAAAGCACAAAATAATAATAAAAGTAAGAAGCACTCCTGTATATAGATATATTTTGTGAAGCCAATAGGAGGTTTTATTTAAAATTCTTCTCGAAGTGTTTTTAACACAAACCGGTACACACTCAAGAGCGAGAAAGATAATTTAATTTTAACCATAAGCTATGTTAAGGTATCCAAAGACACAATGAGATCAAAAAGCCCAATTTGTTCATTAAGGCAGTTTACAATACTATTTTGATGTGAAAGTGTAAAAGCCCGTCATCCTTTTCGAAATCCACTATCGTTAATAAAGGAGCAGGAAATAATAATAAAAGTAAAAAGCCCAAGTTTTAAATTTAAGCCCTATTAAAGCGCCTTTCCTGTAAAAGGCGATCACTGGAATGACGCTTTTTAGAATATCCACTTTTATAAACTTTTGAAACACCCCTGTATATACATATATTTTGTTAAGCCAATAGGATATTTTATTTAAAATTCTTCTCGAACTGTTTTTGACATAAACCTGTACACACTCAAGAGCGATAAAGGTAATTTAATGTTAAACATAAGTCGTGTTAAAGTATCCAAAGACACAATGAGATCAAAAAGCGCAACATTTTTATTAAGACAGTGTACAATACTATTTTGATGTAAAGTGTGAACTTTTTGAAATCCACTATCGTTAATAAAGGAGCACAAAATAAAAGTAAAAGTAAAAAGCCCAAGCTTTAAATTGAAGCGCCTTTCCTGTAAAAAGCGAGTACTGGCATGATGCTTTTTAGAATGTCCGGTTATATAAACTTTTAAAGCATCCCAGTATATACATATATTTTGTGAAGCCAATAGTATATTTTATTTAAAAATTTTCTCGAATTGTTTTTTACACAAAGCGGTACACACTCAAGAGTGAGAAAGGTAATTTAATCTTAAACATAGGGCATGTTAAAATATCCAAAGAAACAATGAGCTCTCAAAAAGCGCAACATTTTCATTAAGACAGTTTATAATACTATTTTGATGTGAAAGTGTAAAAGCCTGTCAATCTTTTCGAAGTCTACTCTCGTTAAGAAAAAAGCACAAAATAATAATAAAAGTAAGAAGCACTCCTGTATATAGATATATTTTGTGAAGCCAATAGGAGATTTTATTTAAAATTCTTCTCGAAGTGTTTTTAACACAAACCGGTACACACTCAAGAGCGAGAAAGATAATTTAATTTTAACCATAAGCTATGTTAAGGTATCCAAAGACACAATGAAATCAAAAAGCCCAATTTGTTCATTAAGGCAGTTTACAATACTATTTTGATGTGAAAGTGTAAAAGCCCGTCATCCTTTTCGAAATCCACTATCGTTAATAAAGGAGCAGGAAATAATAATAAAAGTAAAAAGCCCAAGTTTTAAATTTAAGCCCTATTAAAGCGCCTTTCCTGTAAAAGGCGATCACTGGAATGACGGTTTTTAGAATATCCACTTTTATAAACTTTTGAAACACCCCTGTATATACATATATTTTGTTAAGCCAATAGGATATTTTATTTAAAATTCTTGTCGAACTGTTTTCGACACAAACCGGTACACACTCAAGAGCGAAAAAGGTAATTTAATAATAATCATAATTCATGTTAAAGTATCCAAAGAAACAATGAGCTCAGAGCGCAACATTTCCATTAAGACAGTTTCCAGTATTATTTTGATGTAACAGTGAAAAAATCATGTCAACCTTTTTGAATTCTACTATCATTAATGAAGAAACACACAGGAATAATAAAAATGAACTTAAAATTCATTTTACTCAAGAATCCAAAAAAAAGCCCAAGTTTTAAATTTTAGCCCTATTGAATGGCTTTTTTCGCGTCCGCTTACAGTTTCTTCACAGTTTCCTGCAAAAAGCAATCACTGTCATGGCTTTTTAGAATGTCCGTTATTATTAACTTTTGAAGCACTCCTGTATATATTGTTATAGTATAAAGGCATACGTTAACAATATAATATGGAAAGTTATTTAAGTTACCAAATTTAATTAAATAAACGTAGAAAAATTTATTATGATGTGTTTAAAATAAGATTTATTGAGTTAATCATAAAAGAGGTTTATAGCATTTAATAAGTATTTGAATTTTATAAATAACCACCTGTATATGGAAAGGTTGACCATGTTCATTGTTCTTAGAAGTTCAAAATATTCTGGAAAGAAGAGAGTTGAATATTAGTTGTTATTTTGTAAAATGTATTATAAATTTGTAAAAACTTGGGTAATTGACGTTTATGAGGTGATAAAAATATTTAGAATCTTATTTTGAAAGGTGTATAGATTGTATTGTAGAACAGTTCCCGGGAATAATTTGAAATACAGGAACTGTCATTATTTGACATGTGTTCAGAAATATAATTGTAGAGAGGTATAGGGATATGAATATGAAAAGAAGGGTTGTTAAAATTATGAAAAGAATTTAGATATTCAGATAATACAATTTTAAGAAGTATTCTAGGTATATTAGAGAATTTAAAAGCTATGTTGTTGATGGTTATTGCTGTTGTAAAACTTTGATTGGTGAATACAAAATGAGAAAGGATTACTAGGGAAATGAATAAATAAATAGGGAGAATTTTTCGAATTCTAAAAAGCTATAGACGTGTTTTCAGAAAAGAGAATATCTTTTCTGATATTAACGCGATCTTAGATATTTATAAATGAGAAAAGTGTATCTTGAGTGAATTTCTTTAACTACAGATAAATTAGTATAAAATAAATAATTGTACTTACCAAGTTGTACAAGATCCAAGTAGATCCGATATAGGGTTGTTATCTCCGGGATAATAGAAGTTTTCAGAAGGCTATTTAGTACCAGAGTTTTGAAATTACATAAAGGGTGAAGAAATCTTCAAGTTCCGGTTATTATAAAAGGTAGCAGATTCCAGAAGTCCTGGTTTTCAATAGAGGCAGGTTATAACAAGAGATCCATAAAGGTTGGTGAATTTCACAAGTTTCCGGGTGTATTGGAGAATTTGCTGTGCACGAAGAGATTTGGCTTAATCTCGAAAGGACTATTTATTCCCACATCGAGCAAGTTCCTGTACAGGATAGTTGGTATTTTTATTACAAGAGTTTGAACTAGATTGAAGTTTATCAACATCAGAGAAGTGGTATCCGTCCAGAAAACCGTCATCAAGAAGTGGATAGTACTCATCTAAAAGAAGAAAACAATTAAGTATAACCATTTTAGTAATTTTTCTTGTGTCAGTAGTAAAGAAAGATATCATTTTGTGAAGGTTGGAGAAGATTTAATTACTTGCAATATAATTCAGTGTAGAAATAGACTGTACTAATTGTTATCACAACGAGTACATGTGTTATAAACAACATAAATTATTTGAATTCTCTACTATCCAGTAATATGTTAAGATTATGAATAATTTTCATTTGAATACAAATTTATGGGGTTATCAAGTTAGAAAATAGTTTTGAACACATTATAATAACAGTATAAATTAATTTGAGACGAAAATATTAGAAAGAATTACTTATTTATGTATATCAATAGTTAATTATATCAGGGTACGTACCTGCATTATTTAGTTGGGTTTGGTACTTAACACTTTGAGGAAATATATTTTATAAACGTCAAATATTCAGTTTCCTTATTAAAATATTGTTAACCATTGTCCCGTATAAAAAATTAACACACAAAGTTTGAATATAACATATTATTAATTAGTAGAATATCGTTTTATTTTATCATAGTCCAATTCTCGTTTTAAGGAAATATTTTGGTTTATTTATAACCTCCAAGAAATATATGTCATGAGATATATTGAAATGGTATGAGTAGTGGTGACATCTATGTGTTTTATTGGACACTTCTTAGTAAATTGGTTTATGTATAAAAATAATACAGATATCGGTATTTTATATAATGTTGATTTAGAGAGAAAATAAGTAATTCAAAAAGGATGATTGAGATTTATCAAAGCATATAATTAAAGGCAGAGTTAAATACTGTAAATAAAATAAAGAGGTAGAAGAGAGTAAAATAATTTAGGTAAAGATAAAATATAAAGCTAGTCGAGCATATAAATAAAATACCTTCGTATTATGAGTGAAATAGTAGATGATATATAAAGAGATTATAAAACTAGCACATACAAGGGTTGTTCATCAAATAATAACAATTTTAAAAAAAAATATGTCTAGAGTGGTATTTCATTGCATATACAGTTCAATTTATGACTTTTAAACTGTGATAGGATTTTATATTTATTTCGAGGATTGAACTGATATGTATGAGGTATTACCTAGTACAATATATGACGCATCAACGTGGGGCTACGTAAAATAAGACTCGCAATATAGTATTTTCAATATTTTATTTACATTATTATATGTTGTAAACATAAATAAACATTTTATGAAGTGGATTACCATAGTAAAACTTATATTGATAATTTTTGAAAGTATATTTGTATTGTTGTCACATAATAGTTATTAAAAATGGATACTAGGTCTAAAAGTAGTTCAAGAATGAATAGAGTAGAATCATCTAGCGATGAAGAGGTGGTAGGTCAGGATGTGAATGTACCAGAGGGAGGAGAATTTACATTACAAATTCAGGAAGGTATTCAACAGACAGGAGGAATACAAGATAGAGGAGATGAATCGCAGGTACAGAGAAAGACGTCAATCACAAAAGCAGATATGGAATTAATTATACAAATGTTTAAACAAATTAGTGAAGAGAATAATAAGAAATTAATGGATAAATTTGACAAGATGATTGACGAAAGTAGACGTCAACGAGAGGAAGATAAAGAAGAAAGAAGACGTATGAGAGAGGAAGACAAAGAAGAAAGAAGACGTATGAGAGAAGTAGACAGAGAAGAAAGTAATCAATTGTGGGATAAATTTTTCGAAAGATGTGAGAATGACAGAGAAGAAAGTAGACGACAAAGAGAGGAGGATAAAAAAGAATTAGGAGGAAGATTGGATAAATTGATTAAGGTGAATATTGATACTAGAGAAGAATATAAAAGGGATATTGAAGAATTTAAAGAATCTTTGGTATGTAAACCAGATACAGTCGAAGAAAAGATAATAGAAAATTTTGAGAAGGAAGTTATTAACTGTATCGACCTTGAACAAAACACAGATGTAATTACGAAAATGAATACAATTGTGCTATTACAAAAGAAAACTAAATACTTAGATTCAGGCAGAAGGATTTTAAGAACTCAATTAGATTCAATTTTATTAGAAGAAGAAGATGACAAAAAGTTATACTTATTCACCTTAAGGCAGACAAAAGGAATATTTATAGGAGACGGAAAGTACTGGAAATATATCTAATGTTGAACGTAATATAGTATTAACACATAAGAGAAGTGTTTTAGGAAATGTATCAGATGAAAGGCTTAATCAACTGGAAGATACTGGTCTGGGAAATGATCAGGTCGTGAATAGACGAGTTTCTTTAGTAAGAGATGCGACAAGAAATGTTTATCAGGAGACATTTATTTTAGATATAATTAGCAAAGAATTATTAGAATGTGATATTGAATGTCAGAAAGTTTCAAACACATTCCTATTAAATCATATTAATTTTGGAAGAGTATTTAATAAGATTAGGAAAATGATTAATAAGATTACTTATGTAATGGAACTAGAGGATACATGGTATTTAGAAAATTTGGTACCAGTAGAAAAATTGGATACATGGAAGAATAGAGTTAGATTAAAAATAGAATTATGAACAGAAAACTATAGTCAGGACAGAAGAAAAGAGGTCAACTTCTGAAGGTATTTACGACACCTGCTAATCCAAGTATTAAATAGATCTCAAGTTATAGGCAGGACATTACAGTAGAATTGATTGTGTTATATAAGTGGGTAACGTCACTTCCGTATCCAAATATTGTTAATTCATTCTCATGTTGTTTTTGAAGAATAAACAAACTATACAAGAAATGTTTTTATATTCAAGAGTTCAAATTTTTATATGGAATAGAAGTTAGGGGCATAGTAGGAGTATTTTTTATAACAAGAACATAATCGGATATAAAAAAATGTTAACTTATTTTATTTGTTGAGAAAGGGACATGTTAAAGTTCTTAAGTAGGGTTAATAAAGCCTAGTATAAAAATGGATATAGAGAAAAAGGTTCAGAATCGAAGTATAGAATATAGAGTTTAAAATATTAGAAATATTTGAAGAATGTTATTTAAGATTTGTGTTAAGAGTTACTCTCATTCCTACATATGTTATATATAAAAAAAAAATATATACCAAAGTACTATAAGAAAATTTATTTGGAATTAAAAGTGTAATTTTATGCCAGATATAAAACTTAGAAGGAATATATTTAGTAGTTGAGGAAAAGAAAGAATTATTTAAAGCCTTAAAATTGTAAAATAATTGAAGCAGTAAAAGTGATTTGCAGATTAATAAAGTAGGTGATGTTATAAAGCTAATTATAAAAAGATAGTAAAAGCCTTTAGGATATGATATTTTAATAGAAGGAAATATGCTTGCAATAATAAATAAATATAAAATGTACCATTAAAATATGGAATTATAATATAAATGATAGAGAATGGGTTAAAGATAACCTAATATGATGATTTATATAGGACTAAAATGTCTAATAAGAGATTAAGGTAACGTACGCCAATAAAACGTAAATATAAGTATAATCTTTCATAAATAGAAAGTATGGGGAAGACGAATATGTCTATAGGAATATTATGGGATACATGCGCAAAGGGAATAGAAATAATAAATATAATATAAATGTATAAGTGAGCATAAGTAAAATATTTTATAGAGGCAATAATCTTTACGAGAAAGAGTTGAAAAAAAAAATTGAACTATCACCTAAAAGAAATGTTAAGAGTAATACAGTTACTATGATATTATAGAAATTGTATAGAGGCTAAATAATTATATGAAGAGAACACTTGCTAAATATTAATAGAATGTACAGGGCATAGTTATTATGTATGTAAAATTTTCTTATAATGAATTAAAATAATTGGTACTTATATTACTTTGGATAAACTATAGATAAAAAAAAAATATTTGCTTAAAGATATTTGGTAATTGTTGAGAATTGTGAAATGTTTGTACATTGGATTTGAATATGAATAGTTTATTATAATAACATTGTTTACAAGATAGGAATTACTGACAGTGTAATTATTGAAGTTATAGTAGTTTAATAAATGAAAATTTGTTTATTTGAGGTTTAAATTTACATTTATTAAAAGGGGCATATGTTATAGTATAAAGGCATACGTTAACAATATAATATGGAAAGTTATTTAAGTTACCAAATTTAATTAAATAAACGTAGAAAAATTTATTATGATGTGTTTAAAATAAGATTTATTGAGTTAATCATAAAAGAGGTTTATAGCATTTAATAAGTATTTGAATTTTTTTCAACCTGTATATGGAAAGGTTGACCATGTTCATTGTTCTTAGAAGTTCAAAATATTCTGGAAAGAAGAGAGTTGAATATTAGTTGTTATTTTGTAAAATGTATTATAAATTTGTAAAAACTTGGGTAATTGACGTTTATGAGGTGATAAAAATATTTAGAATCTTATTTTGAAAGGTGTATAGATTGTATTGTAGAACAGTTCCCGGGAATAATTTGAAATACAGGAACTGTCATTATTTGACATGTGTTCAGAAATATAATTGTAGAGAGGTATAGGGATATGAATATGAAAAGAAGGGTTGTTAAAATTATGAAAAGAATTTAGATATTCAGATAATACAATTTTAAGAAGTATTCTAGGTATATTAGAGAATTTAAAAGCTATGTTGTTGATGGTTATTGCTGTTGTAAAACTTTGATTGGTGAATACAAAATGAGAAAGGATTACTAGGGAAATGAATAAATAAATAGGGAGAATTTTTCGAATTCTAAAAAGCTATAGACGTGTTTTCAGAAAAGAGAATATCTTTTCTGATATTAACGCGATATTAGATATTTATAAATGAGAAAAGTGTATCTTGAGTGAATTTCTTTAACTACAGATAAATTAGTATAAAATAAATAATTGTACTTACCAAGTTGTACAAGATCCAAGTAGATCCGATATAGGGTTGTTATCTCCGGGATAATAGAAGTTTTCAGAAGGCTATTTAGTACCAGAGTTTTGAAATTACATAAAGGGTGAAGAAATCTTCAAGTTCCGGTTATTATAAAAGGTAGCAGATTCCAGAAGTCCTGGTTTTCAATAGAGGCAGGTTATAACAAGAGATCCATAAAGGTTGGTGAATTTCACAAGTTTCCGGGTGTATTGGAGAATTTGCTGTGCACGAAGAGATTTGGCTTAATCTCGAAAGGACTATTTATTCCCACATCGAGCAAGTTCCTGTACAGGATAGTTGGTATTTTTATTACAAGAGTTTGAACTAGATTGAAGTTTATCAACATCAGAGAAGTGGTATCCGTCCAGAAAACCGTCATCAAGAAGTGGATAGTACTCATCTAAAAGAAGAAAACAATTAAGTATAACCATTTTAGTAATTTTTCTTGTGTCAGTAGTAAAGAAAGATATCATTTTGTGAAGGTTGGAGAAGATTTAATTACTTGCAATATAATTCAGTGTAGAAATAGACTGTACTAATTGTTATCACAACGAGTACATGTGTTATAAACAACATAAATTATTTGAATTCTCTACTATCCAGTAATATGTTAAGATTATGAATAATTTTCATTTGAATACAAATTTATGGGGTTATCAAGTTAGAAAATAGTTTTGAACACATTATAATAACAGTATAAATTAATTTGAGACGAAAATATTAGAAAGAATTACTTATTTATGTATATCAATAGTTAATTATATCAGGGTACGTACCTGCATTATTTAGTTGGGTTTGGTACTTAACACTTTGAGGAAATATATTTTATAAACGTCAAATATTCAGTTTCCTTATTAAAATATTGTTAACCATTGTCCCGTATAAAAAATTAACACACAAAGTTTGAATATAACATATTATTAATTAGTAGAATATCGTTTTATTTTATCATAGTCCAATTCTCGTTTTAAGGAAATATTTTGGTTTATTTATAACCTCCAAGAAATATATGTCATGAGATATATTGAAATGGTATGAGTAGTGGTGACATCTATGTGTTTTATTGGACACTTCTTAGTAAATTGGTTTATGTATAAAAATAATACAGATATCGGTATTTTATATAATGTTGATTTAGAGAGAAAATAAGTAATTCAAAAAGGATGATTGAGATTTATCAAAGCATATAATTAAAGGCAGAGTTAAATACTGTAAATAAAATAAAGAGGTAGAAGAGAGTAAAATAATTTAGGTAAAGATAAAATATAAAGCTAGTCGAGCATATAAATAAAATACCTTCGTATTATGAGTGAAATAGTAGATGATATATAAAGAGATTATAAAACTAGCACATACAAGGGTTGTTCATCAAATAATAACAATTTTAAAAAAAAATATGTCTAGAGTGGTATTTCATTGCATATACAGTTCAATTTATGACTTTTAAACTGTGATAGGATTTTATATTTATTTCGAGGATTGAACTGATATGTATGAGATATTACCTAGTACAATATATACATATATCTTGTGAAGCGAATAGTATGTTTTATTTAAAATGCTTCTCGAACTGTTTTTTACACAAATCTGTACACACTCAAGAGCGAGAAAGGTAATGTAATGTTAACCGTAAGTCGTGTTAAAGTATGCAAATACACAATGAGATCAAGAAGCGCAACATTTTTATTAAGACAGTATACAATACTATTTTGATGTGAAAGTGTAAAAGCCTGTCAACCTTTTCGAAGTCTACTCTCGTTAAGAAAAAAGCACAAAATAATAATAAAAGTAAAAAGCCCAAGTTTTAAATTTAAGTCCTATTGAAGCGCCTGTCCTGTAAAAAGCAATCACTGTCATGACTTTTTAGAATGTCCACCTTTATAAATTTTTGAAGCACCCCTACATATATTTTGTTAAGCCAATAGTATATTTTGTTATTATATTTAAAATTCTTCTCGAACTGCTTTTTAGACAAACTGGTACACACTCAAGAGCGAGAAAGGTAATTTAATGTTAAACGTAAGTCATATTAAAGTATTGAAAGAAACAATGAGCTCAATGAGCGCAACATTTCCATTGAGACAGTATACAATAAGATTCTGATGTTTGCGAATCTACTATCGTTAAGAAAAAATGGAGTATTAAATTTAAGCCCTGTTTAATCACGTTTCGAAGAATCACCAAATTGAAGACGTAATAAGCGACCACAAACACCCCCGTATCTAAAATTCCACATTCATACATCAATTTTCAAAAAAATCTTCCGCCATTTTGTTTTTTTTGACATTTTGACTTTGGAATCGTGATCGGTGATCCCCAAAACCCCCGTATCTAAAATTTCACGTTCATATGTCAATTTTCAAAAAATCTTCCGCCATTTTGTTTTTTTTTGACATTTTAACTTTGGAATCGTGATCGGCGACCCCCAAAACCCCCGTATCTAAAATTTCACGTTCGTACGTCAATTTAAAAAAAAATCTTCCGCCATTTTGTTTTTTTTGACATTTTGACTTTGGAATCGTGATCGGCGACCCCCAAAACCTCCGTATCTAAAATTTCACGTTCATACCTCAATTTTCAAAAAATCTTCCGCCATTTTGTTTTTTTTTGACATTTTAACTTTGGAATCGTGATCGGCGACCCCCAAAACCCCCGTATCTAAAATTTCACGTTCGTACGTCAATTTTCAAAAAAATCTTCCGCCATTTTTTTTTTTGACATTTTGTCTTTGAAATCGTGACCCCCAAAACCCTCGTATCTAAAATTTCACATTCATACGTCAATTTTCAAAAAATCTTCCGCCATTTTGTTTTTTTTTTGACATTTTGAGTATGGATTCGTGATCGGTGACCTAAGACACCCTCGTATATAAAATTTCACATTTATACGTCAAAATTTTCAAAAAATCCTTCGGCCATTTTGTTTTTTTTTGACATTTCGACTTTGGATACGTGATCAATGAGACCACAAAAACTCCCAAGTGCCGAATTTTACTTTAATCAGAAGAGTTAATTTCAGCTAGCTCCGCCCACCCTGCATGTATGCGTAATCGATTAAATAAAATTATTACATAAGGGCACATCGATGTTAAAAGCAATCCTTTTCCCCATACGCATACGCGTTCTGGAGTTAACGTATTTTAATTCAAATCATTATTAAAATATTAATCTACAGCTCCTGTATAGTTGAAATTATTAAATCAAGCGGGACCGTTATGTATTGTGTGGAGATATGGAGATGCCGAACATTCACCGGACCGTAATACATTCATCGCCACTGCACATGAGAATCTGATTATATTTTTCGCCCGTCCGGAATACATTGATATCACTGCACATTGAATCGGCCATTTTTCTGACCAAATGCTTCTGCAAACGAATTTGAAAGTGCTCGTGCCCTTGGTTGCGTGCGTCTGTCGACTCGAAATAAGCATGTATAAGGTCCCGAGAGGCCCATTCTTTAACACCTCGGGTCTTGTTGGACCCCCGCAACCTTCAAAATTTCGTATTTCACGCTTAAAAATGAATCTGTGGACACAACTCAGTTTGATGTCAGTTTGACGTTTCTAGAGATTTTTATCGCTTGTCACGGGAACGGTCAAAACGTATTCCATTTTTCTGTTACAAAATGGAATGCACGCTCCTCTTCAACGGACGATATCTCTGCACACACTCCACTAAAAAGGAAAATCTCTCCGTCCACCGGAAATTCAATGTCACCCCTAGGCCCACCCCAAAACACAGCCTTTAATTCCCCATATCCAGAGAGGAGTTTTCTGCAAAGATTTGTCGACTTTTTTCTATTTTGATAGTTTCGAAAATGCTCGGTTAAGCTCTTTCAACTAAGGCGATTAACAACAGAGGTCTGTGCGCTATTATTATATATAACTAGCTAATACGGCAGGCCTAGAAGGCCCGCTGCCGCCTCTTTTATTCCGCTTAGTGTTGAGATACCGCTCTCCCTTATTCTTCTACATTTATTGCGGATTTTGTCTTTATAGCGATTGAGTTTTTGAAACACCATGTCATTCCGATATATAGCGAATAAGTAAATATAATTGTGTTTTAGTTGTTCACTATTGCTTAGCTGTTTTTATACACCCCTGTATATAGTTTACAACTATGCAATATTTTATTCATATTTCATATTTATTCATTCATGTAATCCCATGCCACTACAATTGTCAGGTATCATAGGTACATACATTTGTATACATATACATTTATAAAATACAAAAATTTGAAACATATAAATGCGTACAACCAACACAAACAGACAAACAAACAGAATAAAAGAAATGAATGCTTATCGGATGAAATGATTAATAATAGATTTAGTGATAATAGCAGTTTTTAAATTTAAAATGTTTAACGGCTGTCCATGAAATAAGATGTATTTTATCGTTTAAAGTTATATTGACATTTTTCACATACTTTTCCTGTGCCTCACAGACGGTAGTTTTCACTCTACTTATAATTTTTCTGCTATTATTGGTTTTTGTGCCTTGCCTTGCCGATGATTTATTTCACGTTTGCCTAATTTATCTATAGTTTGTATTTTGTTTGTGGGTATAAAATTAGAATAATCTCGAAATCTGTGTTTTTTTGCATCAGTTGGAAAATGTGATTTGATAGCTTTTGTTAATAGTGTTTCAGTCTATATATGTACAATTGCTTTCTTTAGGAATGACCGGTGTGAGTTTAAAAACGCTGCGCGTATCTGGCGATAGTGACATTCTAATTGTATGGATGTCTGGTCTTGAAAACACACTAAATAAATATCTCCACAGGATATTTATATTTGTTTGAATGCTGCTCATTGTATAATTTCTTATTTGCATTCCTTTCCTCCACTTCCATAATATATTCTGGATTATAAAACGAACCGGTTTAGCTTCCTAAAATAATTTAAATAACAAGGGGAGCATGATTTACTAAATTTATTTCTATTTGCTTAGTTCATCAGATAATATACCCAAATGCTTTTGAAAAATATCCTTAGTTTTATTATTATAACTCATACTTTATTTTTAAATTAATTCAAATACAAAAAATGAGGTGTGGCCACCACACGACTTTCTTATACGTATGAGCGTTTCAAATCATACAATTTTAAAAATTATTTTATACAAAAATAATTCAAAATCCTATTCTAAGTACTTCCAGTCTCTTAGTAAATCTCTACAGGATACATACTTTGTGAGATATTTGCAAAAAAATGCTATTCGCTAAGAGTAAAAGTATTATTTCCGGTCCGAATTTTGAATTTCCGTTTATACATGAAATATTCCAAATCCAACTCTAAATACTTTTATACTCTTGATAAATATATATAGAATGCATAATTTACGAAATATTTGCAATAATCGCTATTCGATAAGAGTAAAAGTGTTACTTCCAGTCCGAATTTTAAAATTTTTCTTATACAAAAGGTATTGAAAATTAAGTTCTAAATACTTTTATACTCGTAACATACCTGTCTAAAAAGCATGACTTGCGAAATATTCGCAAAAAATTGATTTTCGATAAGAGTAAAAGATCTAGTTCCGGTAGGAATTTCGAAAAACTATTTTAATAAAATTCTTCTCAAATTTAATTTTGAGTATATAGGAATTCTTTACAAATTTGTTTAAACTTAGTAGTTAGCGAATAATTGGCAAAATTCGATTTTTTCACTGAAGTAAACTACTACTTCCGGTCTGCCGATATTACTGAAAATCTAATCAAATCTCAAGAGGGAGATTATATTGACATTTTCATCATCACAATACTTCCTAATACTACGTATAAGAAAATAAAAATAATGAGTTTAACACTCTGTCTTGTGGTTTTTAATTAAAGCAATATTTGCCTTTTTACTTTATCGTATCCAAATCGAAATGTCAAAAAAAAAAATGGCCGAAGGATTTTTTGAAAATTGACGTATAAATGTGAAATTTTAGATACGAGGGTGTCTTAAGTCGCCGATCACAAATTCAAAATCAAAATGTCATAAAAAAACAAAACGGCGCATGATTTTTTTGAAAATTGACGTATGAATGTAAAATTTTAGATACGGGGGTTTTGGGGGTCGCCGATCACGATTCCAATGTCAAAATATCAAAAAAAACAAAATGGCGGAAGATTTTTTGAAAATTGACGTATGAATGTAAAATTTTAGATACGGGGGTTTTGGGGGTCGCCGATCACGATTCCAAAGTCAAAATGTCAAAAAAAGCAAAATGGCGAAAGATTTTTTGAAAATCGACGTATGAATGTAAAATTTTAGATACGGGGGTTTTGGGGGTCGCCGATCACGATTCCAAAGTCGAAATGTCAAAAAAAACAAAATGGCGAAAGATTTTTTTGAAAATTGACGTATGAATGTAAAATTTTAGATACGGGGGTGTGTTAGGTCGCCGATCACAAATCCAAAATCAAAATGTCAAAAAAAAACAAAATGGCGGAAGATTTTTTTTGAAAATTGACGTATGAATGTGAAATTTTAGATACGGGGGTTTTGGGGGTGCCCGATCACGATTCCAAAGCCAAAATTTCAAAAAAAGCAAAATGGCGGAAGAGTTCTTTGAAAATTGACGTATGAATGTAAAATTTTAGATACGTGGGTTTTGGGGGTCGCCGATCACGATTCCAAAGTCAAAATGTCAAAAAAAACAAAATGGCGGAAGATTTTTTTGAAGATTGACGTATGAATGTGAAATTTTAGATACGGGGGTGTCTTAGATCGCCGATCACGAATCCAAAGCCAAAATGTCAAAAAAAACAAAATGGCGGAAGATTTTTTGAAAATTGACGTATGAATGTAAAATTTTAGATCCGGGGGTTTTGGGGGGTCGCCGATCACGATTCCAAAGTCAAAATGTCAAAAAAAAAAAAAAAGGGCGGAAGATTTTTTTGAAAATTGACATGAATGTGAAATTTTAGATACGGGGGTTTTGGGGTCGCCGATCACGATTCCAAAGTCAAAATGTCAAAAAAGAACAAAATGGCGGAAGATTTTTTGAAAATTGACGTATGAATGTAAAATTTTAGATATGGGGGTTTTGGTTGTCGGCGATCACGATTCCAAAGTCAAAATGTCAAAAAAAAACAAAATGGGAGAAGATTTTTTGAAAATTGACGTATGAATGTAAAATTTTAGATACGGGGGTTTTGGGGGTCGCCGATAACGATTCCAAAGTCAAAATGTCAAAAAAAACAAAATGGCGAAAGATTTTTTAGAAAATGGACGTATTAATGTAAAATTTTAGATACGGGGGTTTTGGGGGTCGCCGATCACGATTCCAAAGTCAAAATGTCAATAAAAGCAAAACGGCGAAAGATTTTTTTGAAAATTGGCGTATGAATGTAAAATTTTATATACGGGGATTTTGGGGGTCGCCGATCACGATTCCAAAGCCAAAATGTCAAAAAAAAAACAAAAGGGCGGAAGATTTTTTTGAAAATTGACGTATGAATGTGAAATTTTAGATACGGGAGTTTTGGGGGTCGCCGATCACGATTCCAAAGTCAAAATGTCAAAAAAAAACAAAATGGCGAAAGATTTTTTTGAAAATTGACGTATGAATGTGAAATTTTAGATACGGGGGTTTTGGGGGTCGCCGATCACGATTCCAAAGTCAAAATGTCAAAAAAAACAAAATGACGGAAGATTTTCTTTAAATTGACGTATGAATATGAAATTTTAGATACGGGAGTTTTGGGTGTCGCCGATCACGATTCCAAAGTCAAAATGTCAAAAAAACAAAATGGCGGAAGCGTTTTTTGAAAATTGACGTATGAATGTGAAATTTTAGATACGGGGATGTTTGTGGTCGCTTATTACGTCTTCAATTTGGTGATTCTTCGAAACGTGATTGAACAGGGTTTAAATTTAATACTTCATTTTTGCGTATCAATAGTAGATTCGCAAACATCAGAATCGTATTGTACACTGTCTCAATGAAAATGTTACGCTCACTGAGCTCATTGTTTCTTTCGATACTCTAACGTGACTTATGTTTAACATTAAATTACCTTTCTCGCTCTTGAGTGTGAACCGGTTTGTGTAAAAAAACAGTTCGAGTAGAATTTCAAATAAAATATACTATTGGCTTAAAAAGATATATGTAGGGGTGCTTCAAAAGTTTATAAAAGTGGACATTCTAAAAAGCGTCATGCCAGTGATCGCTTTTTACAGGAAAGGCGCTTCAATAGGGCTTCAATTTAAAACTTGTGCTTTTTACTTTTATTATTATTTCGTGCTCCTTTATTAACTATAGTGGATTTCAAAAAGGTTGACAGGCTTTTACACTTTCACATCAAAATAGTATTGTACACTGTCTTAATAAAAATGTTGCGCTTTTTAATCTCATTGTGTCTTTGCATACTTTAACACGACTTATGTTTAACATTAGATTATCTTTCTCGCTCTTGAGTGTGTATCGGTTTTTGTTAAAAACAGTTCGAGAAGAATTTTAAATAAAACATCCTATTGGGTTAACAAAATATATGTATATACAGGAGTGCTTCAAAGGTGTATAAAAGTGGACATTCTAAAAAGCGTCATGCCAGTGATCGGTTTTTACAGGAAAAGGGCTTCAATTTAAAACTTGGGCTTTTTATTTTTATTATTATTATGTGCTCCTTTATTAACGATAGTGGATTTCAATAAGGTTGACAGGCTTTCACACTTTCGCATCAAAATAGTATTGTACACTGTCTTAATAAAAATGTAGCGCTTCTTGATCTCATTGTGTCTTTGCATACTTTAACACGACTTATGTTTAACATTAAATTACCTTTCTCGCTCTTGAGTGTGTACCGGTTTGTGTAAAAAACAATTCCAGAAATATTTTAAATAAAATATACAATTGGCTTCACAAAATATATGTATATACCGGGATGCTTTAAAAGTTTATAAAACTGGACATTCTAAAAAGCGTTTTTTATAGGAAAGACGCTTCAATTGGGCTTAAATCTAAAACTTGGGCTTTTTACTTTTATTATTATTTTGTGCTTTTTTCTTAACGAGAGTAGACTTCGAAAAGATTGATAGGCTATTACACGTTCATATCAAAATAGTATTGTAAACTGTGTTAATGAAAATGTTGCGTCTTTTTGTCTTTGAATACTTTAACATGACTTATGTTTAACATTAAATTACCTTTCTCGCTCTTGAGTGTGTACCGGTTTATGTCAAAAACAGTTCAAGAAGAATTTTAAATAAAATATCCTATTGGTTTAACAAAATATATGTATATACTTCGGTGCTTCAAGGTAGTATAAATGTAGACATTCTAAAAAGCGTCATGCCAGTGATCGCTTTTTATAGGAAAGGCGCTTCAATTTAAAACTTGGGCATTTTGCTTTTATTATTATTTCGTGCTCCTTTATTAACGATAGTGGATTTCAAAAAGGTTGACAGGCTTTTACACTTTTGACATCAAAATAGTATTGTACACTGTCTTAATAAAAATGTTGCGCTTTTTGATATCATTGTGTCTTTGCATACTTTAGCACGACTTATGTTTAACATTAAATTACCTTTCTCGCTCTTGACTGTACCGATTTATGTCAAAAACAGTTCGAGAAGAATTTTAAATAAAATATCCTATTGGTTTAACAGAATATATGTATATACAGGGCGCCTCAAAAGTTAATAAAATCGGACATTCTAAAAAGCCATGCCAGTTATCGCTTTCTACAGGAAAAGCGCTTCAATAGGGCTTAAATTTAAAACTTGAGCTTTTTACTTTTACTATTCTTTTGTACTTTTTCATTAACGATAGTGGATTTCCAAAATTGATAGGCTATTACACGTTCATATCAAAATAGTATTGTAAACTGTGTTAATGAAAATGTTGCGTCTTTTTGTCTTTGAATACTTTAACATGACTTATGTTTAACATTAAATTACCTTTCTCGCTCTTGAGTGTGTACCGGTTTGTGTCAAAAACAGTTCGAGAAGAATTTTAAATAAAACATCCTATTGGCTTAACAAAATATATGTATATACAGGAGTGCTTCAAAAGTTTATAAAAGTGGACATTCTTAAAAGCGTTTTTTACAGGAAAGGCACTTCAATAGGGCTTCAATTTAAAACTTGGGCTTTTTACTGTTATTATTATTTTGTGCTTTTTTCTTAACGAGAGTAGACTTCGAAAAGATTGACAGACTTTTACACGTTCACATCAAAATAGTATTGTAAACTATCTTAATAAAAATGCTGCGCTTTTTAATCTCATTGTGTCTTTGGATTCTTTAACACGACTTATGTTTAACATTAAATTTTCTTTCTCACTCTTGAGTGTGTACCGATTTGTGTAAAAAACAATTCGAGAAAAATTTTAAATAAAATATACTATTGGCTTCACAAAATATATGTATATACCGGGATGCTTTAAAAGTTTATAAAACCGGACATTCTAAAAAGCGTCATGCCAGTGATCGCTTTTTACAGGAAAGGTGCTTCAATTTAAAACTTGGGCTTTTTACTTTTACTTTTATTTTGTGCTCCTTTAGTAACAATAGTGTATTTCAAAAAGGTCACACTTTACATCAAAATAGTATTGTACACTGTCTTAATAAAAATGTTGCGCTTTTTGATCTCATTGTGTCTTTGCATACTTTAACACGACTTATGTTTAACATTAAATTACCTTTCTCGCTCTTGAGTGTGTACCGGTTTGTGTTAAAAACAGTTCGAGAAGAATTTTAAATAAGATATCCTATTGGCTTAACAAAATATATGTATATACAGGGGTGCTTCAAAAATTTATAAAAATGGACATTCTAGAAAGCGCTGTTTACAGGAAAGGCGCTTGAAAAGGGCTTAAATTTAAAACTTGGGTTTCTTACTTTTATTATTATTTTGTGCTCCTTTATTAATGATAGTGGATTTCAAAAGGGTCACACTTTACATCAAAATAGTATTGTAAACTGTTTTAATAAAAATGTTGCGCTTTTTGAGCTCATTGTGTCTTTGGATACTTTAACATGGCTTATGATTAACATTAAATTACCTTTCTCGCTCTTGAGCGTGTACCGATTTGTGTCAAAAACAGAAGGAGAATAATTTTAGATAAAATATACTCTGCTCTTTTATTAACGATAGTGGACTTCTAAAAGGTAGTAAGAAAGTAATATACTTTATAAATTAAATTTACTTTACCCATTCGCATACATATGTTTGCGAGCTATATGTTCGAAGTTCATCAGCATTCATTAGCATTCTATAAGAATGTTTGAAAGCGACGCCCATTTACCAAACAAAATTTGTTGTAAACATATTAAACACTATGGAGATACTACGTATATTTGAGTATGTCAATTAAAATGACGAGCCCGCGATAGCGGGCGAGTACTATATATGTAATTCATTGAACATTTAAAATGTTCTTCAATACAAGTCCTTCATTTTTAATTGACGTGCGAACTAATTTTGAGTATGTGACAGACGAATATTTCAATTATGCTGACCAAAATTTCATAATGAAAGCGCTATTCCACTTCAAATAATTTGGGTGAAAATATCTCAGTGTCAAACTGATTATTAGGTTCTTTTTTATTAATATTGTGCATGCCTGTCTTAAATTGTTTCTGAGCAATTGACATACTTTTTGTTAATGTACTAAATTTTTCCACTGTTATGTCAATAGCGTATTATCCCGATTGTCTCAATGAAAATGATGCACTTATTGAGCATATTGTTTCATCGGATAGTTTAACATCATTCTTATGTTTAACATTAAATTATCTTTCTCGCTCTTCATTGTGTAACAGTTTGTGTAAAAAAAAATTCTAGAAGAATTCTGAATGAAATATACAATTGGCTTTACAAAATATATGTATATACAGAGTGTGCCACAAGTCTATAAAATCTTACATTCTAAATACCACCACGAGAGTGATCGCGTTTTACAGGAAACTGTAAAAAGCTGTAAGCGGACGCGAAAAAGGCGAATTCAAGCTCGAAAAGATTGAATTCGCCCAATGATAATAGTGTATACGTAAGAAATTTATGAATTCGATTCCTTATTTGTTTATAAATACTTTCTACTCATTTTTAGCAATTATCATTACATGACTGGAGTCATTTCGTCCATGAATTAAGTTGTAAAAATACTTCAAAATATTATAAGATATTGTAAATAGAAAAAAGAAACTAAAATATATTCCTACCAGATTAAACAAGCACTTAATCATGTTGTTACTGTGTCAGGCAAATTGAGAAGTAATATCATACGTATTCAAAAAAGATTGTTTAATTATCATTGATGAAAATGAACTTCCCGCGACATCGTCAATTACAATAATTCAAAATAGAAATTCTATAAGGATGTTTTACAGTATTTTCGAATATAACAATAAGTAATCAATATTACCATAATACATATATTATATCTATATATTCCTTAAATTGTAGGTGTACAATGCAAAAGAAAATAATTATGTATAGTGTGAACAAGGCTTTACCAACATTATTAAGCATCATATATAACTGACAGTTGTAATACAATTTACCACAAAGAAACACTGCAAATTATAAAAGTATAGAAATGGAAATCATTATAAAAAATGCCAATGAAATAAATATTATTTGTTATAGAACAATGATTAAATGAATTATTTGAAAGTATACATTCGCGTCAACAAAACATAATTCTAATAAAGCTATCTACAAGTTTGTATAAAATAAAATGTTTTTTTTAAATTCTAATGAATTTTCATTTAAACCAAAAAGACCAATGGAATCGACATATGTATATAGACTGAAACACTATTAACAAAAACTATCAAACCACATTTTCCAACTAATGCAAAAAACACAGATTCGAGATTATTCTAATTTTATACCCACAAACAAAATTCAAACTATAGATAAACTAGGCAAACGTGAAATAAATCATCGGCAAGTCAAGGCACAAAAGCCAATAATAGTAGAAAAATTATAAATAGAGTGAAAACTACAGTCTGTGAGGCACAGGAAAAGTATGTGAAAAATGTCAATATAACTTTAAACGATAAAATACATCTTATTTCATGGACAGCCGTTAAACATTTTCAATTTAAAAACTGCTATTATCACTAAATCTATTATTAATCATTTCATCCGATAAGCATTCTGAATAAAATATTGCATAGTTGTAAACTATATACAGGGGTGTATAAAAACAACTAAGCGATATTGAACATCTAAAACACAATTATATTTAGTTATCCGCTATATATCGGAATTATATGGTGTTTCAAAAACTGAAATGCAATAAAGACAAAATCCGCAATAAATTTAGAAGAATAAGGGAGAGCGGTACCTCAACTGTAAGCGGAATAAGAGGCGATAGCGGGCCTTCAAGGCCTGCCGTATTAGCTAGTGACTATATATATTCACGTTCATCCATCGGTTGTCAAGTTTAAATGTCAGAAGGCCGACAAATAAAGATATTACGAAGAAGAAGTGTATTTTTAATTGAAACGTGGTACCTTTCAGATACGTATTAGTGTTATTATTATCAATCGTTACTATTTCTTTTCTATATGAATATATGAACAAAATGCCGACGGATATGATAAAATAAACTTAAAGTGTATTGTCGCACGTAAGTACAGTAATAAATATAACGATTTTGCTATCTTTTATTAAGATATATTAATAAATACAATGACACTCTATTCATTATATATGTCATCGAAATGTAAATTTCATACAACGAAGAACTTGAAGCAAGCTTAAATAAAGAAGAACCATCTGAGTTTTGCCATTTGGGCCTGTCAAATTACGTTAGATGCACACGAATTATACAAAACCTAAATGTCAACAGAATGTTGGAAATGTATCAGTGTTTAAGTTATAATTATATAAATTTAAGCCATTTTACGAATGGGATCATTTAATAACATTTCTCATCGATCTCTCTACATATAAATAATAGGGCGACTTTTCTTTATTTGTCAGATGTGTCCGAAGCACTTCGAAATAAAATAAATACATCAAATAAGATTCCCATAAGCATGTATGTCATTTCGTTTACCAATTCAGTTATAAAAGCAAGTATTTAAAGTGTGCGACTGGTGGTTGGCACCAACTAATCAGAAGTACATTTTTGGTTAAATGGTACGACAGTGTCTAGCATCAACCGTATAGGAGCTAGCAAGATTTTCGATTGCGTTTTAGAAAGTATATTATTAAAGCGTAATATGAAAATTAATTAATTCTCTCAATGACCTGTAAGTTTAAAACATGTTTTATTAAGTTAGTCTGACATTTCGTTCTCACAAGTTTATGTGTCAACAAATACAGTTCAACGAACTATTGTCACGATGACAGGTGGAACGACAATTTTGGTTAAACATCTTGATGTCAGCTGTCATTACAATAGCAAAGTTAACTACATAATTATCCTCCACTGTCATTCATTCATATAGAAATTAAAATACCGTAAATAGTATAGGTAATAGTGAATACAACCTAACCAACTAAAAAGAAGAAGCGTATGCGGTATCATAAAAATTAAATTAACATTATGAATGACATAGGTACTCCGACAATTTTATGTATTATGGTTAGAGTTGTTGCCGATATGCCATACGATTTTTTAACACATACACATAATCTGACATTACGTCAAACCAGTGAGCTGTAGCAGTGAAATCAACTATTCACAGGGACAAATATTATACGGATCTAAATTCTAATTAGCTCCCTTATTTTCAGAAATAGCGTACCGAAAATAGTTGTACCGTATTTAGTTGTTTTTTAATGAAATCTGCCTTATGAATTTTAACGAACATTTTTACAGGGGAAATGATTATTAACATTTAACATTCATTGAAACAGCATGCGACCAGCATTAATCGCATTACCAATGAGATGCCCTTACAGCCTTACATGGTATAATATTAAAAAGATATAAGTACAAGCGAAGAGGCGAATCAAGCTCGAAGAGCTCCATACATCACTATATCTAACAATGGTTGCTTTCTGCAAACACGAGAGTTGCGAAATTGTTCACATAATTCTAACTTCTCTTTATTGAAATTTAAACGTTCTTTATCATAAAAATTAACACAAAAACATTCATAAATTTACAAACTATATTCAACGTAATGACTATAAAAACATCATCAAAAATAACTCAATAATAATGAGTAGTATAAATACATCGTACCTATACTTGCCCATACTTAATTCAATATAATGATTCCTTTCTATAATTGCTTCCTTTGCGACGAGAAATTATAACAGAATTTGAATTTTGAAAAAAATTATCAACATACAAACTGACATCGAAAGTCACAATTTTTAAATATTGTACTAAATTTTTCTTATATAAATGCTTTAAAAAAGTGTAATTTCCGGTACGTTAGATTTATGTTATTAAATTTTGACAATTTTTTAATTGAATAAAATTGATGATAATTATAACAAACGTCAAAATATAATTATTTTATAGGTTATGAAGCACAGATGAAGATAACTGACATAGAGGTGGGTAGGGATGAGCGATATATCCAGTAGCAGTTATTAATCACTGTTATTCTACAGTAGCAGTGATCACAACTAATATCGCTTTAGAAATATCAGTGATTGAAATAACGTTTGGATATCGACCGTACAATTCAACGGCGAGAGCGTGTACGTGCAGACTGATATTCGGCTCTGATCGTAACTATTCGGCACACTTCGGTAGCAGTGAATTATAACTGCGATCACCGTCAATAACAATCACGTTTAAGAATATCTAATATATCTTAACCGTGATCACCGTTAATATCAGTAGCGGTGAAAAATATCTACTTGATATAAATCACGTAGATATTTTTAAGCGTTACTGTTATTGACGGTGATCGCTGTTAGTCTATCAAGTAGATATTTTAAAGCGTGATTGATATTAACGGTGATCGCCGTTGAGATATTAGTCGCGCTTAAAATATCTATATGCTATTAATATTTTAATATATCGGCTGTTCTTAAAATATTGTCCGGCATTTATAGGAAGATTGATATTATGAAATAAACTAAGAAATAGTTAAATATTAAATATTGAGTGAAACATGTCAAAATAAATGCAATAAGTACTATATTATTTGCTCATGCTTTCAATATATTTTCTAATATTTTAGTCTTTGTAAAAATTTATTACTCAACCAGTTCTTAATTGTATAAGCATAATTTAAATATCTTCCAATAAAAAAATATTTTAAAAACATTTTTACTCTAAAACTATTTTACTATTTTCAGAATTAAATAAGTTTAATATCTTATTGTAGTTGCTTTTATTGAAATAATCTAAGCCAAACTCAATATATTGGTTTTAAGACAAAATAAAGTGCATTTCCTATCAGTGTTTCTATTCGGCTGTAGCTAACTAAGAAATGTTTCGAATATTGACTATCTGGAATATGATTGGGCTTACTTAGCACCATGAATAATAATTCGGCAGTTGATTGCTAGCAAGTTTAAAACATCGCTGTGTCAGTTAGCGATTAATTTGATGCAATTTGAATTAACCTACCTGAGTTGTATATTATTATTGACATTCAGTTTTCGTAAAATGTTAAGACATTGATTATTATTATTACTACATGTATTTAATTTAATATGTCAATGGCAAAACATTAAGGGTCCTATATAGTGGATCTGTGAATAATCGAAAAATAGCAGATTTTTGATGCAAGATATTTTTGTTGATTTTAAATTTATAGGAAACCTTTCAACGTAAACTTATGAAGAATTTAGTAATCTACCCCGCTGAATAATCAAATTTAGAAAATAAAAATATCGGATTAAAGAAAATTAATTAATATGTCAAAATATTAAAAACAAGTTTTCTCAAAAATCCTTTAGAGGAGATTTGTTTGCTAGGGTTCACGTTATAAATTTATTAAAAAGCTACCCCGCTCTGCACTTATTTTTCGTTCAACTAATCTTTACTTTGTTTTAAATCAGTGGCGGCTCGGGGCGTGAGCAACCACACAGACAAGATCGACTCGCCCATTATCGGCGATGTACTCCCAGATGTCGAGTATATCACCGACAACAAACGAACCAGTCCCATCCACGCAACTGCACCGCCAAAAGGCGCTTACCAGCCGCCACTGTTTTAAATGAATATAAAATAAATTAAAATTAGGCAACCCACATTACAATGAATTGTTATTCTAGTAAAAATCTTTCCCGCGGTTACAAATGTTGCTTATATCTGAAACCCATCCAAATAATTTCTCGGGTAAGACAGTGCCATTTAAAATTTATAAGGCTGGGTGCACACCAATTATACAAAACAATTTAATTGTCAAAAAAAATGTTTGAAGTACGACAGCGTCCATTAAAATATATGTCTTAAGGAGATGCACACCAATCAAAATGTTTGACAAGCATTTTAAACACATTTCAAGCAAATTCTTAATTAATAATGTGTTAATAAATTTAATTAACATTGATTATAAAGGCAAAATGAATGTATAGTTATAGATATATTTTGTATAATTGGTGTGCGTGCAGCCTAAGAGAGAACAGTCCTTATAAATAGGGTTGAAGGTGGTTTTTAATTTCATATGCATATAGGAATTATTACTATATTTTTAACATGCATGCATATTGCTTATATGTAGATATGGATATAAGTCGTGATCACAATCACTTTTAATTTTCACTGATATTTTAAAATCACTGTTACTGTGATCACAGCTATTGAAAAATCACTGCTAAGCTCATCCCTAGAGGTGGGCAAAACGGCTCATTTCTTTGACTCGGTACAGCTCCTCATTGTGAGCCGGGTCACGGAACCGGCTCATTTGAACCGTGTGGATCCGTAATAGCATACCGTTCATGAACGTGTAGTAGAATACACATACCGGGTGTCAACGAGATCATGTATCAGCACGCCATTTATTTATTAGTTAAAATAAACACTCACTTTTTCTATAGCACTTCCGGTCAAACCGGAAGTGACGTTAATTTTGAATTTTTAAATACAACATTTATTATTTCTGTTCATATTGTGTTTCTTCTGAAAATTTGCCATCTAGTGCAGGTTAACTTTTGACATTTCTGTCAAAGATGGCGGTATCTGTTAAATTTATCCATTAAAGTGAAACTGCTTCGCAACGATTGTCGAAATGTAACAACCATCAAAGTTAGCTTTGAAAACAATTAAGAAACGTATTTTTCACATTTACACGCATTGGCGAAGGAAACATGTATTTCACGTTGAAATTACTAATGAAAATAGAAAAAAAAAATTTTCATTTTCAAATGACAGGTACTCGTTTTTTTAAATAGTAACACCTATTTTTTATTACAGTGCCATATTGGCATAATTTTTAGCTTTCAAGTGATATAAAATATGCTGTTTTAAAAGTAGTCTTTGGAATTAGACTACTTTTAAAACATTTTATGTTTTGTACTACCTGTCTACCACTAAACCACAGCATATTTTATATCACTTGAAAGCTAAAAATTATGCCAATATGGCACTGTAATAAAAAATAGGTGTTACTATTTAAAAAAACGAGTACCTGTCATTCGAAAATGAAAATTTTTTTTTTTTCTATTTTCTTTAGTAATTTCAACGTGAAATACATGTTTCCTTCGCCAATGCGTGTAAATGTGAAAAATACGTTTCTTAATTGTTTTCAAAGCTAACTTTGATGGTTGTTACATTTCGACAATCGTTGCGAAGCAGTTTCACTTTAATGGATAAATTTAACAGATACCGCCATCTTTGACAGAAATGTCAAAAGTTAACCTGCACTAGATGGCAAATTTTCAGAAGAAACAGAATATGAACAGAAATAATAAATGTTGTATTTAAAAATTCAAAATTAACGTCACTTCCAGTTTGACCGGAAGTGCTATAGAAAAACTGAGTGTACCTGAAGAAGCCCCCCAATCACTCATATATACGGTCCGAATTTCAAAGTTTTATTTTAACTAATAAATAAATGGCGTGCTGATACATGATCTCGTTGACACCCGGTATAATACTCGGCGCCGCGCGCCGTCGTCGACTCAAACGAACCGGGATGATAATTTCGGCTGCGCGCACACCAATTGTACAAAATGTTTGACAAACAATTTATTTGAAGCTAAAATGCACACAAATTTGTCAAATTAGTAGGTTGTTGTACACAAATTAAACAAAATATATGTAAAACTAAATTATACATTCATTTCTTTAAATTATAATTTCTAAATTATCACTGTAGAAATTAGATTTATAAGTAAGCTATTTAGTTATTTTTACATTTTGATATTCAGTTCAGTATATTCATTTTATATATTTACACAATATGCAGTTGTATTGTACAAAAATAAATATTTTAGTGGGGAGTGCGTACCCTACCTGTTATATAATATCAAGTGATCCGAGATCCGGTTCATAGAAATTTAGTGAACCGGCTCTCTCGGTTCCCTGCTGGGATTCGGTTCACTGAACCGGTTCGTTCGCGAACGACCCACCTCTAAACTGACAAGGACTTGAACTTGATTAACATGACTTCAATACCAGGCTGATTTAAATATAACATGAAACGTCAAAATAAAAGGTCCAACAATCTGTCTTAACATTTAATTTTGCAACGCCAAATACTATATTTTACGACACGGGCCATCATAACCATTGATATCGACACATCGATGATTATGTTCTATACATTAACCCGAGTGTGTCTACAAATTTTACTTTGCAGGAAGATAGACAATGTGTTAAGGCGATACTACCCGGTCGAATTTCGACCTATTTTCAACAGTTTTCTTAACAAAACTACGGCAATACCAATTGATGTACACCCTTGAAATTTTTTATAGTGCATCTGTGATGAATCCATAATTTTCCTAACTTATTTGTTTTTCAAATTAAGTACACATTCTTTTGTAATAAAATCGTAAAGTTCATTAAAATCACCTTACTTTTAACAATATTTATGGTTAAAAAGGAAGACTTACATCAAAATTCAATAAGTTACGAAAGTTCCTTGAAGCTTTACCTACAACATCCCGCAATTAGAAATATGTTATCTTGTCAACTAATTAAATAATATTATTAAAATGTAGGCCTTGCAGAAGCGTGCAAATGCTGAAGTTAGTTTTCTATCCTTTACATGCGATCTCTATCGCCGTCGGACCTCGGCAGACATCTGGTTTTATGAGTGTTGTAAAATAAATAAAAATGTGAGAAGATTTAAATTAAAATCAGAATATATTTCAGTTCAGTGGTAGTTTGAATGATTGACGTGTTAGAAAATTATTTATATTCTCTTGTGTTTTTGTGGGAAGAATGGGTAAGAAATCTCAAATTTGTCTTTCCAAACCCAGGAAAAGTCGGCGTAAAATGGGTAAATTGTTCAGGTAAATTTAAATATCAATTGTTACATTTGTGTAGATAACTAATTACACTGGCCTACAAAATTAAGCGAAAACATGTTCTGTTTTTTATGACTAATTTTGTATAATGTTAGGGCTCTGAATGCAAAAATATTCATTTTTGTAATTAACAATGTTTACAACATTGTTCATTACATAATTAAGAACTGTTGCTTGTTTGTAACATCAAAATCACTATACACATTTGTATTATTTATCACCTTATCAATAATAAAATCTATTCATAATCAACTAACGATTATCTTTAGACATGAATATTTGCAACGGCAAAGTAAGACTCCTGTCGAAATCAGGTCTTCATTCACACATGTAGATCCGATTCAAACCACCCCGATTCCAAGCACTTCCATGGCCGAAACACCGTCGCCACGACTGTTAGATTTTTCCGTGGATTTTACCAATAATGAGGATGTCGACGAAACAATTGTCCATGCTTTAAATAAAGACGATGACGATATAAGGTACATCCATAACAGGTATAAACTAAAAATGTGAATGTAAAATTGTTGAATTTTTTTAGAACTGAAAACAACATGGGTGGCAGGCGTTTAGTAAATGTTTCTTTTCTATTTGAACAAGCCATGAATTTTCAACACCATAACCTTTTCTCCTGCAATTCCAGTGATGTCAAGTTCATTCGAGAAGTCAGAAGTGGATTCATATCTAAATTCATTTTGAAGTGTGAAATGTGCAAAGTGGAACATACAGTGGACAGTGATAGAAATGATGGCAAATTAAATACCAATGGTGCTGCAGTGACAGGAATTGTGAACGTTGGTGGCGGATTTTCCCAACTTAATGAACTAGCTAGTTCTCTAAATATGCCCGGAATATCTTATAATTTATATAAAAAAATTGAAGATGAAATGAATGAAATCTTTGATATTGAATGTTGGCAATCCATGATGGAGGCAGGAAAGGAGGAAGCCAAACTTGCAAGAGAGTGTGGACAAGTAGACGAAAATAATGTACCACTTCTAACTGTGATTGCAGATGGTGCGTGGTGTAAGCGATCTTATCGATCTAATTACAACGCTAAATCCGGAGCAGCATGCATAGTTGGGGAAAAGACGGGCAAAATCCTTTTTTTGGGAATACGAAACAAATACTGTATTATGTGCAAGAAAGATAAGGATAAGCCTCATCGCTGTTTTAAAAACTGGGAGGAATCAAGCTCAGCCATGGAAAGCGATATCATACTAGAAGGATTCAAACTAAGCATGGAAATGCATAACGTGAAATATGCATATTTGGTTGGCGACGGTGACTCCAGTGTGCACAGAAAAATTTTAAGCGCGAAACCTTACGGGTCACTTGTAGTACAGAAGGTGGAATGTTCTAATCACCTTCTGAGGAATTACGTCACTAAACTTAAAGACTTGGCCCTAAAACGGTTTAGCTCTAAAGGTACTGAGGTAGACATATTTTTAAGGCATTATTTGAAAAATAATATCCGAAGACTCCGTCTTTCTGTTGATTGTGCAATCAAACATAGAAGATCTCAAGATTGTGAACACGTGGAAAAGATTAAGAATTTAAAGAAAGACATTATTAACAGTGTCAAGCATGTATTTGGAGATCATGAAACTTGTGACGAGTATTTTTGTAAAGGACGGAAACCGAATGAGAAGAACTTGACCCCTTTAATGAAAAGTTGCGGTCTTTTTAATGACATTATGTCGTATGTAAATAGGTTGACACAACACAGCTCTAGTTTAATAAGAAATATGACTAATAATAGTGCTGAACGCTACAATTCTGTGTTAGCAAAATTTGTGGGCGGAAAGCGAGTTGACTATTCCAAGAAAGGAGGTTACGAAATGAGATGTCATTTGGCAGGACTCTCTGTGAACAGCAGAGAGTTATTTCATGCTGTGGTCCATAAGGCAATAACAAAGAAGAGTCCTGGGTTTCATACAAACAAATTTACGCAACAGCTGGTAAAGCGACGTGAAAAAAACCGTAGCAGAAAACGAATGTATCACAACTTCAATTGTTCACAGGCTAATGATAATTCTTCTAGAAAAAAATATTGTGATTCGGACGATAATGACGACTATGGAGTCAATGTTCATGCATTGGACATAGATCCAGAAGAATTGGAGAAAAAGAAAACCTCATTTTTAAAGACACTATCACAAACAGAAAGCGAAATTAGTCAGTTGTCCTCAGCAACTGTGGAGCAATCCTTTTCCAATTTGTGGTTTTCTGAGAGAAGAAAACGTTTGACTGCATCTTCATTTGGAAAAATTTGTAAAATGAGAAGCACAACAAATCCAAAAAAAGTTATCAAAGCAATGCTACATTCAAAATTTACTGGCAACACTTACACCGATTATGGAAAAGACCACGAACCTATAGCTAGGAAAGAGTTTTCAGACCTAATTGGTAATGAAGTTAAAGAATGTGGTTTTTTTATTGGAAAAAATGATGCTTGTTTTCTAGGAGCTAGTCCGGATGGACTTATAAATGATGACGGTTTAATTGAAATCAAATGCCCTTATAATGCCCGTTTGGATACACCAGAGGATGCTATTATTAAAAATAAAATAAAGTTTGCCACATTTGAAAGTAACATATTTTCGCTAAAACGAAATGATAATTATTTTTATCAAGTTCAAGGTCAATTGCACATAACTGAACGAAAATATTGTTACTTTATATTTTGGACACCAAAAGGCTTACTCTTTGAAAAAAATTTTCGGGATGAAATTTTTTTTAAAGAAAACATGCAAAAACGGTTGCACGATTTTTATTATAATCATTACCTTGCTGAAATTCTAAAGCTGCAAATTAAGGACGGCATATAAAAATAGCAACATTCTTCGATTAGGTGTTGTAAATATACAGTAAATGTCTCATTTCTATACCTACCTGTATTCATACAAAAAATTAATATATTTTATTTAGAATGCATTCTATGCCAGCAGTGTATATCATAAAATATATGGATTATAGTACAACAAACAAATTTTAAGCCAAACAAATTAATAACTTAATTCTATTAGATTCAGAAACCGGATCTGTGAATGGATGACTAATTAGTGAAAGGGAAATTATAAAATAACAATAAACATAAACATTAAAATTAGTAAAGGTTATAACTTGTATCCATTCGCTTCTTTACATTTTCGAGCATGCTTCCGAAATTAATCGACATAAGTAAGTAGTTGAGCACTCGTATTTCTAAATTTTTGCCGTATATGCTCCCGCACAGCTTTTTTTGTTGTACAGTGTATATTTGCGTTTACGTATTCCGTTAAAAAAAGCATCATTTATCACATATTTTCATTTTCGTGTATTAGATAAGCAACACTACTAGTACGGTAAACTCTCTGGGATCATAAATAATTTGTTTGACGTTCCCTCAGTACAAAAATCGTATTATAAGCTTTTCTTTAGAAGGGTTCATTATGAAGTCACTTCAATTAATTTAAACTAACTAGCATCAACAAATCAGGCTTGTAAACTGAGAAGCAACTTTTTAAAATAAAATAATGTTACCGTATACTATTGCATATTCATATATAACCAAGAAACTGACAATATTATATCAAAAAAAATGAAAATAACTCAGAACTTCAAAATAATAACCCATTATAACCGTATGTGTCAATTTTCATTAGCTATAGGGATTCAATGTTTACGTGCGATTTATACGTATACAAATAATATGTGGCAACGTGTGTCACCCTACTCTCCGTCACCAATCCCGGCAACAATCGACATTACAACGACTTTCTCCGATCTCTCCACCAGATTTTACATTCAATCTTTAGCTGCGAACACGTTGCGATCTAGTCTGCCATAAAAGCCGTCTTATTACTGGAACGGGAAACATTAAATGGCCGCCGCGATCTCCTGATGTACTAGTTTATTATTATTTTCAGAATCCTTTTTTATTTACCTTATTTTTAATTTTATTAGAATTACGCTTTTGTGTGTGTCATGCAGCTTAATAATTCTCTGCATTTACTGAAAGGAAAAAGAAAAACAAATCCTTCCAACGCGTAAATATTATTTCTAAACGCATTACAAACACCCAAGTCAATGGTCTAATAGTTACTGCTATAACTTGAGCTTGTATCGGTCACGCTCGCATTGGAAAGGAAAGTAGGGGTGTCATGTTGTCACGTATTGCATGAATTAATCGCCTATGGCTAATGAAAATTGACACATGCTGTATGTCTTTGGTGTGAAATTTAGTAGGCAACTCAAAACGCAAACGATATACAGTTGACTTTTAGACACAAATGTAAGTTTAGTCCAGTTCTGCACATGTAACTGTAATTGAAAAAAACAAAATATGTCTGTATTAGGTCTTTTTGTTATAAACAACACTACCAAAAATTGCGGCCATCTAATACGTTGTTTTCAATAAATATACTTTTCTGAAAAACATTGAATTGTCAGAAAAACGACAATAAGTCGAAAACTTTAGATTTTAGGCCTATACTATCTTATTACTTTTTATCTAATAATTATACGAAGAATACAAAAATGGGGGACAGGACAGGAAGTTCTATTTAAAAAACTGTAACTATGGTCAGTCACCAACTTATGAAACATTCTGTATAATACATAATAAATATAAAAGGCGCTCCCAATACCAAAAAATTGCTATTATAGCAAATAAAACCGCTTTGAAGTATCATTATTCATAAAGGCACAATCCGCTTTATCCACGGAAATAGCTCACTCTGTATATATCTACCAAATGAATGAATAAATTGCTACCAACAAATAATTTTAAGACTGAATTGTGCCATGTATTGATAAATAGGATCCTGTATAACATTGGTGACTTTCTTAAAATTGTTTTTTAATGTGTATATATGTATTTGTATTTCATTTTAATTTAGGTCCTAAAATGAGTTTATTTGACGTTATTCAATGCACTGTAATGTACTCTAACAAATAAATGTTTATTATTATTATTAATTGAAAATGCATATTTTTTTATAATTATACATTGTATAACAAAATCCAGAAAATCCTCATTTTTTTTAACATCCTTTTTTGAATGCTTCATAGTTTTTTTGTTACATATTTATTTTTTTTGTCTGATACCGACAGTGTAATTTATCATACGCACACACACACAAACACTCATAGAGACATGTTTGCAAACATCACCAGTCTAAAATATCACCTTATTTCTTTTTAAGAAATATTAAAAATCATAAACATGGTCTTAAACACATACCGTCTGCATTATAGACGGACGGGTGACGCCAATAAAATCTGTTTTATTTTATTGTGAATCTACGTTAGCTGTACCTTCCAGTATGGAGAGAAAAATATCAGCAAAAATTAAAATTTCTGTTTCATTTAAAAAAGTAGAATCGCCTTAATTTCAATTCAACTTAAGAATTTGGCGTATATAAAATGTGCATCTGGATGAAAATGAATTATGAAGCATGTACGAATTGTGAGCATCATGCTTTAATCGAAAACGCTATCATTAAAATGCCATAAATATCTTTTATTTCAGGTTATGTTCACTAAAAATCAAATTTGAACTGTTATCGCGTGGACGACAGCACATTTGAAATTTACATTTTTGAAATTAAAGAAAATGAAATTTCAATTAAATAGAAGAAATGCCCATAAATTTGAAAAAGGAAATTTTGAAACAAAATGTACAGTGCAATCTCTACAAACGGATACACATCAAACATATTATGCAAAATTTCAATAATCTATAATTAATCCATTTAAATTTCATCCAGTATGCCAATGTCGATGTCAGTTTATTGCAAGTCAGAAGTGTGCACAATTGCCTGAACTAAACAAACTGCCAAAATCAATAATTATAACTAGGCTAGAGAACGGCAAGAACATTACAAATTGCATCGAAATAAATTTTAATGAAAACACAATAGGTACTGTTGAAAAAACGAACAAATTTATGAAATTAAAATAATTTAAGGTAAGCAACAATATAAACATTTTGCTAATTGTAGTAATTGTCCAATGTTGTGAAAGGTTCCACAGTGGCAGAGAATATTAATGCCTGATGCAGATATATGTCAACAAAATTTTCTAAGGGAACACCCTTTCAGTAATGGACTAAGAGCATAAGTGGAAACCAATCTTCCCATTCCTACAAGAAACAGTCGTAAAAGAATAAAGGAGAGTCACTTACATTTAAATTATGCAATAATGGATCTGTTCGTTTTTATATACTGGTTGGAGAGCGATTTTCTAAACAATGTGTTTATAACACTGCACAGTGGATGTTTTTCTATCAATGTTCAAGAATGGGCGAGTTCCCATGGAATGGAAATATGTGTTATAGTGGGAGAATGATTGACAGCTGTAGTTAGCTTCACCGTTTTTTGAAAAAATTGATGCTGATCAAAATTGGTGAACATAGTATATTATTAAAATAAAATTAAGTAACAGTTAAAGGATGTAGCGAAAATAAAAAAAAATAGTGCACATCTATAGGCGTTTACGGAAAATGTATAGCATTAACCTGACCCGGTTAGAAAGTACCTAACAGGTTCAGTAACTTTTCCCGGTTACATGAAACATTTCCGAACGCAATTGCGGTCACGTTGAGTAACGTAACGTAAACGTCTGCATATAACCTTATAAATACCTATCTTCAAAACATAGTTTAGCTGTACTGGCAATACGACAGAAAAAATGGACCGGGGAGGGGATAAAACAACCCGCATTACCCTACTCACTTACCAGGGTTATGAAAATCGAACCGGGTTGTTGAACCCAATTAATTTTTCGATTTTACGAACACGGTTGTTTTTACCCGACTGAATTAACGAACGCATTCGTGCTAACCGTGTTGTAACCCCAATGACCGAGTTTAATTTCCGAAAACACCTTATGTCGCCATCATTACTCATCTATTATCATTTTAACACCGATATATTTAACTAGAGCATACGCGAAATGTTGGTCAACTCAACATTCACGTTAGGTGGCTTAAATGTTACAGGAAACGTCAGAATTGTCAGAAAAATCCATCTGACTTTTGATTAATGTTGGAAATTTCACAAAAATTTAATTGCAGGTTATAAAACGTCAAAACGATCAATCGATTTCA
The DNA here is from genome assembly GCA_963170755.1 of Amphimallon solstitiale. Lineage (NCBI taxonomy): Eukaryota > Metazoa > Arthropoda > Insecta > Coleoptera > Scarabaeidae > Amphimallon > Amphimallon solstitiale. Next base: position 128,147,584 of record OY720675.1, on the reverse strand, counting down.
GTTCGTGATGAAATCTGAACTGCTTTCATGATGACAATTATTTAAGAAAAAAAGTTAAACACCCTGACATCTGTTTGATATTTCATTGGTCATGTTTTAAGCTCCATCTATATTTATTGTAGACCTTGACACAAAAAGATATGAAATTTCAAATTTTATACAGCGAAATGACTATAGTCTATTTTTAAAGTAGCGAGACGAATTCCTGAACATACCCCTGTCCCAAAGTACATGCACGAAAATCTTGAAAACAAACTTACGAGTATATCTGATAACTATTACTGTCGAGCTCTGAATAGAACCGGTAAAGTATATAATGAACGGGGAAATAATAGAAACAACAAGGCTTAACAATAAACAATGTCAGTTGACAGAATGTGTGCAAGATTGATACGGTGTCATTTGGCCTTGCTTTCAACCAATGAGATTTCACTGTCAAAGTGGTCTGTTCAGAAATTCGTCTCGCTATTTTAAAAATAGACTTTAAAATATTAATGAGAAAAGTGTTATCAGATCCATTTTAGTTTTGCCTATATATTAGACAATTACCTTAAAATATAATTTATATTATTATTACTAGGTGACAGACGAATCAAATTTCAATGTAATGACAATTGTTTTCTAACTATTCAATTTATTAAAGTAAATATTCCAGCCTAATTCAACAACAACTACTACTAAATAATTTGATTGTCAGTAGAATGTTTGAAGTATGCGCAGCGTTCAATCATTTAATGGGATATGTTTGAAAATACACCATTAAATCAAATTGTTAATCAAACATTCTGATGATCGTGTCCCAGGCTGGTGGCTCTTATTTCTATGGATTGGTTGTAATCATGAACTAGGTACCTTTTTGTGTTATTTTTCCCTAAATACTTAATAAGAATCACAAAATGATCCGACAATTACGAATTATATTCTTTTTACAGTGTGTGTAAGCAAAATGTGTACACAGATATTCCCACGTCGGTCTGTTTTATTTTTGGTTATTGTTTTTAGTTCAACTACCAGCGTCACTACTAAATATTTAAATTTTAATAGGATCGTCTCAGCAACCGACATAGCCAGAGCACGATCTACAGGCGACGACTCAATGCCACTGCAAAATCACTTTGACAGGAACAATTTCAGAGCAGACAAATGAAACTAATTTATTATTATGGAAGCCAGTTAAAAATTCACTATTATAAATAAAATTAATAAGTCATACTATTCTATACCAAGATTTTATTTACAACTTGATTCTTCTGTGTAATGGGCATGCATCATTCACAAATTTGCATTATAACGAAGCTCAGAAGGTATGTCAAAAGATGTATGACTATTATTAAATATTACAGCCCAGATGACGTTTGTGGGCCATGATAATTGACAGGTCAAATTATGCAAAACTAAAAGAAATCTGATATAACTTTTTTAATAATGATGTAGTCCTTTCATTGTGTAAAACTAATAACACTATGAATCTTTTAGTGTCAAGTCTTAGTATTACGCTAAATAGCATCTAAATTTCAAACTTCAACAACGAAAAGTCAGACTCACGTTAAGATGCTTTAAATTGTCGTTCCACCTGTCACCGTGACAGTAGTTCGTGGACAAAAATATACGTCTATACAAGGTGTGCCAAAAGTTTAGAAAATCAAAATTGATTTTTTTTTGGCGTTTTACAGGGAACTGTTTTAAAACTGTAAGCGGACGCGAAAAGGCGATTCAAGCTCGAAGAGATTGATGGACAGCTAGTTGTTTAAATAAAACCCCTACAACAAAAAAAGTCTTATACATTTTATTAAATGAAAAAAAAATAAAGAGTATAATATTTTAAAATTAAACAATATTCTGAAAACAGAACAAAACAATAATTTATCATTATTACCATTATTAATTACATAACTATTCCAGATCACTCTCAGACTCAGTATTGCAATTCGAATCAGAACATTCCAACTCTTCTGTTGGGAGATCTTTCAGTGCCGGATTTTCTTTCAGTTTTAAATTTAAATTCACATATGCCAACTTAGCAGCTCTTTCATTAGTTAATCTATTTTGTTTTTTATTGTGTATAATACTAAACATTGAAAAACTTCTCTCCGTCGCACATGTTGTTGGTGGGCTGTTTAAAATTTCTATTGCGACTTTACTTAAAGCTGTAGTACAACAAAGTGATTTCCACCATAATACAGAATTCAATTTGCCTGTCTCCAATGCTTGCCATATAAAATCTTTTGAAAACAATTCTTTCGATTTGTAATAAGCAACCTCAGTCATAATTTTTGCTATATCAGATCCACTAACTAGATGCGTTGATAGTCTGTTAATATACCCAGGTAGCAAGCTGATGTCTTATTGACAGGGTTTTTTGGTGATTCTTGGTCGCCGACGTCAGCTGACCAACAGATGACGTTTTTATAACGTCATTACTCAGACGAAATAAAGTCGTCGTCTTTGGACGTGGCAATAATTTAACGTACTCTTTTGGTCATTGTATAAGTACAATATGATTTTTATCTGTAAGCATGCCTGTAGGTCATATTTGGAAGCAATCTTATAGGATAGTTGTTTTTACAACTTTTCGTATTTGAACGAAGTATAGCCGAAGAATCGAAGATTGTATATAATTTTGACTTCCATTATGAGAAAAAATAATGATAATGAAAATAATAGTATATTATACTATAAGGGAGAGAAATGCGTTATTTTGGCAGAGGTGCAATTTGTAGCCCGAGGACAAAATAGCATCTCTCCCGAATGGTATATACTATTTTTTCCACGGTCTCATTAACTTAAAAACACATATTTTGTCATTATGAAGTAAGTAGCACCAGAATTATTGTATTCGGATTTGAGCATTTATTTAGTAGTCGTTGAGTTATTGTCATAACTACAAAATAAACAAACAAAAAGAATTGCCAAATTAAGGTGCTAGTTTGGTTTAGTTTAAAGTTTGTTTAGTGCACAATGAATAATTGTGAGTCGGAAGAGATTGTGGAGGCTGCAAAATTGCAATAAGCAATTTGCTGCCTACGAAGTCAAGATCTTTATACGATATAGCCTACAATCGGTTCAAAAAGTGGTGCGCCGAGAAAAATGTTCAAGTATACAGCGAGAACAGTGGCGGCCCGTGATTTTTTGGGACGGGAGGGCACCGGGGGTCTGAGTGTTTAATATCAAAAATTAAATACAGACAAAAAATAAACTAAATATGCTATTTAATTAACTCCGCCGTTCCTTACGATCAGCAAAATGATTAATAACTCATTCATTGAAGTTTGGTGTTGATGTCAGTAATTGTTTTTCAATGGAACACATTGCTATGGGACATAGTCTCCTTTCCTGCATGGTATTTCTAGAAAATGTATTTATTCTCTTCAAAGTAGAAAAACACCGTTCACTTGATTTTTTCTATTTTGCACGCCCCCCAGAGATTCGCAAAATAGCAGAAGACAATTTACAAAATCTTTCGCCAACATAGTCTCGACATATTATCAAAAACAAACTTTTATAACAGTTATACTATTCTGTTGAAAATAGGCAACCAGTCTCATCCCTGCAACTAGAGCATACTGCCGTATGTGGCGCTATATGTATTATTAAGAATTGTAATTGATTGTAAACATGTATGTATGAAATGTATAAAGTTTGTAGAGCTATAAAAGGCAGTAATAGACAGAATAAACTAATGTGTAGAAGTGTTGTGTTTTATTATTAAGAAATTATTTTATCAGGGTTATGGACTCAGACACGTTTTAGTTAAAAATATCTGGTTAAGAAAACAACGAACCTCCATTTTTGATTCCGAAAAAAAAAGGACGCCACACGAATATAAGTATTGTGTAGAGTGTAAAATATAAGAAAATGATGTCTAGAGATAAATTTGCAATTGTTCAATTTGCCGGCGAAAACTTTGATGCGTGGTCGTTTCGCATGAAAGCAATATTAAGAGAGGCTGGAGCACTTAAGGCCGTAGAAGAAGAAACTTTCGCAAACATAGATGCAAATGAATCATTAGAGGCAAAGGCCCAGGCTATTATAATTAGTGGAGTGGCAGATAGTCATTTGGAATATTTAAAAGAAAAAACAGCATATGAGATGTTTAAAAAATTGAAAGATAATTTCAAGACAAAAGGAGTACGTAGCAGAATATATTTAAGAAGAAAATTAACAGAAGAGAAATATTGTGAACGGAAACCGTTAATGGAGCATTTTATTACAATGGAGGAAATGTTTTCGCAATTAAAGGATGCAGGAAACGAGTTAACTGAGGAAGAAAAAATAAATTACATCTTATTGTCAATGCCAAGAAGTTATGAAAGTGTCATTACTGCATTAGAAACAATAGAAGATTTAAAATTAGCCTTTGTAAAAAATAGACTACTCGGTGAAGAAGAAAAAAGAAAGAAATTACTACGAAAAGATACAGAAAAACTAGAAAGCTCATTTTTGTGTTATACATGTGGCAAAAGGGGGCACAAACAGTACCAGTGCACAAGGCATAATACTTCTACATACAGTCAAGGATATGGCCGCGACTATGGACAGGGATCAGCTCGTGGAGAAGGATTAGATCGAGGAAGAGGATTTAATCGAGGAAGAAGGCCTGATCGAGGAAGAGGTTCCAGTAGAGGCAGCCGCAGTCACAATAGAGGTTGTCACAGTCGAGGATTTCAGTATTCAATGGATAGATCTATGTTGGCTGAAACAGAACAGGTAGAAGATCAAGTTTTCCTTTGTGATCAGGAAGGTAGGTGCAATATGGAAGATCTAAATTTGGTATGGTATTTGGACTCTGGTTGTTCTGACCATCTGGTAAATACCAAGGACTATTTTGATGAATACATAGAACTAGGAATCCCAAAGAAGATAAATGTGGCCAAGAATGGAATTAATTTAGAAGCTGTGGGAGTTGGAAATCTTAGGGTAAAGTATTTAGTTTATAATAAATCCATTTTTGTAACAATAACAAATGTATATTATGTTCCTGAGTTAAGAAAAAATTTATTATCTGTATCGAAAATGAGTAGTTGTGGTTATAAAATTGTTTTCCATAAAAATAATGTAAACGTATATGATAAGTTTGGTGAATTAGTACTTTTAGGCTATAAGGATGGATCTTTGTATTCTGTAAATTCAATTATAAGAAATTTAGAAAGTAACTATGTATCTAAAAATGACAGGGAACTATTGCAGTTGTGGCATAGACGGTTTGGTCATTTGAATTATAACAACATAAAATTATTAGTGCAAAAGAATTTGGTTGATGGATTGAATGACATTAAAAACAGTAAAATAGAGCAAATACTATGTGAAAGTTGTATATTAGGTAAAATGACAAGACAGCCATTTAATAATAAAGGTCATAGAGCAACTAAACCATTAGAATTAGTACATACAGATGTTTGTGGACCAATAGGCCCATCTACTTGGAACAATTGTAACTATTTTGTGACATTCATAGATGACTATACACATTTTGTAATGGTGTATTTAATAAAAGAAAAATCTGAAGTGTTTGAAAAATTCAAAGGGTATTATAATTATGCTACTAGACATTTTAATATGAATTTATTAAAGTTAAGGTCAGATAATGGTGGGGAATATGTTTCAAAGGAATTTAAACAGTTCTGTAGTGATAAGGGTATTCAGTTACAGAACACAGTGGCATACAACCCAGAAATGAATGGCATGGCTGAGAGGATGAATAGGACATTAATGGACAAGGCACGCACAATTTTAATAGAATCAAGGCTACCTAAAAGCTTCTGGGGAGAGGCTGTATATTATTCTGCGTATGTAACTAATAGAAGTCCAACAATATTGAAAGAGAAAACACCTAGTGAATTATGGGAAGGACGGAAGCCGAATGTGAAAAATATGAGAGTTTTTGGCAGCATTGTATACAATCATGTACCAAAAGAATTAAGAAGAAAATTTGATGCAAAAGGAAAGAAGATGCTTATGATAGGATATTGTACAGGAGGATATAAACTATGGGATGAAGACAAGCAAGAAGTTGTAGTTGCGAGAAATGTTATATTTAACGAGGGACCAGAGGAAGAAGAAGAAAGAGTATTGGAGGGATTAGAAAATAGACAGGAGTTCCAATTGATTGGAGAAAACAATAAGGAAAAAGGAGAAACAAGAATTGATAAAGAAACTGACAATGATGTACACGAAAATAATCCTATGAGGGATTCAGTTGAAGGACAACAAGAAAATAAGGAATTCAGAGATAATGAAAGAATAAATGATGAACCGACAAATGAAGAAAGACAAGAAGATAATATAAAAGAAAGGAAAAGAAATAAGCCTAAATGGCAAGAAGATTATATTATGGATTTTAATGAAGAAAATGATGCAATGTTTGCTTTGTATGTAGGACAAAGTGATAATCTGCCGACCAGTTATGAAGAAATTGAGACAAGAGAAGACAGGAAAGAGTGGATGAATGCAATACGAGAAGAGATAACTACACTACAAGAAAGTAAGACATGGGTAAGTGTACCAAAACAAGATGAGATGAAATTAATTGACACAAAATGGGTATTTACAAACAAGGATGGTATGGATAAAACCATATACAAAGCAAGACTGGTTGTTCGAGGATATCAACAACCAGACACTTTTGATAATGTATACTCCCCTGTATTGAGATTACAAACTCTAAGAATTATGTTATCAGTAGCTGTTCAAAGGAATTATTTTATTCATCAAATGGATGTAAAAGGTGCATTCCTATATGGAAAAATAAATGAAGAAGTATATTTGAAACCACCTCAAGGAGTCGACATACGAGATGGACATGTTTTAAAGTTAACAAAGTCACTTTATGGTTTGAGAAAATCCCCAAAGTATTGGTACGAGTGCTTTACAGATACAATAATAAACTGTGGGTTTGAAAGATCTGAGAATGACTATTGTTTATATTATAAAGATAATTTGTATTTAGTACTGTATGTTGACGATTTGTTAATTTTGGGAAATAATTTGCAGAAAATAGATGAAGTAAAAGAAATGTTATTCACTAAATTTAAGATGAAAGATTTGGGAGACAACAATTTAAATTACTTGGGTATTTTAATTACTAAACACTCAGAAGGTATTTTTATTAATCAGTCAAAATATTTGAAAAACATTTTAAAACGTTTCGGTATGGAAGATTGCAGGAGTGTAGAGTCACCTATGGATGCTAATTTTAGATTTAATGAAAATTGTATTATTGATGTGTCATATGAGAAACAATGTAGATCTTTGATAGGTTCATTGATGTATGCAACAGTAGGTACTAGACCAGACCTGGCTACTTCTGTGTATTATCTTGGTAGGTTTCAATCAAAGCCAAGCGTTGAATTATGGCAAGCACTTAAAAGAATTTTACGTTATGTTAAGAGAACGGTTGATTTTCAGTTGCTGTATAAAAGAGATTGTTCAAATGTCCCACTAGTGGGATTTGCTGATGCCGATTGGGCTAGAAGTAGCGACAGAAAATCAACTACAGGATATATATTTAAGGTTTATGAAAATACAGTAGTATGGAGGTCAAGGAAACAGACAACAGTCGCTTTAAGCACTACAGAGGCAGAATTTAGGTCTCTTTGTGAGGCAACAGTTGAAGCCTGTTGGATTAAGAAACTGTTATTAGATTTAAACATTAATGTTAGTGTTATAACCATGTATGAAGATAATCAAAGTACAATCAAATCTGTGAGAAATCCTGATCAAAAACGATTAAAGCACATGGATGTGAAATTCAATTTTGTGAAACAAAAGTTAGAAGAAGGTATTATACAAATAGAGTATGTTTGTGGTCAGGATCAGTTAGCAGATGTCTTAACAAAGCCGCTGGTTACGAAGCGTTTCAAATCGTTTCTTTCTATGCTAGGTTTGGTTTGCAGGAATGAGATCGTTGAGGAAGAGTGTTGAAAATAGGCAACCAGTCTCATCCCTGCAACTAGAGCATACTGCCGTATGTGGCGCTATATGTATTATTAAGAATTGTAATTGATTGTAAACATGTATGTATGAAATGTATAAAGTTTGTAGAGCTATAAAAGGCAGTAATAGACAGAATAAACTAATGTGTAGAAGTGTTGTGTTTTATTATTAAGAAATTATTTTATCATATTCAACCTTGGAAGTAAATTACAATAGTAGCATCAAAAAACTTATCATCCAACTCTGCTTAACAATTTATATTGTTAATTAGTAAATAAAATGTTAGCATGTGTGCTTTTTATTCTTTGTACAACTTCTATTGCACATGTTTGTTAAAGGCTTACATTTTGACATTTAAATATAATTTGGTTCCATTTTTTTTTGTTACCAACGTCAAAACAACAAAATTAGTGTGCGATAAAGAAACATAAGGTATGTTAACTTATTAGGTTATATTATACTGATGATTAAGTGTCAATTAATAAAAACAATAGGTTTGTTCGAACCTCCAGTTCTGAACAGTTCCGGAACCGTTCTAGAATTAGTAGTTCTGATAATAATGCGCATGTCCGGCCAAATCCTGGTTCTAGAACGGTTCGAAATCCTGAAGGTTCGAACAGTTTTAAAATTGGAATTTTAGGGAAGCTTGTACTACCAACATTAGTAATAGTAATATTAAAAAACACCAAACTTATTGGAAGAAGTATCTATCGTAATGAACGTTTAATAGCTAATGCATCTAACTACCAAAATTGCTACAGGATGATTTAAAAAGTAATGAAAAAGTTGTTTATATGAAATACGTTTTTCTAAATTTTGTAATAGATAATTCTGCATTTTTTATATAAGCAATATATTTATACATATATTACAAAACACCAAACTGGTGGACAAATATCAATCGTAATGAACATTTAAATGTTACTGCATCTGCATCTAACCACCAAAATTGCGACAGCATTTAAAAAGTAATGAAAAAGTTGTTTATAAATTTTTCTAAATTTTCTTATGGATATTTCTGTACTTTTTGAAAAAACACCTAACTGGTGGACAAATGTCAATCGTAATGAACATTTAAATGTAACATCTCAAAATTGCAACAGGATTTAAAAAGTAATGAAGTTGTTCAGAAGTACATTTTTCAATATTTTGTAATGGATATTTCTGATAAACCGGGTGAATAAAACAAGGATTTTTAATACAAGCTGTTATTAATAATTGGCACGTGCATCAAATGGTCACACACATTAATAAATATGTATTACATAACTATAAAATCAACAATCGTAATGAATTTAAACAAATATATTACAATACATTTTCAACGTTTAAAGTCAGCTCCTCTTCTTTTTTTTTAATCTGTGAAGTAGTACACTCTTTCAATCCATTTGGAGAATTAAAGCCTTTTTGGTAATTTGAATTGCGATACCTACATGATTTGGTACTTACATCAATCAGACTCTGAACGTTTTGTGTCACAAGTCTGGGAGTCACATTAACTTGCAATTTATTATAATTTTTATGACATAACAGGCTGGTACAAATACATACATACATATAATAGATTGTTCGGATATCTAATATATTGATATCACAGATTCCATTTATTTTGCTTAAATCTCAAGGGGGACACATCGAATCAAAAATTGTAAGTTTAGTATACATAATATTAAATACTATTTTGTCTAAGTTTAACAAATATGTCAGTTTCTCTACGAATATATGATAATTATAAATTATCTTTTCACATGTTCGCAAGTTCCTATAATTGTACCATGACATTCACTTTATTCTTAGAGGAAGAATGATTTGCTAGACTCAAGAAAATGGTAGTCAATGGAGTAATTTATAAAACAATAAACCACCAGTTGAAGAAACTAATGTTTAGTTACATACTTATAGCTGTTTACTTTGGCTATTACAAAATTGATATAATCGGTGTGATTAAAAACTGAAAAAAAAGTAAAAATAGGTTTGATAAACCGAATCACACCAATACTCTAATAATATCACAAACTAAAATAAAAAAACAAATAGGTACTTGAATGACAACTTAAAAACTAACCTACAACAACTCGAAACGTCGAAACTCTGAAGTTCAACATAAATACGATAAAAACCAGAAAAATGCGAAAGCTGATACGAATGACAATTACGCATGCTCCGGATTTATCAGAATTTCAAATACTAGCCATATACTAGCCAGAGAAATAGAGTAGGGGAGAACGCGCTTCGACGAGTGCGCATCCAGTTTTAAGCAAACGCTATTGTGGTCGCCATTTTGCAGGGTAATTGGCACTTGTGTTGTTGTAATTGTCAAGCTTGGAGGTTATTTTTAATTAATTGTATTAAAAAGGACTTGTGTGTGTTATTAACATGTCGTGCTCTGTGTTGGGCTGCAGTAACAGTCGAAGATTTAAGCCGGAAGGCATTTCTTTTCACACGTAAGTTTGTTTACATTTTTCTAAGTCAATGAACTTTACATGCGAATTGTTGAGCTAGGTATAAATATTACCGTAATAGAATGAAAGAATTGCATCTTTAAGAGCGCGATTAATTCTGCACTATTTGTAGATTTCCACGGGGTGATTCATTGAAAATGTGGTTAGATGTGCTAGGAAAAAATGTTGAAACGTGGACCTGGTCCAAAAATAAAGTTATTTGTTCCAAACATTTTTGTAAGGCTTGTGAGCAACCTTCAAAATGGCGGAATTCAATTTAACTTAGTTGGCGCATCTTTAAGCGCGTTCTCCCCTACTCTATTTCTCTGATACTAGCCCATCATTCAGAGGAGCGGCTAACGGCAGACAAATATTCCACGTTGTGCGCATGCGTCGGAAATGTCAATGAGGTATAGGAATGTGTAGGAATTTATTTCGTTTAAAATGCCGATTAATTGTTTGGAATGTGAAAAAGTATATTCTACACGGTTTAATTTAAATAAACATATGAGAACAGTGCATAATAAAGAACCTGAATATATAGAATGTGCTTCGAAAAAAAAGTATATGTGTGCTACTTGTAAAGTTTATTTCCAGTTCAATAATGATTTACGGAAACATTTAATGGATAAACATGACGTCGAAAATATCGTAGAAGAATTGGGTTTTGATTCTTTCAGTGGTAGGTAAAATTTGTATCTGTTGACGAAGTAGTTTAATTTTAATAATTTTTTAGCACATAGTCAGTGGTTATCTGTATAAATTACAGTGTGCTCTATATAAATATGTGATTAGTTATTCATGTGACATTGTACATTTTTTACTCATTAAATTAACTTTTGAAATAATATATTATACGCCCCTTTTTATGTATTTCCTACTATTTAATGAATTATTGTATCATAAGTTTATATAAATATTTGATAATAAATTTATAAACATAAAATATGGCTGCACATTTTATTTTAATTTAAAAACAAATTTAGAAACTTCTGTTAATTGTATCCGGTGCCATTCAAACCAACATGCATTTCAATCTTTGTTAAAAGAAAGAAATAAATTTTTATTAGTATTACAGAGATAATGTTTGCTCAAAATTCTAATGAATGTGTAAGGCACAAATTAAATGAAGTGTAAATAAAACTATTGTTATATAAAGAAAAAGACAAGAATTTTATAAGATTCTATTTTTGAGAAACATCCAAAAGAAAATTAAAATAATCACTGAAAAACAGTCGTAGATTTTCTCCAATTAGTGTTGAATTAAATTGTTACGTCCTTATTCTTCTTCAGATAACCACTGACTAAATGCTAAAAAATTATTAAAATTAAACTACTATAGTCAACAGATACAAATTTTACCTACCACTGAAAGAATCAAAACCCAATTCTTCTACGATATTTTCGACGTCATGTTTATCCATTAAATGTTTCTGTAAATCATTATTGAACTGGAAATAAACTTTACAAGTAGCACACATATACTTTTTTTTCGAAGCACATTCTATATATTCAGGTTCTTTATTATGCACTGTTCTCATATGTTTATTTAACTTAAACCGTGTATATTGCTCGGAATTCAAACAAACGTCTAGCGACTGTTATGACAGTCATGTTAATAATTATTACTCAGGGGGGATGTAAAATAAGCACATGTCTCAATGTGAAATCAGTTTTATTAGATAATTTAATCGTGAATGACATATATAATACATGACCATGTACTATCGCGGACAAAATATTTTAGTCGAATTTCCGACGCATGCGCACAACGTGGAATATTTGTCTGCCGTTAGCCGCTCCTATCATTCAGAACTGTTAGAACCGTTCCGAACGGTTCTTGAATTACTAGTTCTGAAAGACCGAACACTGAACTACCAGTTCTCAGAATTTGCAGTTCCAGAACTGCATGGTCCGAACAACAGTCTTTTTCTTAAATGACATGCGCACTAGTTCTAGAACCGTTCGGAACTGCAGGTTCGAACAAACCTATTATTAATGACAGATGAATTTTATTTGTCAGAACATACCAACATAATATTTTCAAGAAATAATTTCATAGCCTTCTAGAGGGTAGAAATATGTATATGATCATATTGTACTTTTGAAACAAAAACGGATGTCGTACAAGTTTCATAAGACACGATTTTTGCGCACGCGTTCAAATTTAGAAAACGAGCCGCTAGGCGAGTTTTCTAAAGAACAAGTGCGCAAAATGTCTTATGAAACGTGTATTTTATACTATTTTTTCTATTTCGGTTATTAAAAGTTCAAAAAAGCTTAAAATAAGAGACATATTTTGTTCGAATATTTTAGAAATTTTGCTTTTTTGAAGTTGGTTACTCTGATTTTTAAGTAGAACGTTTTAAATATTTGAATATCGGTGGTGCTATATGCATATATATAATAGGTACTACTATATTGCGTGTGTTGTATCTTGATAATGTGTAATTTTTCGTCCCAACCAATGATCTAATAATATAGAACTACTAGATGGACTGTAGAGAGAGAGGAATTGACCTCTACATACAAAGGAGACAGATATACAAAACCGTTAGTTGTGGGCAAAACATGGCGATATCGCATTGTTTTGTATATAAACTTTCTCAATTTTGTTGATTTATACATATTTATTTGTCTTTTTGGTAATTTGGATTATGTATTTTATTAATAGATTTCTTCTAGAATTGATTTTATTTCATACACCACTGACTTTATTTTTATTTAAAGAAATACGAGTATAAAGACAACTGTGGATTCATGATGATTCAATCAACTATTTTTATTTATAAAATTATGATTGTAATTAGACACATTTTAAGAATTTCATTTTTATTTGATATAGGTAATGTATATAAATTGAGAATCATCAAGAATATTGGCAAATGTTAACTTCAGCTTATAATTTAACAGTTGTTCTCATGGATTTAGTGTAATATATATTTGGTTAAAAGTGCTATTATCAGTAACAAAATTAGAAATAAATATTTTAAATTGTTGAATATTATATATACCAGCTTCGCAGTGCTTGGAGTCACATATTTAAGACACAATGGTAATGTCATGTGCAGCGTATGGTTGTACTAATAGGGAAGAAAAGGGAATGAACGTATCATTTCACAGGTTAACTATTCTTAATAAAATACATGATTTGTAGATTTGATATAAAAATTTTTAGTTTTCAATCTAATCAAGTACTATGCAAGCAGTGGATAATTTGTACTAAACGAAAGGATTTTAAGCCATCAAAATATTCAAGATTGTGTTCAGAGGATTTTGTTCCTGAAGATTTTGTTATAAGTTATGGAAGAAAATATTTGCCCCAAAATGCAATCTCAACGATTAAAAATTACTGATGCACCAAGCAAAGAACTGTTAAAGTAAGATTTCTATTTGTAGTTATTATTCTACCTAGATATTTTTAATGTTCTATTTACCTTGTAGCTCAGAATCCCCAAATGTAACTAATGTTGAAGTATTTGAATTAGTCACAGAAAAAACATCTCACGAAATAATACAAGTTGTTATTCTAGCTTTATGTATTTTTAATATTTCTTTCTCCATTTTTCTTCGATCACATATTTACCATTTACGTATTTGTTAATCCATATTAATTATATGTACATATATTTTAATAAAAAATTAAGCATTAATTGTCTTTTATTTTGAATATATCAGAAGTTGTAAGGAACACCTAAGGAAAGCTGTCAGTTTCTATATTTATTTTTTCAGAACGTAATATTTTGAAAAATTCTAGTGGTCAAATCAAAATTTCCAACTGATATCTGTAGTGATTTTTAAAATATTTTTCTAATACTACTGTTTTAAATAAAAACTGAATGATCATCAAACATGCTAAAATAGGTATTATTAGAAGAACAAAATCATATAGTTATCTCATAGTCATTAAGTCATATTTATTTAATTTTCCTTCCTTAATGAAGAATGGCAACTAGCATAGATACCTTTAAAATGTTATTAAACAGAATATATTTAATACCATATTAATAATATATATTTAATTATTTAACTTTTTGATTATTAAAGTTGCAATACCTTTACTTTCCTCTTAATATAGCATATTTTTAACAAAATAATACTTTTAAACTTTATATGCCATTACAAGCTATAGCAACATATTTGAATTTTGCCCACATAAAACGGTCAATTTTGTTCATCCTTGTCAAACTTTCGACGCTCATATATTTTCCTTCTTTCTCCTATGGTGTGGGTCACTTCCTAATCAGCAAGACATAGCGTACACTCCATCTAGTAGTATAATAGTATTAGATCATTGGTCCCAACTAAGAGAGATAGAATTGGCCGCCTTGCGTGTTCTGCGCATGCGTCAACTCAAACTGTCCATTTTGAAATTTACGAAATGACAGATAAACAGAAAATATAATTATAACCTCTGATTTAAATTGACATGTATAACTATATATTACTGAAAGCATACGCAAGGTTGTTTTTTTTATTGAATTCAGTTTTGTGCAAGTTTAGTTCATGGGATAAATTTGTAGAATTACCCATAAAATACGCGGTAGAATAAATAAACGATATGAAGCCTGATTCCAGTGAATTATTAACAGAAAAACTTGTGAAGTTATAACTTCGTCGTTGATTTATACGTGCTTACTGGAATATGTGAAATTATATTATTAAATGTAAATACCGATCGTTTCATTTTGATTAACAGAAAAGATTTTGAACAGAAAAACTTGTGAACTTACAACTAATACATTGATTTGTACGTGTTTATTAGTATATGTGAAATTATATTATTAAATGTAAATACCGATCGTTTCATTTCGTCTTATTGAAAAGATTTTGAACAGAAAATCTTGTGTACATTGATTTGTGTAAGCTTATTGGTGTATGTGAAATTATTGAATATAAATACTGCTTCTTTCATTTTGATTTACAGAAAAGCATAAAGTAATGTTTTACATACACAATCGAATAGATTCAGGTATGTTATACAAGTCAGATTGTATTATATTTCAACATATAGTTTTGCTATGTATTTTAAGCTTAAGAATACAAATAAAATTACTTAAATTACTGTATTTAGTATTTTGGCTATATATAAGAATAAAACATCTATTTTATATTTGTCTACGTACCTACATTATTCAATATAATGTTGCGTAATCAACAATGTAAAGAACTAATTAAATTCCTGTTGTGTTCCTTTATTTAATTGTGTGTCGAGATGTACACTGAAACATGAATGTTTTAGAAAAAGTTGTGGAATTAATCAGCATTACATTTTTGTGATTGAATATAATTTTTATTGTTAACTTTTTTTTAAATTTAGAATGATTAAACCATTCATGAAAATAAAAACGTGATGAAGCCTAATTTACGCCCATATGGTAGCAAAGAATATAAACAAACAATTACTATGATACATTTGAATTTCTGTAGTGTATCTAATAGCACATACATTTTTCTTGATGTCTATGTCTCATAGACAGATGAGTAGAAATGAGACTTGCAAATAATTTATATTATTGCTTGTAAAAAAGGTATGTTGATGTTGTATTTGATTCAATAATTACATCAAAGTACAATTTCTACTTACGAAGTAAAAAATTAAATTTTATTTTATTTATGTTCGCAAATCTATTTTGTTTATACTTTCTTGGAATTAAAACAACAAAAAATTATGAAATATAAA
Organism: Amphimallon solstitiale; assembly: GCA_963170755.1. Lineage (NCBI taxonomy): Eukaryota > Metazoa > Arthropoda > Insecta > Coleoptera > Scarabaeidae > Amphimallon > Amphimallon solstitiale. Next base: position 128,131,528 of record OY720675.1, on the reverse strand, counting down.
TATTTGTATGAATTAATAGATACATACACATTTATAAAATGATAAAAAAGATTTAGAGAATGTAACAATATCATAAAAACAGGAATACCGTTTGATGCCGTGCCTACCGTGCCGTTCATAACACTGCAGTATTTACTTCCACAATGTTGGGAAAAGTTCAGAAGAACTCATCACACATTGTCTGGGCAAATTCCAAAATGAATATTATCCTTATACTGTACCATCTACAAGTTGTTTTAAACTAAAACATATTTTATTGAAAATTTAAATATAAAATACATTTTATATGTGCTTGATTATAATTTAGTGACAGAAATTACAATACATATTCAGCAAAGTACAAATTAAAAAAAATCACTTCACTATCTTATAAATAATGTGTTCATCCTTCAAGTTATTTTCACAATTAGTGATGCATCATAGCATAAATTCCAATAACCGGCCCAAAATACCTAATTTCGGCATATTATTATCTCATATCATATGGGATCTGTGGATTCCGTGGTGGACATATCAAAATTCTTCAACTTTCTATGAACACATGTATGTTCTATTAGACATATACCAAAAAAATTAGAAGGTCATGGCAAAAAGATGGGTGTGCAACTCTGTAAGGTTTAATAAGACCCTATTTATTACATATAAGCAATTCAAATATTTTAATATGTAACATAGTAATACAATTACCTAATTCAAGTACAATTTACCGTGTTATTTGCGTACATTTCTCCGATGTAGATGACGGTAATTCTAGAATACAAGAATACCACATTGTCTAATTCTTTATTATTCTTGCATGTTGAGTTGAATAATTTTAGTACTGTTATTATATCACAAATTATTGTACCTATAGAGGTGTTTTTCTTTTTATCTTCAAGGAAACACAATTGCAATGCAATTGAACTGACTGCGAGTTTAGTTAATTAGTTTACAATTTTTACTATAACATAACCACAATTCGTACAATTTTTGACAAATATATTTCTGCGGTATGATCGTTTGTTTGTCTATGATTTACATATGAGGCCACGACGATATTTCTTCATTCATTAAGGGAAATTAAATTATTTTTCCACATTTAATAAGGCACAATTATTAATTATAAAGAGGTTTGTCGATTTTAAAACTATTTATGCTTGTTTGACGATGTACAAACTTTAATCAAATATTTATAGTAATAAATCTATGTGATAATCAAACAGACCTAAATTCAGTGTTGTCCCAGCGACATGTGAGTTGGTAATAGAATTCTGCGCAAAAACGTAATAGATTTACCTTGTTTCGTAATAGATGGCGCAGCTATTTTCAAGACTGTATAAAGTCCCTGAATAGTAGGCTGAATAGTTAAAAAACCGCAATACGGTAACCATTTTTTGTCCAAAATCTGACAGTCAATAATATTTTTCTTGATGTAGGTATTAGTTGGATGTACACAACCAGCAAAATCACAATTTTAGCGAAGGATCAAAATATATATTTGCTAATGTAGAACAAGTGTACATATAGTGATTTTGCTACAAGAATACTGTTCCAAAAATATAGGACACAGCCAGGGCCGCCGCGTGGGGGTTGCAAAATTGTTCACCGCACAAGGGCGCCTGGGCCAGGGGGGCGCCAAAATTTATAGATAGTACTTATAGTTTTTTAATTTAATGTTACTTAAATAAAAGTTGTTAATTATTCGCTTGCAATTTTTTATATTTTCTAAACAATAAAATGAGATTTTATTTTTATTTTAATTTTATATTTTAATTCTATTTACTTTTGTTTTCGTTTCTGCGGGCTGTTTTCGTTTGTGTAAAACAAAATTTGATTGCCGATGCGAACAATAAAAACACGTTCCGTGTGGAATTCGCGCTACCACACGGAACGTGTTAAAAATCTTAGAATTTGTAACATGTAACAACAGGAATTGGGAATGTTTTGTATCGGCATATATTTATTCTTTATGTGCTGAGAAGCTGTTGCGGTTCAACGTCGTTGTTTAGTTTGCCTTATTTTTGCAATGATAATACACATTCATTTTTTAAATGTGACAACCAAAAGTCGAGGAAACGAGGAAACCAATAAAGCCCAAATTGAAGAAAACTTTTTAGGATTTCAATCTGTCGACGACACTACTGGACAGGTTCTGTTTGAATTCATAAATGGACATTTAAAATCGTTGGAACTAAATTTTTCAGATTTACGAGGCCAATCTTACGATAATGGTGCTAATATGAGAGGAAAGCTCAAAGGATTGCAACAAAAAATTATTGAAAATAATTCGAGGGCACTCTATATCCCTTGCTCTGCGCATTCTCTAAATTTAGTTGTAAATGATGCAGCTAAAATTTCCTTCGAAACAGTTAATTTCTTCGGAGTAGTGCATGAACTTTACAACTACTTTTCTTCATCCGTTAAACGTTGGTCTATTTGCAACAGTATGTTGAAAATCTAACTTTAAAGCCACTCTCCAACACCAAATGGAAAGTAGAATTGAAGCTTTAAGACCGTTGAAAAACGATTTGAAGGGAATTTTGAGAGCGTTAATAAATATTCAAGAAGATCAAACAAGAGACATGGAATCAAGAATTCAAGCAGAAAAATTGATTCAGAAGGTTTCCTCGATTAAATTCATTTGTTCCATTAACATCTGGCACGATATTTTAAATTTAGTAAATGTGGTAAATGAAATAATGCAAAATTCTAAATGTGACTTACAAATCGTGACTTTACAAAATCTTATATCAGAACTAAATAATCGTAGATCAGATGAAACGTATGCAAACATGCAATTGCCAATGCAAGTATCGTTGCTAATGATTTGGTGGTGGATACTGATTTTCCACAAAGTCGAAACAGGTTTAAAAAGAAACTATTAAAAGATGAACAAACCGACGAACCAATCAACAATCCAAGACAAAAATTTAAGGTTGAATTTTACGATATAATATTAGACACTGCCATTTCTTCAATTACTGAAAGATTCAGTCAATTAAAATAAGATTACAATTACTTCAAGGTGGTACACTATATACCTCATTTAAAAAACTGGAGTGACAATGAAATTCTAAAACATTGTAAAGAATTAGAACAAAAATTAACGGATACTAAAAATGTTAATGAAAATGACATTGATGGATTAAATTTGTTCGAAGAAATAAAATCTTTGCGAAGTTTCACCAAAGAGGATATGTCACCTATTGATGTTTTAAATTATATTTATGAAAACAATCTTACCGATACATGTCCAAATATTGCAATAGCTTTACGGATTTCTGTAACCCTGCTAGTTTCGGTAGCTACTGGAGAACGAAGTTTTCCAAAACTTAAAATTATAAAAAACTACATGCGATCTACCATGGCGCTGGAGAGATTATTATCGGACTTGTCAATTATTTCCATAGAGAGCGAAATTTTGGATAAATTAAATATAAAGGATTTGATACGAGCGTTTGTAGCTGCTAAAGCTCAATATTTGAATATATTTTCTATTTTTTATATTTTACTTAAAAAATGTTTTATCATTGTTTTGTTTTTAAAATTTATGAAATAATAAAAAAGCAATAAGACAAACGTGTTTTAATAATCTAAAGCTTTTCAGTTCGAAAGTCAAATTTTGAATACTATAAAAGAGTATATCACATATAATTTGCAGCACTTTATAAGAGTCCAACAGAACCCCATAAAGGGGCGGGGGCGCCAAATTTCAATTTGAACAAGGGCGCCTAATACCCACGCGGCGGCCCTGGACACAGCCGTAGTAGCAAAACCACTATACGCATACTTGTCCTACATTAGCAAATAATATTTTCATCCTTCTCTAAAATTGTGATATTGTTGCTTGGGAAGATTTGAAATTAAAGTAAAAAAAATCGTTGAAAAATCAACGAAAACGTAATAGATTTATATGCTTTCGTAAGGACGTAATAAAACATAGTGAAACGTAACAGATCTGTTACAACTGTAACAGCAATCGCAACACTGCCTAAATTTGAAAAATTATTTATAACGCATGCGCAGTTTGGACAATGCGACTCAAGCTTAGTTCACAGAACTTCGACGGTCGCGGGCGACACTTCCCTCGCCAACGAAATTTGGTAGCGCTGCAGTAGTCTAATGTCGCTTGCGACACTTTACCATATAACCTAAAATTCAAAGAGATTTATATTTAAAAATGATAAATAAACAAATTTTGTTATACACTCTAACTTATTTGTGGCGCAGAAAAAGAAAACACGTAAAGAAACAAAAAAAAACGGTTTGTTGTATGATTTTTATTTATTTTAATGAACATAACCTCACTAATCTTGGCGACAGTAGTTGTGTAGTTCGCAAATTCCAACTTCACAGCGACAGAGGGGAATACGAAACAACAAACAACGCTATTGGATGATAGTTGTGTCGCGCGCGACCGTCGAAGTTCTGTGAACTAAGCTTAAAACGGCATAGCACCATATGTTTTATTTCACAATGTTGGAGCGAAGTTTTCCTTGTCTACACGCGATATAGTAGTATTATATATATGGCTATATGTAATTGTGTTTAAAATTCAGACTGATTTATACAATAAATTATTTCAAATTATCAACAAAAAGGACGAAATAAATAACTGTACGCCCCCAGAGATTCGCAAAATAGCAGAAGACAATTTACAAAATCTTTCGTCCACAAACTCTACATATTTATCAAAACAAACTTTTATAACAGTTGTACTATTCAACATGGTAAGTAAATGTCAATAGTAGCATCCGAAAACTTATCATCCAACTCTGCTTAACAATTTATATTGCTAATTAGTAAGTGAAATGTTAGCATGTGTGCTTTTTATTCTTTGTACAATTTTATTGCACATTTTTGTTACTTTAAAGGCTTATATTTTGACATTTAAATACGATTTGGTTCCATTTTTTTTTTTGTTACCAACTTCAAAAAAATAAAATTAGCGTGCGATAAAGTAATACTTTATGCAACCAAAACGGGTGTCGTAAAGTGAACTTTATAGCACCGGAATAGAAAAAAGCATTTTGCACATTACACCCACACAACCAGTCTGATAAACTGTAAGAGCTTCTGTTGAATTTTCTTGTCACGGTTTTATTAGTTTTCGAATTGTGATCTTCTAGTTTAATCAATAAATCTGGTCTAGGGAGACTTAGATTTTTAATTCTGTCTTAATGTTACTAACGCAATTCATAGTTGCATTTGCACCGATAGAAATTACAACATACACTCACCGCTGTATATTACATACTGGATCGCCACTCGCACCCGGCACCATAGAGTAGTGCCCCGCCGCCTACATATATACGCGCGCGGCCCGCGCCAGTTTCATCGCTCGATTTCTAATGCAGACGGGGCAGTCGCGCGAGATGCCCCGGAGCCTACGTCAGACTGCGATTTTTAAACGCGCTGAAAAGACGGACTGTTACTTCCGAAAACATATTATTTGTTATTAAACAAATCAGAAAAATTACATACAAATTAGGTATTTATAATTAATGTATCTGTTAAAAGAAATTTGTTACGGGGCAATTTGTCACGGGGAGGGGCAGTGCCCCGTTGCCCTCCCTGCAGCAGCCGCCACTGCTGTACTACAATAAAACACTTCTACCTACTTGATTTCTTTACCAGTTTAATATTAGAAAATAACATCGGCATTGATATTTAGGCCGCTGCAGTGTACATTGCTTAACGATTTTATAATAAATTACGGTAAATACAAACTTACCTTCAAAAAGAGGCACCATATCTTGGAATCCCCATTTTATCAGTACATCTTTAATAATCTCATCGCCCATGATAACTCACTATACAAAAACACTTGACAAACACACACAAGTACTTACTGTGTTAATATTGCATGATAAAGCCAAGATAATGTTTCTAAATTCCTTCTGGAAGGAAGAAACGTAATTCGCGCACGACGCTCTCGACTCCCTCTCAGAGGTGACAAAGCGCGCCCCGGGTACGTGTTTTCGAGCGTTCGGTCCGTAACCATGGTGATTCGGTTAAGCCGTCTTTTCCCAAGAAATTAACACGAAACGGCCGCTCGCTATTAGTATGTATAATTGGTTTATTGTTTTGTTTTTTATTATTATTACTGTTATTTTCAATTATTGTTCCAAAGTTTAAAAAAACAGTAAAATGCCTAATATCAAAAACTTTTAAATCATAAAATGTTTTCATTTAGATTGCCTGAATAAAAAACACTTAACATCTTTCATTTTTCTATGGCTAAAGACTTTTGTGTGATAGTAGTTTAAAATCCAGGATCACTTATTGCTAATGTCAAAAGATCAAAACGTGTTATAAAAATTTGAAGTACACTATTGGATATTGATATTTAGTTCTTGCTCAGCGAGTTCGAATAGGTGCTAGAGTGCAAAGAATAAAACCCTTGATTATAAATATTATTCTAAACTATTACATTAGCATTCAAAATTAAATACACGAATTAATGAGGTTTCCTAATTATTGTATATAAACATTAGATATAATATTTAATCATAATCATGATCAACAATATTTAAGGTCCTCGTTATTGCTATTTGCTATTTAGATATTTTACACAAATAATATAAATTTTTATTACATTTGAATGTACAAAGAAGCATCTTTCCTATTTGTAAACATGCAGGTATATTTTTGCTTGGAAGACTACTCTTCCTGGTCTGACAGAATAAGGTACAAGAAAAGTACATCGATACTCTATTTGTAGTAGAAATTAAAATAGAAACCTAAATTTTGCTACATTCAACTATAATGTTGCCAATAATAGCCATTACATCTGCTATCTGTAAGCTCCCTTGTCTGTAGTTGGAACAAACCTATAGTTTTACTTTCTTATACGTAAGTATTGTGATGTTGAAAATTTTCGACCTCGAAATTTTTGCAGATGTCCACGTTTTGATGTCCCGACACCGAAAAAGTGGTTTTTAAAAAATGTCTCTGTGTGTGACCACGATAGCGGTCAAACCGCTATAGGTATTAATTCCAAATTTTGTATTTACGAATATAATCTCCCTCTTGAGCTTTGATCAGATTTTCAGTCAAATCGGCAGACCGGAAGTAGTAATTTACTTCAGTGAAAAAATCGAATTTTGCCAATTATTCGTCAACTACTAAGTTTAAACAAATTTGAAAAGAATTCATATATACTCAAAATTAAATTTGAGAAGAATTTTATTAAAAAAGTTTTTCGAAATTCCTACCGGAAGTACGTCTTTTACTCTTATCGAAAATCAGTTTTTTGCGAATGTTTCGCAAGTCACGCTTTTTATACAGGTACGTTACGAGTATAAAAGAATTTCGAACTTAATTTTCAATACCTTTTGTATAAAAAAAATTTCAAAATTCTGACCGGAAGTAACACTTTTAAGCAAATATTTCGAAAAATTATGCATTCTATATATATTTGTCAAGAGTACAAAAGTATTTAGAGTTTGATTTGGAATATTTTTTGTATAAATGAAATTTCAAAATTCAGAACGGAAGTAACACTTTTACTCTTATCGATTAGCGATTTTTGTAAATATTTCGAAAAATTATGCATTCTATATATATTAGTCAAGAGTACAAAAGCATTTAGAGTTGGATTTGAAATATTTTTTGTATAAATAAAATTTCAAAATTCGGACCGGAAGTAACACTTTTACTCTTATGGAATAGCGATTTTTGCAAATATTTCGTAAAATATGCATTCTATATATATATTTGTCAAGAGTGCAAAAGTATTTAAAGTTGGATTTGAAATATTTTTTGTATAAATAAAATTTAAAAATTCGGAACGGAAGTAACACTTTTACTCTTATCGATTAGCGATTTTTGCAAATATTTCGAAAAATTATGCATTCTATATATATTTGTCAAGAGTACAAAAGTATTTAGTTGGATTTGGAATATTTTTTGTATAAATGAAAATTCAAAATTCGAACCGGAAGTAATAATTTTACTCTTAGCGAGTAGCATTTTTTTGCAAATATCTCACAAAGTATGTATCCTGTAGATTTAAGAGACTGGAAGTACTTAGAATAGGAATGTGAATAATTTTTGTATATAATTTTTAAAATTGTATGATTTGAAACGCTCATACGTATAAGAAAGTCGTGTGGTGGCCACACCTCATTTTGTTCCTAGTTATGTATTCTTATTTACTAATACTTAAAAAAATGCTTATGCACCTGCATCAATTATACAACAATCATGTTTCACTATATTGTATATTTTTCAACAGAATTTGACTAAGGGGTGTTTGTGATTGACTGCTGCCAACTAGCATGTGGCAAGGTTCAAACACTTGTACAAGATCACAAACCATTAGATGTATATCATCACATACAATTTTAGTCAAATAATGATAAACAGAAAACTGTTTGATATAGATTACTACTTTTACTAGAATTGTTTCTAATTATCAAATACTACAAAACTTAAGTTAGCTTTTATATTTATCAAAAAGCATACAAAAATATGAATATTACATTTGGATTAATGTCTTATAATATGTACTTGATTACATGTAGGTATATAGTCATCAATTATAAATATATAAACAAAAACAATAATGATGCAAGATAAATTTGAGACAAGAAAATATAAAAAATAGCAGTCATCAATTTATTTCCTACTTACATGTTGCAAAAATGGGTCATGTATATGCACACAAATGTAGTTCATGAAAGTGTAAACAGATTCTACATAAAGAACATTTTTAATCATAATTCTTTTTCTTTGGCCAAAATACTAAGTTTGCTTAATACTAAGCTTAAATCAGAATTCTTAGATATTTTTAAATAGGTACATCCTCTTATATTATGAAAATTCAGCCAGTCAGGAACTTCTTTAGATATAGTTTTTAAATGATTCTCCATATCATCCTTTGTTAAATATGTACCAAAACTATTACACATTTTGTCTGTAACAATGTCTAAATGCAAAACATTTTTCTTTTCTGCCACAAAGAGGTTTCTGGTTAATCTTGCTAGTTCTGGTAACCTTCCATATACTTGAAGTTCTTTATCTTTAAGTGTTGATCTAGTCATAGATTGTAAAGCTTTAGCAGCTTGCTTTTGTCTAACTTTTTCTAACAAACATTTTGGAATTCCTTTCAGAACTGAATTGGGCTTTGAAGATAAACTGATATTGGCTGTTAAATTATTTTCTTTCACTTGTTTTAATCTCTCTAATGCTTCCTCCATACGTGTATTACAATTAAACATAGACTTTGCCTTTTCCAAGATATCCTTTCCTGTAGTAAATTTTTCTTCATGTGGTGGCGAAGGTAAAGAGGACTTTTCAATATCAGGTACATTTTCAATATTAAACTCAGGATGCCATCTTTTTAATTTTTCAAATACTATATGTATAGGTGGATCTAAAGTTAATAGAAATTCAGCATGATACTTTATAGTTCTCTCAAGCAGAAGGCTAAAAAATTTTCGTTTTCTCTCTAAAATAATATCAGAAGACATAAGATCTTGATTCAACACTGGCTCTATTATTAGTTCCCATTGTTCGTGTCGCACACCCATTCCATATGCACGAAGTTTTTCTTGTTTAAATCTAAATGCATCTGGAAACAAAAATTGAATCTGACTTAAATGTTTTTCATAAAGATTCCTCTTCATTAATTCTTCCACTGCAGGCTTCAATTTTCTAAATGTAATAACTTCTTTCCTATTATACATAATTTGTACAACAGTATCAATATTTCTAAAAAATTCAAGTAAATGCCTATATTTAAAAGGCAAAAAAAGTGTAGTTGAAGGTTCTAGAATCTGAGATTTCACTGGAATACTAGGTAGAGCTACAGCATTTTTTGTTGGACTTAATAAATTTATTAAATTTCTCCGAACTGATGTATCTTTTCTAGGACTTAAATATGACTTTTCTGGAGAAGAAGTTTTTGTTGGACTAAAAAAGAAAAGTAATATAAAATATTTAAAACTAATATAATACAATACCTAAGAGCAACTTCCAATTCAATTGTTCTAAAAGATTTTAAGTTGGGTGAGCTATCAATTTTTTTAGTTTCTTTTTCAACTTCTTGCAGTTTTGTATCCAATTGTTTAAATTTATTTATAGATGCTTTAAGCTCAGCTAAGCGTGAACTACGAGACATCTTTTGTTTTAGTTCATTAAATGATAATTCTCTTGCAACCGGCTTAACTTTATCCATTGCATTTACTTTCTTTGTTGGAGTTGATGGTGGTGTATGATGAATCACATCTCTTTCTACATCATTTTTGGGGGTAGTATTTGTTATAATTTGAGTTGTTTCTTTATACGATATATTAGTTAATAGGGTTTGCAAATTATTTTGTTTAGAAACTACTTTCCTCTTTCTTGTTCTTGTCGATTTCTGTTTTACAACTACACTGTTTTTCTCCATTTTAATATTAACTTGACCAATATCTTTTTTGGGGCATACTTCCTTTGATAAAGATTCTGATGAATGATTCTTTAAAACATTCTCCACACAGTTGCTGTCTAATACCAACACTTTCTTTGCGTTTACAGATTTTAGATCATCGTTAGCTACACGTTTACGCGTACTGAAATAATTAACGACTGAAGGCTGAGACATTTTTGTAGTTCATCCACAAAAAAATTATATTTAAAGGTACACTACTACACCATAAACAGATATGGGTACCAATAAAATAAACCGTTAATTTCCCTCCATTAAAACTATTTGAAATTATCTAATCAAGATAGCCAACATTACTTGCGAGAACAGAATGTTCCTTTTATCGGTTCTAAACAACGTATTGTGTAGGCATTTATAAGAATTACACATTTTAGTTAACATTATTTTCGCAAGTACTCAAGAATAATAAATACTTTTTAATATTAACACGAATTTATATGTAAAATTATAGATTCATAATAAATCATTTCAAATGAAACCGTTACTAATTTCAGACAGAATTAATCGGAGGTCAGTGGTGGAGACGCAGTGTGTGCGTGCATTTTGGTAGTGTTTAGTTTTTGTGGCTAAAATCAGGAGCCATAATCAAACAAAAGTGTATCCAATGAAATGATAAACACTTGACATTTCGTTTTAAGTTTCTAAACATATAAAAACAATCTCAAATGAGCTCGAAATTAGACGTAAATAGGAGGGTATTAGCGATTCAAGCTAAAAAGAAGAGACATAAGCCTGGTAAAAAGAAAGGGAAGAACGATGAGTTAAATGGTCCGGGGGGAGGAAACCGTAATAATTCCCGTCTAGAACCATCACATAGCTCTAGCAATGAAACTATTGCGGATCCAGATGAGCCTTACACAAGTGAAGAAGAAGAACAGGAAGATAGCAGCGATTATCGTAAAGGTGGCTACCATCCCGTCAAAATAGGTGATCTCTTCCTAGGCCGCTACCATGTGACGAGGAAATTGGGTTGGGGTCATTTTTCGACTGTTTGGCTGTGTTGGGATTTAGAAGAAAAACGGTTTGTAGCATTAAAGATTGTCAAATCTGCCCAGCATTTTAAAGAAACTGCCCTTGATGAAATTAGAATTTTAAAATCTGTTCGAGACTCAGATCCATCCGATCCAAAGAGAAATAAAACAGTTCAGTTGCTGAATGATTTCAAAATAAGTGGCGTTAATGGAGTACACGTATGTATGGTATTTGAAGTTTTAGGTCATAACCTTCTGAAATTAATTATTAAATCAAACTATCGTGGCATTCCACGTGCAAATGTTCGCATTATTATTAGACAAGTCCTTGAAGGATTAGATTACTTACATTCAAAGTGTAAAATAATCCACACTGACATAAAACCTGAAAATGTTTTAATATGCGTAAGCGAAGAATATATTCGGAGGTTAGCCTGTGAAGCTGCTGAAATGCATCAACTTGGAATTAAATTACCAACATCTTTAATTAGTACAGCTCCACTACAAGATGTTCAAGGATCTGCAAAAATGAGTAAAAACAAGAAAAAGAAATTAAAGAAAAAGGCAAAGAGACAAAATGAATTATTAAAACGGCAAATGGAACAAATTATAGAATTAGAAGAGCAAAAAAAAATTCAAGAAAATGGTGATGTAAATGGTGATAATAAATCCGATTGTAATGGCACAAGTTTAAGTCCAGATATTACACCTGATGGAACTGAAGACAAACTTCCAAATGGTTGTGTTGATGAATTAGCTGGAGGAGAAACACGTGCTTCAACTATTATTGAAGGATCAGGAGAAGCTATTTCACATATGTCTGAAGATGATAGTCCCTCTGTTACTTCTAAAAGTGAGAAAATTGAACTTGATCCTGCATTTGTAGAATGTGATTTTGAAGTGAAAATTGCTGATTTAGGTAATGCTTGCTGGGTTGATAAACATTTTACTGAAGATATTCAGACTCGCCAATATCGATCGTTAGAAGTGTTATTAGGAGCTGGTTATGATACATCAGCTGATATTTGGAGTACAGCTTGTATGGCATTTGAGTTGGCCACAGGTGATTATTTATTTGAGCCTCATTCTGGAGAAGATTACAGTAGGGATGAAGATCACTTGGCTCATATAATTGAATTGTTAGGGGAAATACCACGCAGAATTACTGCTCAAGGCAAGAATTCTAGATTATTCTTTAATAAAAAGTCGGAGCTACGCCATATTACAGGGTTGAAGCCATGGTGTCTTGAAGATGTTCTTGCAGAGAAGTATGAGTGGAGTAGAAAAGATGCTGAAGAGTTTGCTGCCTTTTTGAAACCGATGCTTGACTTTGATCCTGAGTTACGTGCAACAGCAGCACAGTGTCTCCAACATCCCTGGCTCAACTGAGCATTGTGTTTTATTATTCTCTCTAGATGACTTAAAATCCTTTGTTTACAGGACATTATATATATATATATTTATTTTTATTGATTCACAATTCAGTCCACTCAGTTGTAAATGTAAATGATTTTATCTCTATTTTAACGATCTGGTTCTACAGGGCCTTTTGTTATATCATTTGTACATAGAATAATATAGAAAATTTGTGATGTATGTGTTTACATAGACAATATTAATGTACACCTTGGCTGTTTATTGTATTTCTTTCTTATTTGTTGCCATTTACTTTTATTACATCTTGTTTTAACTGGATTATCACAATTTATTTATTTATATTCAACATGCCAAGGAATGACTGTAGAAGAATCTATACCAACATTTAGAACAGAACTGCTGTAGCATTTAATCAGCTCGTCAGTTCCAACTAGTTGAAAGCACCAATATTTGTATTACTTATACCATTGAATGGAAATTATACATTGTACATTAAATATAAATGCTAAGTACATTATAATATATATGTTTGTGTTTCATTAAATATATATATATATAAGTATTGATTTAGATAAAAAATTGTGTAATGAAAATTTGGTATTTAAAAGAAACTATTTGGAGCTAACAATAGCAAGACAGATTATAACGAAAGGACAATACGTAACGAGTATTAAGGTCTTTCTATATCCAAAATTTTTGATTTCTGCAAATTATAAAGTAATTGTGAAAGCATTAAATGCAAGTAATTTACTGTAATGGGCTGAGTACAATTTCAATTAAAATTTCCAAATAATGTGAACAGGTCGAAACCTAAAAATGAAAAATATTACAAGTATGTAGAATCATATAATTTTAAGTTGGAAAGAAAATTGCATTTGCACATAAACTATTAATTTAGCTACTTAGCAGTTATGTATTTGCAGCTGCTAAAGTTTATACCTATTTGGATTATCCATATAGATAACTAGCAAGACATATCATTTTAGGTATTTTACTACTTGAAAAATTGTAAGGCAGTAAGATAATATTTATTGATATTTTGATTTCAGCATTCAATATACTAAATATACAACAATAATTGCAATAATAAATTAGCAGAATCTTTCATATTTGTAGTACAATGTCAATGACAACCAAGACATAATTATATAGATAAGACTTACAAGTTTTTAATGCAATTTTTACATTTTGATATATAAAATGAGTTATTTTGATGGCAAACAAAAAGCTATGTGAATTGTTGACTTATATACCTTATAGAATATTTATATGCATTTTATATATAGATCAATAGTTTATAATCTTTTATGACTAGTATTATTTACATTTCAAATAATTAACAGTAATCCATGTTTGAATATTGACACAGCTTTATGCCAGTAACTAAGAGCTTTGTAGTAGTCATGAGTTACTCTTATACGCTAAAGTGCAACTTTTGTTTTTGGGTCTCTGCATAGGCATTGAAGTCTTAAGGGGCCCACACACTGCGTTTTTGTTCGACGAACAAGTCTGTTCGAACAAAAACGACGCAAAACCGAAGTGTGTGGGTCGAAAACCGTCGTTGATGGCGTACAAAGCTGCTGAAAATAATCTGGTTCGGCATGTTTATGTCCATCGAACAAATTTGAAGTGTGTGGGGTAAACAGTGTTAAAAGACGACGATTTTTTGCAGTGGTGTAGTTCTATATAGTTCATAACCAACGTTTTGCCTAACAAAACTGTAGTCTGTGGGCAACTCACGTTCGTCGTTTTTGTTCGACAGACTTGTTCGTCGAACAAAACTGTCTAACAAAAACGCAGTGTGTGGGCCCCTTTAGTAATCAAAGTGAAACCAGCACTGAAAGAAGATAGAATCGAGTATGAAGAAAGTGTAGCATCATTTGAACTATAAACATTGAAATTTGACTGCCATTTACCGATATTTTTTAATTGTAATACTAAGCTCTTTTCTCACCTACATAGTGAAATATTTTCGTATACCTAATATTGGATATTATATTCACAAAGGCTGTTTTTCCAGCTTATAATTCCGGTTTACTACTTACTATAGGTACCTTATTCCAAAAAGAGAGAGACAAAATTCCGAAGAAACCCAAGTGATAGTTATTTCTTATTGGTTAACAGCAAGGCGAAATAACACCATCCTACATTCGTTTTTTGCTATCAGTTGTCAAATATTTTGACATTGTTTGTTTTCTAGACAAATTTATTTGCCTTCATGTGTTGTGATTACTACATTTACCATTCTGTTGCCTTAACTGTGGATTTATCTCTGAAGAATACAATTTAATTTGGTACAGATTTCATATTCCAGACAGATATTTAATTCTACCGCCTAAAATTGATTTCATCAGTTACTGGTTGGACGGGGGGTCGGTTCAGAATTTCGTCTCTTTTTGGAATAAGGTACCTATAGTTTTTTTGAAACATGATAAATCAGCACATGTTTAACAGAAATAATTTAAAAAATTCATCAAAAAATGTGCTTTGACTTAAATATTTCGAGGCGTTCATGCCAAAATCACATAACCGCCAATAAATTTCCCAAGAAATATAAAAAACTGTTTTTCTTGCAATTTCTTCTTTCATCGGTCGATCTTTGAATATATCGTATTTTTTATAATTTATGTCACTTTCATTATTCAATAAAAGTGAAGAAGTTTTATCATTTTCTAAAAATGAGACAAATTATCCCTTGTGTCAATTTAGAATTTCGCGTTGACGGTTATGCCATTATGTAATGCGCGCTTATGGGATTTCCGTTAGGCGATGCTGTACATTTTTTGGCGCTTATTGCACGGTTAAGTAACCGCCATCTTATCCCTGCCAGATAATTTTTAATTTTTTGTCGCATATCATTTAAGAAAAAAAGAAATTCTTTTAATGCATAATAAATTTTAAACTTAAAAATACATATTTTACATTGCAGAAATTACAAAACAAAATTAACACTTATTATCTATAATATGTATAAGGCCGATTATGCCTTTATGAGGAAAGATATTCGAAGCGGTTTTTTTCTTTTGATAGCTACTCATTAGGAGCACATTTTTAAAATATTTTGTATTATACAGAGTGTTTCATAACTTGGTGGCCGACCGTAGTTATAGTTTTTTTTAAATGGAACACCATATATATTATTACATTTTTGTTTTCCCCGTATAATTTTAACACTAGAAGCGCCGGGTTAACTTTCATACCTATTAGCGCTGGACGGGGTCATCATAAGACCAAGAATTTGTTAGAGCTAAGTCAAGTATATTGTAAAACATCTGAACGGGCCAACGACGCAAACCACCTAGTGGTCTACTGCCTAGCCATTTGGTCAATAATGACTCCATATTTGGTTTTATTATAAAAGCTAACACTTTTCGGTAGCTTTTTCACAGTTGAGCCAATTTCTATATCAGAGTGGATGGTGCTCAGGAACAGAACGTTTTTCTGTTTCTTTTTCTGGTATATAGTCAATGTCAAGTCCATGCTGCAGACGTTTTGTATCGTAAAGAGGCGCTTTGCGCGATTTTACCTCAACTGGAATCTCCTTCCGAATCCTATTTACTGTGCCTACGATGGTAGTTTTAGCTTCTTTTTTACAGATGTGAACAAATTGTCTGTAGTGACGCTTCTGCCTTTGTTTAGAAATGGTTCCATTAGACGCCAACACATATTCAGGGAGGCTTTCATCTGCAGGGCGATTTCCACTTTTTCTCAGGTAGGGAATTGCATTACACATATATTTGGATTTGGAGTCGCCGAGCCGATCCGACTGCCGTTATTGGTCTGAGTTCTGACTACGGAAAATCTCTCGATGTTTGTTCAGATATATTTATTTGTCAATTTAGACAAATAAATATTCAATTTATCATGATTTTTCGCTTTCTAAAATGTAAAGGTCAAAATGACCTCCAAGGCGCTAATAGGTAGCAGCAGTAAAAAATTAGGAATGGTATGCCAAAGATCGCTTAGATTCCTTGTATGTACATGTGTATAACATATAAAAAATAAAAGTCAAAAATACCCAGCCCTATAGGGCCCTTGGATCAAAAGATCCAGACAAATTAATTTTGAAAAGTGTCAAAATGACCCCTTAGCGCTTCTAGTGTTAAATCAAAAAGTAATAAGATAGTATAGGCCTAAAGTCTAAAGTTTTCGACTTATTCCCATTTTTCTGAAAAATTCAATGTTTGTATAAAATTATATTTCTCGAAAACGACGTATTAGATGGCCTTTTTTTTTGCAGTATTGTTCACAATAAGGGGTCTTAATAGAATTTTATTTTATTTTTCAGTTACTGAATGTGCAGAAAACTAGATTAAAATTACATGACACGCTTTTGTATAAAAATCAATTTTTTCAAATGGAACACCCTATATATCAATTAATTTTTGAATTGCTTATTAAATTTCACATCAAAAACATAAGACGTTAATACTTTAAAAGTGACTATTACTGAGCTATTGGCGTTTTTTTAATACAATTTTGTTAGTTTTTGTATAAGTCAATTTTTTCAAATAGCACACCCTGTATATCAGTTCATTTTTGAATTTCTTATTAAATTTCACATCAAAAACATGTATGACGTTAATACTTCAAAAGTGACAATTAGTGAATTATTGTCGCTTTTTGATATAATTTTGTCTGTTTCATGGTTTTATACACAGACTAAACAACCCAGACCGGCAACTATTTGAAAAAAAAATATCCAAGATCTTCTATCCTTGTTACACATCAGTGAACTTAGTACGAAGATGGCGCTAGCAGCATATTGGCGCGAAATTGGAAATGAACTTGTTTTTAGAATACGCTTATTAAATACGTTATTTATGTAACAAAAACATACACAAAAGTTACTAAAACTATGGTAATAAATATTACTTACTGTAACAATTATAGCCATAGTTTGAGCATCTTATGTGTAATTTTGTGGTGTTACATATTAAATATGTGATACGAAATATACCTAAATATTAATCTTTTACTTACATGTATTATAACATCCCTCTTACGGTGACCTATTAGACACAATAAACTACTACTCTAATATAATATTAAGAGAAATATAATAATCTAATAAGTGAAAACTGTCAAGGAAAACATAGGGTTATAATAATAATCGTTTTTATTGATACATATACTTATATAATAAAACATAATAAAATTAAATTACACAACCAATAATAAGAAGACAATAATAATAATACAAATCTTGTGTAATATGTACCAAAAGGAACAAATTCAGCAAATTTCATTACTAAAATGCTGATTTTAAATTTGTCCCTTAAACTAACAGCAAATGAAATATATAACAGAAAAATATGCAGATGTAGAAAATTAATATTACATGTCTATAGTATATAAAATTGATATTATACAGATTGCCAAAAATAAAATCAACAACAAAATAGTAATAATAATACTAACACACAAATCAAAAGGTATCAAACCTGCAAGGCAAAGAGCATGTCAAAAATGCGCTTCTTAAACAAAGGAAATGCCAATCTTATCTTAAACCTGTGCATTTTGTTAACTTCATCCTGTCCAAACCCGCACACTAAACACTTGGGCACCATATTTGTATCAACTTATAATTAATACGATGTACGACAAAGGATTGCAAAAATATGTCAAACGTGTCAAATTTGAAATGTAGTTTTGAATGACATATAACCACAGCTTAATAAACATTTCAATTGACGCTAGCGCCATCTCATCTCCAAGTTCAGTGAATCTGACAAAGATGGTAGAGTATTCAAATTTACGTTTGCTAAACAAGGATGAGTACTCTGGATAAAATCTAGGATTAAGTTGCCGGTCTGGATTGTTTAGTCTGTGGTTTTATAGTAATATAGCATAGCATGCCGTTACTACTGACAATGCTGCTTATGTTATTTTGTAGTTTCTTTTTCACTAATTGCAGCTCCGTTGAGACCTCCTAATTCCTGTTTCTGCACTTGCTACAATTAAGGTATTAATTTATTTTGTTTTAAAATTAGTTTATTGTACCATATTCTATATATTTTATGAAATATATTGCTGGCATACAGTGTATTGTAAGTACAATTTATCCAATTTTTGTATAAATATGTAGATATGGAAATGAGACACTTACCAAGATTATAGAAGTAAACGAAAAACGAAGAATAATAATGATGTATTATATATTTTTGGAATGCCGTTTTATAAACAACTCAAAATATTAAGCCAGTAAACATTTTTTTTGTCAATCCGTATAAAAATCATATCTCTAAGCTAATTTTTAGAAAAATGCATTATAAAATCATGCTTGTCAACTGGGTAACAACTTATTAAATTGCATCCATTCAATTATCAATGTTGCAACAAATATCATGGCTCACTATATCGTATTTAAAGAAAAAACATGAAGTTGGCAAAATTATATCAAAAAACGACAATAGCTCTGTAATAGTCAGTTTTAAAGTATTAACGTCTTACATAATTTTGAAGTGAAATTAAATAATCAATTCAAAAATGAACTGGGTGTTCCATTTGAAAAAAATTGACTTTTATACAAAAACGTCTCATGTAATTTTAATCCAGTTTTCTGCACATGCAATTACTTATATATATATATATATACACACACACATAAAGCACCTTTAAGAAGCCCAAAATGCCATATTGCGCGGATCATATGAAGCCCTCCTTGTTTTTACGAAGCCCAAATCGGGCTTCCTAAAAACAAGTGTGTATAAAGCATTATCGCGATAGCTATTTCCATCTATCGCGTTTTACAAAATTTCATAGGGGCTCGTAAGTAGGTGGGATACCCGCAACATATACGCCATTAGTTCACAGTAACGCACGGTAGGGGCGCATGCATGACTTCAAACGTATATACTTTTCATATGTTCCACGGCTTTTACGAGCCAAATATGTTTCACACGGAATAGGAAGCCCGTAAAACTGGCAACAACGTCTAGAAAAAAGCAAATACATATAATGGAGATTTGAGAAATCGTAAAACTATAAGCTTCGATTTGTTATAGAGAAGACAAAGAATTTCAATAAAATATAAATCTGAAAGTATTGGAGCTAATATTTGAAAACTAAAAATTTAATACGAAGCATTAAGTATATAATTTCAAAGTTAACGGTAACTAATTATTAAAATACGGAAATACCTAGCTACAAACTCGTAATATTTCTTCCTAGTAATATGGCATTACTAGGATAAATAGGTAATTTATTTTTTTCTTAAATGCTAATTACAGAAGTATTTAAACAAGGATAAATTAAATAATTATCAAATTCGGTGGTTTTGTAAATAAATTTATTGAAAATTGTTTTATATTCTGATTTAAAAACATAAAAATACAACTTTTATATATACAAAAAAGCAATAAAAGATGTCTTGTATACTGTTTATGTTATGAGAAAATAATTTATGTTCCTCTAAACGAATTATAAACTAGGGTTTTCACTCTTGCCCAGTGTTTATTATTCTAATCAAACATTCTTTGTGGTTTGAGAGATTTTGATCACATTCGCACTTTTTGGGCGTTACTTTATATTCTAAACGCAATTAATTGGAAGTACATATTTTAGCACTTATCTAACCATCGAAAGCATCCAGATGCTTTTTTACTGGCAAGTCAAATGCATGTTTTTCATTCAGCTTTTGCTCTACACTTAATCCTTCTTTATTCAGTACTCTCTGTCAACCGTAATAGAGCATAAAACCCTTTTTGGTATGTATTCTATATTCCACGGGTCTTCATTTTCCTTGGAATCGAATCTTATAGAATGCTTTTGTCTAATTCAAGTTTTTTCTTCGAAATTCCCTTTCAAGCAAAAGTAGGACCTTGGCAGAATTTGCCGTTTAGTAAACATCCTGACGTAATTTGGAAGTAAAGTCTACTGCACTATTTTACATAATAATTTCCGGTGTGCCTCATGTGACATTTGGTTTATTTAATTCGGTTGCGTGCTCATTCACTGCAAGGTTGCAGTATGCTTTCTGAATTTTGTAGCTGTTAAGAGCGTTGGCCACAACATTTAGCTAAACTGCTGGTGACGTTTCCTTCAACCATCCACTTATTTTCAGAAACTGAATGTGTGAACATGTATAAATTGCACTCGGCACAAAGTCAGTAGTTTGCCAAATTTTGAGTAAGCTAGTTATATGTGTTGCAACTCTTATAAATTGTTACTTATTATTTTTTGCCATAGTTAGTGATTCGATGATCGCTTCTTTATCATTTGAAGTTGTCTTTCTTCTAAGTTTCTATCTTTAGAAACTTCATATTAAAAACTTGTCTTCGACTGAAAATCATTGCCATAGCTAGGACCGATTTAGAAAGAATTTTATAATTTCTACCAATATTAATATTATAATTCATCCGTTGACACAAATTCTCGAACTTATGTTTAAATAAGAATTACAAAATATTTCTCTCCAACCTCATCAGTTTCCTCTATTACCTTCACTTTTTTTTAGATATGTGTATGAAATAGCCAGATTTTCATGCACACTGAGAAGAGTATCTACTTCAAATTTTTCTTTAAATCGGTGCTGTTCTTGCGGTGGCTTCTTAAAGGTGCCGTGGCGGCCTAAATTTTCTTTGAGCCGTCTAAATTAACGAGGTTTCGAAAAGCGGCCATCAACAGGGGGCGACCGATTCCGATTTTTATTAAATTCATTTACATTTATTACATTATTACACATTAAACATATCAATGAGATAATTATTGTTATTCATGATTGCGGTGGTAACGTTATTTAACAGAAAATATTCTAAGATCACAAACCAAATAATTTTCGAACTGATATTTGAATGACCAGTACTACGTCGCTACTAATAGATACTTTCTTCCTTTCACGACATTTTTGAAAAATTCATAGTAAGCGGATAAACGCTTGTATGTACTTCAATTTGGTTAAAATTAATTACTGACCAAATGCTAACTAAATGAATATCAACAGATTTAGTAAGAATTTTATGACTTCTACGAATGTTAATATTTTATTCAGCCTTTGATATGAATTCTCGGATTCTTACTGTACCCAGTATCAAACACAATGGTTTATATTATTCTTATCCATGTTTGTCAATACAATATATTAGTTCCAATAGAAAGATTTTTTTTTATGCAGTTGTGTCTTTTAAGTTGAAAATTTAAATAACACTAACTGTAAATTATATTGAATTAGTCGATAATAATCTCGGATAGTATTAAAATAAATAACTACAATATTCCAAAAGTGAATAAATAAGTACTGTTCAGCAATGTTAAGGTACGCAATATAAAATATTTTGCAGCTGATCTAACAATGCCTTCTCTATGAACCTATCAAGGAATAGACAAAGTAATATTTGGCAACATCGCTGGGCTTCGTAAAATCGGCGGACTATATAAGCATATACATTTGGGCTCCTGAAAGACCGTCATACATATCGGGACTCGCAAGATTTAACAAATCTAATAAAATTTTTATTTCATATAAGTTTACCCCTCTCACTATGCTCGCCATTGTAGGGAATTATAGTGCTAGAAATTGCATAATATACAGCTTAATTCTTAATTTGAAGGCCGGGCTGCAGGAGACCTCTGCGCTATATACCGGGCTGCGTATCATCCGTGAGGCGAGTATATATATATATATATATATATTGATACCCAATAAGCTGTCACCTCCGTCATTTAAATCGCGCGACCTAACCTCCACATTACAGCACTAAAATATTTTTATGAAACTTTCAAATATATCATGAGGGGAACTTCTAAAATAGGTTTCTCAAAAGAGGGGTAAAATATATTTACTTTTATTGCATATATTTTTTGTAGATACACAACAAACGATATGACTTCAGCACCATACAGATATGCGCTCGTTGTACTGACCTCCAACAACGTTGTCAATTTGTGTAGAAGTCACTACTTGCAAACAACTGATAATTTATATATAGAAAATAAAAGAAAGCAAAGCGCTGTTCATATGACTTTTATTATATGTACATATATAGGGCGGAAAATAGCGCATAAGTTCGATAATCACACACTATTGAATTTAGATCAAAATTCAGCTATTTCTATATTTAATTTTACATATTTCGAAATACAGTTTTGTTTACAGAGCGTTTTGTCATATTAATAACTTAATGGATGATTCTTTAGAAGACAATTTAATTTTACTGTGGTATATATACCCTACCAAGCTTTGATCGTTAAAACCGTTGAAGATCTAAGAAATGTTGTACTTCCCCGGTTAAGATAAGGTGCAAAGAAGCAAATTAATTTACAACTTGCAAACCTCGTTGCGTTAGGTCATTAAAGTTGAGTTTTACTTGGCTATACTGTTTCATCTAAATTCTAGAAGATGCTAAATATAAATGTTTAAAAATGTCATATATCAATACTGAATGTTTTGAAAATTTTATTCTTTCACACTCTTCTAAACATGAAATTTCAATTAGTTATAGAGCGTCTCGCAATTAAATGTTGAGAATTTCTTGAGGAATATTTTTTTTCCAATTCTTTTCAATTACGAGATATAATATGTTTCACTTATTTTTATTTTAGATAATTGTGTAACTGAGTTTTATGAAAATTTCTCAATGTAAAATGTAGTTTACTTATATTAATTTATAAAAGAATGAGGTGTGGCCACCACAAGACTTTTTATACGTATGTGCGTTTAAAGTTATACAGAGGCTGTTCTATATTACATTTTAAATACTGTTATCTTAAAATATAAACATGCGAGTAAAGGTGTTACTTCGGGTCCGAATTTTGAGAATTTCTTTATACAAAAATTATTCAAAATCCTATTCTAATACTTCTATTCTCTTAATAAATCTCTACAGAATGCATACTTTGCGAGATATTTGCAAAAAATGCTACTCGATAAGAGTAAAAGTATTACTTCCGGTCCGAATTATGAAATTTCTGTTATACAAAAACTATTCCATCCGGCTCTAAATGCTTTTGTACTCTTGATAAATCTATCTAGAATGAATAATTTACGAGATATTTGCAAAAAATCGTTATTCCATAAAAGTAAGTCTTACTTCCGCTCCGAATTTTGAAATCCTTCTTACACTAAAATTGTTGGAAATCAAGCTTTAAATATTCTTATAGTCATAATGTATTTATCTAGAATGCATGACTTGCGAAATATTCACGAAAAACCGATTTTCGACAAGAGTAAAAGGCCTACTACCGGTAGGATTTTCGAAAAACAATTTTGCGTAGAATTTTTCCTAAACTCATTTTAAGTGCATTTGAATTCGTTATGACTCTGCTTAAACTTAGCAGTTGACGTAATATTGGTAAAATTCGATTTTTTCTTTGAAGTAAACTACTACTTCTGATCTAACGATTTTACTGAAAATCTAATCAGCTCTCAAGTGGGAAATTATACACGTAAATATAAAATTTGGAACTGATAGGTTTAGCCGTTTGACCGCTATGATGGTCAGGACATACACACACAGGGAGAGAGAGGGGGGAGAGAGAGAGGGAGAGAGAGAAAGTGAGAGGGAGAGAGGGAGAGGGAGGGAGAGAGGAAGAGAGAGAGGAAGAGAGAGAGAGAGAGAATACTTCCTTATACTAAGTACACAGCTGAAAATTTTGTATCGAATTTCACAAAAATTGCTTGTTAATTACGATACACACAATACCTTGTGTATAACCTTGCCCAACAGCTCTTTAGTATGCACTTTTCCCACGTCTCTTTTCCCTTCTATCATTTATAATCCGGAAGATTGAAAATTTAAATAAATTATTGTGTGATTTGCTTTCACTCAAAGCAATTGTGCTATATTTGATACCCCCTTGTGAGTATTTCAACACAACTAGTTTGTGCAGCGACACACATTTGTGAGAACGACTAAAACTTTCAACAGTGTATAAGAAAGTAAGAATATAGATTATACATATATTGAGCAAATTCGAACTAAGAAAGAACATAGGGCTTTCTCTTTTACTTTCTTATACGCCGTATAAGGAAGTATTGTGATGACGAATATTTTCCACCTAGAGATGTTCGCAGATGTCCACGTTTTTAAGTCTCTTGATACCACAAAAGTGGTTTTTAAAAAAATTCTGTTTATCTGCTTGTCACTCTCTCTCTCTCTTTCTCTCCCTCTCTCTCTGACCACAATAGCGGCCAAGCGGCTACAGTTATCAATGCCACACGTCATATTTATGAATATAATCTCCTTCTTGAGAACTGATTAGATTTTCAGCGAAATCGGTAGACCGGAAGCAGTTAAAAAGTAAAATTTCAATAATATCTTAGGACAGTAAGTTTAAACAAATCTCTAAAGAATACAAAAATACTCAAAAATCAATTTATTTTATTATTATTATTTCATTTATTATTATATTTTTTTTCTATAAAAAAAATTTTTCGACATTCTTACTGGAAGTAGGTTTTTATTCTTATCGAAAAATGTTTTTATAAAAATATCTGGCAAATTGTGCATTCTGTACAGATTTATTAAGTGTTTAAGAGTTGGATTTGGAGAAATTTTTGTATAAAAACAATTTTCAAGTTCTGACCGAAAGTAACACTTTCATTCACAGGTGTATTAAGAAGATAAGACTTAATTTGAAAAAACTTTTATATAAAAAATTTGGAAGGCACATATATATTAGAAAGTAGTGTGATGCCCACACCTCATGTCTCTGCTTACCAGCATATCTTACAAACGGATAAGCCTATCAATTCCAAATTTTATATTTACGAGTATAATCTCACTCTTGAAATCTGTTCAGATTTTCAGTAAAATCGGTAGACCGGAAGTTTATTTCTGTGAAAAAATCGAATTTTACCAATATTATGTTGCTAAGTTTAAGCAAATTTATAAAGAATTCAAATTTACTTAAAAGTGAATTTAAAAACAGTTTTCAAAAAACTTTTCCGAAAATCCTACCGGAAGTAGGTTTTTGTCGAGAATCTGTTTTTCGCGAATATTTCGCATGTATTGCCTTCTAGGCAAATACATTATGAGTATAAAAATATTTAAAGCTTGATTTTCAACAACTTTTTTATAAAAAAAACATTCGGACCGGAAGTAATACTTTTACTCTTATCGAATAGTTTTTTTTGCAAATATCTCGCAAAATATGCATTCTATAGAGATTTATTAGAGAATAGAAGTACTTAGAATAGAACTTTAAATGCAAAGTATAAATAGTAAATTTTTAGTACTTTTCTCTGCCAGACAGACTGTTCCATTGTTTTTCTTAGATTTTTTTAAGTTCAGCGAATAGTATATAATTCTAAAAATGTGCGTTGATATGTAGAAATCATTTAAACGAGTCATGTTTTTACTAATTGCGCCCATAAGAGTTCTTCGATCGTTACTCGTTATTTCATAGGAATTTTTCATAAATTGTAAAATCTTCGACGAAAAATCATTATATTTCAGAAAAGTAAAAAATCGCCTAATATATTTTGATGTTAATTTAATCAGCTCTTAAAGGTATGTAAGGAGAAGCATTGCATTCTTTTACGGAAAAAATATGTTTCTGTTGGTTCGTCTTTCCAGAACAGTCTGTATAAATGAAAATATTGTTGGATTGCACAGTTCATGGTTATCTATAATTTTTATATGAAAAATATTTTGCTTCTACATTATTAGATATTGATAATTAATTTTGTCATCACTTCGGTGGGTATAATAGACACATATTTTAAAATATTAATTAAAGAATTATGAGTGATTCTATGCTGGTCAAAATCAAATAAGTCTATTCTTCTTTAGTTAAAACTTTCCAACATACTTTTAAAAAAAATGTATTCTTAAAAAAACTTGTAATCACCAGTAATCACAATTTTATGAAACGTCTACATTTGGATACAATTTGTAAATATAAGAAATTAAGATCATTTAAAACTCGTAGAATTAAATTGCAAATACATCAGAATCCAAAGATTCTATTCCTTATTAATCAGAAGGAGTAAAAAATAATGTAACGAACGTCTTACGTACTAGTGTATACAATTACTGTAATATTTTATTTATTTAATAATAAAACCGGTTCTAGGGGTGATAAGAGAGAAATTTTAAATTTCTTAATATAAGAAAATAAGCTCTGCTAATATTTCAACGTTAATCAATTAGAGATTTGATGAAAATACGAATTTAAACGTGAAAAATGATTTGACCTTAAGGTTTTTTAATATTTATTTTTCATTACTGCAATAAATAATTTAAGAAAATAATGCATTTTAATTTTATCATTCTGATTTTTTTTTAAATATAAGTATATCTTTTGACGAGTCGGCGTCAGGTTAGGGCTAGATGGTACAAGTAAGTACCTTGAAGAATTCTTCGAGCTAAAGCAACATGAGCAACATTTACAAGCACTCCGAAAGATGTCTTGTGTATCAATGAACAAGATGTCTCAAGCTACAACTTGCATGGTTCTAAGCAAAATCTACATTTTGACAAAGACAGCAGAAATCTACAGTTTATATTAAAAAGAGTCAACGACACTATTTTCTATTTTTATATTGTATTGTATTGTAAGACTTTAAACAATAATGAAATTAAATTATAAAGAATATAAGATATGAGTTTTGCGAATTTGAAAATAATGGAAATGAAATACATGTTTTTATATATTTTTAATATTATAACTGAATGCAATAAATTTAAAATAAATTCTCATGCATAAATCTATTCGTATTGCGATTAAA
This sequence comes from Amphimallon solstitiale, assembly GCA_963170755.1. Classification (NCBI taxonomy): domain Eukaryota; kingdom Metazoa; phylum Arthropoda; class Insecta; order Coleoptera; family Scarabaeidae; genus Amphimallon; species Amphimallon solstitiale. The sequence goes on along the minus strand of OY720675.1, from coordinate 128,104,095 downwards.
CTAATTAATGGTTCGCTACTAAAATTATTTGCAATTAATTACACTGCTACACTGCTAATAATAATAATCGTAAAGGAATATTTGCTTATAATAATCAAAAATGTAAATAATTGCTTTTCGTTAAGCGTAGCGCCATTAAAAATATTATTGATACAATGCTTAATTAAATAAATACAAAAAATATAATACTCTTAAATGATCGCACAGTGCATGTCTTTCCATGCAGATATTTCACAGAAGTCAAATCGAACAGTTTGTATCCAGCAGAAATATATAAAAAGCGATATATTATAAACAGCGACAGAGTTATATTGTGCATATTATTGACAGAAGTCAAATCGAACGTTCCGCACCAGAAGAAATATATAAACCGCGCTATGTCATCAATAACGACAGAATTACATTGTGATAGAATTAACTTCAATGTTGCCATTTATCAGAGGTGACAAGATGCGGCTCGTATCAATTTGTGTGCATATATCTGATGGAGGTGAAGTCGTGCGGGTGGTATCTACCTTGAAAAGCGATGCTAGCGTCAGCGGCAAATGCCCGAACTAAAAGATTGTTTTGCGGGTATATATGGCTAAAATGACCTCCACAATAAATTTTGGCAGACGACTTCTACTGACATCTAAGGACCATTCAAAGCAAAAGCAAGGCAAATCGTTATGACTTCCATTTTTGGAGGACAGAACGTTATATATGAAGTAACAACGTATTTCGTATATCTACTTTTGAGGTAACAACGATACACTCATCAATATATATATATATATATATGTTGTCACTGGATTCCGGGTTTTCTTCCGCGTTTCCACTGCTTGGTCTTTGGAAAGACCGATACTGGTTTCTTGACGACGTTTCGGCAAAATCACACTTGCCATCTTCAGGTCTGCGATAACTGTCTGCTTCTGCTTCTTGTTATTCGTAAACTGACGTTTTCGGGATTCGGATGGTGGTTATATACTTCGTTAGCGTGTCGGTTGGTTGCCCTTGGACGAGTGTGTGCATGGTTCCGTGTCGTTGGGCTCGTGTTTGGAGTGTGACGGCTGGTTTGCGATGTAGAAGTATTAGTTTGGTGTTCTTTGTTGGTATCTGTTCTTGTTAGTGCTGGTGTCCATGCTGTTGGTAACCTCTGGGTATCATCTCGTGAATTCAGATTGTTCGGATGTTTTTCAATTTCGATGGCTTCCCTGATGATTCTGGTTTTAGTATGTTCGATGTTCGCTAATAGCTTGGTGTTACTGAAGTCTATCGTGTGGGATGTTTCTTTTACATGTTGAGCCAGAGATGAAGTTTTCTCGTCTTTTCTTACGGAATTTTTGTGTTCGTCTCTTCTTGCGTTTACCCTTCTTTTCGTTTGTCCAATGTAAGTTTTTTCACAGTTGAAGCACGGAATTTCATAAACTCCTTGGTTTTCTAAAGGTATTTTTGTTTTAGGGTTTCGAAGGACTGTACTGATTTTTCTGTCTGCTTTGAATGTTGTTTCAATGTTGTGTCTTCGTAGGATTTTGGATATTCTATCGGTGGTGCCTTTCACATAGGGTAAGTAGGTTTTGGCAGTTGGTGTTTCTTTTTCCTCTTGTGGTGTTGTTGGTTTCGGCTTGGATGCTCTGTTGATAGCAGATTCACTGAAACCATTCTGCTGGAGTGCCTTGTGGAGTTTGTCCATTTCTTGGGTGATGTTATCTTCGTCTGCTAATCTCTGCGATCTTGTCACTAGGGTTTTCACTACTGATTGTAACTGAGCTGGGTGGTGGTGAGACTGAGCGTTCAGATATCTGTCTGTATGGGTGGATTTTCGGTATACCGTGTGACTTAAGTTCCCATTTTCTTTCTTCTTGACCAAAACGTCGAGGAATGGTAATTCGTTGTTCGATTCTATTTCCATCGTAAATTTTATTTTTGGATGGGTTTTGTTTAAATGTTCCAGGAAGATGTCGAGGTGGTCCTTTCCATGTGTCCAGATCACGAAAGTGTCATCGACGTAGCGTAGCCAGAGTTTGGGTTTGTGGGTGGCCGTCCTTAGTGCTGTTTTTCATAAAAAGGTTTGCTATTACTGGTGATAGTGGAGAACCCATAGGGGCGCCTTCTATTTGTCTATAGCGCTGATCTTCGTAGATAAAGTATGTGTTTGTCAGACAGTGTTTCCACCCATACAGACAGATATCTGAACGCTCAGTCTCACCACCACCCAGCTCAGTTACAATCAGTAGTGAAAACCCTAGTGACAAGATCGCAGAGATTAGCAGACGAAGATAACATCACCCAAGAAATGGACAAACTCCACAAGGCACTCCAGCAGAATGGTTCAGTGAATCTGCTATCAAAAGAGCATCCAAGCCGAAACCAACAACACCACAAGAGGAAAAAGAAACACCAACTGCCAAAACCTACTTACCCTATGTGAAAGGCACCACCGATAGAATATCCAAAATCCTACGAAGACACAACATTGAAACAACATTCAAAGCAGACAGAAAAATCAGTACAGTCCTTCGAAACCCTAAAACAAAAATACCTTTAGAAAACCAAGGAGTTTATGAAATTCCGTGCTTCAACTGTGAAAAAACTTACACTGGACAAACGAACAGAAGGGTAAACGCAAGAAGAGACGAACACAAAAATTCCGTAAGAAAAGACGAGAAAACTTCATCTCTGGCTCAACATGTAAAAGAAACATCCCACACGATAGACTTCAGTAACACCAAGCTATTAGCGAACATCGAACATACTAAAACCAGAATCATCAGGGAAGCCATCGAAATTGAAAAACATCCGAACAATCTGAATTCACGAGATGATACCCAGAGGTTACCAACAGCATGGACACCAGCACTAACAAGAACAGATACCAACAAAGAACACCAAACTAATACTTCTACATCGCAAACCAGCCGTCACACTCCAAACACGAGCCCAACGACACGGAACCATGCACACACTCGTCCAAGGGCAACCAACCGACACGCTAACGAAGTATATAACCACCATCCGAATCCCGAAAACGTCAGTTTACGAATAACAAGAAGCAGAAGCAGACAGTTATCGCAGACCTGAAGATGGCAAGTGTGATTTTGCCGAAACGTCGTCAAGAAACCAGTATCGGTCTTTCCAAAGACCAAGCAGTGGAAACGCGGAAGAAAACCCGGAATCCAGTGACAACACATACTACTACCCGCGGAAACCTGAAAGAGAACATATATATATACAGGGTGAGTCATTAGTAGCCGCTTCTTTGATTGCTCCTTTGTATTTTAAATAAGAGAAAAAACAATTAGTGGAAGATCCATGGTTGCCTGTGGCGCATATTGTAAAAATACTTTAAGCTCTGACGCACTTCCGGTTTCACCGGAAATGCACGGAACTTAATTATTTTTAAATGAATCACCCTATATATTTTTGGATTTTCTTGTAGTGCTTTAAATTGTCTGTTCAACTGTTTTTTCTCTTTCAAAATTGAGCAAATAGTTTTTGAGTTATTAATTTTTTTTGAAAATATTTGACCAAAACACGTGTTCAGAAAAAAAATCGTTTTCACATTGTTTTTAAAAGTAAAAACATTGACTTTGGTGATGCTTGTAGCCAAAAAAATTCTGCATCATTTGGTAAAGTTGCACTCGACAACACCACAAGAAACTTTGTTTTTTCAAAGCCTACTTCCTGAGATTTTCACATACCAAAAACTTATTTTTTTTAAATGGAACACCCAGTATTTTATTGAGTCATTTTGTTCCTTTTTGATTCTCTTTCATTTTTGTTAACAATGTCCTATACCTATCTTTTCTAATTTTTGAGATAATCACTGTACGAGCAATTAGTGGTCAATTAAAGAACTACGGGCGCTGTTCTCTGCACCCAAATATTGGTCCAATAAAGGATGGAATGCGGCTGACTACCTAAGTCAACTGTTAAAGAAAGTCGGTATACATTTATGCCAAACTTATAAAAGCATCGCTATTAGTTATCATCCAAATGAATTATTCTTATGAAGAGTTAATAGATATGATTGACATTTTGGGTGAATCTGAAAGAAACTCTTTACTAGCATCCAGACTTTATGCACAGCGATCCCTGGTAGAAGTCAACCGAAGCCAGAAACCTTCGAAAATATAAAGTGGACGGTTTGAGTGAAAAGAAAGCATATGAATATGAAAGAAAGAGCGGAAAAAGCAATAACTGGTGAGGATAAGACGTTTATGGTACTTGCGAGTGTAGTTGAACACCCCCATATTAGTACTACGAAAATTAGTCGGCAGTTAGATGTAAGTCAAATTTGAGAATCCAGAATAATTAGGAAATACGAAATTCACCTGTAGCATATTCATACACAGGGTTAGATGAAAGAAATTTTCAGAATCGCTTACATTTTTGTCAATTGGCGGCAGATAAATTATCCTGGTTTTCTCAATTTTATGTTGTTTACCAACGAAACCTTCTATTCAAGTGAATACGTTCATCGTCACAATTTCCGTCATTATAACACATAAAATCCCCCACTTTATCACACCTGTAAACTTTCAAAATCGTTGGTCATTAAAACTGTGGGGAAGAATAGTGGGTAGTTACATAATTGGACCTTATTTCTGTGATGAAAATGTTAATGGAGGAGAGTATCTTCACTATCTACAAACGGATTTTCAAAACTTTTTGAAGACATCTTCAAATATGTCAGTAAACATAACCTTTATTTTATTTCGATGTTAACCAACATTGTTAAAAATGAAATACTGCAACTGGACATTGCCGGAATTAAAAAATTGAAATGCGATGCTCTTCATTCTATAAAATTATTACTTTTGGGATAGTTGGATATAACATTTACTTTGTTTGACAGTTGACTAAGGAAGTCGGGCGCCATCCCTGCCTTCCATTGGTTGAACGAATATTTTGGTGCATAGAACAACAGCGCTCGTAGTTCTTTAATTGACCGCTAATTGCTCTTACTCTTTTATCTCAGAAATTACAAAAGATAGGTATAGCACATTGTTAACAAAAATGAAAGAGAATACAAAAAGGAACAAAATGCTTCAATAAAATACTGGGTGTTCCATTTAAAAACAATAAGTTTTTGGTATGTGAAAATTTCAGGAAGTAGGCTTTGAAAAAACAAAGTCTATTGAGGTATTGTCGAGTGCAACTTTACCAAATGATGCAGAATTTTCTTGGCTACAAGCACCACCAAAGTTAATGTTTTTGCTTTTAAAAACAATGTGAAAATGATTTTTTTCTGAACACGTGTTTTGGTCAAATATTTTCAAAAAAAATTAATAACTCAAAAACTATTGGCTCAATTTTGAAAAAGAAAAAACAGTCGAACAGACAATTTAAAGCAGTACAAGAAAATCCAAAAATATATAGGTTGAGTCATTAAAAAAATTAAGTTTCGTGCATTTCCTGTGAAACCGGAAGTGCGCGAGAGCTTAAAGTATTTTTACAGTATGCGCCACTAGCAACCATGGATCTTCCACTAATTGTTTTTTCTTTTATGTAAAACACAAAAGAGCAATCGAAGAAGCGGCTACTAATGACTCACCCTGTATGTATATATATATAATATAATTATAATATAATTTCTGCAATGTAAAATATGTATTTTTAAGTTTAAAATTTATTATGCATTAAAGGAATTTCTTTTTTTCTTAAATGATATGCGGCAAAAAATTAAAAATCATCTGGCAAGGATAAGAATTAAATACACGAATTAATGAGGTTTCCTAATTATTGTATATAAACATTAGGTATAATATTTAATCATAATCATGATCAACAATATTTAAGGTCCTCGTTATTGCTATTGGCTTATTTTACACAAATAATATAAATGTTTATTAAATTTGAATGTACAAAGAAGCATCATTTCTATTTGTAAACATGTAGGTATATTTTTGTTTGGAAGACTACTCTTCCTGGTCTGACAGAATTAGGTACAAGAAAAGTACATCGATACTCTATTTGTAGTAGAAATTAAAATAGAAACCTAAATTTTGCTACATTCAACTATAATGTTGCCAATAATAGCCATTACATCTGCTATCTGTAAGCTCCCTTGTCTGTAGTTGGAACAAACCTATAGTTTTACTTTCTTATAGGTAATATAAGGAAGTATTGTGATGATGAAAATTTTCGACCTCGAGATTTTTGCAGATGTCCACGTTTTGAACTCCCCTGATACCGAAAAAGTCGTTTTTAAGAAATATCTGTGTGTCAGTGTCAGTGTGTGACCATGATAGCGGTCAAACCGCTATAGCTATCAGTTTCAACTTTTGTATTTACTAGTATAATCTCCCTCTCGAGATCTGATTAGATTTTCAGTATAATGGGCGGACCGGAAGTAGTTGTTTACTTCTGTGAAAAAATCGAATTTTGACAATATTTCGTCCACTACTAAGTTTAAACAAATTTATAATATATATACGTTTTTTAAAAAGCCTTTTATATGTTTTTTTTTATTATGTTATAAAAGGGTAATTGTGAGTATAATAAGGGAAAAAAATAGTAATCCTACGATTCTTCAATAAAACATTTACTTAAATCTACTTTATCACAGTTATAGCTATATAGGTTATGTTGATATGTAATTCAAGGGCAAACGATGTGAAAAGCAAATCAAACAAAATATACTCCTATGTAAAATTTAATAGAAAATATCAAAATATTTTTACATTTTTTATAAACTTCCGGATTAAATTGTGAGAGTGGGGTTGAGAATATTTCAATGGCTGAGCACTTTCATTCATTCATATTAATCCATTTGAAAGATATCAGAGAACGGCACTTTACTACATAAGAAATATTTACAGTTTTCTCTAGGTTGTATAGGGGAGACTGTTGTACCTTGGATCACTTTTTCTAATATACGACTAAAAATTAACAACTTTCGTTTTTATTTTAGTTATAGGTGTCTATTTTATGTAACATCTATTCGACTTCAGTTTTCTTTTATCTATAAACGGTATTATAAGCAAAGTTAATGAAAAACTAAAACATTTATAATAGCAAGTAAACTGATTCATGGTACATGATGGTCTTGTACCTTGGATCGCATCCTCCTGTACCTTGGATCATACAGAAAGGCATACCAATGCATATTGAATAAAAAACTCCAATGTGCAGCTGCAAAATTTATTTGCTTAAAACATCTGAAGAAATTTACACAGAAACAGTAATTTTGTAATATAAACAACTGCTCCCTATTTTACATTATAGTTTGAAAAATCTACCTTAAATCACACTTGTTCTGCAACTCGAGTTGAACCACTGCACTTTGATGGTTTAGGCAGTTTGAGTAAAATGTCTGACTCATTTACATCAAATGATTGCGATGATTCTATGACAAATTTGTTACTCAAGCTAATACGTTTGAAAAACTGTATTTGGAATTCACACCCATCACAGTCTTTAGAAATAATTTTCCCAACATAGTGCTCAGTTGGCCCTCGTTTCTTCTCAAACTTGACAAGAACGTAATCGCCATTATTGAAACTGGATCTTTCAAATTCAAGCTCCTCCTGAGCGTCGGCTAATTCAGCGTTAGTTGATGCAAAAAAGTTATCATCGTTATCAGAGTCATCAACATCAGACATATCAATTTGATCGTCATTTTCTGAGTCACTTTCACAAACTAATCTTTTCCTAGCTTTATCTTGAGATTTACTTTTACTTGCAGGTGGCTTAGTAGTCTTTGATTTTGGCAGGCCTTCTCTTTTCTTAGACTTTTCTATCCTTATAGCTTCTTTTTCAGGTGTATCTGTTACTATCTTGCTTCTTCCAGGTTTTCTACCTCGTCTGTTGGTTTTCCTAGGTGCTGCCTTCGGGTATGGTTGAACTTCTTCAGGAGATCTAAGATCATTAGATCTATTTTCATTCTGATTTAGCGTTGCAGCTGAAGTAGACGGCTCATCTTCGCTTCGATGCGCATTAGTCATAATAGGCGTAGTAGGTGGCGTTGGAGACTGGATAACAGCTAGATTTAAACTTGTACTGACTGAATTTTTAACTGGGAAAGTGTCGTTAGGGTTTGGACGATCGGAGACGTAAGCTCCAAGAAAGTCCTGCTCTGAAAATACTTGTCTGTTAAATGGATAAATTCCTGTTTTCGTAAAACCACTTAAAATATTACTAGTACTAAATGCTTTAGGGTAAATTTGGCTAACTATTTCTGCAATATTATAAATGCTGAAAGTTTTGCCCGGGTTGTTCAATAGCCAAGAGTCAACAGCTTGGTTGTAAAAGTTCTTCAGAGGTGAGTACACCGATACGTCAAGTGGCTGCAGCCTATGGGATGTATGGGGCGGAAATGTGAGCATAACAACACCTGCTGCTGATGCTTTTTCAATAACTTGCAGAGATAAATGTGTTTCATGGTTATCTACTATTAATAAAACACGTTCTTCCTTTGACGGTTTTACATGAGCTATGAAGTGATCCATAAACTTCACATATAATAATTCGTTAGACCATCCTGAGGGATTCGCCCCACCAATTGTTCCAGGGGGTGCACCATAAAGCATGTACTCCTTGAAGTTTACCCTCGGAAACACTAACAATGGAGGGATGTGGTTACCGATGGCATTTTCGCAAGCAGACAATGTGACGAGGTGACCCCGTTCACCGGATGTCACACTTCCTACCTGCTTTATACCCTTTGGGGCAACAATTTTGTTGGGATTCTGTACTGTTGTTAGCCCGGTTTCGTCTTGATTCCAGATGCGATGAGGAGGAAAAGGTCCTAATCTCAACTGTGCATCTTCGAGATTTTTGTTTTGAACATTGGTAGGATTGAAAGCAGTTGCCCGTGACAAACTTGTCTTTTCTGGCTTTCTAATGGTTAACTTCGCAGTATGCCTTGTCATAAATAGTCTCAACCATTCTTCTCCAGCTGTTTTTTCTTCATCCCACTTGACAGGTCGATTCTTATTATTGGCCATTGCGAATTTATAAGCTAGACTCCGAACTCCTTTCTTTGTCAATCCATAGTTTATCTTAGCTACTTTGTTGATATACTCTACCAAACAGAGCTCTTCTGCTTCTGAAAATACCTTTCTAGTGTCCCAGAATTTCTAAAAGCCTTCAAATGCCGAACTAATGTTGTAAATTTAATGTTAAACACTTTACATGATTCTCTAATAGAAATTTTATTCTCTCCTTCAGCGCACACAGCTTCAATTGCTTTTTGTATTGCTTCTGGATCAATATGTTCACGTTTTCTTCCCGTCTTGCTCCGTGGCATTGTATTATAATCTGAAAATGTGATCAATGGTACAAGATGTATTGATGATCCATGGTACAAGATGTGACAGTTAACAATTTCAAGACGCGGCTAGGTTGTTAGGTTATGTTCAGACTTACATACAGCATGTAGTTTTACTCACCAAATTATACTGCACAAGCTGGAATATTAAGAAAATTCTGAAGCAATACATGAAGTGTGTATATACGGAAATATTATTGTTCAGAAACTTTACTTTTTAAACTGCAAAAACAATTTTGCGGCTATACTCATAACACAACACGCACGATATGCAATAAGAAGTTTACGCTGCCCACTAAAGAATATTGCACGAGATAGTTCAACAGTTTGCCACAAGCTAGCAGCATATGTCGGATTATGGGTTAGTGATCCAAGGTACAACACTCTCCCCTAACTATAGTATTTATAAACAAGGCCAAGACGCCACCAACGTCTTGGCCTTGTTTATAAATACTTACGCAATTATTATATCTAGAATGCTTGGTCTTCCACAAAATTACTTTTTCTCGAACAAATTAAGATAGTATCCTCCGTCCACTGTATATATGGAATCGATATCTAATTCAGTCAGACTAAACTCAAACGGATGTAAATACTAAAAAGAACGTTATATTACTCGATAAGGCACGAAAATGGGTTTTCTTCGACAAAATATGACCCACACACACGGATGATCGGATGGTTCACTTAAATCAGGGGTTTTGCCCAAGGATGTTATAGGAGAGGATAGGCCATGTGTCCAAAAATCGCGTTATCAAAAGAGAAAGAGAGATGGCTTCATGCAAACTTCCTATTTGCTATCCTTCAATAGGTCTGTGCGTTAGTGCGCAGTCGCAACCAGAAACATTCTCTTTGGAGCGGAAGTACTTAATTTGAATTTATAAAACAAAACAGAGCGTTTTGGTTAGAATCATTTTATAACTGTCATATGTTGTAGTTGTCAGGAGTCTGAGAGTAGACACGAGACGCATCGGTTGTGTTTTTGGTGTATAGTCAGTGCCGCGCGGTCTACTTGATTTTTTGGTACCCTGTGGTAAGTGAAACACCTGTGGCATTTTCCTATCCTATTTCTGTATACTTCTTTAAAATAACGAAATTACGTACATATTATTAATTTTAAATTATTAATGTCTAACGATCAGGGGGGATTTTTATCCCCCCAAAAAAATACTGAATTGATGGATATATCAGGCCCTCAAGAGAAATTATACTTTGAAGACACAATCCCGTTAATTCAATGTTTAGAATCCCGTATCAAATCCATATCGGATTTAACGTTATTGTCACAAATAGACATTCCAATTTCGATTCTTCCCGAACTACAAAAAACGGTAGAACAAGGTTTTTATATTAAAGATAACACCACGTGCGAGACAGATCTTCGAAACGCTGTTCCTCTTAGCAAAGATGTTTTAAACTTAACATCAAAATTATTAACAGACCTCAAATTAAAAGCCACACAAATTAACTCTAACTTTACAGTGAGTAAATTTCACGTAAAAGATTTACCCCCCTTTGTGGTATATATTGAATCAGTTGATAAAAATGTGGGGCAGTTAAGGGATATGCAGATCGGCAGGCTGTTCCATAATAACAATATACAGGGTATTAAAAAAATTGAAAAGAGAGGCAAAAATAAATTAGGCATTGAATTCACTTACTTAAAACATGCAAATGAATTTTTAACATCAAATTTTGCAGCGAAAAATAATTTTAAGACATATATTCCTAATCATCTTGTATCATGTAAAGGTGTTTTGAGACAAATTGACCCCTCTTTAGATGTTGAAACCATTTTAAAAAACCTTAAAACTTGTGACAACAGGGAAATATTAGCTGTTAAACGTTTACGCAGACAAGAAAAAGTTGATAACAAAATTAATTGGGTTAATTCTGCATCTATTATAGTTACATTTCGTGGGAGGAATATACCAAATTTTTGTACACTTTTTTATAATGTTCGCGTTCCAGAGATGTATATACCGTCGGTAATTCAGTGCAGAAACTGCTGCCGATATGGTCACGTTTCTACACAATGCAAATCAAAAAAGAAATGTCCCGCCTGTGCCAAAGAGCATGCTTTAACTGAGTGTGATATGGCCCAGTCTCCTGCTTGTATTTTCTGCCGTCAAAACCACGCCACCACGGAAGAAGGAACAAAATATAGAGACAGAGCTTGTCCCGAATTTATTTATCAGGGACAAATTAGGCTGTTCATGGCAAAATATAACTATTCATTTTTTGAGGCAATTTCGATATGTAAAAGAGACTTTGGTTATGATACTGATAAACAATCACAAATTATCCAATTTGACGAAGTTAACTTTCCTGATCTGAATAGAAAGTCACCCCCAATAAATATCAATTCATATCTACCGACCAATACAAACACGTTTTCCAAAATTGTACAACAAAAAAATAATTTTACCTTTAGCAAATCTATAAATAAATCACAAGCTCAATTGCCTATTAAAAGAAAGAACCCGTATGACAGCGAAATGTATATGAATAGGAATGGTAGGGTTAGAGAATATTCTTCTGATAAAACCATTCTGGATGGAGGCGTGAGAAAGGTTATCCCCTCTTCCTCGTCTTCAGCTACACCCATAGCGGATATTTCTGCAAACACTGAGCTAATTAATTCCCTGAAAAACGCTTTCCTCTCTAATAAGGATGCTTTATTCAATTTCTTAAAGGAATTTATACCTCCTTCTCATCACGATAAACTTTCATGGATAACAACAACACAGGAAGTTCAAGCAATGATTCATTAAAAATCTTTGTCTGGAATATTAATAGCTTTTCTAAAAACAAAGCGAATTTATTTGCATTTTTAAAAACTTCTAAGCTGAATCCGAGTTTTATAGTTTTAAATGAAACTCGTTTAAGTGAAGGTTCCTTTATTACTACCCCTGGATACAATTCAAGCCATAATTGTAGAGATAATAAGAGTGGTGGCACTTCTATTTTAGTCAGGAAGGGTATCATATTTTCCAGCTTTATACCTGACTGTAACTTACCTGAAAAATGTCAGTTTATTATAACCAAAACAAGTAAAATAACTATTGTTGCTGGTTATATCCCTCCAGATACAAAATTTACCTTACGTAATTGGACAGATATTCTGTGTGCTGTAGAGCCCCCATTTGTTGTAGTGGGGGATTTTAATGCTCATCACCATTCTTGGGGTAGCTCGATAACCAATCAAAGGGGCAGAACCCTTTATCAGTTTTCTGAAGACATGAACATAATTAACTTAAATGATGGTGCCTCCACCTTTCTACTTCCCCCAGGTTCTGGCCCCAGTGTGATTGATTTAGCTTTCTGTTCAGATGACATAGCGCCCGTAAGCTATTCCTATACACATGATGATGTCCTGGGAAGTGACCATTTTCCTGTGATAGTTAACATTCTGTACCCAAATTTAGTGCAATCTTCCAGCACATTTTATCATAAGAAATATAAATATCAGTATGCCAAATGGGACACATTTACGGAGTCAATCTCTGAAAATATCACTGCCAAAGGTGCCTCCTCATACCAGGAATTTGTCTCATATATCATAAGTGCTGCAGACAAATCTATTCCTAAAAGTAATCTCAGGCATAAATATGATCCATGCCCATGGTGGGATTCAGAATGCTCCAGAGTAGTCAGACTGAGGAGCCAACTAATTAAAAAATTTAAAACAACTGGCTCCATGGAGTCCTTTATAATTGCAAAAAGATATATTGCAATGTCAAAAAGAATATTAAATAAAAAGAAACGTTCACGGTTTAGAGCTTACTGCGATTCACTTGACCGTAATACAAATATGAATGAAGTTTGGAAATCGATTAGAATTTATTCTAGGGCAATCTCTCCTTCCGCGAAACACCCTATACCAAACGATATAACATGTCAAGAGCACTTTCTTTCCTCGCTTGCGCCATGTTTTGTTCTTAATAAACCAGCAGATTTTAATATCCATAATAATAGCACACGTACTATGACTCAGCCTTTTACACTTCTCGAATTGCAAACAGCCATCGCCCAAGCGAAGGATACAGCTCCGGGTGTTGATAGGATCTCAAATACTATGATTAAACATCTTCCTATAGAAGCACAAAACTATTTGCTCTGTATGTTTAATAACATGTTATGTGGACAACGGATTCCCTCCGACTGGAAGCGTATTTTGATATGCCCTTTTTTGAAACCTGATAGAGATCCGTTTGATTATAAAAACTTTCGCCCTATTGCTTTACTTCCATGCATAAGGAAACTATTTGAAAGATTAATTCTATACCGTATGGATTGGTGGTGTGAACGACATTACATCTTAGACTCCTGCCAGTTTGGTTTTAGGAAATCCAAATCAACCACTGATAGTTTATGTATCTTAACATCCGATATCTTGTCAGCATTCTCCAAACAAGAGGTCCTCTTTGCCGTTTTCTTGGATGTGTCTAATGCATATGATAATGTTGTTATACAAGTTTTAGTGGACAAGTTAAAACAAATATGTTTGCCTGATAGCATAGTTTTTTGTATTTCTCAACTTATCACAGAAAAGATCTTATCAATAAAAACATCTGATATTTCTAGAATTTCCTATAAAGGCCTCCCACAAGGTAGTATCCTAAGCCCAATTTTATATAATATCTACACGGCAGGCCTCGAGAAATTTATTTCTCCTCATGTAAAATGCCTTCAATATGCTGACGATATAGTTATTTATGCGACAGGTAAAGATATTACTTCAGTTTTCGAAAAAGTACAAACTGGTTTAAATGGGGTCAATGAATGGTTATCGGACAGAGGATTGGCACTGTCAGCCACAAAAACTAAATCTGTTTGGTTTTCAAGGAGAAGAGTGGAGTATGCCTTTCCTTCGGTTTCTCTGGCAAACGAAAACATCCCAATTGTCCAAACTTTCTGTTATCTCGGTTTATGGCTGGACTCTAAACTGAACTGGAAGGTACATGTGTCACATGTAGTCAATACATGTAATAAAGCTGTTAATGTTATTAAATCCCTGTGTAGTAAAAAATGGGGATCTGATCCTAAAACATTACTAATATTATATCGCTCTTTAATTAGATCCAAACTAGAGTACGCCTCCAGTCTATATGCCTCCTGTGCAAAAACACACCTTTATCGCCTAGATAGAATTCAATATAAGTGTTTAAGGATAATCTTAGGCGCACTTTGCTCCACCCCCACCAATGCTTTACAAATAGAAGCGGTTGAACCCCCACTGATACTCAGATTCATGTTCCTCACAAAGAAATATTTATTGAAAATATTCAACTGTGAAAATACTCAAGTTATTAAAGCTATTGAATCATTGGCCCATAATACGAACAGACAACGCCGAATCCCTATCGTGATATCGTGCCTATCAGAAATTAGTATGTTTAAAAACCTTTTGGATTCCAACAAACTCCATGATATATATAGATTAGATTACTCATTCCAATTTTTCAAACCAAAGACTACATCTTTTCAAACATGTACCACCGATAAAACATCTATACCCGGGAAGAATATCGATCAACAATTTGAGGAATATGCCTCACGAAAATGGTCCTCTCACAATCGCTATTTTACTGATGGATCAGTCCATCAACAGCCTGCCTCAACCTCTGTCGGCATATATTCCCCTACGACAAATTTTACTTATTCAGCTTCCCTTAATCGCTTCTCGTCTATTCTAACTGCAGAGTTGGTTGCTATTTATATATGTGTTTTATATATTATTTCAACTAAGAATAGAGACAATGTGATATTCTCTGATTGTAAGAATGCTATTTTAGCTATTGAGAATGGTCTGAATAACAGAAATAACACTATGGTATGGCGCGTTAGGGAGTGCCTATGGAATGCTGGGAAAAATGGTGTAAATATTGCGCTCTGTTGGATACCCAGTCATGTGGGCATCAGATATAACGAGAAAGCGGATGAGTTAGCCAAATTAGGAAGAAACAAACCTGAATATAATATAAAAAATTGTTTCAAGGATTTCATCCCCCATCTTAGAACGGATCTGTTAAATAAATGGAAGGATTACTGGAGCTCCTCCTCTCACATAAAAGGTAGATTATATGCTCGGACACAAGATTCCATTCCCAGAGTCCCATGGTTCGTACAAATGCCTTTTAAATCTAGAGCTTTCATTACCACAATATGTAGAGTAAGATTTGGTCATCTTCTTACCCCCCAACACCTACACCGTATCAATATCGTGGAGGATCCCAGATGTGAGTGCGGTATGGTGGGTGATATTAATCATCTTTTCTTCAATTGTCCACTCAAGCATCTCCAGATTAATCGTCTCATAGAAGATCTCATAAACTTAAAAATATACCCCCCATATAATATTTATACAATACTACGTCTTAATTCTTTTAAAGTGTATTTGTGTCTATATACCTATCTAGAAAAAAATAAAATTCCTATCTAACTGTTAATCCCAATGTCTATTCCCTCTTTGTGTAGGTATGTTCTGTTCCGAGGCTCCATTTCGGGATGTGTAATGTGTCGCCGGAGCCCCGGCACGAGAAGAGTCTATATTCTGTGTTTGTGCACCTCCTTCCTTTTAAGTTTTAAATTCCCGCCACAGGGTGCCAACTTGTGTATGGTGCATGAAAAGAATCTACATCTAGATTCAAACACCAAGACAGAAGAAACAATTATAAGAAGAAGAAGAAGAAGTTGTAGTTGTCAATTTAAAAATGGTTTTTAATCGTTCTCAGTGCAAAATAAATATCTTGTTTTAGGTAAGTATTACTTGCTAAGAGTTTATAACGACTCTCACACAAATAATATTAAAATACAAATCTGTTAGTAGTTTTAATTACATACTTACTTTTTCCACAGAATAGTCTATTTGTGCTTGCAATTCTTATAATTATTAATATATAAACATAATTTATAAATTAAAGGATCTGTAGAAAGTGTTATTTTTATACATGAAGTTTATATAAACTCCGAATTCAAGAAATAAATGTTCCAGTTTTTCAAAAAAAGAAAATATGTGATGAATGACTCACGGCATGTGGATTAGATATGCATCCCAATAATGATACATCGAAATTGCGACTGTGCTCTCTTCATTTTCAAGAAAATTGCTTTTTAATGACAAGACCAGGGGGACAAAAAATATTAAAACCGGATTCAATTCCGAGCATTTTCGGTTATAAGAAAAACGAAACAGAAACTTTACTGAGGTAAATTACTATTACTATGTTATTTACCATATCATATAGCAAATACACATTTAATTTTAGGGAATATAATTTTTGTGAAAATAATCTTGAACAAGAAGTACATCAAAGGAAACCTTGTCTAGCACGATTGCAAAGGAATGTACTTTAGCACCAGCTACTAAAAAAAGAAGAATTTGGGGACCAAGAAAAGCTCGTGATATGACAGTCTATAATTTTGGATCACCAAATAGGGCTGGCAGAAATTTACAGAGGATTCAGAGGGAAATTCACGATAAGGACAGAAAAATCAAATGTTTAATACAAAAGACTTGTCGCCTTAATAAAAAAATCAAATCATTAGAAAGTTTGATTGAACATTTAAAATCGAAAAGTGTAATTACTGAATCAGTTGCTGATATTTTAGAGGTATATTTATATATTTTAAAAAAGTGTTATATAAGTTGAAAAATAAATAAATATTAGAAAATGTTGAATAATCACATTGTTAATGGATGCTTTTTCAAGGTGGTAATGATTAACATAAATATAGAATTCATATCTAATACAATTACATATTTTTTTAGTAATATTTGTAACAGCTCTTAATCCTCTTATTCTATTTTATTTACATCAACAGTTGAAAGAGTTTTATCCCTCCTGAGCGTTATCAGATCTGAATTGATTCCTTACTATGCACTATGTAGATGCTAAGCAGTTATAACAAAGGCTATGCCACAAAATTATTAGATAATTTATTTCAGTGTACAAATTATAGAATTCCATATTTATGTAATCTTTTATAATCATGAGTTAAATTTAAAACTAGGGGTGACATCCAATATACAAGAAGTTGTGTATAAAGGAAAGTGCTCATGACTATACTTTGATAAATTTTAATATAACATAGCAGAAATTATATACCTATAATTTCAATTGAATATTAATTGTAATATAATTATATACTTTCTATATGACCACTAAAATTTTAGTCACAACTGAATTCCTTTAGAATAGTCTGTAATGAATTTAATAATGACTAAATTATTTAATTAGTTGCAAACTTTTAAAAATCAGCCACTTCTCCAGAAATGAGCATTACTGGACGAGTGTCTGCATAGAGGTGAAGATCATCTTGAAGATATTGTCTTTAAAAACGCTTTTTTTGATACCTTCATGTGATATATTTTTCATGTATTAAATAAAGCACATAAATGATTTATTAATGTTTAATAATCGCCCTCCTCCATGCCGCATCCTATACATCATGTTAGAAATTCTCTGAAAAATATATTTACATTAATTTCTATACAAAGTAAATTGCTTCTTTTCAATTTAAATAGATCGCTATTTTACACACAGTAATAAGTTACATTTTGGTATATTTAGTGATTTATTTGTTACCAGGCAGTACCGTCCCCAACCTTAAGAGATGTTATTAAGAGAAAACTTGGGAAGAAAGAAACCCCGTACTCAGATGAATTAAAGAAATTTGCTTTGACACTACAGTTTTATTCTACCCGATCATATAAATATGTCAGAAAATATATTGGTCATGTTGATATTGGTGCAGAAATTGAATTTGATGCACATGAAAGTTGTGCACCAATAGCTAAAAATGCATTAGTGTTCTTAGGAGTATCTCTCGCCCATTATTGGAAAGTTCCCTTAGGGTATTTATTAATTGGTGGATTAAGTGGAGAACAGCGTGCAAATTTAAAACGTCTGCAATTTATACATGAAACAGGGTCACAATGCTATTCAGTAACATTTGATGGTGCATCTGCTAATAAGACAATGAGCAAGATACTGGGTGCAAGCTACAATATAGATAATTTACCACCATGGTTTTCCATCCAATTACAAAAGAAAATGTATATATATTTTAGGATCCATGCCACATGATCAAATTAGTTAGAAATACCTTGGCAGATTATAAAGTAATTCAACTAAAAGAATGTGATAATGCAATTGAATGGAATTTTATCCAAAAACTGTATACATTAGAACAAGAAGGTCTAAGGGCTGCCACAAATATTACTAGAAAACACATTTAGCAAAACAAAATGAATGTCAGGCTAGCAGTTCAAATAATTTAACAAGGTATTTGATATTCTCAATTGTCGAAAAAGATTTGCCAGAAAACCTTTCAATAAACCTTTGGGTGATGATACTCATGATATGTTCGAATTATTTATTGAGAACACCATCAATTCTATACATAAGTTAAATACTAGTGATGGAGTACCGACACTGGCAACCAACAAAAACACAGGCTTTTTAGGCCTTATTATATGTTTAAAGAATGTGTTTAATTTATATAAACATTTGAAAAATAAACACAATACAGAATTTCTATTAACGCATAAATTATCACAAGACCATATTGAGACTCTTTTTAGTGTTCTACGTGGTCGCGGTGGCTTCAATAATAATCCCACGTCAAGACAATTTCAAGCTTCATACAAAAGAATTTTGTTTTATCATGAATTATGTGGTTCAACATCTGGAAACACATCCTTATTAGGTACACTCTCCATACTACCAGCAGAGTCATCAAATATTTTATCATCTATTGAAGAATTGACACCACAAATTGAAGATCATGATTACATTAACACCATGATCAATTTAACACCATTTATTGAAAACATTGTTGTATACATTGGTGGATTTATATGCAAAAAAATTATACCATGAATCAATTGCTTACAGTGCAAAGAAATATTATTATCTAGAGATAATTCTCTTAAGTGTTATGACCTAATAAATATAAAGAATATGGGAGGATTACTAAGGCCATCAAAAGACATTAATTAAAATATGTCAGACATGTGAGAAAGTCATACGAGAAAATGAAAACAAGATTTTTTCTAAAAATATATTTAAATGTTCGTTTAAACTATATTGCTAGAAAAAAACAATGAATGCTTTATCAAAAATCAATAAAGATATACATATATACAAAAAATATTGTTTCATTTCTAAAATAAAATAACTTTTGCTTTGCAATATACATATGCTATTTCTAAATGAAGAGTGTATTTTCAAAATGAAACAAATTCATTTTTCAAAACACAAAATAACTAAATTCATGTATGCTATGACTATATTATACACCATAATCATTTATATAGCTTTATTATAAATTATTGGCAATATATTTTATTAGAGTAGGCAATATTAAAATGAATTTGTTTCACTAAAAAGAACACAATAAGACAATATAGCTTTCATGTGTTCAGCCATTATTTTTCTCGAACAGTCTAAGTTTATTTGACATTTTTTGAAGGCTGAAATATTTATTACACCAACAGTTTGTTCTCTGTAGAATTCTTTAGAAATTTAAATAACTGTAGTTATTATGTAATATTTATTCATCTCTAATGTGCATCAATACTTATACCCAGGTAACATTTTTCGAAATTCACGTGTTTTAAATTTGCATTGGATGCAATAGAAAACATATAGAGGTATACTCGCTGATATTTCACTGCAAAATGAGTGAATAGAAATGTAATTTTATCAATAGATGTTTCTACATCTATTTTTGGACCAATCTTCTGCTTGTGTGTATGTTTTTTCTAGTAATTTCACAATAAAATGTAAACTAGCCTTCCTGTATTCTATTTAAACACTGGCAAAATTCGAAAAATATTACATGGGTAATAATTCTATCATTCTAGTGAAAAAATGAGGTCCGCTACACTTATAACACTGAAACTGTTTTATTCTTGCTCTTGGTGCACACATCATTTACCGAAGTTACACTATTTAATTGTTGTGCATCTAATTCTTTTCTTAAGGGCTTTATCATAGTCTAGTTCGCTAATTTCTAATAAACTTGACTGTATCCTTTTGCTTGCTGATCTAAATACAAATTGATTCCTTACTGCTGGTATCAAATAATCTCCAAACATGCAATTAATCTTCAATTTTTGTAATGCAGTAAAGGATGCTCCGTCACCCTGTTTCAAATGATAAAAGCTTTTGGTAATTTACATATGTCGTGATATGTGAAATTGCTTTAGAGTATCTTTCAATATAACATGTTTCTTGATTTGGATCCATAGGATTTTTATCACATAGTATCTCAAAAGCTTTTGATGCAAAATATTATAGTAAATAAGGTATATAATGGTATTTCAAACTCTTTGATGGTTCTTTCTAAATGTTGAATTCTTCTTCTGAAATATGTATAAGATCGTTGTATTTTGAAATGTAATTGTAATTATTTATTAATTTCAAAACATTCATTGTCACCAATCTGTTGTGAATTTGTATAATATTTATTCATCTCTAAGGTAAATAAATACTTATAACAGTGTAAGATATTCTTTAAGCATTTTTTGACATAACACTTCTACACTCTCTCATTTATACAATTTATATTTCCAACAACCATGTTCAACAATGTAAGTAATAATGTCTACAACAATACTAAATTGGAAGGCCGTGCAACTTGCGTGTAAGTTTTGATATTTTTTCTAATGTTATTCTATAGTTTATCAATTTGCAGCAACAGTTCACATAATAATTTTTGCATGCTCTAGCGTGTTAATATCACTCTCTTTTACTATATTTTCTTTTTATTTTCTATCAGATTATCCTTCTGAGAAAAATTATATTCCCTAAAATTATATACGTATTTACTTCAAAATATATTCCACAATAACAATTATTTACCTCTCTAAAATTTTCTTGTCCTGTTCCTGATTACCAAAAATGCTTGGAATTGCATTTGTGCTTTAATTCTCTAGACCTGGAAGTCATTTTCTGAATGAATGATAAATGTCTTAGGTAGGTACATGCTCACAACTATTCTTCAGATAATGTTTTCTTTTTCGGCAAACTAAAACATTTATTTTTAAATTTACAGTTTATATATAAAAATAATATCATTTACAGGTTCTTTAAACATATTTATATATTTTCATAATCAAATATATGTGAATATCAAACTCAAACTGACAACTATTTGAATAAGGTTACTTATGTATACATATGACATATAAAAGTACATACATCTTCCGCACCCAATGTTACTATGGTTACAGACTGAGACTGCGCAGAAATGCGCTGCCCTGCTAAGAGATAGAGAATCTCAGGTTTGCATAAAGCCATCTCTCTTTCTCTTTTGATAACGCACTTTTCTTAATATGGTATATGAGCATGTCGTATCCTCTCCTATAACATCCTTGGATAACACTACATAAAACTTACAAAATGATCAAAAACAACAAAAACAAAATGGCGAGTGACAAACAAGCAAACTGTAAACACAGGAAAGATCAGATGACGAATGCCTCTGCAGTGCCTCAAAGTTACAGTTTATCATCAAATGGCTGTCAAGCCAAAATTTTTATCCGCGTTTTATATTGCCTCGGGTCAAATATAGATGACGCCGACATCAAAAAATTACAGTTTTCAATAACACTAAGCAAATAGCGGGAGATTCAAAATGTATTTGGTAGCGGGAAATTCAAAAGAAAGTTTATTACAAATTAGGGTTTAATACCGCGAGATCAAAAATTATATTGATAAAGGTTTGTCATGGAATGTAAAACGTCTGTCTTAAGTTATATCATTAAGTGTCATACTGTCATTAATATTTGTCATTATAAGAGAAAACTAGCTAATACGGCAGGCCTTGAAGGCCCGCTATCGCCTCTTATTCCGCTTACAGTTGAGGTACCGCTCCCCCTTATTCTTCTAAATTTATTGCGGATTTTGTCTTTATTGCGTTTCAGTTTTTGAAACACCATATAATTCCGATATATAGCGAATAACTAAATATAATTGTGTTTTAGATGTTCAATATTGCTTAGTTGTTTTTATACACCCCTGTATATAGTTTACAACTATGCAATATTTTATTCAGAATTCTTATCGGATGAAATGATTAATAATAGATTTAGTGATAATAGCAGTTTTTAAATTGAAAATGTTTAACGGCTGTCCATGAAATAAGATGTATTTTATCGTTTACAGTTATATTGACATTTTTCACATACTTTTCCTGTGCCTCACAGACGGTAGTTTTCACTCTATTTATAATTTTTCTACTATTATTGGTTTTGTGCCTTGACTTGCCGATGATTTATTTCACGTTTGCCTAATTTATCTGTAGTTTGAATTTTGTTTGTGGGTATAAAATTAGAATAATCTCGAAATCTGTTTTTTTTGCATCAGTTGGAAAATGTGGTTTGATAGTTTTTGTTAATAGTGTTTCAGTCTATATACATATGTCGATTCCACTGGTCTTTTTGGTTTAAATGAAAATTCATTAGAATTTTAAAAAAACATTTTATTTTATACAAACTTGTAGATAGCTTTATTAGAATTATGTTTTGTTGACGCGAATGTATACTTTTAAATAATTCATTTAATCATTGTTCTATAACAAATAATATTTACTTCATTGGCATTTTTTATACTGATTTCCATTCCTATACTCTTATAATTTGCAGTGTTTCTTTGTATTACAACTCTCAGTTATGTATGATGCTTAATAATGTTGGTAAAGCCTTGTTCACACTGTACATAATTATTTTCTTTTGCATTGTACACCTACAATTTCAGGAATATATAGATATAATATATGTATGTATTATGGTAATATTGATTACTTATTGTTATATTCGAAAATACTGTAAAACATCCTTTTAGAATTGCTATTTTGAATTATTCTAATTGACGATGTCGCGGGAAGTTCATTTTCATCAATGATAATTAAACAATCTTTTTTGAATACGTATGATATTACTTCTCAATTTGCCTGGCACAGTAACAACATGATTAAGTGCTTGTTTAATCTGGTAGGAATATATTTTAGTTTCTTTTTTCTATTAACAATATCTTATAATATTTTGAAGTATTTTTACAACTGAATTCATGGACGAAATGACTCCAGTCATGTAACGATAATTGCTAAAAATAAGTAGAAAGTATTTATAAACAAATAAGGAATCGAATTTATAAATTTCTTACCTATACACTATTATCATTGGGCCTATTATTATATATTGCAATATTTATTGTGTTGAATGTTTGTGAGCTATGGCTTCAATCTTTTCGAGCTTGAATTCGCCTTTTGCGCGTCCGCTTACAGCTTTTTACAGTTTCCTGTAAAACGCGATCACTCTCGTGGTGGTTTTTAGAATGTAAGATTTTATAGACTTGTGGCACACTCTGTATATACATATATTTTGTAAAGCCAATTGTATATTTCATTTAGAATTCTTCTAGAATTTTTTTTTACACAAACTGTTACACAATGAAGAGCGAGAAAGATAATTTAATGTTAAACATAAGAATGATGTTAAAGTATCCGAAGAACCAATATGCTCAATAAGTGCATCATTTTCATTGAAACAATCGGGATAATACGCTATTGAAATAACAGTGGAAAAATTTAGTATATTAACAAAAAGTATGTCAATTGCTCAGAAACAATTTAAGATAGGCATGCACAATATTAATAAAAAAGAACGTAATAAGCAGTCTGACACTGATATATTTTCACCCAAATTATTTGAAGTGGAACAGCGCTTTCATTATGAAATTTTGGTCAGCATAATTGAAATATTCGTCTGTCACATACTCAAAATTAGTTCGCACGTCATTTAAAAATGAAGGACTTGTATTGAAGAACATTTTAAAATTTCAATGAATTACATATATACTACTCGCCCGCTATCGCGGGCTCTTCATCTTAATTGACATGCTCAAATATACGTAGTATCTCCATAGTGTTTAACATGTTTACAACAAATTTTGTTTGGTAAATGGGCGTCGCTTTCAAACATTCTTATAGAATGCTAATGAATGCTGATGAACTTCAAATATATAGCTCGCAAACATATGTATGTGAATGGGTAAAGTAAATTTAATTTATAAAGTATATTACTTTCTTACTACCTTTTCGAAGTCCACTATCGTTAATAAAAGAGCAGAGTATATTTTATTTAAAATTATTCTCGATCTGTTTTTGACACAAATCGGTACACACTCAAGAGCGAGAAAGGTAATTTAAAGTTAATCATAAGCAATGTTAAAGTATCCAAAGACAGAATGAGCTCAAAAAGTGAGACCCTTTTGAAATCCACTATCATTAATAAAGGAGCACAAAATAATAATAAAAGTAAAAAACCCAAGTTATAAATTTAAGCCCTTTTCAAGCGCCTTTCCTGTAAACAGCGCTTTCTAGAATGTCCATTTTTATAAATATTTGAAGCACCCCTGTATATACATTTATTATGTTAAGCCAATAGTATATCTTATTTAAAATTCTTCTCGAACTGTTTTTAACACAAACCGGTACACACTCAAGAGCGAGAAAGGTAATTTAATGTTAAACATAAGTCGTGTTAAAGTATGCAAAGACACAATGAGATCAAAACGCACAACATTTTTATTAAGACAGTGTACAATACTATTTTGATGTAAAGTGTGACCTCTTTGAAATCCACTATCGTTAATAAAGGACCACAAAATTAAAATAAAAGTAAAAACCCCAAGTTTTAAATTGAAGTGCCTTTCATTTTATTTAAAAATTTTCTCGAATTGTTTCTTACACAAACCGGTACACACTCAAGAGCGAGAAAGGTAATTTAATGTTAAACATAAGTCATGTTAAAATATCCAAAGGAACAATGAGCTCTCAAAAAGCGTAACATTTTCATTAAGACAGTTTACAATACTATTTTGATGTGAACGTATAAGAGCCTGTCAATCTTTTCGAAGTCTACTCTCGTTAAGAAAAAAGCACAAAATAATAATAAAAGTAAAAAGCCCAAGTTTTAAATTTAAGCCCTATTAAAGCGCCTTTCCTGTAAAAAAACGCTTTTTAGAATGTCCAGTTTTATAAACTTTTAAAGCATCCCGGTATATACATATATTTTGTGAAGCCAATAGTTTATTGTATTTAAAATTTTTCTCGAATTGTTTTTTAAACAAACCGGTACACACTCAAGAGCGAGAAAGGTAATTTAATGTTAAACATAAGTCGTGTTAAAGTATGTAAAGGCACAATGAGATCAAGAAGCGCAACATTTTTATTAAGACAGTGTACAATACTATTTTGATGCGAAAGTGTGAAAGCCTGTCAACCTTTTCAAAATCTACTATCGTTAATAAAGGAGCACGAAATAATAATAAAAGTAAAAAGCCCAAGTTTTAAATTGAAGCCCCATTGAAGCGCCTTTCCTGTAAAAAGCGTTCACTGGCATGACGTTTTTAGAATGTCCACTTTTATAAACTTTTAAAGCACCCCTACATACATTTTGTTAAGCCGATAGTATATTTTATTTGAAATTCTACTCGAACTGTTTTTTTACACAAACCGGTTCACACTCAAGAGCGAGAAACGTAATTTAATGTTAAACAAAAGTCATGTTAAAGTATCGAAAGAAACAATGAGCTCAGTGAGCGCAACATTTTCATTGGGACAGTGTACAATACGATTCTGATGTTTTCGAATCTACTATTGATAAGAAAAAATTAAGTATTAAATTTAAACCCTGTTCAATCACGTTTCGAAGAATCACCGAATTGAAGATGTAATAAGCCGTATCTAAAATTTCACATTCATACGTCAATTTTCAAAGAACTCTTCCGCCAATTTGTTTTTTTTTGACATTTTGGCTTTGGAATCGTGATCGGCGACCTAAGACACCCCCGTATCTAAAATTTCGCATTCATACGTCAATTTTCAAAAACATCTTTCGCCATTTTGTTTTTTTTTGACATTTTGACTTTGGATTCGTGATCGGCGACCCCCAAAACCCCCGTATTTTTTACATTCATACGTCAATTTCCAAAAAAATCTTCCGCCATTTTGTTCTTTTTTGACATTTTGACTTTGGAATCGTGATCGGCGACCCTCAAAACCCCCGTATCTAAAATTTCACACTCATACGTCAATTTTCAAAAACATCTTCCGCCATTTTGTTTTTTTTGACATTTTGACTTTGGAATCGTGATCGGCGACCCCCAAAACCCCCGTATTTAAAATTTCATATTCATACGTCAACTTTCAAGAAAATCTCCCGCCATTTTGTTTTTTTTTGACATTTTGAGTTTGGAATCGTGATCGGCGACCCCCAAAATCCCGTATCTAAAATTTCACATTCATACGTCAACTTTCAAAAAAATCTTCCGCCGTTTTGTTTTTTTTGACATTTTGACTTTGGAATCGTGATCGGCAACCCCCAAAACCCCCGTATCTAAAATTTTACATTTATGACTCAATTTTCAAAAAATCTTCCGCCATTTTGTTTTTTTTGAAATTTTGAGTTTGGAATCGTGATCGGCGACCCCCAAAACCCCCCGTATCTAAAATTTCACACTCAAACGTCAATTTTCAAAAAAATCTTTCGCCATTTTGCTTTTTTTGACATTTTGACTTTGGGATTGTGATCGGCGACCCCCAAAACCCCCGTATCTGAAATTTCACATTCATACGTCAATTTTCAAAAAAATCTTCCGTCATTTTGTTTTTTTTGACATTTTGACTTTGGAATCCTGATCGGCGACCCCCAAAACCCCCGTATCTAAAATTTTACATTCATGACTCAATTTTCAAAAAATCTTCCGCCATTTTGTTTTTTTTTGACATTTTGGCTTTGGAATCGTGATCGGCGACCCCCAAAACCCCCGTATCTGAAATTTCACATTCATACGTCAATTTTCAAAAAAATCTTCCGTCATTTTGTTTTTTTTGACATTTCGACTTTGGAATCGTGATCGGCGACCCCCAAAACCCCCGTACCTAAAATTTTACATTCATACGTCAATTTTCAAAAAATCTTCCGCCATTTTGTTTTTTTTGACATTTTGACTTTGGAATCGTGATTGGCGTCCCCCAAAACCCCCTTATCTAAAATTTTACATTCATATGTCAATTTTCAAAAAATTCTTCCACGTTTTTGTTTTTTTATGACATTTTGATTTTGGATTAGTGATCGGCGACCTAACACACCTATGTATCTAAAATTTCACTCATACGTCAATTTCCAAAAAAATCTTTCGCCATTTTGTTTTTTTTTGACATTTTGACTTTGGAATCGTGATCGGCGACCCTCAAAACCCCCGTATCTAAAATTTCACACTCATACGTCAATTTTCAAAAACATCTTCCGCCATTTTGTTTTTTTTTGACATTTTGACTTTGGAATCGTGATCGGCGACCCCCAAAACCCCCGTATCTAAAAATTTACATTCATGACTCAATTTTCAAAAAATCTTCCGCCATTTTTTTTTTGACATTTTGGCTTTGGAATCGTGATCGGCGACCCCCAAAACCCCCGTATCTGAAATTTCATATTCATACGTCAATTTTCAAAAAAATCTTCCGTCATTTTGTTTTTTTGACATTTTGTCTTTGGAATCGTGATCGGCGACCCCGAAAACCCCCGTATCTAAAAATTTACATTCATGACTCAATTTTCAAAAAATCTTCCGCCATTTTTTTTTTGACATTTTGGCTTTGGAATCGTGATCGGCGACCCCCAAAACCCCCGTATCTGAAATTTCACATTCATACGTCAATTTTCAAAAAAATCTTCCGTCATTTTGTTTTTTTTGACATTTCGACTTTGGAATCGTGATCGGCGACCCCCAAAACCCCCTTATCTAAAATTTTACACTCATATGTCCATTTTCAAAAAATTCTTCCACGATTTTGATTTTTTATGACATTTTGATTTTGGATTTGTGATCGGCGACCTAACACACCCCTGTATCTAAAATTTCACACTCATACGTCAATTTCCAAAAAAATCTTTCGCCATTTTGTTTTTTTTGACATTTTGACTTTGGAATCGTGATCGGCGACCCCCAAAACCCCCGCATCTAAAATTTTACGTCAATTTTCAAAAAATCTTTCGCCATTTTGTTTTTTTTGACATTTTGCTTTGAAATCGTGATCGGCGACCCCCAAAACCCCCGTATCTAAAATTTTACATTCATACATCAATTTTCAAAAAAATCTTTCGCCGTTTTGCTTTTTCTGACATTTTGACTTTGGAATCATGATCGGCGACCCCCAAAACCCCCGTATCTAAAATTTTACATTAATACGTCAATTTTCTAAAAAAATCTTTCGCCATTTTGTTTTTTTTGACATTCTGACTTTGGAATCGTGATCGGCGACCCCCAAAACCCCCGTATCTGAAATTTCACATTCATACGTCAATTTTCAAAAAAATCTTCCGTCATTTTGTTTTTTTGACATTTTGACTTTGGAATCATAATCGGCGACCCCCAAAACCCCCGTATCTAAAATTTTACATTCATATGTCAATTTTCAAAAAATTCTTCCACGATTTTGTTTTTTTATGACATTTTGATTTTGGATTTGTGATCGGCGACCTAACACCCCTGTATCTAAAATTTCACACTCATACGTCAATTTTCAAAAAAATCTTTCGCCGTTTTGCTTATTTTGGCATTTTGACTTTGGAATCGTGATCGGCGACCCCCAAAACCCCCGTATCTAAAATTTTACATTCATACGTCAATTTTCAAAAAATCTTCCGTCATTTTGTTTTTTTTTGACATTTTGACTTTGGAATCGTGATCGGCGACCCCCAAAACCCCCGTATTTGAAATTTCACATTCATGACTCAATTTTCAAAAAAATCTTCCGCCCTTTTGTTTTTCAGTTTGGCTTTGGAATGATCGGCGACCCCCAAAACCCCCGTATCTAAAATTTCACATTCATACGTCAATTTTCAAAAAATCTTTCGCCGTTTTGCTTTTTTTGACATTTTGACTTTGGAATCGTGATCGGCGACCCCCAAAACCCCCGTATCTAAAATTTTACATTAATACGTCAATTTTCTAAAAAATCTTTCGCCATTTTGTTTTTTTTGACATTTTGACTTTGGAATCGTGATCGGCGACCCCCAAAACCCCTGTATCTAAAATTTTACATTCATATGTCAATTTTCAAAAAAATCTTCCACCATTTTGCTTTTTTTGAGATTTTGACTTTGGAATCGTGATCGGCGACCCCCAAAACCCCCGTATCTAAAATTTTACATTAATACGTCAATTTTCTAAAAAATCTTTCGCTATTTTGTTTTTTTTGACATTTTGACTATGGAATCGTGATCGGCAACCCCCCAAAACCCCCGTATCTAAAATTTTACATTCATACGTAAATATTCAAAAAAATCTTCCGCCATTTTGTTTTTTTGACATTTTGACTTTGGAATCGTGATCGGCGACCCCGAAAACCCCCGTATCTAAAAATTTACATTCATGACTCAATTTTCAAAAAATCTTCCGCCATTTTTTTTTTTGACATTTTGGCTTTGGAATCGTGATCGGCGACCCCCAAACCCCCGTATCTGAAATTTCAGATTCATACGTCAATTTTCAAAAAAATCTTCCATCATTTTGTTTTTTTTGACATTTCGACTTTGGAATCGTGATCGGCGACCCCCAAAACCCCCTTATCTAAAATTTTACACTCATATGTCAATTTTCAAAAAATTCTTCCACGATTTTGTTTTTTTATGACATTTTGATTTTGGATTTGTGATCGGCGACCTAACACACCCCTGTATCTAAAATTTCACACTCATACGTCAATTTCCAAAAAAATCTTTCGCCATTTTGTTTTTTTTGACATTTTGACTTTGGAATCGTGATCGGCGACCCTCAAAACCCCCGTATCTAAAATTTCACACTCATACGTCAATTTTCAAAAAAATCTTTCGCCGTTTTGCTTTTTTTGACATTTTGACTTTGGAATCGTGATCGGCGACCCCCAAAACCCCCGTATCTAAAATTTTACGTCAATTTTCAAAAAATCTTTCGCCATTTTGTTTTTTTTGACATTTTGCTTTGAAATCGTGATCGGCGACCCCCAAAACCCCCGTATCTAAAATTTTACATTCATACATCAATTTTCAAAAAAATCTTTCGCCGTTTTGCTTTTTCTGACATTTTGACTTTGGAATCGTGATCGGCGACCCCCAAAACCCCCGTATCTAAAATTTTACATTAATACGTCAATTTTCTAAAAAAATCTTTCGCCATTTTGTTTTTTTTGACATTCTGACTTTGGAATCGTGATCGGCGACCCCCAAAACCCCCGTATCTGAAATTTCACATTCATACGTCAATTTTCAAAAAAATCTTCCGTCATTTTGTTTTTTTTTGACATTTTGACTTTGGAATCGTAATCGGCGACCCCCAAAACCCCCGTATCTAAAATTTTACATTCATATGTCAATTTTCAAAAAATTCTTCCACGATTTTGTTTTTTTATGACATTTGGTTTTGGATTTGTGATCGGCGACCTAACACCCCTGTATCTAAAATTTCACACTCATACGTCAATCTTCAAAAAAATCTTTCGCCATTTTGCTTATTTTGACATTTTGACTTTGGAATCGTGATCGGCGACCCCCAAAACCCCCGTATCTAAAATTGTACATTCATACGTCAATTTCCAAAAAATCTTCCGTCATTTTGTTTTTTTTTGACATTTTGACTTTGGAATCGTGATCGGCGACCCCCAAAACCCCCGTATTTGAAATTTCACATTCATGACTCAATTTTCAAAAAAATCTTCCGCCCTTTTGTTTTTTTTTCAGTTTGGCTTTGGAATCGTGATCGGCGACCCCCAAAACCCCCGTATTTGAAATTTCACATTCATACGTCAATTTTCAAAAAAGTCTTTCGCCGTTTTGCTTTTTTTGACATTTTGACTTTGGAATAGTGATCGGCGACCCCCAAAACCCCCGTATCTAAAATGTTACATTAATACGTCAATTTTCTAAAAAATCTTTCGCCATTTTGTTTTTTTTGACATTTTGACTTTGGAATCGTGATCGGCGACCCCCAAAACCCCCGTATCTGAAATTTCACATTCATACGTCAATTTTCAAAAAAATCTTCCGTCATTTTGTTTTTTTTGACATTTTGACTTTGGAATCGTAATCGGCGACTCCCAAAACCCCCGTATCTAAAATTTTACATTCATATGTCAATTTTCAAAAAATTCTTCCACGATTATGTTTTTTTATGACATTTTGATTTTGGATTTGTGATCGGCGACCTAACACCCCTGTATCTAAAATTTCACACTCATACGTCAATTTTCAAAAAAATCTTTCGCCATTTTGCTTATTTTGACATTTTGACTTTGGAATCGTGATCGGCGACCCCCAAAACCCCCGTATCTAAAATTTTACATTCATACGTCAATTTCCAAAAAATCTTCCGTCATTTTGTTTTTTTTTGACATTTTGACTTTGGAATCGTGATCGGCGACCCCCAAAACCCCCGTATTTGAAATTTCACATACATGACTCAATTTTCAAAAAAATCTTCCGCCCTTTTGTTTTTTTTTCAGTTTGGCTTTGGAATCGTGATGGGCGACCCCCAAAACCCCCGTATCTAAAATTTCACATTCATACGTCAATTTTCAAAAAAATCTTTCGCCGTTTTGCTTTTTTTGACATTTTGACTTTGGAATAGTGATCGGCGACCCCCAAAACCCCCGTATCTAAAATTTTACATTAATACGTCAATTTTCTAAAAAATCTTTCGCCATTTTGTTTTTTTTGACATTTTGACTTTGGAATCGTGATCGGCGACCCCCAAAACCCCCGTATCTAAAATTTTACATTCATATGTCAATTTTCAAAAAAATCTTCCACCATTTTGCTTTTTTTGACATTTTGACTTTGGAATCGTGATCGGCGACCCCCAAAACCCCCGTATCTAAAATTTTACATTAATACGTCAATTTTCTAAAAAATCTTTCGCTATTTTGTTTTTTTTGACATTTTGACTATGGAATCGTGATCGGCAACCCCCCAAAACCCCCGTATCTAAAATTTTACATTCATACGTCAATTTTCAAAAAATTCTTCCATGATTTTGTTTTTTTATGACATTTTGATTTTGGATTTGTGATCGGCGACCTAACACACCCCCGTATCTTAAATTTCACTCATACGTCAATTTTCAAAAAAATCTTTCGCCATTTTGCTTTTTTTGACATTTTGACTTTGGAATCGTGATCGGCGACCCCCAAAACCCCCGTATCTAAAATTTTACATTAATACGTCAATTTTCTAAAAAATCTTTCGCCATTTTGACTTTGTAATCGCGATCGGCGACCCCCAAAACCCCCGTATCTAAAATTTTACATTCATACGTCAATTTTCAAAAAATATTCCGCCATTTTGTTTTTTTTGACATCCTGACTTTGGAATCGTGATCGGCGACCCCCAAAACCCCCGTATCTAAAATTTTACATTCATGACTCAATTTTCAAAAAATCTTCCGCCATTTTGTTTTTTTTTGACATTTTGGCTTTGGAATCGTGATCGGCGCCCCCAAAACCCCCGTATCTAAAATTTCACATTCATACGTGAATTTTCAAAAAAATCTTCCGCCATTTTGCTTTTTTTGACATTTTGACTTTGGAATCGTGATCGGCGACCCTCAAAACCCCCGTATCTAAAATTTCACACTCATACGTCAATTTTCAAAAAAATCTTCTGCCATTTTGTTTTTTTTTTGACATTTTGGCTTTGGAATCGTGATTGGCGACCCCCAAAACCTCCGTATCTAAAATCTCACATTCATACGTCAATTTTCAAAAAAAATCTTTCGCCATTTTGTTTTTTTTTGACATTTTGACTTTGGAATCGTGATCGGCGACCCCCAAAACCCCCGTATTTGAAATTTCACATTCATGACTCAATTTTCAAAAAAATCTTCCGCCCTTTTGTTTTTTTTTTCAGTTTGGCTTTGGAATCGTGATCGGCGACCCCCAAAACCCCCGTATCTAAAATTTTACATTCATACGTCAATTTTCATAAAAATCTTCTGCCCTTTTGTTTTTTTTTCAGTTTGGCTTTGGAATCGTGATCGGCGACCCCCAAAACCCCCGTATCTAAAATTTTACATTAATACGTCAATTTTCTAAAAAAATCTTTCGCCATTTTGTTTTTTTTCACATTTTGACTTTGGAATCGTGATCGGCGACCCCCAAAACCACCGTATCTAAAATTTTACATTCATATGTCAATTTTCAAAAAAATTTTCCACCATTTTGCTTTTTTTGACATTTTGACTTTGGAATCGTGATCGGCGACCCCCAAAACCCCCGTATCTAAAATTTTACATTAATACGTCAATTTTCTAAAAAATCTTTCGCCATTTTGTTTTTTTTGACATTTTGACTTTGGAATCGTGATCGGCGACCCCCAAAACCCCCGTACCTAAAATTTTACATTCATACGTCAATTTCCAAAAAATCTTCCGTCATTTTGTTTTTTTTTGACATTTTGACTTTGGAATCGTGATCGGCGACCCCCAAAACCCCCGTATCTAAAATTTTACATTAATAAGTCAATTTTCAAAAAAATCTTCCGCCATTTTCTTTTTTTTTGACATTTTGACTTTGGAATCGTGATCGGCGACCCCCAAAACCCCCGTATCTAAAATTTTACATTCATACGTCAATTTTCAAAAAATCTTCCGTCATTTTGTTTTTTTTGACATCTTGACGTTGGAATCGTGATCGGCGACCCCCAAAACCCCCGTATCTAAAAATTTACATTCATGACTCAATTTTCAAAGAATCTTCCGCCATTTTTTTTTTTTTGACATTTTGACTTTGGAATCGTGATCGGCGACCCCCAAAACCCCCGTATCTAAAATTTCACATTCATACGTGAATTTTCAAAAAAATCTTTCGCCATTTTGTTTTTTTTGACATTTTGACTTTGGAATCGTGATCGGCGACCCCCAAAACTCGCGTATATAAAATTTCACATTCATACGTCAATTTTCAAAAAAATCTTCCGCCCTTTTGTTTTTTTTTGACATTTTGACTTTGGAATCGTGATCGGCGACCCCCAAAACCCCCTTATCTAAAATTTTACATTCATATGTCAATTTTCAAAAAATTCTTCCACGATTTTGTTTTTTTATGACATTTTGATTTTGGATTTGTGATCGGCGACCTAACACACCCCTGTATCTAAAATTTCACTAACGTCAATTTTCAAAAAAATCTTTCGCCATTTTCTTTTTTTTGACATTTTGACTTTGGAATCGTGATCGGCGACCCCCAAAACCCCCGTATCTAAAATTTTACATTCATACGTCAATTTTCAAAAAATCTTCCGCCATTTTTTTTTTACATTTTGACTTTGGAATCGTTATCGGCGACCCCCAAAACCCCCGTATATAAAATTTTACATTCATACGTCAATTTTCAAAAAATTCTTCAGCCATTTTGTTTTTTTATGACATTTTGACTTTGGAATCGTGATCGGCGACCCCCAAAACCCCCGTATCTAAAATTTCACATTGACACGTTAATTTTCAAAAAAATCTTCCGCCTTTTTGTTTTTTTTTGACATTTTGACTTTGGAATTGTGATCGGCGCCCCCAAAACCCCCATATCTAAAATTTTACATTCATACGTCAATTTTCAAAAAATATTCCGCCATTTTGTTTTTTTTGACATTTTCACTTTGGAATCGTGATCGGCGACCCCCAAAACCCCCGTATCTAAAATTTTATATTCATACGTCAATTTTCAAAAAAATCATCCGCCATTTTGTTTTTTTATGACATTCTGATTTTGGATTTGTGATCGGCGACTTAAGACACCCTCGTATCTAAAATTTCACATTTATACGTCAATTTTCAAAAAATCCTTCGGCCATTTTTTTTTTTTTTTGACATTTCGACTTTGGATACGTGACCAATGATACCACAAAGACTCCCAAGTGCCGAATTTTACTTTAATCAGAAGAGAGAAATTAATTTCAGATAGCTCCGCCCACTCTGCATGTATGCCTAATCGTTGTCATAAGGGCACATAAATGTTAAAAGCTATCTTTTTCCCCATTAAGGCGTACGCGTTCTGGAATTAAAGTATTTTAATAATGCAAATATATAATCATTAAAAGAACAATAATCAACCTGTATATCTATAAAAATGTTAAGTCAAGCGGATGTATTATGTCGAGATTGAGATGCCGATAATTGATAATTTAGTTTTACATATATTTTGTTTAATTTGTGTACAACAACCTAATAATTTGTCAAATTTGTGTGCATTTTAGCTTCAAATAAATTGTTTGTCAAACATTTTGTACAATTGGTGTGCGCGCAGCCGAAATTATCATCCCGGTTCGTTTGAGTCGACGACGGCGCGCGGCGCCGAGTATTATATGTGTACTACACGTTCATGAACGGTATGCTGTTACGGATCCACACGGTTCAAATGAGCCGGTTCCGTGACCCAGCTCACAATGAGGAGCTGAACCGAGTCAAAGAAATGAGCCGTTTTGCCCACCTCTATGTCAGTTATCTTCATAACCTATAAAATAATTATATTTTGACGTTTGTTATAATTATCATCAATTTTATTCAATTAAAAAATTGTCAAAATTTAATAACATAAATCTAACGTACCGGAAATTACACTTTTTTAAAGCATTTATATAATAGAAAAACTTAGTACAATATTTAAAAATTGTGACTTTCGATGTCAGTTTGTATGTTGATAATTTTTTTCAAAATTCAAATTCTGTTATGATTTCTCGTCGCAAAGGAAGCAATTATAGAAAGGAATCATTATATTGAATTAAGTATGGGCAAGTATAGGTACGATGTATTTATACTACTCATTATTATTTTTGATGATGTTTTTATAGTCATTACGTTGAATATAGTTTGTAAATTTATGAATGTTTTTGTGTTAATTTTTATGATAAAGAACGTTTAAATTTCAATAAAGAGAAGTTAGAATTATGTGAACAATTTCGCAACTCTCGTGTTTGCAGAAAGCAACCATTGTTAGATATAGTGATGTATGGAGCTCTTCGAGGTTGATTCGCCTCTTCGCTTGTACTTATATCTTTTTAATATTATATCTAAGGCTGTAAGGGCATCTCATTGGTAATGCGATTAATGCTGGTCGCATGCTGTTTTAATGAATGTTAAATGTTAATAATCATTTCCCCTATAAAAATGTTAGTTAAAATTCATAAGGCAGATTTCATTAAAAAACAACTAAATACGGTATAACTATTTTCGGTACGCTATTTCTGAAAATAAGGGAGCTAATTAGAATTTAGATTCGTATAATATTTGTCCCTGTGAACAGTTGATTTCACTGCTACAGCTCACTGGTTTGACGTAATGTCAGATTATGTGTATGCGTTAAAAAATCGTATGGCATATCGGCAACAACTCTAACCATAATACATAAAATTGTCGGAGTACCTATATCATTCATAACGTTAATTTAATTTTTATGATACCGCATACGGTTCTTCTTTTTAGTTGGTTAGGTTGTACCTATTCACTATTACCGATACTATTTACGGTATTTTAATTTCTATATGAATGAATGACAGTGGAGGATAATTATGTAGTTAACTTTGCTATTGTAATGAATGAAGATTAAATTTAAAGAAATATCTCTAGAAATGGATTATACATTATGGTGGCAAATGAATTTATTTATTAAGACTTTGCCCACAAAGCGAACAATATTCCTATATAATTTAATGAACGCTGATATTTAAAATTTTTTTATTGACATTCAGGTTTTGTATCAGTTGTGTACATCTAGTCCATGGTGAACGTCGACAGATCAAAAAAAAAATTAATTGAATGTTGTTTCACGTTATTAGTTCTATAAAATTGGTACTACGCTTTGTGTCAAGTTTACGATTGAAATAGTGTATAATTCAAATTTTCTGACAGACTGTCATCGTAACGATATTTCGATGACACATACCTATGACAATGAAAAGTCAGACAGCTGACATGAAGATGTTTAACCAAAATTGTCGTTCCACCTGTCATCGTGACAATAGTTCGTTGAACTGTATTTGTTCACACATAAACTTGTGAGAACGAAATGTCAGGCTAACTTAATAAAACATGTTTTAAACTTACAGGTCATTGAGAGAATTAATTAATTTTCATATTACGCTTTAATAATATACTTTCTAAAACGCAATCGAAAATCTTGCTAGCTCCTATACGGTTGATGCTAGACACTGTCGTACCATTTAACCAAAAATGTACACTTTAAATACTTGCTTTTATAACTGAATTGGTAAACGAAATGACATACATGCTTATGGGAATCTTATTTGATGTATTTATTTTATTTCGAAGTGCTTCGGACACATCTGACAAATAAAGAAAAGTCGCCCTATTATTTGTATGTAGAGCGATCGATGAGAAATGTTATTTTAATGATCCCATTCGTAAAATGACTTAAATTTATATAATAATTATAACTTGAACACTGATACATTTCCAACATTCTGTTGACATTTAGATTTTGTATAATTCGTGTGCATCTAACGTAATTTGACAGGCCCAAATGGCAAAACTCAGATGGTTCTTCTTTATTTAAGCTTGCTTCAAGTTCTTCGTTGTATGAAATTTACATTTCGATGACATATATAATGAATAGAGTGTTATTGTATTTATTAATATATCTTAATAAAATATAGAAAAATCGTCATATTTGTTACTGTACTTACGTGCGATAATACACTTTAAGTTTATTTTATCATATCCGTCGGCATTTTGTTCATATATTCATATAGAAAAGAAATAGTAACGATTGATAATAATAACACTAATACGTATCTGAAAGGTACCACGTTTCAATTAAAAATGCACTTCTTCGTAATATCTTTATTTGTCGGCCTTCTGACATTTAAACTTGACAACCGATGGATGAACGTGAATATATATATAGTCATTAATGACACGCAAACTCGTCATCGCGAGATTTTTTTACCCTGCAGAAAAGTCTTAAATGAATCGCACCTTCCACAGCGACAGATTTGGCACGTGGACAGTGCACTCAATCGTCGCGGAAAAGTCCACTATTTTCGTTTCCAACCCTCTTTCCGCACTCTAAACCTCGACGGCCTGAAATTTCTTCGTCAATGTGAAACTTTTACAATTCTTTCGCGCGTGCCTGTCATACCTGACATTTTTACGATTTTGATCGGTTGTCACGTGAATCGTCATGACGTAAGCAATTTTTCTGTTAAAACACCGTATGCACGCTCCTCTTTAAAAGCCCATATCTCTGCACACGCTCCACTTAGAAGGAAAAACTCTCCGTCGAGGAACAATTCAAGGTCGTCGGTAACTTCACGCCAAAGGGCAGCTTTCAATGTCGCGTATCCAGAGACGAGTTCTGCGCCCCGCGTACCCAATTTTCGTCGATTTTGACCGGGTTTGGTTGCCCTTGACTACTCGGCTTTTATTATATATAATATAATGACAAATATGGACAATATGACAATGATACAACTTAAGACAGACGTTTTACATTACATGACAAACCTTAATCAATATAATTTTTGATCTCGCGATACATGATTATAACACTGTAATTAAATTGCATACTATTTACTAGTTCTCGTAGTAATGAGGAATCATTTCTAAGGAAAACAGTATACAGTACGATATTCAATGACAATGCTGTAACCACACAATAACGTTTTAAAGAAAAGAATTACCTAAATAATTACATTTTAATATTGTTACGTAGAAAAGGTACAAAGTACATTTATGATTATTAATAAGTAACATCTAACACGTATGTTTTAGTTAAATTACCAGTACAAAAATAAATTAACGAACAATAGCATAGTCTACCAAAAGTAGAATTTTCGACTAACAAACATATTTTTAACAATAAGATAGAATTTCTGTCGAAAAAGCACAAGTACTTACTCGAAATACTACAAAGTAGAAAAGCTATAAAGTACATTTATGATTACTATTGAAAAATTATAACTAACATCCAACACTTATGTTTTAGTTAAATTACCAGTACAAAAATAAATTAACGAACAATAGCATAGTCTACCAAAAGTAGAATTTTCGACTAACAAACATATTTTTAACAAGAAGATAGAATTTCTGTCGAAAAAGCACAAGTACTTACTCAAAATACTACAAAGTAGAAAAGGTATAAAGTACATTTATGATTACTATTGAAAAATTATAACTAACATCCAACACTTATGTTTTAGTTAAATTACCAGTACAAAAATAAATTAACGAACAATAGCATAATCTACCAAAAGTAGAATATTCGGCTAACAAACATATTTTTAACAATAAGATAGAATTTCTGTCGAAAAAGCACAAGCTCAAAATACTACAAAGTATGTAATTAAACCCGATAAACACACAATGACTTAAGCCCGCCCATGTTTACTAGCACCATTTACAAAATCTTGTATTACATAAATGATGAACATAAAATAAGGTGACATAAATAGAAATATGGATACATAAGATATCTAACAAATTTAGTAGATGTCTTTTCATCAATATATAATTAAAAGAGTGACAATTAGGGCTTAAAAATTAAATAATGTTAATTACATGGCTATAGAAGAAAACAAAAAAATTAAACCTGCAATAACTAAGACCAAATTGATTAATTTATTGTTGTCGTAAAACAAATGAGACTTCCAATGATATGGCTGCCTTAGCCTCCGTGGTGGCCTCATGGGATGGAGTGTCGGCATTGCATCTCTGTTTAAGCGTACTGAATGAGGGTGTGCATAGCAGTTTGTGTCAAAATGTAGGCTGCAGAGTTTCTTATTACATGTTGTACTGGCATCTAGCACAGGTTTCATGCCCATTTGCTGTTGTTTCACTCCTGAATAATAAAATATAATAATTACAACTGTATACTAACAAATATCAACGATAGTATAAAGGCACTTTTCATTAAAGGAAACTGCCTAGGAAAATCATTAGGAAAAACCATAAATGCTTCTGTACCAAGAAACCTGAAGTTTCTATTAACACTGCTAAACATCGATTGTTTGCTTGGGAAAAAACATAATATAGAAACTTAAAAACAAGTAGTAAGTTTTTCGTGTACCCTAAAGGCTTTCTTATACACCTACAGGGTTAAACTGCAGTTGAGGTGTCGGGCGACTAGTGTACCTTATAGAGCACCTCTAATTGAACAACTTTTTCTTATAAAATTATCAATGCAAACATAGAGAAATGGAGATAAAAAATAAATTAGGTACTGACCGAGTCAGTCAATTTTGCAGTTTACATTTAATGAAAGGTATCCCATATAGATCATTGAAATGATGAAAATCACGATAATTGATGTTTATTTCACATAATCACACACA
The DNA here is from genome assembly GCA_963170755.1 of Amphimallon solstitiale. Taxonomy (NCBI): domain Eukaryota; kingdom Metazoa; phylum Arthropoda; class Insecta; order Coleoptera; family Scarabaeidae; genus Amphimallon; species Amphimallon solstitiale. The sequence goes on along the minus strand of OY720675.1, from coordinate 128,063,452 downwards.
ATTTAGGTCAATTTGTATGTTTTCTTATGACTTTTCTGCGATTTTAAAAGCACCATCGAATGTCAACAAAAACAGTTGATATCATGTGATCTCATATTTACAATTTTGCTAAAATTCAATCAAAAAAACCTACAAATCAAAGGTAATTGTTGTGTTGTGAGCTTAAATAAACATCATTTATTGTGATTTTCATTATTTCAATGCTCTATATGGGACATCTCACATGAGATGTAACCTGCAAGATATTGACTCGGCGAGTACCTAATTTATTTTTTATCTCCATTTCCCTGCGTTTACATTGATAATTTTATATGAAAATGGTGTTCAATTAGAGGTCCTTTATAACATACACTAATCATTTTGTCAAAAATCGCCTGACACCTCAACTTCAATTATTCCCACTTATATTATACTCCTAATAATTGCCAATTACTTACTTAACTGTCATTTAAACTTTAATTGGTGTAATCGGGGAACCAACAAAATCTTTGCTACAACCAGGTGGTCCTTATTGCTCTTGGAATCAGAACTACAAACAAAAAATCTCCAGCTCACCTTCGGGTTATATATCAACTATTAGTGTCGTTAGTTACTTGTTCGCATTCTAGGAAAATATGCATCGCTCTTGCTTCCTGCTTGTACGCCCCACACACGATCCACCAGGTTCTATTCATCCTTCAATTCTAAAAATGCCTTATGTTAACTTAATAAAATTATCATATTACTCTTTACAGAACTTACGGTACGATTATAACACCATTAACTAGTAGCAATAAGAAAAATAATGTTTAGCAACACACACAAAATTTAATGGCTGACGCTTCCACGGGTTGTTATCGCTTACGGCCGGGTTGCCGGGTTCAGGTTCAGACAGTTTATTAATTCTTAACTAAGCCCGCGAGATGTCTCTTCGTTGGATATGTACGGTCGATCGGTAAAACAATTCGCGTGTATACTTAGTCAAGTTTTGCTTTTTCGCCATTTGCATTTGCCTTATGCTATATGCACATAATGCGCTAGATAAATTCCGTCCATGTAGTTCGTAGTCACACCACCCGTGGCGTGCTAGTCGCCGTAGATATCCGAAAATCTCCGAGAATAGACTCGACAATGCCACGTGATTCTGCAGTGAATTAACCTCATTTCTATTTTGTGTTTCCGTGTTTATATTGTGTCGATTTACTTGTTGTTACTAGTGATTTCTAAAACAATTATTGCAGTCAAGTTATTAAAAGTACGTACTATACACAATGGTGAAGTGCTGCGTACCTGGATGCAATGCATCAAAAGACGTAAAATTGCATATAATACCAAAAGATCAAGAGGTAAAATTGCAATATTAAGCGCAAACGAAAACAATTCATTACTCTTTATCTATTTGTAGTTGCTTTCTAAGTGGTCTTCGGCCATCCAACGGGAGGATATATTAAAAGTTCCAAATGAGGTGCGTCGTAGGTACAGAGTTTGTGAATCACACTTTACTGAAAATGATAAGTTTGTGGCATATCACAACAAAACAAATTTAAAAGCGAATGCTATTCCATCTGTTAGACTACCAGGTATATTTTGTGTATAGTAAATATCCATTTATTTATAATATGAACTTTTGCAGCTAAAAATATTACCCGTAAGGTAGCAGATGCGGATAATCAATTATTGTCTAAGCAAGTTGAAGTTCCACTGCCATCACAGGATATTGTTGAAGATATTAGTGAAAGCACTTTGAAAAGATCAGGTATTAACATATCAATCATATATAAGCCACTAGAATGATTGTAAAATTTTTGTCACCAGGTACACCGATTGATCCTCCATCAAAACGAATTAAGATATCTTCACCACCAAAAGTTCCAAAAAAAACATTTAAAGGTAAGCACTTGTGATAAATGTATATTAGAGCAGGACCTTGAAACTTTTACTCAAAATGAAAAATCATTGGCAGGTGCAAGAAACCACAAAGATTGCAGTTGTTAGTATGCTATATTAAGAGGAAAGTAAAGGTACTGCAACTTTAATAATCAAAAAATTAAAATATTTGTATATATAATTAATATAGATTAACAAATAGGTGAATGGTAAAAGTAATAAACTTTGCACGATAAAACAATATAATAAGTAGCAAGAAAGTCATAACCGCACAATATCTTTCGAATAATACTGGCATACCTAACATTAATAAATATCTGTACAGAATTCTAATGAACAATTTTTTTTAATAATTCAACATTTTCTTTTTTTCCCAGACTTAAAAAGAAAATTAAATTTTTTGCATATGGTTGGAGTCAAGAAGGCCAATCAATTGACACCAAAGGCACTGAAGATGTACCAGACGGCCACAAATTTGAAAAAAATTTCACGGCGTCTATTTGACGAAAAAGTTAAAGGGAGACAAAGAGTAAAAGAAGCTATCGAGTATTCGTGCTCTGAGGAGTTTTTAAGAACAAAAATGAACAAGACAGCAGTTAATTTTTTGCTCTCGCAACTTAACATGCAACAGAAGAAGCCACGAGGGAGACGATTCTCTGTGGATGATAAAATTTTTTCATTGGCCCTCCTGAAACGAAGTCCTAGAGGGTACAAGCTCTTACAATCTGTATTTGCTTTGCCTTCTAGAAAGACTTTGACAAATTTATTGAATAAAATTCCCTTTTATTGTGGTGTGAACAAACACATTTTAAAAACATTGGAGAGTACGGTAGAAAAAATGGACCCCAAAAACAGGAACTGCATCCTAACCTTTGACGAGATGAGCTTGGAGGTGGGGCTAAGCTACTCCAAAAAGGAAGATAGAGTAGAAGGTTTTGTGGATTGTGGGGATGGAAAGCAGCTAAAATTTGCTGATCATGCAATGGTATTCATGATCAGGGGAATAGCCAATAAATGGAAACAGCCCATCGGCTATTTTTTCACAAATGGTGGAATGTCTGCAGCACACATAGTGCGCAATTTAAAAGAGATTATTGTGGAAATGCATAAAATTGGGTTAAGGGTTGTGGCAACAGTGTGCGACCAGATGTCGTCAAATATGTCTGCCATCAACAGTCTCTTACAAGAGACAAACGCAAAGTACTCTCGGCAAGGGTTGGAGAGGAAAAGCTTCGGCTTTGAAATCGATGGTGTAGAGGTTGTACCATTGTACGATCCACCCCATCTTTTAAAACAAATTAGAAATCACTTGCTAGTGTCGAATGCAGAGTTTATGTCCAAGGAGGGTGCTGTTAAAACTGCTCGCTGGGAAGACATAATTAAACTATACGAACTAGATGTCGGAGAGGACATAACACGAATGTGTTACAAGCTGACAAACCAGCATATATACCCAGAACAAATAAAAAAAATGAAAGTTAAGAACGCAGCACAGGTTTTTTCTCATCGCGTTTCTTCAACAATGAAATGGACTGTAAAGCATGGTTAGTTCATGACATAATTTTATATATAAATAAATTCATACCTTTATTTTTCAGGACGTGCAAATATTTTACCTGCCACAGCAGCTGATACAGCTGATTTTCTGTCGTTTTTCGACCAGCTGTTTGACAGTGTCAACAGCTACAAATTACAGCCTGATGACGGGAAGAAGCTAGGAGGGGCCATCACCAAAGACTCGGACCACGTAGGGTTTTGGAAACATGCGCTCAACATTCTTCAAAGTATAAAATTTATTAAGAAGAATGGCGAACGCAAGGTGGTGCCAAGTCTCCACAATTGGATCTGGACCATTAAAGGGTTTTTGTATTTATGGGGAATTTTACAAAAAGATTTTAAGTTTCTCTGCTTGCGGAATTTTAACCAGGACCCGTTGGAAAACTTTTTCGGATCCATTAGGAGTCATGGCGTCAGGAATGTGAATCCAACTCCTCAACAGTTTGTCCACACATATAAGAGTTTGATTGTTAATAATTTTGTAGCGCATCACTCAGCAGGAGCTAATTGCGAGGCTGACGACAGTCATATGTTGGACTCGTTGAGGAGTTTTTTAGACGGACCCGATATCTATAAAGAAGAAGTCTCGACCTCTGATTCAGATTTCGTAGAGTGTTCGACCTCCAATGCAGAATCTATTGGAGCATCTGAAGTTATTGCTCACAACAGTCAGTACAAGGTGAATCTTCATTCATATATTGCAGGAAGCCTTGTTAAATCAATTTTAAAAACAACAGCATCTTGTACTGACTGTAAACAACAGCTGATATCTTCAGGTTCCTCTCCCGAACAAACATTTATCAATGAACTAGAATATAAAAAAAATTGTTTAAAAAATCCAAACTGTTATTTTAGGGTTTTATTTTCCAAATCAATGAATGCGACTATGCAACAAGTGACAACACTTATTTTGAAAAACAATTTAAAAAATGTTTTGATTAATAACCTGAAACATGTTCTATTTACAAATAACATAAGTCTGTCACCTTTATGCAAGAAGCATGATACTCATCAAATATTTTTGGAAAAGTTTTTTTATTTCTTTATGTTTTCTTATATAAAACATGTGAATTTAGTTCTAAGAGGACAATTCTTTTTTAATGTAAACGATAAGTTAATTAAGCAAGCAAATGAAAAATATAAAAAAAATAAATTGAAAAATATGAGAATTGTAAAAATGAAACAACTCAATACATAAATTTTTAAACATCATTTGTTTTACTGTAATTTATTTCTGTTTTTCTGTATAAAGTGTACACTAATGCAATGTGATTGTGTTTTTTATTTTCAATTATAGTGCATTTGTATCACTTATTAATATCCGTTGCAGTAGGACCAAAATTAAATATTACTTAAGGTTTGAAATAACCGCTGTTTGGGTTTTATTATTGAGTCACGTCACCAGCGGCGCTAGCGTTCGTGTTCTTTTTATTGCAATACGAGTTGCCTATCTTCCTAATCTACCTAATCTATGATTTGCCTACTAAAGCTTGTGCAGGTTGTATGTTTGTGTTCATCGTTCATTGTTTTACTTTAATCAATACTTGTTGTATGCTGTTTTTCATTGCTTTTATCATAAAGTTATATTTCACTGTTTGGCAGCTTATAAGGTACCTAAGTAATAATGGTTTTTTATTATTTACCGTCATGTCAACAACAATAAAAGCATGAAAATGCGTATGTTTCCAAAGGATGCAAATGTAAGTTATTAAATTAATAGAATTGTAAAATAACTTTTTAACTTAAAATAGTATAATATATTTTAGTTATTCAATTTATGGATGCAGCAAGCTATAAAAAAATCCGAAACTAGAATTGCAAGCACCTACTGAAGTCTGATAGAACTGTAGAGTATGTGATATACATTTTGTTGAGCAAGATAGACGCCATGGTGCAAATTTGAAGAAACGTAGTGTTCCATCTCTACATTTGCCATATACAGAATTGCAAACACTTACTGAAGTCTGAAAGAACTATAGAGTTTGTGATATACGAGTATGTGATATACATTTTGCTGAGCAAGATAGACACAATAGTGCAAATTTGAAGAAGCATAGTGTTCCATCTCTATATTTGCCATATACCATTAAAGGTATGATTTTATTGTATTGTGTTGCTGTATGAAATAAAATCAAATGTTGATATATAGAAGAAACATGTTACATTCAATTGTACATCATACTAGATCCATGACGTTTCATCTTGTTTATGTTGCCGGATCTATTTTTATTTCTGTCAGTGATATTTGATATAACCAAAGAAAATATGTATTCATGATACAATAACTATAATGTAATATATTTTGTAATTGAAATGCTCTAAGACTTCAGCCTTTCTCAACTAATTTATTATATAGAGTTAGATTGTTGCAAAACCATAAATGTTTCATAACGTATCCATAATAAAATTTAAAATAACCAATACTTATGCTATTCTCATTAATCAAATGATTATAGAAAAGTTTGTAAAAAGCTTTGACTGTTTACAGAAACATTTTGGTATTATATTCAAAGGACGCAAATAGATAATAAACACAATGTACTTCTAAGAAGAACTGTTTTTATACAATTTATATCAAAGCAAAAATAAACATGCAAATTTGACAGGCAAAATATACACAAAGGCAAAAAATACACAACATACGCCTTTTTGACAGATATGATTTATCTGCCAACACCAAATTGAACTATTGTGCTATTAGTCTATTAAAAATATGTAAAGCAGAAATTTAATATTGAAACGAAAATTATGTGTTTATTTACCATGAATGCATATATTACAATCAATGTATACATTTTCTATCTAAACTAATGAAATGAAAGCTCTCAAATATAATTTAACAAAATAACTTTAAATTTCACTAATACAGTTATGAGAACATGTACATTGCATCAATGACGTGCAATTGAATATAACTTGTCTCCTCTATAAGTAATTACAAATGTGTGATGCATGATACCGGAAAGACTTTTATTAAATTACTTATTCAATTTTATTTATTTACCTACACAATTAACAAAATAGTGAAAGGTAAAACACTCACTGTGAATTCAACAGACTCCTTGAAATTACTTGTGCGAGAACAATATATTAAGCACAAGAAGTTCTTCATAAAAATTAAGAATACTTGATTATGTACATAATTTGTTATATATTATTATTAGTTATACACATCTATGTATTTGTATATCTATCATTTATTTGTAATAAAGTAACTTCATCATGTTTGAAATTGTTTTTCTATAAGATTTCCTTTTTTATTATGTTTTTATAGATCTATTTATCATTACAATTGTACAATATAATGAGAAATAATGTTTGAATTTGAATTTCTGTTTGATTAAAAATATATTGTACTATTGTGATGGGTGAAATAAATTAAAAAGAGAGTATTCTTGTCTTGCAAACAAATTGAATGTGTTAATTTTCATCCGACTTTAAGATGTGCATTAAAGCGAGGTGAAAATGAACACATTTAATTTGTTCGCATCCGAAAACAATAATTTACATGTTTGAAAATATGAAATATATGAAAGTAATACGTGACTAAGCCCGCAAGAGGGCAGTTCCGTAAGTACTCAATTTTTATACAGTGTGTCCCATGTTTAGTATTTCTTTATCTATGAACGCTTCTACGCGTTTTAATAAAATGACAGCGCTGTAGTAGCGACATCTCAAGATATTCGGTTAAACTCATGATTCAAATTTACTTATAGGTCTCTTGTTTCTCAACCGTGGCGTCATCTAATAATGACCCAGTTAGGTAGATTAGGCAGAGAAATAGAGTAGGGGAGAACGCGCTTAAAGATGCGCCAACTAAGTTAAATTGAATTCCGCCATTTTGAAGGTTGCTCACAAGCCTTACAAAAATGTTTGGAACAAATAACTTTATTTTTGGACCAGGTCCACGTTTCAACATTTTTTCCTAGCACATCTAACCACATTTTCAATGAATCACCCCGTGGAAATCTACAAATAGTGCAGAATTAATCGCGCTCTTAAAGATGCAATTCTTTCATTCTATTACGGTAATATTTATACCTAGCTCAACAATTCGCATGTAAAGTTCATTGACTTAGAAAAATGTAAACAAACTTACGTGTGAAAAGAAATGCCTTCCGGCTTAAATCTTCGACTGTTACTGCAGCCCAACACAGAGCACGACATGTTAATAACACACACAAGTCCTTTTTAATACAATTAATTAAAAATAACCTCCAAGCTTGACAATTACAACAACACAAGTGCCAATTACCCTGCAATAGAGGCGGGTTGTGAAATCGCAGTCTGCTACTTTGTCACTGCTACTGGTCAGTCACCGTTAGTAACAGTGACAGCAGCTTTAAAGTAGCAGTTCTCTCAGTAGTGTTTTATAAACCCGCCCTTTCACGTGAACGCCAAGTCTGTTACCATAGGAAGGGCGCAGTTATATGCAATACGTTTTTCCTCGACTTGCGACTTGCGACTAGCGAAAATAACCGCTTTCAGTAGTATCAGTGAATATAAACAGTGACAAAAATAGCTGCTTCTTTTCACTGTGACTACCGTGTCACAGTAACAGTTTGTCACTGCTACCGAAAAATAGCAGTTTTTCCCGACACTACCCTGCAAAATGGCGACCACAATAGCGTTTGCTTAAAACTGGATGCGCACTCGTCGAAGCGCGTTCTCCCCTACTCTATTTCTCTGAGATTAGGCGGCAAAACCCCGTATTTAAGTGAACCATTTGATCTAATTTGTGCTCAAAGTCAAGAGGGAGAAATTTGAATCTAAACGCTCTACAGCGCTTCAGGCGACATTAAGGCCTAACTAATGTAAAAGTACGAGACATTCCTAATAAGTCCGCCCCCCTTGGTTTATACATGGTTTATAAACGCCTTATTTAATGTAAGTCCTAAGTCCATAGTTTATCATTCTAAACATAGATAAATCCATAATCTGTACATATAATTTCTTGATACGTTTATAGTTTTGTTATTATTGTGTTATTGTGTAAAACTACCTTTAGATTAGTATGAGCAATTTAAATATAGCTGTTTTAGGAGCTGGTGTTGTTGGATTAACAACTGGTCTAGAGTTACAAAAGAATTTAAATGGCACCAATATAACGATAATTGCTGATAAGTTCTCCAAAGAGACAACTAGCTTTGTTGCAGCTGGTGTTTTTCGACCAGGCACAAGTTTCTCTGGACCAGATTATGAAATAACACGGTGAACATACTATTCCTAACCTATTACTTAATAACCTTGTTTCATTATTTTTGTTTTTAAGGAAGTGGATTAATGATTCTTATTATTATTGGGAAGATATTAGATTAACACCAGACTCGTGGAAAGCTGGAATAACTCAAGTATCAGGTTATATATTTTCTAGCAGCTCCCCACATATAACTAGAGTAAGCACTAGATTTATTTAATAAAGTTGTTTATAGTCAAATGAGATTACTTTCTGGCAAAAGTGTTTAACAGCAATTCATTGTTTAGGCCTTATATAAATTTAGATAAACTTTAAGATTGTTCAATATACTGAACTTAAATTTAACTTGGCGTCAATGTTGACCACGTTTTAGAAATTAAAATTAAAATTTATAGATTTAAAGCAAGCTTTATATAGACCTCCTAAATTAAGAGAACAAATGACATGACCACAGACACAATAAATAATAACAAAGTCTTATTGCTAAGAAATTTGTATCATAATTAATAGCCTTCAAATTCAAAATGGCATTTCTCTGATGATGCCAGTTATAGCAGAACACATGGTAGGTACATGTGCAACTTATTGTTGTGCTGTATGTAAATTTTGCCACCATTAACCATTTTGAGTATTCAAAAACAAGATCTGGCTAAGAAGGCTATCTGTTAAGTCAACCACAATTTTTTTAAGGGATGAATTTAACCAATACCACTTAAGGCTGTATTATACACATCAATTTCTTGACCAAGTTATTGATCAAGAAATTTTTGTCTTGGTCAAGTTATTGTGAACCACGATTGGCAGTATAAATTACTTTCATTACGTTTTATACAACAGTACAAGAAGAAACAATATGCAGTCTTCACCCATCTCATAAATATCAAGACATCTTTTTTGTACATTATTCCAAAAACGTGTCATATCTAAAATCTCTCATATATTGACAAGACCAGGATAGACAATCTTGTTGAATCTCTCATTAGTAATGATTAATATTTTTAAATACCTATATTTTTTGATTTAAGCATTATTAAAAATTATGTAAACTATGTTATATAATGGAAATAAACGTCAGATAAGTTTCAGTACAAGTACTTATGTTAATAGAAGTGCAAACGTCATTTTGACATTTTCTTTTTAGTTTACTTTGGTAACGAGAAAAGTGTTTTTGATTGGTTAGGGAAGTGTTGAATAATATTATTCAACACTTCCAGTGACCATTGAAAGTTAGCCGGACAAGTTTAACCAGTTGTATTCAAACAGGTACTGGAAAGAGAATGGATTTCATCTCTTGCGTTACATTGAACGACATCAAACGAGATTAAATGTTGACATTGTTAAGTAGCGTACTTATTATTATTATTTTAACCTTTTACCTAATATACTTCGTCAATATTTAATTGTAATTACATTATATCTTGATTAATTGCATTTTTTTGAATAAATATTGTATTTCGACATTAGTAGATAAAGTATTATATTCAACTCATTGCGTCGATATTTTATTACACTTGGACGATTACAGCACGAGGAAGCGAGTGCTGAAAACTTCATTCTCGTGTAATAAAATTATCCACTCAAGTTCGGTAAATAATATACTATTACCTGCCGGTTTTCGATGCTTAACTTGTTACAGTCGAAAGCAAAAAAAAAGTAGAGAAGAGATCTCGTACTTTGTAAACCTGGCTTTATTTACTTGTGATTAGTGTCAAGCATTGAGAAAGAATAGGCAGGGAGACGACGTCACGTAATCAAACCGGGTACAGGTCCGCCATATTGATACTACACTTAAGTCAAACAGGTAGTGTTGGTAAAAAGTGGAGTGTTTGTTAAGTGCATCGTGTATTAGAATTATATGATAAGTTAAATATTAAAAGACATTATGGTTTCTTGTGCTCTACGTAGCTGCAACAGCAGAGACGGCGTTGATAAGAAGAATTCGTCTGGAAAACCATTTCATAGGTTAGTCTAGGCCTGACAGGTGTGGGATTGACAGATTATACATTTGAGTAGTCCGAACCAGGTGAGGCAGCCATATTGGTCCCACACTTAGCCCCCCCAATGACCCCGTTTTGAGCGTACAGCATAGATGCTTTACAGCGTCTTCATAGTATTTTTCCTCAATGGTGTCAAATCATTATTCTATGGAATATCAAATAATTATCAAAACATCTATCTGAATAATACGAATCAAAATACTAATTAAAAAATATCCTGAAGAAATATATGCATTAATATCTGGTTATAGAGCCGTTTTTGTTTATAACTTCCTGCAATCTATTTGGAATAGAGTTATAAAGGTTGGTACAAATATTTTGATTTACATTCTCCCATGCTGTGTGAACTATTTCTACCAGTTCTTGTCTATTTTGAGGTCTTCGATTCAATTTCTTTATTTCTTTGAGCATCAACCCCCACACATTTTCGATAATATTTAAATCAGGACTTCATAGCGGAAAATCAAACACATTTATGTTATTTTCTCTGAACCATGTTTTCACTCTGTCCGATGTATGGATGGTGCAGTTATCCTGTTGAATTATAAAATTGCGATTTGGAAAAAATAGCTCCACTGAAATCAACATCCATCACATTACTTAGAATGTTGATATAAATCTCGGAATTTAAGTTTCCTTCTATTTCCCATAACATACCAGTCCCATGAAAATTTCAAAGTAATCTTTTGAGGTTTTATTTCAACCCCAAAAGTTTACTTTGAAATTTTCTGGATACACATTATTCATAAACTTTTCCTCAAATCCGGTACCTCTTGGTCGGTATACATGAATCGGTCTAATTTTCTTGCTTTGAAATAGTTTTTCATCTGTAAAAATTACAATTTCCCAAAAGTGTCTGTTATTTACTAGAGGTTCAAGTGCATATCCTACACGAGTTTATTTGTAGATCGCATTCAAATTAAGGTTTTCGGCAACCGCAAATTAGCTCCTCTAACTCTTCGTCGGGCAATAAAAACAGAACCCGGAAAGTTACTTACATCAGCTGCTATCACTACTGAAGAAAATGGATTTTCAATAAGCACATTTGTGAGATGGCGGTCTTGCTCAGCTGTAGATATTCTTTTGCTGACAGAACCAGAAATTCTACAAATTCTATGGTGAACATTTTTTTAATGATTTTAAAGGCTGTTCTTTTATTTATATTATTTCTTTCCGCAATTTCACGTATTTTGAAACCGTTACTCAAATCTGCAATAACATTGACTTTAATATCTTCATTTATGGAAGGCATTTTTGTAATAGTTTAATATCAAGTGTAAGGTTGTCAATTTTGATAGATAACCAAGTAACTTTGAAGCCACTATTACACTAATCATTTTGAGAAAGTCTATGACAGAAACCTGTGTTTTTTTTTGCTTTCGGCTGTATACTACGGTTATAGATATAATAAAATCGCCACGTACTTTTATAATTAGCCTCTAAGTAAGTTAATTTATGTCATAACACTCATAACATACCACAAAATATGTGTTTCAAATAGTGTTAATGAATAGCACCGTAACCGCTTATTTAGTAAATTATCCTCTTTAGGGAATTCAAAAATACATTCTTTTTTATTTATACTTTTATAATTATTGGCACAGACCAAGGAGGATAGAAAAGAAGGAGAGAGCATTTTCGACAAAAAGTGAAGCCGGGAGGGGTATGTTTACTTCCGCAATTGATGGGTCATTACTACTCATTACCTGCTTATTTGTCTAATATATATATTGTATTTTATTCTTTACTAGCCATCGCCGACGCGCGTTGCTAAGCCAAAAAAAGGTGTTGTCGGCACTAAACTTCACAGGAACATGCTCCGGACTATGCTAGAGTTTTTCTGAAAATTTCATCAAAAGCGGTTGAGCGGTTTCGGAGTCTATAGGGAACATACAAACACTGTCCGCCACATACATCCAATTTTATATATAAGAAGATTATTGTGAATTACAAACTTCTTATTTTCAACTAGAAATTATTTTTTTATTTATACCGTCAATATTATTATTTGTTGTTAATTAGTTTAAGGTTAAGTCTTGAAGAATTATTTTCCGTTTCATTTTTTACTAAGGATTGAGCTTATCATTTTATTATCCAATAGCGAAGACCATTAACAGGACATTATAACAATAATAACAAACAAACAAAAAAAAGTACACGTGAGCCAATAGTAAGTAATAAGATAAAACCGAGAAATACATATACACATATCTATATCTACATGAGCAAAAAAAAAAAGAAAAAAATTAAAAAGTGAAATATCCAGTATTCATAAATTAACAAAAATGGATCCGAATAATGCCCATTGAAGTTGTGAGATATCTGTGTTAGAGGGGCTTTTAATAAAATATTGGTGTTGCATCTAGCCACACAAACAGTTTCAATCGAGCGCGCATTGTAGATAGGTATAGAGAAATGTGTATGTCAAAGAAAAGAAGAAGGCTTTATGCTGTTTCTTAAAACATTAAAAAGAAAACGAGAGCTGTAGCAGTTCTCTCCTTAGTGCTAAGGAAACCATACCATGTCGTTCCAGTAGCTGGTTATAATCTGAACCTCTTTTTCTTTCATTTAGTACTTAGTATTTAATATGATTTAATGTGCCGCTTTTCGTTGCACAAATTGGAGTAGCAAGAAGAGTGCAAGGCTATTAGAGGCAGAGAGAAATTATAGAGTTATTAATTTCATCCATAATTTGGTCAATATAAATCTTTTATTGTAACATAGAAAATTGTTGATTATAGGATACCAAAAGAGCCCATTAGACGAAATCTGTGGATAAAGAAAATACATAGGCCAAATTGGGTTTCCAAACGAAAGTAGTATACTTTGGTCTAAGCATTTTGTGGAGGGAATTGCTATTATAAATATACTAATATTACTACCTATACACCTTAGTGAAGTGCTATACAAACATAAATTGTGAAGCAAGTCCATCATATTCTTTGGTTGCGGTGGAATTGTTTATTAAATATTTGTATCAACAAGTGAGAGTGAATCAAACCTTCTATCAAGAGATCCATAAGAACTTGACGAAAAGCTTCTAGATATTATTATATTGTAAATAAAATCAATAGAGAATTCTAAAATAAAACCTTGTATATGTAAATTCAAGCAACTAGTTAATAATAATAATGTTTATTTGCCTACATTTCCATTACAAATAAATAATAACAATGTGACACTAATATTTAGTTTAGTTTCCTAATATTATACATTAATATGATACTATTCACCAGCAAACCTCCCTCTAAAAACAGGGCAATGGGCTGGATATACTGTGATAAGGATAAGGATAATATAATAGGGCGCCTGAAGCAGCTAGCACTAAAACTCGAGGAAATAACGAAACCACAGGAACTTGACAAGAGGGTGAAAGAAATCTGCAGCACGACGATGAAAAGGAAATGTGGAGGTAGGATGCGGCGTGGCCCGGCATACTGGTGGTCGGAGGAGATACGCAGTATGAGAGATGCCTGCAATAGAACAAGGAGGGCTGCCACAAGAATGGCAAGAGATACCAGGGTTCAGACCGAGGTGAAGGAAGCAATAAAGAAGAAATACAAAGAGCAGAAGAACGAGCTCAAAAAAGGCATCATAGCAGGCTATGCGAGGAGGTAGAGACGGATGTTTGGGGAAGCAGCTACCGAATCGTGACTGGCAGGTCCGGAGTCCGATGGAACTAGAAGATGCAGACCAGATGAAGGTGGCGGAGGAGCTGTTTCCAAGACGCCGGCCAAACCCGAGAACATGGATAGAAGTGGGAGAACGGGACATACCAACAGTCACGGAGGAAGAAATTAGAAGCGCAGGAAACAGAATAAAGTCGGGCAAGGCGACCGGACCATATGGAGTGCCTCCCGAGATGGTTAAACTGGCGGTGGAACATGTAACGGGCGCGATTCGGGGGGTCTTCCATCGACTACTCGCTGCCGGACACTTTCCTATGGAGTGGAAGGAATGCAGACTGGTTCTGATAGAGAAGCCGAGGAAAGGTGGGGGTGACAGGAAGTACGGACCGCTGTGCCTGATAAGCGCGATGGCTAAACTGTTCGAAACCGTAATAAAAACCAGGATCCAAGTGGAAATGGAAAGAGGAAGCTGACTGAATGAAGAGCAATATGGTTTCAGGCAAAATCGCTCGACGGTAGATGCCATCGCAAGAGTACAGGGCATTGCGACTGAGGCGGGAAGACACCCCAACAACAGGCTCGTAGTGCTGGTGTTGCTCGATGTCAGAAACGCATTTAACAGTGCACCGTGGGACGAGATTATTGACGCAGTGGAGTACAAGGGCATGTCTCCGTACCTCCGCAGGATAGTGGCAAGCTATCTGGACCAAAGAAACATAATGGTGGGGAAAAATAGCCGGATAGAGATGGAATGCGGTGTACCGCAGGGATCCGTATTGGCACCAACGCTATGGAACATATTCTACGATGGGGTCTGGAAATGCCGGAAGGCGTCAGCTTGGTAGGGTATGCGGACGACTTGGCCCTGGTTGTGAGGGGCCGGGACGGAAACGAAATTAGACACAATGCGGAATGGGCGACGGAGAAGATAAGCCGCTGGATGTATAGGAGGGGGCTGCGCCTGACTATTGAAAAGACGGAAATGGTTGTACTCGTGGGCAGGAGGACACTGAAAACGCTAACGATAGATGTGGAGGAGACGAGGGTGACGAGCATGAAGAGCGTAAAGTATCTGGGCGTGACAAAACTCATTAAAATACAAATGTATTTAAATGTTGAAGTAAGTGGATATATTAGTAATAAATATATATGTATATAAATTTGCTGTTGTGTAAGTTGTTTATACTATGCCATCCAAAATAGTTATTTATTATACAAGGGAAAAAAGTATTAGATTTTAGCTCGAGGTTACAAATACCGAGAGCTAAAATATGTTTTTACCCGTGTATAATACACTATGTTTTTCTGTGATGGGAAAAACGACGATTTAATAATGAAAAAAAAAACATGTTATTACTGATTATTAAAGTCAGAAAATCAAGCGATGTGAAATTTGAAGTTTTAAATTGCGACATTAGTCCTGCGTTGCTAAGGACACCTGTAAAGTATTCAAATATCTGTCAATTTAATTTTGTGTTTGGTTTTAAAAATTTGGGAACTTAAGTTGATTATTAGTTATTTTGAATGGAAGTAGAAAAAGAAATCCAGTTCTTTCTCGGATACGGTGTTATTGGCTTACATAAATAAATGCAACTTTTTGTATAATAAAATATCTTAAAATTATATGCCCGTGTACATATCCGGGGAAAAAAGTTATGTCAAACTTTTTTCCGGTCACAGAAAAAAAAATCATTATTGAAGTAAAATGTGAAATTAAAATGTACTTTAGCAACTTCCACATAATTACGTTTATTTGATATTTTCATTGTCTACAAAGTTTATAGCATCGAAATATCGAAATGATACTGCAACAAAAAATTTAAAAAATATTTCCTTTTTTTCTCTGACGGGAAAAATGTTTGACATTTTATCTTTCTTAACATGTAACAAAAAGTCACTTTTCATGAAATTATTTTTTTTCCCGGGAAAAAAATGAGTACTTTTTTTCCCGGATATGTACACATAAGTAAGAACATGGACATTTAATTTTAATATATTTTATTATACAAAAAGTTGCTATTACTTATGTAAGCCAATAACACCGTCTTCGAGAAAGAACTGCATTTCTTTTTCACCTTCCATTCAAAATAACTAATAATCAATTTAAGTTCGCAAATTTTGAAAATCAAACACAAAATTAAATTGACAGATATTTGAATACTTTACAGGTTTCCTTAGTAATGCAGGTCTAATGTCGCTATAAGTACAACAGCCTACCAATTTAAAACTTCAAATTTCACATCGATTGATTTTTTGACTTTAATATATAGTAATAACTAGGAGGCGGACGTCCCAGGTTTAAACTACGACGGAGTTACAATGGAGCAAAGAAATAATGTAAACAACACACATTTACTGAATAGCATTATTCATATGGTGAACTGCAACATCTGTTGTTTACTTGAAAAGTTATTGAAAACGACAACAAAAAATGTCCATCAAAAAAGGAATTTATGAGAAAAATCCTTTCTTCATCAGCGTAGGTAGAAGCGCGAGGGGTTTATAACATTTATTATATTTACCTTATCTTTCCCAAGAGAAATAAAGTTACATATATGTACAGCTCACAAACTGGGACCTGGCCGATGAGATGCCCCTCCCACAAGGTGCGCAGTGGATCCTTATAATATTAGGATAAGCACGAGCAGTCTGGAAAAATTGTCAAGCGTTACACATATATGTATCTCTTTTCAGTATATTACAATTTCTTATCTGCATTTAGTCGTTCGTCCAGTATGCGATGATGAACAAATCATTTCTTTTTTCCGAATACTTTCTCTGTCACGCACTGACCTATAAATCTGCATACATATACGGAAATTGGACCCGTTGAAAGCTGACAATTTTAACGAAGAACTCTGTGAAGCTTTAATGGCGGCTAATATTCCATTAAAGAAACTTGACAATCCCACTTTCAAAACATTTCATCAAAAACATACTGGTCGAAATGTTCCTGATGAATCCACCTTACGCAAATATTATGCTTATGCTAGGACGCTGTGTGGTAAATGTTGTAGCTGATGTACTACATCCAACTATTCCATATAATGCATATGTAATAGCATCTAAAGTTATAAATACAGTTCATGGGGAAACAATTTTTAAAACCATTGACTAGAATTTGCACAAAATGCTTCATTCGGACGACAGGTACAGGGAAAAAATACTTTTGTTTGTTAGTGACAGTGCCGCATATATGTTAAAAACAGGCTATTAAAGGAAACATGCTGCATATTACTTGTGTAGCACATGCTCTCCACAGAATCTGTGAATATATCAAAGACAACTATCCGAAAGTTGATAGACTTGGATCCGCTTTTAAAAAAGTTTTCAGAAAAGCACCATCGAGAGTGACCCTTTACAGGGAAAACTTCCATCTTTGTCACAGCCACCCTCGCCAGTAATAACTAGATGGGAAACATGGCTGCAAGCTACTAGTTTTTATGCAGAGAATTTCGATAGTTTACAAAATTTCGTTACATGTTTAAATGATGATGATCGAAGTATTTCTGAGTGCAAGGAACTAACACAAATCCCAAATTTAAAAAATCAGTTGTTATTCCTTCAGGAATACTGGAAATTTGCCTAAACTAATCACATATTTTGAAAATTGAAATCTCAAATTAAAAGATGGATTAACCACATTAGATGTGGCTATTAATAATTTCAATAGTAATCCAAGTGACTTTGGATGTGGCCTTTGGAAAAAGTTAGACGCAGTTTTTAATAGAAATCCAGATTTAATAACATTGCGGCAATTGTGTATGGGGACAATGACACAAAATCTAACTGCTAAATACGCTGAAACAAAAGAATATTTCCAGTTGCGATGTAGAAAGGATGTGTTCTATCTACAAGGATGTACTTAATTCAAAGAGAACAAGTCTTACAGAAGAGAATCTTGAGAAAGTATTGCTAATAAATATTAATACTCCTTTACTGAACAAATAATAAAGTATTTTGTATTTTATAGATCACCACCCACTTGTTATCCAATTATAAAAATAAAATTAAAACCTCTTTAAAAATACAACATTTCAATAGTATAACTAGCGATGAGTCATCAACAGCTCGTGTCCGCCCCCTAGTAATAACATGTTTTTTTTCAATATTAAATCGTCGTTTTTCTCATCACAGAAAAAAATAGTGTATTATACACTGGTAAAAACATTAGATTTTAGCTCTTGGTATTTTGTCTCCCTCCGTTTCGCGTCGGGAGAGAAACATAACCTCGAGCTAAAATCTAATACTTTTTTCCCTTGTATATTAAATAACTATAATGTCGAAATCAATCAAAATTTACATAAAACTATACATGTAGAATGCGTTCAAAATGTCGTCCATTTATTCTAAACACAAACGTTCAACTTCACCATCAAATCATAAATGTCATGTTGAAGTGGCTAAAGTACATTTAAATTTCAGGGTCTATTTCAATTATAACTTTTTTCGATGGCATGATACTATTGCTAACCTAAGTATATAGGTATACACCTACGTGGAAAGAATAGAACAGGAGAGAGTCTCCTTAATAATAATATTTGTCCAAAGTGGTAACTCAATATGGCCGCCGAAATGCATAAGCGTGCATAAAAATTGTGTATAGGTTATATGTACACTTCGTATGTTCTCGAAAATCATTTAAAATAGGTTCTTAGTCCAATAATAATTAAGATAATATCGTGAGTGCATTATTTTTTCAATCCTTTTATTCTTTTTAATATAGAACATTTATTCTAACTGTATTAAAGAAAACAAAAAAAAAACATGCCTAGAATATGTATGTTACGCCACTGAACACATAATCAAACATACCGGATATATGACAAGTTATTCAAAATACTCATTTTATAAATTACGATTGGTCAATATTGCCATAACTGACCTGCCTTAAAGTGGCACCGTCCGTCTAAATATGTAATACCTATTCCCCCACCAGTTTATTATCTCTCCTGTTCTATTCTTTCCTCGTAGGTATACACATTCTTATTATATTTCAGTTTCACTTAGAGTAAATATTGAGTGAATATTATAGTTGAATAACACACATTTCTTTGCTTGCAGAACTATTACTTGTTCTGAAAATTTTTATTTCAATTATGTATTGAAACTTAGCGAGTAATTTATGGACACTAGCAAATATTAATTTTTAGAAAAATCTATAATTTGTTTTTTTAAAGTATAATTATTAGAGAAGTAGCTTTAATTTAAAAGCAATTAAAAGACAATAATATTCGAATTTACATGATTTAATAAATTTCATTATATATGATACTTAACGGTATGCAACCCGCCAAGGTTGCAACATTTTTCACCTGCTCCGTACCCCACTAAGCTTCACTTTATTTGTCTACAAACTGACTTTATGCTCTATACAGGGTGTCCCAGGAATAAAAAGACGGAGTAGCAGAAATCGGAAGCAAGATTGTGTAAAAGCGTACCCTCGAAATATCAAGTCTTTATTCGTGCGCAGACGGCAGAAAAAAATTAATAACGAATTCAATTGGCCTTACGCCGACCGTGGACTAAATATCCACCTGCTTCACTTTCACAATCGGTCCTTTTCAGGATCACCATATTACTTGTGTTAAAAAAAAAGGAGGAGGAATAAATATCAAACCATTAATTACTTTAATTTACATAGCTGCGTTATCTAGACGCATCGGGCAAAAAATATGTTTTATATGAATGAGTACGATGTAACGTTTTTTTCCCGTTTTATACAAATAAAAGCGTATTTTTCTATG
Organism: Amphimallon solstitiale; assembly: GCA_963170755.1. Classification (NCBI taxonomy): domain Eukaryota; kingdom Metazoa; phylum Arthropoda; class Insecta; order Coleoptera; family Scarabaeidae; genus Amphimallon; species Amphimallon solstitiale. Next base: position 128,043,459 of record OY720675.1, on the reverse strand, counting down.
AATGTGTGTTCGTTTCTATTTACAAATGAGCATTCTTACGTGTATTTATAAACATACGTTCTGTGCCAGGTCCGTAATGTAATTTTTTTATCTAAGAAACAATATAAAAAATTTAATTTTTAATTTTTTCGTTATTGCAGTATATTTGGCCCTGTTTCTGTTCGGACTTTACATACCTGCTACTCCGTCTTTTTATTTCTGGGACACCTGTATATCTTGATCTGTTTAAGGTACAGATCATTTGTTCACCATGTCTATTGGAGCCAGAAGCTACAAACTAACTAAGCATTCTTATCGCTCCGCAAACTGTTGGGCGGCTGACAGTGAATAACAAAAAGCTGACAATTCTAGATCGACTTTTTTACTGGCGTCAATATGACGTTATAATAGAAGTGTTAGTTTTTATTATATATTTATTAAATATCATATGCATATATATGATTTCACATAATTGTTATGTATTTACAGAGATTTTTTTATTGCTTTAGACAATGTGATTCAAAAAGGTGATTAAGTATTTCCTTGACTATCACTCAGAAGTGTAAATTATATTTAATTAAAAAAAATAAACTAGTCATTTTGTTCTATAATATAATAAATGAAATATTTTATAACAGTGCACGTAAAAACAACGGCAGTAGTAATAGGTAATATTAACAAGTTAATAGCACTACCATTGTGTTTATTGTTTACAAGTTTGACAGATTTTCAATATTTTTACATGAATATCTGTCAACAACGACAATGTTTTTCCATGGCTACCGTGATTTTTACTTCGATGGCTACCGTGATTTTTACTTCGTCATGATAAGATTTTAAAATAAATTCGAATATATTCTAAAATATAAGAAGATAGGTAAGGACATACTTGACAAAATAGCTCGCTAAGGGCTTAATATGATTCTGTAATAAAATATTGGGTGTTCCACCAAAATAAATAAGATTATTTTGTTTAGTTTCTTGATTTTGCAACAGCTTTGCAAACACCTAGCATATTAGAACAGGTTTTGCATTTAAGTATGACGAATTATTTTGTTTTGCGTTATTTATAAATGTCATTTTTTGAGTTTAATAATAATTGACTGGAAAACTATTAACTTTAGCTATTAATAACTTTTAATAAAAAAATATTCTTATTTTAACCTGATATCCAAATTTGAACTTAATTGTGAAGCAATGATAACCCTATCAACTACAGTACGCGAACTTTTTATTATATTAAGCAATAGAGAGTAAATTTACTTTGTCAGATCGTTAATTCACCTGTATATTGTGCGTGTGTTTGTATTATAATTACATGTCGCTACTACTGAATAATACTTTGTTGGGCGCGCTAATTCAAAAAGAGTGCCTTAAACTCATATATTGCACTAGTGGAGGGGATAATATACTTGCAACACATATAATAAATAATATACCCTAATGTACTCAAATCTTGTTATTTGTATTGCTAATAATATCTCCTCTCTTACCTAGTCATTCAAATTTACTCAATTAATCTCAGGTTATAATTTATGATAATGATAATGTATCACTCAGTATATAATATTTTAAAATCTTTGCACCAAAATTAATGTACTCATATGCTATAATAGGTTTCTTTATTTCTTTTATCTATGCCCAAACACTACTCAGTTTTATTCTAAATCAATTTAATTAATTCTTTTTTTTTTATTATAATAATATTATTTAATGCATTTAGAAATAAATATTAATCTCCTAACTCTTTCAAATATTAATTACGATTCATCACTTCTTTCTGGTATGACTTTCCTATAAATGTAACTAGTTTTTATTTTTAACCGCGCAGTACTAGCATTTCATTTACTTTTATAAAGATGTCGCTTAGGTATTTGCCGTTATACACTACTACATAAAAATAACAATTTAAATGTTTCTAATAATCTTGTTCTACTTATTCTTATAATGAGGAGAATATTGCTGCTAATAAATTATCCCTCTTATAGGATAACAATAGTACGGTATGTATACTTTTCCTCTCACTATCTTCTTTATAATGCTATTTTATTTTTGTTTACTTGTAGGTCATTGACTTATCAGCTTCTATGTCCGTAATGAAAATGTCTAATACAATGTTACTATTTTACCAAATAAAAAGAAGAATTTCGCCACAATACTAGTTTAATGACAACAAATATAAAAATCCTGATTCGAAAATATACATCCAAAATAGTTATACGACATGTACATAGATTGTTAACCTGTCTAATCGCACCTGTACGTTTATTGTTATATGAAGGATGTCAGCAAATGTTATTTATTCAAAAGGTATGTACAAAATTCAATTCAATGTATCTTTTTCAATTTAGCATGCATAAAAACGATGCAATTTTATTAAATATAAATAACCTTCGTCTATAAACTATTAAACAAGTTGAAGGTATGTTATAGTACCAAGGTCATGTCAATTCATTTATATATGTGCATATTCTGTAACTTTTTATGAAAATAGAGATTTAATCTTTTAACAAAACGTATTTCTATACTTGTTTTATACTAGTAATCAATTCTAAATAATATTTATGACTTTTACTCGATATACAATTAAATAAATTCAAATTTTCCTTATTTAAAAATTATACAACCTCTTGTTAATATTTTTCTTCTATCTCTGGTTTGTTTAAATTATGTTTTCTCTTTTTTTTTTTCCACAGGATCTTACTGGACTCGTTCTGTGCAACTGGTAACTCTCTGGAAACCCTCCTAGCACGACTTCTTGGTGTATCCTCGTTCTCCTTCAGGATCTGGAACTGCTTCGGTTATATCTTACAGGATGTATCTTGTTGTGTCCTCGAAAACTGCGGGATATCTTCTGGATTTAAATGCAGCTGTACTTCTATCTCGACTTGACACTGAACTAGACCTCTTCGGAAATATATATGGGTTATCGGATCCTCTAATTAATTTACCATTTAGTGCAACTGATGGATCCAATATTCCGCTCGGACTTGGTTAATATTTGGTAAGTAATCTTTTGATATTTATTTTCCTTATATAATATCTTCTTTATTCATACAGGATACCAATTAATTAAATTACTATGAAATTATTGAATAATTTTATGCTTCTTTATAATATATTTTGATTCTACCGTCAATAAATATTTTCTATGCTGAAAAGAACACTTTAAGCACCAACTTTCGCGGTTTTAGTGAATTTAAGATATACTTTTCGGAATAAAATCGTGATTTTCCGAAAAGTACACGCGCCTTTCTTGAAAAATATTTTTCAATTTCGTTGTTTGTTTATCGTCACCAAGACAATATTTTCGTTTTCTAATTTCATCCAATTAAATTCCTTTTCTCACAATTCTTGTTCAAAATGGTATTATAAAACTTTATTGATACGTTTCAGTGCTTTTCATAATTGACTGCACACATCTTTATTGTAATAAATAACATTTTAAGTATACACAACTGTTCTTTTTTAGTTTAAATATTTTACTATAACAGTCACAAAGAAAAATTAGTAAAATTAAATAATCCTTCCAACTTGTTCAAAAATATACAGTGCCAAACATCAATATTGTTACTCAGCACATATGCCCCTTTTAAAAAATGTAAATTTTCAACTCGAATCAAAATTTATATTTATTAAACAAAATCTGATAATTAACATGTTTATCAATGTGCTCAAAACAATTATTTTAATCTACTAAATCCTTTAACAGATTTCAAATGAATCTTCTATTATTTGGTAATATCATATAACATTTATTTATAACTATCTGTACATAACAGTGTTTAAATTCTAAATTATTTGTGACACTCATAACTATAAAACTCAACTTTCTTATAAGTCCAAAAGTAATATAAGGCTTTTCTTTATTTTCATTTTAATTATAAAAGTATAAATTTATTTATTTAAATGGATGTCTATGACCTGTATAAGAAATTTTTGTTCCATTATTTATCGTACTATGTATTATAATCTTTCTTAATGTTCCAATACCTTATTAAAATATCTATATTTTTATTAATTGCCATCAAACTTTTTAACATTACTTGCATATATGTTTTTCTGTGTTTCCTAACTCAAACTTCTTATAAAAATATTATCTGTACTAACTTTTACATAAATAGGTGAATAACATATTCTTTTTATCTGTCTATGCCTCAGTTACTTATTTGCCTCTTTTAAAATGATTCACTATGCTTACTAATTATCTATTATTTTCATTATATACTGTTCTCATTCGAACAAATTCCCTTTTTACCTATAATTGACATTTTCGTCATCCCCTATACTTTCATTTATGGAAAGTCCATATTTTTTTTACTTATCGTTTTTAAAGGCTTACGTTACCTATATAATTCTTTTTTAAGACACTTTTGGTCCTATATTTTATATCATTTTGGGTATTTTTCACCCTTTTATACATATTCACTCTATAATAATTCCATATTCTTATGGTACTTTTAATATTTACTATTTATTGTAAGCATTTACTTTCATCTAACATATTTTATTTTTAAGAGGCTCTTCTTAACTTCTTTCTTTTCCATTTCTTCATCACCTAACATGTTTGTTACATCTTGATAATTATTTTCTAACTTTATTCAGTGCTTTACTTATTCTGAAACATTCTTTTTATTTTTTATAAGGCTCAAGGTTATTTATCCTCTATACAACTTCTTTATCCATTTCATTCCATTTAAATACTCAGGCAAATCTATTTACTAGTAAGATTACTTATATTACCTTCTCTTATGGTTATTTACAAATTTATATACAATATGGGAATGAGGATATAACTTATTTTTTTCTTTAATTAATCATCATTTTTTTTTTTAATAACTAATAATTGTAACAGACCTATAACTAAACTAATCTAATATAATACCGGAATACTTTATGTACATTCTTTATCTGAAAATCTCTCTATAAATTCAAATTATTTTTCGATAAACATGAACTTGTCTGTATACATGTATATCTGTTTCATCATTATGTCTTTTATTTATTTTAAAGAAAGCGAAATTTAATATGCCCCTTTCTTATCAATTTGTTATCTGTATCTGGTCATGCCCCTATCTTATTATAAGGTATTTATGTCCTCCTTAACTTCATTACTATATAATTATTTATTTTCTAATAAACTCCAGGTCTCTATTTGTCAAAAACTTTTGAAATTTTGAGATCTACATGTTACTTGGATAAGCAGGTGTTGTAAGTACCTTCAGAAGACGATCTCCTTTCTTATCTTCTGTCCTGACTAAAATTTCCTTGGTATGAATTAGCATGATTCAGAGAAATAATGTCATTTCTCCTTTTACAGTTTAAACTTCCAATATTGTTCTTACTTATGAAGTTGATGTGGATTATTTGTCATAATTATATCGTTGTCAATGATTTGTCGTTTTATATCATTGTGGATGATTTGTCGTAACTCAGATTCAGGAAGTGTCGTTACTCACTTACACAATACAAACTTCCAATACTGTGTCTTACCTATAATTTCGGAAGATTTAATATAACTCAGATTTAGGAAGTGGCGTTAATCACTTTCACAGTACAGTCTTCCTAATACTGTGTCTTACCTATAATTTCGGAAGATTTAATATAACTCAGATTTAGGAAGTGGCGTTAATCACTTTCACAGTACAGTCTTCCTAATACTGTGTCTTACCTATATTTTCGCGCCGTCTGAATAATCATCTAATCGTCTAAGTATGTTGATCAACCCATTCATATCTGTTACATTTTGACAAATATTTGCATGTGTATCAACAAGAATAAAATGTTGCAACAAATGTTGAGATATGGTCTGTTCGTCTAAATGTGAGATGTATCTACAATAATTAAACATTCTTTGTGCATAAGCCTCCCTCGAAGATTTACCTGGCTGATATCTCCCTGTTAACAGCCTCTGATGTGCTCTGCTTTGCTGCGTCTCACTCCAGTAATTGTTTTTAAATAATTCCACAAACTTACTTAAATCATCGCAACTGTCTTCAACCCTTTGAAACCAATCCGCTGCACCATTGTTTAAAGTCGCTCGAATAATATTCATTTGGCTCCTAAAATCCTGTATCTCTTCTATGTATCTTAAGATGTTAGTTAAATATGCCATGGGATGTGTCGTCATTTTATCTCCGCTAAAATGAGTAATATTTTCAATTCTTATACCGTTATTCAATATATGATAAGACGGTGTACAAGTAGCTTGTGGTGTTTTAATATTTTTAGATTTCAACAAAAGTTCTTTCAACTCTAATTTCTGAACCTCGCGCTCTTTTAAAACCTCTTCTATTCCAGATTTCTGAACACTCGTAGACATTGTTAATACTCTAATATCTTTCAAACACTTATCCTCAGTATTTTCTATCTTCTTATTTAAATTCTCCGCCAATTTTTCTGTCTTGTCCGTAACATCTTTGCTAACCTGATCAACTTCCTCTCGTATGCGTTTAGCTAACTCCTTATGTATCTCACTATTGTTCTTTTCTAATTGTTTAACGTTTTCTTGTACTACCTTTACTTTACCTTCAACCTCTTGTACTTTATTTGTAATAAGAGTTTTAACTTCAGTATCCTTAATCTTCAGTTTGTCATCCATTTCTTTGCGCATTTTAACTTCCCTATTATCCATTTCTGTAGTAAGTTTTATAACCTTTTCTTCGGTATTTCTTAATAAAGATTCCTTTAATTCTTCAAGATTTCTTTTATTCTCTTCTCTAGTATCCTTACTAGCCTTATCCAATTTACCACTTAATTCTTCCTTCAAATCCACTAAATTCTTCTTATTCTCTTCACTCACCTTGTCAAATTTCCCATTTAATTCTTCCTTTAAATCAATTAAATTCTTTTTACTTTCTTCGTTCGTTTTATCCAATTTATCCATCTTATCACCTAATTCTTTTTTATCCTCATCCCTATTTTTCTTAGCTTCCTCGCTCGTCTTGTCTAATTTACCACTCAATACTTCCATACTCTTTTTATTTTCTTCGTTAATCTTTTTATTATCTTCATTCATCTGTTTTAACATCTGTAAAATTGATCCACAATCTACTACTGGTGTCGACATTTCTATTTTAGAAGTCTCTCCTTGAATTTCCACCTTATCACCTCTATCCTGTGTTTCCCCTGTCTGTTCAATACCTTCCTGAACTTGTAATGTAAGTTCTCCTCCCTCTGGTACATTCACATCCTGACCTACTTCCTCTTCACTGTCACTAGATGATTCAGATCTATTTAATCCAAAGTTACTCTTAGATCTGGTATTCATTTTGAATAATTAAAGTACACAATTTCTTATACCTTGATATGTTTTAAGCTGAATTAATTACCTTTGTAAAATGTATACTAATGTTACCGCTATTACTATGATTAATAAAATATTTGAAATATGTTGTTACGAGTCTTATTTTAATTTCTTCACGTTAGATACGTCATAAAATGAGCTAAGGAGGGTAATATAAATTACAAACACCTAATCAAAATTAATAAAATAATCAAAATACTATTTGCGAGTCTTATTTTAATTGCCCCACGTTGGGCGCCATAAAATGCACTAGTGGAGGGGATAATATACTTGCAACACATATAATAAATAATATACCCTAATGTACTCAAATCTTGTTATTTGTATTGCTAATAATATCTCCTCTCTTACCTAGTCATTCAAATTTACTCAATTAATCTCAGGTTATAATTTATGATAATGATAATGTATCACTCAGTATATAATATTTTAAAATCTTTGCACCAAAATTAATGTACTCATATGCTATAATAGGTTTCTTTATTTCTTTTATCTATGCCCAAACACTACTCAGTTTTATTCTAAATCAATTTAATTAATTCTTTTTTTTTTATTATAATAATATTATTTAATGCATTTAGAAATAAATATTAATCTCCTAACTCTTTCAAATATTAATTACGATTCATCACTTCTTTCTGGTATGACTTTCCTATAAATGTAACTAGTTTTTATTTTTAACCGCGCAGTACTAGCATTTCATTTACTTTTATAAAGATGTCGCTTAGGTATTTGCCGTTATACAATACTACATAAAAATAACAATTTAAATGTTTCTAATAATCTTGTTCTACTTATTCTTATAATGAGGAGAATATTGCTGCTAATAAATTATCCCTCTTATAGGATAACAATAGTACGGTATGTATACTTTTCCTCTCACTATCTTCTTTATAATGCTATTTTATTTTTGTTTACTTGTAGGTCATTGACTTATCAGCTTCTATGTCCGTAATGAAAATGTCTAATACAATGTTACTATTTTACCAAATAAAAAGAAGAATTTCGCCACAATACTAGTTTAATGACAACAAATATAAAAATCCTGATTCGAAAATATACATCCAAAATAGTTATACGACATGTACATAGATTGTTAACCTGTCTAATCGCACCTGTACGTTTATTGTTATATGAAGGATGTCAGCAAATGTTATTTATTCAAAAGGTATGTACAAAATTCAATTCAATGTATCTTTTTCAATTTAGCATGCATAAAAACGATGCAATTTTATTAAATATAAATAACCTTCGTCTATAAACTATTAAACAAGTTGAAGGTATGTTATAGTACCAAGGTCATGTCAATTCATTTATATATGTGCATATTCTGTAACTTTTTATGAAAATAGAGATTTAATCTTTTAACAAAACGTATTTCTATACTTGTTTTATACTAGTAATCAATTCTAAATAATATTTATGACTTTTACTCGATATACAATTAAATAAATTCAAATTTTCCTTATTTAAAAATTATACAACCTCTTGTTAATATTTTTCTTCTATCTCTGGTTTGTTTAAATTATGTTTTCTCTTTTTTTTTTTCCACAGGATCTTACTGGACTCGTTCTGTGCAACTGGTAACTCTCTGGAAACCCTCCTAGCACGACTTCTTGGTGTATCCTCGTTCTCCTTCAGGATCTGGAACTGCTTCGGTTATATCTTACAGGATGTATCTTGTTGTGTCCTCGAAAACTGCGGGATATCTTCTGGATTTAAATGCAGCTGTACTTCTATCTCGACTTGACACTGAACTAGACCTCTTCGGAAATATATATGGGTTATCGGATCCTCTAATTAATTTACCATTTAGTGCAACTGATGGATCCAATATTCCGCTCGGACTTGGTTAATATTTGGTAAGTAATCTTTTGATATTTATTTTCCTTATATAATATCTTCTTTATTCATACAGGATACCAATTAATTAAATTACTATGAAATTATTGAATAATTTTATGCTTCTTTATAATATATTTTGATTCTACCGTCAATAAATATTTTCTATGCTGAAAAGAACACTTTAAGCACCAACTTTCGCGGTTTTAGTGAATTTAAGATATACTTTTCGGAATAAAATCGTGATTTTCCGAAAAGTACACGCGCCTTTCTTGAAAAATATTTTTCAATTTCGTTGTTTGTTTATCGTCACCAAGACAATATTTTCGTTTTCTAATTTCATCCAATTAAATTCCTTTTCTCACAATTCTTGTTCAAAATGGTATTATAAAACTTTATTGATACGTTTCAGTGCTTTTCATAATTGACTGCACACATCTTTATTGTAATAAATAACATTTTAAGTATACACAACTGTTCTTTTTTAGTTTAAATATTTTACTATAACAGTCACAAAGAAAAATTAGTAAAATTAAATAATCCTTCCAACTTGTTCAAAAATATACAGTGCCAAACATCAATATTGTTACTCAGCACAATATATTAGCAGATGCTATGGTTATAATCCATTAAAGAGATAACTATTGTTTTACACAAGCACATAGTTCTTAGTGTGAATAGGTTTTGTACATTCCTACTTGTATTCGTAGGTGTAAGAAATCTATTTATTATATCAATAAGAGTATTATTTAACTGTAATAAATATATTTTTTGGTATACAACTGCAAGTTCTGATATAGTTTTACCAGAACATTTATAATTAAACAATTTTTTCTTCTTACTGCTATAATTGTTTTAATTACTAAATAAACAACAAATGTTGGATTTTCACTATTTAATATTCGAAGTAATGTTTGACAATTGTTTCGCCAACACAGTGGCTTCTTCAGAAATGAATAAAAATATATTACACAAACACTTATATATCTAACAATATAGCACAATTTATGTAGAGGGGGTGATCTATTGCACAGTGTATATTATGAAAATAAATTTAATTAATTAATGACACTGTTCAATAGATCACCCCCTCTACATAAATTGTGCTATATTGTTAGATATACAGGTTCGGCATGTTTTTAACGTTCATGCGGTTTCCCGTGTATAACCCGAAAGGAGTTGCCAAACCGTACCCGCCTAACAAATATACATACGAGAGCCGACAAGTAGACCTTCAGCGAATGTCATAAGCTGCATGTGTGTATAACGATGAGATTTAGATTAGTGGTTTGCCGTAGCAGATGTGATAGACAACGTACTTAAATTTTGCAGTATCTACTCTTGTTTGAGAATTGACAAAAGAATATGAATGTATTCCGTAATAGTGATATACTATACAACTACGCACGTGTACAATATTATTAACTACGACCGCAAGAAAGACATACTTATTTCTAAAATATTATACGTAGTCATCAAATGTAAGCTCTAAAAAACAGTAAATGTATAACACTACCAAAATAATAAGTAGGAGGAATAAAAATATTCTTCTAAAGGCAATAAATTTCAAAACAAGAAAAAATAAAAAAATAAAAGAAATTCTTGGAAAACAAAATGTAAAAAATCAATAAATATAATTTATGGGGAAACAGGATAAGTACGACAAACTAAAAAAATAATTCTAAACAAAGGAAATTAAAATATGCTTCCAAAATAAACAGAATTCTTGAAAAACGAAATTAAAATTTGTTATTTAATTAAATGTTCAAATAATCCACCTCTTTGCTCCTGACAGTATGCAAATCTACGATAAAAATTATTTCGTACATTCGAAAACATTTCCGGGGTTATAGTATTTGCACAATCAACAATTTTCTGTTGTAGTTCCCCAATATTACGTGCTCGATTGTGTTGATGACTATACAGGGTTTCTTTTACATACCCCCAAAAAAAGAAATCCAGGGGCGTTAGGTCGGGGGATCGAGTCGGCCAAATAATTGTACCTCCGGAACATATTAAACGTTCATGAAATGTTTCCCTTAAAAATATTTGAACCAGACGGGCAGTCCTGCTGAAACCAAATATCGTCAAAATTCACATCAAGGGCACGAACAGCAGGTATAATTTCATTTTGTAGCGTTTGTAAATATTTAGCTGCTGTTAAGGTGCCGTGAATAAGAAAAGGACCAATGATGTGATTCCCCAAAATGCCGGCCCACACGTTCAATTTTTGAGGATACTGAGTACGCAAAGGTAGATAGAGATGAGAGTTTGCTTTAGACCAATATCTTGTAGCCATTGGATTATGACGTCCATGTAAATAAAAAGATGATTCGTCCGTAAACAAAATATTTGCAATAAAATTGTTATCCGCAATGACTTTATCCATTACCTCTTCGCAAAATGCTACGCGTTTTGATTCATCGTGAGGAAATATTTCTTGACGTTTTTGAATTTTGAAGCTACGGTATCCTTGCCTATTCAAAATTTTTCTTACAGTTCTCGCGGGTATATTGACTTGTTCGGCAATTTGGCGCGATGAGCATGGTTCATTATGTTCAACCGCGCTACATACTAAAATTTCCCGTTCTTCTCTTCCTTCATTCAATACGCGCATTCTAGGTTCCCTATTTATACATTTTCGACAATTTTGCAAACACCCAGTAGATTCAAACTTACGAACAATACTCATTATTGTTCGTATTGTAGGCACAGGTCTATTTTGGAAAGAAAAAATAAATCGCCCTACTACCTCTTGAGCAGTATTACCAGAGTAGTACCACTTAATAATTTGTATTCTTTCCTCGTTTGTATAAACGAACATATTGAATAAAAACTAGAAAAACAAGACAAAATCAAATAATATAAAATATAACTGGGAATGAAAACCAAATTAAATTCAATCATAAAACTAATAAATCTCAAGGAATTCTTATAATGTTAACTTAAGATACTTTTTTAAAAATATTACGAATGGGAATAATAGCTAAAAATGAAGATAACAACCCTTACAAATGCACACATGCCACTATATTGGAATCTTATGGTCGTAATGATCGTATCGGCACCGGCTTGTCGTCTGACTTCCCCATTACTTTTGTCGCCCACATACCGAGGTCGTCATATTTTAATTTCTGATAGGAAAGTAGTAAGTGGAAAAGAGCGCGACGAATTAAACTAAAGATAGACATAAGCGAGGCTGCCACACTGGACATTTGTAAGGCGTGGGGGTCCCCCGCCACTCCGTTGCTCTCCCTCCACTGTTAGCAAGCATGCAACGCTGCATATGATAAGATCATCTTCTGCATATGATAGAAGTGCAAACCGAAATTAAAATTTGACGCTTACGGTATGTACATATTGGCAACAACGTTCGCTTCAATACATGCATTTTAACTGGCATGCACGATAAAAACAGGCCGAACCTGTATAAGTGTTTGTGTAATATATTTTTATTCATTTCTGAAGACGCCACTGTGTTGGCGTAACAATTGTAAAACATTACTTCGAATATTAAATAGTGAAAATCCAACATTTGTTGTTTATTTAGTAATTAATACGATGGATCTTCATCAAGTAAAGACCGAATCAATTCAATATAATTGTTTTTCTAACAATTTTATCCTGGAAGAATTAAGTATTATAAGTAGTAGTGTAAGATATATATGTACATATATAATATATATTATACATTCTAAGAAAGTGTTGATTTTCAGAATCATTACTTAGAAAAATTGGTTCCACTATATCGAGTTGCTACTGAAGAGGAATTATGCTTGTGCCCTGGAAATTGGAAATATGGATCATTCTTTACTACATTACTTACTGAATGCAATTTGTATTTACCATGGGCTGCTGAAAAATTTACATCACTTGGTGGAAAATTTGTGAATTATAAATTAGAATCTTTCACAGAATTGCCAGCAAAATATGACTTAATTATTAATTGCACTGGACTAGGAGCAAAATATCTATGTAATGATTTTAAAGTAGTGCCTATTAGAGGTCAAGTTTACAAGGTATGTATGTATCATTATAAGTAAACTTATATCATTTGAAATGCAAATACGACTGTAAAATAATAATAGATATTTATTCCACTATGATCAGATAAGTTCCAAACTGTTATTCCATTATAAAAATCTTTCAGATAATTTCCATGTACTAACAGTTTATTAGTTATTTTTGTACTTATATAATAATTAATAGAAAAGTAACAAGTGTTTCTTTTTCAATTCGCGTCTGAGGATTTATAATTTTTTGTATGACAAATCTCAAACATTTCTTAAAAGAATTAATACAATGTTTCCTTGTTACAAAATTTAAATATATGTAGCCTTTAGTAATTGATTGTTTAAAGCATATGATTACACAAGAACAAATAAAATTATAATAGTATATTAAAATACAAGTAACAGAAGGCCTTTCATTCCAGCATGCGCTGCGCGCTCGTGTCCGAATTTGGAAATAATGCTGGAATGGCCTTCTGTTACGAGTATTTTACACTATTTTCTCTGTTTCGGATTGTATTTATATTATTTATTTATAGAAAAATTGGTAAAAATATTCATTAAGGGAAATTTTGATAACGTGACGTAGTCGATTGGTAGCAATGATTTACATTTACATTTGACAGTTGACTTTTGTAAGAATTATTTGAATTGAAAAGTTTGCTTAGATTAGAAAAAAATCTCATATTATCTGTGGGCGGAATGTCAGACGAAGAGCGTCAATCTGCGGCACTAGAATTGCGGGACGGGTCCTCCAACGCCATAAATAATTTACTACCAGGTAAATCGAAAAGCAAGTATGAAAAAGATTATGAAAAATTTATGCCACCAACCTATGTATTTCTACTAAAATAAAAAGTTACCAAAAATCGGTGTTAGAATGGAGTCCATTCTAACATCAAAATGGCTGCTAGAATAACGTTGTTCTAACACCGAAAGAGACAAACTATGTTCTAGTATAGTATTATTAATTCTACAACTTTTTAAAAATATGGTAAGTAATATGGATATCAGTCAGTAATTTTGTGCTGCTAATTGGAATCCTTTCTTGTGTAAAGGTATTAATTTAGTATTTTTATTGTTTCCGGAACGGTTCTCATACTTTTTTTTATCTGTCATCTATATTCTTAGTTTTGAATTGGATTTTATTAAATGTAAGCATCAGCGTATGATTTATATTGTAACTTAAATGTTTAGGCACGACTGTGTAGAAGAAATGAGGGAAGATGTTTCCAAGTAACAGTCCATTGCATGATAGTATACATAATAATCGACTAATTCCAAGTAATATGCAACTTGTGGGAGACAGTGCATATCCTTTATTAAAAAATGTGGTGCCATTTAGAGATAATGGACACCTTACCCAACAACAGCGTCATTATAATACAGTACTTAGTAAGTGTAGGACTAAGTTAGAACAAGCCTTTGGTAGGTTGAAAGGCAAATGGAGACGGCTTAAATATCTGGACATGGATATTGAAAATATTCCATATGGGATTACTGCTGCATGTGTATTGCACAATTTTACTCTGAGAAGAAGTAATATGATAAATATAAGGTGTTTTCGGAAATTAAACCCGGTCATTGGGGTTACAACACGGTTAGCACGAATGCGTTCGTTAATTCAGTCGGGTTAAAACAACCTTGTTCGTAAAATCTAAAAAGTAACCGGGTTCAACAACCCGGTTCGATTTTCATAACCCTGGTAAGTGAGTAGGGTAATGCAGGTTGTTTTATCCCCTCCCCGGTCCATTTCTTCTGTCGTATTGCCAGTACAGCTAAATTATGTTATGGAGATAGCTATTTATAAGGTTATATGCAGACGTTTACGTTACGTTACTCAACGTCACCTCAATTGCGTTCGGAAATGTTTCATTTAACCGGGTAAAGTTACTGAACCTGTTAGGTACTTTCTAACCGGGTCAGGTTAATGCTATACATTTTCCGAAAACGCCTATAGATGAGGAAGTACTTGCAGAAAATATCCATGTCATAGATATTGAATATAACGAAGAAGGTGAAGAAGAAGCTGTAATAAAGAGACATAATATTCTTGCACAATTATAAGTAGTGTAAATTACTCTGGCTGTAAATGCCTCATATTGTCACAGTGAAGATATTAACCCGCCTCCACCACAATGTCACGGTGAAGATATTAACGCGCCTCCACCACAATGTCACGGTGGCCTTTAATGTTAATGTCGCAGGTCTAAACCCGTGACGGGGGTTTCGCTCTGGGGGAGCACTCGCTATTATAATTATAGAAATAGCAAAAGGTACCTATCTATAATTCTCCGCAGGTCTGGCTTTCTCTTAAGGAGGCGAGGAAATTGAACTGCCTCAATAAAATACTAATTGTAACACATTTATTTATTAAACACTAATAGCAACTAGATGACCAAAATAAGAAGTACTGCGAAGGATCACAAGTGATCCTCCTATCGGAAGATCACTTATGAATTGTATCTTTCCGTTCGGCATGTGCTCTTTTATTACCTCGGTAACGCCGAGACCGTCAATACCCTGCAGAATTTGCACAGTCTGTCCGTTCGATCAACTTCCGTTGAACTCGTCGACCGGACAGACAGGATGTCCTTTAGACACTATCGACTCAGTGCTAGGTAAATCAGGATTCAGGTTACCGCTGTAATAATTCTAGTACTATACAAAGTGTTGATTCGTGACATCTCCCCCTCCTCCAGTTTATATGCCACCGGCATATACATAACCAATAAAACTTTGGAGATCGCAAATCAACACTTTGTCGTACAACTAAACTTATACTAGATTATAATTCTACCTTAATTCCTTCACTCTTAATTGTCCCTATTTATTCATTTTCTTATTGATCTACACTGGTTTCGTCATCAGAGCATCTTGGTTGTTCCTAGCATGACTAGTTTCCTTTAGTTGTTTTCTGTTAAGAATATCTTCAACTTCGACCTTCTTCTTGAACCTGTACTGAATTGTTGCGTTGCTGTTTTCTTTCTTCTTGTGAGATATCTTATCTTTCGGCATTGCAAGAGAATATGGTATCAGGAGTTGAGACTTTTCGAAAGAAATGACATTCTCCACCGGTTTTGGACACCCTTCAGGACCACCGGACAATAAATTTTGGCTTCCACTTTTACTTATGTTGCAACATGGAATGCTCATTGTCCCATATCTTCAATCATAGAATCACAACATACACTTTTATTTCTTATACTAGTGCACTTTTAGGACCTTTTCACGCTTTGATTACGTGTGCCATTGCATTTCTGGGACCTCTTCATACACTTGTTACTTATACTATTGCACTTCTAGGGCCCTTTCACGCTTTTATTACGTGTGCCATTGCATTTTTAGGACCTCTTCATAATTTTCTTACTTAAGGCTCGATTACATTGAGCGAGTTTACTAGCCACTAGCCGGCGTATTTACTAGCTGCTAGTAAACTCGCCCAGTGTAAACATGTTCACTAGCTAACTAGCAGGTTGTAAACTATCTGCGAGTAAAGTTGAAAGCCGGGCTACTTTACTCGCTACTCGCTGGCGTGTGGGTTTGTTAGATAGTAAACTAGCCGTGTGTGATCGTTACTAGCGAACTAGCTGCGAATATGGTTGCATAAGAACGTATTAATACACGTGATTTTAATTCGCTAGCTTGCTGGCTAGTGAGCGTGAGAACATTTTTGTGTGTGAACAGCACTATCTCACTCGCTGACTCGCCCGCTTTTAAACTCGCCAACTAGCAGCTAGTAAACTCGCTCAATGTAATCGAGCCTTTATACTAGTGTACTTTTAGCACCCTTTCACGCTTTTATTGCGTGTGCCATTGCATTTTTGGGCCTCCTCATATTTTTATTACTTATGCTATTGCCCTTTTAATTGTCCCACTCCATTTGCTGCCGATTTTATAATCTTCTTAAAATTGTCCAAGTTTATACTAGTTAATTTCCTTAACTAGTCGCCCAGGAACAATTTACCCTTGGTACTGATGAATGAATCTCCTCCTGAGCGATGGTAGTACATGTAACAATAAAATATCTCGCAGTATAATTTGACTAAATTACATAGAATAATAAAAAACATGTTATTTTAACAGAAAGTTTCCTATATCTTATAAGCTGATACTTGTTAAAAATAGAATTGAAAAAATACGATTACGTATATAAATATATGTTTGTGAAACTATAATCTAATTAAAACTACGAAACGCTTACTACATATATCTTATACTAACAATTTGCATTTTCTTCTGTTGCCTTGAAGAGGCTGCGACCTTGCTTACCTACTACATTTCATGATATAAGTGAGCTAGGTCAGGCATAAAGTTACTGTTTTGTTTGTACGACAATGCCCCCTAATATGTCATAGATAACTACTTTCAGCACTTTACATTACATTGACTTGCATCGTACTACAGGAAGTATATCTATACTCATTCTTCTAACCTTATGCTACAACAAATTAAATATACTGTGGTAGTTCACCAACATGAATTAGTAATGATATGTGGGAAGTACTAGTGTTAATAGAATATACTGTATATGTTTTGAAGTGAGTATTAAAAAATGAAAGTTGGTAAAATTTAATAGACCGAACTATAATTAAGTAAATAGCTGTGGGAATCTTTGATTTATACTTTAAATAATTGTGAGAATATTAAATGGAGATATTCCTATGTTATTGGGCATCGTGTAAAGTTGGTTGCATATCGGGGTATGTTGAAGTTTTTCTTGCATCGAGTGGTTGGTTGCCTATCAGGTTTCTTTGTTGCATTAATTTTACCCATTACTGAAAATAGAATTTTAAATATTACTTGATGTATTTTTATATGTAATATTATTTTGTAAAAGCTTGTTTAATTAACACTATTGAAAAATAGAGATAATAAGTATGGATTTTGAACCATAAAGGTTAAAAAAATGATGTATAGTTGCGCGCTTAAATTCAAATATGAGAAGTGTCAGATTTTGACATTTAAAATAACAACGTTATAGTATTGAGTATTTGGTTTGCCGAAGTGTGTTAAAGGTTGAAAAAAATAAAGTAATGAATTAAATTGATAAATTTTTGGAATTACAAAAAGGTATTTTAAATATTCAAGTTCAAATAAAATATGTTTTGGATTATCACAATGTGTGTACAAAGATGATTGGATATTAAAAATTAAGGAATTATTGCCAGGGATATGAGGGATAAATAAAAAAAAGTTTCTAAATAATTTTAGAAAGCAGTAGATGTGTTTTCGGAAAAACGAAGTTTTTCTCCGAAAAACACATAATAAAGTTATCAATTATTGCATAAAAGTGTAGAAGAAGTGATAAAGATAGAGTGGAAAAGAAAACAGATATTTTTTAGGTGATTTAAATATTCTCAGGAATAGTACCATTTATCATCATATAAATAGACTTTAAAAAATACAAGAAGAAAGGATTTAATTTACTAATAACGAAATAAATGAAGAGAATTTAAATTTGAGAAGGAAGCGAATAATTATATGATTATAATTTAAAAATAAACTTACGGCATTGGTAATTAACCAAGAAGAATAATCCATATTCAGCTAGAAAATTATTACACAGGAGAGTTGTTCGAGTTCCAGTATTTGTACTAGTATATCAATCCAGAAATAGAAGAATTCGAGAACTTTAACATAGCAGGCGATCACAGGTAGTCCAGTCCGGTGGAGATATAATTCGTGGAAAGACAAGTATCAAGGAATAGTACACAAGCGTTCGACGGTTCGAGATTCCAGATGATAGCAGATTTGAAGGTATAACAGGATAGCAGTCATCACAGTCCATATCCCGAGTATTTCAGTCAATTAGGCAAAGGAAAGGATCTACATCTTTGGAACCAGTACATGTCATCTTCGAACTAAAAAGAAATCGTTTGGATTACAAGAAAGAATACCAGTTCAATATTTGTGACAGGTCGTATAATTATTTGGAATTATCTGAGTTTAACAGTTTCAAAGATAGTAAAAGTATAACAGAATTTAGACAATTTTTAAAAAAAATCGTACCTAATAACATTGTAGATAATTAAGAAAAGATATTTTGTATTTTACTTTCACAACATTAATCTGTGACTGAATTTAATAATTTTATAAAATCAAAGAATCTGATTGGCAAACTAAAACTAAGTAAATTGTATGGGAAATTAAAATTCAAACAAGAACTATACAGTATTTTTTATAATAGTATAATAAATATACTTACTTGCTTACATTTCGATTCACGAAAGGTATATTTTCGTGCACTTATAAATTTTATAGGAGTTTTTTTTAAACAAGCTTGATACTTCCATGTATGTATATTTGTTGGAGATTGTGTTGGGAACTACCATCTGATTTAATATTTGCCTAGTTTATTAAACAAATTAGTTTTGATATATTTGTTTTTATTTGGTATATGTGGAGAAGGATCTTGAATTATATAGATGAAACAGATATGACGCTAAGAACCTTAACCTATGAATAGAAAAACAACTGTCAGTGATTTTTTTTATTTATTTGAATAGTATGCTAATACATACCTTGATATTGAGTTCATAGTAAGTATAAATTGAAGATAAATTTGGAACACATATAATAATTCACTTGAGAATAACTGTTTAGTAAAATTTGATTGATAAAATAAAGAATTATAAAACGTAAAGATATTATAATATGTACGGGTATTGAAGAAATTACATATAGGCAACTGTTTGACTTTGAGGAATTAAGTGAAGTTAGTTACATATAAAAATAATTAGTTTAAATTTTAAAAACAAGAACTGAGTTAGTGAGGGCATAAATAAATAATATACCTGAGAGAATTTGAAAATAGATATAAATATTATATAAAAGATTTCATTTTTTTTATTGACGAGAATAAATACAGGATTTAAATACATAATAAAAATAAAGATTATAGAATTTACCTGAATGTAATTGTATCTTTTATTAATATAAGGTATTGTTACATTTTATGGCGTGCCCAACGTGGAGCGATTAAAATAAGACTCACAATATAGTATTTTTAATATTTTATTTATATTATTATATGTGGAAATCGAAATAAACAATTTATAAAGGTGATAAGTATAGTAAAACCTATATTGATAAAAATAGAAATTATATTTGAATTGTTTTCACTCACTATTTAGTAAAAATGAATACTAGGTCTAAAAGTAGTTCTATAGTAAATAGGCCCGAGTCTTCAAGCGATAGTGAGGAAGAAACACAACAGATAGGTAGTATACAAGATGGAGGGGATATACCACAGGTACAGGAAGAGACACGACAGTTGGAAGAAGGACAAGATAGGGGTGATAAGACGCAGATACAAGGGGAAATTTTGGAAACAGGAATGTCGTCAGCAGCAGTAGATATGGTATCTATTATGCAGATGTTAAAAGAAATGAGCGAAAAAAATGAGAAAAATAGAGAGGAGGATAATAGGAAAAGTGAGAAAAATAGCGAGGAAGCTAAGAAAAATAGAGAGGAGGATAATAGGAAAAGTGAGAAAAATAGAGAGGAGGTTAAAAAAAGTATGGAATTATTGAGTGGTAAATTAGAGAAATATAGGGAGGAAGATAAGAGAGAATTAAGTGGAAAGTTGGATAAGTTAACCGATGAATTAAAGAAAAATAGAGAGGAAGATAAAATTGAAATTAATAAAAATTTAGCAGATATGAAGGAAGAATTAAGTGGAAAACTAGATAAGACATGTGAAGAATTTACCAGGAATTTAAATAGTTTAAAAGAAGAAAATAAAGTTATAAGAGAAGAAAATAATAAGAAGCTTGAAGAATTGAAGGTATCATTACTGAATAATACACAAGATAGTATTGACAAAGTTGTAGTAGATATGAACGAGAAATTTGTTACCAAAGAATCAGAAGCTATAATTTTTGTTACTACTGAAGTTCAACGGGTAGAAAAAGATGTAAAGGAAATTAAAGGAAATTTAAGTCAGTTGGAAGTAGATAATATTTCAAAACATAAAGAGATGGCTGAGAATTTAAAACAAGGATTGGAAAAGGTAAATAAAGAAACTACTGATCAGGTAGTAAGAATGGAAGAAAATTTGAATAAGAAAATAGAATCAACGGAAATAAACTGTATAAAAGAAATACAAGCAAATACATCGACTACTGATGCGCAGAAGTCTAGTATGGAGGTTATTCTAAAGGAATGTGAGGAGCAGAAGAAAAAAATACAAGATTTATTAGTAAAGGCACAGAATGTTAGGATACCGAATGTTAATTGTACTCCAGTGTATAGTAATTTGAATACAGGTATTAAGATTGAAAATATAACACACTTTAGTGGTGACAAATTATCTACACATCCTATGGCTTATTTGACGAATATTTTAAAATACGTAGAGGACTTATCAGATTTCAAAAATCAGATGAATGTTATTCGAGTAACATTAAGTAATGGAGCAGCTGTTTGGTTATTACGGATGGAGGTTAATATATGGGTTGAAGAAAATGTGATTCGAGAAGAAACATATGGTACATTGAATAATAGAATAAGATTAAAATTTATAATAGAAAAGATGTCTCGGATAATGTATGTTATAGTATTATAACATTTGTATTTAGGGGCATGGCGGTACTGAAGGGCCAGTAACCGTTGGTAAATAGCGCTACCACCCACCAGAGCTACTTTGTATATAATAAAGCCCAAAATTTAGGGGCATGGCGGTTGAATTTCATAGGGCGACAACCGTTGGTAAGTAGCGATACCACCTAACCAGAGCTACATCAAAATTAATAGAACCAAAATTTAGGGGCATGGTTAATGTATTTTGTTTCTATAAAAGTATGTCATAAAGAAGAAGAATATAAATATGTGCATTTAATTTTTTTTTTATGATTGAGTTAATCATGTAAGAAATTTTAACCAAGTTGATCTAACAAAGGTTTATGTATTTATTTCCTTTCTCAGAAATAATTGAATCAGGATAGAATTATTTAGATAAATAAGAGTTGAAAATGTTAGTTAGTATAAAGAATTTAGTAATATTTAATTTTTCCTCATTCCGTACATTATAAAATATGTAAATATAAATAATAGAGGAGTATATAAGTAACTTTACAGTTAGTTAAATGTGCACAAGTACAAAAATGTGAAGAAATGTATAAAATAGATATATGAAAGAAGAACAAGAAGGAACCTTATAAAAAATTTAAAGGAAATATATCGGAGAAATAAAAGCATTTAATGGTCAAGAATTATTAAAGACATTAAGAGTTATTAAAAAAAAATATATATGGAATAATTTATAGAGTTTATGTATGGAAGGGTAAATAAAACCCAAAATGATAATAAATATATAGAATGATAATGTATTAAAAGAAATATGTAGGTCACGTACGCCTTAAAAAACGAAAATATAATTTGTGTACTTTCCAAAAGTGAAAGTTTAAAAGGTAGACGAAAATGTCTATTATAGGTATAGGGATATTGTTCAGCTAAGAACAGTTTATATAAAATAAAATAATAAAGAATAAGTGAGCATATGTAAAGCATATTTTTTAGAGGCTATTAAATATCTGAAGAAATAACAGATACAACTTTAAAGTAATCACCAATAAATGTTAAAAGTAGTTTCGATTAAAATGTTGATAAGAATTTTTAGAAGGTTAAAAATCATGAATAGGATAAAACAAAGAAGGTTTAAGATAGGATAAGAAAAGGAATAAAGTTACTTATATAGAAAGCATAAAAATGTTAAAAGATACATTTTATGACATTTTTGATGAATATCAATGGATAAAGATGTAAATTTTGAATATAATAGTATAAATTAGTATATTTATGAAGATTAGTTTAGTTAAAATGGTTGATTGTAGATAATTGAGATTTAAAATTAAAATAGATACAGAGAGATAAATAATGGAAGGTTTTCTTATGTACCAAATATTAAGAAATATATATGGGTTTATATGAGATTATATTGTTATGCTACGGAAGTAGTACAAATTGTATTACATTATTTTAGTTCAAATTGTTGAATAAATATAAATTTATATATTCTATAGAAATTTAGATTTATTAAAAAAGGGGCATATGTGGTAGTTCACCAACATGAATTAGTAATGATATGTGGGAAGTACTAGTGTTAATAGAATATACTGTATATGTTTTGAAGTGAGTATTAAAAAATGAAAGTTGGTAAAATTTAATAGACCGAACTATAATTAAGTAAATAGCTGTGGGAATATTTGATTTATACTTTAAATAATTGTGAGAATATTAAATGGAGATATTCCTATGTTATTGGGCATCGTGTAAAGTTGGTTGCATATCGGGGTATGTTGAAGTTTTTCTTGCATCGAGTGGTTGGTTGCCTATCAGGTTTCTTTGTTGCATTAATTTTACCCATTACTGAAAATAGAATTTTAAATATTACTTGATGTATTTTTATATGTAATATTATTTTGTAAAAGCTTGTTTAATTAACACTATTGAAAAATAGAGATAATAAGTATGGATTTTGAACCATAAAGGTTAAAAAAATGATGTATAGTTGCGCGCTTAAATTCAAATATGAGAAGTGTCAGATTTTGACATTTAAAATAACAACGTTATAGTATTGAGTATTTGGTTTGCCGAAGTGTGTTAAAGGTTGAAAAAAATAAAGTAATGAATTAAATTGATAAATTTTTGGAATTACAAAAAGGTATTTTAAATATTCAAGTTCAAATAAAATATGTTTTGGATTATCACAATGTGTGTACAAAGATGATTGGATATTAAAAATTAAGGAATTATTGCCAGGGATATGAGGGATAAATAAAAAAAAGTTTCTAAATAATTTTAGAAAGCAGTAGATGTGTTTTCGGAAAAACGAAGTTTTTCTCCGAAAAACACATAATAAAGTTATCAATTATTGCATAAAAGTGTAGAAGAAGTGATAAAGATAGAGTGGAAAAGAAAACAGATATTTTTTAGGTGATTTAAATATTCTCAGGAATAGTACCATTTATCATCATATAAATAGACTTTAAAAAATACAAGAAGAAAGGATTTAATTTACTAATAACGAAATAAATGAAGAGAATTTAAATTTGAGAAGGAAGCGAATAATTATATGATTATAATTTAAAAATAAACTTACGGCATTGGTAATTAACCAAGAAGAATAATCCATATTCAGCTAGAAAATTATTACACAGGAGAGTTGTTCGAGTTCCAGTATTTGTACTAGTATATCAATCCAGAAATAGAAGAATTCGAGAACTTTAACATAGCAGGCGATCACAGGTAGTCCAGTCCGGTGGAGATATAATTCGTGGAAAGACAAGTATCAAGGAATAGTACACAAGCGTTCGACGGTTCGAGATTCCAGATGATAGCAGATTTGAAGGTATAACAGGATAGCAGTCATCACAGTCCATATCCCGAGTATTTCAGTCAATTAGGCAAAGGAAAGGATCTACATCTTTGGAACCAGTACATGTCATCTTCGAACTAAAAAGAAATCGTTTGGATTACAAGAAAGAATACCAGTTCAATATTTGTGACAGGTCGTATAATTATTTGGAATTATCTGAGTTTAACAGTTTCAAAGATAGTAAAAGTATAACAGAATTTAGACAATTTTTAAAAAAAATCGTACCTAATAACATTGTAGATAATTAAGAAAAGATATTTTGTATTTTACTTTCACAACATTAATCTGTGACTGAATTTAATAATTTTATAAAATCAAAGAATCTGATTGGCAAACTAAAACTAAGTAAATTGTATGGGAAATTAAAATTCAAACAAGAACTATACAGTATTTTTTATAATAGTATAATAAATATACTTACTTGCTTACATTTCGATTCACGAAAGGTATATTTTCGTGCACTTATAAATTTTATAGGAGTTTTTTTTAAACAAGCTTGATACTTCCATGTATGTATATTTGTTGGAGATTGTGTTGGGAACTACCATCTGATTTAATATTTGCCTAGTTTATTAAACAAATTAGTTTTGATATATTTGTTTTTATTTGGTATATGTGGAGAAGGATCTTGAATTATATAGATGAAACAGATATGACGCTAAGAACCTTAACCTATGAATAGAAAAACAACTGTCAGTGATTTTTTTTATTTATTTGAATAGTATGCTAATACATACCTTGATATTGAGTTCATAGTAAGTATAAATTGAAGATAAATTTGGAACACATATAATAATTCACTTGAGAATAACTGTTTAGTAAAATTTGATTGATAAAATAAAGAATTATAAAACGTAAAGATATTATAATATGTACGGGTATTGAAGAAATTACATATAGGC
This sequence comes from Amphimallon solstitiale, assembly GCA_963170755.1. Classification (NCBI taxonomy): domain Eukaryota; kingdom Metazoa; phylum Arthropoda; class Insecta; order Coleoptera; family Scarabaeidae; genus Amphimallon; species Amphimallon solstitiale. Next base: position 128,018,040 of record OY720675.1, on the reverse strand, counting down.
AACTGTTTGACTTTGAGGAATTAAGTGAAGTTAGTTACATATAAAAATAATTAGTTTAAATTTTAAAAACAAGAACTGAGTTAGTGAGGGCATAAATAAATAATATACCTGAGAGAATTTGAAAATAGATATAAATATTATATAAAAGATTTCATTTTTTTTATTGACGAGAATAAATACAGGATTTAAATACATAATAAAAATAAAGATTATAGAATTTACCTGAATGTAATTGTATCTTTTATTAATATAAGGTATTGTTACAATACTAATAGCCGAGTCGCCAATGGTTACCAAACATCGTCAAAATCGACGAAAATTGGGTACGCGGGGGGAAGAACTCATCTCTGGATACGCGAAATTGAAAGCTGCCCTTTGGCGTGAGGGTACCGACGACTTTAAAGGGTTCCTCGACGGAGAGATTTTCTTCCCAAGTGGAGCGGTTGTAAAGATACGGGCATTTAAAGAGGAGCGTGCATTCGATGTTTTAACAGAAAAATGGCTTACGCCATGACAGATTCCCACGACAACCGATAAAAATCGTAAAAATGTCAGGTATGACAGGCACGCGCGAAAGAATTGTAAAAGTTTCACTTTGACGAAGAAATTTCAGGCCGTCGAAGTTTAGAGTCCGGAAAGAGGGTTGGAAACCAAAAGAGTGGGCTTTTCCGTGGCGATTGAGTGCACTGTCCAGGTGCCAAGTCTGTCGCTGTCGAAGGTGCGACTCATTTAAGGCTTTTATGCAGAGGAATGCGGTAAAAAAATCTCGCGATGACGAGTTTGCGTGTCATTAATGACTATATATTCACGTTCATCGATCGGTTGTCAAGTTTAAGTGTCAGAAGGCCGACAAATAAAGAGATTACGAAGGAAAAGTGCATTTTAATTGAAATGTGGTACCTTTCAGATACGTATTAGTGTTATTATTATCAATTGTTACTATTTCTTTTCTATATGAATATATGAACAATGCCGACGGATATGATAAAATAAACTTAAAGTGTATTATCGCACGTAAGTACAGTAACAAATATAACGATCTTTCTATATTTTATTAAGATATATTAAATACAATGACACTCTATTCATTATATATGTCATCGAAATGTCGCCACGATGACAGCTTAAAACAGGGCGCAAAAAAGTCAGGCCAATTTCATACAACGAAGAACTTGAAGCAAGACTAAATAAAGAAGAACCATCTGAGTTTTGCCTTTTGGGCCTGCCAAATTACGTTAGATGCACACGAATTATACAAAACCTAAATGTCAACAGAATGTTGGAAATATATCAGTGTTCAAGATATAATTATATAAATTTAAGCCATTTTACAGATGGGATCATTTAATAACATTTCTCATCGATCTCTCTACATACAAATAATAGGGTGAGTTTTCTTTATTTGTTAGATGTGTCCGAAACACTTTGAAATAAAATAAATACATCAAATAAAATTTCCATAAGCATTTATGTAATTTCGTTTACCAATTTTCAGTTATAAAAGCAAGCATTTAAAGTATGCGACTGCGGGTAGGCACCAACTAATCAGAAGTACATTTTCGGTTAAATGGTATTAGGAGCCAGCAAGATTTTCGATTGGGTTTTACAAAGTATACTATTAAAGCGTAATATGAAAATTAATTAATTCTCTCAATGACCTGTAAGTTTAAAACATGTTTTGTTAAAGTTCATCATGTTATGTTGTTAATTTCATTTGACAATTGGAAAGACAATTTGGTTAAGCACTGTCAGTCTGACATTTCGTTCTCACAGGTTTATGTGTGAACGAACTATTGTCGCGATAACAGGTGGAACCACAACATCTTGACGTCGGCAGTCTGACTTTTCATTGTCGTATAAGTGTCACGATGACAGTCTGTCAAAAAATTTGAAGTATGCACTATTTTTATCGTAAACTTGACACAAAGCAAGGCATAGTATTACCAATTTTATAGAACGAATGACTTGAAACAACATATAATTAAGGAACGGTCTTGGTTTTTTTTTTGGTCTGTCTACGTTCACCTTGGGCTAGATGCACACAATTGATACAAAACCTGAGTGTCAACAAAATTTTTCTAAATATCAGCGTTCAGTAAATTGTATAGAAATGTTGTTCGTTTTGTGGGCAAAGTCTTAATAAATAAATTCATTTGCCACTAATTATAAATGTCACAATAATATTTAATTTATTTTTAAGAGACATTTTGTTTAATATGCGTCTTCATTCATAAACAAGAACAAACTGAACTGCGGTTGTAATTACTCTACATTGTCGGCCATTCAGGTACAGTTTCCAATATCGTAGTTCTAAAAATTAAAGCAAAAGAGGCGTCCTAATGCAATGATTAATAACATTTAACGTCCACTGAAAGAAATATAACCGTCAATATTTACATTTTATTGCATTATCAATTATTATTATTATTACTATTGTATCGGTCATTTATCGTATTTTTAATGGCTTGGACACATCTCTGTCATCTTTCTACACACAAATATACATACTGCGTCTTTAATTTACATTTAGAGTAGCTTATGATATCAATATTAATTTGGGAACACAGTAATGTTTTTCATTTTGACTACTGTCATAGTTAAGTCAATTTATTGAAAAGTTCCACAGTGTTCTCAAATTAATATTGAAATCGTAGGTTATTCTAAAAAAAATTAATTGAAGGCACGGTATGTCTACAATGACATTCAATTTGACAATTCATTCTCGCAATAGATCAAACTGTCGCCACGATGACAGTTTGACGTTTGGGTATTTTATCATAAAACTTGAGACAAATAGAGTTAGAGTACTACCAAATTTAAAAAACAAAGAAATTTATATATGATACAACAAATCTTGATCATACAACCATCTTAGGTTTACCTTTTCGGCCTACTTACATTCAACGTAGACTAGGTGCACATGCATTATATCAAACCTCAATGTCAACGAAATGTTCGAAGTAATCAGCTTTCAGTAAATTCTATAGAAATGTTAAACATTTTATGGGCAATTCAAACTCGAAGAGTTTCATGGACCACTGTAATAACAAAAAGAGCAAGTATTCTATTAAATTAATGTGTCCTAAATTTAAAAACAAGGGGGGGCGGGAAGAGTAAATTGAATAATCAGCACTTGTTGACTTATATCGACATTTTATGACACACATTATGGAGCACTGATGATCTTGATTATTTGCAAAAAACGTCATATAAATTTATTTCTATTGACTATTGTCCCGGAAGCCCTACGTTAATTGTAATTCAAAGAAACGAATACATCATGCATACATATCACCTTTAATTTAACGATTTAAAGGGTAATGTCATTACTATTTTAAAAATGGAACTACTACTACATATAAAGACAATGCGATTTAAAAATTTATCCTACATGGTAATTCACTAATTACAGTGACTTTATGATCGCGATCTACTTTATTACACAAAAGCATCCCTACCTTAGAAAAAATAATTTAAGCATTACGCCCAGATGCTGATCAAAATTGGTGAACATAGTATATTATTAAAATAAAATTAAATAACAGTTAAAGGGTGTAGCGAAAATAAAAAAATAGTGCACATCTATGTCGCCAATCTTTACTCATCTATTATCATTTTAACACCGATATATTTAACTAGAGCATACGCGAAATGTTGGTCAACTCAACATTCACGTTAGGTGGCTTAAATGTTACAGGAAACGTCAGAATTGTCAGAAAAAATCCATCTGACTTTTGATTAATGTTGGCAATTTCACAAAAATTTAATTGCAGGTTATAAAACGTCAAAATGATCAATCGATTTCAGTTCGTCATGAAATCTGAACTGCTTTCATGATGACAATTATTTCACAAAAAAAAAGGTTAAACACCCTGACATCTGTCTGATATTTCATTGTTCATGTTTTTAAGCTTCATCGATATTTATTGTAGACCTTGACACAAAAAGATATGAAATTACAAATTTTATACAGCGAAATGACTAAAATATTAATAAGAAAAGTGCTATCAGAACCATTTTAGTTTTACCTATATACCGTGCCTTCAAATACTTTCCGCATTAGAGACGGCCATGCTTTTATTTAATGGTTGGTGACAGTGCATAATTTTAATAGTTTGGTTATGTCGTGTAAATAATAATAGGCGTCTATAATTTGAATTTAAGTATGACAACTGTCAGAATTTGAAGTTTTCAAAAAATTAGCATGTTCACCAACATTGATTACTTAAAAATTTCAAAAACAGCCTACTCTAATGCGGAAAGTATTTGAAGGCACGGTATTAGACAATTACCTTAAAATATGATTTATATTATTATTACTAGGTAACAGACGAATCAAATTTGTTACTTTATAGGGGAGAAACCCCTAATATAAATAAATTTAAAATTCCAATTCCAGGGTGCAAGATAATTGTGTGAATCAGTACATTCACTTACCTTTAAAATAATTATTATTAATCGCTTATGATTAATAATATTCCCAGATGTTGCCCTCGAAGTAGAACCATTGATGTTATTAAATCTGTGACCCACCCTGTATGTCTAGCTCAGATTATTATAAAGAACATGAAATTACTCAAAGATGTTAACTAATGCCCGTTGCGCCACCCATTTTAAAATAATAAGGCGGGGCCACTGTTGTTAAAGTATTGCACAATTAAAATGGGAAATTGTACAATTAAAATGGGAAATTGTACTAACTAATACTAGGCCTACCTCAAGAAAACAAATTAATAAAAACAATAACAATTTATTTAATAAAAACATGAGAAAAATGGAGAGAGAAAATTTGATACATTAATATAATAATATTAATTCAAGTATTAATTACACAAAGAAGATATTGAGTTGAAATATAAATGACTTGAATAAAACAAATATAACCTTAGTTGTTAAAAAAAAGTGACTCAATTTACACACAAAGTTTCATTTAAATTTAATAATTACAGATGTAATACGAAAACAAGGAAAACTAAATTTTAGAAAGACGGTACAAACAAAACAATAAGAACAGGTTTGACAGATAAATAATTTTAATAAAATTAATTGGTCAAATTCGATTAAACTAATTATCAAACATGATAATACTAATTGATCAAACATGGTTCACCATTTACCTTAAAATTTATCTAAACTGGAGATTACAAATATTAAAAACTCTACAAATAATTAATACTTCAAAATGATTTGACCATCAATACAATAAAATAAAAAGAAAATAATAGTGACTATTACAACACACACAGATTTCAAAAACATATACAAATTTAGACAAAAACACAAAGATTTAATGAATATAACAAATTTAGACAAATACAAAGACTGTGCCTTGTGCACAATTATTCTTAACTTTATCAAACAAACATATAACTGTAAAAATTTCTAACAGCCTGGTAGTTGTACAAATATCTTGTCACATGTAGTACAAGAATAAAAACTCAAATACCTGGAAATGCTATGTTTCCGTACATCAACGAAGATTGTTTCCGGACGCCTATCTCTGCTACCGCTACCGATGGTGTTTAGCGGGGCCCTATATTGATGGTATCGGTGAGATGTCCCCTAGATCCGGCCATCGCCGTAAATTGAAGGACGATACATATTCCAACAATTTTATTGGGGAATCGAGAATTAAATCACCCTGATCGGTGTATCCATACTGGATAATAACATCTCGTTCCCTTGGACATCCTCATCGCAGGGCTTAGCGACCGACGCCGGGACTTGAGTTACGATATATCTAACTACCACTCACTGCTTAATTTGTACTGAACTTTAAGAATCTAACACTGATGGAATGGTGAATGTTTTAATAGTGCCTGATTTTGGATGCACTTCGCCCTTATAAAACCTCGGTCATGTAGAGGGGTATTATTGGCGACAATAAGACGCTATTAATTCAACACGGGTATTCCCCTTATTTTGATGACGCCAGTAGAATAAACAAAGTACGCAGTTTCATGCAATAGGAGACGGTGGGAATTGTTTAGATAAGAAAACTAAAATGTAAATATTGCGTCTCTGAAATTGAACAAAGCACTGTTTATAAACTGAATATTTTGAATCGAATATTCTAGATGAATATATACGACGCAGATATCAATGTTGAGAATTTTAGGATGTAATTTATTTAGAATAGACGTAATTTATTTGGAATGTAAAATACAATTTGAATTAATACGGAACTAAAAATATTTAACATGTAATATACAGGGATAAATGAATAAATGTTGGCCGCTGCTTTTTAAACGTAACAAATCCCAATGTAATGACAATTGTTTTGTAACTATTCAATGTACTAAAGTAAATATTCCAGTCTAATTCAACAATTACTACTACTAAATAATTTGATTGTCAATAGAAAGTTTGAAGTATGGGCAGCGTTCAATCATTTAATGGGATATGTTTGAAAATACACCATTAATGCCCGGTTGCACCGACCTCTGTTAAAGTAGTATTAGTTAATCTTGATTAGCAAATGCTCGGTTAGGCGTATTTTCGTATCAAATTGTTAATCAAACATTCTGATGATGGTTCATGATGATCGTGTCCCAGGCTGGTGGCACTTATTTCGATGGATTGGTTGTAATCATCTTTTTGTGTTATTTTTCCTTAAATACTTAATAAGAATCACAAAATGATCCAACAATTACGAATTATATTCTTTTTACAGTGTGTGTAAGGAAAATGTTTACACAGATATTCCAACGTCGGTCTATATTATTTTTGGTTATTGTTTTTAGTTCAACTACCAGCGTCACTACTAAATATTTAAATTATAATAGGATCATCTCAGCAACCGACATAGCCAGAGCACGATCTACAGGCGACGACTCAATGCCACTGCAAACTCACTTTGACAGGAACAATTTCATAGCAGACAAATAAAAACTAATTTATTAATATGGAAGCCAGTTATAAATTCACTATTATAAATAAAATTAATGTCATACTATTCTATACCAACATTTTATTTAAAACTTGATTCTTCTGTGTAATGGGCATGCATTGTTCACAAATTTGCATTATAACAAACCTCAAAAGGTATGTCAAAAGATGTATGATTATTATTAAATATTACAGCCCAGAAATAACGTTTGTGGGCCATGATAATTGACAGGTTAAATTATGCAAAACTAAAATAAATCTGATATTACTTTTTTAATAATGATTTAGTCCTTTCATTGTGTAAAACTAATAACACTATGAATCTTTTAGTGTCAAGTATTGGTATTACGCTAAATAGCATCTAAATTTCAAACTTCAACAACGAAAAGTCAGACTGATTGCCATTCCACCTGTCACCGTGACAGTAGTTCGTGGACAAAAATATACGTCTATACAAGGTGTGCCAATAGCTTAGAAAATCAAAAATGATTTTTTTTACGTTTTATAGGGAACGGTAATGCAACTGTAAGCGGACGCGAAAGGCGATTCAAGCTCGAAGAGATTGATGGACAGCTAGTCTTAATAATAATAATGAAATGTCTGTATTACACAAATTTTAACCTACTAATATATTTTTTCTTTTTTATACATAAATAACATTTTTGTTCGCTTTTTACACAAATTTTTAAGTTTCTGGAATTAGTTAATATTTAAACAGGTTTACTTCCTTGTGTTTGAGTGGCTCTTAAATTAACTTTACAACTTCTTCCATCAGGCAATATAAAGGTGCCTGTACTAAAACTATTCAAAGACATTTCATTATTACTTTGTTTTCTTATACATGGATTACTTCTACATTTTCTTTTTACAATAAAAACTGTAACTATTATTATAGTTAGTGTGACTATTCCATACAAAACGTAACTGTGTATTTCTGTTTTTAATTTAAAACGTTCATCATTTTGCATGTCCTCAATTTGTTCTAATACATTTTCTAATTGGTTGTTAGCCTTTAGTGCATTGGAGTGGTTTATCAAATTTAATTTTAGTGCCGGGATATTATCTAAGATTGGTTTATCCAATTGCACCGTGGAGATATTAACGTTTATTGGTGCCAGTTTTGGTATATAACTTTTAAGTGTTTTACTAATATATGTATTTCTAGACGAAATAATGAATGATTTTGTAAAAAAATGACAATGATTTTACAAATGTAATTGCAAACTCATTGTCATTTTTTTTACAAAATCAGTAGTATCTATATACCGCATGTGTAAAATCATATTGGGGATTGGATACCGTGCGAGCAAGTTGAACTGAAGAAGGTTGGTTGCACCAAAATCCCTGCTGTGATACTTTTTTTTTGATCGAATGTTTAAGACCCTGCCTAGTCACTCCTGCCCAAGGTTTTTGTATATAGAGAAGGTTGGAACATGTGACTGCCATTGCTGTGACGTCATAATATGCTTATGTGGCGGGAGTTTTAAATTTCGCCGTTGTACGTTTTGAAAGCTATCTTTAAAAAAAAAAAACAAACAGTTGAATCTACAAATTTATTAAGATCTCCTTACAGATGTAACAATTTCAGACAACGTACAGGTTAGGTGTGAAACCGCTGCGTACTACGTCACAATATGCTACATTCCCCTTTACCCTGTCCGAGAAACTCTCCACATTCCGCTGTTTGCGGCAACCTGTTCTCTATATATAAAAACCTTGACTCCTGCCTGCTGCTGGTTATTTTGACAACTGTCATCCGTCATTTATCGTGTTTCGTTAGATCTCGAATTTTTTGCTTCAAGTTTATAGTTCTGTTTAAGTATACTAAAACTGTGTTTCTTAAGACAATTATACGTAGCAAATGCGTGCTGACATGCCGTTCACTATTGAACAAGACACCTTCATTCTGATGGCTTACTTTCGTAGTGGTGTTCAAGATGAGAATGGGCAATGGATCTATTCCAATCAATCTTGTATACATCAATTTACTACCCAGTTCCCTGACGTGCCTATTGTGTATGAAACTTTTGTCCAGCATTGTAGTAGATTAGTAAGAAGGTTCACGGAAACAGGAAGTATCTTGAAGCGAAAGCGAGCTAACGAGCCCTACGTTTTGACTGAAGATATTGTAGAGGATTTAGCAGAACGGATGCATGCTAGTCCAAAGAAATCTTTACGCAAGCTGTTTGCTCAGTCTGGTATAAATATACATATTATATTTGAAATATTGTATTATATTTAATAATTCTAGGTGTCTTACGGTAGCTGTCGAACTGCTTTGAAGAAGCATTTGCATATGCACCCTTACAAAGTTACTGTACACCAACATTTATATGCACAGGATTTTGAGCAAAGGCGGCATTATTGTCAATGGTTTATGGATCATCTGAACAATGACGATGACTTGAACCTGACATTTGTCTCAGATGAAGCATGGATTCACCTTTCCGGCTATGTTAATAGTCAAAATTGTCGTACATGGTCATCGGAGAACCCTCATATATTCGAAGAAAATGATTTACATCCTATAAAGATTGGAATATGGGTAGCCATGTCTCGAAGATGAATAATAGGACCAATCTTTTTCGACGGTACAATAAATGCTGCACGATACCAAGAAAATATCCTTAACGTGTTTGTTAATGAACTACATGAAGATGAGTTGCAACATGGGTACTTTCAACAGGATGGAGCCTCTGCGCATACAGCTGCAAGGACAATAACGTATCTACAAGAGTATTTTGATGACAGACTAATAAGTAGAGGAATATGGCCACCGCACTCACCCGATTTGACACCATTGGATTTTTTCTTGTTTGCATACTTGAAGCAAAAGGTTTTTCAACAAAGGTTGCACAATATAGACGAGCTAAAAAATGCAATCTCTCAAGCGATTAATAGCATAAGTATCGATACATTACAGAAGGTATTTAAAAATATTAAACAACGTGTACAGCTGTGTACTGAGAATGATGGGGGTCATTTTGAACGTTTGTTGTAGTGTCAATCACAGTACACTAATCAACTTAAATAAGTGCTTTCATATCTATGTGTTTTGTGGAGATTCATGTGTGTCTATTGTATTTTATAATGTGTTTAGTTAAAAATTTTATTGAAAATAAACCAGTGTTACAATCACTAAAATGAAATTAAATCAGAGCAGAATTACACCATTCCAATATATAATTTGTTTTCTTGATATGTCCTAGCTCCTCTAGTGAATATTTCATTCCATGGTTTCTGAAGTTTGTATCACGATATGAAGGATTTGTAAAAACGCAGCAACAAAAATAAATCTTTAAACGTAGTCAAATATTACGGGGCGATGTCTTTAATAACACAACAATTCTGGCTTTCATTTTAAAAAATGTACTATAAAATTCAATTCTCGCATCCATCAATTTTTACTATCTGACAGTAAGATGTTAGGTTACGATAGCATTAACCTTTGTTTACTATTAAGTAACCAAATTACTCAATACCAACTACTCAGTGTTGCTAACAGAAAATTTGTGCTGCCAACCTTCTTCAGTTCAACTTGCTCGCACGGTATATGTATACTAGGCACACCGGCAACAACGCGCAATCGTGGCCGTAGTCATGGTACAAGGAAACAAAGTATGCTTTTGCGCATCTCTGGATGATATCGAAAAAAATGTCCTACTTGGCAACTCTGACAGAAAGCATTATCCAAGACTCCCTTTAACAACTAAAATTGTATCTGGAGATCGTGTCGAACAGCGTCGTTCTGTGTTTGTGAGAGGAGGGGTCATTGGTAACAATGCCTCGCTACATACCAGAAGAAAAACTGCAAATTATTAAATGGTACTATAGTGGTCATTCTGCAAAGGATTGCATAAATTTATTTCCGCAAATATTTGCAGACAGACCCGTGCCCTGTGAGCAAAGCATAATTACATATTTTGAATAGCTTTGAAAAATGTCTTTGTTTAAATAATTGCACAAAGTGTAATCCTAGAGAGGAAAATACACTAAAAGCTAAGGAACGAGAAGAGCGGGATATAATAATTTGTAGCACTCTCGAAGTAGAGGATACTCTATCTACCAGAAGTGTTGCTGAGGAATTGGGTGTGAGTAATAAAACCGTCGCGAACATATGGAAGCGAAATAAATTAAAATGTTTCAAATACTCGAAAACGCAAGAAATATTTCTCGATGACAATTTTAGAAGAATGGAGTTTCGTGAAACCGTAATGGAAAAGACAAATGAAAATGAGAATTTCTTTGCAAATATTGTATTCACAGATGAATCGTCATTTCCATTAAATGGAAAGCACAATCCTTCTGTTGTTCGATATCGGGCTCGGGAAAATCAGCACAGATATTTTGTTAAACACACCCAATATCCCCAGAAAGTGAATGTCTGGGCAGGTATTTTGAGTGACCATTTGCTTGGTCCATTTTTTATTGACGGTACGTTAAATGCGGACAAATACCTCGATATGCTACAGAATCAGATACTTCCCGCTATTGATAATACCGGAATAGATCGGGATATTATTTGGTTCCAACAGGACTGTTGTCCTGCACATAATGCGGTCAGAGTAAAGCATTTTTTAATGAATACTTTTCCTGATCGTCTCATTAGTGGAACAGGAAACATTCGTTGGCCTCCGCGATCTCCTGATCTATCGCCAAATGATTTCTTTTTGTGGGAATACATCAAAAATAAAATATACAGTGCACAAGTTGGCAGGCTAGAAAACTTAGATATTTTGAGAAGGCTAGTCATAGAGGCTTTTGAATCGGTAACAGTCGATGTGATTCGTAATGTGCGAGAAAATTTTTATGATAGGCTCGGACAATGCCTTGCTGCTGAAGGAGACTTTTTAACCTATGCAATAACATTTTATTTTTTAGTATTGTTTAGAGTATATTTTTTATTTTCACTAGAATTCCGTTCTTAATAAATTTATATAATAATTTACTAAGAATTAATGTTTAATTAGAATTGTGCTTTTATTTTCTTACTGTGTTGTATTGTATGCCTGTTAAAAAAGACTTTATTGAACTGGTAGTACTAGAGGTCGAATGCGCGTCATCCAGAGATGCGCAAAAGTATACCTTGTTTCCTTGTACCATGACTACGGCCACGATTGGGCGTTGTTGCCGGTGTGCCTAGTATACCTATATCCTATCCCCAATACGATTTTACACATGCGGTATATATCGCAGTACCTATAATAGATTTTTTCTCAATATAATTAGAATTATTACATGATATCGTTAAATTTTCTTTAAATGGCGCTACAAATAACCATGTGTTTTCTTCTACAAGTTTCTCGAACTTTGTTGAATTTATCGGGGGTAATACCATAAGAGTTTGTGTTTATCCGGACAAACTTTCATTTTGAACGAAAGCTTTGTTGCTTGGTAACTGACGAGAACAAATAACATGGTAAAACCGCGACACCGAAGGTGGAGCGGTTTTACCTTTTGTTATTTGTTCGAGTCGTGTTACCCTTAAGCAACAAAGTTTGAGTTTTGTCAAAATGAAAGTTTGTTCCGGAAATAAACACAAACTCGAATGGTATTTGGTAAGACAATTTAATGAATCATTTAATTAATATTAATAAACCGAAATATTTTTATTTAACATTCCTTTGAATACATATACAAAAGAAAGAGAATAATACATATGTTTATGTATGAAATTTATTTGAACGATACTGTCAGAATTGAATTTTCGTTGCCATGGAAAATCAACATGCAGTTTATCCGCTAGCAAACATGCAGTTTATCCGATGGCAAACTAACACAGCGTGTATTAAAATGTCATGTTTTTGACAGATGAATTAAATTGTCGGGGGTAATACCATAAGAGTTTGTGTTTATCCGGACAAACTTTCATTTTGAACGAAAGCTTTGTTGCTTGGTAACTGACGAGAACAAATAACATGGTAAAACCGCGACACCGAAGGTGGAGCGGTTTTACCTTTTGTTATTTGTTCGAGTCGTGTTACCCTTAAGCAACAAAGTTTGAGTTTTGTCAAAATGAAAGTTTGTTCCGGAAATAAACACAAACTCGAATGGTATTTGGTAAGACAATTTAATGAATCATTTAATTAATATTAATAAACCGAAATATTTTTATTTAACATTCCTTTGAATACATATACAAAAGAAAGAGAATAATACATATGTTTATGTATGAAATTTATTTGAACGATACTGTCAGAATTGAATTTTCGTTGCCATGGAAAATCAACATGCAGTTTATCCGCTAGCAAACATGCAGTTTATCCGATGGCAAACTAACACAGCGTGTATTAAAATGTCATGTTTTTGACAGATGAATTAAATTGTCGTTATAAACTGCCGTTCACAGTTTTTAGACAATCTGTCTATTGCATTTAATATTGACATTTCGCAATCATCTCCTGAAATTGAAATGATTTGATTGTTATTTTCATATATAAACTCGTGATTGTTTAGATGTATTAATAACTTTAAATCGTCTAATTTTAATGTTATGTGACTATTTTTCCTTTCATTTACTGCAATATACTGGTGTTTTATGTTTAACATAACAAATTTTACTTCGTGAGCTTGAATTGGTACTGGGGTAAGTTTATACAATTGAAAGGGAGATGACTGTATTAATGGAATATTTAATATACAAATTAATTTATTATTTCGAAAATAAAATATTGGCTTGATAATATTTAGTAATATATTGGTGGAGTGTGTTTCTAACTTTATCGGTAATTTCAATCCTTCAGGTACATATGACACTATTTTTGATAATTCCTCTATCACTGCTGTAGGTGTTACTAGTAGTGGGTGTAAAATGCCCTTTTTTGCACTTCAGATGATGTCAATAAAAGTATGTGTTTCCAGTTCATATTGACTAAAATTAAAGATAATAGGGAGATATGATTTTGGATTTCATTTTCAATTATACTAGAATTTTTAATTTTTCCTAAAGCAAGTGTCATTGCGAGTGTTATTTTATTTAATTGTGTAGATAGTAATTCTTCATTATGCTCTTGCTGACCTACTGTTGCATTCATATTTTCTAACGTTGATTTAACTACGGATGTTTGTTTGTGGATTAAATTAGTTAAAGTGTTTGTTTTCTTATTTAATATATCTATTGATGATTCGAAGTGAGATGCATCTTTATCGTTTAATGTACCGAATAACGTTTTTGAAATATCACCTATTATATTAAAATATCCTCTTCTAACTCAATGGTGACTAAGTAAGGAAGGTCTTCTAAATTTATTTTATTTAATACTTTAACCTTGATTAGAAATTGTTCGCATGTTTTATTTAAAGAAGCGTCTTCCTTGCAAATATCTTCTGGAGCTTCGGTGTAATTATGAATTTGATTAAATTTTGTATAATAATTATCAAGGCTAATATATCACACTATTTTCCAGTAATTATTAGAAATATGTAATATACCTACATTTTCATATATAAGACCTGCTGAATAATATGCTTCTATCGTTAACGGGGAGGGTGTTTTTAATTCTTGCGCTAACCCATGAATTAGTATGGACAGTGTGGATATTAGAATAATAGCAATCATCTGTAAAACAAAACAATTACTCATTAGACAAGTTTGGTGACCATTGGTCGTAATATGGTGCTAAGCGAGACACATGCACAGTGTCTATTTTTGGTTTTCTAGTATTTATTGACTTAATCACGTAATTGAGATCCTTTCTTTTATCAATAATTGTATAGGGACCGAAGTATTTGGGCTGTAGCTTATCGCTTTTCCCTATTTGTCGTAAGGGTATGCGTACCTTATCCCCTACATTGTAACTGACGTTTCTATGGTTTTCGTCGTACCTTTCCTTGTCCTTTCTTTGGCTTTGGTGAATATTATTTCTTGCTTCTCCCTTATTTCCAATAATCGTTCTTTTGATTTAATTGCGTACTCAGTTGTAGGAATGAGGGACAGCTGTGCGTCCGAGGGGAGTACTGCTTCTCTGCCATATACTAGTTCAAAAGGTGAATACTTAGTGCTTTCTTGAACCGAGGTATTGTATGCAAATATGACATGAGGGAGGCATTGATCCCAATCATTCTGTGATGTACTAGTATGTTTACTAATCATGTCACCTATAGTTTTATTTAATCTTTCGGTTAGGCCATTAGTCGACGGCATATAAGAGGTTGTAAAAGTGCTCGCGGTTCCCATTGAGACTGAAAAACAGCACCTCTGTCGCTCAGCATTTTTTTCGGTGATCCATGTCTACAAATGATTTCTTCTAGAAGAAAATTTGCTATTCCTTCCGCCTTTCCATTGGGTAACGTTTCGCTTCAGCTCAACGAGTTGCATAGTCCGTTGCCACTACAATGAAATTTTTACCTTTACTTGACCTTCTAAATGGACCCAATAAGTATTCCAATCATTTCGAAGGGTGACTAAGGGTATAGGATGTAACAATCCCGCTGGTTTGACATTAGTTCGACCCTTTCTCACTTGACAATCAGGACAACCTCGAATGTATCTCCGTATATCCTTAATCATCCCTTACCAGAAATAACGTTTTTTTAATTTTATTTACAGTTTTCGAAAAGCCTAAGTGGCCGCTTAGTGGTTCATTATGATATGAATACAAAATTTCAGGAATAAGTTGTTGGGGGAGTTCAAGTAACTTTATGTCACTTGTTTTGTCTGAATTTCGCCTATAGAGTATGTTGTTTATAATGTCAAAGTTTTTAGCGTTCCTTCGTACTGCCGGGGTACCGCTGTCTGGATTTCTAATTGTGTGTATAATTTTTAGAATCATAGAATCCGATTTCTGCATTGCGATTATATCTGCTTCTGTAGCGATAAATGTAGGTACTGTTATTGCTTGTTCTTCATCCTCCTGCGTTGTTATTCTGCAGGGGTATCCAGATAAAGCATCAGCATCTTTATCGAATATTTATATTCCATTAATTTCAATGATTACCTTGCTAATCTACTACCAGGGTTTTTAATTGAATTTAAACAGCAAAGCGAATGGTGATCGGTTAGAATAACAAAATGATTTAATCCCCACAAATAACACCTAAAATATTGAACACTCCATACCGCACGTAAACATTCTAATTCTGAAATGGTATATTTTTGTTCTGATTTTGTTAAAGTTCGAGATATATAAGAAATACGATGAAATTTTTGTGTTATTGCGTCTTTTTGTAATAAAATAGCTCCTATCCCAATACCACTCGCATCAACGTGTAGCTCCGTTTCTGCAGTTGGTGAAAAATGTGCTAAGACTGGCGCACTTATTAATTTAGTTTTTAAAGTAAAGAATGCCATGCTCTGAGATAGTCTCCAAATAAATTTCTTTTTGTCACCTAATATGTCATACAGAGGCTTAGCTATGGTTGAATAATTTTGAATGGATCTACGGTAGTAATTACACATTCCTAAAGTCTTTGAACATCTTTCTATTAAGCTGGTGTAGGAAAATTGGTTATTGCTTCTACTTTATCTTGATTTGGTTGTATACACCATTATTAGAAGCTAAAAATCCTAGTATTTTGGCTTCTTTCAGCCCAAAATTACATTTTGAAGGTTTTAAAGTTAGGCCCGCTTCTCTTAAACGGTGAAAGACTTTCTGTAGTCTACTTAAGTGTTCTTCAAAAGTTTTGCTAATTACTATAACATCGTCTAAATATATAACCACCTCTTTCCATTTTAGTTTTTTAAAAACGGTGTCTATCAATCTTTGAAACGTACTAGGCGCTCCACATAGTCCAAAACTAAGGGTATTAAATTCATAAACCCCATCATTAACTATAAACGCAGATTTATGTTTATCGCTCTCTTTTATTGGACATTGCCAATAACCTGAATTTAAATCTAAAGTACTAAAATATATCTTACCGCTTAGCGCACTCAATATATCATATATTAGAGGTAGAGGGTAAGAAGATTTCCTAGATACTGAATTTAGTTTTCTGTAATCTACACAAATGTGAACGTCCCATCAGGTTTTTTAACAAGAACTACAGGCGAACTCCATTAGCTGTCGGATGGTCTTATTACAGTCAACTTTAACATCTCTTCTATTTGCTCATTTATTATGTCTCTTTCTTTATGTGACACCCTGTATGGTCTTAACCGTATTGGATTAGCATCCCCTGTATCGATTTTGTGTTCCGCCATATGTGTCAATCCTAACTTACTATTTGACCATGCCATTAGGTCTTCATTTTTATGTCAGAGATCAAGTAATTTTTGTTTTTGATAATCACTAAGTGTATCATTTATGTTAAATTGATTTGGTTGTATATCAGCAAATAGTTGTGGGAAAGTCTCTCGTGTTGTGTTATTTTCTACGGTTTTTACTATACTACTATGTTCTAAATTTCAGTATTTACTGTGTTTAATATAACCTAATACTGTGCCCTTAAATAATTTGACAGGTTCTCTGTTATAAGAAGATATGGTTAATATACCCATATGTTATGTAGTAATTCAAAGTTATCTGCTAATTCTAACTTATTATTATTATGTATGCTACCTCTAGGCATAAAAATACTGTACCACTCCTCTTTATCGTCTAAAAAATTCTTGCTTAATTCTATTTTATATTTATTTATACTATTTGGCTTAAATATATAATCTTCTACCAATCTTATTTTTATTACCTCATTGGTTTCTACAACATGATGGTAAGATATTCCAATTTCACGTATTACTTTCTTGCTCTGTTTTGTTTGAATCGGCAAGGAATGCCAGATTACTAACGCACGGAGTATTGAAATACGCATTGTAGTAGCAAATCATAACTTGAATATGTGGAACGTCAAATATATAAAAAATCATATTCTTAACTATTTTCCAATTTAATTTATCTAAACCTCATCCTAGTTTAGGTAACGCTAGGCGATTTACTTTATGAGCTAACATATGTTCTCATTTAAACTAAAGCGCTAAACAGATTTTCTAACGTAGATTTATTGTAATATGATCTTTTTGTTATCAAGTAATAAATTAGTTTATTTTGTACGTTAAGAATTACCAAATTTCCCTAAATTTAGTATCTACTAAATTGAAACATGCACCTGTATGAATTAAAATATTTATTGTGGTCTTATTTATATTACCGTTTAGTGTAAGTATGCTGTTTTTATTAATTGAGGTCTTCCTATATTTTTCTATAATTAGGGCAGGACTTAAGACCTCCTGTGATTCTGCCCTTGGTAGTTTAACGTAGAATGATGTGTCGGCTGAAACCCTCGTGTGTTGTAATTATTCGTACCTCTTGTGACATTTGTTTGAAGACCGGAATCTCGGAATTTTTGTGCTTTTAGAAAGCAATTGACGGCTGTGTGACCTCTTTTGCTACAATAAAAACAAATTGAATGACCGTCGGTTGTTCGTGCCTGTCTATTGAAAACCAATCGGTTATTGTCTGTATTATTTGTGAAACCGCGTCTTGAATTTTTAGGGTAATTAGATTGATTATTTGTGTTTATTGCTTGACGTAGTTCTTGTAGAACCATATTTTTTATATCCGCCGACATTGATTCTAACGATTTTTTATAGTGTAGAGTGTCTTGTACAGTTTGTGTATCTCTCAGTTCACGACATACCGGCGCTTGTGGTTGTTCGAAGCCTTCCCCCGTTTTGATTCTGAAATGGAGTCTATTAATTCCTCCAAATCTCGCAATGATTTTGCGCGACTAATCGTTATCATATGCCGGTAATACGGAATCAACCCAGCCATTACCCTATGCATGATTTTCTCTTCTGGCATTGTAGGGTCGAATTCGTCGCACAATTCAATTATTTCATAAAAGTAGTCTCTGATATTTTGATTTATTAGTTGTTTTTTTAAGCTAATCTAAATTCTAAATCGTAATTATAACTGGGGCATATAAATTTTATTTTAAATTCTTCAACTGTGTCGCTCCAGTCCGCACCCGGATTTCTTCTCGCGAATGATCTAAACCAGGACGCTGCACTTCCCTTTAAATAATTAGAGAAATAGCATAATTGTAGGTTGTTATCCCACGCATTAGCATTAGCTGCTATTTTAGAATTATTGAGAAATGACACCGAATTGTCGATTTGTGGGTCGAAAGTCTGTGGTTCAGTGAACCGTGGAACCAAGGGACTTCTATTCTCCCATATGAAAGAAATAGTGTAATTCTGTGTTGTCCGTTGGTTATTTTCCATAGGGTTTAAACTAAGTGATACCCTCTCATTGCAGTAGAAGAGGATGATATACCGTTGTGGACAAGAAATTACGTTGAGGAGGTAGTTCCGCGTTATAGTCCTGAGGATTTTTTTAGTCATTTTCGAATGACAAGGAATGTCTTCCAAGTAAGTATCTCATTTGAAATTATAGAATAAGATTCTACGTAATTGCATTATTTTTAGGAATTAGTAGAGAATATTGCCAACCGATTAGATATTGTAGCTACAATACCAGTGGAGAAGAAACTTTTATTTGCTGTCTGGATGCTTTCCAAACCAGAGTCATTTTAGTCAAGTTGTGATCGGTTCCACTTCTCCAAAGGTACTGGTCATTATGTATTTCAGGAAATAATACGGTTGTTATGTGAAATGATGGAGCAAGAAATACGTTGACCTACAATGGAGAAAGCAAGAACTACTGCTAGTTTCTTGTATGAAAAATATAGATTCCCTGGTATTGTTGGGGCAATTGTTTGATGCCATATTCCAATAAAGACACCAAAAAATAATCAAATAGATTATTATAACAGGCATTCATATCACTCTGTTGTATTGCAAGGTGTATGCGACCACAGAATGATATTTACCGATATATTTGTTGGAATGCCAGACAGAGTTCATGATGCCAGGGTATTCCATAGCAGTCCATTGCATGATAGTATACATAATAATCGACTAATTCCAAGTAATATGCATCTTGTGGGAGACAGTGCATATCCTTTATTAAAAAATGTGATGGTGCCATTTAAAGATAATGGACACCAACAGCGTCATTATACTACAGTGCTTAGTAAGTGTAGGACTAAGATAGAACAAGCCTTTGGTAGGTTGAAAGGCAAATGGAGACGGCTTAAATATCTGGACATGGATATTGAAAATATTACATATGGAATTACTGCTGCATATATATTGCATAATTTTACTCTGAGAAGAAGTAATATGATAAATATAGATGAGGAAGTACTTGCAGAAGATATCCATGTCATAGATATTGAATATAACGAAGAAGGTGAAGAAGAAGCTGTAATAAAGAGAAATAATATTCTTGCACAATTATAAGTAGTGTAAATTACTCTGGCTGTAAATGCCTCATATTGTCACAGTGAAGATATTAACGCGCCTCCACCACAATGTCACGGTGAAGATATTAACGCGCCTCCGCCACAATGTCACGGTGGCCTTTAACGTTAATGTCGCAGGTCTAAACCCGTTGCTCTGGGGCAGCACTCGCCATTATAATTATAAAAATAGCAAAAGGTACCTACCTTTAATTCTCCGCAGGCCTGGCTTTCTCTTAAAGAGGCGAGGAGATTGAACTGTCTCAATAAAATACTAATTGTAACACATTTATTTATTAAACACTAATAGCAACTAGATGACCAAAATAAGAAGTACTGCGAAGGATCACAAGTGATCCTCCTATCGGAAAATCACTTATGAATTGTATCTTTCCGTTCGGCAAGTGCTCTTTTATTACCTCGGTAACGCCGAGTCCGTCAATACCCTGCAGAATTTGCACATTCTGTCCGTTCGATCAACTTCCGTTGAACTCGTCGACCGGACAGACAGGATGTCATTTAGACACTATCGACTCAGTGCTAGGTATATCAGGATTCAGGTTACCGCTGTAATAATTCTAGTACTATACAGTGTTGATTCGCGACAATATTGCAACTAAGGACGAAATAAACATGTCCCCATTTTACTTTTTTCAATGTCTGTATTCACACATTTAAGATTGAAGCAACCCATGCTTGTTCTCTGTTATATGTACATAACTTGTTCATCTGTGAGTTACTCAAGCTATAAGAAATTCTTAAATAAAAAAGAGGTCATGATGGTGTAAATCGTAAATTAAACATAAAATATAATGATGTATAAAAATGTGCAAGTTAATTATACACTCTGTATATTATTGTACCTATAATTTCTCTCACAATATTTTCAACATTCTTTTTTCAAAGGTAATGTGAAGTGTTGTTATTATCAAGAAAGCTTTTTCTACAGTCAAATTCATATCTGATGTATAATAAGAATGTACATTTACTCTACCAGTGGGATGCGCAATTATTTGCATAAATGTATAGATTTTAATGTATGTTGAAACTAAACTTGTAATCTTTCCTAGCATTAAAAATATGTAATAAAAATACAAAGGGAAACAAAACTGGCTGTTTATAAACAAATATTAAACTTAGGCAAAATATTTATTTTATTAACAATATTTAAAAGATTATTATTAAAATGTAATTTTTATTTCATATAGGGATGCATTATACTTTGTTTTAGGTTTTATTCTTTTATTATTAAAAAATATATTTACAAACTAATATATAGAAGTAAGTTAAACAAAAATTGTTGTTTTTCTTAATATTTTAAATATATAATACAGACATTTAAAAGATAAAGGATACATGGTGCTCTTTTATAAACAAATCTTAAAGTAAAGCAAATGTTTACAAACATTTTTTAGACTACTTATTTACATTTCCCAATATGTTGCCATCGCACTTATTTATATAAATTATTTTCTATTTCCTGCAATATGTTGTTGCGGTCCTTTCTGGCTTCTAAAATACCTTCTAATTTCTTGTAAGTGTTGTAGCTTCAGCTCTTCAATTTCTATAATTCTCTTCCTGAATTCTTGCATGTCCCTGCTTTTACTTTTTCGAACAGGTGTTTGAGGGGCTCCTGCAGCTGCATCTCTCCCTATGGCTGCTGGTTGAGTTGCGCCTGGGTCATCCATTGCAGGTTCAGGAGTTTCAAGTTCATCTCTACTTGTGCAAGATGAGACTGATAATTGTGGAGACGCTGTATTTGGACGAGATTGAATTTTCAATGCTGTTGATAGCATAGGTTTTACAGACTGTATTCCGCTAGTTGACGGCAGTGGTTCCTGGATACTTATTTTTTGAACTGGAACTGTTATTTCTTCGGCGACCTCTGATTTCATCGATGATATGAGTAACGGTGGATTTATGGTAGCATCACTTACAAATATTTCGTCCATTAGCTTGAAGTCGTCACAATGATGTCGCTGTCTGCCAGTTTTTTTTAATATTGTCTTTAATACTCTTGTAAGTCACTTTCCAATTTCGAAATTTCTTGTTGCACATACCGGGCGTTGTTTCATATCCTTTATCGATTAACTTCTTTGATATTTTCGACCAAAGTAAATTTCTCTTTATTTTCGGATTTCGAAAATTTTCAGCCTCCGTTAAATAGGGATTTAACAATAGTTTTGTCATTTTGTCATCCTATTTCACGTTTCCCACTTCGTGAGTAGGTACATCATTCGCCTCTATCTACGACGACTGCAGTTCTAATAAGTTTTTTATAAACTCCGATTTAAATTGTTCATCTGCAATAATTAAAACATAACTATCTAATAACATAATGTATATAATAAATTGTATATCAAACTATTAAAGAATATATGCACAAACTATAATTTTTGATGAATGTTGATAAAGAAATTGTAGTCTTTCCTAGCATTCAAAATCTATAATAATGAATTAAAAAGTAAAACAAATATAGTGGCGGTTTATAAACAATCTTAAACTTAAGCAAACGTAAAACATAAATACTTAATTTTTTAGTTACAAAATGTACATATATATAATAAATTGTAACAACAGACATTTTGTATTTTATTTAAAACTTTCCTTTCCTCTTCCATTAGATAAGTAAATATTTTTGTAAAGCACTTACCTTCAATTAACTGAGGAACAAGCTCTATTGGCTACTACATTATATTTTTCGCCATCTAATTCAATTTGCATTTCGATAGATTGATCCATTTTTGTTAGAACCGGGGACAGAATGCGATATAAGGAAAAGAAATATTTCTTTAAAACACTGGCAACCCTCACCTTTTTGGAATGTGTTATCTAAACACATATTTTTCTCAAGTGCTTTAAGTAGGTACAAGAAGGTATCATATTACACCTATCGTTTTGACAAATATATATTTTAATACTTTTAAATACTTTTATGCTCGTAATGTACCTGCCTAGAAAGCATGACTTATTTTTAAATAATCGCAAAGAACTGATTTTAGATGAGAGTAAAAGACCTACTTCCGGTAGGAATTTCGAAACACTTTTAATAAATTTTTTCTCAAATTTAATTTTGAGCACATTTGAATTCTTTATAAATTTATTTAAACTTAGTAATTGACGAAATATTCTATTTTTTCACTAAAAAGTAAACTACTACTTCGGGTCTACCGATTTAACTAGAAAGCTAATCAGATCTGAGATTATACTCGTAAATACAAAATTTGGAATTGATACATACGGTCACACATATAAAATTTTTAAAAACCACTGCTTACGTATCCGAGGATTTCAAAACGTGGACATCTGCAAATATGTAGAGGTCGAAAATTATTATCACAATACTTCTCTATACTACGTATAAGAAAGCAAGAACTGCATTGTTGTATAATGAAAATAAATTGTATCTTTTAGTCATATACTACTTAGGATTCACTAACAGTTGTTTATTTATTAGAAATAAATAATCTATTTCAAGTAGAAAAAAGATATTTACTTTATATGTAAACCGAATAGAATAGTACTTATCAATATCTATTTTATGTGATAAATTTACTTATAACTTTCGTATAACATTAAATATAACAAGTACAACAGCAACCGTAAATATGATATTTATTAATGTTTTTATTATTCCGCGGGTTTGAATTTTGAAATTCATATTTGAATATTGACCGCTTATCCCCGCTTCTTTCTAGCGCCGCTAGGTCATCCAGCGAAATTTATTTTCGCTAGACAAGATGGCGACCGCTAGCTCCAGCGCCGGCACTCGCGTTCAGGACGCCGCTCGACCTAGCACAGCTCAACGCTAGCGGCGCCGTAACTCCCTGAACGCACGGAATGTTGAAATTCAAAATGGATTTTAATCCATGCGTTCAGGGAGTTACGGCGCCGCTAGCGCTGAGCTGTGCTAGCTCGAGCGGTGTCCTGAACGCGACTGCTGAGTGCCGGCGCTGGAGCTAGCGGTCGCCATCTTGCCTAGCGAAAATAAATTTCGCTCGATGACCTAGTGGCGCTAGAAAGAAGTGGGGATAAGCGGTAAATATTCAAATATGAATTTAGAAATTCAAACCCGCGGATTAATAAAAACATTAATTTATTAATTGTTGTATGTAGTTAATATCATTTTTACGGTTGCTGTTGTACTTGTTGTTGTTATTTTAATGTTATGCGAAAGTGATAGGTAAATTTATCATATAAAATAGATATTGATAAGTACTATTATATTCGGTTTACATATAAAGTGAATATCTTTTTTCTACTTGAAATAGATTATTTATTTCTAATAAACAAACATCTGTTAGTGAATCCTAAGTAATATATGAAAATAAATTTGGCTCGATGACTTAGCAGCGGTATAAGAAAGCGGTTAAAATTCAAATTTGATTCTTGTGAATAATACGATCAATAAAAACTTCAATTATGTTGCACAATAGATAGATAGATATAACTAACAAGTAATGTCAAACAGCATAACTCCTTCTAATTTGGCACTAAATTTAATCAAAAATATTAAGAGCTGCTACTGAAACTAATGAGCTATATATATAATATTGTTTGTTTTTGGGCCTTATCTTCTTATTATATTTTCGTGTTCTAAAATACATTAGTATTGTATGCATAAGTATAGATAGCTACATAGTCTATTAGGTAACGTAACTTAAGACTTTTACACAAGATCTACCATCAGATTCCAGTACGATAAATGTTGGAATAATATTGCTTCTTCAACCACAACAATAAAACACATAATGTTATCAGTTTATGTCATATTTATTTATCAATACGATAGGCGATTTATTTATTTATTTATACACTTATTACAAAGTAGCATTCAAAAAATACATCAATTAATTAAAATTGGAATGAACAAAACTATTCACAGTGCCGATAAATATCTCAGCCAACACTGCTAATATAATAGTGTTAATCGTTACATCATCTTCAACTAAAACCTCAAAACATTCCAACGAATTTGCTAACATCAGATTTCAATAAGTTAAATATTGGAAGAATATTGTTTTTACAACTACAGTAATAAAATAAATACACAAAGTTATTTCTTTGTAATAAATTTATGTATCAGTTATAATTCTGTGGTTATACCTACTCTTACTGCAACATTAGCATTCAGAAAATTCATCAACTAATTAAAATTGAAATGAATACTGTTCACAGTGCCGATAAATATATCAACCAAAACTCCTGATATAATATTGATAATAGATTACGCCAACTTCATCGAAAACTTCCACATAATCCATATAATAATACACTGTAAAATGTAGTATTAATATTTAGACACACTTTATATTATAGTAAATAATTTACCATATCCTCGGTCAATTCTAAAATAAGGATTTTATATTGCTATCATATATTAATTACAAACCAAATACGTTGACTTTATTTTTAGTTTAGATTTTAAAAGTACGTATGTCACGTCTTCATACTTCAAACAGTAATAATAATAATTAAATTAAATAATAATAAACTTCACAACACCATATTGCCGCTGTCAGACTTCAGAAGTAGTAAAAGTACGCATGTCCAAGCAACAATTTTAAAATGTACTACTGTGACCCGTTCAATGACTTCAGGCGCTGGCCACAAGCTCTAGCGGTATACGCTTCCAGCGCCGTAACTCCCTGAACGCACGGAATGTATGTATATTTGTGTGTATAAGTATCAACAATAGATTCAATTCAAACATGATAGTGCTCTCTTTAAAATGAACTTTTGAAGTTTATAGTGTATAAAGTGCAGTGTGATAAGCATATCACACACTACATTAATTATTATTATAAAATTTGTCTTAATATACTTTTTCCTACAGCAAAATTCACAAGCAAGTGTTCTAGTTGACTGTTGGTGTAGCTTTTCCTAATTCTATAGCGAATGGTGAAAGATTACCACTGAAGTCAAACTTCAGATATCTACATAATAACTCATTGCTGATGGTGATTCGGGTAATTCGTGTGGATATTCAGTAATGGGTTATTGTAATTTATTACTATTATATCTTCTATTTATAAGTATATTCCATACCACTGTCAAATGAATAAATACCTTTTATTTCATATTATATTTTAAAAGTAGTTTAATTTTACCTTAGAGTAAGTAAGATATATAGAGAACATAGTCATAGTTTGAATACAAATAAATTGAAGCCCGGTGCCCTTGTTTATAAATACTATAGTTATACAACCTAGAGAAAACTGTAAATATTTCTTATGTAGTAAAGTGTCGTCCTCTGATATCTTTCAAATGGATTAATACGAATGAATGAAAGTGCTCAGCCAATGAAATATTCTCAACGCCACTCCCACAATTTAATCCGGAAGTTTATAAGAAATGTAAATATATTTTGATATTTTCTATTAAATTTTACATAAGAGCACATAAGAGTATATTTTGTTTGATTTGCTTTTCACATCGTTTGCCCTTGAATTACATATCAACATAACCTATATAGCTTAACTGTGATAAAGTAGATTTAAGTAAATCTTTTATTGAAAAATCGTAGGATCACTATTTTTTTCCCTTATTATACTCACAATTACCCTTTTGTAACATAATAAAAAAAAACATACAAGAGCTTTTTTAAAAACGTATTCATGTTTTTTAAAGAAATAAATCTAAACAAGAAAACGGTATTAAAAAGCCAGCATTTTAATTAAATACTCACCTACATGAAGTGTCAGTCTGTTTCGGGTTCAGAGTTTGTGTTATTCTAATTTTTTTCTATGTGTTCAACAGGTATGTCTAAAACAGTCTTCTATATATTCGGTATGACTAGATATATTATGTAAAAGAAGAAAAAGTAATTAAAAGCTATCCGAACCACAACATTTATTAAGTTGCTTTGCATGGTTTCATCAACTTGACTTTATGTGAGGCTTTCAAACCAGTAATGTAGTACGTTTTACAAAGAAAATGCATTATAAACACCACATTATTTTTAGGTTTTGGTATCTTCAGAATTTAGAAATTTAAATGGTTCACAGCCAATCATTTATCACTTAACCAGGATAAATGTGAGACAATTTATTTTACTAGTAAACATAGATCAAACATATATTCTACGAATTGAAAATTCCTTGATATTAGACTAGACACAAGATTAACATGGAAGCCGCAGATACTTGAATTAGTCAAACACTTATCTTCTGCTACTTATGCAATTAGACGTATCAGATTTATAACTGATAGTCTACTGGAATAACGACATACTATGGACTATCAAATCACATATCAACAATGTTTAACCAATATGGGGTAAGTAGGCCTATGTAGAAAAGGTGTTCATCCTGCAGAAGAAGGCTGTTCGAGCAATTGTCTGTGTTTCACAAACTATTCGCTGCAAACCTCTCTTCAGAGAACTTATGATAAGTCCATTAGCCTAGACACATATTCTGCAACAACTAAGGAGGGCTTTGAAAAAGCTGTCACACCTCATGACTAGGGGTGAGATTACAGAAGTCTCCACCCCTCATCACCATTTGCTGCACATCCCGCTTTACATAGGACAAAAGCCACTTCAGTACAACACGTCACTGGTAATTATTTAACAAAATCAAAGTTATGTGTAGACATCTTCCAACTTTCGTATCTAAAGAGAAAATAAAGGACATTCTCCTTCAAGAGGCATTCTACAATGTCAATGACATAAATTAGCCCTGTGTTGACGTTATCATTACATTTTTGCTTGATGTGCTATTGTGTAAACTGTATGTATATCTTATTATTGATATAATAAATTTATTATTATAATAGAAACACTATCCTTCTTACTATAGAAGTGTTATAATTAATCCTGCTTTTACACCCACAATACTTCATCTCATCAGGGAAGTCGCAGCAACTTTCATTATACATTTACATTCTTGGTAATTATCAATATAGTAAGTACTGCCTACACGTGGTCTGTATATGGACGTTTCTTCAATTTGTATATATTTACCTGCGATTTTAAAAATTGCTTTCAATAATAGTAATTCCTAATAATTGAAGTTACGTTGGGGTTATCAAACAAAACTAGTTTAAAATATATAACACTTTCGGCTGTTACTTTGTGAAGATTCATGATACTGGATATACATAAGTAAAATAAAACACTCAATTAAATTTGAATAACTTCACTTTATTTTAATCACTATGTGACTGCAGTTTCGACATTACATGTCATTATCAAACTAGTTTACTTATATTTCTACTATTTAATTTTTCTTTCACCCACGTTTAATTGCAATTGTTTGAAATCTTCATGGATTTTATTGTGTTATATATGTAGAATTTTAGCCTTCATACTGATTGAAGTGAGGTATATCACTTCTTAAAAGTTAATTAGATACACATTTAAATGTACTCGGCTTTGACATTACTTATTTTATTATGGTTCTAGTTATTTTTATTTTATCTAGGCTTGAATCGTAACAACAACTGCCATGATACAAGTCTGAATGAATAATCATCAATTATTGTTGAGGATAGTACATACCCAACAAGTTATACAAACAAACTAATTCATAAGCAATCAAAGATTTTATTAAAGGTTAGTACTTTGAACCTTTTTCAGCTTGTACTGCAATATCCATTGTCAATTATAAGATAAAATATATATGAAAAATGACATTTCTTCGTTACATCGTCTTTCAATATGTATTTTAGAATAACATTTAACATCCACAATCACATCATCACTTATTTTTGGAATTTGAAAAATTAGTGTCAGTAGACTTACTTAATTCAAAATATTTTAAGATATTTAAATCTAAAGCAAAACGCCTACAAAATTGTAACAAACACGATTGGTGTAATTGGATAATTGCGTCACTTCCTTTAAGCTCCCATTGGCTTCTCTTTACTACTACGAGAAGACTGCTTTTACTATAACAAATTTAGCGGGAAAAACTATGAATGGGCACATCCTACTGCCCAACCCCTCTGTTGGCTACCTACCCGAACTAACCTTCAGTTGTATAACTATAGTATTAATAAACAAGGCCGGTGCGGTGCTGAAGTGGTAAAAATATTGCACACTTGATGGGTTATTGTATACATAAACTAATTAAATTTATTAAATTATATAAATTCTATTTTGTTAAATTAAACTTACCTTTTCATTAATAACGCTTTAAAAAAACGGTTTTTAACTTCTTTTCAAAAGAAATGCGTTACATATTCTAATTATTAAATATGCAATAATCTTATTTACATGATGAAAACTATTGTTAATTTCCAACACATAATTAAAACAAAAGTTCTACGATAGTATAAATTATTCAACGAAAACATTTTATCAATATTTACAGAATACATAAATAGCAAATATAATAATTAGTAATGTGTATATGTAAATATTTTTGCAGATAGTGTAAGCATCTTCAGCCGATGTAAATTATATTTATTAATGTTGTTTGTAGATTCATATTTCAAAAAGTAATTGCTTGAATTTTCCTACTTAAGGGGCCTCGCGCAACGACAAAACTAACGACTTCAAAAGGTTTCGTTAAAATAATCGTACAGCTTTCAGTTATGAAATATCATAACGAAATTCAAAACACAAATAAATAAAGGTTTAATGCAGGCTTGACTGGAATTAGTTTTTAAAATAAAGTTTCTGAAAGTGTGTTATGATGTTGTAAATTTGGCCAACTTCAGGGGTAAAACATAGGTCTAAATAATTTTAATTATAAAAAATACTCCCAACGAAGCCTTCATTAATTCTTTGTCTTCAATTTAATGAAAAAAAATTATAAGAAAAACAAAAATTTCTGCTAGATATTTTATTTTAACGAATGCCTTACAGCGGCCGAATTTGCGCTAGGGACGTGGCGCCTCTAACGATTTTTGCGGCCGCAAGCGTAAGTAGTCGTTTTCTGTATTCAGGATATTTTAAGCCCATGTATTTTACTACATTTTATGTTATCGGTTTGTTATTCTCACACGCTAAAAAGTATATTTTTAAATTAAGGAAGAAAAATTCTTAAAAAATTATATTCATACGAAATATAAATTGCTTCAAACGATTATATTATCCTTATGTTAAGTATAGTCTTGGCTGACGTGAATGCACTTTTTCTCAAACTAAAACTAAATTTACTTCGAGATTTACTCGACTCAAAATAATACTTTTTAGCGTGCATGTTTATATAATTATTGATTTTTTTATTACAAAATAATATTTATTTAAGTAGTAACTAAGAATAAAAATAAGGTGTGGGCACCACACGACTATCTTATACCTAAGTGCATTGCGAATTTTCGCAATCAGAATACTTTCTTATACTTCGCATAAGAAAGCAAAGTCATTCTTTATTTCACGGGCCAGTTTAAAACTTAAGCAAGGAACGAGACTTTGTAGAGGTGTATCTTTCAAAATTCTATCTACGATCGTACGATTTTTTACTTCAAGTTTCTTAAAATTTATTTATTTTGATGAATCTATTGCACTAGTGCCATAAAGGTTAACTTTTTACACGAAAACCAGTTCTTCAAAATAATTGTTTTTCATATAAGTGAGCTGTCAAATCATTTTTGGGGTTTAAGGGCGCAGTTTGCAATACACGCCGCGGACTGAGGCAAAGAGACCGAGAATGTTACAACTCGCGTGCACCGAACATGTTACGTATTTGCTAACAATTTGTAATGAAAAACATGAATAAATTGAAAATATTGGGGTTAAATATGACAGATTGAAGTTAGGTATATTACGTGTAAAATTTATATATTTGGTTATATCCCACTTAATGACTTATGTTTCCATGAAAGTTAATTTTCATCAGTCAAAAAAAGTAACAGCTTTTTGCACGATCATAGATAATAGTATATTATGCAACGAGCTTATATATCATCATCACTTATTTTACACTCTTATTCTCTTCTCCTTTTGGGCAGCCAATATGAACTCAGGTTCTCTTACATCCATATTTCTTTGTTTATATGTACTGTCTATTAACTCTGGTAATATACAGTCATTATAAAATTGAACCATGGCTTTTGACCAAAAAATGTCATCTTTAAATAGGGTTTGAATCTTAATGTCCTTTGGAGTCCATATGGTCAAAACACATTATTTTCGATTGGTTATGTGCAGCTGTCCTTGAATTTGGTAGTGCCAGTTGTGAGTTATGTTAACATCCCCATTTGGTTTCCAAAACGTGATCATCTTTGATTGGATAGCATCTTCTGGTGACATATTTCGAGCTGACATTTGATTTCTAAAATTCCTTCTTGCCCAATTAAGCCGTCCGGTGTTGCCGATAGGAAATAATATTTAGAATCGATAAACATTCCACATACATCAATTTCTTTTCCAATCTTACTGGCAGCTTCCGCTCTGGCTATATTTTGGTTTTTCTTCCCGTAATCCAAACTTTGGGCAATTATATTTTTTGGACATAGCAAACTCTCTACCAATCTCTTATAATTTGTATAAGGACGCCGTTTGCATACTTCTCCGAATTTAGAGACAGTTAAGCGTTTTCTTCGTTCAACATACCACAATTCGGGGTCTGTTTGGTCCCTTGTTTTTGCCTCTAATATAATCTTTTCATCTTCTGGCAAATGTATTGCTGCAAGAAAGGATTCCTTCGCAGTGTCAAAGTCTGTTTCTGTCATATCGGGTCTTTGACACTGAGCGCCATAGTTTTTGTCTTCGCCGAATAATTTCTTACTGCTTTCGCTTTTGACTCTTTTCTTAGCTGCTTTTTTTCTTGCCTAAACTTATTTCGCATTTCTAAGCGTTTGGTAAAAGTTCCTGGGCTTCCACCCTTTATATACTTTTTAACTGAGTATATGGGTCTCTTGGTGTTGTAGGAAACTACCACTGCCGAACATCTGGACTGATAGGAACGTCTTTGCGTATAATTAATTCTTTTCCCTCCAATAAACTTAGCAATTACAGAGTTAAAACATTCCACTGCGTTGTTATTAACATTATATATCTATTGTAAAACTATTTGCGTGTCTTACAAGATGCTCTATAGCTAAACGTAATTGTTCATATAATTCTAAAACTTACGAGTCTTATGAAGGTTGGCCATTGTAGTTCCCTCTGGTCAAAAAATGTCATTGCAGTTCGTCAAGTACATGACTAATACTATTTCTAATATCTCTATGCAAGCTCGAAATTTTTTGTTAGGGAAACATCTTCATTTTTTCTATATTCTATGGCCTTCACAACAGCCCATCTATATCGATGTCCATTTGCCTACAAGTATCGACAACTATTATATAAATTTCAATACGTGGGTAGGTCTAACTTGCCTGAATTTTCTCTCTGTTGACAGTAGGTCCATTTTTAGGATCTTTGTACATCTCATCTATCTTCCTTGAATAATTACGAAGTAGATGGTTGCGGCATTCGATTTTCTTTACTACTATATTGTAAATCGAATACTTATTGTCCTCCAAAATCTTTTTATAGCAACTGCTATCTCCATCAGCAATCATTTTTTCATAAATTAAGCCATACATTTCGATGCTTCTCGAAAAACCTTCAACAATATTATCAGCCTCCATACTGCTTGACGACCCTGACCAGTTCCTGTAGCAAGTGTGTTCTTCTACAATAACATTTTTGGTTTGAGCCCTACTACATAGTGTACAATATTTATTCCTAACACCAAGGAAAAGAACTTTTCTGTAAAGTTGGAATGTTATTCTAATTTTTTTATACAGTTTTTGCTAAATTTATATGTACTAATGAGTAGTAAATATTAGCCACCTCTAGATCCACCTGAGGTCACGGCTCCAAAATCGCGAGAAATTACCCCCTCACTTTTGTAGTTCCGAACGTGGCCACTGAGGTTTTAGAGATGGCGCTGAGGTCGGCACGCCAATTTAAAATTAAGTTAATGAACAGGTTGTCTCAAAATGGCCTTGACACTTTGCAAAATAAGACGCCACGTGTGTTTTTTAAGCCTGCTCGAGCGGTAGTAATGGCCTTGATAAGTTAAGATTGCACGTGCCTATTTTTGGTCAAAATCAGACGTAATGTGATGAGTGTGCCCTTTTTGTATGCTTTGATACGTCTACCTACTCTAACAAATTCACCCTGGTAGATTAATGATCCCGAGGATTTCTATTTATTGTGTTAAAAATTATAGGTTCATTTGAAGAAGGGTTTTATCTTTTGAAAGCTTGCTTGATTTAAGCGCGTCAACGATTCTTAGGTTCTTAGAGTTCTTGAGAGCATCCTTCACCTGGCCTTCATAAGTTAGGGAAATATTTAAGGTTTGAAAAATCTCACCAACAATCGCAACAGCTGCTGCAAGCTGATCAGCTTTAGTACCAGAATTATCTTCCGGAACATTAAAAATTATAAGATTATTTTTCCTTCTCTCTCTCTCCGCAACCTCAAGTATTACTTTCTCAGTCTCGAACACTTCAGAACCTTCCTTAGTGGGTCTTTGCTTAGTTATCCATTCTAATCTGTCGTATTTCCCTTTGTAGCGTATCTACTGTTGCGGTTAACTCATGGAGGTTCTTCAATTGCAGCTTGAAGTCCGAGCAATTGGCACAATAGAATGTTATTTTGCGATCTTTATTTCGTAAACATTGAGCTTCAGATCTGGAAACGCCAACGCAGGTAGTATGAAAACGCAACCGACATAAATCGCATACTATCTCCCTACCCGGGGTAAGGTCTCTATATGTAGAGCAAGATGAACTCATAATTTTAATAATTGATAATGGGGAAGTTGTAATACAGTAGTTATGTATCAATTAGAAAGAAGAAGTTCTTCACAATACGCGGCCCACCGTATTGACTGAAAAATAGACACAGACAAGAAGGTCAAGGTAAGGTGTATAAATGATAAAACAGAGGAAAGGAAGAGATAAGAGAGGATTGTCCAAATAAAATAATAAATTTGGATAAATTTAAATGCTTAATTTTGTATATTTCAAAAGAACATATAGTCCAGTCAATAGAGACACAAAAAAGGCTTTGCCTTGCAGAAGGTCGGGTAAAGTTTATACTTGGCAATTTTGTTCATTTTGAGACCCTAATGAAATCCTGAAATTTGTAAACACGAAAAGTCGCCACCGGCGCCGCCATCTTGGAAAATGGGTGCCAAAATTGTGTTTTTTCAAAATATCTTGTTTCCGCTACATTTTACAGTCAAAATACAAAGTTATGGATAATCAAATTCTCTAGAACTTTTGTATGAAACAAAATTTTCGCACTCCTTCTTCATATGAAGTTTAACTAGGCCAAACCTCACACTCTAGAATTTGTGCTTTTTTGAAAATATAAACGGAAAAAATGAGGGATAATGACAGTGAAATGTAAAATTTGATTCCACCAGAAATTATGGAACAAGCCTTAGTAGCCACGAACAATTTATTACCAGCTAAATTCGCAAAGATGTAAAGAACATTTTACGCTCAATTTATGAAATGGAATGTTCAAAAAAATAATGTTTTATTATGGGGTCGTAGAAAAAATAGTGTATGCAACTCGCATTTAATGGCTATTAAATGCTCATTGGATAATATACTATTTTATGTAGAATTGTTTTTTTTCCGTCACATTAGAAATTATGTTTGCCAAAAATGTTGATACGTTGTAAAACGGACTTGGAATATGATACAATAGGCCTAAGAGGTGTATTTTCTTTATGCAATTTGGGTAAGCAGTTTTAAATAATCCGCAATGACACACCCTGTGTCTCTCACCATCCTATTTGGGCCGGAGTACATCTCATAACAAAAAAAAAAACAAAAATAATAACATGAAACTGACGTTTGTCGTATAATGACAGTGTCAAAGTCATAGTAATGTTTTTAGGTAAGGCTTTCAGGAGCGTTTTACTATATTTCTTCATATTATTTTAAAAATATGTTATTTTTTTTTTAGTTGCATTAACAATATAGTCTTTTTTATATGTATTTATATATTTACACAAACTGTGGAAGACAATTTTTAGAATATATTGTCGAAACGTTTTTCACAATCATTTTTATTATTATTGTCATATCTTAACTAATTGTTAATTCATGTGTTAATTAAAACAGGCCGCTAAACCAAGAAATATATATGAAACGCAACAATCAGCTTGCTAAATCTTTATAGTTTCCAAGAAATGGAATTTTTAATGCGCCGCTAATTTCAAGTTAGGGAGTAATAATGCACAAATCTCAGCGCCGGGACTTATTACAAACACCATAGATAACTAATAGTATTCAAATTGTCGACTGACGCTAAATTCGCAGTATTATAATTTAGTTCTGACAGGCATCACCACTGGCGCAAGTACATTTTATTTTTGAATAAAGGCCGGAATGCCAAGTATTTTCTGTAAATAATTGTTGTGTTACTTTAAATGTGGCAATGATAACTTATTATGATTAATACAATTACATGAGAAAGATGCCCTTTTGCAACTAACTAGTTTGTTAAAATCGTTATATTTACATATTTATTGAATATGATTTTCAGAAATTAATTAATTGGAAAAAAGGTATCAATCTATTATAATTGTACAAACCATAATTTTGTTATATTCATTGCCACATTTAAAGTACAGGACTTTTTACCATATAAATATATAACTATAAAAATTAGTTCAATAGGAATTGTAGAAGGTAAATAAATATATATAAATATATTAGAAATGGATTGTATATTTTTCTGAGTACTCTTAAAAATATTGCACATATAACATAAAACACAATATTAGATAAATAAAAAAGAACATCAACTACATAATTGGCAATAACAAGAATAAATGTGTATACATTATAAGTATATAACTGCCAATACCAGTAATAAATATGTATACATTATAGTTTTGTAATTAGTAAGGACAAGAATTTATGATGTATAATATACAAAACCAAACATAAGAAATCAGTAAAAATGCAGTCAAGTAATACATAATAAGAACATGGTAAACAAATATTAAATGAGTAGTAGTATTTGAACAACTACATTTGTATCTAATTGTAGGAAACATATGCCCATCTGATCACTGCCTAATTGTGTGTATTACTTTATAATGATTTGGGATAACGCAAGATATATGAGCATTTAATGAAAGTATTATGCACTTATTTGATTCAATCAACATCAACATATATGTAACAAATTTATGTTAATGCCTTCATAACCCTAATTTTGTTTTTATCACTTTTGTTTGTTACACTTACCAAGAGCTAATTCTTTGATACTATCATTAATATTTCTACAGTCCAAACCTTTCAGAATCTTATTTATGTTCTTGGTCCAAGCTTAAACATAAAAATTTATGAAATTCAATTGAAATTGCTGAAACAAATTATGGTCTGGGCACGTGAAGGGGGTTTCCACAAATTTATTAATTTTGTTAATTAAAATATTTCTTAAATGCATACTGTTGCATATTTTAGGCAAAAAATGATGTAAAACATCATTACACTGACCATACAATGTTAAAAATTTGTTCTGAGGGCGTAACAAACATTTTGAAGAATATGATGCTCTGGCTTCAATGAGAGTATGTTCATGTTCTCTTTTCCTGGATATCAGTTCATTTCTGCAGTTGGTGCATTCTGTCTTTTTTAATATATTTTTAGCAAAATATCCCGCAAGGTATGCATGATTTTGTAAAACTATGTTGCTTGTTGTATGAAATTGTGGTATTTCAATGTCATCATCTATCCAAGGTGAGGACTGCTCTTCATTACTTTCTCTCTCAGTAAGAAAAAATTTGAGAGAGTTTAAGGCTCCCTCATAGTCATCCTCTTCACAGTTCGCTCCTGGAGAATGTGAGGATAAAAAGTTATTTACTGCAAGAGATTTGAAGCTTTGTACAAATGACGAACATGTAGGATTTACATTTCTAGCTCCATGCTGCCTGATGCACCCAAAAAAGTTTTCCAGCGGGTCCTGGTTTAAATTTCTTGGACACAAAAATTTAAAGCCTCGTTTACTACATTTTTCCCAAATATACTGTACCCCTTTTATAGTTTTTATCCAATTATGGATTGTTGGTGGTACATATTCTGAGCCTGAACGTTTTAAAAATTTCAATGATCTTAAAACATCAATGCTTTCAGACCAGAATTGCATATGAGGTGAGTCATTTGTGACTGCAGACCGTAGAACTTTGCCAATATCCAAGGGTTTGACTGTTGACCCATTCATGGAATCAAATAGCTTGTCTACAAATAGCAAAAGTTCTGCAGTCCCTAACGCGGTGTCAGGAAGCAATCCAGGTGCTGGAAAAAAATACGAGTAGCGTTAGTAATATGTCATTACCAAATCATATGTCTTTAATGAGAGTTCATATATTTGAATATTAGTGAAAACATGAAATATAAATTGATTTATGTATGGCTTATCATTGACAGCAAAATAGTATTAATGTTATTAAAAGAAGTAATATTTACCAAATTTGACTAATCCTCGAATAGTGCAGGATACCCGTTGAGAAAAGACTTGCGCCGCATTTCGGACTTTCATCTTTTTAATTTTATCTTTGATGACGTGTGCGTCGGTCAATTTATATGCCATCTTTGTGTCAAAATCTCCTGTATCAACTTCATATAATGTAAGAATATCATTCCAAGACGCAATATGTTCCACACCTTTCCATGTAAACTTGGCATTATATTCTAAAAGGTGGTTTCGGATACCTTTAAGTAAATGTGGTGGGTCATACAATGGGACAACTTCTTCTCCATTTATTGCAAACCCCAACATTCGATTCTCCTTTCCACTCAATAAATGCAAACTATCCCCCCGCACGTCCTACCTCACCGCAGTTAGTCGACAGCTCTGCGTAAGCCCCCTTAAGTTTTATCATAGTAACACCAATGATTTATTTGTTTGTATAACTTCTTTATTGATATTATTTACGATATAAAATAATATGTAAAAGCT
Source organism: Amphimallon solstitiale (assembly GCA_963170755.1). Taxonomy (NCBI): domain Eukaryota; kingdom Metazoa; phylum Arthropoda; class Insecta; order Coleoptera; family Scarabaeidae; genus Amphimallon; species Amphimallon solstitiale. The sequence goes on along the minus strand of OY720675.1, from coordinate 127,980,041 downwards.
TCTTGATGAGAGGGTGTTGTTATAACAATCCCTGTTTTCTTATAAAATGTAAACATATTTTTATTATCTTAATTAATCTCTATAGAATGCATAATTTCAGAAACATTTGCAAAATGCTATTCGATAAAAGTAAAAGTGTTACTTTTATTTTGAAATTTTTTTATATAAAAATTATTCCAAATGCGGCTCTAAACAATTTTGTGTTCTTAATAAATCTGAATAGAATGCAGAATTTGTGAGATTTTCCATGAAACTGCTATTTGGTGAGTATAGAAGCATCAGTGGTGGCCCGTGAGTTTTTGGGACGGGAGGGCACCGGGGTCTGAGTGTTTAATATCAAAAATTAAGTACAGACTAAAAACAAACTCAATATGCTATTTAATTAACTTGCTTGAAAATAAAATCCATCCGCCGTTCCTTACGATCAGCAAAATGATTAATAACTTATTCATTGAAGTTTGGTGTTGATGTCAGTAATTGTTTTTCAATGGAACACATTGCTAAGGCACATAATCTGCTTTCCCGCCTGGTATTCTAGAAAATGTTTTTATTCTCTTTAAAGTATAAAAACACCGTTCACTTGATTTTTTCTATTTTGCACGCCCCCAGAGATTCGCAAAATAGCAGAAGACAATTTACAAAATCTTTCGCCAACATAGTCTCGACATATTATCAAAAACAAACTTTTATAACAGTTGTACTACTCAACCTTGGAAGTAAATTACAATAGTAGCTTCAGAAAACTTATCATCCAACTCTGCTTAACAATTTATATTATTAATTAGTAAATAAAATGTTAGCATGTGTGCTTTTTATTCTTTTTTTATTCTATTGCACATGTTTATTACATTAAAGGCTTACACTTTGACATTTAAATATAATTTGGTTCCATTTTTTTTTGTTACCTACGTCAAAACAACAAAATTAGCGTGCTATGAAGAAATACTTTTGAAACCAAAACGGATGTCGTAAAGTGAACTTTATAGCACCGAAATAGAAAAAAGCATTTTTCACATTACACCCACACAACCAGTCTGATAAACTCTAAGAGCTTCTGTTGAATTTTCTCGTCACGGTTTTATTAGTTTTCTAATTGTGATCTTCTAGTTTAATCAATAAATCTGGTCTAGTGAGACCTAGATTTTTTAATTCTGTCTTAATGTTACGAACGCAATTCATAGTTGCATTTGCACCGATAGAAATTACAACATACACTCACCGCTGTATATTACATACTGGACCGCCACTCGGACCCGGCACCATAGAGTAGTGCCCCGCCGTCTACATATATACGCGTGCTACCCGCTCCAGTTTCATCGCTCGATTTCTAATGCAGACGGGGCAGTCGCGCGAGATGCCCCGGAGCCTACGTCAGACTGCGATTTTTAAACGCGCTGAAAAGACGGACTGTTACTTCCGAAAACATATTATTTGTTATCAAACAAATCAGAAAAATTACATACAAATTAGGTATTTATAATTAATTTATTTGTTAAAAGAAATATGTTACGGGGCAATTTGTCACGGGGGGGGGGGGGCAGTGCCCCGTTGCCCTCCCTGCAGCAGCCGCCACTGAGAAGCATTACTTCCGGTCCAAATTTTGAAATTTCTTTTATACAAACATTGTTCCAATTCGGCTCTAAATATTTTTCTATTCTAGATAAATCTGTATAGAATGAGTAATTTGTAAGATATTTGCTAAAAACTGTTTTCGCTAAGATAGAAAGACCTACTTCCGGCATAAATTTCGAGAAAAGTCTCTCTAAAATTCACATTTTAGTACTTTTGTATTCTTTAGAAATTCGCCTAAACTTAGTAGTTGACGACGTATTAATAAATTTTAATTTTTTTACTGAAGTAAATTACTACTTCCGGTCTACCGATTTTACTGAAAATCTAATCAGATCTCAAGAGGGAGATTATACTCGTATATACAAAATTTAGAATTGATAACTATAGGGGCACACAGACATTTTTTAAAAACTACTTTTTCGGTATCAGAACACTTCAAAACGCGGACATCTGCAAAAATCTCGATGTCGAAAATTTTCATCACAATACTTCCTTATACTACGTATAAGAAAATAAAATGCAAATATTGTTTTAATTAATAACCGCAGGACAGGGTGTTAAACTCAATAATATTTTTATTTGAAATAATTTAAAAATAAGGTATGTATTGTAATAATAAAACCAATGATATTTTTCAAAAGCATTTATGTAGATTATCTGTTGTGCTAGTACTAAGCAAATAAAAATAAGTTTGGTAAAACCCTCTCACCTTGTTATTTTAATTATTTCAGTAAGCTAAACTAGTTCGTTTTACATATACATACATATTTTAAGAAATAATATGAGTTTTATAATCGTTTGGGTATTGTCGGATGGTACAGGGTCGTCATTTTAACACTTAGTGTAATTTTTGTGTTTGAAGTTATCGTTAGAGTTTTTTTTTCTGTTTAATCAATTTAGCTTTAATATAAATATTAACTTTGAATAGAGTAGATAGTAAATTTGAGCTCGATTTTTCAATATTTTTATATTTATATAATAAAAACTAATCTCATCCTTTTCATCACATGTATGTGACTAAATTCGTTTAATGAATTTATAATATTTGGACATTAAGACTCTTTCTCATTTTTTTTTCAAATATATCATTTTAAAAATTTTATATTGTTGGATAGGGAATTGAAAGTACGAGGGGAGGTCAAAATATTCGTGGCATGGAGAGAAGATATTTTTGTTTTGTGCACCTGACACTAGACGGCGACTCAAAGCAAAGGTAAATGTCAAATGTCAGTGCAATTGGTTCAGTGACGTTTGAGATATCTCCCGTTAAAGTAGTAAATCGCGAAGGTACCATGCACTATGAACAAAATTGAGTATCGTGCCGTCAATAAATTCCTTACTAGGCAAGGAAAAACGCCACAGACTATTATGGAAGAGATGTCGTCTGTTAATGGGGACTCTTGCCCTGGCAAAACAACGATTAACAAATGGCATAATCAGTGGCACAGAAAAGGCACGGCACCGCCTAAGAAGCTCAAGATGTCAGAATCGGCTGAAAAGATTATGGCTACGGTGTTCTGGGATTCAGAGGGTATTTTAATGATTGATTATAAGGAAAAGAGTGTCAGTATCACGGGGCAATACTACGCTACAATATTAGAGAAACTAAAAGACGCCATTCAAAGAAAAAGAAGGGGAAATGGGCTCGAGGTGTTCTCCTTTCGCACGACAATGCATCCGTTCCCAAGACCCATTTTGTGATGGATGTTCTACACAGGTCCGACCTTGCAACACTAAGCCCCACCCTCCTTATAGTCCAGATTTGTCCCCGTCTGACTACTATTTATCTCCAAAATTAAAAAGAGCTCTGAGGGAAAAAATGTACTCATGGTGAAGAAGTGAAGTCGGCTGTTTCCATCTTTTTTGCCGGCCTTGACAAAAAAATTTTTTTGATGGTATATATAAATTATTTGAAAGATCTGAAAAATGTATTAGGGTCAAGGGAGAATACATCGAAAAGGAAATTTATATTTGTGTTTTATTTCACGCCCCTTCATCGTCATTCCGCGAATATTTTGACCTCCTCTCGTACTATCGAAATAAATTTAAAAAAATGGAAGTTCTTATTTAAAAAAAAAAGTCGGTGACGTCATAACATGAAAAACAAATGACGTATGAAATTGAAAATGCGATGAAAATATTCCCTTTCGTTAAAACAAATATTAACTTCTGTAACCAGTCTAATGACGTCTAGAGCTAGCCACGCATTCTAGGTGTATCCACTTCTGACGCCGAATTTCCCTGAACGCATGGATTGTGAATACATTTCCTTTAATTATTTTTAATTCATGTGTAGTTAAATATGGTTTGGAGCAGACCATATTTATCGAAGATATTTAGCAAATCTATATTTATATCTCCAGCTATCACTGTGTCGATATAAGAAAACATTTCATGCATTTTTTCATAAAAAAACGTTAACATTTTTATTTGGATATCTGTATACAGCTGGAACTACTGATAATTCTTGTTTGATAAAAGTTTATTTCATTAGATAGGTTGGTTATGTTATGTTAAGTATATCTTCAGCAGTAATAGTGGAGTCAGTAAAATTCGATGCTACACCAGAGTTTGTGTATTGCCAAAAGTAGTAGAAATACGCATGCAGCTGCAAATGCGCTACTTCTGTAACACGTTTAATGACATCTAGCGCTAGCCACGCGCTCTAGGTGTATTCGCTTCTAGCGCCGATTCTTCTTGAACACCACATTGATTGTCAATAGATTTCCTTGATTTATTTTTAATTCCTGTGTAGTTAAATATGGTTTGGAACAGACCATATTTATTGAAGATATTTAAATTAATTTTTTTCACCAAGTAAGTCTATACCTATTTATATCTCCAGCTATCACTATGTCGATGCTCTTGTGGAAGATATTAAAGATATAAGAAAACATTTCATGAATTTTTTTGATAAAAAACGTTAACATTTTTATTTGGATATCTGCATACAGCTGGAACAACTAATAATGATAAAAGTTTATTTCATTAGAAAGGTTGGTTATGTTATGTTCAGCAGTAATAGTGGAGTCAGTAAAATTCGATGCTACACCATGTATATGCTGCCTTATGTGGTGTGTGCTGAGATATGCACCTTATATGGAATTTCTATTTGTTCATTAACATGCCCTCTCTCTCTGACTAGGTTTACTACTCCAGTTGGTCAAAGGTATATATATACAGCGTTAGTTTTAAATAGCGTCATTTAAAAAAGGGGGTGAAAGAAAAATAATATGAGTAATGCCCGTACAAAAAAAATCGCGGTCCAATGTGCACGCAGTGACGAGAAATTGATTTTTCTTTCCCCTAGTCCGAGCCTGTCGCAATTAATATACAAACATAATAATTTTCTGTAGAAGAATTTAAGTTTCAAAATAATATACTTCTATTTAACGAAAAAAAAACATGGTAATGCACCGAGGTTGTCGACCTTTTTCACAAGAAAAAACATCACTATAGAAAATCTTTTCAATAGCCATTCATCTCTAACATAGGTTGTAACTATTTGCATTTTGGCGTTTTTTTTTGGAAGAATCTTAAACTCGAATTACTAGTGGTATTTACCTACATGCGTATAGTGTAAACAAAGTTATGGACCGACTTTAACTACATTTTGGCCCTAAAAATGTAGAAATTTTTGATGAGTTACAAATAAATTTCTTTTTTGATTTCCAGTTAGGCATTTATACGTATTCTTCAGATTCGCATAGCCTGGTACCTATTTAGCGGTAACCCTGTATATTCAGTTTATTTTTATGTTATTTAATTTGCTTTACATTAATACTACGTCAAGACCTTGTTCTCTTGCTTTCTGTATGTTTTTAATTCTGAACTTCTTTTGGAACTCTTCGCCTGAAGAAAACGATCAACGTCATTCTCTTTATTTGATGCACAACATAGTAAATTACGTATAATACGAATTATCTATAAATCAAATTAACTATTAATTTTATGCATAAGGTAGTGTACACATATTTTATGTAGAATTAAACTTTGCTTCTGCTAAATTGAAAAATTCGGATGTCCTATTTAAAGTAAGAAAAATATATAAGATTAAATGTTTGTGTCTAATAGTTATTTTTGTACTCACTGCCTTGAAAGTGACATTTCGCGCATACATCGTTTGACCAGTAAGCAGTGTTTTCCGATCAACCCGCATTTTAAATTGCAAAAAAAAGCACTGGCTCTTAAAAGAACGATCTTGATAGTACTAAAATTTAGTTTGTAAAATACCACTTCCCGGGATTTTTCTTTAGTAAAAGTTAGGTAAATGGAAGTAATTGCTAAAAATTCTTCAAGCGTCATCTGTTTGATGACTTCGTACACGACATTGACAGTTAATTGTAATGTTCGTACAAAAATTTTTGTTCAAACCACTTGCGTGAAGACATCTTCCACGCATTCGTGTAATTAAAGGCACTCGCTCCTTTCAGTTGCTCGTGCTTTCGTAAGTAACTATTACAAACTAAGTGCGGGAAAATATGTTCCCGCAAGAGCGCATATTTACATTGTAACGCGTTAATCGACACTTAGTTATTTGCTAATGTATCGTTTACTTAACATTTTCGAAATGAGCTTTATTATGTAAATGTAAAATTGATAGATTTGCTTCTTGTGTATGATTTTCATGTCTCTAATGGATGTATTTGGAGCTATGAATTTATTAGGGCTAACTTATCACTCACAATTTCGAAATAACATTCTATTAATTGTTTTTTCATCAAATATAACTATCATTAACAATCTACGCTTTCTCAGCTTCTGTTCATTTTAGTTTATAACAAAGAAACGTTTGATTCCAATAACTGAATTACTTAGTAAATTGTATTTAAACCTTTCAGGTTAAAGCACCATGGGTGAAGAGCTTCTTCTATGCAGACTATGATACCTACATTATTCCAGGATTTCAGAGTGTGACACTTGGTGGTTGTCGACAGTATGATTCATATGACCTAAATGTCAATAAATACGACAGTTTGTCTATAAAAGAGAGATGCGAATCTTTTTTGCCAAGCTTAAAAGGCGCAGAAGTTATTGCGGAAAGAGTCGGTTTACGCCCCCATCGTGACCCAGTTCGTGTTGAAAAAGAAATTCTCAAAGTAAATGGAAAGTTGTTAAAAATTGTTCACAATTATGGTCATGGAGGTTATGGCGTTACAACTGCTCCCGGAACGTCAATTCATGCTGTTAAACTAGCCAAAGAGTTACTTATGGGAAATAGTAAATTATAAAAAATAATTTATAATTGCCGTAATCAATTAACATTATATTGATTTTACTTATACATATAGTTGTTTTTTGTCACAACAGTAAATCTGGAATTGTGTTAAACTACTTACATTTAGCACCTACGCCGGCCACATTTGGCCCGGTATTCATCAGATGTATTCGGGGATCTGCGAATAGGAGTGTGAAACAGAGTACAGGAGTAGAGATCGAGTTGCGTTAAAAGTATTAGAGAGCAGTATTTTTGTTTATTTATTCCCAAACGCTGCGGTGCATGAATAATATTTCATAGCCTAATTATGTGATCCATAATCACCACCATGTGCAACTCTAGTTTAAACTGATAATGGCTTATGAATTATATATTATACTTTGATTAACACATTTTCCGGCAGTGCTTTTTTTTAAAGCAGTGTCATGCTGCTATATTATAATGGAAGATTGATATTCTTCAAAAATACTAGAAAAAAGTCCAGTTGCCCAGTTGTGTGGTACCAACCGGGCAAGCACTGCAGCGTTTAACCGCCAGTAGTAGAAAAGTTATCCCCAGAATTCTAGACAAAGCATAGAACGAGCCCGAAAGTACGTCAACTCTGGCAGCGACCATTTGTCTAATATTATTTTCACAACTTAATTGGAGAAAGTGTAAACGTCTAAATATATATATAATCAACAAGCAAGCAATTACTTTTACTTATAAGCAAAGCTACTACCTTATAAGTTGAGTGATAACTTTTGCGTCACCTTGTAATTTGACAAGGTGACTATTTATATACATATTTTTACATAAAATTCGATTATGTATACAAACGTAATATTTTTTAGTAATTAATTAATCCTAGACGTTTATTTTTATATTATTAATGGTAAAAAATAATGTTGCTTTATTTCTATGTACAGTAGGCGCTTGGTAATCCGGCACCCGATTTTTTCCCTATACACCGGATTATCGGAACTGCCGGATTATCGAATTTGTACAGGAAGTAAAAGCTTTTTACACATGTACAATGTAAAATAAAGTCTACATATCATAGATCCACAGTAAAAATCTATTTTAATATGGTTAGATCAATTTATTATAAAAATAAAATTACATACATACTGCTATGATATTAGTACAATTGTTATAGAATTGCCCCGATATAGCTCAGAAAACAAAATTCTCTCTCTCTCAGGTTCCCTCGGCGAAACTGTACAATGTTCACGTCAGGAATCGTGATCTTAGGAAACAGTATAAAAAAACAACAAATTACTTGAAGACAAAAAAATTAAATAAATATTTAAATATCTTTTCTAAAATCTTTAATAAAAGTGGAAAACAGATCAGATATAATTTATTTATTACAAAAAAACAAAAAAAAAAAACTTTCATTTAACAAATACTCAAGAAAAAACCCTACCCACTAATTGACCAGATAGGATAAAAAAAACTTGTACTGACAAACGCGACAAAATGTACCTAATTAAATTACTGAAAATAAATCACAAAGTCCATACAAAATAATAATTACTTAAAATAAATAAATTAAATACCTATAATTAAAATACATCAAATTATAGCAAACTGATATAGTAAAGAAAATTATCTAATTTAATAGCTTCTCAATAAATATAAAATATTTTCAAACACGTGCATGAAAACAAAATGACGGCTACGAGTCTACTTTTTACAATATTAAAATTTTCTCTTATTATTATAAAGAATGCATTCTCTTTCTTAAAAGTAAATACTTAACTTGTATAACAGCAATAAAACTAATTCACAAACTTGATTAAATCTTGGCTCCTTAAAATAAAATAATGAAACTATAACAAATTTGATTCAAACTTCAAAAATCTCTAATAAAGGAACTGCATTTAACGGGAGACCAAGATCTAATAATCTACATATTCACCACAGGACAAGTGAAAGTCACACATCCCTACCACATTTAATAAATTCACACATGTATACTATATCATAAATATCAAGTTGAAGAGCGTAAATAATCTTTCAGGCATCTTTTCTTTTAAATTCAAATAACAAAATAAATATTAATATACACAGATTACCAAAAGACTACTATACCTCCCAAATTCTTAAACAGAAACCAAAATACAGTGTGTACCAAAACATTTGCCCCACAGAAAAATAAATTTGAAACAAATCAAATTATTTAATTATACTTATCCATGATATATAAAAAAACCATAGCAATACGTACTTAACATAAACACAAATACATATGTAATTACAATACGTTGAGTCTCATTATTATTACATATGTTCAACATTTGTGACGTTTTCAGTTGCGGAAGAGGAAGATGACGCTTTGACCAAATAATAGTCAATTTTCGCTTGCTTCTTGCCATAGTAATTTTTTTTAATTATTTCTCTTAAGGTTGCCATCTGATAGAAAGAGAATCCACTGTGTATCTCTATCCTTTTCCAACCATTAGGTGTGTATTATGTGTTGCATACGTAAGTGTATTTATATTAGCCATCTGATTGCAAGTAACAGCCGTATAATTTGTAAAACAATTTTATTGCATAAAAGATGGCAATACTATCGCAACGTATGTCTTAGATTGCAATCAAATTATTCACAAACCAGACCGTTTTTTTGTGGCGAGGCTTTTGTCGTAGTTCTCCAATACGACAACTTGTATTTGAGGTAATATAAAAATAAATGTTAGCTTCGAAAAAAAATTGTTTGACATACACGATTTAATAGAATATGTGTCTATTTTGAAATCATTGATATTTACTCTAACTTTCCTAAATTGTAAAAATGGAAATAACGCCCATACAAGAATAATAGGAAAGGTTATTCTATAACATACTATGTTACATTAAATGTCTGTAAATACAGATGTAGATCTATGTGCTTTACTTATTTGATTAGATAATAAATAGGTATTTTTTTATGATTATTGCATTTCTGAAAAAGGAATATATAGGCTGATTCAATTTTGACGGTCACCATGGGTATTTCGCTTATTATTTGGAATATAGAGTAGGTTTGAGTTTGGAAAAGTTGGTAAATTTTGTGTTTTGTTATGTAACTTGAGCATGTACAATGTCTTACTTGGAAGAATTGATTGGTAGATGAGAAGTAACACTTGAATATGAAAAACATAGTTACCGAGTATCTTGTCAATGGTTTTTTCAAAACTAATGAATACAGAAGTATTCAGAAGTAAGTTTGGAACAACGTTTGCCTAAAAAAATCTAATCTCACAGAGGCAGTATATTTTTATTCTTGTAGATAAATAGTTTTTTTTTATAAAAGTATCTCGCCAAGTATTTATTCAAATTCGTTTTTTGACCATTAATAATAGAAAGACAGTGTGGATTTTCCACGTTAATAATAAATTACTAAAATATAATTAAAAACAAGATCTGAAGAATATTGAACAAATTAAATTTCTTACATATGTAAGTAATTTTTATTACAGAATTGAAGAATAGATTAAAAATTTTGTATAGGTACCTAAATAACTTTTGGTCGACCAGTTGTCGAAATTCGAACTTAATTCATTAAATTTTTAAGTTTGAGTTATTGAGATTCTTTTCTCAAAAAGTATACTTCTATAACCATTGCATATAATTTTTTTGAATTTCCTATTACGTCAGCTGTGAGCGTGTAGAAATACGTCATTATGCATTAATTTTCGAGTTAATTAATTAATGTATTTATTTGTAACACATACATTTTATCCTTCTGCACTCCTTGTCCATATGAACTTTAACTATGCCAGAGTACAAAGCTTCTTCGTCATGTATTAATATATGTATACGTAGACAGTTTTATTATTTATTCATTTCAATTTTATTAGGATTTAACAAAAATGAAATAGTATGCTAGTTATATATAATAATAGCGCACAGACCTCTGTTGTTAATCGCCTTAGTTGAAAGAGCTTAACCGAGCATTTTCGAAACTATCAAAATAGAAAAAAGTCGACAAATCTTTGCAGAAAACTCCTCTCTGGATATGGGGAATTAAAGGCTGTGTTTTGGGGTGGGCCTAGGGGTGACATTGAATTTCCGGTGGACGGAGAGATTTTCCTTTTTAGTGGAGTGTGTGCAGAGATATCGTCCGTTGAAGAGGAGCGTGCATTCCATTTTGTAACAGAAAAATGGAATACGTTTTGACCGTTCCCGTGACAAGCGATAAAAATCTCTAGAAACGTCAAACTGACATCAAACTGAGTTGTGTCCACAGATTCATTTTTAAGCGTGAAATACGAAATTTTGAAGCTTGCGAGGGTCCAACAAGACCCGAGGTGTTAAAGAATGGGCTTCTCGGGACCTTATATATGCTTATTTCGAGTCGACAGACGCACGCAACCAAGGGCACGAGCACTTTCAAATTCGTTTGCAGAAGCATTTGGTCAGAAAAATGGCCGATTCAATGTGCAGTGATATCAATGTATTCCGGACGGGCGAAAAATATAATCAGATTCTCATGTGCAGTGGCGATGAATGTATTACGGTCCGGTGAATGTTCGGCATCTCCACACAATACATAACGGTCCCGCTTGATTTAATATTTTTATTTATATACAGGGGTCGATTAGTATTTTAATAATGATTTGAATTAAAATACGTTAATTCCAGAACGCGTATGCCCCGTTTCCTTAATGGGGAAAAGGATTGTTTTTAACATTTATGTGCCCTTATAACAACGATTACACATACATGCAGAGTGGGTGGAGCTATCTGAAATTAATTTCTCTCTTCTAATTAAAGTAAAATTCGGCACTTGGGAGTCTTTGTAGTATCATTGATCACGTATCCAAAGTCGAAATGTCAAAAAAAAAAAAAAATGGCCGAAGGATTTTTTGAAAATTGACGTATAAATGTGAAATTTTAGATACGAGGGTGTCTTAAGTCGCCGATCACAAATCCAAAATCAAAATGTCATAAAAAAACAAAATGCGGATGATTTTTTTCAAAATTGACGTATGACTATAAAATTTTAGATACGGGGCTTTTGGGGGTTGCCGATCACGATTCCAAAGTCAAAATGTCAAAAAAAAGAAAATGGCGGGAGATTTTTTTGAAAATTAACATATGAACGTGAAATTTTAGATACGGGGGTTTTGGGGGTCGCCGATCACGATTCCAAAGTCAAAATGTCAAAAAAAACAAAATGGCGGGAGATTTTTTTGAAAATTAACGTATGAACGTGAAATTTTAGATACGGGGGTTTTGGGGGTCGCCAATCACGATTCCAAAGTCAAAATGTAAACAAAAAACAAAATGGCGGGAGATTTTTGAAAATTGACGTATGAATGTGAAATTTTAGGTACGGGGGTTTTGGGGGTCGCCGATCACGATTCCAAAGTCAAAATGTCAAAAAAAAACAAAATGGCGGAAGATTTTTTTGAAAATTGACGTATGAAAGTGAAATTTTAGATACGGGGGTTTTGAGGGTCGCCGATCACGATTCCAAAGTCAAAATGTCAAAAAAAAAAAACGGCGGGAAATTTTTTTGAAAATTAACGTATGAACGTGAAATTTTAGATACGGGGGTGTTTGTGGTCGCTTATTACGTCTTCAATTTGGCGATTCTTCGAAACGTGATTGAACAGGGCTTAAATTTAATACTTCATTTTTCTTAACGATAGTAGATTCGCAAACATCAGAATCTTATTGTACACTGTCTCAATGGAAATGTTGCGCTCATTGAGCTCATTGTTTCTTTCGATACTTTAACATGACTTATGTTTAACATTAAATTACCTTTCTCGCTCTTGAGTGTGTACCAGTTTGTCTAAAAAGCAGTTCGAGAAGATATTTAAATATAATAATAAAATATACTATTGGCTTAACAAAATATATGTAGGGGTGCTTCAAAAGTTTATAAAGGTGGACATTCTAAAAAGCCATGACAGCGATTGCTTTTTACAGGACAGGCGCTTCAATAGGACTTACATTTAAAACTTGGGCTTTTTACTTTTATTATTATTTTATGCTTTTTTCTTAACGAGAGTAGACTTCGAAAAGGTTGACAGGCTTTTACACTTTCACATCAAAATAATATTGTCCACTGTCTTAATAAAAATGTTGCGCTTCTTGATCTCATTGTGTATTTGCATACTTTAACACGACTTACGGTTAACATTACATTACCTTTCTGGCTCTTGAGTGTGTACAGATTTGTGTAAAAAACAGTTCGAGAAGCATTTTAAATAAAACATACTATTCGCTTCACAAGATATATGTATATATACAGGAGTGCTTCAAAAGTTAATAAAAACGGACATTCTAAAAAGCCATGACAGTGATTGCTTTTTGCAGGAAACTGTGAAGAAACTGTAAGCGGGCGCGAAAAAAGCCATTCAATAGGGCTAAAATTTAAAACTTGGGCTTTTTTTGGATTTTTGAGTAAAATGAATTTTAATTTCATTTTTATTATTCCTTTGTGTTTCTTCATTAATGATAGTAGAATTCAAAAAGGTTGACATGATTTTTTCACTGTTACATCAAAATAATACTGTAAACTGTCTTAATGGAAATGTTGCGCTCTGAGCTCATTGTTTCTTTGGATATTTTAACATGAAGTATGATTATTATTAAATTACCTTTTTCGCTCTTGAGTGTGTACCGGTTTGTGTCAAAAACAGTTCGAGAAGAGTTTTAAATAAAATATCCCATTGGCTTAACAAAATATATGTATATACAGGGGTGTTTCAAAAGTTTATAAAAGTGGATATTCTAAAAAGCGTCATTCCAGTGATCGCCTTTTACAGGAAAGGCGCTTTAATAGGGCTTCACTTTAAAACTTGGGCTTTTTACTTTTATTATTATTTCCTGCTCCTTTATTAACGATAGTGGATTTCGAAAAGGTTGACGGGCTTTTACACTTTCACATCAAAATAGTATTGTAAACTGCCTTAATGAACAAGTTGGGCTTTTTGATCTCATTGTGTCTTTGGATACCTTAACATAGCTTATGGTTAAAATTAAATTATCTTTCTCGCTCTTGAGTGTGTACCGGTTTGTGTTAAAAACACTTCGAGAAGAATTTTAAATAAAACGTCCTATTGGCTTAACAAAATATATGTATGTATATACAGGAGTGCTTCTTACTTTTATTATTATTTTGTGCTTTTTTCTTAACGAGAGTAGACTTCGAAAAGATTGACAGGCTTTTACACGTTCTCATCAAAATAGTATTATAAACTGTCTTAATGAAAATGTTGCGCTTTTTGAGAGCTCATTGTTTCTTTGGATATTTTAACATGACTTACGTTTAACATTAAATTATCTTTCTTGAGTGTGCACCGGTTTGTGTAAAAAACAATTCGAGAAAAATTTTAAATAAAATATACTGTTGGCTTCACAAAATATATGTATATACCGGGATGCTTTAAAAGTTTATATAACCAGACATTCTAAAAAGCATCATGCCAGTACTCGCTTTTTACAGGAAAGGTGCTTCAATCTAAAACTTGGGCTTTTTACTTTTACTTTTATTTTGTGCTCCTTTATTAACGATAGTGGATTTCAAAAAGGTCACACTTTACATAAACATTGTATTGTACACTGTCTTATTAAAAATGTTTTGCTTTTTGATCTCATTGTGTCTTTGGATACTTTAACACGACCTATGTTTAACATTAAATTACCTTCCTCGCTCTTGAGTGTGTACCGGTTTATGTCAAAAACAGTTCGAGAAGAATTTTAAATAAAATATCCTATTGGCTTAACAAAATATATGTATCTACAGCGGTGCTCAAAAGTTTATAAAAGTAGACATTCTAAAAAGCGTTTTTTACAGGAAAAGCGCTTTAATAGGGCTTCAATTTAAATTTTGGGCTTTTTACTTTTATTATTAGTTCGTGCTCCTTTATTAACGAGAGTAGACTTCGAAAAGATTGACAGGCTTTTACACTTTCACATCAAAATAGTATTGTAAACTGTCTTAATGAAAATGTTGCGCTTTTTAAGAGTTCATTGTTTCTCTGAATATTTTAACATGACATGTTTAACATTAAATTACCTTTCTCGCTCTTGAGTATGTACAGGTATGTGTTAAAAACAGTTCGAGAAGAATTTTAAATAAAATATCCTATTGGCCTAAGAAAATATATGTTTATACTGGGGTGCTTCAAAAGTTTATAAAAGTGGACATTCTAAAAAGCGTTTTTTACAAAAAAGGCGCTTCAATAGGGCTTAAATTTAAAACTTGGGCTTTTTACTTTTATTATTATTTTGTGCTTTTTTCTTAGCGAGAGTAGACTTCAAAAAGGTTGACATGCTTTTCCACTATCACATCAAAATAGTATTGTAAACTGTCTCGATGAAAATGTTGTGCTCTCTCAGCTCATTGTTTCTTTAAATACTTTAACATGAACTATGTTTAACATTAAATTACCTTTCTCGCTCTTGAGTGTGTACAGGTTTGTGTAAAAAAAGTTGGAGAAGCATTTCAAATAAAACATACTATTGACTTCACAAGATATATGTATATACAGGGGTGCTTCAAAAGTTAATAAAAACGGTCAATCTAAAAAGCTATGACAGTGATTGCTTTTTGCAGGAAACTGTGAAGAAACTGCAAGCGGGCGCGAAAAAAGCCAATCAATAGGGCTAAAATTTAAAACTTGGGTTTTTTTTTGGATTTTTGAGTAAAATGAATTTTAAGTTCACTTTTATTATTCCTTTGTGTTTCTTCATTAATGATAGTAGAATTCAAAAAGGTTGACATGATTTTTTCACTGTTACATCAAAATAATACTGTAAACTGTCTTAATGGAAATGTTGCGCTCTGAGCTCATTGTTTCTTTGGATACTTTAACATGAAGTATGATTATTATTAAATTACATTTTTCGCTGTTAAGTGTGTACCGGTTTGTGTCAAAAAGAGTTAGAGAAGAATTTTGAATAAAATATCCTATTGGCTTAACAAAATATATGTATATACAGGGGTGTTTCAAAAGTTTATAAAAGTGGATATTCTAAAAAGCATCATTCCAGTGATCGCCTTTTACAGGAAAGGCGCTTTAATAGGGCTTAAATTTAAGACTTGGGCTTCTTACTTTTATTATTATTTCGTGCTCCTTTATTAACGAAAGTAGACTTCGAAAAGATTGACAGGCTTTTACACTTTCACATCAAAATAGTATTGTAAACTGCCTTAATGAACAAGTTGGGCATTTTGATCTCATTGTGTCTTTGGATACCTTAACATAGCTTATGGTTAAAATTAAATTATCTTTCTCGCTCTTGAGTGTGTACCGGTTTGTGTTAAAAACACTTCGAGAAGAATTTTAAATAAAACCTGCTTTTGGCTTAACAAAATATATCTATATACAGGAGTGCTTCTTACTTTTATTATTATTTTGTGCTCCTTTATTAACGATAGTGGATTTCAAAAAGGTTGGCAGGTTTTTACACTTTCACATCAAAATAGTATTGTACACTGTCTTAATAAAAATGTTGCGCTTTTTGATGTCATTGTGTCTTTGCATACTTTAACACGACTTATGTTTAACATTAAATTACCTTTCTCGATCTTGAGTGTGTACCGGTTTGTGTTAAAAACAGTTCGAGAAGAATTTTAAATAAAATAACCTATTGGCTTAACAAAATATATGTATATGCAGGGGTGCTTCAAAAGTTAATAAAATCGGACATTCTAAAAAGTCATGACAGTGATTGCTTTTTACAGGACAGGCGCTCCAAAAGGGCTTAAATTTAAAACTTGGGCTTTTACTTTTATTATTATTTTGTGCTCTTTTATTAACGATAGTGGATTTCGAAAAGGTTGACAGGATTTTACACTTTCACATCAAAATAGTATTGTACACTCTCTTAATAAAAATGTTGCGCTTCTTGATTTCATTGTGTCTTTGCATACTTTAACACGACTTATGTTTAACATTAAATTACCTGACTCGCTCTTGAGTGTGTACCGGTTTGTGTAAAAAACAATTCCAGAAAAATTTTAAATAAAATATACAATTGGCTTCACAAAATATACGTATATACCGGGATGCTTTAAAAGTTTATAAAACTGGACATTCTAAAAAGCGTTTTTTATAGGAAAGGCGCTTTAATTGAGCTTAAATTTAAAACTTGGGCTTTTTACTTTTATTATTATTTTGTGCTTTTTTCTTAACGAGAGTAGACTTCGAAAAGATTGACAGGCTCTAACACGTTCACATCAAAATAGTATTGTAAACTGTCTTAATGAAAATGTTGCGCTTTTTGGGAGCTCATTGTTTCTTTGGATATTTTAACACGACTTATGTTTAACATTAAATTACCTTTCTCGCTCTTGAGTATGTACCGGTTTGAGTAAAAAACAATTCGAGAAAAATTTTAAATAAAATAAAAGGCGCTTCAATTTAAAACTTGGGCTTTTTACTTTTATTTTCATTTTGTGCTCCTTTATTAATGATAGTGGATTTCAAAAAGGTCACACTTTACATCAAAATAGTATTGTACACTGTCTTAATAAAAATGTTGCGCTTTTTGATATCAATGTGTCTTTGGATACGTTAACACGACTTATGTTAAACATTAAATTATCTTTCTCGCTCTTGAGTGTGTACCGGTTTATGTCAAAAACAGTTCGAGAAGAATTTTAAATAAAATATCCTATTGGCCTAACAAAATATATATATATACAGGGGTGCTTCAAAAGTTTATAAAAGTGGACATTCTAAAAAGCGTTTTTTTTACAGGAAAGGCGCTTCAATAGGTCTTAAATTTAAAACTTGGGCTTTTTACTTTTATTATTATTTCGTGCACCTTTATTAACGATAGTGGATTTTGAAAAGGTTTGACAGGCTTTTACACTTTCACATCAAAATAGTATTGTAAACAGTCTTAATGAACATATTGGGCTTTTTGATCTCATTCTGTCTTTTTACTGTTATTATTATTTTGTGCTTTTTTCTTAACGAGTGTAGACTTCGAAAAGATTGACAGGCTTTTACACGTTCACATCAAAATAGTATTGTAAACTGTCTTAATGAAAATGTTGCGCTTTTTGAGAGCTCATTGTTTCTTTGGATACCTTAACATGACTTATGTATAACATTAAATTACCTTTCTCGCTCTTGAGTGTGTACCGGTTTTGTGTTAGAAACAGTTCGAGAAGAATTTTAAATAAAACGATCTATTGGTTTAACAAAATATATGTATATACTTGGGTGCTTCAAAGGTGTATAAATGAAGGCATTCTAAAAAGCGTCATGCCTGTGATCGCTTTTTATAGGAAAGGCGCTTCAATTTAAAACTTGGGCATTTTACTTTTATTATTATTTCCTGCTCCTTTAGTAACGATAGTGGATTTCAAAAAGGTTGACAGGCTTTTACACTTTTGACATCAAAATAGTATTGTACACTGTCTTAATAAAAATGTTGCGCTTTTTGATATCATTGTGTCTTTGCGTACTTTAACACAACTTATGTTTAACATTAAATTACCTTTCTCGCTCTTGAGTGTGTACCGATTTATGTCAAAAACAGTTCGAGAAGAATTTTAAATAAAATATCCTATTGGTTTAACAAAATATGTGTATATACAGGGGCGCTTCAAAAGTTAATAAAACCGGACATTCTAACAAGCCATGCCAGTTATCGCTTTTTACAGGAAAGGCGCTTCAAAAGGGCTTAAATTTAAAACTTGGGTTTTTTACTTTTATTATTATTTTGTGCTCCTTTATTAATGATAGTGGATTTCAAAAGGGTCACACTTGACATCAAAATAGTATTGAAAACTGTTTTAATAAAAATGTTGCGCTTTTTGAGCTCATTGTGTCTTTGGATACTTTAACATGGCTTATGATTAACATTAAATTACCTTTCTCGCTCTTGAGTGTGTACCGATTTGTGTCAAAAACAGATCGAGAATAATTTTAAATAAAATATACTCTGCTCTTTTATTAACGATAGTGGACTTCGAAAAGGTAGTAAGAAAGTAATATACTTTATAAATTAAATTTACTTTACCCGTTCACATACATATGTTTGCGAGCTATATGTTTGAAGTTCGTCAGCATTCATTAGCATTCTATAA
This sequence comes from Amphimallon solstitiale, assembly GCA_963170755.1. Taxonomy (NCBI): domain Eukaryota; kingdom Metazoa; phylum Arthropoda; class Insecta; order Coleoptera; family Scarabaeidae; genus Amphimallon; species Amphimallon solstitiale. Next base: position 127,961,220 of record OY720675.1, on the reverse strand, counting down.
GAAAGTTTGAAAGCGACGCCCATTTACCAAACAAAATTTGTTGTAAACATGTTAAACACTATGGAGATACTACGTATATTTGAGCATGTCAATTAAAATGACGAGCCCGCGATAGCGGGCGAGTAGTATATATGTAATTCATTGAAAATTTAAAATGTTTTCAATACAAGTCCTTCATTTTTAATTGACGTGCGAACTAATTTTGAGTATGTGACAAACGAATATTTCAATTATGCTGACCAAAATTTCATAATAAAAGCCCTGTTCCACTTCAAATAATTTGGGTGAAAATATCTCAGTGTCAAACTGATTATTAGGTTCTTTTTTATTAATATTGTGCATGCCTATCTTAAATTGTTTCTGAGCAATTGACATACTTTTTGTTAATATACTAAATTTGTCCACTGTTATTTCAATAGCGTATTATCCCGATTGTCTCAATGAAAATGATGCACTTATTGAGCATATTGTTTCTTCGGATACTTTAACATCATTCTTATGTTTAACATTAAATTATCTTTCTCGCTCTTCATTGTGTAACAGTTTGTGTAAAAAAAAATTCTAGAGGAATTTTAAATGAAATATACAATTGGCTTTACAAAATATATGTATATACAGAGTGTGCCACAAGTCTATAAAATCTTACATTCTAAAAACCACCACGAGAGTGATCGCGTTTTACAGGAAACTGTAAAAAGCTGTAAGCGGACGCGAAAAAGGCGAATTCAAGCTCGAAAAGATTGAAGCATTAGCTCACAAACATTCAGCACAATAAATATTGCAATATATAATAATTGGCCCAATGATAATAGTGTATAGGTAAGAAATTTATAAATTCGATTCCTTATTTGTTTATAAATACTTTCTACTCATTTTTAGCAATTATCATTACATGACTGGAGTCATTTCGTCCATGAATTAAGTTGTAAAAATACTTCAAAATATTATAAGATATTGTAAATAGAAAAAAGAAACTAAAATATATTCCTACCAGATTAAACAAGCACTGAATCATGTTATTACTGTCCCAGGCAAATTGAGAAGTAATATCATACGTATTCAAAAAAGATTGTTTAATTATCATTGATGAAAATGAACTTCCCGCGACATTGTCAATTACAATAATTCAAAATAGAAATTCTATAACGATGTTTTACAGTATTTTCGAATATAACAATAAGTAATCAATATTACCATAATACATATATTATATCTATATATTCCGTAAACTGTAGGTGTACAATGCAAAAGAAAATAATTATGTACAGTGTGAACAAGGCTTTACCAACATTATTAAGCATCATACATAACTGACAGTTGTAATACAATTTACCACAAAGAAACACTGCAAATTATAAAAGTATAGGAATGGAAATCATTATAAAAAAAGCCAATGAAATAAATATTATTTGTTATAGAACAATGATTAAATCAATTATTTAAAAGTATACATTCGCGTCAACAAAACATAATTTTAATAAAGCTATCTACAAGTTTGTATAAAATAAAATGTTTTTTTTTAAATTCTAATGAATTTTCATTTAAACCAAAAAGACCAACGGAATCGACATATGTATATGGACTGAAACACATTTTCCAACTGATGCAAAAAAACACAGATTTCGAGATTATTCTAATTTTATACCCACAAACAAAATTCAAACTATAGATAAATTAGGCAAACGTGAAATAAATCATCGGCAAGTCAAGGCACAAAAACCAATAATAGTAAAAAATTATAAATAGAGTGAAAACTACCGTCTGTGAGGCACAGGAAAAGTATGTGAAAAATGTCAATATAACATTAAACAATAAAATACATCTTATTTCATGGACAGCCGTTAAACATTTTCAATTTAAAAATTGCTATTATCACTAAATCCATTATTAATCATTTCATCCTATAAGCATTCTGAATAAAATATTGCATAGTTGTAAACTATATACAGGGGTGTATAAAAACAACTAAGCAATATTGAACATCTAAAACACAATTATATTTAGTTATTCGCTATATATCGGAATTACATGGTGTTTTATAAACTGAAACGCAATATAGACAAAATCCGCAATAAATTGAGAAAAATAAGGGGGAGCGGTACCTCAACTGTAAGCGGAATAAGAGGCGGCAGCGGGCCTTCTAGGCCTGCCGTATTAGCTAGTTTTTATATAAAAACTAAACGAATATATTGTGTCATATCAAGATGGCTGGCTACCTCACCAATCTCAATTACATTGCAAATATGCTGCTAACATATCGCACCACAATCCGTTAGTAAGCAACAAAGCGATACCAAAAAGATTCCGGCATAATCCGCAAACTTATCTCCAACTGAAGTTTGTCCGAATAATATGGAAAAAATGGTTAAAAAACAGGAAGTTTTTGTACTAAAAATGTGCTTACTTTGAATATACCGATAGAACCACCGGCCATCTGCCTATAGGGAATTGTATGCAGTACACATTTATATGTACATATACCTATGTATCTAGTCCTACCGTTTATCAGAAGCGTTGTCTATGCCGACGCTAGTGATCGACAGTCAACCGCGTCAGTCGTGTCTTGACTGCGGTGGAGTATACTCATAGTTGGTCGAACTTGCAAAAATACGCAAATTCTTGCTGTCTGCATCTTTAGGGTTTAGAATTATTTAGAGCTCAGTATTTTTTTCTGTTTTTTTACCGATATTCATTTACGTATTTACTATGCCGTTAGTTTATAGTAAAGAAGAAAAAATAAATATTATTAAATGGTATTACTCATCTCAAGGAGGTACGCAAGAAGTGATTGGTCGTTTTGTTTTTTCGTTTCCTGATCGTCCAGTTCCCTGCCGTCGGACGATACTAGATATCATACATCGTTTTGAAACGTCGGGCTGCATTAATGGATGTTCGAAATGCTATCAGAGTAATTTCCATCCTATTTCGGAGGAAAGAATAGAGAAGGAAGTCAGTGTATGCGCCTTTGTAGAATCAAGTGAGCCCTGCTCTAGCCGCCAAATTTCTGAACAATTAGGTATTCCAAAAACCACAGTTAGGCGTATATTACACAAAAAGAAATATAAGTGTTATAAGGTTAGAAAAAATCAAGAAATATTCCCAGATGACCAGTTTAGACGTCTCGAATTTTGTGAGGCTATTAGAGAAAAATGTGATAATGATGATAATTTTACACGAAATATTTTGTTCACTGACGAATCAACATTTTCCCTTCACAAACGCCATAATCCATCTGCCGTTCGCTACTGGTCTCAGAAAAACAAACATTTGAGCAGGGATGTCAACACTCAATATCCACAGAAACTAAATGTCTGGGCAGGAATCTTAGGGGATCACATCATAGGGCCATTTTTCCTAAACGGAACATTAAATGCGCAGTCATATTTACAATTACTGCAAAATCATATTGTTCCTGCAGTGCGTGACCTTGCTGTAAACTTTAATGATATTTGGTTTCAGCAAGATGGCTGCCCAGCTCATAATGCCAGAATAGTACAAGAATGTCTTTCATTGCATTTTCCACATACCATTAGCACTAGAGGTAATATTTCTTGGCCGCCTAGATCCCCTGACTTAACGCCATGTGATTTTTTCCTTTAGGGATATTTGAATGAAACCATTTATGTACACCAGAATGAAAGACCCCGCACATTAGATGATTTACGAATGCGAATTACACAACTCTGTAATAGTATTTCACCTGTAACTCTCTCTAATGTACGTAGAGAATTTTACAACAGACTGGGCTACTGTGAGGCAAACAATGGAGGCTTGTTTGAAAGAGATATTTATTAGCCTCTAGAATTCTATTTTATTTTCTCTAGAATTTTTTTTGTTTGACATCAATTATTACTTTTTGAACGTTTTTTAATTTCTCCATGTTGCCTCCTTTTTAGAATTATTTTTCTTATTTTCTCTTGGTTTAGTAATTTGCAATTTAATTTTATTTAACTAGGTACATTCAGAATCACTAGTTACTACTTCTTTGGAATCTCAAACCTTCGTTTTCATTACAAATCTACTACTAATATTTCTACAACACGAAACATTATGCCGATGATTGATTCTTACAAATATCTACGAAATGAAATGGCAATATCTGTGTCATATTTAAAGATTAAATATGCTTTATCGACGGATGTGTATTTCTTTTTACGCCACAAATTATTATTGCCGGTACGTAGATATATACGTAGGCGTATATAAATGTGTACTGCATACAATTCCTATAGGCAGATGGCCGGTGGTTCTATCTGTATAAATAATTATAAGATATTAGTAGCCTAGCGTATAGAGAAATAAATTCTCTTTCTTTTGATGCTTGATCCAAAGCAATTAAGAGTATTCCTTAGCTGCCTTTTACATCTAAGTGTCTCCACCCAGCATTCCGATTTAACAAGGAATGGTTTTAGCAGAAAAGCAGATTCTGTCTCTCACATCCTGGATAATTCCGCTAGTGTCCGATATAATATAAAAAATAACTCCTATGATCTCACTATTTCCTCTAATTTATTTTAATTAATTCCTAATTAATTTCCAAATTTTTCCAATTTTTATTAAGGAAACGCTAAGAAAAAAATGATGAAAAACTATCATTACACCTCTGTCAGAACATTCTGTAAGACAACAATATACAGATCAGGGCATAAATTTACAAAATACATATAAATATGCAGAACAAATATTAAAAAAAAATTATAAATGAGATACACTTTAACATGTATTCGCAAATTTAACCCAAAATTGTCTAGACTTATTTTAGGTAATTTTTATTTCACAAATAAAATTCCTTTTATACTTTCTTATACCTACGTAGTAAAAGGAAGTATTTTGATGACAAAAATTTTTGACCTCGAAATTTTGTAGATATCCACGTTTACAAAAAAGTCTCTCGCGCTCTCTTTCTCTCTCCCTCCCTCTGTCTCTCTTTGTGACCACGATAGCGGCCAAACGGTAAAATAAATCAATACCGAACTGTATATTTAGGAATATAATCTCTCTCGGAAATCTAATTAGATTTTCAGTGAAATCGACGGAAATCGATAAATCGGGAGTAGTACTTTATTTCAGTGAAGAAATCAAATAATAGCAATATCTCGTCAACTACTAATTTTAGAATCTAAAGTATACCAAAGCGATCAAGAGTAAATTCGAAAACAATTTTATAAAAAAACATTTTTTGAAATTCCTACCGGAAGTAGGTACTCTTATCGTAAAACAGGTTTTTGCAAATATTTCGCAAGTCATGCTTTTTAGACAGGTACGTTACGAGTATAAAAGTATTTAGAACTTAATTTTCAATACCTTTTGTATAAAGAAAATTTCAAAATTAGGACCGGAAGTACGACTTTTACTCTTACCGATTAGCGATTTTTTGCAAATGTGTGGTAAATTATTATGCATTCTATATATTATATTTATATATCCGGTCCGAATTTTGAAATTTCATTTATACAAAAAATATTCCAAATCAAACTCTAAAGACTTTTGTACTCTTCATAAATATATATAGAATGCATAATTTACGACATATTTGCAAAAAATCGCTATTCGATAAGAGTAAAAGTGGTACTTCCGGTCTGAATTTTGAAATGTTTTTTATACAAAAGATATTTAAAAGTACATTCTAAATACTTTTATACTCGTAATGTACCTGCCTAGAAAGCATGACTTGCGAGATATTCGCAAAAAACTGATTTTCGATAAGAGTAAAAGACCTACTTCCGGTAGGAATTTCGAAAAACTTTATTAATACAATTTTTCTCAAATTTAATTTTGAATACATTTGAATCCTTTATAAATTTGTTTAAACTTAGTAATTGACGAAATATTTGCAAAATTCGATTTTTTCACTGAAGTAAACTACTACTTCCGGTCTGGCGATTTTGCTCAAAATTTAATCAGTTCTCAAGAGGGAGATTATATTCGTAAATACAAAAGTTGGAATTGATATATACAGCGGTTTGACCGCTATCGTGGTCACACACACACACACAGACAGACAGACACACACACACACACACACAGAGAGAGAGAGACATTTTTTAAAAACCACTTTTTTGGTATCAGGGGACCTCAAAACGTGGACATCTGCAAAAATCTCGAGGTCGAAAATTTTCATCATCACAATACTTCCTTATACTACGTATAAGAAAGTAAAAGATAACAGTATAAAAACCAGAATTCTACATAAGTAAACTTTTACACTAAATAAGAAAAAATAAACTCTACATAGGTAGGTTAACTTGCATTTATGTACATAAAGCAGAAGAAAAGCGAATGATTCCCAGGGATTCCCTTAGTACACTGCTGGTGATATCGATATTGCGTCATCATGCGTATGACACGGATAATCCGCAGCCCGGATAATCCGCACACGGATAATCGGGGTTCTACTGTATTTATAATGGGATTTTGAATATTTTTTGTATAAAAAATTCTATAATTTGAAACGCTAATACGTATAAGAAGGTCGTGTGGTGGCCACACCTAATTTTTTTATTTTTGGTTTGATCGGCATCAAACTTCAGGTACAGGTACTATGCTAGAGTTTTTCTGAAAATTTCATTAAAATCGGTTCAGTTGTTTCGGAGTCTATAGGGAACATACACACATACTACCAATTTTATATACCGGGTGGTGCAATAGTGTGTCGGCGGAGCTTAGTGTGAAAACTAATAACGCTGCATCAATGAGACTTTACGTACGTATGTAGTATGCGACTGTACATTTTCTAATTTTATTTACAAATATACAGGGTGTTCCAAATTTTCGCAACCACATTCAACTTTTTTATTTTAAATACATTGCTATACTTTCTAGATATTATAATGATAGCCATTCAAATTATCTTTGCAATGATATATGGATATGTGCACTTCAGACTGTTCGTTTTGATTTTATTGATAATATTGTTAAAATCTTGACAGTTGCAGCATCTAACATTTTAAGCTGTAGTCTGTAAATGGGTAGAATGCCTCACGTAACTCTTGTGTCTCTAATTTATGGACTAACACGTTATTTGTTTTGAGGTTGAACAAAGTGAATAAATATACAGGGTGTTTGTTAAGAACTTAACATCTTTTATTTTATTTTATATTATTGTTTCTTGTTTTACTCGTATATATGAATGTCTTTCTTTATTTTTATGTGTTATCATATTTTTGTAATGTATGTTTTATTTTTCAACTTTTAAAATATATTGTCACTTAATGTATTTTTTACATATAAATATTACGCATACTGATGCGGAGCCCGCTTCGGGCACATACAGTCTCACCAGCCGAATTTATTGTCTGCCGGCAGAGTTATACGACTGTACACCGAAGGCGATGCAAGACCTCCTATGTGTACGTACGGACGGCAGTGTCTGACATGTGCGTACATATAGGGGACCATTAGCTTCTCGAGCGATACACATGTATATACATATGTTGTAATCTTATGTTCGATGCAAGAGCGGCCCCGAAATTCTCGGCGCACACCGAACTAAATAAATGTGTATTTGAACTGAATTTGAGTTTTATTTACGGTACTTTCAAACTAGGAAGTTTCCTTAACATATTGGTCCTTCACGAGTCGGATCGTATACATTGATATACGAAGAAATATTGTTCGTTTAAGCAGAGAATACATACGCATATCGCTTGGTATTTAATACTGCGGCCGGTCTTATCGAACGTACTAGTCCGAAAAAACAGCTTTTACTGTGGCGGATCTAGAAAATTAGAAATATTAATAGTCCGCAAAGGCAGGAAATACATAGGCGAGTATCGTATTCAGTTCTGCAACGAACTAAAAAGACACGAAGCGTCCAGTGCTCTGGTCCGCTTAAAATAATACGCAAGACGTATACAAATTTAGTGTTCGCTTACGCAAAGGATACATACGCTGATTATCACATCATATCCTGATACTGCGGCGAATCCAATTGAAATATTTAAGTTAGAAATATTTACAAACAATTGTTCGCAAAGGCAGAGGATATATGTGCGGCTATCGTACTTCCTACTATTGCAGCGGCACAGAAAGATTAAAATTTAAGAAAAGTGGCCTTGCAAACCACTAAAAATACACTCTCGTACAGTAACAAACATACTTACGCAGAGCAAAACAAAGATTGTTAAAATCTAAGAAAGGTGGCCTGGCAAACCACGAAAAATACATCTCGTACAGTAACAAACACACTTACGCAGAGAAAAGATAGATTACTAACATCTATGAAAAGTGGCCTGGCAAACCACGAAAAATACACTCTCGTACAGTAACAAACATACTTACGCAGAGCAAAACAAAGATTGTTAAAATCTAAGAAAGGTGGCCTGGCAAACCACGAAAAATACACTCTCGTACAGTAACAAACATACTTACGCAGAGCAAAACAAAGATTGTTAAAATCTAAGAAAAGTGGCCTGGCAAACCACGAAAAATACACTCTCGTACAGTAACAAACACACTTACGCAGAGAAAAGATAGATTACTAACATCTATGAAAAGTGGCCTGGCAAACCACGAGATATAAACTCTCGTACAGTGCCTACATACGTACGCAGAGCAAAAAATAGATTACAAAATCTAAGTAAAGTGTTCCGTCCCTACCACGAGATAAATGCCCGCATGCAAATAGAAAAATCTGAAAGTGAAGACAGATTTTTCTTTATTTTTTGTTTTGCTCAAATACTAATACGGAGCTTAAATACTGATACGGAGCAAATAATACTGATGCGGAGGTGAAATACTGATGCGGAGGTGAAATACTGCTGCGGAGCTAAATACATTGTGCATAAAATAAGCAGTTTGTGGATGCTGCAATAAATAGAAAAATCTAATACTGAAGACAAGATTTTTCTTTATTTTTTTTTGCTGAAATACATATACGGAGCTCGATTTACTGATGCGGAGGTCTGATACTGATGCGGAGGTGAAATACATATACGGAGCTCGAAATACTGATGCGGAGGTCAAATACTGATGCGGAGGTGAGATACTGATGCGGAGGTCAGATACTGATGCGGAGGTCTGATACTGATGCGGAGGTGAAATACTGATACGGAGCAAGGTATACTGCTGCGGAGCTACGAATATATCTGTATATATTTAAAAACAATAAAAATGGAAGATTTAAAATTTCAGCGCCGAATAATTAAAGCATCGTTGACAAGAGCGGTCACTTATTTAGATAAAAGTGGTCCCAACGACATCGTTGACGACGATCGCTATGAAAGATATATTTTATTACTGAAACAATTTGATAAAGTGCAGACTCAAATTGAGAAGCTAGATGAAACAGAATTCGAGAATACTGAGCGTGAAGAATTTGAAAATAAATATTACGACAATAAACTACGATATACATCTATGTTAGCTCCTGTGCGAGACAACGATGAATCCTCAGAAAATAATAGTAACAACACAGTAAATAGCTTCATCAAACTGCCTACAATTGAGTTACCGGTATTTGCTGGTGACTATGATGACTGGCTCTCATTCTACGATACTTTTAATTCTCTTATACATAATAATAGTGCCATACCAAATGTACAAAAGTTTCATTATTTGAAATCGTCGTTGAAAGGAGACGCAGCCAACGTTCTACATTCCTTAGAAATATCATCCGAGAATTACACAAATGCATGGCAAATGTTACAAGATAGATACAATAATACGAGAATAATTGTACAGAAACACATAAATGGTATTTTCAACTTGCCAACAGCACACAAAGAAAACGTAAATATTCTTAGGCAGATATTAGACGGTTTTATGAAGCATTTTAGAGCCCTCACAGCACTGAAACGTCCTACAGAACATTGGGATGATCTACTAATATGCATTGTCTCCAAAAAGTTAGACGTTCAGTCATTAAAAGAATGGGAAGCCAAAATACAGTCTACAGAGTTACCTACATTAAAAGAGTTCACGAATTTTCTCACACAAAAATGTCAAACTTTAGAAGCTATCTCAAAGGCCAGCAACACTCATTACAAAACATCAGCGAACGTGTCAACCGACAAGAGTTCAGTATCATGCACATTTTGTAAAGGTTCCCATATTATTTATCAGTGCAGAAAGTTTATAAATCTTCCCGTTAATAAACGAATTGAGGAAGCTAAAGCCAAGAAACTTTGCATCAACTGTCTAAAGACAAATCATGTAGCTTTTAAATGTCCAGGGAGACCTTGCAGACACTGTCATAAGAAGCACAACGATTTGCTTCATCTTCTAACAGTACCTAGATCTGAGACATCGCCATTGGAGACCAGTTCAAGTTCCAGTGTGTCACATCACAGCTGCAATTCAGACGCGAACAGTCACATTTTATTATCCACAGCGCTGGTTAGCATTTTAGACCGAAAAGGGAAAACTCATCCCTGTCGAGTTCTTTTAGACTCGGGATCGCAATCACATTTATTAACGTACAGAATGGCGAAAATCCTAGATCTACCGCTAACTAATACACAGATATCTCTATCTGGAATAACACAGTACACTACGAGAATAACGAACACCACCAAGGTTTCAATTAAATCTCGAAATAATAATTTCAAGGCAAAACTAGATTGTTTAGTACTGGACAAAATATCGGAATGTCTAGTTTCTATATCAAGAGATGTTATTCATGTTCCCAAAAATATCAGATTGGCCGATCCTGATTTTAATATATCCAGAGATGTAGATATGCTAATTGGTGCTGAACTGTTTTATAAACTACAATGTGTTGGACAAATCAATATAGGTAAAAGAGGTCCATATTTACAGAAAACTTTATTAGGCTGGGTAATATCTGGAAAACTAATTGCACCACAAACTTCAGTAAACATGACAACGTGCAATTCAGTAACATTAAATCAACTTAACGACAATCAAAATAAATTCTGGGAATTAGAGAACGTCAAAAAGGATAAAGTGTATTCACCTGAAGAGAAGCTATGCGAACAACACTTTATTAAAAATACGAAGAGAAGCATTGATGGCTCTGCATTTCTAGAACAGAATGCAAGAGAATGGCCTGGTTTTGAACCGCCAACTATTGAAACTTTGCCAGAAGTAAAAAATATTGTTGGGGTTAATGTCATTACAGAAAACTGTGATCTGTTTACTAAATATTCTTCTTTAAACAAATTAACAAGAGTAGTGGCATACTGTCTCAGATTTAAAAATAATGCACAGGCAAAATGTAGTCATTCTACTATGGAAATAAATACCGGCCATTTAAAATGTTCAGAACTGGAAAGAGCAACAACGGTACTAGTCCAAATTGAAGCCACTCTCAATTCTCGTCCTATAACAGCCATTTCAAACGATCCCAATGATTTAACCTTTCTCACACCTTCCCACTTTCTTACTGGTTCCATATCTGCTACCATTCCGGAACCTAGCTTGATCAATATAAAATTAAATTCCTTATCAAGATGGCAATATGTTCAACAAATACGTGAACATTTCTGGAAGCGATGGCACAGAGAATACCTGAATCAACTGCAAAGGAGAAACAAGTGGAATGTAAACACCGAGCAGCAACTACGTCCTGGGCGCTTGGTAATCATCCGAGAAGACAACACTCCTCCTTGCCAGTGGATCCTAGGCCGAGTTTTGGAGACCCATGCAGGACGAGATGGTATTACACGTGCGGCAACAATACAGACTTCAAATGGTACGGTGCAAAGATCAAGTGCAAAATTGTGCGTGTTACCAGTGTACGATGACTAAGTCCCGCGAGTGCTACGTTCTGTTGAAGGCGATGCCTTCAAGGGGGGCGGCTATGTTAAGAACTTAACATCTTTTATTTTATTTTATATTATTGTTTCTTGTTTTACTCGTATATATGAATGTCTTTCTTTATTTTTATGTGTTATCATATTTTTGTAATGTATGTTTTATTTTTCAACTTTTAAAATATATTGTCATTTAATGTATTTTTTACATATAAATATTACGCATACTGATGCGGAGCCCGCTTCGGGCACATACAGTCTCACCAGCCGAATTTATTGTCTGCCGGCAGAGACTGTACACCGAAGGCGATGCAAGACCTCCTATGTGTACGTACGGACGGCAGTGTCTGACATGTGCGTACATATAGGGGACCATTAGCGTCTCGAGCGATACACATGTATATACATATGTTGTAATCTTATGTTCGATGCAAGAGCGGCCCCGAAATTCTCGGCGCACACCGAACTAAATAAATGTGTATTTGAACTGAATTTGAGTTTTATTTACGGTACTTTCAAACTAGGAAGTTTCCTTAACAGTGTTAAATATGTCGTGTCTAAGTTATCGATCTTTATTGGTTATTTTCTCGTTTTTTTTAAATCTAACATATAATATTTTTATAAGTCAGCATATTCATTGTAAAATCGCCTTTAAAATGGTACCAATAACATAGTACTTATTTCTAGTATTTTCAAAGTTATAACCCTTTAATGGGATATACTCATGTTTATAATATGCAATATGTGGGGCATCTAATAGTTGGTTGGCCTTGGTTTAAAAAAAAAATGGCTGTACAACCAAACGTCAAATCTCTACTTCAAAAGTCCATAAAAAGTCGTTTTCTGTAATTGCGTTTTGTTGTTATAAATTAAGTTCGGCTAGTGAATTATTAATTTCCGTTTGTTTGTTAGTAGTTGTTACGTGTTGTATTTACCTTGTTATCAGTTATATCGCTTTATTGACATTATTTCTCATTTAGATACCATAATAGTTTATTGTTGTTTTAGCTTTAAAATGAATTTTTCGAAAGAGGAGCTCATAGACATGGTATTTGCTCTTGGCGCTAGCAACAGAAATCCATTTTTAGCATCAAGAACATATGCGATGGAATACCCCGACCGAAGAGCACCGGATAGTAAAACGTTTGAAAATTTGTTAATAAGGTTTCTTCGAACGGGTTCAGTGAATTACGTCGAACATGAAAGAAGTAAGACTATGATTACAGAAGATAATGAAGTGATAGTCGTCCAGTCCATTGTGGAAAATCCGCACGTATCTACAAGGATAATTTTGAAACAACACGGGATAGAAGTCACTGCTGTAAAAAGGATTTTAAAAAAAACATAAGTTTCACCCTTACAAAATTCAAAATCATCAAGGCTTATTACAAACGGACTTTGAAAGGAGACTAGTGTACTGTGAATGGCTACTTTTACAATTACGACACGATATAACTTTTCTAGATCATGTGCTTTTCACAGATGAAGCAACATTTGCTAATTGTGGAACCACAAACAGAAAAAATACCCATTATTATGACACTACAAACCCACATTTTGTTCAGCCCATTTTATATCAACAAAAATGGAGTGTTAACACATGGGGAGGCATCATAGGAAACACTATTATTGGTCCATTCTTTTTTGATAATACTTTGAATTGTGCAATCTACACAAATTTCCTACAAAATAATTTACCATTGCTATTAGAAGGCCTCCCAGATAACGTCATCAGGAGATTGTGGTACCAACACACCAGCACATTATGGTGCTGCTGCAAGAGCACATTTAGATAGGGTATTCACCAATAAGTGGCTTGGGAGAGGAAGTTTGATAAGCTGGCCACCACGATCACCAGATCTCACACCTTGTGATTTCTTTCTGTGGCCAACTGTAAAAAACATTGTTTACGCAACACCTCCTACAACGGCAGAGAACATGCAGCAACGAATAAGAAACGCTTTTCTTCAATTAAGTGAGAATAACTTAGCTGAGAATGTAAGTCTGTCGATACAGAGACGGTTGAGAGCATGTGTAGAGCAGAATGGAAATATATTTGAACACATTTTAAATTAAGATTGTTTTATTATCGAAAATTTTCAAAATGTATTTCTAAAACTAACGATAAAGCATTTAAAAAACAGGTGTTTGTTAAAATTACTTTGTTTTATTTTCATGGCCAACCAACTATTAGATGCCCCGCATTTTGCATGTTATAAACATGAGTATATCCCATTAAAGGGTTATAACTTTGAAAATACTAGAAATAAGTACTATGCTATTGGTACCATTTTAAAGGCGATTTTACAAGGAATATGCTGACTTATAAAAATATTATAGGTTAGATTTAAAAAAAAACGAGAAAATAACCAATAAAGATCGATAACTTAGACACGACATATTTAACACCCTGTATATTTATTCACTTTGTTCAACCTCAAAACAAATAACGTGTTAGTCCATAAATTAGAGACACAAGAGTTACGTGAGGCATTCTACCCATTTACAGACTACAGCTTAAAATGTTAGATGCTGCAACTGTCAAGATTTTAACAATATTATCAATAAAATCAAAACGAACAGTCTGAAGTGCACATATCCATATATCATTGCAAAGATAATTTGAATGGCTATCATTATAATATCTAGAAAGTATAGCAATGTATTTAAAATAAAAAAGTTGAATGTGGTTGCGAAAATTTGGAACACCCTGTATATTTGTAAATAAAATTAGAAAATGCACAGTCGCATACTACATACGTACGTAAAGTCTCATTGCTGCAGCGTTATTAATTTTCACACTAAGCTCCGCCGACACACTATTGCACCACCCGGTATAAGGTTAGTATAACTGACTATAAATGATGAAGAAACAGAACGACACCCTTTAAAATCACAAATTCGTGAAAAACATCGACAACATAAATATTTTTTTGTAAGATATTTTCGGTAGATATATTACTAAATAAGAATCCGAGGCGCATCAGTTCTATTTTCGGCTTTTTGTAATTGAGGAGCAAATAATAAGAAATATCCATGAAAATTTATTTGAATTGAACAAATAGTATTATATCAGTTCAATTTCATGTTATTTTTATATATGCGATTGCGATTTTTTTCTTTAAACGTTACTCATTTGATGTCTGACAAAAAGACATACATAACGTATATATATATATATATATATATATATATATATATATATATATATATTTATTCAACCTACGTAACCAGGCCCGCTATATTCATGCTACCAAGTCAATCCCAGTGTATAACACACGAGTTGTCATTCAATCGACGCTTTTAAACCCAGCGATTCTACCGTCTTTCGAGTCCCAGTGTGTAAAAAAGCAACATTTATCAGACCTTGTCATTCCCGACAGCATTGCCAAGTATACTACATAAACAACGTAATTTGATAGTCCCGCTCGTGCTATGAAATTCAGCTTAAATTTATTTAAGATGTTTTAAGAGTAAGGGAAAAGTAAGATTTTAAAATACAATATTTTAAAATAAATTGTGTTAAAGGTAATTTAGATATTTGCCGTTATTTTTGGTTGTTTCACTTTCTTTAGATATCTATATTCTTTTAAATATATCAAACAAAAGGTAAAGAAATGTGTATATCTTCCATTAGTGTTTTTTCAAGTATTCTAATACAGCGTTAGTAAAAAGTCCCGGAACGGTCGAATAATTTTGTTATTTGAAAATTATGATTTCTGAAATTTGGTATGGGGGTATAGTTAATATAAATGCATTTTATACAATACAGTTAATATTTTTTTCACTTCCGGTTTAATCGGCAATACGTCCAACTTTTTTTTTTAAATGGAACGCCCAGATTTTTTTAACACTTTTGAATGCAAAATAAAAAACTACGTTCAGGAAGTATTAAGATGTTTATTTTTATTCACAAGAAAACAGTTAAAAAATTAAAAAAGTGTCCTAATACAGAAAAATCAAGGTACCTTTGAAAAAAGTTGTTGTTTAGTGTTTGCATTCTTTTTGCCGTCACATTTGACAATTTTAAAAGCGTTTTAACTTTTGCATCGCTATAAATTTACTTATTTTTGACATTGACACATTTGAAAATGGCAGTAAAACTTACTGAATCAGAACGAATTGAGATATTAATGATGCGTGGGTACGGTGATCGTCAACGTTCTTTTGAAGAGGTTCGTATTTTGTTTAATACTGTTTATCCGGATCGTCACATTCGTAAAAGTACGGTATGCCGAACAATTCAAAAGTTTGAAGTCTTTCGTCAGGTGAAGGATTTACCTAGAAGGGGACGTCCATTAACAGCAACAGATGAAGAAACTAGTTTGAATGTGTTACTTACAGTAGAAGAAAATCATCACGTGTCCACAACAGAATTAGGTCAAATTCATGAGATCTCTCAAAAATCTGCTCATAATATTCTTAAATCAGCAAGAATGAAAGCCTATAAAATGTATCCCGTCCATGAGTTAACTGAAGATGATCCAGATGGTAGACTACAATTTTGCGAAACAATGACGGAATTGATCGAGCAGCAGCCTAATGTTTTAGATCACATGATTTTTTCAGATGAGGCAACGTTTTGTCTCAACGGCACTGTGAACAGACATAATTGTCGCTACTGGTCAATTGAAAATCCGCATTGGATTGAAGAAGTACATACACAGCGTCCTCAAAAGGTGAATGTCTGGGCTGGTCTTGTTGGAAACAACATCATAGGACCATTTTTTATAAGAGGAAATTTAACTGGCAACGTCTACTTAAATTTATTGCGAAATGAGGTTGTTCCAGCACTTGCGGCCCTCTTTCCAAATGCAAACATCGATGATCACCCTAATGCACATTTTTGGTTTCAACTAGATGGAGCTCCCCCCATTTTGCCCATAATGTCCGCGATTATTTGAATGAAATTTTTCCAGGACGTTGGATCGGACGTAGAGGAGCAATCGAATGGCCAGCACGTTCGCCAGATCTCTCGCCATTAGATTTTTTCTTTTGGGGTCACTTGAAATGTCAAGTGTACAAAAATCGTCCCCATAATCTTGAACAATTGAAAGAGAGAATAGTTCAAGAAGCCAATCGCATCACTCCAGAACAAATACAAAATTCAATAAGAAATTTTACTGACCGTTTACATTTTTGTCAAATTGTAAATGGAGAGCATTTTGAACAATTATTGTAATCGCAACCTGAATAGACAGGTATCTTGATTTTTCTGTATTAGGACACTTTTTTAATTTTTTAACTGTTTTCTTGTGAATAAAAATAAACATCTTAATACTTCCTGAACGTAGTTTTTTATTTTGCATTCAAAAGTGTTAAAAAAATCTGGGCGTTCCACTTAAAAAAAAAAAAAGTTGGACGTATTGCCGATTAAACCGGAAGTGAAAAAAATATTAACTGTATTGCATAAAATGCATTTATATTAACTATACCCCCATACCAAATTTCAGAAATCATAATTTTCAAATAACAAAGTTATTCGACCGTGCCGGACTTTTTACTAACCCTGTATATTCTTCAATTCTATTGCTTTTATTATTTTAATATATTAGTTTATTTGGCTGAGATTAGAAGAGTTGCAATTCTAAATTAATATTCTTCAAATAATCTTGGAATTATATACTGCAGACTACTTTAAGACCAACTATACCCAGCCAACAAAGACACGTCAAATTCACGTGAATATTTAGTCACACATTACGGCATATGTCCTTCTAAAGTGACGTTAATTTGACGTAAAAATGACGGCCAAATGTCACAGCCCAATGACGTGATTTATAGACGAATCTTAGACGTCATGTATGTCGAAAAAAGTACCATTTAGTGACTACTCTATTACAAGAATAAAAATCCAGTTTTATGTGAAAAAATTTATTTAAAAAATACAAAATACAAAAACTCAGTCTTTGTAATAACACAATATATTAAATTGTAATTAATGGTGACAAAACTTTATAAAGTATGTATTAGTGGAAATACAACCCATCTATTTTTGTCAACTGGTAACAAAAAACACTTAGTCCTAACTAAACTAGCGGAATACAATTGGTAATCAGATAACAATAAATCATTAACTTCATAAATATTAAGCAAAGAAGAATGCAGCGGATACGAGTAAAAATTAGAAAAGGATAAATATATTTTGCCTAAAATAAAAATTTCACCTTCGGCATTTTTTAGAATATTGTGTATTTGAATGATTTTGTTATCAATGAGACAATGACAGTTGGCAAAAGAATATGAATAAACTGTAAGGGTAAAATCTTCAAAACAAGCTTTTTTAAACTGTTTGAAGCTATCTGTATGAGAATGCAGTAGTGGTCCTAAATAATGTTCAAAATGTAATGTTTCGTTGTGTAATAAATGATCCTGGTTATTTGTTTTGACGTTATTAATTTCATGCAATCGATTATAAATTTGCTGAAGTGGCCGGTTTGGAGATTTGACAAGTTTCTTTAGTTGACCTAAAAAATTTTCGAATTCAAATGCTGAGAAATTGTCTAAAGAATTAAATTTCTGAACATCGTCGTACAAATGAGATAACAAGTGTACATTAATTACAAAGAACTCTAATCCATATAAAAACTCGCAATGTGAAACAAATATATCTAGCATTTCTTTGGCGTCTTTAGAGAATTTTGCAATATGATGATCAGAAATGAGCACTGTTATTGCACAGTGCAATAGCAAAAAATGTTTATAAACAGCATCTTTAAGACGACTTTTAAGAACTAAAGGACCAGCATAGAGTATAAACGTTCGCAGTTCCGTCGCTTTCCACCTTGCCAAATCATCCAGCGAACGAGGTTTTCTATTAAATTCTAAAGGAATGTACTCTTTTAAGGAAATCAAATGTTCAGAAATTAAGGTAGTAATTCTGTTACCTAGTCTGACTTTAAGTGATCCAGTAAGCCAAGTATTTAACATTTTCTTTACAACCCCTAGGCAAACACAGTGCATGTAATCTATTGGAAAATCTGCAATGAAATCAATCGGAAGTCTTACTAGAGGAGATTCACCTAAGTGATGATCTTCGTCTAACTGAAGTCTGAATGAATAATCAGTTCTTTTTAGTGCCGAAGTATTTTTGAAAATTACTCTACCATGGTACTCTCCAGGCTCAATACACTTATCACAGGACGAATATCCATTATGAGATTTTGTACACTTAATGTAAGCTTTAGCTGGTATATCGCAACAAAAACTATGTATTTCTAAATCATATTTCCTATTGTTAAATTTGATACCATTATTTAGTACTTCTAAAATTTCATCTACAAATTCTTGTAAAAAAGAAGATAAAGGTTTAGGTTTAGCTACACCGCAAAAGATAGCAATTACAAAGGGACTACTTTTGAAATTTTTTATAACACCTAAAATTGGCCAAAACTGCACCTTCGAGCTATTAAAAAGTGGAAGGCCATCAATATTAAAGCTGATTTTAAGAGAACTAATGCCTGACAAGTTTAAGTTCTTGTGTTTATTTAGGCAACATATTAAACTATTTAAAAACCCGAAGTAAAAAAAATCCCCGTTATCCAACTTCTGAACAGTTTGATTTGAAGGAGTTCTCAATAAAGTTCGACTGTCTGTAGGCAAATCACAATGCAGTGGTGACAAAATTTTCAACAGATCTGACAATGCTGAGCGAGAAATATTATGTTGAACACTAGCCCAATGTCTAAGTTGTACAGCAAGATTAGTCTCGTTACAGTCAGTGTCAGAACTGCTTGGCGATTCAGAGGGAATAACGCAAACATTCTCAGGTACATTAAAACAATAGTTATTTGATAAATCAGAAGTTGCATCTTCATCAAAAATAGAAAAATTACTACTTACAGTACTTGAAGAAATAAACGTGATCTGAGAAATGTTTGAATTTTTATTCTCTGAATGATGTTCTTCCACCCGAGTATTTAAACTTGATCTCAAATTTTTAGCAGTTTCGGCCAACCTTCGATAATACTGCCTTTTTCCAACAAACTCTTTTTGTCTGCGTCGCGACATTTTACATTACCAATTAAAAGTGTATTACAAACGAAAATTACATTAATTATTTCTAATATTCATTCTTGCTTTTTTGGCTCGTTGTGGGGCATGCTTCAACCAAGTTTTGATTGTATTTTCTATGTCTCTTTCAGTTGCTGAGGTTGAACTTAATTTAACTGCTCCTAAAGTAAATGGTAATTTATAAACAATAACAAAACAACTCCAAAATACTTACGAATAACAACTTTATTCAAGCTAAGATCTCTGAATGCTTGTTTATCATTTCTAGTCCCTTTGAAACTGTATCCACTGGCAACGTCGTCAGATAGCAAGTGTCTTAGTATACTATTTGTTTGTGAGGTAATTTCTCTCCCCCCCAAAGAAGAGAAATACAAGCTCTATTAAAACAAAATGTTGTTAATTTGAAAAATATCGTTGTTACCATTTTACTTACCAAAGCAACAAGATCATTGTGATTTTCAAGAAATCTTTCAAGCTTTTTTAAATCTTCTTCAGATTTTATCGGAAGTTGCACTGGTATATTATCAGCTAAAATGTGTTGTGGTGTATGATTCTGGTGTTTCAATATTTTCAGTATTTCTTTATTTTGTTCTTGTAACTGGGCAAGAATTATTATAAGCCTGTTGTGATTAACTCCTATAAAATAATTTTAAGTTAGTACATTTTATCAGAGATTTACTGTAAGAAATAGTACAGGACTATATGAAACAGCAACGGTTAAATACCTGAATTAGCTAATTCAGAAGATTGCACTGATTGCGGTGTTGAAGGAAATTCATTAGATCTGCTTGAAGACGGTGTGGAAGTTATATATTCTCGAGGTGGGGTCAGATGTAATCCAAAAGATCGGTTCGGTGGGGTTAACTGCACTGATGAATAATAATTTTGTGACAACTTAGTGTTGTTGTTATTCAACGCATTAGAACCTAATAAATTATTTAAAAGAATATAGAAAAAAAAAGTTTACCGAACACTTACAACTTGATAAACTATCTGATGTAGTTCTGTGTTGACTCAATGTCGGGGGAGGTGAAAGTTCATTATCTTGATTGTCGTCAGCGCTTGATGAATTTTCATCTGAGGAGAATCGTCGAGGCACTTTTCTTTTTCTCTTTCTTTGCACTTCCAGATCTGATGAAGGAATATCAGAACTTTCTTCTAGAAGTTTTAATTTTCGTTTAGACTTTTCTATATCATCTACAAAATACAAATATGTATAAGCTTTCATTGTTTTCATTTTACGTCACAGTTACAATATATTCATTTTTCAGCATAATTGTCACATGGCTCTCACTATTTAGCCACTCGACCTCTTTTTCAGCATACAGCATGCTGAAGTTTGAAATTTTATGTCGAAAAATTTTTATGAAAACCCCACAGTATTGAAAATAATAGATCGCACAAGTATACAAACAATATTTATATAAACCTCTTTTTTATGTAGTATATAGTTACAATCTTTACAAGTAAAATACATACCATTCTCAAAGTAGCATTTTGATATCGGGTATAATGTCCATGATTCCTCATCTGGAGTATCTCCACATCTTAAAGCCTTGTTATATCGCGATTGATTTTTGTATGGTGGCCAATAGACCTCCTTTTTCCTTGGCGTTAACCACTGTTTGGAAACTAGTGCAATTCCACTGCCATCACCCTCTATGAACTGTACTGCAACGTAGGCCATTTTATATGACCTAACTGGATTACTTTTTAAATAATTTTCCAATAATACAGGATGCCCAAGAATTCGCGGGACAATTATAGTGATAATTAAGTTGCTTACAAAGGTCAGTGTTCTACAAGAAAAGTAGATGGAAAAATCAAAATTTTTGCAGTATTATAAAGATTTACATGCTTGGTGAGACCGTATATAGTGGTATCCTGTTCCGTGAATTCTGGGACAAGACGAGATTACATGATTTCATCATCAAACATAATCAAACCACAAATTTTAAGGTTAGGTTTTGGTACACAAAAAATGGTTTGATATGAAGCATGCGAAAAATCAGAAATTAACAATATTGTAATAACACTCTAACATGTACTTACCAAAAAGCCAAACAAGTCACACTATAAAATACAACTAATTTGCACAATTTGAAGACAACAAATACACACAAAACGCCTGACGCTGAATGTAGAAACTGGCGCAAAGCAAAAGCGTAATAACAAACGACCACACTCATCGCAAACTCGCAAACGGCTGTGTCTGGCTGTGTCCGTTCGTCTGAAGCGAAACGGCTAAGAAAATACGTGCTCTCATTGCGGTTTATTACAAGTAAACTTGAGCTTTGATTGGCTGGATGAGGAACCGCGTAAACTTCACGTGTGGTGGTTGGTCACTTAATTCACATATGCGATTTTTAAATATACACAGCTGAAAGACAAAAAGTTCGAGAAAATCTTATCAGCGTTTGCCATATTTCAGGTGAAATACTATTAAAACACATTTACAAAAAAATTTACAAAAATAATAACTTACTAAATTCAAACGATAGGGAAAGTCTATTTATAACATGTATTTAGGTAATTATATATATTTTTTTTATGATTAACCACTATTCAAATATTTTCGTTCAGTTTTAGGTATTTTAAGTCAAAGAGACCCAAAAAAGCCAACGAAAATAATAAAAGTGAGATACATAATTATTTATAAGTAATTATATATATAAGGCGCATTATAAAACAGTGAATAGGATGACCAGATTTTAACGTCATTTTGACGTTCATAATTTACGGCTACAGTTGGGTTCAAAAATCACGTCATTCTTACGTAACTTTTTGGGCGAATGACGTCGTTGACGAGAAATGACCTTAAAATGACGTGAATCAGACGTGATCATGTTGGCTGGGTAGTTATTGTAAACAGAGATATATTATTCGAAAAATATACCTGTAACTAATTATACGTAAATAATCCGTCAGAGATCAAATTAATTGTGCCATCTGAATGGGATACAATCTCTTCCACTTACACCATGTAACCGATACCCATGTAGTTATACGTAAATAAAGTATTATATTAGTAGACGAAAATGATTTATTTGATAAAATAACAAGCAATACAAAACAACTTAGGTCGGCGATAGTTGTTGCTTTGTATATATAATAAAATTCTTATTTATTAGTTGAGAAAGAAGAAACAAGTCCGGGTCTCTTTAATAACCTTGGTAGAACAGCCGATTTATCAAAACTAAGAGATTTGCTTGCTTTCTGTTTTCATTTTATATAATCAATTTTAGGGATTAGTAAAAGCATTTATTCAAATATTTAATTAATTAACTCCCATTACAACAATAGCTTGTATGCTAATGATTACGTATTTAAAAAATCATACTTTTGAAAAGAAGCAACTTTGAACAAATCTGAAATTACGTTATAATATTAAGTCGATGATTGAAATCCGTCAAATTCACTAGCTGAATAAAAAAAGAAAAAAAAAGTGTCAAGCAATAAAGTATTTCGAATTGGGTGAATTTAATATACTATTGTTATTATTAGAGTCTTTATTACTAAATACGCCATTAACTCACTGGCCAGTATGCCACACTGGTCAAACAACGTGTTATTTAGGTATGTACTCTAAAAATCAAAAGTATCCACATTCAGGAGTAATCATAGTTGTCGTTTGACAATTAAAAAATTTAGTGGAGAATGAGGTAGACAAAATAGATAGATAGCTATTATAACAGTAATAGGTATGAAAAGGTCAGCATTTACACTACAAGGGAGTAATTCGCTTATCTACAGAAGTTATACATACATATATGCAATTTCAACTCTTGGATTCAAACATATAATACATGTAGTTCATTATTAAAAAGCTTTGCTTTCTATTTATTTAAAGCATCTGTCAGCAAAGACGAGATGGAAAAGTTTCGATTTTAAATAATTAGTCCATTATAATAATATAGTTGTACCTTTTGTGCGCTGACCCATTCTTGGGGAGGTGATGATACATTAATATATTTATGCTGTTTTTTTTTTGTTTTTTTTAATGTATTCTGTATTTTTGTATGCCGTATTGTTTTCTGTTTTTTATTATTATCTGTGCATCGTATTGTGAATTATTATTTTAAGTCACTGTTTATTTTTGTATATATTACCCTGTAATTAGATGTATCTGTTGGGTATTAAATGATTAAATAAATAAATAAATAAATAAATAAATAAATAAATAAATAAATAAATATATAATCTGGTGTTAGCAGAGCGAAGAAAACTAAAAGCTTCCATAAATTCGTTGATAACATTTTCAAACCGTAATGATTATACTATTTCTTTTGATTCCAAGAAGGTCTGACCTTGTTGAACGTAGAATTCCTTATTTCAACCATACATAAAAGTTCTTTATTTTTGTTAAGTAATACTATAACTGCAATACTATATTAGCCATGTTGACATTCTTAAATAATCTTGCGCTTATAAATAAAGTACACAATGTTTTCTTTTACTTTGTTTAAAGGGCATTTTTAAATATTAAAATGTATTGCTTAATCAGTGTGTTAGATTTTATGTGTCACAGCAAATATCGCGGCTATTGTATGAATGATTGAGGAATTACGTATAAGAAAGTTGGATAATTTTTTAATAATGTGTCAAAATCGGAAAAACTATTGAACATCAAATACTAAAAAAAAAAAATTTCATATTTTAAATGGAACATACCCAGTATTATTGCATATTCTGAAACTACAAGAATTTATCTTTACAACAGTATATCACATGTTATACTTGTTTCATTTATTTACAGCGTAATAGAATAACTAACTGAGCGTGTTAACAACCTAAACAGTTTAACTAATGAGGTGTGGCCACCTCACGGCTTTCTTATACGCATGAGCGTTTCAAACTATTAAAATTTTTCTAAATTGTTTTAAATACTTTTATCTCAGAAACATAAACCTGTGAGTAAGTGTGTTACTTCAAGTCCAAATTTTAAGAATTTTTTTATGTAAAAATTATTCAAAATCCTGGTATAAGTACCTACTTCTGTGCTCTTAATAAATCTCCGCAGAATGCATACTTTGCGAGATATTTAAAAGAAAATGCTACTCGCTAAGAGTAAAAGTGTTCCTTCCGGTCCAAATTTTGAAATTTCATTAATACAAACAAATATTCCAGATCCAGCTCTAAATACTTTTGTAGACTTGATAAATATACAGCGAGGACGCGGGGGTTGGAATAAATTCATTTAAAATTTTTGGTTTTGTTTTATGGAAAAACGCTGGGATAGGTCGATTTTTATTTTTAGCTGCGGTTTTTCTGATGGTAAATTGATGTACAGTTCTGTGCAATAAATTGGCGTACACTTAATATACGCTTATGTAAATATGACTTTTGTTTGAATACCTGTCATGTATGACAAATTGAATTGACGCTATAATTCCATTTGTCAACTTAACTTAAGCCATTTTCACAATGGCAAAATAATGTCAAAATTAGCAATAAGACGTGTACGCCAATTTATTGCACAAAACTGTACAAACAGTGGTCCAAAAATAAGTTACGACCATCAATTCTTTTTTTCAAATGGAAACATATGTTTTTTATTTAATTTATTAATTCTGCATCTAATTCTAAGTATGTTTCATGTACCATGTCCTATACCTAAACTCAACAGTTATCGAGAAATTTACAATTGAACATATCAATAACTGAGAGCGTATCCTACAAAATTTATTTCACTTTCTTGTCTGAAAACGACCGATTTATTTAAAAAAACAGAAAAACAAGTCAAATTAAATTTTCATACTGTTGACTACTAACTTCCTGACAATAGGCAAGCCGAAGATCAGTTTATCATAACACTGTAGTTAACGTTTGCGGCTTAATTTGTTGTATTTCGGTTATAATTTCTCGATAACTGTTGAGTTTGGGTATAGGACATTGTACATGAAATATACCTAGAACTAGATGCAGAATTAATAAATTAAATAAAAAACATATGTTTCCATTTAAAAAAAAAATTGATGGTCGTAACTTATTTTTGGACCACCTTTGTACATCAATTTACCATCAGAAAATCCGCAGCTAAAAATAAAAATCGACCTATCCCAGCGTTTTTTCATAAAACAAAACCAATAATTTTAAATGAATTTATTCCAACCCGGGCGTCCTCACTGTATATATAGAATTCATAATTTACGACATATTGCAAAAAAATCTATTCGATAAAAGTGTTACTTTCGGTGCTAATTTTTAAAAATTTTTTATAAGAAGGTACTGGAAATTAAGTTTTAAATACTTTTATACTCGTAACGTATGAGAGAGAGAGAGAGAGAGAGTGAGAGAGATTTTTGCAAACACCAAATTTTCGGTGTCAGTGGACTTCAAAACGTTGACATCTGCAAAAATCTGGAAGTTGAAAATTTTCATCATCACAATACTTTCTTATACTACGTGTTATTGCTAGCGTATCGAAGTGACAGTAAATTAGCATTGTTTATTTTCATCTTGTGACACAATTGGTGATAATGATTATTGTAATAAAGAAAAAAATTGATGTATTGAGAGCGTACATAAGATGCAATGGGAATCTTAGAGAAGCTTCTGCATTGTATCAAACCTTGTATCCAGAAAGGGTACACAGACTCGCACGTTGGCAAAAATTGAACGTAATTTAGGAAGAAACGGAGTTTTAGTGCTAAAATGCTAAGACCAAGAAATTAACGTGCAGCACATGAAGAATATGTAATGGTATTGGCATATTTTAAAGTACATCCTAGCAATTTAATACGTGAAGCAGTACTCGACATTGGAATAAGTCTTTCCATTCTAAAAACAATATAAAATGATCCCACATAAAATTAAATCGATTTCCGGTTTAAGAGTTAGGTATTTTGATAGGAGGTTAATATTTTTTAACTGGCTTAACAATAATCAACATTTTGTGACTGTCATTCTTTGGAGTAATAAATATAATTTCAATAGTAACGGCATTTCTAACAAAAGAAAACATCATTTCTGGGATACAGAGAATCGTGATGAAATTCGGGAATGCAGGTTCCAACACAGATTTTCTATTAATGTGTGCCTCAGTTTTATTATTGTATTACGTGGTAAATTAATTAAGTACAACATATGGTAGACGGTTGTAAAGATAAGTTCGTGTAGAATATATACTAATTACTATCCATTTAAAATATTAAGTTTTTTTTGCTTTACCTGAATAATTTGATGTAAAATTATTTTTGCCGATTTTGATACATTATTAAGAATAAATAATCTAATGATTTTCTTGTATACCTACCATTTTCTAACCATTAATACAATAGTCGAGATATTTGCTGTGACATAAAATCTAACACTGTTTTATATAAAATATGATTTTAAGTGATAGGTAAACATAATATAATATAAATAAGTAGATTGCTCTACATCATTAATTCATTCGAAATATAGTTAAGGATAGTATTTCAAAGAATCTAGAAGCAAATGTCTCAAAATAATATTTTGCGTTACTCGACCAATTGAAGAGTATTAAAAGAAAGGCAATGTGTTAGTTCTACAAGTATTATTCCTAGAAGTGTTTCGCTTATCGTCATTTACGTAGCTGCCAAGTTTAGGGCTTGGGAACGTCGGTATAATATGGTGGGCTTGACAACGTAAGAGTAAAAGTTTTTACACAAATACGCCTGGCCCTCTCCCAGAAAATCCCTGAACTAAACTTGTATATAAGTTGATATTATACCGCGTTAGCGGACCCAAAAAAAATTTTTTTTGAAATATCATTTTTTATCATAAGCATTGAATAATAGACCGAAATAACACAAGAAACGTTGTCAGTCCCGAAACCGGGACTGACAACGTCTTTGCGGGCCTGACAACGATTACTGTATGTAGCAGATCGGGTCTGTATATATATATATATATATATATATATATATATATATATATATTAAATCATGGGAGGTATCGGCCTGTATTTAATTATAGGTAAAAATAAAAATAAAAAATTCTTCTACGTTTCGATATTATATATATAATATCTTTCTCAAAAAATATTTTTTTTTATAAGCTGTAACAATTATGAGTATATTAATTAACATTATATGTAAAATAATTCTAAATTAACTTACGTCATGTATTAAAATTGTTCCTACATTTATTTACAATTCAATAAAAACACATATTAAACTCTCCAAAAGATTTTCCACTTGCACAAACACCTGCACATCTGTTTTCTTATTTTTTCCTTTTTTTGAATGTTATTATAAATGTATACATTCTTTTGGTTTTTTAGTGTTATCTAAAATGTTAATTACTTTTCAAAATAAGTGTAATGGATATTGAACGTGTACGTGCTCATTGAAAAGCAAAGATGTTTTAAACGTATACATATAAATGTATCTTTTAAAATGTGTTTATACTATACACATGCACTGATGGTTTTTAATGCATTTTTATTTATGTTGTATTTGAAATATATGCTTAAAGGAAACACAGCGTCGTACTTATATGTATTACAAAATGGAAAAATAGATATTTGACAGGTTATTAATATCTGTCCTATCATTTATTGTGTTTTTGTTTTTTTGGATGTGGATGCTTTCTAAGATGTTCCTGGCTTTGAAGTTTTTTTCTGTTGTTATAATTGATGTATTGGGATAGTTGAAGGAATGATTTGTTGTGTTGGTATGTTTTTTGAGTGCAGTGGAGTTATTTGAAAATTTATGACCATTTATTCTGTCTTTTAAATGTTGAGAAGTCTGTCCTATGTAAATGCCATTGGAATCATTACATGGTATTTTATACACTATGTTGGTTTTTTTTAACGTGGGGATTTTATCTTTGAGAGGGGTGTATAAAGAGTTGAGGTTATTGTAGTTAGTATGTGCTATTTTTACTTTATATGGTATTAGTATCTTGTTTAATTTTTCAGAAATATTTTTAATGTATGGTATTGGCACATATTTATACGAGGTTGGTTCCTTCACTTTTTTGGGTACGTTCTGATTATAATGTTTGTGTAGTTGTTGTTTTCATATTAATTTTTGATAGTGGATAATTATTTTTTTGTAATGATGTCTTTATTTTTGCTATAATTTCGGGTCTATATTTTGGAGAAGTGAGTGTTATTGCTCTGTGAATTAAATTTGTAATGACATTGTTCTTAAAAGACATGGGTTGGCATGAGTTATAATTGAGGTATCGGTCTGATGCAGTTGGTTTATTGTATAATTTTGTGTAAATGTAGATATCGGATCGTATTAATGTCAGGTCTAAAAAGTTTATTTCATTATTTTGTTCTTTTTCTATTGTGAATTGTAATTTTGGATGAAAGGAATTGAATTTATTTAAGGTGTATTCTGCTTTGTTTGTTGGTATGCAGGCGATGCAGTCATCAACGTATCTCATGAAAAATGTCGGCGTGAAGTCGAGACCCGATATTACTTCTTCTTCAAGTTGTTCTAGTACAAGTTGTGCAATAACACTTGATATGGGTGATCCCATTGCACACCCGTGCACTTGCCTGTAGAAGTGGTTGCTGTACTGGAAGTAGGTTGCATTGAGCGTGAGTTCAATGCCTTTTATAAATTCTTGTATCGGTAGAGTTGTGTAGTTTTTAAGTTTATCCCATTGTTTTTTAATTGTTTGTATTGCCAGTTCTATAGGTATATTAGTGTACATTGAAATCACGTCTAAGCTTATCAAACTATGGTTATTCGGAATCTTTATATTATTTAAATACGATTTCAGTTCAAAAGAATCCTTCAAAAAATACGGATTTTGGCCTGTAATATTTGAGATTGCATTAGCTAGAAATTTTGATAATTTATAAAGTGGACTTTGGACGGAAGAAACTATTGGTCTTAGCGGAATATTCGGTTTATGGAGTTTTGGTAGGCCGTATATTTTTGGGGATTGTGAATTGTTGATTTTTAGTGTTTGTGATGTTTCTTTGGAAATTAGATTGCAGTTAAACCAATGTTTTACGAGGTCATTATTTAGCTTTTGATATTTTGCTGTTGGGTCGTTTTTTATTTTAACGTAGGTGCTGGTGTCACTTAGTATGTTATTCATTTTGTCATCATAATCTTTTTTATTCATAACTAAGGTTTTATTACTTTTGTCCGGTTTGGTAATTAGTAGTTGTGGGTTATCCTTTATGAATTTCTTGGTATTTGTAATTTTTTTGTTGAGATTTTTATAGTAGTTTGTCATTTTCGTTTGAGGTTTATGTTTGTAATTAGTTATGACGTTACAGATTTTTGACCTTATTG
The DNA here is from genome assembly GCA_963170755.1 of Amphimallon solstitiale. NCBI lineage: Eukaryota > Metazoa > Arthropoda > Insecta > Coleoptera > Scarabaeidae > Amphimallon > Amphimallon solstitiale. The sequence continues at coordinate 127,931,264 of OY720675.1, read as the reverse complement.
TGTTTTTATCATTATTATTTAGATTATCTATTGTTGCCTCAATGTTCGCTATAATATTGTCGGTTGGGATGTTATTAGGTGATTGATGTTGTGTTGCAAAATTTTTTCCTAAACTTAATATCTCCGATACATCATTTGGGATTATTGTATCAGATATATTGCAAAGCCAGTCATTATTTATGTGTGTGTTGTTAGTTTGGAGGTTTGTGGATGGAGATTTCTTAAGTAGTAGATTAATTTTTTTTTGGTGTTTTTTTTTAATTTAATGAAAAACTGTTCAGTGGTGTGTGAAATTTTTTTAAGTAGGGCCTGTAATGTAACTGTGTCTGTGTTTTCTTTAAGCCTATTATATAGGAAGGTTTTTTTTTGGAAAGGATGTTTTAAGGTAAGTGTGCAATTTGTAATTATGTAATTTAAAATTGTGTATTTGAAGTTTTGTACTTTGTTTGTAAATTTTGTGTAGATTTTCTGGTTTTCTATATGCAAGTGGGAAACCCTGAAGTTACAAAATTTAGGAATTATTTCTAATTTCTTACATTTCAATACTAATATTCTTCTATTTTTCAAAATGGCTATTCTTCTTTCTTCTTTAAGTAGTGTTTGGAAAAGACGAAAAATATTAGTTCCGTATTGGTCCTTAATTTGTTTGAACGTTATTATTTCTTGTTGGTCCATTTTTTTCACCCTGGACTGTAAATATTATCTTCTACGAAATAAGAGAAAAGAAGTCTTCTTATTTCTTCTCCTCTTCAAATTTCTTTTTTTTCCTGGCCGTTGTTACATAAACTATACTTAAATCATGGGAGGTATCGGCCTGTATTTAATTATAGGTAAAAATAAAAATAAAAAATTCTACGTTTCGATATTATATGTAATATCTTTCTCAAAAAATATTTTTTTTTATAAGCTGTAACAATTATGAGTATATTAATTAACATTATATGTAAAATAATTCTAAATTAACTTACGTCATGTATTAAAATTGTTCCTACATTTATTTACAATTCAATAAAAACACATATTAAACTCTCCAAAAGATTTTCCACTTGCACAAACACCTGCACATCTGTTTTCTTATTTTTTTCCTTTTTTTGAATGTTATTATAAATGTATACATTCTTTTGGTTTTTTAGTGTTATCTAAAATGTTAATTACTTTTCAAAATAAGTGTAATAAGTGTGTTTCCTTTTTTAAAACATCTTTGCTTTTCAATGAGCACGTACACGTTCAATATCCATTACACTTATTTTGAAAAGTAATTAACATTTTAGATAACACTAAAAAACCAAAAGAATGTATACATTTATAATAACATTCAAAAAAAGGAAAAAAATAAGAAAACAGATGTGCAGGTGTTTGTGCAAGTGGAAAATCTTTTGGAGAGTTTAATATGTGTTTTTACTGAATTGTAAATAAATGTAGGAACAATTTTAATACATGACGTAAGTTAATTTAGAATTATTTTACATATAATGTTAATTAATATACTCATAATTGTTACAGCTTATAAAAAAAAATATTTTTTGAGAAAGATATTATATATAATATCGAAACGTAGAAGAATTTTTTATTTTTATTTTTACCTATAATTAAATACAGGCCGATACCTCCCATGATTTAAGTATAGTTTATATATATATATATATATATATATATATATATATATATTTATTTAACCGTCTACACAGACCCGATCTGCTACATACAGTAATCGTTGTCAGGCCCGCAAAGACGTTGTCAGTCCCGGTTTCGGGACTGACAACGTTTCTTGTGTTATTTCGGTCTATTATTCAATGCTTATGATAAAAAATGATATTTCAAAAAAAATTTTTTGGGTCCGCTAACGCGGTATAATATCAACTTATATACAAGTTTAGTTCAGGGATTTTCTGGGAGAGGGCCAGGCGTATTTGTGTAAAAACTTTTACTCTTACGTTGTCAAGCCCACCATATTATACCGACGTTCCCAAGCCCTAAACTTGGCAGCTACGCAAATGACGATAAGCGAAACACTTCTAGGAATAATACTTGTAGAACTAACACATTGCCTTTCTTTTAATACTCTTCAATTGGTCGAGTAACGCAAAATATTATTTTGAGACATTTGCTTCTAGATTCTTTGAAATACTATCCTTAACTATATTTCGAATGAATTAATGATGTAGAGCAATCTACTTATTTATATTATATTATGTTTACCTATCACTTAAAATCATATTTTATATAAAACAGTGTTAGATTTTATGTCACAGCAAATATCTTGACTATTGTATTAATGGTTAGAAAATGGTAGGTATACAAGAAAATCATTAGTGGAGGTCCCCTGATACCAAAAAAGTGGTTTTTAAAAAATGTGTGTGTGTGTGTGTGTGTGTGTGTGTGTGTGTGTGTCTGTGTGTGACCACGATAGCGGTCAAACCGCTGGAGATATCAATTCCAAATTTTGTATTTGCGTGTATAATCTCCCTCTTGAGATCTGGTTAATTTTTCAGTAAAATCGGTAGACCGGAAGTAGCAGTTTACTTCAGTGAAAAAATCGAATTTTGCCAATATTTCGTCAAATACTAAGCTTATACAAATATATAAAGAATTCATATGTACTTAAAATTAAAATTGAGAACAATTTTATTTAAATAGTTTTTCGAAATTCCTACCGGAAGTAGGTCTTTTACTCTTATCGAAAATCGGTTTTTTGCGAATATTTCGCAAGTCAAGCTTTTTAGACAGGTACGTTACGTGTATAAAAGTATTTAAAACATAGTTTTCAATATCTTTTGTATAAAAAAGATTTCAAAATTCGGACCGGAAGTAACACTTTTACTCTTACCGAATAGCGATTTTTGGCAAATATGCCATAAATTATGCATTCTATATATATTTATTAAAGAGTACAAAAGTATTTAGACTTATATTTGCAATATTTTTTGTATACATGAAATTTTAAAATTCGGACCGGAAGTAGCACTTTTACTCTTAGGGAGTAGCACTTTTTTTTCGAATATCTTGCGAAGTATGCATTCTATAGCGATTTATTAAGAGAATAAAAGTACTTAGAATAGGATTTTGAATAAGTTTTGTATAAAAAAATTCTTGAGATTGTATAGTTTGAAACGCTCATACGTATAAGAAAGTCGTGTGGTGGCCACACCTCATTTTTTTTATTCAGCTAGTGAATTTGACGGATTTCAATCATCGACTTAATATTATAACGTAATTTCAGATTTGTTCAAAGTTGCTTCTTTTCAAAAGTATGATTTTTTAAATACGTAATCATTAGCATACAAGCTATTGTTGTAATGGGAGTTAATTAATTAAATATTTGAATAAATGCTTTTACTAATCCCTAAAATTGATTATATAAAATGAAAACAGAAAGCAAGCAAATCTCTTAGTTTTGATAAATCAGCTGTTCTACCAAGGTTATTAAAGAGACCCGGACTTGTTTCTTCTTTCTCAACTAATAAATAAGAATTTTATTATATATACAAAGTAACAACTATCGCTGACGTAAGTTGTTTTGTATTGCTTGTTATTTTATCAAATAAATCATTTTCGTCTACTAATATAATACATACTTTATTTACGTATAACTACATGGGTATCGGTTACATGGTGTAAGTGGAAGAGATTGTGTCCCATTCAGATGGCACAATTAATTTGATCTCTGACGGATTATTTAAGTATAATTAGTTACAGGTATATTTTTCGAATAATATATCTGTGTTTACAATTACTATAGTTGGTCTTAAAGTAGTCTGCAGTAAATAATTCCAAGATAATTTGAAGAATATTAATTTAGAATCGCGACTCTTCTAATCTCAGCCAAATAAACTAATATATTGAAATAATAAAAGTAATAGAATTGAAGAATATACAGGGTTAGTAAAAAGTCCCGGAGCGGTCGAATAACTTTGTTATTTGAAAATTATGATTTCTGAAATTTGGTATGGGGGTATACAGGCTGTCCCAGATAGTGTGCTCACCATTGAGATCTCGTGAACGGTAAGAGATAGAGAGTTGGTTAAATGAGACAAAATGTACGTGACACCTGGGTTTATTTTTTTAAGCAAAAAAACTTTTAAAAAAATGAACGATACGTGCGCTATAGGGGAAAAACTAAAAATCGGCAATTTTAATTTCGTCGTTTAACTTATTTCATGTAAAAGATACCGAAATACTATTTTGACATTATGAAGGTTTTTTATGCTTTTTATGCAGAATTCAAATTTGGTATTGCAACCTCTGAAGCTTTTATACGTTTCGAGATTTTTATACAAACTTTCTTATTTTAAATACAAATCGTAGGCGGCTTTGACTGTATCAAAAAGAGCATAATTTGCTGATTTCAATGATGTATAACACTTTGGGTTTATTTGTAGAAATAACAAAGTTATAATGATATTTGTGCAATTTTTGGTATCCTTATGAATGCATAGGCTATACATCAGAGGCAGCATTGAATTATTAAGACAATAAGTAGCATCTGTCAAATTTATTTACAAGCAAGTTACGTATCGGTTTATTTTTGTGTTATTTAGTCTGCTATTTTGTTCGTTTATTTAAAAATCACCGCATTTGTTGTTTTGGTTCGTTTTATTACTTGTTTATTGTTGTTCACGTTATGGAGAAATTTAATAATGAAGAGAAATATGATATGCTTCAAAGTTACATATTGGCTCACAAAAATTCAAGGAATGCAGCTAATCATTATTTGGAGTTGTACCCAGATCGACGGCAACCACACGAAACTTTATTTCGAAGATTAGAAGTAAATCTAAAAACATACGGTGCCTTTAGTAAACCGAAAAGAAATAGAAAAAGATTAGATGAGGAAACCCAAGTTATTGTATTAAATCAGGTGCGTGAAAATCCAAAAGTTTCCACAAGAGAAATAGAAAACAACACCGGAATCCCTAGAACATCAGCCCATAGAATATTAAAAAAGCATCGATATCATCCTTACAAAGTCCACATTAGCCAAGGACTCTAACCAGGAAACGCAGAAAGGCGGACTCGTTTCTGTCATTGGTACATTAATCAGAATAACAACAATGTTACATTTCTGTTTAATGTGTTGTGGTCAGATGAATCTCGATTTACGAACAATGGGTTATTTAACTGAAATAATATTCACTATTGGGGGACAGAAAATCCCCATGCTCTACATGAAGCTCGACATCAAGAACGTTTTGGGTTCAATGTGTGGTGCGGTAATATCGGCAGAAGAATAGTTGGACCTATTATCTTCAATAACAATTTAACGAGTGAACGCTATTTGAACTTACTTCAAGGTGAAAAGAAGAATATGTATTTCCAACAGGATGGGGCACCAGCACATAATGCTCACATTATTACGAATTACCTAAATAATAGATTTGGTAATCGGTGGATTGGTAATCGAGGACCCATTTCATGGCCTGCACGTTCCCCAGACTTAACCGCAATGGATTTTTTCCTTTGGGGTTACATAAAAAATAAGGTGTATAAAACACAATTTAATAATGTGGAGGAACTGCAAGCTTGTGTTTTAAGAGAGTTTCATCGGATAAATGGACGTATTTTAGAAAAAGTGATTAATTCCACACTAAGAAGAGCTCAGTTATGTATCAATAACAATGGAGGACTTTTTGAGCATTTAATGTAATTTATCTATTTACTAGTAGTAAATAAATAGTTAGGTATGTGAAGTTAGTGTTTTATTTACTTTTCAGTCATTTTTGTATTTTCTTTCCAGGAATAGGTAAGTATAAAACAAAAAAATATGCTAATTATTCTTGTAACTTTGTTATTTCTACAAATAAACCCAAAGTGTTGTACATCATTGAAATCAGCAAATTATGCTCTTTTTGATACAGTCAAAGCCGCCTACGATTTGTATTTAAAATAAGAAAGTTTGTATAAAAATCTCGAAACGTATAAAAGCTTCAGAGGTTGCAATACCAAATTTGAATTCTGCGTAAAAAAGTACCTTCATAATGTCAAAATAGTATTTCGGTATCTTTTACATGAAATAAGTTAAACGACGAAATTAAAATTGCCGATTTTTAGTTTTTCCCCTATAGCGCACGAATCGTTCATTTTTTTAAAAGTTTTTTTATTTAAAAAAGTAAACCCAGGTGTCACGTACATTTTGTCTCATTTAACCAACTCTCTATCTCTTACCGTTTACGAGATCCCAATGGTGAGCACACTATCTGTAGTTAATATAAATGCATTTTATGCAATACAGTTAATATTTTTTTCACTTCCGGTTTAATTGGCAATACGTCCAACTTTTTTTTTTAAATGGAACGCCCAGATTTTTTTAACACTTTTGAATGCAAAATAAAAAACTACGTTCAGGAAGTATTAAGATGTTTATTTTTATTCACAAGAAAACAGTTAAAAAATTAAAAAAGTGTCCTAATACAGGAAAATCAAGGTACCTTTGAAAAAAGTTGTTGTTTAGTGTTTGCATTCTTTTTGCCGTCACATTTGACAATTTTAAAAGCGTTTTAACTTTTGCATCGCTATAAATTTACTTATTTTTGACATTGACACATTTGAAAATGGCAGTAAAACTTACTGAATCAGAACGAATTGAGATATTAATGATGCGTGGGTACGGTGATCGTCAACGTTCTTTTGAAGAGGTTCGTATTTTGTTTAATACTGTTTATCCGGATCGTTACATTAGTAAAAGTACGGTATGCCGAACAATTCAAAAGTTTGAAGTCTTTCGTCAGGTGAAGGATTTACCTAGAAGGGGACGTCCATTAACAGCAACAGATGAAGAAACTAGTTTGAATGTGTTACTTACAGTGGAAGAAAATCATCACGTGTCCACTACAGAATTAGGTCAAATTCATGAGATCTCTCAAAAATCTGCTCATAATATTCTTAAATCAGCAAGAATGAAAGCCTATAAAATGTATCCCGTCCATGAGTTAACTGAAGATGATCCAGATCGTAGACTATAATTTTGCGAAACAATGACGGAATTGATCGAGCAGCAGCCTAATGTTTTAGATCACATGATTTTTTGGTATGGGGGTATAGTTAATATAAATGCATTTTATGCAATACAGTTAATATTTTTTTCACTTCCGGTTTAATCGGCAATACGTCCAACTTTTTTTTTTTTAAATGGAACGCCCAGATTTTTTTAACACTTTTGAATGCAAAATAAAAAACTACGTTCAGGAAGTATTAAGATGTTTATTTTTATTCACAAGAAAACAGTTAAAAAATTAAAAAAGTGTCCTAATACAGAAAAATCAAGATACCTGTCTATTCAGGTTGCGATTACAATAATTGTTCAAAATGCTCTCCATTTACAATTTGACAAAAATGTAAACGGTCAGTAAAATTTCTTATTGAATTTTGTATTTGTTCTGGAGTGATGCGATTGGCTTCTTGAACTATTCTCTCTTCCAATTGTTCAAGATTATGGGGACGATTTTTGTACACTTGACATTTCAAGTGACCCCAAAAGAAAAAATCTAATGGCGAGAGATCTGGCGAACGTGCTGGCCATTCGATTGCTCCTCTACGTCCGATCCAACGTCCTGGAAAAATTTCATTCAAATAATCGCGGACATTATGGGCAAAATGGGGAGGAGCTCCATCTAGTTGAAACCAAAAATGTGCATTAGGGTGATCACCTATGTTTGCATTTGGAAAGAGGGCCACAAGTGCTGGAACAACCTCATTTCGCAATAAATTTAAGTAGACGTTGCCAGTTAAATTTCCTCTTATAAAAAATGGTCCTATGATGTTGTTTCCAACAAGACCAGCCCAGACATTCACCTTTTGAGGACGCTGTGTATGGACTTCTTCAATCCAATGCGGATTTTCAATTGACCAGTAGCGACAATTATGTCTGTTCACAGTGCCGTTGAGACAAAACGTTGCCTCATCTGAAAAAATCATGTGATCTAAAACATTAGGCTGCTGCTCGATCAATTCCGTCATTGTTTCGCAAAATTGTAGTCTACGATCTGGATCATCTTAAGTTAACTCATGGACGGGATACATTTTATAGGCTTTCATTCTTGCTGATTTAAGAATATTATGAGCAGATTTTTGAGAGATCTCATGAATTTGACCTAATTCTGTTGTGGATACGTGATGATTTTCTTCCACTGTAAGTAACACATTCAAACTAGTTTCTTCATCTGTTGCTGTTAATGGACGTCCCCTTCTAGGTAAATCCTTCACCTGACGAAAGACTTCAAACTTTTGAATTGTTCGGCATACCGTACTTTTACTAATGTGACGATCCGGATAAACAGTATTAAACAAAATACGAACCTCTTCAAAAGAACGTTGACGATCACCGTACCCACGCATCATTAATATCTCAATTCGTTCTGATTCAGTAAGTTTTACTGCCATTTTCAAATGTGTCAATGTCAAAAATAACTAAATTTACAGCGATGCAAAAGTTAAAACACTTTTAAAATTGTCAAATGTGACGGCAAAAAGAATGCAAACACTAAACAACAACTTTTTTCAAAGGTACCTTGATTTTTCTGTATTAGGACACTTTTTTAATTTTTTAACTGTTTTCTTGTGAATAAAAATAAACATCTTAATATTTCCTGAACGTAGTTTTTTATTTTGCATTCAAAAGTGTTAAAAAAATCTGGGCGTTCCATTTAAAAAAAAAAGTTGGACGTATTGCCGATTAAACCGGAAGTGAAAAAAATATTAACTGTATTGCATAAAATGCATTTATATTAACTATACCCCCATACCAAATTTCAGAAATCATAATTTTCAAATAACAAAGTTATTCGACCGTTCCGGGACTTTTTACTAACGCTGTATTAGAATACTCGAAAAAACACTAATGGAAGATATACACATTTCTTTACCTTTTGTTTGATATATTTAAAAGAATATAGATATCTAAAGAAAGTGAAACAACCAAAAATAACGGCAAATATCTAAATTACCTTTAACACAATTTATTTTAAAATATTGTATTTTAAAATCTTACTTTTCCCTTACTCTTAAAACATCTTAAATAAATTTAAGCTGAATTTCCTAGCACGAGCGGGACTATCAAATTACGTTGTTTATGTAGTATACTTGGCAATGCTGTCGGGAATGACAAGGTCTGATAAATGTTGCTTTTTTACACACTGGGACTCGAAAGACGGTAGAATCGCTGGGTTTAAAAGCGTCGATTGAATGACAACTCGTGTGTTATACACTGGGATTGACTTGGTAGCATGAATATAGCGGGCCTGGTTACGTCGGTTGAATAAATATATATATATATATATATAACTAAGTAAGATATACAATAAGTTTGTCTACACTATGTGCGGACACTATATTTGCAGTAGATATTAAAATTTTGCTACATTCAACTAGAGAGCGCCACTAAAACAATATTATTGTTGGCAGCACCATCTGTTTAAGAATTACCGCACCCATCACCCTGATTATGATATATGGATTCTACTTTTCTTAATAAAGAATGTCCAAATATGTCCGAATCAATCGGAATGTCGTGTGAAAACAATTAAAAGCACAAGACGGCTATAAAATATGCCTAATTGCTTTGTATCAAGCATCAAAAGAAGGAGAATTTATTTCTCCAGGGGGTAAGCTACCTAATATCTGGCAATTATCTATATATTCCAAGTAATTACGAAATAAAATAGCAGATTTTTGGTATAAAAACTTCCTGTTTTTTAACATTTTTTCCACATTAATCAAACAAACTTCCGTTATTAAAACTACCCAGTCCCCTGGAGATAAGTTTGTAGATTATGCTCATATATTTTTTTTGTCATTTTGTTGCTTGCTAACGATTTCTGGTGCGATATGTTCGCAACATGTTTGCAATGTAATTGAGATGGGCGAGATGGCCACCTTAACTCTCTCAAATTCAGTAAAATGTCAATAGCGTTATTTTCCTCCGCCCAGCGGATACTGACATCTATTGATTTCAGGGCATCTTCAGCCTTCACCGAGGTGTTCGTGGGACTAAGCAAGGTCATTTCCAAATCATCTTGTTCAGAGCTAGAAACAGCATCATTTATTATTTCTTCATCGGTCATTACAGGGTGAGAATCCGAGTTTTCTGCAAACCATTCCTCAATATCTTGTTCAGTCAACTCTGTCTGATTATTTTGGAACAACATTTGCTTGAGTTCTGCAAGTGGTAATTCATCTTCTGAATTCCACTGTTCTTCTTCAGGATTTTGGTTTAGTGAAGGCCATAATTTTTTCCACGACGATTGAATTGCTTTTTGCGGTACCATGTTCCACGCTTCAGTTACGTTAAAGACCGCATCTTTAAGGTTCATGTCCTTCAGTGTTTTCGTAACATTATCATCCCGGATAACAGCATTCAACAAGAGTTTCTTCTTGTAATTACATTTTATGATCTGTATTACATTCTGGTCCATAGGTTGAAGTAACGGTGTGCAATTAGGTGGCATAAAAATGTTTGAATCTTACCATCCCTAGATGATAACTTATTATCTGGTCCATGGGCAGGTGCATTATCCAACAACAGAACAGCTTTAGGTGGAAGATTCTTGGTTTTCAAAAATTTACGTACCGCACAAAATCATTGTGAAACCAGTCAATGAATAATTCTTTAGTTGCCCATGCCTTGTTTTGATTTTTATAAACAAGTGGAAGATTAACATTTTTGAACGCTCTAGGATTCTTTGATTTTCCAATAAACAGCAGCTTAAGCTTATGAGTACCACTAGCATTTGCACAGGGCATAATAGTGACCCTGTCTTTTGACACTTTCCTGCCTGGAGCTTCTGACTCCTTTGTGTAAACATAAGTTTTGTTAGGTAAAACTCTCCAAAACAGGCCGCTTTCGTCAGCGTTATAAACATGATCCGGTGTTAAACTAAGCTCGTCAACTTTTTTCTTAAACTTGTCGACAAATGGAGCGACGGCTGACGTGTCACTAGATAATTTTTCGCCGGTTACAGTCAACAAACGTATTCCATATCTTGGTTTGAAATTCTGGAACCATCCATCACTAGCTTTAAAGTTGGCATTCTTATATATTTTTTCATATAAAATTAAAGCTTTTTGACGAATAATATCTCCAGTAAGAGGCGTATTACGGGCTCGTTCTTGAAGAAACCACGTATGCAACGCGTCCTCCATAAGAGGATACTCTCCAACCTTAATAGTCTGTCGTGAACTCGTCCTGGCGTCAGCAGTGTTGGCGAAGTTTTCAATCTTCTCACGATTCTTTTTTATATCGTAAATTGTTGCACGGCCTACACCATATTCACCAGCTAACTTCATCTGATTTTCACCACTATCCAACTTTCGCAAAATTTCCATCTTTTTAACTAAACTTAATGTTTCGTGTTTACGTTTTTTGTCCGCCATTTTGTCAAGCGACGCTGCGAAACAAGAAAAAGCAAAACAAACACGTGGCTTCACTGTCAAGGTTAGGCCCGGACTGCCGACCGAGAGAAACTACTCGAACAATTCAACCGAGTCCCAAAGTGGCGGACTACTGAGCGTGCCGGATTGGCGAGCGCCGGATTATCGAGCGCCTACTGTACTTGTTTTTGTTAACAGTAAAACTTTTACTATCGTATTTCACATTATCTCTAGTAATCATATTTTTGTCGTCGTTTATACTAGTATTTGAGTAAAACGTAATTCCTTATCGCTATTTTTCTAAATTTTAATATTCATACTGGGTAATCAATTCGATTTATTTTACTACCGCTTTAAATTTAGTAATCTTTATGTAAAACTGTATTCAAGACTATCGCCGATGTTAATAAAAAAAAGTCCAGACTAATGGAATAACATCCAAGTGCTGCTTTTAAAATTCTCTTCTGCAATATGTCATCAACGAACATCTCTAAATCTATTAACATTACCTCTCCCCTCAATATAACCGAAATGGGTGTATTTTTACAGTCAGCTGCTAGGAGTTAATTGCAGCAGTGCACATATAGAGACCCACACACTGCGGTTTTGTTCGACTGATTTGTTCGACAAAAACGTCGCAAAACCGAAGTGTGTGGGTCGAAAACTGTCGTTGATGTTGGCGTACAAATCTGCTGAAAATAATCTGGTTCGGCCTGTTTATGTCCGTCGAACAAATCTGAAGTGTGTGGGGCAAACAGTTTTAAAAGACGACGATTTTTTGCAGTGGTGTAGTTCTATGTAGTATTATATATTCATATTTATTTAAGTCGTGTTATTATAACTGTAAAGTCTTTACCATTTCAAGTTTAGTTAATCTACGTAATTTCAAGATCTGTACACGAACTTATTGTATTCAAATAATGTAATTTAAAACATACAAATATTTTACAAGATTTAAATTACTGCACCTATAAAACAATTCTCCGAAGGTAATTATTCCCCACATTAGAGATTTTGTAAACATCTATTAACAACTTAACAACTGGTTTCTCTTCAAAAGCCATTCCTTCGCCCATTTTGCCCGTTTCTTTTTTCTCTTTTGATTTTATGGCTAATGCCGCCGCCACTGCACACACATCATATTATTAAACTGCCGAACAAAACTGTAGTCTGTGGGCAACTGTCGTTTTTGTTCGAACAGACTTGTTCGTCGAACAAAACTGTCGAACAAAAACGCAGTGTGTGGGCCCCTTATAAGTAACTGATTAGAGCGCGGGTTAAGAGTATTAGCACAGAGAAAGAAACAGAGAGCGCATGAGATAGGCTTTACTGTAGCCCATCAGTTTTAGTTCATTTAAGGAAAATAGAGGACACTACGATTTAGAATTTACCATTATTTTATATTTAAGGCTGCGTTTGATAAGGTTTTGGCGGGAGAGAAATGTACCCAAAAAATACCATTTTTATTTCCACTTTTTCAGGCGTAAGAAAACAAAGCATGTAAATTTTATGCATTAAGCATGAAGATAAAGGTTAAACGAAGTGAACGGTCGTATTCTTTTTCAAATTAAGTTAATATATAAGCCGTAAATAAAATGGAAAGACAGTGGTTTTGCAAGTACTACAAAAAGTGCCTACATTTAAAAATTACACAGTAAATTTATATGTAATATAGCAAGTACACTCGGTATTTATATTTGGTAGATAAAATTGGTAACAGTAGCTAAATATATGTGTAATTTTTAAAGTGATCCATGAAATAAAATTTGTAACATTTTTGTAAGCAATTACCAATTACATTTACAGATATCTGTTACATTTACGTCGCCTTATAGTGTAGCACATATAGTATAGATGGCGTTATTATCTTGCAATTATTTAGAGGTTAGTTGTGTGTTATACGATACTTTAATTATTTATTATAATTTAAAATTATAATTAACAGCAATTTTTGCGGTTACTAATTATAAAATTTAGTATGTTACGAGTTATTTGAAAGTACGTAATAGACAATGAGCAGTTGGCATCACAGATTGGCACCACAAATCATAAAAAGTAACTACATAGTTTAATTTGTCAATTTTATCAAATTGAATCATTTTAAAATATGGAGTTTTCTGTTATCTTTAATTGAAAGATGCCTACGGATTTTTTTACGCCGATAAAAGCCTAGTAGCCGTTTTATATTTACGAAGTGGAGAAGAAATTGTTGACAAGAACCTTCTATATTTTTTTTCAAAATTTTTTTAAGGTTGTTGCTAATTACTTAAAATGTAAATATAGGTACATTTTATTTGATAGCAATTTTCAAAACTTTGAAATGCCGGAGGTCAGTTCGCCGGGTTTTTAGTTTTTAATAATAACAATAATCTTATACTAGCCTCATTATTTATAATATATTAACATTAAAGTAATACCTTTACCTTACTTAATGTTTAGAAGATTTTACTACAATTGCTATTCCCCTTTCGAATTTCGCGGATGTTTTAAGTTGGCTAGGAAGACAATCGAGTTGAGTCAGAGAAATAGAGTAGGGGAGAACGCGCTTCGACGAGTGCGCATCCAGTTTTAAGCAAACGCTATTGTGGTCGCCATTTTGCAGGGTAGTGTCGGGAAAAACTGCTATTTTTCGGTAGCAGTGACAAACTGTTACTGTGACACGGTAGTCACAGTGAAAAGAAGCAGCTATTTTTGTCACTGTTTATATTCACTGATACTACTGAAAGCGGTTATTTTCGCTAGTCGCAAGTCGCAAGTCGAGGAAAAACGTATTGCATATAACTGCGCCCTTCCTATGGTAACAGACTTGGCGTTCACGTGAAAGGGCGGGTTTATAAAACACTACTGAGAGAACTGCTACTTTAAAGCTGCTGTCACTGTTACTAACGGTGACTGACCAGTAGCAGTGACAAAGTAGCAGACTGCGATTTCACAACCCGCCTCTATTGCAGGGTAATTGGCACTTGTGTTGTTGTAATTGTCAAGCTTGGAGGTTATTTTTAATTAATTGTATTAAAAAGGACTTGTGTGTGTTATTAACATGTCGTGCTCTGTGTTGGGCTGCAGTAACAGTCGAAGATTTAAGCCGGAAGGCATTTCTTTTCACACGTAAGTTTGTTTACATTTTTCTAAGTCAATGAACTTTACATGCGAATTGTTGAGCTAGGTATAAATATTACCGTAATAGAATGAAAGAATTGCATCTTTAAGAGCGCGATTAATTCTGCACTATTTGTAGATTTCCACGGGGTGATTCATTGAAAATGTGGTTAGATGTGCTAGGAAAAAATGTTGAAACGTGGACCTGGTCCAAAAATAAAGTTATTTGTTCCAAACATTTTTGTAAGGCTTGTGAGCAACCTTCAAAATGGCGGAATTCAATTTAACTTAGTTGGCGCATCTTTAAGCGCGTTCTCCCCTACTCTATTTCTCTGAGTTGAGTACAGGTAGGCTAATTCATTTTTTATTGCGAAATTACTAGACACACCGTGTACTCAAACAAAAGATTGGTCAAAAAATAGATGTAGAAACATTGATTGACAAAATTATATTTCTATATATATAACTATTATAACTAATTTTATAGTGAAATATAGCGAGTACACCTCTATATATTATTCAATTGCGCCCAGTGCAAACATAAAACACTGGTGAAATTAGAAAAATGCTGCTAGGCTATTCAATTTTTGTTTTTGTAGAGTTAAAATTTTGTACATATTTAAAACTGATTTTATGATGAAATGAACGTCTATTTATATACTTATATACTTAACGCTGTTTGGGTGGTGAATTTCACGGTTTTGTTGGAAGCGCCTTATCTAATGTTCGTGACGTACTTACTTACACTTACAGATAATAATAATAATAATAATAATAGAATATATATTTGTAAGACCTCTGTTACATAAAATTGTCAATATTCTCAAACTTGTAATGCATTACAATTGTCAGATCATGATAAGTATAAATAAATAGTGCAGTGTATACTAATACTAACAACACTCTTAACAAATAACAAAGAAGACAGAAAAAAAAACACAAAATAATAAAATCAAATAAGTATATCGGTAGTGTTTAATAACACACTAAAATACAATAAACCAAAACAAAAATGCAAGAGAATGTTCACAGGTTACGGCTTGGTTATGTTATAAAATATAACAGATATCGCATATACTTATATTTCCTTGTTAAATTTGCTTACCTAGGAACCAATACAATCTGTTAAAAATAGTAGCGTTTCGGTGCGATATTTGAATTGAAAAGTTATAATATGAACTAAATAAAAAGACTGAAAATTCAGACTATTGTTGCGTTTTCGGGTTCCAAATAAACAACTCGTGCAATTTATTTATTTAAAACTGTCTGTATATTCACACACGTAAAATTAATTACAATATAAAAATATAAAACTAATCAAAATATAAAAATGTAAAATAAATGTAACGCACTTAAAATTATTACAAATAGATTAACACATGTATTTATTTCACTACTGTTATTTATGTAACACTGTACCGTATTTATATCAATTCTATTTATATTCCGTAATATTTATGTAACAACTACACTCACTTATTTATGCTTACTCTTCGACTACCACTCAAGGAACTATTTATTTATGTTTATTTATTTATCTGCCTGTTCCGCACGAGACTATTGAATGAATCTCTTATTCCGGAATAAGAAAGTCCTTAGTAGTCGTCGCGCGGAACAGACCAAAGTAAAAATAAATATTAGAAATAAATAAATAGTTCCTTGAGCGGTAGCCGAAGAGTAAACATAAATATAAGTAGTACAAAATAAATATAGTGGTGCGGTGTTATATAAATAGAAGTGATATAAATACACGGACATAAATATTAGTAATAGAAATAAATACCTGTGTTAATTTAAATCGTAGTAGTTTAAGTGTGATACATTAGTTTTACATTTTTTATATTGTAATTAATTTTACGTGTGTGAATATACAGACTGTTTTAAATAAATAAATTGCACGAGTTGTTTATTCCGAACCCGAAAACGCAACACTATATAAATCAAATGAACGGGCAAATTGACATTTAGGATTTGCAAATAGTAACTTTACCCGTATTTTTAGCGGGTAAAACATATTTAATAGAATGTTGAACTAATGGGTACATGAAGACAATATGACTATATTTCTGTTTTGCTTATTATTATTCTATATGATCAACAAAGGTATGATATACCGCACAGATGCAGTAGCCTGTAATAATTACAAATGTATCAAGTAAAAGAAAATGTTTTATTTGGCACCTCGCAAACACAAAGCTGTTTATTTATTATATAATTTTGTATGAAATAAGAAAGTCGAATGGATGAGTGTCACTTACATTCAGCGTTTAAGAATTTGTTAAAAAATAACTAAATCTATAAATAAAATAAATGTAACTGACTGTAAATGTATAAAAAGTAATTTAATTTAAATTATGTATTTAATAATGCAATCAACATTTTATGGAGGATATGTCAAACTATATTATATTGTATGTATTAAGTTTTTCAATTTACAAATAAATTAAAATGAATGCTTAAAGTTCGCGCGTCTTTCTCCCTAATTCTGCTTGAAAGTTGACAAGTGCCGATTTGATTCATACGCATAAAATGAAATTGCAAAGAAAGCCGCACCGACCAAATTTACAAATTGTATGTAGAGGTAGAAATTTAAGAAGCAGGTAAAATGACCTTGAACTGTTTTGAGGTAATTGCTATTTAATTTTAGAATGCATACCGTGGCGACATCCTATTATTACTAGCAGTATTTAAGATACACGAAAATCTTAGTTCCGAACCGTAATGGATTTGCCAATATTGAAACGCACCCTTAAGGGTGCCTTTCAATCTTAGCAAATCCATTTCGGTTCGTATCTAAGATTTTAGCGTTTCTTAAGTACTACTAGTAATAATTGGATGGCGCCACGATGTTAATTCTAAACCACAAACAAAACTAATTCTGAAGAAAAGATCTAAAGCATTTCAAGGTCATTTTACCTGCTTATTGATTTTCTACCTACAAACGTAGTTTTGGTCTGGCAGACTTTCTTTGCAATTTGATTTTATACGTATGAATCTAATCGATACTTGTCAACTTTCATGCTGAAGGGAGAAAGACGCGCGAACTTTAAGCATTCATTTGAATTTATTTGTAAAAATTTTAAATTACGTTTCTTTTATTTATAAATTAAGTTATTCTTAAACATATTCGCTAAAGGTAGGTGATACTCATCCATTCGACTTTCTTATTTTCTTATTTCATATATATTTATATTTTGTAATTTATATTAATACAATGTTGTTCTCTTATTTTGGAAATAAACTAATATTATTATTATATAAAACTACACAATAAATAATTTGTGTTATGAAAATAAAATATTTTCTGTAACTTGATACATTTAGTACGTAGCCTGCATCTTTGTTGATCATGTCTAATAATAATAATATGCAAAACTGAAATATAGTAATATTATTGTCTTCATAACGTACAGTTCAACATTTCTAATAAATATGTTTCACCTGCTAAAAATGCATGTAAAGTTAGTATTTGCAAATCCCAAGTGCCTGCCAGTTTGACAGTTGATCAGTTTTTATTATGTTTTTATTTTATTTCTATTTTGTAATTTGGCTCCTGGACAGTTTTCAGAATGGATTTTTTTTGTGAGATTACTAAGTTCGAATAAGAGAAATTCTATATACATATTTTAAGGCAAATTTGGTCATAGGTACGTTGTTACTTTATATTATACTTTTCAATTCAAATATCGCGCCAAAACGGTACCATTTTTAACAGAATGTATTGGTTCCTATGTAAGTTAATTTAACAAGGAATTATAAGTATGCGATATCTTTATATTTTATAACATAACCTAGCCATAATTTGTGAAGCTGTGAACATTCTCTTATTATATTTTACTGTGTTATTATACACTATCTGTACGTTTAAGTACGTCACGAATATATTAGATAAGGCACTTTCTAACCAAACCGTCAAAAATCGCCACCCAAACAGCTTCAAGTATTTTTACAATAAAGATGATAAAAACAGTTTTAAATATGTACAAAGATTTAACTCTACAAACACCAAAAATGAAAAGAATAGTAATTGTAATAAAAATCTTCAAAACTAAGTAAGGTAAAGGTATTATTTTAATGTTAATATATTATAAATAATGAGGCTATTATAAAGATTATTGTTATTAATCGAAACTAGAAAACCGGGGAACTGACCTCCGGAAGAAAGAGTGGGCAGGCATATGTGATTTGAACTAGGGATGCGCACGATATATTGTTTTGTAAAAAAGTATCGATGTTTTCTTTTCGATAATCGTGATTGAAATCGATATTTTTTTATTTAATAATATTGACTGTTATCGATTTTTTTATTCGATAATATCGTTTAATCAAAAATGCCATTTTAATCTTTGAAATTTCACACATTTATTTCACATTAATATACAAAAGAAACTGTTCATATTATACAGAATACAATAGAATATATTTTTAAGAAAGAAGTTGGAAATTTGAAAAATGCCTACTGGGATGTTTGCTGGTTCGTAGAAATTATAATCGGGAAGCGGCAGCGGAATATTGCATTTCATAGACTTGACATCTCGTATAGTTCGCCGAATCGCCTTCATGGGGTGTTATCTTTATCACAATTACTATTTCCTCAAAATTGTAAAGAAGATATGTTTTAAGATGTTTATTTTTTATTTGTATTTATGTATGTGTTTTATACCACTAGAATTATATATTTGAGTTTTGGATTATCTTATACGTTATAGATACAAATTTATATTTTGTTTGTCTTTTTATTGGATTTTTTTTATTTTTTGAGTAAATATATATTTTGAGTTAAAGATTTTATTATTTGTTACTAAATGGCTTGAAAAGCCACAGCAAAGAACTTTTAATATAAACATGATAAAAATGTCGATATCAAGGTATATCGATATTCTTCATTCAATATTTGTTTAAAATCGATTTTGAATTTTTGATACATTATTCGATTCTAATATCGATATTTTTGAAACGTTGCGCATTGGAATTTTTTTATTTACTAATTTGCTATATAGTTTGAACTATAAAATTTGATGAATATGTCAAAAATACTATAGACATGGTGTGCAGTTTCTATTTAAAAAATAAACGATTTCAAAGTTCTGAAAACTGCTAACAAATAAAATGTACCTATATTTACATTTTAAGTAATTAGCAACAACCTTAACAAATTTTGAAGAAAAATGTAAAACGTTCTTAGCCGACAATTTCTTTGCGAACTTCGTAAATATAAAACAGCTATTAGGCTTTTGTCGGCGTAAACAGTCCCAGTTTAATTGATTTACATAATTCATCTCATTAGTAAAAGCATAGGCATCTTTCAATTAAGGATAACAGAAAACTCCATATTTTAAAATATTGCAATTTCATTAAACTCGCAAAATAAACTATGTAGTTACTTTTTGGTTTTGTGGTGCCAACCAGTGATGCCAACTGTTGATTGTCTATTACGTACTTTCAAATAACTCCTAACATACTAAATTTTATAATTAGTAACCGCAAAAATTGTTGTTAATTATAATTTTGAATTATAATGAATATTTAAAGTATCGCATAACACACAACTAACTTCTAAATAATTGCAAGATAATAACGCCATCTATATTATATGTGCTACACTGTTAGGCGACGTAAATGTAACAGATATCTGTAATGTATGTAAAGACCCACCAAAAATGTAAACAAATTTTATTTCATGGATCACTTAAAAAATTACACATATATTTAGCTACTGTTACTATTTTTACCTTCCAAATATAAATACCGAGTGTACTTCCTATATTACATATAAATTTACTGTGTAATTTTTAAATGTAGCCATTTTTTCTAGTACTTGCAAAACCACTAACTTCCCATTTTATTTACGGCTTATATATTAACTTAATTTAAAAAAAAATACGACCGTTCACTTCGTATAACCTTTATCTTCATGCTTAATGCATAAAATTTACATGTTTTGATATCATACGCCTGAAAAAATGGAAATAAAAATGGTATTTTTCCGGTACATTTCTCTCCCGCCAAAACGTTATCAAACGCAGCCTTAAGGCCCGGTTATAGTCGGTAAAAATTTCAATAGGTATGAAATTAGCTAGAGTTCGAAATCTATAGATGTCGCTAAATGTACGGATTACATTAAAATTTAGTTCATTGCCATGGGGATGCAGAACGAACTGGATCGCGCACGTAACGATAAGAATGAATATCGGTCTTCTAAAGTAAGAGGGAGGTACGTTACAAGTCGTATACCTCTCTTTCCGTCTTACACATTATTGTAAATGGATATAAAGCACAGGTATGCGCAGGGATAATATAAGTGTTATGCTAATATAATATAATATAAGAGTTATATTGCCCATGATAAAATTTTATTATTTACCCATGTACTTATATATTTTTTAGTTTATAGTATTTTCTTGCTGTATTTCCTTCATCTAAAAAAATAAATTGTCATACTTTTCAAATAAAATTAAAAAAAATATATACATTCCTATATATTTTTTTTAATTTTGAATAAGTTTTATGTAAAAAATTCTTAAAATTTGGCTTAGTTTTCTAGGAAATAAAACTATTTCAAAAATTGTTTGAAATAGTTTGCTTCATCGAAAAATAAACCAAATTTTAAGAATTTTTTATATAAAAATTATTCAAAATCCTATTACAAGTATGTACTTCTATTCTCTTAATAAATCTGTATATAATACATACTTTGCAAGATATTCGAAAGAAAATGCAACTACCTAAGAGTAAAAGTGATACTTCCGGTTCGAATTCGAAATTTTATTTATACAAAAATATTTCAAATCCAGCTCTAAATACTTTTGTACTCTTGATAAATATATATAGAATGCATAATTTACGCCATATTTGTAAAAAATGAGGTGTGGCCACCACACGACTTTCTTATACGTATGAGCTTTTCAAACTATACAATTTTAAGAATTTTTTTATACAAAAATTATTCAAAATCCTATTCTGAGTACTTTCATTCTCTTAATAAATCGCTATAGAATGCATACTTTGCAAGATATTCGAAAAAAGTGCTACTCGCTAAGAGTAAGTGCTACTTCCGGTCCGAATTTTGAAATTTCATATATACAAAAAATATTGCAAATCCAACTCTAAATACTTTTGTACTCTTAATAAATATATATAGAATGCATAATTTACGACATATTTGCCAAAAATCGCTATTCGGTAAGAGTAAAAGTAGTACTTCCGGTCCGAATTATGAATTTTTTTTTATACAAAAGATATTTAAAATTATCATTTAAATACATTTATACTCGTAATGTACCTGCCTAGAAAGCATGACTTGCGAGATAACCGCAAAAATCTAATTTTCGATAAGAGTAAAAGACCTACTTCCGATAGGAATTTCAAAACACTTTTTTAAGACAATTTGTCTCAAATTTAATTTTGAGTACATTTGAATTCTTTATAAATTTGTTTAAACTTAGTAATTGACGAAATATTTGCAAAATTCGATTTTTTCACTAAAGTAAACTACTACTTCCGGTCCACCGATTTTACTGAAAAACTATTCAGATCTCAAGAGGGAGATTATATACGTAAATACAAAATTTGGAATGGATATCTACAGCGGTTTGACCGCTATCGTGGTCACACACAGAAAACAGACATTTTTTAAAAACCACTTTTTTGGTATCAGGGGACTTCAAAACGTGGACATCTGCAAAAATCTCGAGGTCGAAAATTTTCGTCATCACAATACTTCCTTATACTACGCATAAGAAAGTAAATGCACTCCGTATTTTAAATGGTGTCAAAGTACCTATGCCAGGCACATTTCATTCGCACATTGTATTCGGCATTTTTTGTCAAAGAAAAAAAAATACGGTAATACCATTCCTCTACAATTTCTACCTAATTCATTCCCTGACAGTAAACATATTCTTTGTCATCAGTGTTGTCCCAGCGACATGTGAGTTGGTAATATAATTCTGCGCAAAAACGTAATAGATTTACCTTGTTTCGTAATAGATGGCGCAGCTATTTTCAAGACTATATAAAGTCCCTGAATAGTAGGCTGAATAGTTAAAAAACCGCAATACGGTAACCATTTTTTGTCCAAAATCTGACGGCCAATAATATTTTTCTTGATGTAGGTATTAGTTGGATGTACCCAACCAGCAAAATCACAATTTTAGCGAAGGATCAAAATATATATTTGCTAATGTAGAACAAGTGTACATATAGTGATTTTGCTACAAGAATACTGTTCCAAAAATATAGGACACAGCCAGGGCCGCCGCGTGGGGGTGGCAAAATTGTTCACCGCACAAGGGCGCCTGGGCCAGGGGGGGGCGCCAAAATTTATAGATAGTACTTATAGTTTTTTAATTTAATGTTACTTAAATAAAAGTTGTTAATTATTCGCTTGCAATTTTTTATATTTTCTAAGCAATAAAATGAGATTTTATTTTTATTTTAATTTTATATTTTAATTCTATTTTACTTTTGTTTTCGTTTCTGCGGGCTGTTTTCGTTTGTGTAAAACAAAATTTGATTTCCGATGCGAACAATAAAAACACGTTCCGTGTGGAATTCGCGCTACCACACGGAACGTGTTAAAAATCTAAGAATTTGTAACATGTAACAACAGGAATTGGGAATGTTTTGTATCGGCATATATTTATTCTTTATGTGCTGAGAAACTGTGGCGGTTCAACGTCGTTGTTTAGTTTGCCTTATTTTTGCAATGATAATACACATTCATTTTTTAAATGTGACAACCAAAAGTCGAGGAAACCAATAAAGCCCAAATTGAAGAAAATTTTTTAGGATTTCAATCTGTCGACGACACTACAGGACAGGTTCTGTTTGAATTCATAAATGGACATTTAAAATCGTTGGAACTAAATTTTTCAGATTTACGAGGCCAATCTTACGATAATGGTGCTAATATGAGAGGAAAGCACAAAGGATTGCAACAAATAATTATTGAAAATAATTCGAGGGCACTCTATATCCCCTGCTCTGCGCATTCTCTAAATTTAGTTGTAAATGATGCAGCTAAAATTTCCTTCGAAACAGTTAATTCTTTCGGAGTAGTGCATGAGCTTTACAACTACTTTTCTTCATCCGTTAAACGTTGGTCTATTTGCAACAGTATGTTGAAAATCTAACTTTAAAGCCACTCTCCAACACCAAATGGAAAAGTAGAATTCAAGCTTTAAGACCGTTGAAAAACGATTTGAAGGGAATTTTGAGAGTGTTAATAAATATTCAAGATGATCAAACAAGAGACATGGAATCAAGAATTCAAGCAAAAAAATTGATTCAGAAGGTTTCCTCGTTTAAATTCATTTGTTCCATTAACATCTGGCACGATATTTTAAATTTAGTAAATGTGGTAAATGAAATAATGCAAAATTCTAAATGTGATTTACAAATCGTGACTTTACAAAATCTTATATCAGAACTAAATAATCGTAGATCAGATGAAACGTATGCAAACATGCAATTGCCAATGCAAGTATCGTTGCTAATGATTTGGGGGTGGATACTGATTTTCCACAAAGTCGAAACAGGTTTAAAAAGAAACTATTAAAAGATAAACAAACCGACGAACCAATCAACAATCCAAGACAAAAATTTAAGGTTGAATTTTACGATATAATATTAGACACTGCCATTTCTTCAATTACTGAAAGATTCAGTCAATTAAAAGAAGATTACAATTACTTCAAGGTGGTACACTATATACCTCATTTAAAAAACTGGAGTGACAACGAAATTCTAAAACATTGTAAAGAATTAGACCAAAAATTAACGGATACTAAAAATGTTAATGAAAATGACATTGATGGATTAAATTTGTTCGAAGAAATAAAATCTTTGCGATGTTTTACCAAAGAGGATATGTCACCTATTGATGTTTTAAATTATATTTATGAAAACAATCTTACCGATACATTTTCAAATATTGCAATAGCTTTACGGATTTCTGTAACCCTGCTAGTTTCGGTAGCTACTGAAGAACGAAGTTTTCCAAAACTTAAAATTATAAAAAACTACATGCGATCTACCATGGCGCTGGAGAGATTATCGGACTTGTCAATTATATCCATAGAGAGCGAAATTTTGGATAAATTAAATATAAAGGAATTGATACGAGCGTTTGTAGCTGCTAAAGCTCAATATTTGAATATATTCTATTTTTTATATTTTACTTAAAAAATGTTTTATCATTGTTTTGTTTTTAAAATTTATGAAATAATGTGATTTAATAATCTAAAGCTTTTCAGTTCGAAAGTCAAATTTTGAATACTATAAAAGAGTATATCACATATAATTTGCAGCACTTTATAAGAGTCCAACAGAACCCCATAAAGGGGCGGGGGCGCCAAATTTCAATTTGAACAAGGGAGCCTAATACCCACGCGGCGGCCCTGGACACAGCCGTAGTAGCAAAACCACTATACGCATACTTGTCCTACATTAGCAAATATATATTTTCATCCTTCTCTAAAATTGTGATATTGTTGCTTGGGAAGATTTGAAATTAAATTAAAAAAAATCGTTGAAAAATCAACGAAAACGTAATAGATTTATATGCTTTCGTAAGGACGTAATAAAACATAGTGAAACGTAACAGATCTGTTACAACTGTAACAGCAATCGCAACACTGTTTGTCATATTCAATTTTTGGTCATATTATTAATAATTTTTGGCATACTTTGAAATTACTGTTTATTAATATAAGAAATAAAGCTGTAACATAATGTAAAATTACTTTAAAACGCTTCTTAGTATATTTATAGAAAAATTATTAAAGATGTTACGTTCAAGGTAAATACATACCGTAAGCGTCAAATTTTAATTTCGGTTTGCACTTCTATCATATGCAGAAGATGATCTTATCACATACAGCGCTGCCTGCTTGCTAACAGTGGAGGGAGAGCAACGGAGCGGCGGGGGACCCCCACGCCTTACAAATGTCCAGTGTGGCAGCCTCGCTTATGTCTATCTTTACTTTAATTCGTCGCGCTCTTTTCCACTTACTACTTTCCTATCAGAAATTAAAATATGACGACCTCGGTATAAGATTGTATCTTCAGTATCCTTTTATGGGAAGTGTTATTTTTCCTGACTATTTTTGTATAGCATTTTATTACATTTTAAATACATTAAAAAGAAAACTTCAGATTCTTTACTCAAATATTAGAAAGAAATAGAGAGAGAAGTAATAAATAATCCGACTTCATACAATACATCCCTTCATTCGCGTGTTCATATATTATGTATATGGACATATGACAGGTATAGGTATATTTAATATATAATAATAAACAAGGGTAATGGGAAGTACGTATTACAATCGAAACTGTAGACTTTGGGCATTATTTACAAATTTACAAATTATTACAGTTACAAGCTTCCAACTGAAAATTAACCCGAGGAAGGTAATTTTCTTGTAAAAAAAAGAAACCAGGGACGATAATGACGAAACGAATATAGAAGGACGTAGAATATATGACATTTTGTTTTTAATTCAGCAGTTAAAATCGTCATATGGATGCAATTCAACTAACATGACTTTTTTAAAAGAATTGAGAAATGGATTAAATTGTAAATTTGTATTTAAATGTAACATATGTGGTGCAATTGAAAAACTTTTTTCTAACATTGAACGTGATAGCTCAAAAGATATGGGCATAAATGAAGCTGTGGTAAGAGATTTAAAAATTTGTAATCACCTGGAAGTCGTTATGATTACGGTGCCTATGTGTTATTGTAGTATTTGCTCTTTATATGTTTTAATGCACATAGAAATTAGACTCTTAATAATGTTAGGTGTCCCCCGGGAAAACTATAAACTAATGATTTTGTTATGGTAATCTAAGCTATTTATGTCTATATTAGTGTAAAAGCCAACATTTTTAAGATGCTTAAATTATTTTGAGTATGGCTAAATAGCTAGCGCAAACGCTTGTCTTCAAAATTTGCATTGTAGGTTTTTGGAAACTTGTGCACGGGACAAAGTTTTACTCAAATGGAAGAGCGTTTTTCAATTATGAATATGCCTACCATGTCTTCGCGAACGTATTATGATATACAAAAGCACGTTCATGAAGTAATAAAAGAAAATGCCGTGGAAGAAATGGCGGAAGCTGCAGAAGCAGAGAAGGCTGAAGCTATATCTAAAGGAGAGCTAGATAGTGATGGGTTTCCACTTCTAACTGTAGTTGTTGATGGTACTTTGGCCTAAAGATCATATAAGTCTAATTTTGCTTCGCTACTAATAAAATTCCAATCTTCCACTTACTTTCTGCAATATCAATTTTATTATAACCTATTAAAATTTCTAACAGTGATGGAACTCGAAAAGTACCTATGTGTGGTATCATTTTTTAAAGAGCACAAAAATTTTAAGCAAAGCGCTCCAAAATCAAATTTTTATAGTTCAAAGTCAAGTGTTCTTAAATGTTGATTTTAGAAATTGATTGGAATAGTATGTTTTCTTAAAATAATGTTGGTTGTTGGTTTGCTTGCATTTTAAGCGTACCTTCCCACCATATGTGGGGATTGGTATTTGTCAGTTCAGAAAAGTTGAGAGACACATACCCCCTCGTTTCCCCATAGTTCGACCACTAATTTTTATTATTATTCTTATTAGGCATGCATTGTGGGTTTCTATACTCGAAAAGTGATATATATATATGGCAGTAAGAAATGTATTTTGCATAATATGTGCAAAAAGCGAAAACGCTGGGACTGAGGTAAAAGATCATTTGTGTTACAAAAATTGGTCAGGATCGGCAAACTCAATGGAGGCCGATATAATCGTGCAAGGGTTTCGTCAAAGTATGCAAATGTATGGAGCCAAATACGTGAGAGTTATAGGTAATGAAAGAAATACAAATTAGAAATTATAATAATACTAATAATTTTTGAAAAAGGTGATGGGGACAGTAGTGTGATTGGAAAACTAAGAACAATTCGTCCATATGGAATTAATCAGCCAATCGAAAAAATTGAATGCACTAACCACATATGCAGAAATTTCAACAGTAAATTAAAAGATTTGTCGACAAAAAAAGAATATAATTTAATATCGCGGAATTTATTGAAAAAAATTTTGGAAAGATTTAGGATTGCTGTATATTGTGCAATAAAAAAAAGATTATCTGAAACAGAAACATCTTCAGAAGAAAAAAAAATGCACTAGTAAATGATTTTTTGAATACACCAAATCATATATTCGGTGAGCATACAAATTGTAAAGCTACCACCACACGTTGTGAAGAACGAGAAAACGAAGAAAACAATTGAAGACCTAAGTGGATAAAGGTGTTAAGCAACATTTTGCTGAAAATTGAGATATTTGCGTGGATGAAAGTTTTAAGTCCATATATACTACAGCATTTACCATTCATGACCATAAAAGCAAATTCTACTATTCTAGTAATATATAAATAACTTATTAATTAAACGCAAATTACTTTGTCACTTTTCAATGCCGTTTTTCTCTGAATCTCATTTTTGCGACTTGACACCTTCATCCACTTAGGTCTTCAATTGTTCATTAATAAAAAAAAAGCTGGTTTGTGGGACGGAATATTAAAACTAGTTCACGACATTTTAATAAAAAATGCGGACAGTCTTGCATATAATATAAACAATAATCATGCAGAGCAATATAATTCAGTTGTAGCCAAATTCATCGGTGGAAAACGTTGCAACTTCATTCAACGTAATTCCTAGTGCTAGGTGTGTGGCTGCCTTGGCATAATATAATAATAGAACACGATTTTGTTCGAACATCATTAAAAAATTCACCCAGAGAAGTCCTGGAAAATTTACTAAACACGACGAAGGTAAATTTGTAGGTATGCGGAAGTGCAAATCCCGAAGAAATGTGTTAGCGTCAAGGTGGGTATACAGTCTGTGTATTTTTTTCAGTAACATTTATCATTTTAGCGAACAAGGTCGACAGGGCCTGACCTAGATTACGGAAGGTTAGCCGTAGAGCTGGACTTGGATTCGACTGACATGGAAGAGCAAACCAACTCCTTTTTGCAAAATTTAAATGATATACCTGATATAGAGTTAAAAACAACTTTCCAAAGAAATAATAGTTTATGGCATGCTGAAAGATTAAGACGCTTAACAGCTTCGAATTTCGGCAAAGTGTGCAAAATGAGAATTCAAACAAGCCCTGCAAAATTGGTGCAAAACCTTTTTGTATATTCAAAATTTCGCGGAACCAGGGCAACAACATGGGGAGAATTTCATGAGTCAGAAGCACTCAGAAATATTGCAGATGAATTGAGAATTGAATTTAGAAAATGCGGGCTCTTTATTCATAAAAATCTTAAATATCTAGGAGCATCACCGGACGCATTAATTTCAGACGGAGATGGTATAATTGAAATTAAGGGTCCACATAATTCCAGGCTTTTAACTCCGCAAGGGGCCATCACACAAAAAATAATTAAATTCTGCAATATTTCTGCAGATCGTAACATAACTTTAAAAAGTAATCACGATTATTATTACCAAGTGCAGGGACAGTTGGAAATAACAGATAAAGAATTTTGTCATTTGGACTCCGCATGGCATAGCATGGGAGCGAATACAGCGAAACAATGACTTCTGGCACACAAAAATGGAAAGCAAGTTGTGTACTTTTTATTTAGAAAAACTTCTTCCAGAATTAGTAGATCCAAGATATCCCAGAGGACTTCCAATAAGAGAGTAATTAGTACTATTTTTAAGTTACATTGCCTTTTAATGTTCAGATTTGTTCACCATTTTCAAATTCATTTGGGTGCTATAGTTTGGTTATATATTTATGTTCATCATTTATTGTTTTACTTTAATCAATTGTTGTATGTTGTTTTTCATTGCTTTTATCATAAAGTTATATGGCAGCTAATAAGGTACCTAAGTACCTAATGTTTTTTTTTATTGTTAACCGTCATGTCATAACAACAATAAAAGCATGAAAATGCTTGTTTCCAAAGGATACAAATGTAAGTTATTAAATTAATAGAATTGTGATATAACTTTTTCATTTAAAATGGTATAATATATTTTTTTTCAATTGCAAGCAACTACTGAAGTCCGAGAGAACTATAAACCATGCGATATATATTTCGCTGAGCAAGGTTCCATGGTGCAAATTTAAAAAAAGATAGTGTTTCATCTCTACATTTGCCATATACCATTGAAGGTATGATTTTATTCTATTGTGTTGCTGTATGAAATAAAATCTAATGTTGATAAAGTAATTTCAAATGTATGATGCATGATACTGGAAACACTTTTATGAAATTACTTATTCAATTTCATTTATTTACCTACACAAAAAACATTAACAAGATATTGAAAGGTAAAACACTCACAGTTTATCCAACAGACCCATTGAAATTACTTGTGCGAAAATAATATATTAAACACAAGAAGTTCTTCATAAAAATTAAGAATACTTGATTATGTACATAATTTATTATATATTATTATTAGTTATACACATGTATGTATTTGTATATCGATCAATTATTTGTAATAAAGTAACTTCATCATTTCTGAAATTGTTTTTTTATAAGATTTTCTTTTTTATTACTTTTTTCTAGATCTATTTATCATTACAATTGTACAATATAATGATAAATAATGTTGTACTATTGTGATGGCTGAAAATAAATTAAAAAGAGAGTATTCTTTTATTCTAAACAAATTGAATGTATTAATTTTCATCCGACTTTAAGATGTGCATTAAAGCGAAGTGAAAATGAACCCATTTAATTTGTTCACATCCAAAAATAATAATTAAATATTTCAAAATATGAATAAGTATATGAAAGTAATACGTGACTAGACCCGCAAGAGGGCAGTTCCGTGTCCCGCGAGTAATATAAGTTGCATACGTTTTTATTTGTTGGTAAAGGCCCCTCTTAAGTGTTTTTGTATTCCTGATTCTAATTAAACATTCAAGTATTTGTTATGTCAAGATTTTTGTACTGATCTATTTCTTTTTATAACCTCTATAACAAATTTTCTAAATATAATATTATTGTTTATCTACTAGCGGAGTATGATTATAATTCTAAAACTAGATGTGGTGAAAAGATTTGGTTTTTGGTTATGCCTTCAGTTAAAGACTGTAAGAACAGGGCTGCGTTCAGATTTAGATGATGTTTACTACCGGGGTGTAAATGGGTTAACATCGGGACGTGGTCAAATATACAATAAATCGGAACGGTCAATGACGCGTTCTCGACCATTTAAAATATTTTTGACGTCCAAATTGTTTTGAAACAATCCAAACACTAGTTATTAATTTATTGTGGTATAATGGAACACATTTTCGATGAAAGTGAAAGTTCCGATTCGAGCAGTAATGAAGAAATGAAAATGCAATTATTCCTGCAAATTCAAAATTTTCTAAAAATTACTGAGAATTTCAAGCAAATTTTATAGTATTGAGTTTCAGTATATTCATTTTCACCAAGCGGCGCGGCTACATACAATAAAGTTCCATCTGAAACACATGGAATTGTACCTACTTTTAATAGTATTTAGATATAATTTACCGCCTGGATCTAGTACAGATTTATATTATTCCATATTATTATTATCCGTTTTTAAAACAACAAATATTTTCTAATAAATATATAATCAAAACCGAACCGACAAACTGCTACAGAGTGCTGTGGAAATTACCAATGCGCAAGTCAGATCATTTTCGTCATACTCTAAATTTGGTTGAGAAATTGTCATCCGGACGTTGTATAGATGTAATTTCTGAACGTCCGAGATGTTGACAGTCATATACGGCCAACAAATATGAACGACTTGGTGTAAAATTTTGTCTTCCGGACAACGCTCGGCGTCAAATCAGAACGCACCCCTGTACACCCATTTTTACAACAGTTATTAAAAAAATTAAAACTGGGCTAGTGTTATTGCATTAAATAAAGAACTGAACTGTCTTTTTCAAACAAAAAAATGCTGTTCGACACTCGGCGTATATTTTCTTGTCCATTCTTTATCGGATAATTTACTTTAATCTTTACAACTTTTTTCCCTTAACGTAACACTTTATCTAACCTCGAGATTACACGCAATAACGCTGACTTTTTCAATTCTTTGTTATTCAAAAATAGGCATAGATAATGTCCGTCAGGATGTTTCTCGTAGCTAACAAGTAGGTATATAATGCGGATTCCAGCGCAATTTCCTATGTTATTTCTTATGGAGGTTCATTCTGCAATTCAAGGTCATTTGAAATTTATACAGGTGTAATCACTTTCGTGCACGAGACAAGTGATTCAATCCTTACAGGTCTTTATATATATATATATATATATATATATATATGTATATATGTATATATGCGAGCGAGCGTAGGTGTGTGCGGCGGGTGTGTGTGTGTGTGTGTATGTAAGAGCTTCGGAGGGTGTAGAGAAAGATAGGGAAAGAGTTGTTTAATATATCTGGTATACAAAGATGAGATGCGAACACCGCACGACTTTTATACATATGTTCATGCAAATTATTCAACCCCAGTATTTATTGAGAAGTTATAAGAGTAATATATATATATATATATATATATATATATATATATATATATATATGAACTCTCAATCAAATGCTAATACTATAGTTTGAACTAATAAGTAATGGAACTATCATATAAATGTTTACCAGTAAAACATGCAAATCCATAATAAATAATGATAATCAAACAACACCCTTTAATTTATTTTGAATCATAGGTTTACAATACAGTTATTACTAAACATTACATCATTGAATAATGTACAGAAAAAATATTAAGATAAACAGGATGATACATACGTACATACGAGTATGGCTGAAACTATAATTTAATAAAACTCTTACAGCTAGCGTAGAAACAATGATTAACGTTTAATCAAATGCAAATACTATAACTATATTTAATTATACTAATTATACAGCATGATTAAGCTGTATTATAATGTTAATAAATACATGAGATATTTGAATAATGTACAGATACAATATTAAGATAAACAGGATGACACACGCACATATACAGGGTGATTTTTTTAAAGCGGTCGTTAGACGTTTCTCGGAATCTACTAAAGTGAGACGAACGAAATTTGGTATGCGTCTATAACTCTGCACAATCTATCTTGCTAAAATATTTTCATCAAGATTCTACTTCCGGTTATACCGGAAGTTGCCATCAACTTTCTTATTTTAAATAGAACCATACATTTTTTTATCATCATCGAATCGACCATTCAATTTGCTTAATTGCCAATCTAGGTTGTGCCAATCTAATAGCCATGGTTTTCAAGATATTCAATTATTTTGGTAAAAATAGCTGCTTGCAGAGTGTTTTTCAAAAAATCGTAGTTTCCGAACCGCTCTTTATAATAAAGAGGAAAAAATTGTGTTCTATAGAAAAAAGTACATTTTATCAGCTCAGTAAACCTCTGAGTTCAAATCGATGATTAGGAAGACCGTTAAAAATTTTTGAACTTTTAAAATTAGAAAAGCAAAAAAAATAATTTGTTCAAATGGAAGCACTATTTTTTTTTTACAGGAATCAACAGATATTCTAATTTGGAAGATTTTTTCTTTAATGGTCGATATGGCTTCGGCCAACCGTTTTCTAGTAATAGGCACTTTTCTGAAAAAAATGTTTCAAATTTGTTTTGAAAGAGCGTAGTAGCCTTTGGACTATGCGATTTTCGGTGTTGCTATGGTTACCATCATAATATTCGCGTCAAAACTTGTCAGTTTTGTATTAGTTTTGTCTTTATTACGCAAATAACTCCTATAATGCAGAACGAAATTGTTAATCGTCGTTTTCGTTACACAAACGAGCAAATTTTCGATTTGTTTTTATGTTTTGGTGAATGTAACCGAATTGTAGCTAGAACATGTCGACTCTTCAATGAAAAATATCCCCATTTGCCGGCTATGACCCCGAATAAATTTCGAAGATTAAAAAACAATTTTATAAATTTTGGAAAAACAACATTTAACAGAAGAAACACGCGGTGGGTCCAGACAGAAGAGGCTGAAATAAATATTTTGGCTTATTTTGATGCCCATCCTCGGGCTTCTATTCGATCAGCATCTCTGGATTCTCGGCTGCATTATTCCACAATTCAGAGAATATTGCGAAAGCATAAGAAGCATCCGTTTTCGTTTATTCGACTGCTAAAGCTACGGAGAACAGATTATCCTAGAAGAGTCCAATTTTGTGAAGAAATGTTGCTTCGAATTCAAGAGGACCAAAACTTTTTGAGGAATATTATTTGGACGGACGAAGCAAAATTCGACCAAAACGGAATTGCAAACAGACGAAATAGACACTTCTGGGCGTATGAAAATCCCCGAATTGTAGAAACTGTTGACAACCAACAAAGATTTAAAGTTAATGTCTATTGTTTAATCCTGTATGACCAAATTAGATTTGTATTATACAACGACAACCTAAACGGAGCACGTTACGTGGAAATTTTACAGGACAGCGTGGTGCCATTTATTGATAATTTACCTTTACAACAGATGAGAAGCTGTTGGTATCAAATGGATGGCGCCCCTCCGCATAACACAAGAGCTGTGGATCGGCAATTGACAACCATGTTTGAGGACAGATGGTTAGGAAATAAAGGACCCTGGCGGTGGCCACCGAGATCACCAGATTTAACGCCTCTGGACTTCTACTTATGGGGTGTCATAAAAAGCAAAGTTTATGACAGAGTTGTCGATTCTATTGAGGACCTAATCAACCGTATCAACGTTGCGTTCGAAGAGATTGACCCGGCAGAGCTGTCTATAGCGACTACGCACGGAGTCCATTCACGAATGGAAATGTGTTTGCGGGAAAACGGCGAACACATAGAGCATTTA
The DNA here is from genome assembly GCA_963170755.1 of Amphimallon solstitiale. Taxonomy (NCBI): domain Eukaryota; kingdom Metazoa; phylum Arthropoda; class Insecta; order Coleoptera; family Scarabaeidae; genus Amphimallon; species Amphimallon solstitiale. The sequence goes on along the minus strand of OY720675.1, from coordinate 127,896,928 downwards.
TTGTAATATTGTTAAAATTAAAATATTAAATTGTCATTTAATATTAAATTGTTATTAAATTATTATTTGTTATTAAATCATTATTTTTTTATGATGGTAACCATAGCAACACCGAAAATCGCATAGTCCAAAGGCTACTACGCTCTTTCAAAACAAATTTGAAACATTTTTTTCAGAAAAGTGCCTATTACTAGAAAACGGTTGGCCGAAGCCATATCGACCATTAAAGAAAAAATCTTCCAAATTAGAATATCTGTTGATTCCTGTAAAAAAAAATAGTGCTTCCATTTGAACAAATTATTTTTTTTGCTTTTCTAATTTTAAAAGTTCAAAAATTTTTAACGGTCTTCCTAATCATCGATTTGAACTCAGAGGTTTACTGAGCTGATAAAATGTACTTTTTTCTATAGAACACAATTTTTTCCTCTTTATTATAAAGAGCGGTTCGGAAACTACGATTTTTTGAAAAACACTCTGCAAGCAGCTATTTTTACCAAAATAATTGAATATCTTGAAAACCATGGCTATTAGATTGGCACAACCTAGATTGGCAATTAAGCAAATTGAATGGTCGATTCGATGATGATAAAAAAAATGTATGGTTCTATTTAAAATAAGAAAGTTGATGGCAACTTCCGGTATAACCGGAAGTAGAATCTTGATGAAAATATTTTAGCAAGATAGATTGTGCAGAGTTATAGACGCATACCAAATTTCGTTCGTCTCACTTTAGTAGATTCCGAGAAACGTCTAACGACCGCTTTAAAAAAATCACCCTGTATATATATACGAGTATGACAGAAACTATAAATTTATTAAACTCTTACAGAAAGGAATTATCGGTATTACACAATGAAAAACCATATACATAACAATTCTCAACAGCTGCTAATGTACGCATGCGTAGATTCACACTACACAACAATCACGTGATTAGCATTATCCACTCGAGTGATACTGCGATACGTGAATCTTATATAAGATACGTTACATGCGTTAGTACGTCATTCATTCAGTGTTCATCATTCGGTGAAGATGGAATTTGTAGAACAAATTAAATCAGTACTTTTCAGTGCTATAGCTGATGCTGAAGCCGCGAATTCTATTATTAAAAAATGTAATCAAGCTAATCGAGTGCTAAATAATTTATTGTGTAATGCTATAAGTATGGGAGAAAAACAAAAATTTACAACGGCTATTGCTCAAGTGAAAAGTTTCAAACAAATGTGTAGAGGTCTTCAGATAAGGGGATCTGGATACACATCCAGAAAACAGACCGCATATAATCGTGTTAAATGGGAAGATCTTCAATCAGCTTTCCAAAGTAGGATACGAACTGGAGTTATTATCAATCTAAAACACACGGATCCGAAATTGTTTTTACAAGACGCTTCCTCGTTATTCCGCAGAAGAATCTTAAACGTCCTGAAAAAAGAAGAAACAATCAAGGTTAACGCGATATTTTCTGGTGACTTTACTATACAAAAGATTGATCAAGAAGTTACAGAAACAAAATATTTTAATACCATGAATAATCCAATTTACCAAGATACCAACCTACAGAAGTGGTTCGAAGACAAAATACAACAACCAATTTTATCTGAGCTCGAGGTATTCCAATCAAGAGGAAGTGGGTGGGCATTATCAGCGGTTATTAATATACAAATAAATATTAATAAATTTACACTCCAACTAGGTTCATCCTATATAGAACTACCGGAATTTATTAAAAGAAAGAACGCAGTTGTGAATGTAAAGAACAAGGATACTAAATGTTTTATATGGGCGGTTGTATCTGCTCTATATCCTGCGAAAAAAGACCCACAAAGAACCACAAAGTATCCGAACCCGTCTTTAGTTTTAAATTTAGAAGGAATTCAATTTCCAATGACTGTAAAACAAATTCCACGCTTCGAAAAACAAAATGATCTATCAATAAATGTTTATATTTTAAAAAAATGTAAGAAAACATTCACGACAGTCCCAACATATCTAACGAAAGCGAAGCAACTGAAACATATCAATTTATTGCTTATTCAAGATGTATATAATGATGAAAATGATCAAGATGATACAGAATCCAAACTATCGCCTAGATATCACTATGTATGGATTAAGAACTTGTCACGGTCAGTTTCGACAGAACGGTCTAAACATAAATCGAGGATATATTTTTGTGATCGCTGCCTACATTATTTTTACACAGAAACTGCTCGAGATAAACATTACATAGATTGTGTTAATATGAATAATTGTAAAGTTAGACTTCCAGATGAAGATGGGAAGTTTATAAAATTCAAGAATTTCAAAAATAATATGAAAGTTGGCTTTATAATATACGCCGACCTTGAGTGTTTGCTGGTGTCATGTAAAGATAAAAATAAATATCAGGAACACCAACCATGCAGCATTGGATATTATGTTAAGTGCTCATACGATGCAACATTATCTTTTTATCGAAGTTACAGAGTAGTTGATTGCATAGAATGGTTTACTAAAGAATTGAAGGATTTCGCTGAAAATATAGAAACAGTTTTCCTATGTCCACTACCTATGGATAAATTATCTCATGATGAACAACATGCATATAATAACGCAATTACATGTCATATTTGCAAAAAACCCATAGAAGGAAAAAAGGTTAGAGATCACTGTCACCTAACGGGGAAATATAGAGGACCAGCGCATGAAGAATGCAATATTAATTATAAGGATGGTTGTACAATAGGGGTGGTTCTACATAATTTATCCGGATATGATGCGCATTTCATCATTAAGAATTTAGCGGAAGATTTAGAGGGACGTATTGATTTGCTACCAATAAATAAAGAACGATACATATCATTCACCAAACATTTAAAAGGAAATCTTGTTAAATTTAGATTCATCGATTCTTTCCGATTCATGTCTTCAGGGTTAGATACATTAGCATCATATTTAACAGAATATACAGAACTCCAAGCTGAATTTCCTAATATAACAGATGAAAAATTAAAACTGTTAACACGGAAAGGTGTATATCCCTACGATTATTTTAACTCAACAGAAAAATTCAATGAAACAAAACTCCCCGAAAAATCAATGTTTTTCAACCAATTGAACGAACAAAATATTTCCGATGAGGATTACGAGCATGCGATGGAAATATGGAAAAAATTTAAAATTGAAAACCTGGGTGAATATTCAGACCTATATCTTAAGACTGATGTTTTACTGTTAGCTTGCGTTTTTGAACAATTCAGAAGCAGCTGCTTAAAGACATATGAACTAGACCCAGCTCACTATTTCACACTACCTGGTTACACATGGGATTGTATGCTAAAACACACAAACATAACTTTGGAATTGTTAACAGATATAGACATGATTATGTTCATTGAACGAGGAATTAGAGGTGGACTCAGTCAGTGCTCACACAGATACCTTAAATAAAATCACAAATACATGGATGATTATGATTCTTCGAAACCAAACAATTTCATTATGTATACTGATATAAACAACCAATACGGTTGGGCAATGTCACAATGTTTGCCATATGGTAATTTTAAATGGGTAGATTGTATTGAGAATTTTAATGTGATGGATATATCAGATACCGCTAACATAGGGTATATTCTGGAGGTTGATTTAGAATATCCGCAGGAACTACATGATTTGCACAGTGATATACCATTTTGTCCAGAACATCTATCAGCTCCAGGGAAAACAGATAAAAAATTGTTGGCTACCTTGCACGACAAAGAACGATACGTTATTCACTACATCAATTTGAAACAAGTATTATCTCATGGACTGAAATTATCTAAGATTCATAGAATTCTACAGTTTCATCAACGCACTTGGCTTAAATCATATATTGATCTGAACACTAAACTGCGAACATCAGCAATTAATGAATTTGAGAGAAATCTGTTTAAACTCATGAACAACGCGGTGTTTGGCAAGTCGCTTCAGAGTATACGAAATCATTGCAATGTGAAGCTTGTAAATAAATGGGAAGGACGTTACGGTGCCGAAGCATTAATTTCAAAACCTGAATTCAAATCAGCAACAATATTTAATGAAAATTTAGTGGCAATTGAACTCAATAAAACTGAGGTGTATTTCAATAAACCCATTTATATCGGAATGGCAATATTGGATATTTCCAAAACAGCAATATACGAATTCCACTATGATTATATGAAGCCGATGTTTGGTGGAAATTGTAAAGCTGCATATACAGATACAGATTCAATTATATATTCAATCGAATGTGCAAACATCTATGATATTATACGTCGTGACTGCTTAAAGAGATTTGATACAAGTGATTATCCAAAAGATAATGTTTACAATATTCCACTGGTCAACAAAAAAGTTTTAGGAATGATGAAGGATGAGATGCATGGTAAAATTATAACAGAGTTCGCAGGATTAAGGTCTAAAATGTACGCAATCAGGGTGGAGGGAAGAGATATGATAAAAAAAGTTAAAGGAGTGAAAAAAAATATCGTTAAAACTCACATAAATTTTGATGATTATCTAGAATGTTTGAAGAACTACACAGGAAAGACAGTGAATCAAAAATTAATTACATCCCAAAAACATAATGTATTCAGTATAAATCAAACAAAAATCGCATTGAGTCCGCATGATGATAAGAGATACCTTATTAAAGGTAGCTACGAGACGTTACCATGGGGACACTATTCAATTATGTGCATAGAATAAGTATTTAATTGAATTTATTGTATATCTATTTATCTATATATCTTATCTATTTTTATATATATTACTAATATTAACACATGTAAAGCATTATCATATGAAATAAAAACATTTATGTAAAAAGGTGTTGTTTATAAATAGTAGTAGTAGTAGTAGTAGTAGTAGTTATTTACCCTCAAAACTTGCATACCATGTGAGGTACAACATAAATACATATTACATGATATGGATCAGCACTTACACAATGTCATTAAAATGTAGAATGAAAGCTTATTAAAGGCATAATTAATAAAAAACTAAAATCATTTTTAAAGAGTTTTTCTCTGAACCCATTGTTTCTAATCTACATATTATAAAATTATTTGATTATGATAGGAACCATTTAAGAAACCAGTTATATAAATCTATTTATCAAACATGACTAAGATCATCATCACAGACATTCAATTTTGATAGAAAAGGAAATTTTAATGCACTGAATAATAAATAAACATCAATTACTAAGGATTGAGGTGTTAATAAGTGTTAGGAAGGGTATGCAGTTGAAGTTCCTTTAAATGCTACCGCCAGTAATTTATAGCTATTAAGCCCCTCGAAATTCAAAGCACTACTCGTGAGGCTCGAGGTAAGTAGCTCGGAACACGAACAGGTTTACCGTCAAATGATTTATAGCCGCTAAGGCCCCTCGAAATTCAAAGGCACTACTCTTGAGGCTCGAAGGTAGACGGCTCTCCTTAGCAAGGTAGACAGCTCCCCTTGGTAATGAGATTCCATAAAGGATAAGCTATTAAGAGCAATGAAGCTCCCCCTGGCGTTAGTAAGGCACCGAATGTTGCTATGAACCGGTTGCCACAGTCTAATTATAGACTGCCCAACGCATTTGAATATATCCATGAAATAACCTGTCTCTTCAACAATTTACGGATAATGGGATTAAGGATGAAATATCATATAAATAAGGATTATAATTTTAAGAGAGTTTCATTTTTATTTTACGGTAAAACCAAAGTGATTAATTTGAATCTATTACGATTAATAACGGCTCCTTCAATATAGACAAATAATTATTTTTCCTTAATAAAGAGATATTTTTTATGCATAATTCATCGATTTATTCGATATCAAATAATATATTGAATTTAACAGAAAAATGTTTCTCGCAAATTTAATACTTATTAGCTTTAACGAAACAATAATGATAATATTTACAATACTACATTTTATGTTGAGTAAGATAGCTTGCATCATAATAATGTAAGTAAAGTTATATATTCAATATAATGATTATCACATACTTTCTAGATGATAGCAATATAAATACTAAATATATTGTTAATTTAAATCTTTATACCCATACATATGTGCTCACATTCCAATAAAAACAGAATTAAATGCAAATAATGTCATGCATATTTTCATTTTTATTACCAAGATAGTTTATTAATTATGTTACATTAACGATGTATAATACGCTATACTTAAGTAAAATATTATATACATTCGCCTCCATCAGACGTGAAATAAGCGTGTTCATTCATGTTTAAATACGTCACTGACCGTATAACGCAGGTAGTAATACGACATATTATTGGTTGTATTTAAACAAAGACGTTGTATGAGAGCGAGAAAAGTCAAGTGATATATATATATATATATATATATATATTTTAATGCTCGTCAAACACGTTGTTGTATATTTAATTTAGGTTCATAATTTAATGCTCGTAAAATAAATAATATTTGAAATTTTAAAGAAATCTACTTAAAATTCTATTAATGGGTTCAATAATTATAACTTAATGCTTTGATCGTTTTATCTACTACTTCATATGAATCTATAGTCTTCATAGGCAAATCAGATACCAACTAATGTCACGCATATACTACTAACACGTGATTTATAAAGTGTCTCTATTGGTCCAATCGTTCTAACATTTATTATATCATAACTGTCTATTTCTATAGTTGAAATAAATGTTATTTCATATTAATAAGCATGATTCTAAACTCTATTCTCACGTGGGTTTATATTCGAATAACTACAATATCCTAATATGCTGTTTTCGATCTAATGCAAAATGAATTAGATAAGTTTGGTTTGTTTGGTACAATAACCTAGAAAATTCAGTGGCAAGTCAAACAGTGTATACGAAAAACATAATCATATATTTGTGAATCTCACAAGGATACATCTCAATAAATCAAAGGTAAGTAATTCTAAATCTATTACCAAATATAATACGTATGTTAAAAAATTGACTCTGTAAGTGTATTTGAACAAAATCTAAACAGATAAATGAAATTCAGTAATAATAAATATAGGATGAAATTGAATTTTAATATAATAGTATTTTGACATATAAACAATACTAATGGAAGTAACTTTTAAAACTGTGTTTGTTCCATGATGAATTTATAATCAAATGTCTTTACAAAAGCTAATTATAGCTATTTTCAATTAGAATAATAATAAATTTCTAAAAATAGATCAATGATTATCTGATCCATTGCTTGCAAGACTTATTGTTAATTCAAATAAATTATACAAAATATAACCTTATAATTTTCTTTCTTCAGAGCTCATTTGCTTCGTAATTCTTAGTGTGATCCGGAAAACTGATTCCTATCTTCAATCCTCGGCAATTATTATAAATAAATCCTCCCAAAATTTATGTAGAACTGCTTTCTGCTACACATAAAATTGGATCATCTTATTCTGGTTCCATACACAAATTAATATCTTTCTGCTCCAAATTAATTATTCGGTAAGTCCATTATCCAATTAAATTAGTACAATGTTTGTTATTAATTGTATTCTCTTCTTTTACATGTATTATGTAGCTATAATCTTCATCCGAAGTCCTCTATTCCTTGGCTGAATTTCCGGTAACAATATTCTTCAACTTTTAGTAAGTCACTTAATTTCACCTTTCTATTATAACTATTTTACAATTCTGTATACTTTTATATTGTATTTAAACACTAAAATAATGTTTTAGTAGAGAAAAATAAATTACTTTCCCTCTTTCAATGAAATTAAAAAAATTCTCTTATTTGTTTTTTCAACAAAAATCTCCTAGGTTTTTCTCCAAATTGGTAACTAAGTTTTTACATCAAGTTAGTTTATCATTATAATACATAGTTATTTAACAAGTCAAATATACTTTGATATATCTTTCTCTTTCTAAAACACATATTTTAAATATGACTATTCTCTACTTTCACAATTACATATCAAATAAATAAGACACTTATTTATAAATTTTTCTCATTTACAGCAAATACATATGTCAACTTTAATCATGAATGTCATGAATTTCATACGAATAGAAACCTTTTATAATTCCAAATAAGTTGTTAATAACAACATTAATAACAGCTTATTTTTGCTTCTTTCTTATAAAAAAAAAATTAATTTATAATTATATTTTTTTTTCTATTATACTAGTTTATCATCATATTTAAATACACTTATTCAAAATAATCATGCAACATTGATATGTGAAACCTTCCTCGGATCAACCCTGTATATGGTTCTGTCAACTCATATGTATTTCCAAATACCTTATTAATTATAAATGGACCGATGTGAGCTTTCACAAATTTAGCTACTTGATTCTTAGACTTATCAGTGACTCTTAGGTTTTTAATAATTACTCTATCTCCAATATTGTATTTTTTAATATGTCGTGGATTTTTTTGTTTTTTAACTTTGATTTGTTTCTTTATGTAATGTTGTTTAATTTTATCAAAAGTTTCTTCTAAATCTGCATATTCTGTATCATTCCATGGTCTTTCAGGATTTTGTAAAGTCATTAAATATATAGGTGACAATCCTATATCTGTATTTGGTGTATTATTAATTATATGTTCAATCTTTTTAATCTTCTTTAGCCATATGTAATGATTTTCTTCAAGCATAATTCTGAGATATTTAATCACTTCTTTGATCATTCTCTCACAAGGATTTGCTTGAGGATGTCTAATACTAGTATAGTATGCTTTGATATTTCTTATTTCCAAATATCTTTTATACTTTTCGTTAGTATAATAACTTGCATTATCACTTAATATGATTTTTGGAAATCCAAATTCCGTGAAAAATGATTCTAAAGCACATAACGTAGTTTCTGTATCACATTTAGCTGTTGGTATGATTTTAACATATTTAGTATACAGATCATACAGTACTAATAGATTTCTATATCCCTGAGAACTTCTTGGAAGTTGCGTTAGATAATCGATTGCTAGAATATGTAATCTTTCTTGTGCTACGATTGTTCCTGATAAATTTTCATTAGTAAAATTCTTTTCTTTTGTCAATTGACAAACTTTACATTTCTGTATAAAACCTTTAATAAGTTGATAATCTCTTTTACAGTAAAATGCTTCTCTAAAAATTATCCACGTTTTCCTTATTCCAATATGTAAAAATTTTTCATGTAAATGTTTAATTATTTCCAAGGCTTGTTGTATACCTATAACATATAAGTTTTTCCTACCAACCAATTTCTTTAAATATTCATTTTCAATGTTAAATCCTTTATGACTGCCTTCTTCTTGTACAATTTTCATAATTTTAGCAATTCCTTCTTCTTTTTGTGCTTCTTTAATCCTACTTTTTGAACATATTCCAGAAACTTTAAGATTTATATTCGTGATTAAAATTTCATTTTTGTCCTTAATCTCATACTTTCTACTTAAGATGTCCGCTACAATCATCTGTTTTCCCGGTTTATATCTGATCTCAAAATCAAATTCTGATAATAACAGACTCCATCGATAAATTCTATGATTATTGATCTTATTATTCATTAAAGATACTAATGCAATATGATCACTTTCAATAACGAAATGTCTTCCTAGTAAAAAGTATCTTAACTTATCTACACTGTATATAATACTGTACATCTCTTTTTCTGATATTGAAAATTTAATTTGATTTTCTCTTAAAATTTTAGAAACGAAATATACTGGAACTTCAATACCATGTTGAAATTGAATTAATTCAGCAGCAATAGCATAATTTGAAGCGTCTGTGCGAAGAATAAACTCCTGTTCAAAATCCGGATGGTACAACTGAAGTGAACTTACGAAAACATCTTTAAGTTCTTGAAACGCCTTCTGCTGTTCATCTTTCCAGTTCCATTTAACATTTTTCTTCAATAGATTAACTAGTGGTAATGTTTTCCTAGCATAATTAGGAATAAATTTGTGATAATAATTAAGTATACCTAGAAAAGATCTTACATCTTTAACTCTTTTTGGTTTCGGAAAAGATTTAATATCTATTAATCTATCAGGATTCAGAGTAATTCCTGAGTCCTTTATTAAATAACCTAAATAGTTAACTTGTTTCTTCAAAAATTCACACTTCATAAGATTAATCTTCATTCCTTCTTGACATAATGTAGTTAATATTATTTTAAGATGTTGCATGTGTTCTTCTTTAGTTTTAGAAAAAATTAAAATATCGTCAAAGTAATGACTACAGAATTGTTCATATTTATTTAATATTTTATGTAAAAATCTAATAAGAGCGCTAGGACTACTTATAAGACCAAATGGGGCGACAGTAAAATGGTAAATATTTCCATTTATATTGAATGCACAATATTTCTTGGATTCCTCTTCTAAACGAATTAACCAAAATGCATGTTTTAAATCGATTTTAGAAAAATATTGACTATGTCCACATCTTGAAATTAGAGCATTAATGTTCATAAGAGCTTCAAAACCAGGCTTAACCCTCTTATTGGCTTCTCTCATGTCGAGACAGATTCTAAGACTGTTATCACTTTTTTTTACAATTACTACAGGATTAATAAAATATGAAGTTGATCGTTCAATAATGTTTTGTTCTAACAATTTGTTAATCTCTTTATCTATTTGTTCACGATACTGAAATGGTATTGGGTATACTTTAACATTTAATGGTTCATCACTGGATACAATTATCTTATGTTCATAATTTCTTGCAAATGTAACTTCCTCATTGAATAATCTTCTATTTTCCATCAAAATAACTTTCATCAATTCCTTATTTCCATCATCCATATCCATTCCATTTATTATCTTATTAATATCTTCCATATAATTCTTTAATATAACATCATCTTCATTACATATAGTAATCTCATCTTTAATTAACGTACTACCATTATCTTCAACTAAATTATTATCTTCGTATAAATTATTATCGGTATGAAAAAATATACCTTTTTCTTTATTATTATCTATTAGTCCATCTTCCATATTTTCCTCCTCAAAATCTTCCTTGTTTAAATTCCAATCATCTTCTCTTAAAATATTATAATTATTCACTTCTATTCCCTTAGATTTCTCATTTAATACAACATCATTACTTCCTATCCTTAATAAATTCTTCTCAAAATCAATAACCATTTCATATCTTTTAATATTGTCTATACCCATAATACATTCAAAATTCATATTTTCAAATACATAAAATTTAAGTATATAAGACCTTTTATTGATAACAACGTCTATACAAAATTTCTCTTGGATAATTCCTATCTTCTTCTTATTAGTAGCGATAACGTCCATTTTCTTAATTTTAATTAAATGCTCCTTATAATTTTCTATCTTTTCTAAAGTATTCTTCTTCAAGAGTGAGACCTCTGCAGCTGTATCAATAATTGTTTTAATTTTGATATTCCTAATCTCAATATCTATCATTGGTATGTCATTATCTATCACAATATCGTTTTCATCGTTTATTTTAATAAAATTGTGTGGGTTGTCGTAAAATCGGTTAGATGTCAAATTTAAGTAATAAGTACATATTAAAATTGGTGATTTTAATTCGTCGAAGTGCTCGGTTGAGAACGTTCGAACTCCAACGTCTTCAAACTCTCTTTGTTTGCATAAATCGGCGTTTTTTTTTTCTCTGGTGAGACCTGTCCCAAATCCGTATTTTCATACTTATTTTGTATGTTTTCTGGTATGTTATTCCGTTCTTCATATAGTTGTTTTCTAATATTAAATTGGTTAATCTGTGGTCTTCCATTCTCTCTTATTTGAACATTACCACTTCCATTATTATTTTCGCGTCCAAATCCATTAACTTTCCCTCCATTATTTCTACCATTATTACCTCTATAATTGTTGTTTTGATAATACTCAGGTCTATTATTCGAATTACCATTACCAGTTCTAAAATTACCTCCTCTTCCGGTTCCATTATTATTATAATTGTTAGAATTATCAAAATTTCCTCTATTTTGATAGGAGTTATAATCTCTTCTGAATCCACCATAATTATAATTGTTTTCTCTAAAATTAATAGGATAATTATTCCTTTTGTTAATTCGTTGTAATTCTGTCAAATCGTCTAGTTTTCTCAGTCTCCATTAACTCTTCAATGTTGCTAACACTTTTACTGATAACAACCTCACCATCAGTTAAAATAAAATGATTTAGAATATGTCTAACAATTTCTTCTTCATTAATATCCGGTAAGTGTTTTGATTGGTTAAACATATCTCTGGCGTAGTTTTCTCTGTTTGTCATTCCTTCTTTATATCTCCCTGTCAGTAATTTAATCTTTGTTCTGTCTTGTATATTTTTATTCCAGTACTGTTGAGTAAATTCTTTGCTAAATTGATCGAAATTAGTGCATTTATCCTCAAACATTAAATACCATTCCAGACACCTTCCTTCTAATGTTAATCTAACCAGATTCATTTTCTGTGTTTCATCTTCAATCTCTTGTGTCAGCTTTGAAATATTCTTTAAGTAGGTCATCGCATGTACTTGGTCACAATTATCTCGGTATTTTGGCCACATTTCCGGTCTTAGATATGGGTTATATGTGTTATTCCTATCATTTAAAATAATTCTGTTCCCTGATTTCTTAAGTAAGTCTAATTCCTTCTTAATAACTTCAAAGAATTCAGTCTCCTTCTGTTGAAATTTACCTAAATTTATTTTACAGTTTTCATCCACTTGATCTACTTTACCTTCTAATTTCTTAGTCTCTTCTTTTAAAATTATCAGATCTCCTTTGGCCTGTTTTGTTTCTTCTTTAGTATCCTTAACTCTGGATGAAATAACGTCAAATTGGTTTTGAACATCCCTTTGCTCTTCTTGTATTTTATTTTCTATTTTCTTTCCCAATTCCTCTAGGTTGTTCTTAGCTTTGACCTCCAATTCTTCTATCTTCTCAGTATTTACATTAACTTTAAGGTACATTCTGTGTTCTAGATTGATCATATTTATTTTAATGTTTTCAACATTATCCTGTAATTCCTTCTTTATTTCGTCTTTAAGATTGTTTATCTCTCCATGTAAACCTTCAATACTTTCTTTATATTCTTGCTTCTGAATATCCAGCTGTCCTTGTAATTGTTTGCTATTTGAATCAAACTTAAGATCCAATTGACCCTGTATAGTTTGTAAGTTGTTAATATTTGTGTTTATGTCTTGTATGTTAGTTTTTTGTAATTCAAATTGTGATAAAATGTTTTCATTTTGTGACTGTATATTTGTCTGCATGTTTATCATTTGTGTTTGCATAACCTCTTGTAAATTCTTAATCATGGTCTGAATATCTATACTCTCTTCAGAACCTGCTAAAGATCCATCACCAGCTACTGTACCTTTTCTTGTATTAGGCATATTTAAAAAATCAAACAGCTAATATACAATTTGAAATAAATGATTATGTAATATTCCAATAAATCAGTAAACTAATATGACAAATGACTTTTATTGTTTTTCCACAATTTACTACTTTTTTTAAAAAAAATATTAGATATTGTAATTATTCAAAATAATTAGTTGATTCAACAAAATTTTTTTTTTATAACAAACGTGCTCCACTTGATTAAATATTACTATCTATAATTAGTAGCATAACAATTTATTTGAAAAAGAATTGCAACCACGTTGTGCGCCATAATTTAATGCTCGTCAAACACGTTGTTGTATATTTAATTTAGGTTCATAATTTAATGCTCGTAAAATAAATAATATTTGAAATTTTAAAGAAATCTACTTAAAATTCTATTAATGGGTTCAATAATTATAACTTAATGCTTTGATCGTTTTATCTACTACTTCATATGAATCTATAGTCTTCATAGGCAAATCAGATACCAACTAATGTCACGCATATACTACTAACACGTGATTTATAAAGTGTCTCTATTGGTCCAATCGTTCTAACATTTATTATATCATAACTGTCTATTTCTATAGTTGAAATAAATGTTATTTCATATTAATAAGCATGATTCTAAACTCTATTCTCACGTGGGTTTATATTCGAATAACTACAATATCCTAATATGCTGTTTTCGATCTAATGCAAAATGAATTAGATAAGTTTGGTTTGTTTGGTACAATAACCTAGAAAATTCAGTGGCAAGTCAAACAGTGTATACGAAAAACATAATCATATATTTGTGAATCTCACAAGGATACATCTCAATAAATCAAAGGTAAGTAATTCTAAATCTATTACCAAATATAATACGTATGTTAAAAAATTGACTCTGTAAGTGTATTTGAACAAAATCTAATCAGATAAATGAAATTCAGTAATAATAAATATAGGATGAAATTGAATTTTAATATAATAGTATTTTGACATATAAACAATACTAATGGAAGTAACTTTTAAAACTGTGTTTGTTCCATGATGAATTTATAATCAAATGTCTTTACAAAAGCTAATTATAGCTATTTTCAATTAGAATAATAAATTTCTAAAAATAGATCAATGATTATCTGATCCATTGCTTGCAAGACTTATTGTTAATTCAAATAAATTATACAAAATATAACCTTATAATTTTCTTTCTTCAGAGCTCATTTGCTTCGTAATTCTTAGTGTGATCCGGAAAACTGATTCCTATCTTCAATCCTCGGCAATTATTATAAATAAATCCTCCCAAAATTTATGTAGAACTGCTTTCTGCTACACATAAAATTGGATCATCTTATTCTGGTTCCATACACAAATTAATATCTTTCTGCTCCAAATTAATTATTCGGTAAGTCCATTATCCAATTAAATTAGTACAATGTTTGTTATTAATTGTATTCTCTTCTTTTACATGTATTATGTAGCTATAATCTTCATCCGAAGTCCTCTATTCCTTGGCTGAATTTCCGGTAACAATATTCTTCAACTTTTAGTAAGTCACTTAATTTCACCTTTCTATTATAACTATTTTACAATTCTGTATACTTTTATATTGTATTTAAACACTAAAATAATGTTTTAGTAGAGAAAAATAAATTACTTTCCCTCTTTCAATGAAATTAAAAAAATTCTCTTATTTGTTTTTTCAACAAAAATCTCCTAGGTTTTTCTCCAAATTGGTAACTAAGTTTTTACATCAAGTTAGTTTATCATTATAATACATAGTTATTTAACAAGTCAAATATACTTTGATATATCTTTCTCTTTCTAAAACACATATTTTAAATATGACTATTCTCTACTTTCACAATTACATATCAAATAAATAAGACACTTATTTATAAATTTTTCTCATTTACAGCAAATACATATGTCAACTTTAATCATGAATGTCATGAATTTCATACGAATAGAAACCTTTTATAATTCCAAATAAGTTGTTAATAACAACATTAATAACAGCTTAATATATATATATATATCTAGTATCTCAGATTTAGTAGTGTAATAACCTTGTTATGCGATAGTTTACTTGTTAGAGAAAGGTAGGCCAATATTTAATTAGTAATAGAATCATTGTAGTATATTTAACTCAATATCGGTATAGTATCAGTTATTGGTACAAGTTATTTATTATAGTGAATTAGATATTTTAACGTAATATTATATTAAAGAATGTTAATAATTTATATTACTACCACAAGAATATTTTACATGATTGAGATATGTAAATATATATATATAGAATAATTATTTGCATGGAACTTGACATAATAAATAATTTTATGAGACAGCTTGAATGCAAAGATGTTTACCCTTTAATTATCATAATTAGATTTTATGATTTAAAGTAGTATATATTGTAATATAAGATAGTGTTATAATCTATACAATAAATATTATTCAGTATTTGAATAAACAATGAATAACACAAATTTGAGTAGAGAAAGATAAATATTTTTAATTGTACATGTGTGAATTTGAATTTATCGGGATATACAGGGTAATTATTTACATCTGATGGTGAAACATGGACACGTTTTTTATATAATTCAGTAATTTAATTTGCTCTATAGCAAGACAATGAGGTGGATGCTAAACATTAATTTGTACACACGTAATGTTATGATTGTCAGTGTAACATATATATTCTAGTCTAACGCAAACTTTTTGTTTTATTGAAACCCCAATAGAAATTATCACTATTTCGAGAAGAATAGTCATGTACCTGTACATATTCAAAGCCGCTGAAGAATGAGTACATTAACAGCTGTATACGCGTGTCTTTTCATCCACTTTAATGTGTTACTGTAATTCCAACTATAAATGGTATTATATCGGTTTCTCCGCCTTGGAGCTATCATATAATTATTATTTTATTATTATCTAAACTTATCCATCACGTAATGTGTATTTGTATTAATATTGCGTCATTAAGCCTTCCATTAATATATTTTAGGTAAATTTCTGTGTTTTTCGGATATAATGACTCTAAATTCATCTAAATGTGAACTGTAATATAAAACAGTTGAACTAGAATATTAAAAAATAATAATCAGTGTAAGAAGACCGGTTCTAAACCGGTTCCGAGTCCGCCATTTTATCTGACGTCACCTTAGTTTGGCTAGTGACCGTGAGAGGATGCTACATTAGTTAGGTTGGTAATCATGAAATCTGCCATTTTGGGCTGGCGACCACGAGGGGGCGCCACATCAGTTGGGTTGGTAATCATGAAATCTGCCATTTTTAGTTGGGCTGGCGACCACGAGGGGGCGCCACATCAGTTGGGTTGGTAATCATGAAATCTGCCATTTTTAGTTGGGCTGGCGACCACGAGGGGGCGCCACATCAGTTGGGTTGGTAATCATGAAATCTGCCATTTTTAGTTGGGCTGGCGACCACGAGGGGGCGCCACATCAGTTGGGTTGGTAATCATGAAATCTGCCATTTTTAGTTGGGCTGGCGACCACGAGGGGGCGCCACATCAGTTGGGTTGGTAATCATGAAATCTGCCATTTTTAGTTGGGCTGGCGACCACGAGGGGGCGCCACTTCAGTTGGGTTGGTAATCATGAAATCTGCCATTTTTAGTTGGGCTGGCGACCACGAGGGGGCGCCACTTCAGTAGGGTACTTTGACAGAGGGCGCCACTAGGGCGAGGGGGGTGAGGGGGAGCTGGGTGAGGAGGCTCCAGAACCGGCCAAAGTACCCTACTGAAGTGGCGCCCCCTCGTGGTCGCCAGCCCAACTAAAAATGGCAGATTTCATGATTACCAACCCAACTGATGTGGCGCCCCCTCGTGGTCGCCAGCCCAACTAAAAATGGCAGATTTCATGATTACCAACCCAACTGATGTGGCGCCCCCTCGTGGTCGCCAGCCCAACTAAAAATGGCAGATTTCATGATTACCAACCCAACTGATGTGGCGCCCCCTCGTGGTCGCCAGCCCAACTAAAAATGGCAGATTTCATGATTACCAACCCAACTGATGTGGCGCCCCCTCGTGGTCGCCAGCCCAACTAAAAATGGCAGATTTCATGATTACCAACCCAACTGATGTGGCGCCCCCTCGTGGTCGCCAGTCCAAAATGGCAGATTTCATGATTACCAACCTAACTAATGTAGCATCCTCTCACGGTCACTAGCCAAACTAAGGTGACGTCAGATAAAATGGCGGACTCGGAACCGGTTTAGAACAGGTCTTCTTACACTGATTATTATTTTTTAATATTCTAGTTCAACTGTTTTATATTACAGTTCACATTTAGATGAATTTAGAGTCATTATATCCGAAAAACACAGAAATTTACCTAAAATATATTAATGGAAGGCTTAATGACGCAATATTAATACAAATACACATTACGTGATGGATAAGTTTAGATAATAATAAAATAATAATTATATGATAGCTCCAAGGCGGAGAAACCGATATAATACCATTTATAGTTGGAATTACAGTAACACATTAAAGTGGATGAAAAGACACGCGTATACAGCTGTTAATGTACTCATTCTTCAGCGGCTTTGAATATGTACAGGTACATGACTATTCTTCTCGAAATAGTGATAATTTCTATTGGGGTTTCAATAAAACAAAAAGTTTGCGTTAGACTAGAATATATATGTTACACTGACAATCATAACATTACGTGTGTACAAATTAATGTTTAGCATCCACCTCATTGTCTTGCTATAGAGCAAATTAAATTACTGAATTATATAAAAAACGTGTCCATGTTTCACCATCAGATGTAAATAATTACCCTGTATATCCCGATAAATTCAAATTCACACATGTACAATTAAAAATATTTATCTTTCTCTACTCAAATTTGTGTTATTCATTGTTTATTCAAATACTGAATAATATTTATTGTATAGATTATAACACTATCTTATATTACAATATATACTACTTTAAATCATAAAATCTAATTATGATAATTAAAGGGTAAACATCTTTGCATTCAAGCTGTCTCATAAAATTATATAATAAAATTATTTATTATGTCAAGTTCCATGCAAATAATTATTCTATATATATATATTTACATATCTCAATCATGTAAAATATTCTTGTGGTAGTAATATAAATTATTAACATTCTTTAATATAATATTACGTTAAAATATCTAATTCACTATAATAAATAACTTGTACCAATAACTGATACTATACCGATATTGAGTTAAATATACTAAAATGATTCTATTACTAATTAAATATTGGCCTACCTTTCTCTAACAAGTAAACTATCGCATAACAAGGTTATTACACTACTAAATCTGAGATACTAGATATATATATATATATATATATATATATATATATCACTTGACTTTTCTCGCTCTCATACAACGTCTTTGTTTAAATACAACCAATAATATGACGTATTACTACCTGCGTTATACGGTCAGTGACGTATTTAAACATGAATGAACACGCTTATTTCACGTCTGATGGAGGCGAATGTATATAATATTTTACTTAAGTATAGCGTATTATACATCGTTAATGTAACATAATTAATAAACTATCTTGGTAATAAAAATGAAAATATGCATGACATTATTTGCATTTAATTCTGTTTTTATTGGAATGTGAGCACATATGTATGGGTATAAAGATTTAAATTAACAATATATTTAGTATTTATATTGCTATCATCTAGAAAGTATGTGATAATCATTATATTGAATATATAACTTTACTTACATTATTATGATGCAAGCTATCTTACTCAACATAAAATGTAGTATTGTAAATATTATCATTATTGTTTCGTTAAAGCTAATAAGTATTAAATTTGCGAGAAACATTTTTCTGTTAAATTCAATATATTATTTGATATCGAATAAATCGATGAATTATGCATAAAAAATATCTCTTTATTAAGGAAAAATAATTATTTGTCTATATTGAAGGAGCCGTTATTAATCGTAATAGATTCAAATTAATCACTTTGGTTTTACCGTAAAATAAAAATAAAACTCTCTTAAAATTATAATCCTTATTTATATGATATTTCATCCTTAATCCCATTATCCGTAAATTGTTGAAGAGACAGGTTATTTCATGGATATACCCAAATGCGTTGGGCAGTCTATAATTAGACTGTGGCAACCGGTTCATAGCAACATTCGGTGCCTTACTAACGCCAGGGGGAGCTTCATTGCTCTTATAGCTTATCCTTTATGGAATCTCATTACCAAGGGGAGCTGTCTACCTTGCTAAGGAGAGCCGTCTACCTCGAGCCTCAAGAGTAGTGCCTTTGAATTTCGAGGGGCCTTAGCGGCTATAAATCATTTGACGGTAAACCTGTTCGTGTTCCGAGCTACTTACCTCGAGCCTCACGAGTAGTGCTTTGAATTTCGAGGGGCTTAATAGCTATAAATTACTGGCGGTAGCATTTAAAGGAACTTCAACTGCATACCCTTCCTAACACTTATTAACACCTCAATCCTTAGTAATTGATGTTTATTTATTATTCAGTGCATTAAAATTTCCTTTTCTATCAAAATTGAATGTCTGTGATGATGATCTCAGTCATGTTTGACAAATAGATTTATATAACTGGTTTCTTAAATGGTTCCTATCATAATCAAATAATTTTATAATATGTAGATTAAAAACAATGGGTTCAGAGAAAAACTCTTTAAAAATGATTTTAGTTTTTTATTAATTATGCCTTTAATAAGCTTTCATTCTACATTTTAATGACATTGTGTAAGTGCTGATCCATATCATGTAATATGTATTTATGTTGTACCTCACATGGTATGCAAGTTTTGAGGGTAAATAACTACTACTACTACTACTATTTATAAACAACACCTTTTTACATAAATGTTTTTATTTCATATGATAATGCTTTACATGTGTTAATATTAGTAATATATATAAAAATAGATAAGATATATAGATAAATAGATATACAATAAATTCAATTAAATACTTATTCTATGCACATAATTGAATAGTGTCCCCATGGTAACGTCTCGTAGCTATCTTTAATAAGGTATCTCTTATCATCATGCGGACTCAATGCGATTTTTGTTTGATTTATACTGAATATATTATGTTTTTGGGATGTAATTAATTTTTGATTCACTGTCTTTCCTGTGTAGTTCTTCAAACATTCTAGATAATCATCAAAATTTATGTGAGTTTTAACGATATTTTTTTTCACTCCTTTAACTTTTTTTATCATATCTCTTCCCTCCACCCTGATTGCGTACATTTTAGACCTTAATCCTGCGAACTCTTATAATTTTACCATGCATCTCATCCTTCATCATTCCTAAAACTTTTTTGTTGACCAGTGGAATATTGTAAACATTATCTTTTGGATAATCACTTGTATCAAATCTCTTTAAGCAGTCACGACGTATAATATCATAGATGTTTGCACATTCGATTGAATATATAATTGAATCTGTATCTGTATATGCAGCTTTACAATTTCCACCAAACATCGGCTTCATATAATCATAGTGGAATTCGTATATTGCTGTTTTGGAAATATCCAATATTGCCATTCCGATATAAATGGGTTTATTGAAATACACCTGTTTTATTGAGTTCAATTGCCACTAAATTTTCATTAAATATTGTTGCTGATTTGAATTCAGGTTTTGAAATTAATGCTTCGGCACCGTAACGTCCTTCCCATTTATTTACAAGCTTCACATTGCAATGATTTCGTATACTCTGAAGCGACTTGCCAAACACCGCGTTGTTCATGAGTTTAAACAGATTTCTCTCAAATTCACTAATTGCTGATGTTCGCAGTTTAGTGTTCAGATCAATATATGATTTAAGCCAAGTGCGTTGATGAAACTGTAGAATTCTATGAATCTTAGATAATTTCAGTCCATGAGATAATACTTGTTTCAAATTGATGTAGTGAATAACGTATCGTTCTTTGTCGTGCAAGGTAGCCAACAATTTTTTATCTGTTTTACCTGGAGCTGATAGATGTTCTGGACAAAATGGTATATCACTGTGCAAATCATGTAGTTCCTGCGGATATTCTAAATCAACCTCCAGAATATACCCTATGTTAGCGGTATCTGATATATCCATCACATTAAAATTCTCAATACAATCTACCCATTTAAAATTACCATATGGCAAACATTGTGACATTGCCCAACCGTATTGGTTGTTTATATCAGTATACATAATGAAATTGTTTGGTTTCGAAGAATCATAATCATCCATGTATTTGTGATTTTATTTAAGGTATCTGTGTGAGCACTGACTGAGTCCACCTCTAATTCCTCGTTCAATGAACATAATCATGTCTATATCTGTTAACAATTCCAAAGTTATGTTTGTGTGTTTTAGCATACAATCCCATGTGTAACCAGGTAGTGTGAAATAGTGAGCTGGGTCTAGTTCATATGTCTTTAAGCAGCTGCTTCTGAATTGTTCAAAAACGCAAGCTAACAGTAAAACATCAGTCTTAAGATATAGGTCTGAATATTCACCCAGGTTTTCAATTTTAAATTTTTTCCATATTTCCATCGCATGCTCGTAATCCTCATCGGAAATATTTTGTTCGTTCAATTGGTTGAAAAACATTGATTTTTCGGGGAGTTTTGTTTCATTGAATTTTTCTGTTGAGTTAAAATAATCGTAGGGATATACACCTTTCCGTGTTAACAGTTTTAATTTTTCATCTGTTATATTAGGAAATTCAGCTTGGAGTTCTGTATATTCTGTTAAATATGATGCTAATGTATCTAACCCTGAAGACATGAATCGGAAAGAATCGATGAATCTAAATTTAACAAGATTTCCTTTTAAATGTTTGGTGAATGATATATATCGTTCTTTATTTATTGGTAGCAAATCAATACGTCCCTCTAAATCTTCCGCTAAATTCTTAATGATGAAATGCGCATCATATCCGGATAAATTATGTAGAACCACCCCTATTGTACAACCATCCTTATAATTAATATTGCATTCTTCATGCGCTGGTCCTCTATATTTCCCCGTTAGGTGACAGTGGTCTCTAACCTTTTTTCCTTCTATGGGTTTTCTGCAAATATGACATGTAATTGCGTTATTATATGCATGTTGTTCATCATGAGATAATTTATCCATAGGTAGTGGACATAGGAAAACTGTTTCTATATTTTCAGCGAAATCCTTCAATTCTTTAGTAAACCATTCTATGCAATCAACTCCTCTGTAACTTCGATAAAAAGATAATGTTGCATCGTATGAGCACTTAACATAATATCCAATGCTGCATGGTTGGTGTTCCTGATATTTATTTTTATCTTTACATGACACCAGCAAACACTCAAGGTCGGCGTATATTATAAAGCCAACTTTCATATTATTTTTGAAATTCTTGAATTTTATAAACTTCCCATCTTCATCTGGAAGTCTAACTTTACAATTATTCATATTAACACAATCTATGTAATGTTTATCTCGAGCAGTTTCTGTGTAAAAATAATGTAGGCAGCGATCACAAAAATATATCCTCGATTTATGTTTAGACCGTTCTGTCGAAACTGACCGTGACAAGTTCTTAATCCATACATAGTGATATCTAGGCGATAGTTTGGATTCTGTATCATCTTGATCATTTTCATCATTATATACATCTTGAATAAGCAATAAATTGATATGTTTCAGTTGCTTCGCTTTCGTTAGATATGTTGGGACTGTCGTGAATGTTTTCTTACATTTTTTTAAAATATAAACATTTATTGATAGATCATTTTGTTTTTCGAAGCGTGGAATTTGTTTTACAGTCATTGGAAATTGAATTCCTTCTAAATTTAAAACTAAAGACGGGTTCGGATACTTTGTGGTTCTTTGTGGGTCTTTTTTCGCAGGATATAGAGCAGATACAACCGCCCATATAAAACATTTAGTATCCTTGTTTTTTACATTCACAACTGCGTTCTTTCTTTTAATAAATTCCGGTAGTTCTATATAGGATGAACCTAGTTGGAGTGTAAATTTATTAATATTTATTTGTATATTAATAACCGCTGATAATGCCCACCCACTTCCTCTTGATTGGAGTACCTCGAGCTCAGATAAAATTGGTTGTTGTATTTTGTCTTCGAACCACTTCTGTAGGTTGGTATCTTGGTAAATTGGATTATTCATGGTATTAAAATATTTTGTTTCTGTAACTTCTTGATCAATCTTTTGTATAGTAAAGTCACCAGAAAATATCGCGTTAACCTTGATTGTTTCTTCTTTTTTCAGGACGTTTAAGATTCTTCTGCGGAATAACGAGGAAGCGTCTTGTAAAAACAATTTCGGATCCGTGTGTTTTAGATTGATAATAACTCCAGTTCGTATCCTACTTTGGAAAGCTGATTGAAGATCTTCCCATTTAACACGATTATATGCGGTCTGTTTTCTGGATGTGTATCCAGATCCCCTTATCTGAAGACCTCTACACATTTGTTTGAAACTTTTCACTTGAGCAATAGCCGTTGTAAATTTTTGTTTTTCTCCCATACTTATAGCATTACACAATAAATTATTTAGCACTCGATTAGCTTGATTACATTTTTTAATAATAGAATTCGCGGCTTCAGCATCAGCTGTAGCACTGAAAAGTACTGATTTAATTTGTTCTACAAATTCCATCTTCACCGAATGATGAACACTGAATGAATGACGTACTAACGCATGTAACGTATCTTATATAAGATTCACGTATCGCAGTATCACTCGAGTGGATAATGCTAATCACGTGATTGTTGTGTAGTGTGAATCTACGCATGCGTACATTAGCAGCTGTTGAGAATTGTTATGTATATGGGGTTTCATTGTGTAATACCGATAATTCCTTTCTGTAAGAGTTTAATAAATTTATAGTTTCTGTCATACTCGTATATATATATATGTGCGTGTGTCATCCTGTTTATCTTAATATTGTATCTGTACATTATTCAAATAATATAATGTTTACTAATAGCTGTACTGTAAATCTATGATTCAAATAAATTAAAGGGTGTTGTTTGTTTATCATTATTTATTATAAGTTTTACTACGTTTTACCTATATACATTTATATTGTAGTCCATCTCATGTATTTATTAACATTATAATACAGCTTAATCATGCTGTATAATTAGTATAATTAAATATAGTTATAGTATTTGCATTTGATTAAACGTTAATCATTGTTTCTACGCTAGCTGTAAGAGTTTTATTAAATTATAGTTTCAGCCATACTCGTATGTACGTATGTATCATCCTGTTTATCTTAATATTTTTTCTGTACATTATTCAATGATGTAATGTTTAGTAATAACTGTATTGTAAACCTATGATTCAAAATAAATTAAAGGGTGTTGTTTGATTATCATTATTTATTATGGATTTGCATGTTTTACTGGTAAACATTTATATGATAGTTCCATTACTTATTAGTTCAAACTATAGTATTAGCATTTGATTGAGAGTTCATATATATATATATATATATATAAAATAACAAGAAAGAGAATAATAACGGGTAAATTCCGCTGTAGAGCAACCGTAGACACGTGTTTCTGACTCATTGGTCGTCGTCAGTACGGTGTAGCCAAGGAATAAGGTGGGATAAGCTTGGAGATGTAAGCTACACGGAAGACCATCAGGTGACAGACTCCCATTTGTAGCTTCAGCTAGAAGATCCTCAAATTTGAAGACAACAACTAACGTCGCCACGAGGAAGACTAATGTCAACCTGCGTGCCATCCGAGACCCAGGAAAGATAAATCAAGAAATGGAAATAACGCGAATACATGAAATAACAAGAAAGAGAATAATAACGGGTAAATTCCGCTGTAGAGCAACCGTAGACACGTGTTTCTGACTCATTGGTCGTCGTCAGTACGGTGTAGCCAAGAAATAAGGTGGGATAACCTTGGAGATGTAAGCTACACGGAAGACCATCAGGTGACAGACTCCCATTTGTAGCTTCAGCTAGAAGATCCTCAAATTTGAAGACAACAACTAACGTCGCCACGAGGAAGACTAATGTCAACCTGCGTGCCATCCGAGACCCAGGAAAGATAAATCAAGAAATGGAAATAACGCGGATACATGAAATAACAAGAAAGAGAATAATAACGGGTAAATTCCGCTGTAGAGCAACCGTAGACACGTGTTTCTGACTCATTGGTCGTCGTCAGTACGGTGTAGCCAAGGAATAAGGTGGGATAACCTTGGTGATGTAAGCTACACGGAAGACCATCAGGTGACAGACTCCCATTTGTAGCTTCAGCTAGAAGATCCTCAAATTTGAAGACAACAACTAACGTCGCCACGAGGAAGACTAATGTCAACCTGCGTGCCATCCGAGACCCAGGAAAGATAAATCAAGAAATGGAAATAACGCGGATACATGAAATAACAAGAAAGAGAATAATAACGGGTAAATTCCGCTGTAGAGCAACCGTAGACACGTGTTTCTGACTCATTGGTCGTCGTCAGTACGGTGTAGCCAAGGAATAAGGTGGGATAACCTTGGAGATGTAAGCTACACGGAAGACCACCGTGTAGCTTTTTATCTGTGTTACCTGGAGGTTTTCCCACTTCTTGGTAGCAACAGGGATTAGTGATGAATAGGCTGGCTGATCTGGAAGCAAAAATTCGCCATTCGGTAGGCTGTTGCTGTTTGTAGCTCGTTGCACTGTCTTCTTTTGACGGTTAACATTTTACAGAAGCACCGTGCTTTCCCAAGCACCATTGTAGTTTAGTCTATAAAGCATAAGTTTAGGTTTTTCAATCGAAAAGTATGCTTCTCGTATAGGTCTAGAAGGAACCGCCAGTTTTGGCTTATAAATTTTCAAAGAATTAAAAAATGAAATCCAGTCTTTGAACATCTCTTGGGTACATTTTACAACTTGAAAGGGATTTGGTTTGATTCGGCAGTTCTCAACTGCCTGGTACCAATCTGCAGGTACCTCGGCTGGTATTTTTTTGGGGATTAAAGCCATATTTTTGTCGCACTCCATATAGGAGTGTCCACGTATTGGAAATGTCACTTGCACATTTTCAAAACGCTTACAAACGTGAACCACATAATATAAATACCGAAACATAGTAAAGTTCTTGTTTTGTCCTGCACAAGAGTCACAGAACAAACTGAGCCGTTTTACTGTGGAAGGCAGTACGTTAAATATAAAATTATGAAGCATGGAATCCACGTCATTACATCCTCGTTTAGCAATGGTCTGATCATAACAATAGAACACAGAATCTCCCGTTGACAGTATATGCACGTTAAAAAAGTATACACTTAGTTGGCGTTTGTAGTAGACGTCATTTGTCGTAATGTTGGGAACCGGAAGAATCTTCTGAAAGTCGAAGGCAACTGCTTCATACTCAACGTCTCTGGATGTTTTGATACGACTGTTTCTTTTCCTTGAGTAAAAGGCTTCAGCTTTCTTCTTGTGCAACATAGTCTCAACCTGGATTTGATGTAACTCAGCCGTGACTTTAGATTTTTCTTCATTATTTACAGTTTCCAATTTCTTGTTTAAGATAGCTGCTTTTGAAGTCCACTCATCGCATTTGCTGCATGTATCCGACCGTGGATAACCAAATGAAATGTTGTAATCATTAATGAAAATCTTTCGGTAACAGTCGTAGGAAACTGGAAAGTTATTGTATTTGTCCATATACATCTTATGGAGTTTTTTTACGTCCAAGTCTTCCGGTAAATAAAGTTTTTCAGTTTTTCCCAGAGAATAATGAGACTTTCTGCCTTTTAGCGACTGTATGTGCTCATGAACTTTATTTTTAGTTTCTTCTGATAAAGCTCGAGGGCGATTTTTATGCTTACCTCGACCATCTGGAAGAACCTTGCCATGTTCTGTTAGTTCGTTTTGAATGTGCTGAAGTCTTCTAGGTGTGATCCCATACAAGCTCAAAAATGCCTTATAACACACTGGGATGGTACATAAGCTATCGTTTTTTAGTACACGGACTTTATATTTGTAGGAATAGGAATGGAAGTTAGCTTCCTCAGCGGGTTTTCGATTTTTCCTCTGTTTTACTAGGTTACATTCCACAAAACCACTCAGATATAAATTTTGTGCGTCGTAAGAGGGTAGTTCATTAAAATTCTTAATAATGGCTAATCGAACCATTTCGTCTATCTTATCAAAACACTGTAACTTGGTGCAGTTACATGGTGGGCCAGTTTCATGAGTTTGAGTTCTCAGTTTTTTTGCTGCATCTGACAAACGCCCGGTAATTTTTCTTTTCTTTGATGTAACATTAGAAACGGGGGCGATGGCTTCATCCATGATAAGAATAATCTAGTGCACTCTTATTGTTAATTTATTATAGTTTTTAATTAACACTAACTTGCAAACATTATACAAACAAAACAGTCACTAACAAAATTATGCACATATTATAAGCCAGGATGCACGTTGGCCAATTCTAGCACCTTCATCGATATTCAGTCAAACGCTTGTCGCCCTCATCGTTTTTAACCCTTGACGATATATTTCAATGTTGCAACATAACGGACTCTTACTGTTTATCTCACAAATGACAGTGCACGTGTACAAAACATGGACTGAAAAAGTGTTTGCGCCCTCTAGTGCAGTTTGCACAAATTTGACACCCTCATCGTTTTTCCCGCCAACTCTTCAAATGGAAAGCTTGGAATTTCGATTATCCAACGATGTAATTATTTTATATTGTTCCCATTTGATATTTTAGAAAAAAATGACTATTTGCAAATCCCAATCAAAAATTATCTTCTTTCCTTAAATCACTTGAAAAAAATTAAGAGTAGGTAGAAGAGGTCTTAGTCTATCCCGAAATTCGAAACCGAATCGCCGGGACAATTTAGTTCCTGCCAAAAAAAATGTCGAAGTACGGTCTAACTGCGAAGAAAAACCGTTATAACAGCGAAACCGCTAAAGTTAGGGGTATGATGTTACATAAGAAAAAAAGTACTCTTCGAGGGCTTTCCGAATCAGCCACAAAATATATATTGTTGCATTAAAAAAAACATAGGTTTGATACGCCACTGGAATACGGCACTGATATGACCAAAAATATTTTAGGGAAATGGTGATTGTAAGTATTGACAATTTTTCTCTTAGACTCATTTCGATATATTGTATGATAGAGGAGCTACGGTCCGAGGCAACTTAGGTGTATATCACATCAATTTAAATTCCATCTCTTTATTCTTATTCGGTATCTATAAATCACATTATACAGGGTGAATTTTTTTTCATTATTTGTATGGGGATCTCGAAAACCATAAGAGATACGCATTAGGTTAAATGGAGAAAGATTTGCAACTTTATAAGCCTCATCCAGATACGTTTTTGTCAATTTAAGAAAATGCATGGTTTACTAGATATTTGAAAAAAATAGAAATTCTCCAAAACCTTTTAAGTGCTGTAACTCTTCTATTCTAAAAATTTTTTTAGAATATTGTTTTTAAGAAATTCAATTTCAAACAACGACATCTTCTTAAATTTTTAATGTTGCTTAGCATTTTTGAGTTAGAAAGCAAAGTCTAATTTTTTTAAATGGAAACCATAGTTGGTTATGACATATTCTAATAGCGCATTTTTTTCTGCTTGCAATGATGTAAAGATTGTAGAACTTATTTCAATAAATAACAGCACAATACACTATTATTATGTTTAACAAAAATCATGTCTTGCCATGGAAAACGCGATATAATAATTGAAGCATTATGTTTACTTCATCATTGACAGTTCGTTCATTAGGGTGACTATAGTTGGTTTTGTTAGTGATTTAGTTGCTTTACAAAGTTAGTTATGGTGTACACAAATCTTGAGAAACATGATATGATTGAATGTTACATTATTTGTAACAAAAATAGTAAAGAAGCCGCCGAACGCTATTTTTTATTGTATTTTGATCGCCCTCAACCATCGTTAGACACCTTCAAGAATGTATACAATAATTTAAAAGAGTATGGAAGTTTTGTTAAACCTAGAAATAAGGGTAATATTGGTGAAAACACGCAGATAAATGTTTTAGCTGCTGTTAATCAGAATCCATCAACTTCAACGAGGCAAATTTCACAAGGCGCTGCTACCTCACAACGCACAGTAGTGAGAATTTTATCAAAACATAAATACCATTCTTATAAAAAATTAGTTGGTCAAACTCTACACCCTGTAGACGATGAAAGGCGATTACATTTTTGTGCTTGGTTCGTAAATATGTGCCATGAAAATAATAACTTTCCGATGCAGATCTTATGGACCGATGAAACACGTTTTACCAACTGCGGCATGTTCAATCGCCATAATGAACACCTGTGAACGCAAATAAATCCTCACCGTTTAGAAGAAAGGCGACCCCAGATTAGGTTTGGCTTCAATTTATGGTGTGGTGTTATTGGTTCGCAACTTGTTTGGTCATTTATTTTTAATGAAACTTTAACCGGAAATCGATATTTGCAATTTCTTAGGGAAGATTTCGACAATATCCTAGATGAATTAAATTTACG
Source organism: Amphimallon solstitiale (assembly GCA_963170755.1). Lineage (NCBI taxonomy): Eukaryota > Metazoa > Arthropoda > Insecta > Coleoptera > Scarabaeidae > Amphimallon > Amphimallon solstitiale. The sequence continues at coordinate 127,867,047 of OY720675.1, read as the reverse complement.
GACCCGTACAAACTTACGGTGGTTTAAACACGACGGTGCCCCGCCTCACTATCAGGCACAGGTCAAAAGATATTTAGATGAATTATTTCCAAACTCGTGGATCGGCAAAAATGGTCCTGTTTTATGGCCTATACGTTCCCCAGATCTTTCACCGTTAGATTTCTTCGTCTTTGGAGCAATAAAAGATCTCGTATATGTGCGATCATATGCAATTCAAGAGGAGCTATTGGAAGCTGTTATTAATGTATTTAATAGTTCGATGGGCGCAAAATTAGGAGTGCCGTATGTGCGTCGATAATAATGGTGCGCATTTCGAACACTTAATGTAAATTCAGCGTGTTACGTGTTGTTAATAATTAATTCGTTTAGCGTTTTTATTGTTTCTTGTATTACATTGTATATTATAAGTTTCTTCCATGGCAAGACATGATTTTTGTTAAACATAATAATAGTGTATTGTGCAGTTATTTATTAAAATAAGTGCTACAACCCTTGCATCATTGCAAGCAGAAAAAAATGCACTAGTAGAATATGTCATAGCCAACTATAGTTTCCATTTAAAAAAAATATACTTTGCTTGCTAACTCAAAAATGCTAAGCAAAATTAAAAATTTAAGAAGTTGTCGTTGTTTGAAATTGAATTTCTTAAAAACAATATTCAAAAAGTTTTTTTCTAACTTTAAGAATAGAAGTGTTATAGCACTGAAAAGGTTTTGGAGAATTTCTATTTTTTGCAAATATCTAGTAAACCATGCATTTTCTTAAATTGACAAAAACGTATCTGGATGAAGCTTATAAAGATGCAAGTGTTTCTCCATTTAACCTAATGCGTATCTCTTATGGTTTTCGAGATCCCCATACAAATAATGAAAAAAAACTCACCCTGTATATATTATACATATTATACTTTATGTAGTTGATATAACGTAATTGACTTTAATAAAGAAAAGGAATTGCTATCAAAAAAATGAGGTGTGGCCACCACACGACTTTCTTATACGTATGAAAGTGTTACTTCCGGTCCGAATTTTGAAATTTCATTTATACAAAAAATATTCGAAATCCAACTCTAAATACTTTTGTACTCTTCATAAATATATATAGAATGCATAATTTACGACATATTTGCAAAAAATCGCTATTCGATAAGAGTAAAAGTGGTACTTCCGGTCTGAATTTTGAAATTTCTTTTATACAAAAGATATTTAAAAGTATGTTCTAAATACTTTTATACTCGTAATGTACCTGCCTAGAAAGCATGACTTGCGAGATATTCGCAAAAAACTGATTTTCGATAAGAGTAAAAGACCTACTTCCGGTAGGAATTTCGAAAAACTTTATTAAAACAATTTTTCTTAAATTTAATTTTGAGTACATTTGAATTCTTTATAAATTTGTTTAAACTTAGTAATTGACAAAATATTTGCAAAATTCGATTTTTTCACTGAAGTAAACTACTACTTCCGGTCTGCCGATTTTGCTCAAAATCTACGTAAGTAATTTTCCTTTGAAAATGAAAAGGTTGTTTGTAGATCTTCCTGTTCAAGTGTATGTTGTAGTTCGATTTACACAATGAGAAACAGCACAATCATGGCATGTAAAACTTCACACAGTTGTAAAAGAACGAACAAAACTAGTAAATGTATATTGTTCTTACCTTCTCCAAATGTATTTGTTAATCAAACTTATAAACAGCAAACAAATGATTGCAAAGAACGTGTTGACACTTTGAGGTTATCTTTAATACTGTTATCGGCCACATTTACGAAAATATGAATTGTTTATAGGTACTTCCCGAGATTGATTTTAACTTTGTAAATACTTCTTCTCAAATGTTTTTGATTCAAACTCACGTAAACTTTAGCTAATAAACGTGACATGCATATCATATGCACATGGTCTTACATAGAATGAGACCCACACGGGCAGTTGCCAAATCTCCAACTTCATGGCTTGTAAGTAGAGACGGCTGTGGGTGTGGCCATCACACGAGTTTCTTATACGTATGAAAGTGTTACTTCCGGTCCAAATTTTGAAATTTCATTTATACAAAAAATATTCCAAATCTAACTCTAAATACTTTTGTACTCTTCATAAATGTATATAGAATGCATAATTTACGACATATTTGCAAAAAATCGTTATTCGGTAAGAGTAAAAGTGATACTTCCGGTCCGAATTTTGAAATTTTTTTTATAGAAAAGATATTGGAAATTAAGTTCTAAATACTTATGAATTCTTTATAAATTAGTCTAAACTTAATAATTGACGAAATATTTGCAAATTTCGATTTTTTCACTGAAGTAAACTACTACTTCCGGTCTGCCGATTTTGCTCAAAATCTAATCAGTTCTCAAGAGGGAGATTATATTCGTAAATACAAAATTTGGAATTGATATGTCTAGCGGTTTGACCGCTATCGTGGTCACACACACGTAGGTCTGACAGACAGACACACAGAAATTTTTTTAAAAACCACTTTCAGGGGATTTCAAAACGTGGACATCTGCAAAAATCTCGAGGTCGAAAATTTTCATCATCACTTCCTTATACTACGTATAAGAAAGTAAAATTAGTCTTCCTGACTTTTATTATATTCACATTTTCAAACAGTGTTTAGGAAGAAGTAATAACCGAAGGAGAACACCCTAGTAGCAAAATCATGCACACTTGTCCTACATTAGCAAATACATATTTTCATCCTTCTCTAAAATTGTGGTTTTGCTGCTTGGGATAACTATATGTACCAAATAAATGACCGTGCTCACGACCACGGTCACGATAAGAATTAGCAAAATCGCAATTTTAGAGAAGGATGAAAATACATATTTGCTAATGCAGAACAAGTGTGCATATAGTGATTCTATTACCATGGAAATGACCAAACGGTACCAGATGACCCGTGAAGTTATTAATTTTATAATCGAATTGGACCGGTCACTGCTCTACAAATGACTGTCCAGACCGCTACAAAACGAACTCCCTTATATTTTCTATCTTTTACCTCCCACGTCTAAACTATCAACTTCACTATGGGGTCGTCGTGAACATTTTTGTAGAGAATTTCATGTTTTACAAAAAAGGTACTATACAATTTTGCTTTATCTAGCTTCGTTTTCAAGGCGGAGGAGATATAACGTCAAATAAAAAATTCTTATACGTATGAGCGTTTCAAATTATACACAAGTTGTTCTGAATTGTTTTAAATACCTTTATCTTAGAAAAATAAACTTGTAAGTGTGTTACTACAACTTCAAATTTTAAGAATTTTTTTATACAAAAAATATTCAAAATCCTATTCTAAATACTTCTATTCTCTTAATAAATCTCTATAGGATTCATACTTCGCGAGATATTTGAAAAAGGCTACTCGCTAAGAGTAGAAATGTTACTTCCGGTACGAATTTTGAAATTTCATTTATACAAAAAGTATTCCAAATCCAGTTCTATATACTTTTGTACTCTTGACAAATATATATAGAATGCATAATTTACGACATATTTGTAAAAAATCGCTATTCGATACGAGTAAAAGTGTTACTTCCGGTCCGAATTTTGAATTTTTTTTATACAAAAGGTATTGATAATTAAGTTCTAAATACTTTTATACTCGTAACGTACCTGTCTAAAAAGCATGACTTGCGAAATATTCGCAAAAAACTGATTTTCGATAAGAGTAAAAGACCTATTTCCGGTACGAATTTCGAAAAACTTTTTTAATCAAATTCTTCTGAAATTAATTTTGAGTACATATGAATTCTTTATAAATTTGTTTAAACTTAGTGTTGACGAATAATTGGCAAAATTCGATTTTTTCACTGAAGTAAACTACTACTTCGGGTGTGCCGATTTCACTGAAAATCTAATCAGATCCCAAGAGGAAGATTATATTCGTAAATAAAAAATTTGGAATTGATACCTGTAGCGGTTTAACCGCTATCGTGGTCACACACAGAGAGACATTTTTTAAAAACCATTTTTTCGGTATCAGGGGACTTTAAAACGTGGACATCTGCAAAAATCTTGAGGTCGAAAATTTTCATCATCACAATACTTCCTTATACTACGTATAAGAAAGTAAAATGTGTAACTTTCACAAGTTTAGCAGTTTTTAGAAATTATTTAAACAATTACTTTACAGCAAAATTAACCATATGCCCTATTCCTATATATTTCCCATTTTTTCATTGTTCGTGAAGTGAGCAAAATCTTAGCTAGACTGATTCGCGCTTGAATCAATTCACTTTCGTTTACATAATTTTAACTCTCGCCCGGGTCTGGACAAAAAAATCTTGCTCCGTCTCCTTTTAATAAGAGACAGATACAATATCGTGGTACTCCTACACCCTACCTCCCGCTTCCACCTTCAAGATTTTGCGGGTTGCCCATCAACTGGGGGAACCGCCTTAAGCGGCTCTGTTCTTGATTTCAAAGTATTAATTATGAATCTGCCAAGGACACATTTTGTGATTGTCCACGTGACTCAGTCCAGGGCGGTTTTAGAATTAGATGCTGTTTTCCTTAATACTTGTATTAGTAATCAATCTTGTGTTAGTTTGCTTAACGTGAAGGAGTTCAGTTGATCAATGTTTGGATTGGAGAATCCATTGTGAGAAGTTCATCTCCAGTATTAAGTACGCATGTTTCCAGAATGAAGTACTAAGGCCAATCATTATGTACGGAAGGCCTGTCGAGGTTCTGCTACGAACAAACTTTTCCGCGGATGGTATATGGACTCATTCTTTGGGATCATCTTCATATGCCTTTGAAATATTTCGTGCGTAATTCGTTCTGTTGCTGGTGTTCATTCCACTACATCTTGTGGCCATATTTAAGGCAATATACCATTTTGCTTTTGCCTAGTGTTACATTAGAGCTGTTCATGTGCATATTTAGAAATAGAAGACTTAAAAAACCTGAAATACACGCATACAACAAAAGAAATAGTTGTCAAATAATGAATTAAATACATAAATCGTAGAGGTCACCAGCGTCCATGGGACTATGCCTTCTTAACAAACTACCAGATAGGTTAGAAGCTCTGGGGAATGCCCAGAAATTCAATCGAAAACTACGCCAACTTCAGCAGATTTTAACTGCAAAACTGACATACGCGGCCACAATTACAATTAGCGCCAACCAATCAGTACGAATCACATCCGTATCACCACACTCATTATAAAGGCAATCTACCTTGTAATCGAATGTGATGCCCTCTATGAAGTTTAAGTACACCTACTTTATTGTCAACTATTTGGCGCTGATTTTTATAGATAAATGTGAAACAATTTTTTAAAACGCGAAATACAATTTGAAACGAGAAAAATTATTTACTTTTCAAAATAATTACAATGTCTGATTATCTTTTGACACACTGCAACAAAGTCCATTTTAACGAGGTCAACTTTCTCTAAACCAACTATGGTGTTATATGTGCATAAATAATGGAGTTGGCAATCGAAAATACCAAAGAAAATGCTGTTTTTGAAGGATCTTCAAATAAACAATCCTTGTCATTTTCATAAAATATATTTACCAGTATAATTACTTATTGAAATAAATTTGCGCTATATGTTTGGTGATAATGATAACATTATTAATTAAGATATTGTTTGCTGTATATTGAAAAATAAAATAATAATTTACAATTAGTTTACATAGTGTATCAATCATCAAAATAAAAAGTATAAAGCACGCTTCCTAAATGGTAACAAATAATAAAATATTAGTATATATTATAACAATATAGTAAATAATAAGTACTTTATATAATCTCACAACCATGGTGCTTAAGGTTAGTAAAATAGTATAAAAAATACAAAGAACTTTATATATATTATGTACACTAAAATAGTATTAAAATTTCTAGCATTATATAAAATAGAAACTACTAATAGAAGTCTAAACTTTATAATTGAATGTAACGGAAATATAAAAACTCAGTTATTTTTATATTAAGGCACTATATCTATGTAAATGTTTTGTAAACTAGTGTAATGTGTTATAACTTTTACTTTTTTTTAAAAATTCCTTGCAGATTCGGTAGCGTAGTTGATTTATTCACCACTGGATTGTTGAATATTTTACTAACTTTCTGTCTTACATCTTCAACACCTTGTTTACATACTTTGTTACTTTTGTCTGTGGTGGGTTGAGTCACAGAAATATCCAATTTTGATTCTAAATCCTTATTCATTGACATAATTACATCATAATGAGATAATAATGAAGGATTTTCCTTTACTATAGATTCCAGATATCTAGAAGAATATAAATAATTCTAGTAGAGCGAAAATGTAAATGGTATTTAAAATATCACATATGTTAATAAATTCTGAAGCAAAAGCATTGTAGGATAATTATATTGGAAGCGAAGCGGAGGTATGTATATGTGCACAATAGTTGTTTATATATACAGGGTCCCGTATCGTTATGTTCAAATTTTGGGAGTGCAAAGTGGACTTCATTTCAAGTAAAGAAAACGCAAAACTTATCCATTTTTATTTGTTTCAAAGTTACAGGTCTATGAATGTGATTGTAAAATCATGAAAAAATATGTAATCCTAAAGTCAATAAAAACTGATTTTATTTAAAAAAGTTATACGATTCAATAACAGACCTGTGATTGTAAACGTCGCATAATAAAAAGTTATCCTAAAATAAATAAACACGTGTCGTCGAACATAAAATAATTTTTTGTAGATCTACATAAAAAAATGAGGTGTGGCCACCACACGACTTTCTTATACGTATGAGCGTTTCAAACTATACCATTTTAAGAACTTTTTTTACACAAAAATTATTCACTGCCCTATTCTCAGTACTTCTATTCTCTTAATAAATACCTATAAAATGCATACTTTGCAAGATATTCCAGAAAAAGTGCTACTCCCGAAGAGTAAAAGTGTTACTTCCGGTCCGAATTTTGAAATTTCATTTATACAAAAAATATTGCAAATCAAGCACTAAATACTTTTGTACTCTTGATAAATAGAACGACATATTTGCAAAAAATCGCTATTCGATAGAAGTAAAAGTGGCACTTCCGGCCTGAATGGTGAAACATTTTTTATACAAAAGATATTGAAAATTATGTTTTAAATACTTTTATACCCGTAATATATCTGTCTAAAAAGCATGACTTGCGAAATATTCGCAAAAAACTGATTTTCGATAAGAGTAAAAAACCTACTTCCGGTAGGAATTTCGAAAAACATTTTAAATAAAATTGTTCTCAATTTTAATTCTAAGTACATATGAATTCTTTATAAATTTGTTTAAACTTAGTAGTTGACGAAATAACGGCAAAATTCAATTTTTTCACTGAAGTAAACTACTACTTCCGGTCTGCTGATTTTACTGAAAATCTAATCAGATCTCAAGAGGGAGATTATATTCGTAAATACAAAATTTGGAATTAATACTTGTAGCGGTTTGACCGCTATCGTGGTCACACACACACAGAGACAGACACAGACATTTTTTAAAAGCCACTTTTTCGGTATCAGGGGATTTTAAAACGTGGACATCTGCAAAAATCTCGAGGTCGAAAATGTTCGTCATCACAATACTTCCTTATACTATGTATAAGAAAGTAAAACGCTGGAGGTTGATTTAAATAACAAGGTTCTTACTTATTTCGTTCAGTTCCTACAACACCTTATTAGTGAGTGGACATGTTTTCATTATTCAAAATGCCTTCCGATTTTCTCAATAGTATGCGGACATGCATTTTGTATATGGCTACTGTAATGGCAGTGCACGTCAAGCAGTTATTGAATATCGACATCGGTTTCCCGGTAGGCGCATTCCTCATTACAGAACGTTTCTGGAAGTACACAGACAATATCGGGAATGCGGACTGTGCACTAGCTATTGTTACAAGGGATCCAACTATCAGTTAACGCCGAATCACTAGACAACTTGTAGTGCCACGAATGACAGTTTGGCGAATTTTAAAACGAGAGGGCTTATATCCATATCACTATCGCAAGGGGCACGGTTTGCTTGAGACAGACCACTATGCTCGTCTAGTTTATTCTACCTGGATGTTAAGACAGTCACGGCTTCATTTTAATTTCTGCAGAACAGTACTCTGGACAGATGAATCTACGTTCACGAGAAGTGGTGTTACAAATCTGAGGAACCTGCACAGGTGGGCATCAGAAAATCCAAAAGTTGTACGCCCATCTAAATTTCAACATGAATATTCTGTTAACGTTTGGGCTGCCCTAATCGATGACTTGTTGATTGGTCCTGTCGTTCTTCCTGCGAGGTTAATTGCGGACAATTACCTTCAATTTCTTATTGACGTACTGCCAGGTCTTTTAGAGGATGTTCCACCGAATATTCGACTAAAGCTGTGGTTTCACATAGATGGGGGGCCACCATCACATTTCGGAATTGCTGTCCGAAATTGGGTTGTCAATTATCCAAGATGGATTGGTCGAGGTGGTCCTGTTGCATGGCCACCTAGGTCACCTGATCTCAAGCCCCTCGATTTTTATTTATGGGGGTACATGAAATATTTAGTCTACGCGCTAGTTTCAAACACAAGAGAAGAGTTTTTGGATCGTAATCATCTGGCTGCCGAATAATTCCGACAAAACAAGCATGAAATTCGAGGAGGTGGACATTTCGAAAATATTATTAATTGAACTTTTTTTAAATAAAATCAGTTTGTATTGACTTTAGGATTACATTTTCTTTCATGATCTGACAATCACATTCATAGACCTGTAACTTTGAATCCAATAAAAACAGGGTTTCGCGGATATATATCAAGTGATATATATCATGATATTTATCACTTGATATATATCCGCGATATATTCAATAATTTTATTTATTAAATTAAAAATGTTTTCTGCCATTCTAAACATCAGAAAACTTCTCAATACGCTCCCTACAAAAATATAAGCCTCTGTAACGGTAAAATATCCATCCATTTGGCTGTCTCTTAAGCATTGCGGCGCTGACTGGGGATCCCCTGCTTCAGACCTGGTAAATCCCCGACGATTTGTTTTGTTTTTTATTTTCCCAGATCAGAGCCATTACTGTGTTTCCGCTCTATGTGGACAGTTGAGTTAGTAGTGATTTTTATTTGATATACCAAAACCAAAGCATTCAGTTTGATGATATTTTGACTGTATAATTAAAAAGGAAAATAGTACTGGAAAAGGGACAAAATGTCGACAGTGCTCAAAAGAGATGCAGGGTATACCATCACGAATGGAAAAACATATTTTAACACATCAAAAAAATACATCCAGTGATATGCCAAGTGCCGATGAAACAACACAACATTCTGTTCCTAAATATGTTCTGCCTTCTTCTTCTACTACAGACAAAAAGAGTCAATAGATCAGGTAATTGTTATATTTACTATTACATAAAATAAAATCTATCTAGGCATTTTTATTGTGGAGATTAGTGATGGGCAGAATCGAATAAAAGTTTCGAATAAAACAAGTACTTTTGTGGAATCGAGTATTTTTAGCACTTTTTGATGTGGAATTAATACCGATAGTAATTGGAAAATAGTAATCGATAAAAGAATCGAGTACATTTACAGAATAATCATTAAAAAAGTAGTAGATTTTTAAAATATCTATTTCTAATAATACTTTTTTCAGAGCTATATACCTCAGCCAGTCAAAAAACAACATGCTTTAACCCATGGCAATAGACGCTGATGTTATTGCAACCTCAGATGCGTACTCTAAAGAACTTAACCTTCAAATAGGCAGATAGAGTTCGTTCAGATAGAGAAAGGGACATTACGTCACTTGCGCACGAACCGGTTTTACACTCTTCTGAGTCACACCACGCCAATTCAGTTATATTTTCCATGACCGTGCGTACCTTGTGTTTGTTATGAATATTTAAAATACTTAAACTTAGTTTCAAAAATTATTTAATAATATCACTACAATATTGTTTCGCCAAACTTTGGCATCATCAGGTGATGAGAAACTGATGATGCCAAAGTTTGGCGAAACAATATTGTAGTGATATTATTAAATAATTTTTGAAACTAAGTTTAAGTATTTTATTTATTCAGTTAAATATGGAGTTTCAACATGTATCAGCCTCATCAATTAACTATATGAATATTTTCGCAATTTATTTGTTGGTTTAAGTAAAATACTATAAGTGAGTTTCTTTTTTGGAGAATTAATGATTTTTAATTAAGGTGAGTGTTTTTTGCGGAGCAATAAGTAGGTTAATTCCAAAAATGTTTATAGATATCTAATATGTCGCCAAAGAAAGTTGGTGTCAAGGGAAAGGTTATTAGCAACCAGGGAAGACAAATAATTGCTAACGTAAGAGAGTTTATATGCAAAGAGAGGCTGAACACGGCATTCAGATTCCCTTAAACGAGTACAGGTAGGAGTATAAATATGTTGGTTTTTAAATTAAGTAAAAGTAAGGTTATGTTTTCGAAATCGTACTCTTGCTGCGACAGGTATAAGTAAAAATACGTATCATAAAATATCGAAGGAAGCAGGAAGTATTAAAGCTGGTACGAGCTGTTCATTTTCAAGTCCCCACAAAAGAAGACCTCGTATTAGTCGTAAAATAGATGCCGTAATGCCTGAACATATTGATACAATTCGTAGAATTATTTATGATTTTTACATATTTGAGAAGAAAGTGCCTACATTAAACTGTAAGTGGTGTAGCAACTGATAATACTGAAATAAAATGAAATGTTTGTTTTATAGGTATATTACAAAACATTAAAGATATTGATTTATCTTTTGATGGTGGAAAAACAACATTATGGAGTTTGCTAAGAAAAATGGGATTCAGGTATAGTCTTTTAATATAAAACAGTGAGTATGTTTTCAAATAATTAACTTTAGATGGCGTAATACACAAGATAATAAAAAAAATTTGATGGAATCCCATGATATTCGGTATAAAAGAGTTCGAGGATAAATTAGAGAATACGGGTGCAACCGATTTTTGACAAAAAAACTAGTGTACCTTATAGAGGACCTCTAATTGAACAACTTTTACTTATAAATTAATCTGCCCTTCCCCGCGCGCGCGGGGAAGGCCTTTCTGTTTAGGTTATAATTTTAAAATCGAAAAGTTATTAAAAAACATTGCTTTTTTTTTGGTCTGTCGACGTTCACCTTGGGCTAGATGCACACAATTGATACAAAACCTGAATGTCAACAAAATTTTTATAAATATCAGCGTTCAGTAAATTGTATAGAAATGTTGTTCGCTTTGTGGGCAAAGTCTTAATAAATAAATTCATTTGCCACTAATTATAAATGTCACAATAATATTTAATTTATTTCTAAGAGACATTTTGTTTAATATGCGTCTTCATTCATAAACAAGAACAAACTGAACTGCGGTTGTAATTACTCTACATTGTCGGTCATTCAGGTACAGTTTTCAATATCGTAGTTATAAAAATTAAAGCAAAGGCGTCGTAATGCAATGATTAATAACATTTAACGTCCACTGAAAGAAATATAACCGTTAATATTTACAATTTATTGCATTATCAATTATTATTATTATTACTATTGTATCGGTCATTTATCGTATCTTTAATGGCTTGGACACATCTCTGTCATCTTTCTACATACAAATATACATACTGCGTCTTTAATTTACATTTAGAATAGCTTATGATATCAATATTAATTTGTGCTACAGTAATGTTTTTCATTTTGACTACTGTCATAGTTAAGTCAATTTATTGAAAAGTTCCAGTGTTCTCAAATTAATATTGAAATCGTAGGTTATTCTAATGGTAATTGATGACTTATATCGACATTTTATGACAAACATTATGGAGCACTGATGATCTTGATTATTTGCAAAGAACGTCTTATAAATTTATTTCTATTGAATATTGCCCCGGAAGCCTTACGTTAATTGTAATTCAAAGAAACGAATACATCATGTATACATATCACCTTTAATTTAACGATTTAAAGGGTAATGAAATTACTATTTTAAAAATGGAACTACTACTACTACATATAAAGACTATGCGATTTAAAAATTTATCATACATGGTAATTCACTAATTATCAGTTACTTTAAGATCGCGATCTACTTTGTTACACAAAAGCATTCCAGCCTAATTCAACAATTACTAGGTACTACTAAATAATTTGTCAGTAGAAAGTTTGAAGTAGGGTCAGCGTTCAATCATTTGATGGGATATGTTTGAAAATACACCATTAAATCAAATTGTTAATCAAACATTCTGATGATGGTTCATGATGATCGTGTCCCAGGCTGGTGGCTCTTATTTCGATCGATTGGTTGTAATCATGAACTACCTTTTTGTGTTGTTTTTCCTTAAATACTTAATAAGAATCACAAAATGATCCAACAATTACGAATTATATTCTTTTTACAGTGTGTGTAAGCAAAATGTTTACACAGATATTCCCATGTCGGTCTGTATTATTTTTGGGTCTAGGAAAGTTCACCGAAAACAATTCACAGAAAACAATTCACCAAAAAGCAATTCACCGAAATAGTAATTCACCGAATAATTCACAGAATCACAATTCACCGAAAAACATATTCACCGAAATGCATTACAACCATTCTCAGAATGATTTGGAGACAAAAGCGGACGCGTCTTATTCATTTTACTTATACATATTCGCTAATTACTTCTCCATGAAATTCTAATTCTATTTCGCAAATATCCACAAACATGTTGTTTAAAAGTCGTTAAACCGTTTATGAGAATGCCGTTGTAAACCTTTATTTAATATTTATTTATTTAAAAAGCCTTGTATAAAGGTAATGAGATTTTAAGGATTATCCGAATGTTAGTTTCGGGGCAGAGAAATTCATTATTTGTTAAATATGTTGTTCCTAATGTATTGTTTACCTTTCATGTGAATTGCAGGCATTTTACAACGCATTAAAATGCATTACAGTAATGGGGCCATTATTTATACCTGACATACATCGTCAAGTATAAATACTATACTATATTTGAACTAGTTTTATTTCAAAAGTGGTTGAGCTCAAGTTAACGTTGACATGGCTGTTCAGTTTATAGTGAGTGAGAAAGGAAAACGCAAATTATTGACTGATGGTCATTTATATTTGAAAGACAAGCAAGCTGAAACGCGAATATATTGGCAATGTGAATATTATCAAAAAATTAAATGTCATGCGCGTGTTATAACAGTGGATGATAAAATCGTTAAGAGAAGTGGTTTACATACTCACGTAGCGGATGCAGCACATGTAGAAGCTACTAAAGTAATGAACAGTATTCGTAGTAACGCAAAAAATACTCAAGATGCGCCGCATTACATTATATCAAACGCATCGGTTGGAGTTACGCAAGCTACAGCAGCAAAGCTATCAAAAGTATGCAGCATCAAAAGGACGATTAGAAATGTACGAGCTAGACACGAAGATATTCCAGTGTTACCTATTCACCGGCGGGACATTGTTTTACCCGAGAAATATAAGAAAACACACCGTGGGGATGAGTTTTTAATGTATGATTCTGGGCCTGATGAAAGTAGAATGCTAATTTTCTGCACTAGAAGAAATCTTCAGCTTTTAGCCATATCTACTGATTGGTACGCAGACGGTACGTTTAAAACTGTACCACATCTTTTCCACCAACTATACACATTACATGGTTTACATAACAACAATAGTATTCCCTTGGTATTTGCACTGCTACCAAATAAAACAAGAGACGTACGTGCGGCTTCTCCAAAAGGTGAAAGAATTTCAACCTGGAATTTTGCCAACTACAGTACTAACCGATTTCGAACCTGCAATAATAGGTGCAATTACAGAAGTATTTCCACAAACTATACATCGAGGATGCTTTTTCCATTTCTCTCAATGTGTATTTCGACAAATTCAGGCAGAAGGTCTTAAGAACAGATACGAAAACGATGCCGATTTTGCTCTGAAACTTCGTTTACTGCCTGCATTAGCATTTGTTCCCTTGGAAAACATGGTAGATGCGTTTGAAAGACTGTGCGACGAAAACATTGCCTCCAGAATCACAGAGTGTTGTGGATTATTTTGAGGACACGTGGATTGGACGTCCCCAACGGCGGCAGCATCGGCGTGTGATGCGATTTTCTCATGAAATGTGGAACTGTTTTCATGGAGTACAACAGGGTCTACCAAAAACGAACAACTCTATTGAAGGATGGCATCGAGGATTCGAAACACAAATTGGAGCAGACCACCCTAATATATGGCGATTTATCGATGCAATTCAGAGAGAACAAAGTGTAAATGAACTTAAAATAGAGCAGTACATAAGTGGACAGGAAGGGCCACCGATGCGTAAAAAATATAAAGATTGTGCGGCGAGGATATCACAACTAGTTCATAATTACAACATCATGGACAACATATGTGATTATCTACGAGGCATAGCACATAATTTAAGTTATTAAATGAATAGAAAGGACAATGACATGAGAATAACGAAATATGACAAGGGAATTCATTTTCCGCATTAAGTGTATGTGCCCTGTAAATAAAATAAAAAAAAACAATAAAAAACGAAATAAGACAAAGGAATTCGTTTCCAACTTTTAAACACGCCAGTATTATTCTGCCAGTCCTAAGCCTGGATAAAGTGTGAAGGGAAGTTAATAATAATAAGAATAGAACTTCACAAACTATCATTTCGGTGAATATGTTTTTCGGTGAATTGTGATTCTGTGAATTTTCTATTCGGTGAATTACTATTTCGGTGAATTGTTTTCTGTGAATTGTTTTCGGTGAATTGTTTTCGGTGAACTTTCCGGTACCCTTATTTTTGATTATTGTTTTTAGTTCAACTACCAGCGTCACTACTAAATATTTAAATTATAATAGGATCGTCTCAGCAACCGACATAGCCAGAGCACGATCTACAGGCGACGACTCAATGCCACTGCAAACTCACTTTGACAGGAACAATTTCAGAGCAGACAAATGAAACTAATTTATGAATATGGAAGCCAGTTATAAATTCAATATTATAAATAAAATTAATGTCATAGTTTTCTATACAAACATTTTATTTAAAACTTGATTCATCTGTGTAATGGGCATGCA
Source organism: Amphimallon solstitiale (assembly GCA_963170755.1). NCBI lineage: Eukaryota > Metazoa > Arthropoda > Insecta > Coleoptera > Scarabaeidae > Amphimallon > Amphimallon solstitiale. Next base: position 127,851,963 of record OY720675.1, on the reverse strand, counting down.
TTGTTCACAAATTTGCATCATAACAAAACTCAAAAAGTATGTCAAAAGATGTATGACTATTATTAAATATTACAGCCCAGAAATGACGTTTGTGGGCCATGATAATTGACAGGTCTAATTATGCAAAGCTAAAATAAATCTGATATTACTTTGTTAATAATGATTTAGTCCTTTCATTGTGTAAAACTAATAACACTATGAATCTTTTAGTGTCAAGTCTTTGTGTTACGCTAAATAGCATCTAAATTTCAAACTTCAACAACAAAAAGTCAGACTGACGTTAAGATGCTTTAAATTGTCGTTCCACCTGTCACCGTGACAGTAGTTCGCGGACAAAAATATACGTCTATACAAGGTGTGCCAAAAGTTTAGAAAATCAAAAATGATTTTTTTGGCGTTTTACAGGGGACTGTAATAAAACTGTAAGCGGATGCTAAAAGGCGACTCAAGCTCGAATAGATTGATGGACAGCTAGTTTTATATATATATTCTATTTATGCATTGTTCCTTCTTTCTGTTTTGGTTATGTGTTAATTAAAAAATAAATAAAGAAGTGTTCGATTGATTTTACCTGTACCAGAATGGAATGTTAGTTTACCCACAACAAATTACTCCTTCTTTTTTTATAATACTTAAATTTAAAAATATGTTTTTCGTTTGAACATCATTTGATGTGATGATATCATCTCTAATCTGGATATTGGTAATGTGTCGGTTTTGGTATTACTGGATTACAGTAAGGCCTTCGATACCATAAACCATGAGCTGCTTCTTGCAGTTTTGCGTTTCGTGGGCTTCGATGATGTTGCTGTTGGGTTCTTCGCTAGCTATCTTCGGGATCGGCGTCAAAGAGTTTCCTTGAATGGAAAGTGCTCTAGTGATCTTCCGGTGGTTAGTGGAGTGCCTCGGGGCTCAGTATTGGGCCCTCTTCTATTTACTATATACACTTGCAGACTTCCGATATCTTTGCGTGTCTGTGAGTTTCATATGTATGCCGATGATACGCAGGTCTACCATTCATTCAGTGCTGTGGACGTATCGCGAGCTGTCAATAACATGAATGAGGACTTGAATGCTCTATGTGAGGTTTCGGCGAAGCATTCTCTGTTCTTGAACCCGGCCAAGTCTTCTGTGCTGGTTTTCGGTTGCAGGTCACAGGCATTATTGGATTCCATTACTGTATCGGCTAATGGCATAACACTGCCGATAGTAAATGAGGCTAAAAACCTAGAGGTGATATTAGACACGTCTCTACGATTTAAATCGCATATCTCTCAATGCATTAAGCGTTGTTATTCAGCTCTTAAGCTACTCTATCCGCATAGATCGTACTTAACTGTGGAGACTAAGAAGTTGCTGTGCGATTCCCTGGTGTTGTCACATTTTCAATTCTGCTCTCCTGTAATAGCACCTTGCCTTGATTGCTCTGATAGAAGACGGGTCCAGCTGGTGCAGAATTCGTGTCTTCGCTTCATGTATGGAATCCGTAAGTTTGACCATATTTCGCACAAGCTGCATGATGCTGGTTGGCTTAGTATTGGGGAATAGGGCACGGTTGCAGTCTACTGTATTTTTTCTTAAAATCATAAAATCTGGTTGTCCGCCCTATTTGACAGCAAAAATTAGATTTCGGGCTGATGTGCATAATGTGAACATCCGTACGAGAGGCTTAATTTCCCCGCCATTTCACAAAACGACTCTATATGAGCGTGGCTTCTCGTACTGTGTTTACATTTGCTATAACTCATTGCCCGATGATCTCAGAAGCATGAGCCTTCCTGTACTTAAATATAATTTGAAAACAATTTTGCTTCGGGAGCGGGCGTCGTTGGCGTGAGCAAGTGATGGCTATGGAAGTCTTTGGCACCATTTCTGAATGAACTTTGCCGAGTATGTGTGCATTGCGTATTTTGAGCCTTGGCCGCGTCTGTCATCTGTCATCTGTTAACTGCTATGCTTAGTTAAGTCACAGGGCTGAGAGGAAGACCAGTCTTCGACTGATTCTTAGTCCTTTTACCTTCAATTTAAATTTGCTGCAATACTTGTTACATGTATATTAATAAATCTTTATTATGTATATAACACAAACCTTGAAATGAGTTTTTCAATGTTTGTTGTTCTCTTTTTGCTCTTATTCAGTATTTCTTATGTGTTACTATATTTTGTAATTCAGTTCTTTACAATGTACTTATTTTTTTTTCTTTGTTGTTGTTGGTAATAAATTATTATTATTATTATTATTTCATCCCGTTTGTATAAAATAAACTTTAATTTTATTGTTTATTAGAAGTTAAACACTCTGTTTTAGAGATAAATACTCTTTGTTCTTCTTTTACTACCTAAAAATTGCTAAATAGTTTTCCTGCAACAAATAAACTTTCTTCAAGTTTTATTTTAAATATTTACTCTTCATAAATATTCTATTTGCCAGCATAATTTGGCTCAGTTTTATTCACCATCTACCTATCATATTTCTCAAATTAAATATAATAATAAGCTTTTCCCATATTAAGTGCATTACTATTCTGAGATAATTATATACCTACATATTGATAAAATTAGGGATTTTGTTAAATATTTATCCCACTAAAACAGGAAGCCACTGGATTTTTGGATTTAGATGGATACGTCATACACGCGTCACATTTCGCGCAAGCTTCTGTGACGTCGAGTACCATTCTCTATTTGAACGAACTCTATTTCTACGCAACCAATAAACCCTTTCTGCATGCTGAGTTTAAGAAAATGATGAATGCACCAAGACCCGGATATAATGGTCCTACTTCACATCACATTGGAGGGCCTATTGGTGTAGGAATACATTAGAGGGACAAACAGTTTGTATGTCATTGGATGGATGGAGTAATGTTCATAATGAGCCTGTGGTATGTAGTAGTATTATTATCCAAAATGGTGAATCATTCTTGGTAGATACTACTGAAACGGGAGCAGAATCACATACTGCAGAGTACCTTAAAAACATGGCACTTAAGGCAATAAAAAAAACAGAAAGTCAATTTCAAGTTAAAGTAGGAAGTTTTGTCACAGACAATACAGGAAATGTACAAAAAATGCGTTCCGAACTAGAAAAACAAATCGGAGTACTACAGTATGGATGTTCAGCTCACATTCTGAATTTATTGACAAAAGATTTAGAAATTCCTTCAGAAACTTCAAATATTTTAAAAGTCATAAAATATTTCCGAAACAAACATGTACCATCTGGACTCTACAGAGAAGCTGGAGGCAAAAAATTGGTAATGCCTTTGGAAATAAGTTGGAGCACAATGAATAATGCACTTAAGTCGTTTTTAGACAATAGGGGAGTATTGGTCCAGTTATGTCAGGATCATAAAGATGTAATCGAAAGTGATATCATAAAAATTGAGAATTATGCTCAGATTGCATTAAATGTCAGCAATTTAATTACTCGTCTAGACCCAAGAGTCCAAAGAGACTATACCACTATATCCATATGTATAGAGGTGTGGCATAAATTAGAAATGGATATGTCTGGACAGACACTTTTAGTAAAAAAAAGCTTCTTTAGAAGAAAAAATATGGCACTTGGACCAATGCATTGTTTGGCGAACATTATGGATCATCGATTTTTGGGACGACATTTAACAACTACTACTCAAGGGGAGGCTTTTGCTTTTATTCCATTTGTTATGTCTCTTATATCAAAAGTGAACCCATTTCCAAAGTACTGTTTTGGAGATCATTTTAGGATTACTCCACCAATAACGTGGTGGAAATCAGTTCCTGTATTGGACTCAGACTGGCCAGACATGAATACATTTTTAGAATTGTGCGAACAGTTACACAGTGCAGTGGCATCTACAGCAGCGATTGAAAGAATCTTTTCTTCTTTTGGTTTGATCCAATCTGATTTACGAAATAGGCTAGAAAACCAAAAAGCCAGTAAATTGGTTTTTATGTTTAAGTGCATGAATCAAAATATAGACAAAAAGAAAACCAACCCTGAATGGGCATGGGAACCAGCCATATCTCAAGACTTTGAAGTTAATGTCACTAACAATACCACTGATATTAATAGTTCATCAGATGAGGATATGCCAATATCAATGTTAATAAAATAAAATAAAAATCTGTTTCCTTAATATTTCTTGAGCTTTTGCTTTTTAGAATATAAGTTTTTGTTAATGTGTTTGTGTTAAAATATAGTTTATGCATAAAACAATGTTGCTTTTTTATTAAATAATAAAATTTTGAAAATGATATATATTGGATATATATCTGATATATATCCGATATATATCACGTGATATAATATTTATATAAATATCATAACATTTTCGAACCCTGAATAAAAATGAATATACAAGTTTTGCGTTTTCTTTACTTGAAGAAATGAAGTCTACTTTGCATTCCCAAAATTTGAACATAACGATACGGGACAGCTTGTATATAGTTACAGCAATCGCTAGGGTGTCATTTGTGGCTTATTATATGGTGAAGATATCTAAATCTAACCTAGTCTTATACTAATTGTTTAATTTAAACTCCGCATGTTATGCAACATTTTTGTTATTATTACAGTTTGACTCACGACAGCTATATGTAAAAATATGTAGATTTAGTAGCTATTGATGAAATAAGTGGTTTTTTATAGTACAAGATAAAAATTATAAAGAGATCCTCTCCGCTAGGTCGAACGTTGGCATGGAAGCGCTGTAATCTTAAAACGAATGCATCTAGTTAAGAAAATGAAGTTTGGTTATTTTCATAAGATATTGTTTGGGTGCAAATCGACAAGATATCTTCAAAACAATTAAATATTTGAACAAAATATTTAATAAAAAGGGCTACTTACATCTTTGATACAGTCGTAATATTAAACTATATTAGAAAATCAAGTCTATTTATGTGTTTACAAACTAGACTTACCGTAATCCTGGCATAATACAGTTTGCCAATTTGAAATGTTCCAGTGTTCCGCATAATAAAATCTTAGAATATGCTTCAATTAATGCAGCAGCCATATCTACTTTACGAGTTTGATTTTTCATTTGATACGTATATGAAGCTAAATAATGTAACTTGGGAAGAATGACTGAAATGTAAAATATTTTACTTCACTAAATGATGGCCTAGGATATATCTTTCTTACCTTCATTTTTAAAAGATATTTTACAACCTAAAACAATGTGTCCCATTGTTACTATCAATTGTCTGATCAAAGTATGGTTTTCAAGTACATTTACATCTGAAAGGTATGTTTCTAATTGCATATACGCTTTATCATGGACTTCCTTAATTTTATTGTCTGTAATGAGACAGCCAAGTGCTGGTACTGTCGCAGTTCGCACTAGACTATAAACATAAAATGTGTTAAAATAATATCCTCCAAAGATAAACTTGCACATACATGTATATTAAAGGCCGTACCTAGGTATGACAGCGAATTTGGGGGTTCAAACCCATCTCGAACTAATAAACTAAGGTTGCACCACTATGCGCTTGAGCAAAGTGTTGAATTACACACATAGCATTTCGCAAATGAAAATCTCTCCAAAATGTTGAACCTCCCTCACAATGTTTTCCAAGTTACGGCCTTGTGTGTATTTAATTGTAATGTATTAGAAATCGCAATATAAACTGGCCGGAAAAAAACAAATTCAAAGCAGTTGTACAGTCTTCTATTGTCAAAAAGCCTTTTAAAAGAATTTGGAAACGCTGAATTAGACAAAAAGACAAGTACTGTAGCAGTTATCTGTAATCACCTCATTATGTACTACAATGTATTTTGAATTGGGTAAATATCCTAAATAAATTATTATGTTAACGTATAGGCTTTATTCCAATTTAAACATCCTCTACTTGTTACTAATAATTATTTATTTATTTAGTATAAAATTGAATTTTTCTGAAATGGATTCCCGGTCGACACGACTGTAAAAATTGCAAAAAACACTGGCTCTTTGGGATAATTAAAAAAAATCGAACTTTATTGTAATAAAATTTAGTCTATAAAATACTACTTCCCTGGACTTTTCTTTACTAGAAGTTATGGAAAGACGAGTAATTGCTAAACATTCTACCAACAAATTTGTTGGCGCCATCCATTTGACGATTTCTCAGGCAATATTAACATAACATTATTAAATAGATAATCTATTTCAGGTTAGGTATGATACTGATAACATTAATCAGCAATACTTTTAATTTAATATTCGTACAAAAAATATTGCACAAACTACTTGTGTGAAAGTATCTTCACGCATTCGCGCAATTAAAAGCACTCGCTTCTTTCAGTCGCTCGTGCTTGTAATATGCGCTCATGCGGGAAGACAGCTTTCCCGCACTGGTTCGTAATTAACTATTACATAATCGGTAAGAAATATCTGTTAAACTACTCGAAGCTGAAAATAAAATTTTTAAAAAGACCCTTTTCTGATGTCAAACTTTTCTAAAAACGAAAATGAAAATTAGGGTTATATTTCTTGGTAACAAACAGCCATCGCTTCAAAGAACTAATATGTTTAAAATTGTATTGCCAGAGATTGTTCTGTGCACTCTCATTCATGTACAATCGTTGAACTTTTCATAAATGAAATAACCGCAAAGGATTCTGCGATATTACTGAATGCTCTATCATGTTAATAAGCATATTCAATTCTTATGGTAAGTTTAATGCTGGGTGTCACATCCAATATTTATTTGTTGGTCTACTAGAAGTACTCTAGGCCCACCATTGTTATAATAACTAGGCGAAATCGCTGATCAGAATATACATAAAATATGTTGTAAAGATTTGTGCATAGATATAAATCAAAAAAATAGTGAATGCATTGTAAATGGAATACTATTATATTTTGTCTGCCTTTATGCACGTGCAATTCTATTTTCAGATAACGCATTAGTAATAGATGAACAGTCCCACACTGAGAAAAAGCCATTGGGGAACACATGGCTGCATGTGATGAATACACTGTGTTGGTGAAACAATTGTTATATTATGTTGCATATGTAATACAACGCGCGTTAAAATGCATAAATTCGTTTATAGCTTACATGTAAAGGATTTACAGAAAAATGCTATTTTGTAAAAAATTCATTATTTGACGATAAATATTTCCTTTTGTGATTCAGTTTTCATGGCCAACTGGGTTAGACTATTTTTTAAAATGATATACCACATTTAAAAATATATCCTGTTATAGGGGTTTTGTAAGGAAATTCGACAAATAATGCCGCCATCGTGATCAGTCGTGAGATTTCGTGTTCGTGTTGAAAAGTTTAAATTTTACATTAAATCATCATGCGTTTGAGTAAAACAGAGCGTATTAAAATTTTTATGATGACGCGATCGTGTAAAAACACAGCAACAAGTTTGTACTCTTTTTGATCAAGAGCAACCTTAACGGCCTATAATACAATCCACTGTGAGCAGAATTGAAAAAAGTTTAGGGAGACGTGGTCCGTGAAAGATGCACCAACATTTGTTCGTAGAAACGCTACCGATGACGAAACACGCTTGCTCTGAATTATGATATTAGTGCATCATGTGTTTCGAAACGTTTAAGAAGGGAAAAGAATCATTCCTACAAGATACAATTAGTTCAAGAATTATTGGTAGATGATCCTGATCGACGGACGGAATTTTGAGAAAATATGATGGACATTTGCCACAATCGTTCAGAATTTGTAGAAAAAAATATTCTCAGATGAGGCTACATTTTACCCAATATTAATAGACAAACCTGTCGCTACTGGGCAAGAAATAATCCACACTGGACACAAGAAATTCATTCTCAACACCCACAGAAAGTTAATGTATGGACAGGAATTATCGGTGATCACATTACTGGGCCTTGTTTCTTCGATAGTAATCCTACCGGTGAGACTTACTTAGAGTTTATTTAAAACACTCTCAGTCCTACTTTGGCCGTATTATTTCCGCATAACTTAGAACTAGGTTTACCCAATAATGAGATTTGGTTTCAACAAAACGCGCTCCCCCGCATTATGCCGTGCATACCTACATGAAATGTTTCCAAACAGATGAATAAAAGTGTGGATTCCTAGATAACCAGATCTCACCCCGTTGGGCTACTTTTTGAAGAGGTATTTAAAAAGCAAAGTTTATCGGAATCGTTCTTAAAATTTTGATCTAAAAGAGCGTATTACAGGAGAAATTAGGATAATAAATAATATTTGCTGTTCTGCATAATATCCGACAAGAATTGGATGTCGTCTTACCTTCTGCCAAGAAAGGAATGGTGGTAATTTCAAACTTGAATTAGTGTTTAATGAACTGTTGTGATAATACATACTTTAATTAATTCTTAATTCTGTTACACAATCAATAAATATGTTATGTGTGTTCAAAAAGAGAAAATTTGGTACATCATTAAAAAAAATTAAACCCTGTTGGCCATGAAAATGGAATCGCAAAAGTAAATCTTTATCGTCATATAATGACTTTTTTACAAAATTGCTATATCCCGCGGATGATTTTTCTGTAATCATTTAAGTTATAAATGAATGTAATCGCCACTTTTGACGCGCTTTGTATATAACGATAAATTGTGAAAAACCAGTTGTGTTATAACGAAATGTAAAAAAGAATAACAACATGTCTTAAAAGAAATGTGAATATCTGTTATACTTAGAATGTGAAAATAGAACATTGTAAGGCGATATAAAAGACAAAATTATAGTTACTTAATGTGTTGCAATCCTTTATTTTTGGTGTCAAAAGAAGCAGAAGCTGCTTCTGTAAAACGTTCCACAGATATGGACATTCGACTTAACAACATAACTGGTTCTGCCTTATTGTTTCTATTTAATAATGGAAATGGGGGCACACAGGCGTTTCAGAAGATACATATAAATATTTAGTAATGATTTGTACATTGATGTACTGGTTTTAAAATAAAGCGCGCAGGCACAGCTTTATGCCAGCTGACCGAGTATTTGGTAGAGTAGAAAAGGTGCATCAAAATCCGGAAATTCTTTGCAGAGATGAATATGTTTAGATTGTATACCGAAGCAGATGCACTGAAAACATTGCACAGCAAAGAATGGAAAATATTCGATATTAGGATATAGGTTTTGGAGGAGGTGTATCAAAAAGTACAAAAAAAAATAGCAGCGACTAAAAGAATATTGTTAAAGAAAATCTTTTATAAAAGTAACAACGTAGGTATTACGGTGACTTGCTCAGAATTTTATAAGTTTGAATGGGAACTACCCAAAAAGAAACAGCAAAAATGATATAATAAATTTGCGAACTTTACCGCCGAGAAACCAAATACCTGAAAAGAAGGGAAAAAAAAGAGTTTGGGTTATTTGATGGGAAAAAATTGTTTTAATTGATGCTCGTAGAGGACATACACGTTATTGATATTAGACTAGAATTAAAAGCTACCAATTTTATTTTTAGAAGTTGAGAGAGATATCATGTTCAAACTGTTTTTCTTATTTACTAAAAATGAATTTACTTCTGTCAAACATTGCCTTAGTACTTGAAAAAATTTGCATATGTTGCACATACAATGAATAGTTCTTGGATTCAATCTCAATAGAAACTTAAAATGATTGTAGAGCTGATTATTCCAAAAATATCAGGTGGGCGTTTTTTTTGCCGGTCAGTTTATATTTGTAATTCCAAAAATGAAAAATGTTATTATTGTAAACAATTGTACATAGCTCCTTTATTCATTGTTTGTTGATTCGTAAGATGCTGCCACCTAGAAAGTTGTGTTCATTCCTCTTGTTATGAACATTATCATTCAGTATTCGGTAGTCATTATTAAGAATTAAGTAGTAAGCATGAAGCATTAAGCGTTAAGCATTAAAAATAGAATTAACAAGAGTAGTATACATAGTGTATAGTAATGTAATTAATATAATATGTAGTTGTCCACTACGAATTAAAGCACATCACAACGTCCATATGTGTTTTACTAAACGCCCAACCCCTCTAACAATGGACGGATGTCACAACTAGAGCAGACTTCTGGCGGCGGCCAAATTGCCACTGCCATTTTGCTTTTGAGACACATTATTTTTGAAATAGTATAAATAAATAAAATTAATATACATGTAATTTTGTTTTTCTTAATTTTGGAGCGCGATGTATATTTATTTATTTTAAAATTTCGCGCGCCTATTCATGCGCCTCCACTAGCGACATCTACATATGGCCGGTGGCGGCGTTCAGAAGTAAAAACTGGGTGGTAAATCCTCGCGGTTTTGGCTCCGAGAATTAGTGAGGAGTGACAATCTAGAACTCTCTCAAAAACCCTACTGTTGCCATTCCTAAATTTGACCAAGCGTGTCCTACTATTGAAATCCTAAGAAATTTTGTTTCGTCCAGAGAAATTGTTCCAAATCCAGTATACAGCTCCTTAAATTTAGTGGAAGTATTTGTAGACAAAGAGAAATGGTCCAATGTAACCCAAACAAAAATTACCGAGTTTTAAATAACCTCTCTGCGCAGTTTCTTTTTATTATGTACATAAACCTAGTGTTTTTTACAGTGTTTTTATGTGTATATATGTATGTATATACAGGGTGTTTAAAAAAGATGCGGCAATATTAAAGGGGTTGATTGTCCAGATCATTTTATACAAAAAAGTTTATAATAAACAAGGTCCGCAAACGCTTCGTTTACAGCGTGTTGAAGTTTAATTAAAAGAAACAGTAAAAATTAGATTTCTCCAAGATGGCATTAAAGATCATAATGAAATTTTAGGCGTGTTATTTTTCAAGAAAAAAATAGGACGCCGCTGATTTCTCTAAAAATAAAAATATGTTTCTATTCTTTGTTTAATTGTGAAGAAAAAAGCTCTCTTAACTTTCTATCATACGACGTACCGTTTTTTAGTAAAAAAAAAACACATTTTAGTGCATGTACATTTATTACAGAAATTTTTTTTTAAATAACAAGGGTTTTATTTAAGGGCAAAAACAAATATTTTACCATACCAACAATTTTAGCAAGCAAAAATTACAATAACTGTGCAAAGTGACCACCTCGAGCTCGGATGCAAGAATCCAATCTTCTCCTCATCGACTGGCGAACTCTCTCAAAAACAACAGGATCGGTTTCAATTGAGTTCCAGCAATGATTCGATTTCTTAAGTCTTCTACGTTTTCCAATGGAGTAGCGTACACCAATGACTTCAAATGGCCCCACAGGAAAAAATCCAGGGGATTTAAGTCTGGGGATCGTGCAGGCCGTAAGTGTGGTCCACCTCGGCCAATCCAGCGATTTCCGTATGGTTGTGTTAAGAAATCACGAGTTACTTGACTAAAGTGGGCTGGTGCGCCATCGTGCATATACCACATTGCATCTCTAATTGCTAATGGTACGTCCTCCAGAAATCCAGGGAGTGTGTTTTCCAAAAAGTTGCGATACACCTCTCCGGTTAGTCTCCTTGGAAAAAATACCGGTCCAATTAGGCAGTCACCTACAATCCCAAGCCAAACGTTCAAAGAAACTGATGTTGAAAACGATTTTCAACAATTTCATGTGGATTTTCGTCACACCATACATGGTTATTATGGAAATTGCGTATTGCATTTCTTGAAAAATTCGCTTCATCGGTGAACAGAATCAACATCAGGAATTGAGGGATTTGAACCATTTTCTGCAAAAGCCATTGACAGAATGCAATGCTAGGAGGAAAATCAGCAGGAAGTAATGCTTGAACGCGTTGTATATGGAATGGGTACAACAAATTTTCCTTCAGAATGTGCCAAATAGTCCCATTACTTACATCCAAAGCGTCAGCAATTTTTCGAGTAGAAGTACCTCGATATTCTTCAATCATGTCTAGCACTTCCTCTTCCAGCTCTACCGTTCTTGCTGTCCTTGGCCTTCCTGCTTCTCCATTTCGTCTTAATGTGCCTGCATAAAGACGCCGATGAATACTTTCGAAAGTTTTTCTATCAGGAGCAATACGGCCAGGAAATCTTTCAGTATTCAACCGCCTAGCTTCTAATGCATTTCCATCAGCAAGTCCATAAATGTAGTGCATGTCGGTCATCTCTGCATTTGTATAGCGATTCATGATAAGGAAATTCAACAAATTCGACACATACAAAATTATTAATCATATGTCATTCAATATGTCAGTGAATAAAACAGGACTGTTTAAAAATATTTTTGTAAGCATGATAAATGTACATGCACTAAAATGTGTTTTTTTTACTAAAAAACGTTACGTCGTACGATAAAAAGTTAAGAGAGCTTTTTTCTTCACAATTGAACAAAGAATAGAAACATATTTTTATTTTTAGAGAAATCAGCGGCGTCCTATTTTTTTCTTGAAAAATAACACGTCTAAAATTTCATTATGATCTTTAATGCCGTCTTGGAGAAATATCATTTTTACTGTTTCTTTTAATTAAACTTCAACACGCTGTAGATCGGTAACGAAGCGTTTTCGGACCTTGTTTATTATAAACTTTTTTGTATAAAAAGACCTGGACAATCAACCCCTTTAATATTGCCGCATCTTTTTTAAACACCCTGTATATGTATGTGCATACGTTATTACATAATATGTATGTAAATTGAAAAGCCATTAAAGGTATTTTTTTCTAACCCGAATTTTCCATAACTCGAATTGCACTCTCAATACCGTAGAGATTCGTTTTAGGCAAGTTCCACTGTATATTACAAACTCCTTTTATTATAAAAAAAAGGATTAATAAGGTTTTTATGATCATTCTGTTAGATTTATCAATATCCAATATTATAGGCCGTATCGTGTCATCCCGTTTGCAATGTCTTACTAAAAGCAACAACTGATTTTAAAGTTTACACATATCAAGCAAGTTTGTTCGTGTTTTTTAAAACATGTAAACAATATTGTCTTAAGGATGTGTTTGTAAAACGCCATGATCATAACATGAACTAAATACCTAAATTAGTTGAGCTTTCGTAATGTATATGGCACATGTTTATCAAACTATTGTGAAATATAAGTTTGACGCCCCAAATTTTATACCTGCCACTAAAACATAAATAAACCCATCTGCACCTCATCTGTTTCTTGCAAGTCGGCAATTTGATCTTAATAGTTTTTTGGTTCTATTTATATATTTTATAGTTTGTGTTAAGTTTTTTTGTTTGTTGTTATAAATTTATGTGTTTTTCGTATATGTTGCCGATTATTAGTATAAACTATATCTTGTTATTAGTAGTAGATACTTTGTTCATATTTGTGGTTTAGTGTATTTGTAACTCAAGAAATCATAGAGGGTTTATAAGAGGTAAATTTTTTGATAAGCATACATGCCTGTTTCTTTTAGTATGTTAAGTATATTTTTGTAGCGCCATATAGGTATGGGTAATAAAAGAAAATGCTTTAGTCGTTTAGGCAAAAAAACGAAGCAACCACACAAATTAAAGCTAGCTTGGAATTGCAGGAGATATCAGTTGTAAGTTATTAGAAATTGTTAAAAATGCATATTATTTTTATTTTGAATTACAGCTCCCATGATAGTAAGACATACTTAATTGAGGATTTACCACCACATACAGGGGACTGTGAGGTGAATGAACAAGATGAAGAAATGAATATTATAGCAGAGGAGAGGTAAAATGATAGAGAATTCTTTTTTATTTTATTTTATCAGGTATATAGTTTCAGTAACTGCAGTTCCTCAATTCTGACCTACAAAATGGGTTCAAAACATATTCAAGAAAACGTAAGCCATTTTTTAATGAAGTATTATCTGACACTGAATGTGAAAGGTTAGAAAATTGAATTCCTTTTATTTATAATTCTTATTTAAGTATTCTTTTTAGCATCATGCACCACAAATTAACAATAGAAAAAGTACAAAGACCGAACGAAACCGAGATATCTGGAAACAGAATTGTAGATGTAGAATATTTCACTAATACATTAATTAGTTTACAGTATAGTCATTCTAAAATTTGCACTTCTGGTAAGTTAAATATATTTGGAGAACGTGTAAGAGGATTGGGCTTGGTATCTAAAATTTCACTTCGTTGTGGCATGTGTAGTAAGGTAATGAAGTGCTTCACCGAAGACCCTCAAAAAACGTCTGTAAATAATTCTGTTGTTTGGGGTACCCTTGTGACTGGTAGTACTTATACACAAACTATGGAATGTTTATCAGTTATGGATATTCCTAGCATGACATATGAACAATTTGCCCAAATAGACAGGGTTTTAAGTAGTAAGTGGAAAGATTGTTTGTGGATAACAATGGAACAGGCTAGGAAAGAGGAACCAAAAATCGCAAAGGAGGCAGGTAACATTGATAAAGATGGTGTGCCTTATATAACAGTATACCTAGATGGTGGATGGAGCAAGCGTTCATATGGACATAACTACAATGCTGCATCTGTTGTTGTAAGTAAAGCTGTGCAATTTTTTTTGCAAATTATATATAGGAAAAGCAACAGGAAAATTATTGTATCTTGGCATTCGAAACAAATACTGTTCCATATGCACTACAGCTGAAAATAAAAATTCCTCGCCTACTACACATGTATGCTACAAGAATTGGTCTGGGTCTTTATCCGCTATGGAAGCTAGTATAATAGTAGAAGGATTTAATTGCAGCGAGGAAATGCATGGTTTAAAATATTTAAAATTCATTGCTGATGGAGAAGTGTTTACCGCCAAATTCAACAAAAAGTTGTTTATGGGAGCACAGTTGAAACAATTGAATGCGTAAACCATGTAATAAAGAATTTAGGAAAAGGCTTGTATAATATTAAAAAAGGCACAACCATCAGTGTTGGAGGTAGAAAATATATTTCCAATAAAATAATTCATGACATCCAAAAGCAAATACAAAAAATAATATCTAGTAGTAATGGTGATATAGAAGCAATGAAAAAAGATATTGCTAACAGTGTATTATATGTGTTTGAACATCACGAAAGATGTAATTCTAAAATCTGTTCTGTAGCAGGCGATACACAGAAAAGTAAATTAAATGATTTAAGTAATACAAGCATACTATATCATATTAATGGTAAGAATATAACAATAAAAAGCAATTTATTTAGCCATGAATATTTATATTTGCAGGTGTGATTGAAAATTAACTACGAAAAGCACATAAAGTTGTGTCAAATCTTACCAATAATAGAGCGGAATTATATATGTCACTTCTGGCTAAACAAAACTGTGGAAAGAGGTTAAACCTAACACAAAGAAACTCTTTCCAAACTCGTGCTTATTTATCGGGGTTACGATATAATAGTGGTAAGCTTTGCATTTTACTTATTTCTTACATATACTGTATCTACTTTTATATTATTGGTTTATCATGGCAAAAAGAATGCTGGAGAAAGGTAGGATCTCATTTTGGTAAGTATTATAATAAATATATTGAGCGATATGAGACTCGTCGACGGAAAAGACAACCAGCAAAAAAAAGAAGAAAAGAGAAAGGAATAAAAAAAAAAGTGGACACGGATTACGGACCACATGCACATAAAGAATATTTGTCTGATATGGAACTCAAGTTAGAATGTGACAGAATAATGACATCATTGCAGGTTTTTCGCTTGTTACATGCATGCACTTTTTAACCTTATAAACAGACTTACTTTTAAATTTTGTATATTATTCTATATACTTATACATTTGGATTTGATTATTTTGGTGGCAATAAAAATTTTTACTCGATTTTATTGAAAATGGTAGTATTAACTTTACTGCGCACTGTTCTAAAGTAACTGTTTATTATTTAAAATATAGTTCTAGTATTGAGTGTGGAAATTTATATTTGATATACTTTGTTGCATGAATGGGATTGGAAAACTATCTTTACAGTAAATTATGCATATGTCGTTATTTATGTAGGTATCACAAGAACAACAAATTGAGATTGCTTCCCAAACAATTGGACAGTTTAGTAATACTGTGTATCTTCAAGAACGGAATAGAAGACTAACAGCTTCAAATTTTGGCAGTGTTATAAAAAAGAGGGAGACTACAAAGCCTGATAAGTTGATCAAAAAATTATTGTATTCAAAATCAGTTAGTACGCCTGCCATTGAATATGGAAAAGCAAAAGAACATGTAGCTATATCATGTTATGAAAATTTGAGTGGTTTTACTGTAAGACCATCTGGTTTATTTGTTGATATAGAATACGGATTTTTGGCATCTTCGCCAGATGGTTTGTAAATAAATAAAAAATATTTATACATACATATATATATTATTGATTTTATAGGTCTTGTTGGCGACAATAGCTTAGTAGTAGAGGTCGAGAACTATCGATAGCCAATCGATAGTTTCTACTATCGAATGCCATCGATATTTTTTTATAACTATCGACAGTTTTCGATAGGGTCAAATAGCGGTGCAGTTAATGCCGGCATTAATGTTTGTAAGGTATCGCACTAGATGGCGCGTGGCGCGTCGTGTGTCAGCTGTCTAATGTCATTGTAATTTGTATTTGTATTTTGTAGTCAATCGTCAATAATGTTTATTGCAATTCAATCATCCATAATCCAATTCAATCGACAATTTGTTGTGGTTTATTTTTATTATTTGTATTTCGACACTTCCATTGTTCAGTGTTCACTTCTCGTGTGATAAAATGGACAAGTTTCTTGAAAGTGGAAACGGAAAGCAAAAGAAAAAGAAAGGTTAGTTTAATTAGTGTCTTATTTAATTCAAATTGCAAAATAAACGTTGCTTTTAGTTTCTACTTCTTCACGTCAGCCCTCGCTCTCAAGTCCTTCAACATCAAATAACAAGGACAACGACAACATAATATTATCATCTTCAGATTCAGATTCAGATAACTCTATTTTTATCACTTCAGCACAACCACAATCGTCTTCCATTGAAAAAATCATCTGCAGTATGGAATTATTTTAAAAGATCCTCAGATAAAAAGTCAGCCAAGTGTAACACTTGTAGAAAGGAATACAAGACAAGTGGCAATACCAGCAACTTGTCCGATCATTTGAAGAGATTCCATTCGGTCAATTTAATCATCAATAAGAAAAATGGTGAAGAAGATGCAGCTGCATTTGGTACTTCTGGTAGTTTCAGTAGCTCTTTTACTTCTGCTCAATCTAGCCAGCATTCAATTAGTCCATTTTTGAAGCAAGCAATATATGATAATCAATCGCCTCGGAAGAAACAATTGGATTTGGCTTTACTTGATATGGTTGCATTAGACTTCCAACCATTCACTATAGTTACAGATGAGGGCTTTCAAAAATTAGTTTCTCTTTTGGATCCAAGGTATGCTCTGCCCAGTACCTATACACTCAGTGGAAAACTACTGAATCAACGATACACTGATATACGCAACAAACTGAAAGAAGATCTGTTAGGTGTAGATTATGTAGCTTTAACTTGTGATGGGTGGACCTCAAGAGCTACCGAATCATATTTGACTATAACATGCCATTTTATTGTTAATTATCAGTTGTATACAGCTGTCCTCTCAAGAAAGCCGCTGACTAATGGGGTTAATCATACAGGAGAAAACATTGCAGAATCTATGCAAGAAATAATTGATGAATGGGAGATTAACGATAAGGTAACTTGTATTGTCACGGACAACGCAGCTAACATGTTAAAGGCTTGCACATTATTGAAAAAAAGCATCTTCCGTGTTATGCCCATACTCTCAACCTCGTTGTTCAGGATAATCTTGGATCTATTCGGGGAATTATTAAGAAGTGCAAAGACATTGTATCATTTTTTAAAAGCAGCACTAGTGCAACGGAGATTTTTAAAAAAGAACAAAATTGTGAGAATCCTTTAAAGCTTTTACAAGAGTGCCCTACACGCTGGAACAGCTCTTATTATCTGATTGAGAGGATTGTGAAAACTCATGATGCAATAGGCAGGACATTATTAAAAGTCAGAAAAGCCCCTCAACCTATTTCTGTGGATGATCTCTCTGTTTTAACAGATATAGAAAAAGGGTTGAATATTATAGAACAGGCAACAAAAAAAATTTCTGGTAAGAAACGAAATTACTTGAATATAAGTTATTATGTTAAATATATTTTAATTTCGTAGGTTCGACGTATGTAACCAGCTCTTTGGTGATTCCAATTACTTTTGGAATTTATAATAATTTGCATAAAATGTCAACAAACATGGAAACAGAGGAGGGGCGAAACTTCTTCAAAGGGCTTATTGAATCAATCAAAAAAAGATTGTTCATTTATGAAACCAGGTCACTTACAAAGCTAGCTACATTACTGGATCCCAGATTTAAGAAAGAAGGCTTTCGCAGCCCTGAAAATGCCTCATCGGCGGTCACTCAACTGGAACAGGATATGTATGGTATATTGAAAAAGAGACAGGAGAATGACGCTCAAACCCAAAACGCTGCAGCAACTCAAGAAAAAAAAAAGGTCTTCAGGCACTTCAGGCTCACTTTTTGATTTTCTGGAAGAAAGAATTGATTCAAAAGTGAAGTCATTAACTGCAGATATAATAATTACTGAAAGGCAATATTTAGAAAGAGCTAACTCTGAACAGGATACAGACCCTCTTTTATTTTGGAAAGTAATAATTCTTAAAAAGAAATAGAACAATGATAGGACTTGAATGTATATGCCATTCGCTTAGGTTTTACGTTTTCAAGGTCAAATAATTTTAATTTTTGGCAGTGTGAAAGTGTGATTGTTACTGTAATAAATAGCTAAAATACTATTACAGTAACAATCACACTATTCACACTGCCAAAAATTAGAATTATTTGACCTTGAAAGGGTAAAGCCTAAGCGAAGCGCATGCGAATAGTATTTCTTCACTATTCTTGTTTATAGATCGCAGGACATGGTTTGTCTCCCTTAGAGAAGTGTGCTGCCAAATATTTGTGTATCCCAGCAACCTCGGTGGAATTGGAGAGATGCTTTAGTACAACTGGTCAAATTATCACGGAACGACGATCTCGCCTGAAGCCAGGAAATGTAGACAAGATCATATTTCTTCACAAGAATATAAAATATTTTTAAAAATATTAATTATTGTGAAGAAATGTGATCTTGTCTCTATTTAAATTTCCGAAATTTTATTTTTGAAAAAATCACTTTTGACGGAAACGCTTGAAATTTTAGCCAAATTTTGTTTTTACTAAAATGTCCGACATTTTATCCGGTGGAAATTTTTCCCAATTTTGCTCAGGAAATTTTCAAACCAAATGAAAATTTGGTTAAAATTCCAAGCGTTTTCGTCAAAAGTGAAAATTTCATTTGAAAATTTGCCTAAAATTTCGGAAAGGAGATGATTTACATCTTATGGGAATGGTAAGACCACTCAAATTAGGATATTTTGGGATCAATCGACGTCTCTTGAAAAACTGTACATTTCATTTCGCGAAATCTGTACGATTAAAAATAAAGTAAATATTCACAATAGAAAGTCAGCTTATCTCATACGGGTTGTATATTAGTGTGAGAAAGATGAAAAACGAGTTTAGGTAGCTGTCCCTAAACTCGTTTCTTCATCTTTCTTACATTAATATAAAACCCATATGAGATAGCGGACTTTCTATTGGGAGTACATATTCACCTTATTTATATTCGTACAGATTTCGCGCAATAATATGAAATGTACAGTTTTTCAAGAGGCGTCTATTGATACTAAAATATCCTAATTTGAGTGGTCTTACGGCTTACCATTCCGATAAGATGTAAATAATCTCCTTTAACGACACCGTCACACTAGTATAAAATGATTATGTCCATAATTTGAAATTTTCAACGTGCGATGAAAAATTTTGTTGTTTGAAATTTTCAAAGTGAAATTTTCTGTTTAAAATTTTCAAACTCACAACATTAGTCTGTATAAGAAAATATTATCCTTATGTTCTTCTAATATTGCAAATATCAATAAATCAATAAAAATGCAACACTAATGTTTAATCTGCACCAAATATCCCTGGAAATTGTTTATCTTTATCGATAATACCCACTTCCCACTATAAAGGGGATGAGTTGAACATGAACAGACTATCGAATACTATCGATAATAATCGATGGTCAAGGACGTGACTATCGATAATTATCGATGGTGCCGACTATCGATAGTTCTCGACCTCTACTTAGTAGAAGTGAAATGTTTATTTAATTGTGGTAAATTAAATGTAACCCTAGTAGAGGCCGTGGCAAGTAATAAAAACATTTGCATAGAGCAAATAGCTGATGGAAACTTTAGATTAAAAAGAAATCATAATTATTATTATCAAGTAGGTATAATTGTATTGGTCATCATAATGACATGAAAAAATATTGGTTTCAATTGTGTCAAATGTTTACAAATGCATTCATATGATCATTAAAATTACCAACAATTAATTACTTTTTTCAGATACAGGGTCAGCTGAATATCTGTAGAAAGAAGAATTGATTTTTTATTATATATATAAATGACAATCAACCAATTTATGTTGAAAATATAGAAAGGGATGAAAACTTCTGGAGAAGAATAATGTTACCTAAATTAATATTATTTTATGAGAAATATATGATAACTGAAATTGTTAATAATTACTTAAAATAAAACCCGTTATGCAAAATATTGTGTTATTACATTTTATCTTGCCTTCTTTGAAAATTATGCTTTGTGGAAGAACTCTTATACAAGAGAACTACAGTCCAGAATTAAAGAATTAAGGACTATCTCACCAATTTCAGATTGAAAATGGGTAAAATTAATCCTCAAAATATTTTTTTTAACTGTGTCAACAACTTTCAGCTACATCACCTCTAAAGAATAAAATTCAAACCATAACATTCTTGTCAGTAAACAGTGTTCATTCAAACAAATATATTTTCGGCTTCGAAAGTCGTTAGGCTATTGCATGTAATATATTAACTATACAAATATATATGAATTTTCTTTATTTCGTAACCCTGTTTGTAGGATATTTAATTAGATTATAAACGAAAATTCTTTTTAATTACTTATTAACAATATACTACACCATCTATTCAGAAAGCTCTGAACTACTACCAATTCATACATCATCATAAACATATAGAAACCTGTAATTCGATAGTATATCATGCCTAATATGTTTTTCATATTTTTTTCAAATTTGAATGTACCTTATTTAAATTTTAAACGAACAATACCTTCCTTTTTCAAAATCCTAGGGCACCTGTATCTTAATTTCCATATTTTTTTCATTAATTTTAAATTTAATGATTTTGTCTTCCACCGATTCTTACACACATTTTGACGTAAAACTGCAGTAAATCTGATGTTTATATGCGACAGTTACATATGAGAAGCTCTGTAGTCATGTTTCCTGTACAATTTGTGCTCGAATTCATATCTTAAAGTGGTTTATTTACTTGGAAAATTATGAATAAAATGACCTCCATTTTACGTATATTTGTTTGCCGCCATTTGCTTTTCCAACACACCCTTAATAGTATTTTTTATAATTATTATTGTGTAACTCATACTACAAACTACAATCAATAATAAATAAAAAATAATCATTCATACTAAACACTTTAAATACTACTAACGCGTGCAAGGAAGTGGCTAAAATGACCGAATCGACTGCATGCTCTCACGAAGACATAAAGTCGAGTATACCCTGCGTGGTTAGACAACTACAAACGTTTCTCGCATATCCGCGGCCGGCTGGAAAAATTCGACGGCACGAAAAAAAAATATTTCACAGACCAAAACTTTAAAAAAACAGCCGTGTCAATTTCATACCTATAACGTTTACTCCAGAGTATTTTTTGAAAAATTAACGCGTTCTGAAGTATTAATGAGTTAAGCGATTCATAAAATATGCGTTTCGGGGCGACCGTTTACACGGTAAGGCGCTTCATAAGAAAGCATTGTGGAGACAAGATAAAACAATAATTTAAAAATGTATCTATTAAGATATGTACATAATATTACATAAGAGTAAAGTTGACGAGCTGATGATTTCAAAAGCACGAATTCTTTCTTTTATTTTTTCAGAAAATTACCCTCTACATCCCTCTGCACAGTACGACTTTTTCACGACCAGGCCAAATCTTTTTCTTTTTTGATGAGGAATAATTTAAAAAGGGTTGTTGCTTTTAGCAAAACATTTCAAACGAAAATCGTTTCTAGACGACTTTTAGAGCGTGGTAAACTCTACTATAAGAATATTAACTTCGCAATATACATATCTACACAAGAATAAAGCTATGTACTATTAAATGATGGCAGATGGTCGTATGGCATAGAAAATTAATGTTTTGAAAGTACTTACATGTCACTGTCATTAGCTAACGTAACTATGGCCGGAGTAATTTTAGATGATAGTAAAATTTCATTACATGACTTCATAATAGATGAAAATAATCCAGCTGATGCGGCGCGAACCAATGGCCGTTGATGTACAACAGCGTCCCACAAGCTAACAACAACAATTTCTTGCATTCCATTATCACACAAACCTTTTATAGTTAATTCTAAGCAATCCAAAGGTGTGCCACAAAGAGGTAATGCACAAAGAAAACGTTTTAATACATTCGCAATATCATCTTTATCAGAGTTGCTTAATATAGAAACTAGGTATACTGGTATGATATTTAAGCTTGGACAATACTGATTGAAATTAGAAAGCATTTGCTCTAAATTTTCAATATGAACATGAAATATTGGAGCTATTTTATATTTTGTAAAAGTTTTTCCAAACGTTACGCACATATGAGAAAATAAATTTATAAAATGCTTCATTTGTATATGTTGAGATATTTCTACATGACTTAAATTGTTCAGTAAGTCCGGTATTCTAAAATAAATAGGTGAAAATAAGCATAACATTAATATATAAAAATGTAAAACTAACATATTGTCTAAGAGCCAGTCAAACTCGGACCACGACACCATCGGGTTTTCTTCAATAAGTTTATCAAATTCGTATATAATCATCCCCACGTTCGTATCAAATTTGCAAAAATGGTTTGGGTTCGTCAGATTGGTACATAAGCTTAATAAGTCTTGCCCTAAAAAACAATACAAAGACTTTGAATTAAATCAAACTGAAAATTATTGAATGTATGGTAGTTTTAAGTATCTATGTATATTCAATATATTTAAAAAATAATCAAGGCAAAATAAGCTACAAATAAACACGCGGAAAACATGAAAACATCCTCTAGTTCCAAAACTGCAACGGAAAATCGCTACTTAAAGTTTAAACAAATTAAATAATAATACTACATAATGCCAATGAACTTCACTGAAAGCAGTTGTCGGAATTTGAAGACAATATTGAATTCTGCCAGTGACCCCTACTTCAGGATTGGGTAAGATGAGGACCAGTTCCTAGTGCCTTAAATACGAAACCCCTCGACCAAGACGTAGTAACCCTTACAGTCCCTGGTTAGGATTTGATCGAGAGGTTAACGACCCCCCTCCCCCACCCGCAGGAGAAGCGTGTTTGTTGCGAAACTTCAAAAGCCACAGAATAGACTGATTGACCGTAAACCTCATATGCAATGGAATATGAATTTAAAATGGCAAACACTAGACAAACCAAACTCATAAGCGAATCTTCTGAAAAAACTGAAAAAATTGAGTTTGAAGGTAACTGCCAATTAAAGCTTATAGCTGTGAAGCGTGGGTCGTCAGAAAAAAACAACTGCTAAACATCACCTAAATAGCCGAAATAACAATTATCACTACTATGAAAGACTTGATACAATCATGAATTGTATCAATCATTTGGTGATGATAAGATTCTATTCAGGCTTAGAAAACTACAGTAGATTGAGCACATATGCAAAGCTACATATAAAAAAATAAAGCAAGAACACCTAAGATGATTCTTAATGGCAAAATAGTTGAAATAAGTTCTAGCAGTGGCGGATTTCTTGATGAATCAAGTGAAGCACTGATTCACCTTCAATTTTTGTTCAATTACTGAATATTTTATTGCATGAAATAGTTCCACCTGTAATTTAACCAATGGTAAGTTTTAACCGTAATCACTATTTATATATTTTTTAATCTTGACTACATACACATTAATTTTTCTAAGAAGGGATTGAGGAGATGGTTTTTGCCGCCATAGCTTCTCCTGTTACTGAACTCACGAGCCGCCACTGAGTTCTAGAGGTAGGCTCCAGAAAAGAGTTCCTTTTATAATATTTAATAATGTCACTTTAATCATGTGTTAAAATATTACGTAAAATTTATTTATTGCTGTAAGTGTAATTTCGGTTATCTGAACGGTTTGTCATACCTTTAACATTGTGTATTATTTAGTGTTACTGTTTATGTTCATCATTTGAAAAGGAATTATATTAAGTCAACACTCTCAGCTTTGCTCTTCTGGATAGTATTACTGTTAAGTACATTCTTAGGTTGGTATATAGATTTCTTTTGCTTTCAATAATCTTTTCTCATACAGGGCTGATTATTAAATTCTGCTCTCAAATATGTAAATGGCCCCACTTGTTCAAAGCTGTAGACTTTAGTATTGTCTTTTTTAGTTCATGTCACATGTTTTGTCTTCTTGTCGTTTATTTCCAACCACCTCCCTTCCCGCTGCACTTTCTTCCAATCGTAACAATACTTCTGGCATCTCCTGTTTACTTCTTGTTATTTTAACAATGTCGGCTGCAAGTGCCCAGCACTGGTGCCGCTTATGATACTGTCGTCCCTTCGGTCTTTGCATAGCATATTTAAGCACACAGTTAAATATTTTCGAAGATAGTAGGTCGCCCTGTTTCAGTCCTTCCATCACCTTAAAGTTTTCAGTTCCCTGCGTTCACACAACATTCAGTCCCTTCAAGCGTTAGCTTGATCATATTGCCGTTTATAGTTTATTATTTACTTCTAGTTCCCTTAATGCTACATATAAAATATCTTCTTTTTCTATAAAGAGCACATATGTATCGTTTCCAAATTCGTAGCTATGCGTAGCTTTCTGTTTGTATTTATCTCGATCTATCTATCGCTGATCTTCCATCCCTAAATCCACATTGATATTCACCTACAGCTTCTTCCACTTTAGCAACCAATAAACTTTTTATATACAAGGCAAGAATTTTATACGTTATACTTAAAAAAGCTACGTCTATAGTTTTCACAAACTGAATTGTCACCTTTTTTATGTATGGGATAGAGAATGGCTTCTTTCCATTGTCTCTGTTTTCGCAGCCATACGTCCTTTATTAGTTTGTACATATACGAAATTATTTTTCCCCTCCATATTTGAACATCTCAGCTGTTATGTCGTCTTTGCCGGCGCATTTATGGCTCTTAAGTTTATTTCTTCTATAGTCGGTATACCCTCACTGACTTGTTAATCTAGTTCCCTATCACCAATACTGCCCTTCTCCCTAGTTTTTCTTCTGTCATTCGAATTTAGAAGCTCTTCAAAATGTTCTTTCCATCTATTTAGTATATCTTTCTCTCCTGTTATCAACTTTCGTTCTTTATCTTTGTATATGTGATTATTTGTTTGGCACCCCCTTTTGTCCAATTTAATGTCTTGATACAGCTTACTTATTTCATTTTTTGTGACTCTCTTCAATCTCCTCTAATCGCTGTTCATAGTATTTTCTCTTCCTTTCTCTCAGTATTTCTTTAAGTTTTTTTCTTTGTTTTTCATACTTTCATGTGATCTCTTGTGTACTGTGTTTTAACATTCGATTTTAGCAGTGGCGGCTCCGGGCGTGAGCAACCACACAGACAAGACCGACTCGCCCATTATCGGCGATGTACTCCCAGATGTCGAGCATATCACCGACAACAAACGAACCAGTCCCGTCCACGCAACTCCACCGCCAAAAGGCGCTCACCAGCCGCCACTGGATTTTAGTCAAGTGACTTAATGCTTGAAGGTGCCCTTGTTTTATTTCTTTTGTCTACGATTTTTTCACATATCTCGTCAAACCATTCCCGTTTATAGCCATTGTATACTGTTTCACTTCCTTGTATCGTCTGCAACATATTTTACTCATTTCATTCCATACATTATCTATGTCATTACTCTCCTCCATATATTCTAAGTGCATTTCCAAGCTTCTTTTATAGGTTGCCTTTGCTTCGGTTCCCTGTAATCTGTTCACACTTTTTTTTATTTTTGCCTTGTCTGTTTTTTAATACAGGTATATCTTGCTTTGTTTGTATTTCAAGAACTTGCTGAAGAAAGGAATTTAAATGTACAAGCATACAATGAAGAACACGGAGAAGATAACCGAAATGTTATTATTAAAAGATATAATATTGTAAATAGTTTGAGACCGCCTAGAAATTGAGTAATTTTCTACTTTTCAGTCTTCTTTTTATTAATAATAATATTATTTATGTTTGAATTATAATAATAAATGAAAACATAACAGTAAATTCTATTATTTCAAAACACTAACTGAAATTAACAACTCCTTCGACCGCAATCAACAACACCAACTAAATGTAACATAACCTTTCTATTTTTGATAACATCTGCGACCTCGATCGAAATACTCCTAGCAAATCGAGCTTTGTCTAATGCGTCCGAGTTCGAATATCCGAACGATCTAGATTTACATCGATTTGCTCAACTTACAATAACCGAACGATTTTGACATAAATTAGCAAAAAAATGGTATAAGCGAACGCGCCTATAAACAAGACGAGTCGCCATTGATCTATAGTAGAATTACCGAACAGATGCAGTAGCAACATTGCATTGACGTAATAGCTTAAAAAGGCAAATTCACAACGCATAAATGTTTTGACATTAAACGTTATAAACTCATATGTAGTTCTAACCCAATATTTCGATGCAAGGATTCTACACATTCTCCTATATAAATGTAATTATAATAGACGAAAATTAATGCAATATACGTAATATAAGCTCTGTTTAAGCAACTAGTTGCTAATAATTTTCATTCTTTAGATTATTTTACGTATAATCGGAATGAAAATGAAATGAAAATAAAATACAAGAGCCGTCCTCTCTTTAGGTTTATGTGAACAAGAAATGTTGTGATATGATAATTTGTTTGACGTTTGGAATGGTACATTATATTAAACAACTTTGTTTAATATTCTGTATATAGTGGCATTTGTATAACAATTTATTAAAAGCAAACTTAAAGGAAAGTGGTGAAATCAAAGAATAAGTTTCTATGATTTATTACATGATACAAAGAAAATGTGTTTATTCACTCATCAACAGATGAATTTACATATGAAAAATAAAGTATAAGAAAGCAATGATTTACAAAAAGAGCATATTAAATAAAACAGCATCAAATCAGTCTCACTCAGTAGCGGCCCGTGATTTTTTGGGACGGGAGGGCACCGGGGGTCTGAGTGTTTAATATCAAAAATTAAGTACAGACAAAAAATAAACTCAATATGCTATTTAATTAACTTGGTTGAAAATAAAATCAATCCGCCGTTCCTTACGATCAGCAAAAATTTTTTTTTATTTTATTTTATTGTTACTATACTCCATTCAGTCTAAGAATAAAGCATTGGGAAAGATAGGGCTTAAAATAAACGTTTGTGATTGGTTGAAATCGAGTGTGCATTTACACCGGCAAAATAATCGCATTTAGCTCGTTCTGTCAAAAATTTGTTTTTCGTAATCGCTAATATTCTATAGTATGGCGGAAGCCAGTTTTACCAGGTCCTTCAAAAAATCGTAAAGGGAAACACATAAGATCTGGACAAAGGCAAATGGCTTATAATGTGTACATTAAGCATAAAGACAATATGTCTAAAACAGCTGCAGTCAATCAAACAGCAGAGAAAGTGGGTTTTAATAGGAATACAATGTACTGCATTATTAAAGAAATGGAATTATATGGAGTTCCAATTTCTCCTCCAAGAAAAAGAAATTATCGTCATACTTACAATAAATTGGATGAAGCACAAAAAAGTACAATTAGACGACATGTGCATTCCTTTTTCTTGAGGAATGAGTTACCAACTTGTACAAAAATTTACGTAAATGTCAAAATATAATGATATCAGATATGTATATCCCTGCTATCCATCTGACAGTAAACATATTGCTGTGACTCTTTCAAATTTACATATAAATAAAATAAATTTAGTTTACTTAATTAAGTCGTAACTGGGAGTCAAGCACGCATCCTAGTGCTAGGCCTTATGCTAGACTATGATACGGTGAACTTTCTGCTGAAAGGTAGGTTAAGCAAAACATTCTACATGTAACTAGCTCAGTTTGAAAATAAATAGTTCTCTCAGGGGCAGAAAATATGACTTGATTCTCCTTCTCTTTAATCATCTCCAGGTCAGGTAAAGAAATAAAATACAAAATAAGTCTTAATATCTAATTTATAAAAATAAAATAATTCTAAATAAATTCAAAAGTTTTAATCTACAAATATTTACACATCCAAAATCAATATTCGGTCATAATTCAGATTTATACATCATAAACAATAAAATATTACAAGAAATAAAGAATAAATGAAATCACCATGTCGTGCAAGCTTATATCTAAAATGTGAACGTGATTATTATTATTAATATTTGTCATAGATACATGTAAACAATCAAAAATTAAAAATAAATTAACCGTGATGAATTGTACTGGAATGTAAATTAAAAAAAAAAATAAAATTGTGCGGTCTACTATTTGATAACAAAATATAGACATTAAGGAAGTGGCTTTGCCCTAATTAGTCCTGTCCGGCGCCTTTTCTCGCTCCCAACACAGTACCATCAGTAACAAATTCACACAGAAAAGTATCCCAAAGTTCCACCCTACGAGCATGTCATTTTCAGCTCGTCGGACGCAACCCGAACATACATCATCATGTGCACACCCCTTAAGGAATATATATATTTTTAATTAAATAAATAAAGTGAAATAAAACAATGTCTCTGCGTATTCAATAAATTAACTCAAACACCGAGTTCATAAAAATAAAAATATTTCATACATAGGTAGTTATTCGAATACATCTAAACATTTTAATGTAATGCGCGCAGCATGTTAAAAATAAAATTATTATAAGTGTAGAATCTTGTAAAAATTTTATAAGTATTGAAAATCTCAGAAATTATTCTAAGTCCGGATTTTAAAATAATCCTATTAAAGAAGAGGGAGGAAGTGGTTTTCACCTACTTTTAGACTTGCTAATATTGCGGTTTTCACCAGCAATTGCCGAAATTTTTATCTGTCCGCGCTTTTATTCGTAAATTTCCTTACAAAAACGTACGGCAACTTTCGTTAAGCACGAATCCATCTCCCAAAATTGTATGTCGACGGTGCTGCTCTTATCGGTTGCATGAGGAAACAGCGTATTAATAATCCTTGCGAGAGGTAAACAAACATGTGACCATAAATCCGTCTATACATTATGACTCAGCCGAGCACCTGATAAACAATACTTTTTGTACCGGTCAGTCCTTGCCAATGCCAGACGTATTTGTGCGAGGAACACCTGCTCGATCCTTTTTACGTAGCATTTAATAAGTCTTAAAATTATAACCTTATAAAAATTTTATTAAGATTCTTTTATGTTTTACTTAAATAAAAATAAAGTTTTCATTAATTATTAATACAGTAAATATTTATACACATCATGGTGAAAATGAATAAAGTGAAAATTAATTTAAATAAAACTTGGAATGATACGTCTGCATTTGTTATTTGTATAAAGTTAAAATTGATATTGATGTGAGCAATAGTGAAATACAGATATAATACACAGGATGCTATCTATCAAACATTGGCCTGGTAAGTAAATAACATTATTTACAACTTTTAAATATAACTTAAAGTTCATTGCCACATCCTTATTATGTTATAAATTTCTTGATTGTTGTTTACTTCATTCTTGAACCATCTCTTTGTATTATTGGGAAGTTTTATTCGTATTTTCTTTGTCTTGCTTACATTCGGAAATAAAGGGAAAACATTCATGATCGTCGGTATGCGTTGGTTAAATTTATCATGAACCCCTTTTACCTTTCCAATTTCTAACGATGATGTATTGTTGACAGGTGGATTATCATACGCGTTCACCCAGCTTATCGTTCCTGGTGATTGACATTTGAACTCAAAGTTATTGTATACTGCTACCCTCTTCGGCCTCGACGGAGGCCCCTTAACACTGCTTGACAGGCCGGATCATGCCTTCCGCAGCCATCCTACACGCTGTTTCGTTCGATACGCGAACTACGGACCCATCTAACAGCATGACCCGCTGTCTCCGTCGAGCCTTGCGACAGGGTACCCCGAGCGTCAAACTATCCCGGCCCAAGATAGAAAAGGCCCGACGCACCGAGGCACAGAAGTCGGGCGAATCCCTCACGTCCGGGAATACATTCCTCTGCTCTTCTGGCCTATAACAGATTCCATTCTCTACATAACCTGGTTACCAATTACATGTACTCCAAGTTATCCCTATTGATTGCTTACTTGTGTAAAATTTATTTATTCAGTTACTTAATTTATACAGATCACGTTTACATTACCTAATTTATTATTGTTCATGAGGAATTTGTAAACTTAAATAAATAAATACCAATGTACATATAGATATAAATATAAATAAATATAAATCAAGAAAAATTCTTACCTTTATTAAGCACTTATGTATATAATATGAACGCACACAATAAGAAATCCTTACTTAACTAAACATAAAATTGCAAGTGATCTAAAATTCATTTATTTACATATTATTATTTATTCAAGATCACTGCATAAATATCCCTATGGGAATATCTGTAATTTATAAGCGAGAATCGCTAATGTCAATGGTATAAATTCAAGATTTCCCATAAATACCAATTAATATACTTATAGATAGCTTATCATATATTTTATATTAAACATAAATATCTGTGAATAAATTTAATTTATTCCTGCATTATCTTCGAGATCGTAATCATATAATTTTGAGACATGAAGTCTGCCTTTGACACGCTCATTATCCACTTCTGTTACCTCATAGGTCGTGTCATTTATCGCTCTACCTACACGATAAGGTCCATCAAAAGGAAGGTCTAATTTAGCACATTTATTATGGTCTCTCCGACCTAATCGATAATTTCTTATTACTATCATATCCTCCCTATTAAAGACTTTACAATTTTTAATCTTCGCATTCTCTTCCTCGGTATATTTTCGAGCTCTAGCACGTTGTCGCTCTCGTCCACGGTCTATTACCTCTTCTAAATTTTCCACAGGAGGAGTTTCTTGTCTCCATGGACGTGGTGGATATCTACCGAACATCAGTAGATATGGGCTAAGATTAGTGGTCACACTGGGTAAAAAGTTCATTGTATTTTCAACTTCCGTCAAATGCCTCACCCAGCCCACATGATTCTCATGAGTTCGCATTCTCAAGTGTTTTATAACTTCTTGTATGTATCTCTCACAAGGGTTCCCTTCAGGATGTCTCACTGAAGAAAAATTTACTTGCACATTCATATAATTTAATTCTTGAATGAAGCGATCATTATTGAAATAACTAGCATTATCTACTAAAAGTCTTTGAAATTGACCTATTTCTTCTATAAATTGATTAATGCAAATTACCGCTATGTCGGTATTATATTTTCTGGTAGGATAAAGTTTCACATATTTCGTAAAAATATCTACCATCACAAATACATTCCTATATCCTAAATGTCCAGGTATTAAATTACCTAGGAAATCTGCCGCAACTAAATCTAACTTATTTTCTACCCTAATACTATGTACAACATTTTTATTTACACGATTTTTATATTTACCTAATAAACATAGTTCACATTGTTTATTCCATCTTTCAACGAGACGTTTGTCTTGTTTAGCATAAAATTGCTCCCTAAAGACTAAGAATGTCTTCCTATTTCCAGGGTGTCCCAACCTCCTATGAATATCTAACATAACATTCTTTGCCAATTCACTTCCCAATACTAACAAATCATTGTCCCCTATTCTTTTATATAAAATATTGTTTACTACTCTAAATCCTCTGTAATTGTGTTCTTGAAGTGCCTTTCTTTTTATATCTTGCACATCATCTTCTCCTTGACTACGTTCTACATTTTCTCTACTATATAACTCAGGAGCTACTTCAAAATTATAAGCATTGATCTGATATGATCCTGATTGCTTACTATGACCAAAGGCTCTGCTAAATGCATCTGCAACAATATTATCTTTTCCTTTTCTATGTCTAATTTTGAAATTATATTCACTTAAAAATAAAGACCATCTATATAGTCGTGCATTAGAAAACCTAGTTTTCATTAAGAAAATCAAAGATAAATGATCAGTTTCTATTGTAAAGAAATTTCCCATCAAATAGTACTTGAGCTTAGAGACCCCATGCACCACTGACAATAGTTCTTTCTCTGAAACCGTATAATGACTCTCGTACCCCTTTAATATCCTTGAAATAAAGCAGATTGGTATCTCTTTACCATCTCTGACTTGAAAAAGTTCAGCAGCAATGGCATGATCTGAAGCATCACACCGTAAAATAAATTCTTCCTCAAATCGAGGCAGATTTAAAACTAACGCCTTATAAAATTCTTGCTTGATTCCTTCAAAAGCTTCTATTCTTTCAGGAGTCCATTTAAATTTTACACCCTTCTTTATCATTTTAAAAAGAGTTACAGTCTTATCTGATATCTTAGGAATAAAGTGCTTATAATAGTTCACTATACCTAAAAATCCCCTTAACATCTTTATATTTTTAGGTCTTGGGTAATTTCTTACTGCTTCCAACTTCTTTTCCTCTATTGATACAGTTTTACCATCTATCATATACCCTAAATAACTAACCCTATTCTTAACAAATTCACATTTCTCTAAATTAATTTTTAGACCATTACTTTCTAATGTACTTAAAATAATTTTAACAGCTCTTAAATGACTCTCTAAATCTACATTAAATATTAAAATATCATCTACATAATGCGATACATATTCCTCATATGGATCCAGTATTTGTTGCATGGCCCTTACTAATGCAGCTGTGGCCGTTGATAAACCGAAAGGTACAACCTTGAAGGAATATACTAGAGAATTCATTAAAAATGAGCAATATTTTCTAGAATCCTTGTCTAAAGGTACCAACCAGAAAGAGCTCTTTAAATCCAATTTTGTAAACCACTTAGCATTCGTACATTTTGCCAATAAAGTTTCTATGCTCTGTGGGGCTTCAAACTGTGC
Source organism: Amphimallon solstitiale (assembly GCA_963170755.1). NCBI lineage: Eukaryota > Metazoa > Arthropoda > Insecta > Coleoptera > Scarabaeidae > Amphimallon > Amphimallon solstitiale. The sequence continues at coordinate 127,818,855 of OY720675.1, read as the reverse complement.
TTTGGTGCGACTATTGAGCATTCTAGCGTCAAGGCATAAACGTAGTTTCATCTCTTTTCGGTCATCTTCACTTTTTTTAACTACTACCACAATGGGATTAATGAAACTAGACTCTGATCGTTCTATTACACCATCCCTTAACATGTTCTTAATTTCTATTTTTACCTGTTGTTGATACTTATATGGAATTGGATAATTTCTTACTTTAAACGGCTGACTCTCATCAACTTCTAATTTATGTTCATAACCTTTCGCTAGACCTGGGCTATTATCAAATAATTTTGTATGTACTGCAAGAAGATTTTTTACCTCACTTACATATAGCTCATTACAATTCAAGTTAATGTCACCCATATTTATTTCCCGGTGTGAACATTTATTTATTATGTCACCCATATATTTCGTGGCGTCTTTCTTTTGAAGACCCTCCACATGGTGTGTACATTTATTATTTATGTCACCCGTGGCAAATGTGGCCTCTCCTTTTTGAAGAGTATCCACCTGGCGTGCATTCCTTTCCTCGTTTTTTAAACTAATATTTTCAGGATGTAAATCGAAATCCTCATCATACATTTTACTACTTAAATTATTAACTACAATTTCATCTTCCTGCAGATCTTTATTCCATGATATAATTGCCCTTTTTATGTGAAAAGTTTTATCTTCCATGTTTAATTTTGTACTATATTGAGTCAAAAAATCCATTCCAAGTATACAATTATAATTTAAATTAGGTACAATAACAAATTCAGTTAAAAATTCTAAATTACCTATTCTTACATTTACGTAAAATATCTTATCTATAGCTATTACTAATTTTTTTGTGGCAGTAAATAAATTTATTTTTTTAATGGACCTATAATGACCTGAATTTTCTAGTTGCCTATCTACTAAACTACTATCTAAAAGAGACAATTGCGCACCTGTATCAATTAATGCATCTACCTCTATTTGGCCTATGTTTATTTTTACTACTGGTAGCTCTGTGGTTATTTTTTTAATATTCTCAAAGTCGGTCACCCTTTGAGAATCCTCTTCCTTTCTGATTGGTTCTACTAAAAATCCAGAGATGTAGCACCTCCTACTGAGTTGTGTAACCATCCGTTTTCTACCGGAGTTGCACCTCTTATCTCCTTCTTTATCGCTCCTTTTGATACATCTTTCGTTACAGCTTCTGTTTTATTTTCTTTATTTTCTGTAATTATGTTATTAAATCCTCGGGTATCTTCTGTTTCATTTTTTCCATATTTTCTTGTTACATGACCCTCCTGTCTCCAACTATTATTATTATTACTACTACTATTATTACCCATGTTCTTGTTGTTACCATTCTCCACCCTTCCTCCCTGGTAATTATTATTCTGATACCGATTACCATTGTTTCTTTGTTGGTTATTACCATTATATCTTTGCTGAGCATTATAATAGTTACCATTGTTACCTGCTTTGTACCCATTTTTATTCTGAAATACACTCCTATCTTCCACGTCGTCCAGACGCTTTACCAATTCCAAGAGTTGCTCAACGGTGTCTATACCCTGTAAAGCAACTGCTTGTACTACCTCATGCTCGAAATGATTAGCTAACTGGGTAACAATGTCACACTCCTGGATCACAGGTTGTATATGTTTCAAGAAAGAATATTTCCGAATAACATAATTCTCTCTAGATGTAATGGAACGATATTTTCCAAAAGTAAGGTCATGTCTAATGCGTCTTTGCTGAGTTTGTCCCCAGTACTGCCTAATAAACATGTTTTCTAATTCTTCGTACGACTGTACCTCATCAATTACCATATCATACCATAATAACGCATAATCTCTAAGACACCCTCTCATGAAATGTAATTTCGACATATCATCATGAATACCACGAATATATGTCTTAATGGTTTTAAGAAATGCCATAGGGTTGTCTTTATTATACCCAGAAAATTTTGGTATATTTTCTGTGCCAAGTGATACCTGTTGCGACACCACACAAGGTGTAATTGTACCCTGTTCAACTCTTGTTTTCAAATTCTTAATCGTGTCTTGACAATTTAATGTCATATCCTGTAGCTTTAAAAGTGAATCTGTGCATGCTCCATATTTGACTCTACAGTCCTCGAATTTATTTGTTAGATTTTGAACATCTTTCTGAACTGACATGGCACTACTGTCCACCTTCAGTTCCAAGAATTGTATCTTCTCATCTTGTCCTCCAATCCTTTCTTCTATCTGTCTAAAATTTTCTCTCGCTACACCGGCCCTCTGATTCATTTCATCTATTAAAAAATTACTGCTATCCTTGCACTTCTTTTCATTTGCTTCAATTTTTTCATTGATCTGTGCCGTGCTTTGTTTCACATCTTCTTTTATTTTATTATTCATTGCAGACATTTCTATTCTACAAGCTTTAATTCTTTCATCAATCTTCTCATTCATCGACTTTACTACAGCTTGTATCTCTAATTTATTCTCATCCAGTTTCTTGTTTATATCTTCTTTATTTTCTTGAAACTTCTTGTTCATTTCAGTTTTATTTTCATCTAACTTTCTATTTATATCTTCTTTCATTTCTAACTTGTCACTTTCCAATTTACAGAAAAGTTTTTCAAATAGAAAATCAAATCTATCTCCACCTGGCACTTCTTTTGTTTCAATTTTTACATTTTCAGTCACATTTTCATCCTCATCAAGAGGTATCGTCTTTTCTGAATCTGTCACAGAGGAAATGTCTTGTGGTTCCCTGTACGTTTCAAATAAATATTTGGTGTCCATACTACTTTCAGGATTTTCACCCTCGCCTTTATACTCAGACATATTTACTTTATCTGTCCTGGCACTTAAAGAGACTTATTTGTGGAGAAAAATAAATCAAAACTTGACAAAATTTTATTTGTGAATTATATTTATTAATTATTCAAATGCACCTAAAGGTGAAAGTACCTCCCTTTAATTATACAGCTATTTGAATATTAAATAATCAATTAATTTTTATCTAAACAGTTTAAAAATGTAGAAGTTTTGCCCCACTACGTTGGTCGCCATATATATATGATATGGAACGGCAAAATTTCTACACCATGAACATTGGGCATCATATCAATAATATGGAAATGTGAAATTGCTAATAAATTGTAAATATATTTGAAATGTAAATGCAAATGTTTTGCCCCACGACGTTGTGCGCCATATATATGCTGTGACTCTTTCAAATTTACATATAAATAAAATAAATTTAGTTTACTTAATTAAGTCGTAACTGGGAGTCAAGCACGCATCCTAGTGCTAGGCCTTATGCTAGACTATGATACGGTGAACTTTCTGCTGAAAGGTAGGTTAAGCAAAACATTCTACATGTAACTAGCTCAGTTTGAAAATAAATAGTTCTCTCAGGGGCAGAAAATATGACTTGATTCTCCTTCTCTTTAATCATCTCCAGGTCAGGTAAAGAAATAAAATACAAAATAAGTCTTAATATCTAATTTATAAAAATAAAATAATTCTAAATAAATTCAAAAGTTTTAATCTACAAATATTTACACATCCAAAATCAATATTCGGTCATAATTCAGATTTATACATCATAAACAATAAAATATTACAAGAAATAAAGAATAAATGAAATCACCATGTCGTGCAAGCTTATATCTAAAATGTGAACGTGATTATTATTATTAATATTTGTCATAGATACATGTAAACAATCAAAAATTAAAAATAAATTAACCGTGATGAATTGTACTGGAATGTAAATTAAAAAAAAAAATAAAATTGTGCGGTCTACTATTTGATAACAAAATATAGACATTAAGGAAGTGGCTTTGCCCTAATTAGTCCTGTCCGGCGCCTTTTCTCGCTCCCAACACAGTACCATCAGTAACAAATTCACACAGAAGAGTATCCCAAAGTTCCACCCTACGAGCATGTCATTTTCAGCTCGTCGGACGCAACCCGAACATACATCATCATGTGCACACCCCTTAAGGAATATATATATTTTTAATTAAATAAATAAAGTGAAATAAAACAATGTCTCTGCGTATTCAATAAATTAACTCAGCCCTGATTAGTTCTGCCTGGTGCCTTTTCTCGCTCCCAAACGCAGTACCACCAAGACCAATTCGTGTATATCAAATTCACCAGGACTCCATGCTATGAATTAAATAATGACATAATTCATTTCACACATCCCTGATGTATTATTCAACACGTTAATATTGAACACCCAAATACAACAAAATATACTTAATTCTCATATCAAAAAGAAATAATATATATATATACATTAAAAGAAAATAAACTTTACCTTTTTCACGAAATTCCAATACAAAAAACACCACTACAAATAAAGAATTTGGAGACGCCACTATACACACATTTATAACAAATATTGTTAATCACCTTAATTCTTCATACATCGTATTAAACTCTTCCATAATTTTCAATAAAAGATTTTGTTCACTTAATATATATATAACCTATATACACATAAACAAAATTATTAGTTTCAAATATCCTTTGTAGGATGAATAAATTTAAAAGAAAAATAATTTATACGGAAAGAAAAATGATTATGTTATTCAAAGTTATCATTACAAATGCTAGAAAGTTTTGTCATAACGTACGGCATAGTACCCTACATGCAAAACAAAACCCTCTAGAAAGAAGAAAATAAAAATGAAATTAAATAAATTCAAACACCGAGTTCATAAAAATAAAAATATTTCATACATAGGTAGTTATTCGAATACATCTAAACATTTTAATGTAATGCGCGCAGCATGTTAAAAATAAAATTATTATAAGTGTAGAATCTTGTAAAAATTTTATAAGTATTGAAAATCTCAGAAATTATTCTAAGTCCGGATTTTAAAATAATCCTATTAAAGAAGAGGGAGGAAGTGGTTTTCACCTACTTTTAGACTTGCTAATATTGCGGTTTTCACCAGCAATTGCCGAAATTTTTATCTGTCCGCGCTTTTATTCGTAAATTTCCTTACAAAAACGTACGGCAACTTTCGTTAAGCACGAATCCATCTCCCAAAATTGTATGTCGACGGTGCTGCTCTTATCGGTTGCATGAGGAAACAGCGTATTAATAATCCTTGCGAGAGGTAAACAAACATGTGACCATAAATCCGTCTATACATTATGACTCAGCCGAGCACCTGATAAACAATACTTTTTGTACCGGTCAGTCCTTGCCAATGCCAGACGTATTTGTGCGAGGAACACCTGCTCGATCCTTTTTACGTAGCATTTAATAAGTCTTAAAATTATAACCTTATAAAAATTTTATTAAGATTCTTTTATGTTTTACTTAAATAAAAATAAAGTTTTCATTAATTATTAATACAGTAAATATTTATACACATCATGGTGAAAATGAATAAAGTGAAAATTAATTTAAATAAAACTTGGAATGATACGTCTGCATTTGTTATTTGTATAAAGTTAAAATTGATATTGATGTGAGCAATAGTGAAATACAGATATAATACACAGGATGCTATCTATCAAACATTGGCCTGGTAAGTAAATAACATTATTTACAACTTTTAAATATAACTTAAAGTTCATTGCCACATCCTTATTATGTTATAAATTTCTTGATTGTTGTTTACTTCATTCTTGAACCATCTCTTTGTATTATTGGGAAGTTTTATTCGTATTTTCTTTGTCTTGCTTACATTCGGAAATAAAGGGAAAACATTCATGATCGTCGGTATGCGTTGGTTAAATTTATCATGAACCCCTTTTACCTTTCCAATTTCTAACGATGATGTATTGTTGACAGGTGGATTATCATACGCGTTCACCCAGCTTATCGTTCCTGGTGATTGACATTTGAACTCAAAGTTATTGTATACTGCTACCCTCTTCGGCCTCGACGGAGGCCCCTTAACACTGCTTGACAGGCCGGATCATGCCTTCCGCAGCCATCCTACACGCTGTTTCGTTCGATACGCGAACTACGGACCCATCTAACAGCATGACCCGCTGTCTCCGTCGAGCCTTGCGACAGGGTACCCCGAGCGTCAAACTATCCCGGCCCAAGATAGAAAAGGCCCGACGCACCGAGGCACAGAAGTCGGGCGAATCCCTCACGTCCGGGAATACATTCCTCTGCTCTTCTGGCCTATAACAGATTCCATTCTCTACATAACCTGGTTACCAATTACATGTACTCCAAGTTATCCCTATTGATTGCTTACTTGTGTAAAATTTATTTATTCAGTTACTTAATTTATACAGATCACGTTTACATTACCTAATTTATTATTGTTCATGAGGAATTTGTAAACTTAAATAAATAAATACCAATGTACATATAGATATAAATATAAATAAATATAAATCAAGAAAAATTCTTACCTTTATTAAGCACTTATGTATATAATATGAACGCACACAATAAGAAATCCTTACTTAACTAAACATAAAATTGCAAGTGATCTAAAATTCATTTATTTACATATTATTATTTATTCAAGATCACTGCAATATGTTTTACTTGTTTTCAAAATACAAAGTTCATCGTGTGTAAACTGTGCTCATATTGTAGCGCCATCTACTCCATTCTTAGACTGAATGGAGTATAGTCACATATGACTAACCTACAATTTTATTTTGAGTTCTTAAAACTAAACATTTATCTGCTAAGAATTCCCCACTGCACTAACACAATGCTCTGCTTTGTCACTGTCACTGCGTCACACGCTGTACACTACACCAACTCGAATGGTTTGGTTCGTTTCAGTCTACATATTAGTTGAGTATTATACAGCATTTGCAGAACCTCAGCATTCTCGTGGGCATGGAGTATCTCCTCATGCTTCGCTGCAATTCTGCAGATCTCTTCCACTACTGTTGGGACTTTTAAGTCTCTGTGTAGATAGTGGTTCCGGTAGTACCATGGAGCATCCACGATATTTCGCAAAACCATGTTTTGAAATGTTTGAATTTTGTCGATATGACTCCTTGCTGCACAACCCCATAGTTGAATTCCATAGATCCATATGGGTTTCAATATTTGTTTATAAAGAAGTAGCTTATTGTGTACCGACAGCTGGGATTTCCTTCCAAGAAGCCAGTACATTTTCTTATATTTGATGTCCAATTCCTTCTTCTTTTTTTAACATGCTCCGCCCACCGGAGCTCCACGTCCAAGTTCATTCCAAGATACTTTGCTTTGGAGTGTATTGGAATGCTTGTGTCATTAATTGTTATCGGTACATATGTATTCTGCGTATAAGCAAAGTTAACGTGTACCGATTTGCTCTCATTGATCTTTACTCGCCATTTCTTGGTCCAGGTATTTATATCATTGCTCGCCTGTTGGAGGTTTTTCGCTGCCTCTTCACTATTGTGTCGATAGCCAGAATAGCGGTGTCGTCAGCAAAGGTCGCAATAGTGACATTTTTTGTTTGAGGGATATCGCATGTATACAGTAGGTATAAGATCAGCAAAATGATTAATAACTCATTCATTGAAGTTTGCTGTTGATGTCAGTAATTGTTTTTCAATGGAACACATTGCTAAGGCACATAGTCTGCTTTCCCGCATGGTATTTCTAGAAAATGTTTTTATTCTCTTCAAAGTAGAAAAACACCGTTTACTTGATTTTTTCTATTTTGCACGCCCCCAGAGATTCGCAAAATAGCAGAAGACAATTTACAAAATCTTTCGCCAACATAGTCTCGACATATTATCAATAACAAACTTTTATAACAGTTGTACTATTCAACCTTGGAAGTAAATTACAATAGTAGCATCAGAAAACTTATCGTCCAACTCTGCTTAACAATTTATATTGTTAATTAGTAAATAAAATGTTAGCATGTGTGCTTTTTATTCTTTGTACAACTTCTTTTGCACATGTTTGTTACATTAAAGGCTTACATTTTGACATTTACAGCATTTTGCACATTACACCCACACAACCAGTCTGATAAACTGTAAGAGCTTCTGTTGAATTTTCTCGTCACGGTTGTTTTATTAGTTTTCTAATTGTGATCTTCTAGTTTAATCAATAAATCTGGTCTAGGGAGACCTAAATTTTTTAATTCTGTCTTAATGTTACTAACGCAATTCATAGTTGCATTTGCACCGATAGAAATTACAACATACACTCACCGCTGTATATTACATACTGGACCGCCACCCGGATCCGGCACCATAGAGTAGTGCCCCGCTGCCTACATATATACGCGCGCTACCAGCGCCAGTTTCATCGCTCGATTTCTAATACAGACGGGGCAGTCGCGCGAGATGCCCTGGAGCCTACGTCAGAGTGCGATTTTTAAACGCGCTGAAAAGACGGACTGTTTCTTCCGAAAACATATTATTTGTCATCAAACAAATCAAAAAAATTACATACAAATTAGGTATTTATAATTAATTTATCTGTTAAAAGAAATTTGTCACGGGGGGCAGTGCCCCGTTGCCCTCCCTGCAGCAGCCGCCACTGGTCTCACTATTAATTAGTCGTCACTAGAAGATGATGTAGTGGAATCATCACCTATTATAATTAATGAGTCTTCTTGACAATCCATTAAATTATCAAGTTCCCACATTTTGTTTTCCACATTAACCACATGTTTAATTGCGTTTTTCCAATTTTCACATGAAATATTGAACACACCTTGTTGAAATAATCGCTTTACACCTTCCAGTTTGAATGATACATTGTGCCTAGCATTGCGCCCTTTACTTGTGCCCATATCAACTCTATCGGATTGAATTCACAATCGTATGGAGGTAGCCGCAATACCTTTCTATTTGATGCTTCAATTATATCATCTACAGCATATTTCGCAAGGCTGGTCACATTTTCCTTAACTAATGCTAATACTTCTATCTTCACCACGTCATCTTCATATGATATGTTTTGATTGACAAGCCATTGTTGAATTTCAGCTTTGCGGTTGTTTGCTGTAGGTGGTTTATTTATTTTGCGACTGTGATATGGTGCGTTATCCAAAACAATCACTGCATTTTCTTTCAAATTGGGCAGAATATGTTGAAGCCACTCTACAAATCTCTCCGCATTCATGTCTTCGTGGTAATCACCTGTCTTTTTAGATTCAAAAAGTAGCAAGCCATCTTCTTCAAATCCCGCGTCAGAACCTATGTGTAATATAATTAACCTTTTCCCTTTTCCGGAAGGATTTTTAAAGCCTGGGGACAAACCATCTATAAATGCTTGTCTCCCAGTAAGCACTGATGTGTCTGCCCACACTTTCTTTACTGTGTACCCCGCGTTCATCCATGTTTCGTCTAAGTAATATATTGGTGTTCCATCTTCACGATATTTTCTTATTTTACGTAAGTACGTATTGTCTCCTCCAAGTAATATAATTTTTTTCTTTTAGAATACTATTACGATTCCTCTTTTGATAACCACAAATGCAAAACTGTTTATAAAAAGAAACAAACATTTTATTAAACTTTACCGAAAGTTCAGTTCTCTTATTAATTTTCTGAGAATTGAAATTTTAAAGTTAGGTAAATCGTCTCTTTCATTTATCACCATAAGAATTTTCTGTACAGTGGGGGTTCGTTTTTTTAAAAAAAGAATGAATAATTCCTCGAATGCTATTCCGCATTACATCATCAACGTTGTCCAGTATAGCCCTTTTTCCTATGGTATTTCTTTGGTGATTGAAATTTATGCTCAGCACTATATTCTTGCAAAACCTTGTAAACACTACGTTCTGATATTTCTGAGTATAAATCATCAAAATGAGACTTTATTATTCAAAAAATAACATTAATATTTTCCTGCTGCTGTTACTGTAGTTGCAATGTTATCTACTTTCGAAGTACCTGGCTGTTCTTGTAAGGTTTTGTATATATTCAAAAACTTCTCCTTGTCCTCTACTGTAAAATTATTGGAGAGCCTCTTCTTAGGAGGTGAATTCTCCATAATATTACGCAAAGGGGCAGACTGATACCACAGGTGATTAAACGTAGGATTGAGTTTATAGCCTATAAAGTAGATATTTCAAAATCATCTTCTGATGTTATATTTCATGCGCTTACTTACGTTTGACACAAAAACGATGTACAGTAGTATTCAGAAATACTTTTTGTTAGATATTAAGCAAAGAAACTGAGAAAGAATAAAATAATAATTATGCAAAATTGAAACTGTCAAAACACAATACTAAATTTATTCTATTGTGGGCGTCCATGCAAACGAACCAATAGTAAGTGTTATTTTACGTATGACGTTCAAATGACGCATTTCTTGTGCGCTGTTGCTACTGCATCTGTTGTGTAATTCAACTATAGTATGACGTACAATTGAATGTGACGCGTTTCCTCTATTTGTAACTGTACCACATAAAGCATACATATGATTTCTAATTTGCAGTTATAGAACCCTTAAAATATCTTAAAACAACAAGTTTCAGGTATAGCAAATGTAACAAAAATTAGCTTTTTTAGTCTATTAAATCTAACCAAATTTAAACATTACAAAAAATATAATAATAATAATAACACCTTTATTGATTCCATTACATTAACATATTAGTTTTACATATTAATTTACATATTGGTAATAATGAAATCTAATGGTAACACCTTCAGTTATGCCTCAGACTCCCTGATCTACCAGGTGTACCAAATGAGTCATAGAAGAAAAAGAAGGTGTGCGTGCACATATATACATAAATAGCCATACACACATACATAACACCATTATGAACACTATTCAAAAGCGCAAGTGTAATTAAAAACAAAGAAAAAAAAATAGAATAAAAGAAAAACTACAACATAACACTACTGCTATCCGAACAACTCGAGCAACTCAAAATACAAGATCACTTAGTAAACGCTCTCTCAAACATCGCTTGAAACCATGGAGGGACAAATCTTTGAAATACGGTGGCAAATCATTCATAATCATAGCACAATTGTATTGAAAACAACGCTTGAAGTGAGTGGTACGGTGACGAGCTATATCAATCAAATCCCTTCTCCGAACGTTAATGCTGTGGACATCAGTGCGATATCTAATTTTGTTTAGCAAATACGGTGGGGTGCGGTTAGTAATAATTTTATAAGCGAAACAGGCCAAATGAAAAAGCCTGCGCTTTTCCATATTGAGCCAGCCAACCTCCGACAACCTAAAAGAAATTCTCTCTCTCCTACCAACACCGAAAATGAACCGCAAGGATGAGTTTTGGGTTACCTGTATTCTCCTCCTATCCAAACTGTCAAGACAGGGACCATAAATGGAATCGCAAAAGTTAAAATGGGACAAGACCAATGTATCGGCCAACATGGTCTTAACATGAGCATTCAAGGAGGATCTGTAAGGATATAACATTTTCAAATTACAATAAGCCCGCCTAATAAGGTTGATAGTGTTATCCAACAATTCTTTCGGACCAACCCAACTCCATTAATACGCAAATCCAACGTATCACACACCTGTGACCTGTTGGAAGCACTACCAAAAATAATGTAGCATGACTTTTGTCCATTAATTTGCAAACCATGGCGACGAGTGGTTTTATAAAATTTATCTAAGTCACTATTGATAGTCTGCGTTGCAACAGCAACATCCCCGGTGTTGAAAGAAGTGTACAGTTGCGTGCCGTCAGCATAGAACACAAAAACACTAAAACACCTTCACCACACTAAAGCACAAAAATGGCTAAATACGTATTTCAACAACTAAGTTGTCATCATCAGTAGCACTGATTAAAAATCGCGCTGTCTACACACCGTAGCGTACAGAACAACACTGATTTCCAATTTACGGGGATGGTTTATTCTTTTACCTAGGCTATTACTACTTCATTAAAAATACCTGATCGTTGTACCGTTAAATACGTCATACTTGCTATTCTAATCCTATCCTTTAATTCTAATATTCTAAGAAAACCAACAATATAATTTCTTATTTACGGGGATGGTTTATATATATTTACCTAAACTATTAACTACGTCATTAACAGTACCTGATCGCTGTATCGTTAAATTAGTCATGCTTAATACTATAATTCTATCATTTAATTCTAATGTACTATGAAAAACTAACGGTATCTAAAAGGTATTGTTTACACCACAAACTTATATAAACAAGATTGGGGAATTGGCCCGTTATCTGAATTCATTAATTTATTTTTATTTTTCTGAATGTATATACTCTCGTAACTATCTAGTTCATTCAGAAAAATAAAAATAAATTAATGAATTCAGATAACGGGCCAATTCCCCAATCTTGTTTATATAAGTTTATGGTGTAAACAATACCTTTCAGATACCGTTAGTTTTTCATAGTACATTAGAATTAAATGATAGAATTATAGTATTAAGCATGACTAATTTAACGATACAGCGATCAGGTACTGTTAATGACGTAGTTAATAGTTTAGGTAAAAATATATAAACCATCCCCGTAAATAAGAAATTATATTGTTGGTTTTCTTAGAATATTAGAATTAAAGGATAGGATTAGAATAGCAAGTATGACGTATTTAACGGTACAACGATCAGGTATTTTTAATGAAGTAGTAATAGCCTAGGTAAAAGAATAAACCATCCCCGTAAATTGGAAATCAGTGTTGTTCTGTACGCTACGGTGTATAGACAGCGCGATTTTAAATCAGTGCTACTGATGATGACAACTTAGTTGTTGAAATACGTATTTAGCCATTTTTGTGCTTTAGTGTGGTGAAGGTGTTTTAGTGTTTTTGTGTAGTTTCAAGCCACAGCCTCCAAGTTTAGTTTCGTCAGCATAGAAGTGAAATTTGCAATTAAAGTGATCAAACATAAAAAGCTGCGAGGTATAAACTGCAAATAACAATGGACCCAAGATAGATCCCTGAGGAATACCGGATTTCAAATATATGTAGTCAGAAATGTCATTATTTAATACAGTTCTTTGTACTCTGTCGGACAAATAGCTGTGAAAGAAGGAAACAACATTATCATGAAACCCCACATAATGCAAGACCGAGAGCAACAACTGATGATTGAGCCTATCGAAAGCCTTGGAGAAATCAAGCAGGACCAAAACAGTAACCATACCAGTATCCATAGCTGAAATAACATCATCAGTAATTTTAGTCAGCGCGGTGGCACAACTAAACCCCGGTCGGAAACCTGACTGAAAAGATGGGAGAATATGAAACCTAGATATATGATGGTTTGACGCTCCACCACCCTCTCCAAAACCTTCGACTGCGTCGGCAGAATACTTATTGGTCGCAAGTCCGCAAAAGCACTGGGGGTGCTATTCTTAGAAAGAGGCATGAGGTGAGCTACCTTCCATATTGAAGAAAAAACACCATTAAATAAACAGAAATTGATAATGTAAGTCAAATACGGAATGATGTAAGGACAAGATAAGGAAATCATTTTAATATTAATCTTATCACTTCCCGTAGAATTTGAAGAAATATTTTTTATAATAGAATGCACGTCCTCCTCTAGAACCTCGTCAAAAGAGCATATCTCGACTCCAGGCCTAATGTTACTACTATAAAAACTCAGCACATCTGGATCCGCATCTGATTCACTCTGAGCGATTGAAGAAAAATAACTATTAATCTCGTTCACATTCTGCAAATGTACAGGCCCATTTAAAAAAAAAACAACGTTTATATGTACCTGATTTTGTTAACGCCTTATACATTACATAGTAAATTTAAAATGTACCTAAGGATCTAGTATATGCAAATGTAAACGATGTTTTACAAAAGTTTACTGTTACGTGTCCAACAGCCAACGTGTGTAAAACACCGGTAACATTTTAAGCACATTTTCATAAAGCAAATTAAAGATGACTTAATCGATTCCTGTCCTCAACAACTAAAATGTTATAAATCAAAATTTCATTAAAAATGTTATCAATGTTATAGTAAAAAGTATATTAATTAAATTTACTTGCATACCATTTTAAAATATATTACGGAGTAACTTTAATTATACTTACTGATTTCTATCTTCATGTTCTTGTCAATTCTATTGTAGACGCTTGGTACATTAATGACGTAGATTAAAATATGTGGCCATAAATTATCCAAAACTAATAATAATTTTACAATGAGATCAGAATAAATAGTTGACTTTGAAGGAGATTCGTATTTAATAATCTTCAAATAATTATTTAATTTATGTAATAAATTCTTAATCAAATGAGTGTTTAAATAATCTGAAAATATAGGATTAGTTCTAATATTATTACAAAAGACATTTAAAAAACCTAATTCTAGTGCCCATTTGGCTAAAACTGGAAATAAAATTTGAATATCACTTGTCGCAACTGTATGATTGGAATCACGTAAAATTAAAAATGCTAATTCTTCACACTGACTGTATTTGTCCTGGTCAGCACACAGAATAACTACTAAAGCTAATGCATATATTACTACATTTCTCACAGCTTCTTCTCTGTCTTCTAACATTTGTTGTAGCATCGATAGTATTAGTGAATTTCTTATACTATCCTAAAAAACATGAACATAATAAAGCTATATTTATTTATAAAGATATCTTACAGATACATATGGAATAAGTGCTATACACGATTCTGCTACCAGAAGACGTCTCTCTACATATTTATGAGCTAACTGTTCCCAACACTGGGGAAGAACTTCATTTTCCACTAATGATTCTTGGGAAAATTTGGCAATTGCTGTTATGCCTTATAACAAAGAAAAAAGTTTAATAGTTTAAAAAAATTGTTTTCATTTACAAGAATATTTTCAGTAACATATAACACTGCTTGCTCAAATGCTAGAGGTGCCCCAATTATAATAAGTGAAAATTTATCTCCACCTTACATAGTTTAGAATTATGTTGTCGAACATGAATGAATATGTACTTCCTTCTTGAAAAATCAGTAAATCAAGCAATACCTTTGTAAGGACACACAACAATTACTTAATACTCTAATTCGTGCTTTAGGTTAAATTGATGTCATTACACATCTAATACTCTTTCTTAGATTTATTAAATACTCCTCTCAACATCAGCTTATGTGCAAGCATTGCAAACATGCAGTAATCACACAGCTTTTTGTGAGAACCGATATAGGAAACTTTTTACTAAAACGTTGACTGCGGCTCATAAAATATGAATTATTAAAAATTATACATGAGTACAAATGTGCAATAAGCCTAATTTTACCGAAATAACTTAGATTTAAAGTATTATAAAATTCATATAACCGATTATTTAACTTATGAATTGCACGACTGTCACTCAAATAAATAAAACCAAATCGTTTGCATATTCACTACTTGTGTCACATTTTCTATAATTATTGCTCTTGTCTTACATCTTTGATGGGTCGTCCGACCTTACACTGCTTTTATGTTAATTACTTCTACAAATCCTAATCTTTGATATAAATATTACAGAATTTAGTTACGTTCAATCAAAATATATAACATAATTACATTAGTATAAACTCGCATAAACATACACTTTGTGAGCAAATTGTCGACAAACTGTCGGAGTCAAATCCTAATAAATATATTTATAGAAATATTATATACACACCTAATAAAATTAATATTCTCTCAGAATCTGATGGTTTCTTCTTCAAATTAAATAACTGTTGCAGAAGTTTGTCTCTCATAGAGGAATCAGAACATAAAAGCACTGCACTCACCAGCAATGGTATGGCTTCTTCTCTTTTATTTAATATAATATTTGGTATAATCCTTAACATACTGTGAGATAGGACATCAATTATTGTATTAGATCCTACACCAGTGATAAGTATATTATTAAGAATTTCATTGTCTACTTTCTGAAATATATTTATAGGACAAAGATTGAGTAATTCATTTTTTAACTTAGAAGGTAAATCCCTGAAATATTGAAATATTATTTTCTCATTATTTTATGTAAAACAAACATTAACAATATTAAAATTAAAGTGAATAAAAGAACATCTTTTATATAATTGTAATAAATAATTAGGAGGCAATAACGTATTTTAAACAATTGATAATAATTAACAACAAAATTGTAAAAAAAAAATCATGAACACGGTCAAAATTGTTAACGTAAGTTGTAAAGTAAACTTTAACCCAAAAGAAGTCGTATGACGCACTCGAATTGCACCACGGATAAGTAGGGATCATTTTCTGACCATTTCTTTCTGACATTTATAATCCGTTGACCGAACTGCACCATGGCCATGTTTCGCCTGCCTGAACTGCACCATCAATATAATAATCTAACATTAAATTATATGAAATCATTCAGATATTATATACTGTTGATGGCATTTATTTAACACTGTATGCTTTAAGTATGTAAATAATGTTAATTTTTTTCGATGCATGTAGTTTACTTATTGTGTTAATGTTATTGAAAGAAAAACTACTTAAATATTGTGTTGCGTCCCTTTCTTCTAATTCTGCCTTTAACTCGGGGACCTTTAATTCTTCCAAACGTTTGGAAGCCATTTTTCTTTTTGCACTTATTGTTCAACCCACACTGACACCAAATTGTTGCGTTTTCGGGTTCGAAATAAACAACTCGTGCAAATGTTTTAAAACTGTCTGTATATTTACACAATTAAAACTAATCACAATATAAAAATATAAAATAAATGTAACGCACTTAAAACTACTACGAATTAATTAACACATGTATTTATTTTTATTACTACTATTTATGTCTGTAATATTTATTTATTTCTTGAACTATAATAACACTGCACCATTCACTGTATTTATATTTGTTCAGTAAATACCGCGCGCGACTACTATTGAATGAATGAATTCCTTATCCCACCGGCAGCATTTATATATATGTGCAGGCAAAAGGTCTAGCAAATTCTGGCTCTCTTCTATCATATTCCAGACTTGCTGACGTAGTATATGAGTGCAGTATATTTACGACTTCTTTACCGGTACCTTTTTGTCGTCGCCTGGATGTCTGCTTCTTTTGTGTGTGTGTGTGTGCTTATTTCATTACATTGCCCCCTTCTTAAGAACTGCGTTTCGTCCCGAAACACGCTATTCCATGTTCTTGTTGTTGGTGAATGACGGAATCTACATTGGGACCCACGGGTGCACCCAGTTGTCTTGTGGAAATGGCAATCCACCGTCTTAGGTTGTATAACGGGCTGATTGGGCCGATAGCTGCATACGACTATTTCCATACCAGTATGCCGAAACACCACCTCCAGCATGTTTCTTACGATTCTCCATTCCAGACGGCCTAATCCGCAATCCAGCTTCGGAATGGCCAGCCTCTTTATGTTTTGTTCGAGTGCACGTTCTCGTAAATCAACAAGGGACTCCCATAATGTTTTCGTTGGAGACTTCTTTTGTGACCAGGTAAAAGATAGATCGTCCGTCACGCTTTATCTCCAGAGTTTTACCAACCATTGGCTTTTGTTGGATCAGTTCATTGACCCCGCCATATCTCCTCTTGAATTCCACGGCAATCCCTCTACGCATACATAGGTCCTGGGCCACACAGTGAGCTAAGGCATAATCACAGGGTACCGTAAAAAGATCCTGTTGCTTCTCCGTGGTAATTCCAAAACGAGCCTTCCTGGGGCCCGAATATTCTTGCATGAAATTCCCATAAGTTGGCTCTCTATGTTCTCTGGTAATTTGTCGCACATCTGTTACTTCGCCGTTGTTATGTTCATGGTATGGGGCCAATCGGTTGAAATGCACCACTATTGACTTACTATGGGGTGTTCGTCTTATGCGATAAACCACGTCATTTATTCGCTTTAGTACTTCGCATGGTCCCTCCCAGTGGTGTTGGAGCTTTGGGGACAGACCTCGGCGACGTTGAGGATTATATAGCCAGACAAGGTCCCCTTCTCGACAATCACCTCTCTCAGCTTGCACGTCGTAACGATCTTTCATCCTGTCGCTGGCTCCTGAATTTGATGGCGTACTCGCTCGTGGGCATCCTCCAACTTCCGCCTAAGTCCGCTGACGTAGTCTTCTCCTGTCAAGTCTTCTCCAGGCTTACAGCCGAACTTTAGGTCACACGGCAGCCTGAGCTCCCTTCCGAATAACAAATTTTCTGGAGATTGACCGGCAGACTCGTGGACCGCAGCTCTGTAAGCCATGAGGAACAGGGGTAGATGTTCATCCTAGTTTCTTTGATGGTCTGCCACTACCTTCGACAGGTGTTTGAGCATTGTCCTGTTCATGCGTTCCACCATTCCATCTGACTGCGGATGCAGTGGCGTCGTTCGTGTTTTTCTAATGCCCAGAAGATCGCATATATTCTGGAATAGTCGATTCAAAATTCCCCCCTTTATCAGAATGGAGTTCCAATGGTGCACCAAACCGACTAACAAATTACTTCACGAGCACTGTTGCGGCTTTTTGGTTAGGCAAGGCATAGGCTTCGACCCATTTAGTGAAGTAATCCATTACGACAATTATGTATTTATTCCCATTGTCAGTCTCAGGAAATGGCCCATCCGCATCTATGGCAATCCTTTCAAACGGGCTTCCCACATTGTACTGTTTCATGGGGGCACGTCGACGTCTTTGGGGTCCATTGCTGGCGGCACAAGTTGCACATTTTCGGCACCATTGCTTTACGTCTCGTGTGCAATTCACCCAATAAAACCGTTAGCGCACTTTCTCGAGTGTCTTATGTACGCCGAAGTGTCCTCCGGAGCTGCCATCGTGGTATCCTTTTCTTAGGGATGACCACCTGTATCCTTTGCCCTTCTCCATCTGGGTTCTCCACAACACGCTTAAGTAGGCCATTCTGCACCTTCAGAGAGTCCCATTGAGCCCAGTAGGATTTCAGTCCCTGTGAACGAGGAGCTACTTCTTGCCAAGCCGGTCTGTGACCAGTACCTTTCCAAACCATCAAGGAACCAAGGTATTCATCAGCTTCCTGATCGATCCTCAAATTGTCAGGTTGCCACTGATCGTCAACCACGGTAGTTCTGAATGTGTTGGCCGATTTTTCTTCTACCCGGTTGCAATGCCTGCAGTCCTCTGGACATGGTCTCCTTAAAAGAGCATCAACGTTTTGGTGTTTAAGGCCGGCTCGGTGCTCGATGTCGAAGTCGTATTCCTGCAGTCTCTCAATCCACCTGGCCACCTGTCCTTCAGGGTTCTTGAAATGCAAGAGCCACTTCAACGCTGCATGATCGGTTCTAATCGAGAACTTCCTTCCATATTAGGTATTTGTAAAAATGTTCAATGGACTTGACCACCGCTAGTAGCTCACGTCTGGTCACGCAGTAGTTCCGTTCGGGCTTGGAAAGCGTCTTGCTGAAATATCCGATTACTTTCTCTTGCCCTTCTTGTACCTGGGAGAGTACGCCGCCAATCCCAACATTGCTGGCATCAGTGTCCAAAATAAATTTACCAACTGGCAACGGATAGCTCAGGATTGATGCACTTATCAGAGTCTCCTTCAGTACTTCGAAAGACGGTTGACATTCGCTATTCCAGTGGAAAGGCCCATTCTCTGTCAGACGAATCAGGGGCTTTGCAATGTTGGCGAACCCCGGGACGTATCGCCGATAGTACGTGCACAATCCCAGAAAACTTCTCACCTCATGCTTGTCCTTTGGGATAGGCCATTTTCGAACGGCTTCTATCTTCTCTGGGTCGACAGAAATTCCTTTTCCAGATACCACATGCCCAAGGCAACCTACTTCTTTGCGAAAAAGGTGACACTTTTTAGGACTCAACTTCAGGTTTGCACCTCGTAGCCTTCGGAATACCTCCTCTAAATTCTTCACGTGATCTTGAAAGGTTTTCCCAACTACAATCACATCAACAAGGCACACCAGGCAAGTGTTCCATGAGAGTCCCTTTAACACTGTGTCCATGAGTCGCTCGAAGGTAGCAGGCGCATTACATAACCCAAAAGGCATGACCGTAAAATGCCACAGGCCCGCACCTATAGTGAACGCAGTCTTTTCTTTATCGCTAGGCTCCATTCCCACTTGCCAATAACCACTCTTCAAATCCAAGGTAGAAAACCATTTCGTCCCAGCCAAAGTGTCCAATGTGTCGTCTATACGTGGCAAAGGATAGCTGTCTTTCTTCGTCACCTCGTTAAGTCGGCGATAGTCTACGCAGAATCTGATTGACCCATCCTTCTTCCGCACAAGTACCACTGGCGAAAACCAAGGTTCTTCCTTTGGTGCCATTCTTGATTCCAAAGACATCCCGATATCGGCATATCAGGTCTTTAACTTGCTGTTGTTCGTTCCTATTCAGACCTCGGCAAGCCATATTGATGACGTTTCGGAGCTCTTCAGGAACGTCAGTAGGCGTACCCGTTTCCGCTTCATCTTGATGGACGATGGCCGACACGGGACAACACCATCCCAATACAGTGCCTTTTTTCAACGTCTCGGGGTAATAATTGACGTTCATTACCCTTACTGGCATGGTCCTCTGGGATCTTACCAAAGCCTTTGCAATCATGATTCCTCGGTCCACTTCTTCATCATCAACCTTTGGCTCCATCATCGTAACCTTCCCTTCAGTCAGGTCTCCTTCCATGCAAGCTTCCAGGATCATCTCAGTCCGTTCACCCAGGACAGCGTCCTCTGCCAGCACAATACGTATGGAATGGTTATTCATGGAACGGAGGACGAGTTCTTCATTGCCTATCTTCAAGACGCCCAATTTCAGGTCCAACTGGAACCCATATAGCTTCATCACATCCATTCCCAAAATAACTTCTTCCTCTATGTCCGCAACCAGGACGCGATGTTGGATTAATACTGGTCCAATGCCGATCTTCACATCAACTTCTCCTTTTACGGTAGCCGCTTCGCCTGTTGCTGTTCTGAGTTGCCATTTGCTGTGTAGTAACGACTTCTTCTCTTGAATCACATCGGGTAGCACTATGGTTTTCGTTGACCCAGTGTCCAATAGGCCGGCATAAGTTCTTCCTTCCAGAATAACATCTACGTAGAGGTTAGTGTTGCAGAGATGCAATTTGCGCTATTGATTTTGAGGCTCTACGATACTGGGTCGACGAGTACCTCTTCTCATCGACCCGTTTTAGTTTTCCTGTTACTCCGCTATGGGTTTCTTGGGCCGGCATAAGTTCTTCCTTCCAGAATAACATCTACGTAGAGGTTGGTGTTGCAGAGATGCAATTTGCGCTATTGATTTTGAGGCTCTACGATACTGGGTCGACGATTACCTCTTCTCATCGACCCATTTTAGTTTTCCTGTTACTCCGCTATGGGTTTCTTGGGCTCCTTCTCGCATTTACTACGAACATGGCCCATTTCACCACAATTCCAGCATCGGAGCGTTCTTTTCTTAGGCTGCACCTGAATCATTAATCGTCGGACTTCCTGTTCTAAGGATTCTTCGGCTTCTGGTAGATCTCTGACAGAACATACTCTTGCAGGGTTTCGAGAGGCTAGCTTTGCTGTTTCGAACTCCAGACTATGTGCCGAAGCATCAATTAGGGTTTTTGGTCTTGCCAGCCTCAGTGCATGCTGCGTATCGCCATCTCGAAGACCATCTATGAATGTCTGCACCTGATTCATTAATCGTCGGACTTCCTGTTCTAAGGATTCTTCGGCTTCTGGTAGATCTCTGACAGAACATACTCTTGCAGGGTTTCGAGAGGCTAGCTTTGCTGTTTCGAACTCTAGACTATGTGCCGAAGCATCAATTAGGGTTTTTGGTCTTGCCAGCCTCAGTGCATGCTGCGTATCGCCATCTCGAAGACCATCTATGAATGTCTGCACAGCCAACTGTTCCGAGAAGCTATCTGGAGCCGTTGAATATGCCAGACGAACCAAACGGGCGATATTCGCTTCGAATTCTTGGAGATGAATGAATTCCTTATCCCACCACCGGCAGCATTTATATATATGTGCAGACAAAAGGTCTAGCAAATTCTGGCTCTCTTCTATCATATTCCAGACTTGCTGACGTAGTATATGAGTGCAGTTGATTTACGACTACTTAACCGGTACGTTTTTGTCGTCGCCCGGATGTCCGCTTCTTTTTTTGTGTGTGTGCTTATTTCATTACAATATAATAAAGTCTTAGTTTACATATATAACATTAACGTCACATTGAATATACTTACAAATTATGGTGTGTACCACATGTTTATACATGTCTTAGTTATACATTGTGATAAAGTAACGCACAAAATTCATAAAACGTACAATGTTCATTTTTGAAAAAATGCAAAAACACGTCAAACAGTTTATTTTATTCCGCGTCTTTTAACATAAGTCAAAAAAATAAAACGTCAAATTTGTCAAAGTTATGACGTCATCAATATTTTTTTTAAATAGTAAGCTTGGTTTTTTTTTACTTTATTTGATAAAGCTTGTTTTTCTGCATTATAAAGAAATAATTGAAGTAGGGGTCACATAAGAAAAAACCGAGAGAATTAATAAAAAACAAAATAAACTTTATTATAGTAATAACATTTAAATTAACTAAACAGTCCATTAAACCAAAACGATTTCTTACAGGAATTGTTCAAACTGTGTCGTTCACTATCTGACATAGGCCAAGACGATGGTACACCTGATTTACAGAGTCTTCGATCATCTGCGGAGTTATACGAGTCATTTCATGTCTAATTCGTTTTTTTTTTTAGTTTTTTCTTATGTGACCCCTACTTCAATTATTTCTTTATAATGCAGAAAAACAAGCTTTATCAAATAAAGTAAAAAAAAACTAAGCTTCATATTTAAAAAAAAATATTGATGACGTCATAACTTTGACAAATTTGACGTTTTATTTTTTTGACTTATGTTAAAAGACGCGCAATAAAATAAACTGTTTGAGGTGTTTTTGCATTTTTTTCAAAAATGAACATTGTACGTTTTATGAATTTTGTGCGTTACTTTATCATAACCCTGTATAGTAATATATGTATATGCATAATGCATATGTATGTATATAGTCCGTTTCAATAAAAGTGCAACGCGAACGTATAAAGGGTTTACATATTTAAGGAAGAAAATTTATAGGAAATACACTGGATAAAGTGCTTGCGACTTATTTTACCATCATTATATTCGTTAATTTTCACTTGAATAAATTTTTGTTTTTGAAGTACTTCCTGTCTTATACTTCTTTTTTGATTAATACGTATAGAATTTAATTTTATATAAGTATCTTTTTCAAAGTCGTTTAGAACGTTCAAAAAAATATGTAAGTTAGGATGTGGAGAACTACAATAATTTTTAATTTTTGAATGGAACGACTCACAACAGTTTGTTGTTCTTAATAAAGAAGCAGAATGTTTAGCCAACCCTTCTGACGGGAACACAGCATCTTCCTGAATATAGTTTTCAACAAGGTAATCTGCGAATTCGCGAACACAAACAAACTGGATTGTTTACCCACGCGAGAACATGCCACGTATAATTGTCCGTGTGAAAAACACGGTGTGCCCAAATCTAAGCCACAAACAGACATCGTTTGGCCTTGATGAGAATATACTTAATATGAGAGTTGCACTGAGAAAGTAAAATGATAAGTATGTAGGTGCCAATCCACAATGAGAATATCTCATGAGATTTTTGTTTCATGCAATAAAAATCGCAGGATAACTCCAGTTTCATTGGTCTTTCGACCGTTTCCACAATGAAATTGAAGCGATTTTTATTGCATGAAACAAAAATCTCATGAGATATTTTCATTGTGGATTGGCACCTTAAGCGTCACTGCTACGATCGACGCACAATCAATAATAATGACCGAAAACGGTTTAGGCCCTAAACTTTAGTGAATGAGAGAAAACTTATTGTGTGATAAAGACAGGAGACCGGCTTTGTTCTCATCCCTAATTTGTGCTGTTTACGGGGTGAGAAGTGACACCGGTAGACGCCTGGCGGGAAAAAGTGATCGAGTAACTGATCAATTATCGAATGCCGAGAGTAGAAAATTATTAAAGTACTAATATCGCTATTAAAAAATAAGGGTTGGTGGTAGAAGGGTGAAAATTTAGGGTTGTATGTATTTTTAATGCCAAATCATAAAAAAAAAATACAAAATTTTGTCAAAAAACAAACAAAAAATTTTTGGGGTCGATCACCCTTATCACTTAGGGGTATGAAAAATAGTTTACGTCCTATTCTCAGACCTGCTGAATATACACACAAAATTTCATAAGAATCGGTTAAGCCGTTTCGGAGGAGTTTTGTGACAAACACTGTGACACGAGAATTTTATATATTAGATTATCATTAAACATATAAAATACGGACAAAACGCACAAAGAACAAATTCAAATGTAGGAAATAGGGCCAATATTATTGGAACAAAATATAATAATTTATATCAAATGCACTAGTAAATATGTGGCCAACTTTGTAAATAAATCCTTAAACACTGTTTAGATAACCGGCGTATTTCTTCGCACAGAAAAACGTCGATTAGAGATAATCAATGATTAGTTAACCAAGTATTTTAATCGGTGTTGGAAAAACCAGCCCATAAAATAAAAGAGGTGTTTTGCTCGAATGTTTTAGATTTTTTTTAAAGATGGTTACACTGATTTTTAACTAGAGCATTTAAAAAATTATTAGCGACATAAACCACGTTTTGAACCCAGAGGGACTTTACCTGCGACAATGGACTTCTAATGGAGTGCTTTTGGACACGCAGTACTCGAAAGATAACATTCCATACGCAATACGCGATCCTCAGTGTTCAAATAAGACATTAGGGCTAATATGGAATCCCACATCGGATTATTTTACGTATCAAATAAGCAAGCACACATTCAAATTTCTTACAAAGAGAAACATATTATCGGTAATCAGCCAAATTTATGACCCATTAGGTCTAGTGGGGCCTGTTATAACCAAGGCAAAAATAATATTACAATTATTGTGGCAATCCAAGATTTATTGGATCAGGAGTTACCACACGATTTAAGGACTCTATGGTTACGATTTTATGATAATATAGAGGCATTAGAGAAGAAGATTATTCGTCAACTAATATTAGCCAATAATATTGTGACAGATGTTCACGTATTTGGCGATGCGTCTGAGAGGGCATATGGCGCATGTCTATTTGTGAAATCAATGAACGATTTATGTGTTATTGATGTCAATTTAGCATGTTCAAAATCTAGAGTGTCTCCATTAAAGATATTAACTGTTCCAAGACTGGAATTATGCGGCGCTGTTCTCGCAGTAGAATTGTGTAAGAAGTTTTTGAGTTGAAATAAGTTAGAAATTTGCAATATCACCTATTGGTGTGATTCGAATATTGTGCTTTCCTGGATAGCTACTGATACAAGCAAATTAAAGACATTCGTTGCCAATCGTGTCTCCAGGATTCGGGAATACTTCACAGTGGCGATATGTACAGTCTAGTGAAAATCCAGCAGATATAATTTCGCGAGGATTGAATCCAGATCAGATTTTGGATTCTAATTTGTGGTTTAAAGGACCAAAATGGCTCTCAAAGGAACCAGAGAATTGGTCTAATCAAGCTAGTGTCACTATTCCAAGTGAAGAAGTTCCTGATTTGAAGACTTCAATCGCATTGGCAGCTACTCACGTACCGACTGAAAATTTTATTAGCCAAATTGTGCATAAATATTCGTCTTATGCTAAACTTTTACGTATTATGACTTACGTCGTACGTTTCAAAAATAATAGTCGTTTGAAAGATGAGTCAGCGAGGTTATACTACTAATCAAGAAATGGATGAAACACATTCAACAAGATGTTTTTTCAGCAGAGATCAATTGTTTGAGGAGAAGATTAAAACTACCTAATAGTAACAAATTAATAACGCTCGATCCGTTTTTGGATAATCAAGACCTGTTACGAGTGGGTGGCCGGTTAGAACATGCGGAGCTTTCTTTTGACAACAAGCATCCTTTAATATTACCAGCCAAACATCATTTTACAACGCTACTTATTCGACATGAACATTACAAAAACTTACATGCAGGAGCTCAAACGGTTCTAGGTACAATTAGAACTAAATTTTGGCCATTAAATAGAAGACGGGAAATTCGAAGAGTATTAAAAAATTTACAGTATGTTTTCGTGCAAATCCACATCATTTCAATCAGAAAATGGGAAATTTGCCTGCATCTAGAATAATTCCTTCCAAACCTTTCAGTTCATGTGGAGTGGATTACGCAGGACCCTTTCTAATAAAGGACAGTACTGTGCGAAACAGGAAAATATTGAAGTCATACATATGTATTTTTATATGTTTTGTTACAAAGGCAGTGCATATTGAATTAGTAACAAGTCTTTCATTGGAAGCTTTTTTGTGCGCTTCAAGCGTTTCGTCGGCAGACTTAAGCACACATATTTACTCTGACAATGCTACTAATTTTGTTGGGGCAAATAATCGACTCTTACAAGAATTTATAGTCTTAACTGAAAACCCGTTAGCTCGTGATTACTTCTTAGAAAATAAAATAACATGGCATTTTATACCTTCACGGTCTCCTCACATGGGCGGCCTATGGGAATCAGCTGTAAAGCTAGCAAAGCATCACTTGACACGTATAATGCATAATGTTTCATTTACATACGAACAATTTTATACTGTCTTAGTGCAGGTAGAGTCTATTATAAACTCCCGACCTCTCATTCCTCTTACCAACATTCCCGAAGACTATACCATATTAACACCTGGTCATTTCCTTATTGGCAATAATCTACGAGCTGTACCAGAAGCAGCTGTTCCACAAGAGAGAGCATCATTAGTGCACAAGCATATGCAGTTGCTTATACAACATTTTTGGAAAAATTGGTCTTGTGATTATCTACATACTCTGCAGCAGCATTCCAAGTGGAGATTTGCGGTGAGGGGTGATGTACTCGAGGGAGCATTGGTGTTGTTGAAGGAAGACAACTTGCCTACCATGTTGTGGAAAATGGGCCGAATTATCAGCTGTTACCCTGGAAGTGACAATATAGTGCGTGTGGTGGAGGTACAGACTGTTGGCGGCACATTCAGAAGAGCAGTTAATAAGATTTGTTTATTGCCTACCGATGAAACTGTATAGTCTTAAGTTTGTTGAATGAAATTCGATATCTTAAATTTTCAATTCTTTAAAATGTATTCATTGTTTTCAGTTTGTTAGTTTTAGTTATGTATTTAATGTATTGTATTGATAGAGACGTTTTTAGCATTTTAATATTGCCCGGCACGTCCTGGCAAGGGGGGCGGCATGTTTGGGTAATGAGTACTAGGGAGAATAGTTTTGTGTGTGTGAGATGCGCGCGCCATTATGACCGTCGAATGGGGAGTGTGCGGGCTGCGTGCGCACATATAGACATCAGCATGAAACAGGTGCACAGTGCGTGCGCATATATAGATATAAGTTGAATATCAGATGATGCACGCTGTGCACGAACACAATTGTTAAGTTAAATACAGTCCACAAATAAAAGCATATAAAACAAGTTTATAAATAGTGTTATATTCTAGTTTAACAAAACACAAAGAATAACACAAGTTTACAACAATAAGTAAGACTATACAACCAACACTGGTAACGTAAAGTGAACTTTTAGCATCGAAATAGAAAAATAGTATATTACATACCGAGGTGGAAAGTGCTTCATTACTGTCGAGAGATTAGTAGTTAACCGAGACGCGAAGCGTCGAGGTTAACTTTATCTCGAGACAGGAATGAAACTTTTCACCGAGGTTTGTATACTATTTTATTTACAACCATAATTATTATATTTATTTGTGATAATTTAATGCATAAGTATGTAACAAAACCCATAAGTCGGAATTGTTTTGTCATTTTGACAGCGATAAAAGTTTACTTTAACTTTTATATCGGCAAAAAAGTTGTTTACCTTTGGTTGGCCTGGCAACAACTTGTGTTTTCTCGTTATGTCATAAAATCAACGACCTCACTGTCAAAATGAAATGTCAAAGTCGACGAAACCCTAAGCTTTGTGTACTCTCTTTGGTTGACCCGACTTCAATTTGCTTACTTTATCATCATAGTGTTCGTTGTGAAGTGTTGTTATGACAAAATTTGCAAACTGATTGTAAGTAATTTTCACAAAATGTATAAGAACTGTGTTTTTAATAACCGTATTCTTAAATAATATAATTACTATGTAATACATTTTTCAGTAATTGTTTACACATTTAGTAAATTATCTAACCGAATTACACTCGAGCTTTCTTTTTTATTTCCGAATAAATTTTCAATTTTTAAACTCGAATTTTGTTGCTAAATGGTAACTGAACTCAACAAATTGCCTCCTCGAAAAAACGACTCGTCCTTCGGACTCGTCGTTTTATCAGGCACTTTGTTTCGTACAGTTACCTAGCAACAAAAATTTTCGTTAAAACGTGAAAATTTATCCGGAAAAAAGAAAGCTCTCGTGTAATTATAAGTGATAATTTAATGAATGTGTAAAAAAACCCATAAGTCGGAATTGTTTTGTCACTCGAACTCACTGTCAAAATGAAATGTCAAAGTCGACGCAACCCTAAGCTTTGCGTACTATCTTTGGTTGACCCGCCTTCTATTTGCTTACTTTATCATCATAGTGTTCGTTGTGAAGTGTTGTTATGACAAAATTTGCAAACTCATTGTTAGTAATCTTCACAAAATGTATAAGAACTGTGTTTTTGATAACTGTATTTTTAAATAGTATGATTACTATGTAATAAATGTTTCAGTAATTGTTTACACATTTAGTAAATTATCTTACCGAATTACATTCAAGCTTGCTTTTTATTTCCGAATAAATTTTCCATTTTTAAACTCAAATTTAGTTGCTAAATGATAACTGAACTCAACAAATTGCCTCTTCGATAAAACGACTCGTCCTTCGGACTCGTCGTTTCATCAGACAATTTGTTTCGTACAGTTACCTAGCAACAAAAATTTTCGTTAAAAGCTAAAAATTTAACCGGAAAAAAGAAAGCTCTCGTGTAATTATTATAAGTGATAAAAATTCCGGTAAAAGTTTTGACATATTGAGTTGTCAGATTTATGATGTTCTAGCGTAAACGTCAAATAAATATACGTCAGTTTTTTTTTGGTGAACAGATTATAAAAGAAATGTTGAGTAGTAAAGCCTTCAAGGACTGCACTCCACTTGAACTGAGGGAAATTGCCCTACCCTAGCAATCATCTTGGCTCGAATGGCGAAGGACAAGAAATCACTATTTCATAATATCAGCAATAGCAGAGCGGCCTATCTACATGGATTCAAGCTTCCAATAATTCTAATGTAACAATTAATTTTATTTACAACCATACAATTAATAATTATTTGTGATAAAAATTCCGATAAGGTTTTGACATATCGAGTTGACAGTTTTGTGATTAACATTGAGGTTGGGAAGTAAATGAGGGCAGTAATAGAGGGCGGGAAGTAAACGTGAACAAAGTCACACTTCCAAACTTTTAAAAAGTCAGAAATGCCAACAATATGCTTATGGTTGTAAATAAAATTTATTTGATGTTTTATCGACCACAAAAGTACCAACTTTAGCGATTTTTACGTTTTACCATTTACCAACCCAACCCCCTGCATAAATTAAAATTAATTGCCAAATTTTACATTAGATTACCATAAGCGCAATTTAAATAGTATTTCAGCAGTGTTTTTAAATATTATCGACACAAACTTGTCAACTGCAACAGAATATAAATTCGAAATTACAGGTTTATTAGTGTTACTTCATCATCCTGGCAATGGCATTAAGCATGATCATATGATTATAAAATTATGTTTATTTTTTAATTTAAATATTTAGGCATGACACTGGCGGTAAAAAAATAAAGAAATACATTTCCAAATTGCTGATTTAATTAGATGAGCATTTTTAAATCACAATGCATAAGCCAATTACAGACATCCATTATAACAAATGTTTGGATTACAGATTGACCCTTAAATCCAAAATTAGGTACCACAAGTATAATAAAGTACTAATCCAACTGCAGATAATTAAAAACTTGTGAAAAAATTGATTTGTTATACAATCACTTCAAATCAAATTTTTACAATGTAAATATTAACAGAGCTATAAGTGCCCTCTGCATAACTTAAATTATGAAATTAAATTATTTAACATACATGATACTACTGAAAATATCAATTGAATAAATACTGTCCCTAATCTTTATAAGATGTTTCTTATATTCACATTCATATTTACTGTTTTACTAACATAAGTTGATATGATGTCAATTATTCTTTTTATGTGATGAAAAAGTATGTTAACTTACCTATTTTTGTCATCTAATATTTCCAATAAACTGATTTTTTCATTATTTGAAGGAATAGTTTCAATATAACTTTCATTTGTGTTAATTGTAACATCATTCCAATCTGTTTCATTAAAGCTATTGCTAGATATATTGTCATCTAATGATACGATTCCTTCTTCAGTTTTAATGACAATATTGCTTTTCTCTATGATTTCAAAATGTTCAGGTGAATTACTACCAACTGTAGAATTTTTACTGCTAATACTAATTGTTTGTTTTTGTAACTCAGAAGAGTTTACATTGAGAATATCATTTTTCTGATTGTATAACAGTATTTCATTTTGTTTGTTGTAATTAATAAGTTCATTTTGTAATGTGGCTATTTGAGAATCCATTTGTTTTATCCTAGCATCTTTTTCTTTTATCTGCTCAACCTGAATATTTATATAATATATAAATCATTTAATTATTGTTATATATTTTTAAAATATACCATATCCTGAAAATTCTGTTTCAAAGAGTCATTATCTTGAAATACATCTGTCTGACATTCTGTTGTTTTTAAATTATGACCAGTTTGCTTCAAACCCTCTCGATATAATGTTAGTAATTCAGGAGGCTTTGCAATATTTAAACCAACATCATCCCAATCTTCAAAATCTTGATTTTCATTTTCATCAGAAAATGTTATAGACGTTAACTTATATCCATGACACAGAAGATATTCATTTATAAGAAAATTTAACGCCCTTTGTTCATGGGGTTTAATATTTTCAACGTTTAAATTATGTAAAGCACATTTACTTGGTGTATTATTTTCTGATTCTACAATGAAAAAAGTAAGATAAATCTACCCCAATATGAAATAACATGTATTAAATTTACCTGTTGCAACAGTTAGGTTATTTCGTAATGCATTAATAGTTTCTTTAGCTTTCCTTAGCTGAAATTCTAAAACTGCTACTCTTTCATCAATACTTTGTTCACCATCTTCAGAAAATCTTGCTAAATCTAAACTATCTAGTGTTGCTTGACTACCTGATCTTGCTAAAATTTATTCAAATAGATCAAACATAATTATATCTATATCACAGATCTATATCTATATATATATATTATCTTTTCTTACACATATGTAGAGTATGCTCATATGTATGAAGTTCAAAATTTCCTGGATTAGAAAAGAAATCTTTCAAAAGTCGTAATTCTTTTCCGGATTCCACCAATTCTGTATGTAACTCCAAAGCAGTTAGTAATAATTTGTCATGTAGTAATTTTGATGCAATATCATGATAACTAAGAAAATTATTCTGTATATTGGTTTTAACATTGTCGAAAGTGTTTGCACTGAACATTTTTTAAAGTTTTAAAATTTCAGGCACATATTTTCGTATGTTGTCTGAACAGTGCTTGTTGTTTGAGTTTGACACATTTGACCAGTGCTGCCGGAGCCATACGTCTGCCTTACCCGCATAAGCCAATGAAAAATACCCGCTTTTACCCGACATTTCAAATAGAAGGCGCCAAATTTAAAAGTGGTCTAAAATAATTCAAATGTAAGATCCTTATTTAAATCTATTTTTTAATAAAATAGATTTAAAAATAGTATACAAAATAGGACTAGTAAACATAGTAAATATTATTATAAATACCACACCCTTAGTACCTTAATAACTATTTTGTCCAAATTTTGGCATTAACCATTTCCCTTATTTGATTCAAATTTTACACAACCCCCCATATATTTAATGCCTCTTTTTATAGCTATTAAAGACGTTAGCGTTGCGGTGCCTGACGCATTTCTGTGGTCTGTGTTGATATTTTTCAAATCATTGAAAATTCGTTCAACAAATGCGTTTGAAAAAGGCAGAATAAAAAGGAAGGAAAACACTACATTCATATGGGGAAAAGAAGAACATCTGCAGCATTTTTCAATTTAAATAAGATTTTCCAGTAAACTTAACAACCTAGTTCATCTAAACCATACTCCAATGATTTAAAAGAGGATGCTGCTTTCATTCTTTGTCCAAAATTTGAAGTGTTGTAAATTCTTTATTCATTGGAAATCTTTGTTCAATTTTTTGCAGAGATTTTATTTCATAGGATTGGACCGTTTTTGGTTCAAGAATTCTTAAAATGCTAAAAATTAGATCAGAGAAATCAAATCGCGTTTTAATGTCAGAGACAGGTTCCACATAAAAATTTTAAAAAACCTTTGAAAAATTGGTCAATTTCAATTTGGGATGCATAATTTTTCAACATTTCAAAAGATTCAGTGACAGATCTAACTAAATAAACTTTGCAAAGTGGAACAAACAAGCGAATATTTGTGTGGTCAACAGCTAATACATTTTTGTCTTTCAAGTCACTGAAATTGATAAAATTGCTGCATAAATGCATAAACAATCTCTGTAGCGTTTTGATTTGATAGACGATAAAATACATATTGATATCTGATGTTGACTAAATCGAGTTAAAAAAAAAACTTTGTCTTATGTGAAAATACCCGATTTTACCCGCTTCATAATTTTACCCGACAGTCTGATTAAAATACCCGCGTTTCGGGTAAAATACCCGCAATTGGCAGCACTGCATTTGACATAGCTTTCATTCAGCAGACGGATCGAGAACCGATCCCGCTCCAACCGTTCACTTCACAACAGTTGAGTGTTCGCTGGACAGGACCGCTCACCTTTTGTGCCTTTATGTCATCGTCTGTCATCTCGTACTTTTCATTGCTGCCATATGTTAAAATTATAGAGATTAAACCGAATAAACAATAATAATAAATTGTTTTTCTGCATTAAATTTTGGCGTAGTTTTTAGTGGAAGGGCTGGTTTTTCCAACCCCGAATAAAATACTGGGTGAACTCCAATATTTTATTACATTAATTTCTGCACAATACCCTTGTTTATTAATCACAGATTAGAAATAGTTGGCGCAGTCAAGCCAAAATTTTTATCTGCGGTTTGTATTGCGTGAAGGCCGATATAGAAGGCGCTGGCATCAAAAAATTACAGTTTTCAATAACACTAAGCAAATAGCGGGCGATTCAAAATGTATTTGGTAGCGGGAAATTCAAAATTAAGTTTATTAAAAATTAGGGTTTAATACCGCGAGATCAAAAATATATTGATAAAGGTTTGCCATGGAATGTAAAAATCTTCTAATGCAGTGTGACACTTAATGATATAACTTAAGACAGACTTGTACATTCCATAGCAAACCTTTTTCAATATAATTTTTGATCTCACGGTACATGATCACAACACTGTCATCAAATTGCATACTATTTACTAGTTCCCGTAGTAATGAGGAATCATTGCTAAGGAAAACAGTATGCAGTACGATATTCAATTACAATGCTGTAACCACACAATAACGTTTTAAAGAAAAGAATTACTTAAATAATTACACTTTAATATTGCTACGTAGAAAAGGTACAAAGTACATTTATGAATATTAATAACTAACATCTAACACGTATGTTTTAGTTAAATTACCAGTACAAAAATAAAGTACGAAGAATAGCATAATCTACCAAAAGTATAATATTCGACTAACAAACATATTTTTAACATTAAGATAGAATTTCTGTTGAAAAAGCACAAGTACCTACTCAAAATACTACAAAGTAGAAAAGGTATACATTTATGATTACTATTGAAAAATTATAACTAACATCCAACATGTGTTTTAGTTAAATTACCAGTACAAAAATAAATTAACGAACAATAGCATAATCTACCAAAAGTAGAATATTCGACTAACAAATATATTTTTATTAATAGAATAAAACACCTTTTTCACAAAAAATAGTTTAATAACTATACTCCATTCAGTCTAAGAATGGAGTAGATGGCGCTACAATATGAGCACAGTTTACACACGATGAATTTTGTATTTTGAAAACAAATAAAACATATGTTTACTGTCAGATGGATAGCAGGGATATACATTGAATATGATATCATTATATTTTGACTTTTACGTGTTTATTGACATTTATTTAAGTAAGGCTTACATTGCTTTTAAAATGATAACCATACTAACAAACATAAAAAGGCAAACAGCTAATCAGTATTTGATAAGTTTTCCAAAACCGACATATTGTCTTTATGCTTAATGTACACATTATAAGCCATTTGTCCAGATTTTATATGTTTTCCTTTACGATTTTTTGAAGGACCTGGTAAAACTGCTTCCGCCATACTACAAAATATTAGCGATTACGAAAAGAAAGTTAACGAAATTGATAAAATATACCTTAACAAATGAATATTTCACTTGCGAGTTCTAAGAAGAACTATTTTTTAAGAATATTAACAACAAATAACTATGTAAAATACGGAAATCGACAAACTCTTTGAACAAAACTGTCAATAAACAAATTTTTGACAGAACGAGCTAAATGCGATTATTTTGCCGGTGTAAATGCACACTCGATTTCAACCAATCACAAACGTTTATTTTAAGCCCTATCTTTCCCAATGCTCCATTCTTAGACTGAATGGAGTATAGATGTCACATTTTGTGTGCACTGCACACATCGTCAGTAATAACAGTTACTACTGACGATGTGTGCAGTGCACATCTACTTATTAAACTATATTTTGTGAAAAAGGTGTTTTATTGTATTACTATTTCTATATTTCACAAGTGTTCAACATATATTACTACAAAGATAGTTTTAACAATAAGATAGAATTGCTGTTGAAAAGTACAAGTACCTACTCAATATACTACAAAGTAGGTAATTAAACCCGATAGATACACAATGACTTAAGCCCATGTTTACTACCACCATTTACAAAATCTTGTATTACATAAATGATGAACATAAAATAAGGTGACATAAATAAAAATATGGATACATAAGATACCTAACAAATTTAGTAGACGTCTTTTCATCAATATATAGTAGTATACTATACTCCATTCAGTCTAAGAATAAAGCATTGGGAAAGATAGGGCTTAAAATAAACGTTTGTGATTGGTTGAAATCGAGTGTGCATTTACACCGGCAAAATAATCGCATTTAGCTCGTTCTGTCAAAAATTTGTTTACTGACAGTTTTGTTCAAAGATTTTGTCGATTTCCGTATTTTACATAGTTATTTGTTGTTAATATTCTTAAAAAATAGTTCTTCTTAGAACTCGCAAGTGAAATATTCATTTGTTAAGGTATTTTATCAATTTCGTTATTTCGTAATCGCTAATATTCTATAGTACGGCGGAAGCATTTTACCAGGTCCTTCAAAAAATCGTAAAGGGAAACACATAAGATCTGGACAAAGGCAAATGGCTTATAATGTGTACATTAAGCATAAAGACAATATGTCTAAAACAGCTGCAGTCAATCAAACAGCAGAGGAAGTGGGTATTAATAGGAATACAATGTACTGCATTATTAAAGAAATGGAATTATATGGAGTTCCAATTTCTCCTCCAAGAAAAAGAAATTATCGTCATACTTACAATAAATTGGATGAAGCACAAAAAAGTACAATTAGACGACATGTGCATTCCTTTTTCTTGAGGAATGACTTACCAACTTGTACAAAAATGTACGTAAATGTCAAAATATAATGATATCAGATATGTATATCCCTGCTATCCATCTGACAGTAAACATATGTTTTACTTGTTTTCAAAATACAAAGTTCATCGTGTGTAAACTGTGCTCAAATTGTAGCGCCATCTACTTTATTCTTAGACTGAATGGAGTATAGAATCGCTCTCGCAACCGACATGCGCCACCAAAATTAAAATAGCGTCAAATTTGAGACGTTGCAAAATTTGATCTGTCAAGTAATATTAATTTTGACACTATAACCCTAAATAATCAATTAGACTTGTGATTTTAGCACTACCGACAATAATTCTAATATGTAACTATTAATTTGATAATAATTTGGCTTAAGTACTATTAGAAACCGAATATAATGATTATTTTATATTTGTATGAATTTGTCTGCTGTTAATAATTAAATATAAGTACAATAAAGGTAAGATTTTCAGACAGAATTGAACTTTTGGGGTTCATTTAAATTCAGAAATGTATTAAGTAAATATGTTCCAGTTAGTTTTACTATAGACAATAAAGATATATCCATTAAATGCATTAACATTAAAGTAATTTTACATGCAACAACAAGGTCAGAAAAGTATTACACCAATTATAAAAACTTTTTTTTTGCCAGATTCTTACTGTTCACTATGATTATTTATTACCATACTCACTGACATACTAAAAGCAACTTGTTTGAAACATTTCTCGCACGTATATCATTGATTACAACATAGTTTTTGCATGCTAATCAAACATTTTTGATTAAGCTAAACTCATCATTATTATTTATTTAAGCTTTAAACTAGTATAAATTCTATCCATTCTTCTATTACAGTCAACGTGTTTAACCCTTCTTAAACTTGAAAATTTCCTAAATAATATCACATTGATCTTCAAACATTTATTATTATGTGACAATCACCTGCTTCTTCGATTAGATAGCTTTCTGTCTTATTACGGTACCACTGTTCTGTGAACATGCTTTAAACTAGTATACATTTCTTGTAGTTAAATATTATATTTAATGCTGAATTAAACAATTCAACATCTTAAAGTATTTCAAATGTTGAGTATTCATAAGCTGAATCTTTGTTACTGATCAGAATTCAACTTACCAAACAACTTTAAATCATACAATAATGAACAAGTATTTTTACTATCCCAATTTATAATGTACTCCATTAATATTATTACAATACCATCACATATTTTTTAAATTACATAATCTTAATTCCATTCATAACAATAAATAATTACAAAATTAAAAGCGTACAGAAAATATACAGAAGTTATTTTCGAAAAACTATAAAAATAATATAACAGAAATATGTTTTAACTGCATTCCCCTATGCAAATGCTTATATTGTTGTCACATTAATAAACTCGATCATTATTTTATTGTGGATTTTCTTCAACAGATCAATGTAAGTTAACAGATTCCAAAATCTGTCTTTGATCTTTGATATAGATACTGAATTTAATCCATCTCCAATTCTTTATATGCAACATTCGTTTTATCAGTTGATTATGCTAGATAACAAAGTAATTACAAATAAAACCAAACATTTCTGTTGAATAAAACTTACCTTGTCTTATATAATTTGAGATCAATATATTCGATTTATTTCTGAACAGGAAAGTGTGGTGATTAGTTTTTAATGAGGTTGTTTAAGAAAGATTTGCTTCAGAATAAAAATAATCAGCGTTTCTTATGCCTTTTATAAGTAAATTGGAAAACACGTTCAGACAATATTTAGCTTGTATTCTTTTGTCATATATTAGGTTATAAAATCCAACCTGCAAAACGTACTAATATGCAATGTACTAGTAAAATCTCAAACAGGTCGTGTAATTATGTGTAATAAAAGTTCTTTGTTCAGTTTCATGTACATAATCTTGCTCTTTTCAGATCGTTTGCAAACACAGGTTACAAATCATCTATGAAATAATCTTGCGATAGTTTGGATCACTTGACTGTTTCAACTTAACGACACACTCGCATCGCCATCTGGTTACCTTCACAAATTACTCTACTCGTTCTCGTACGGTGTAGGATTTAATACTTGAAATTTTCTAAGGGGACTTAAAATTGTGATAATAAAGATGACCACAATCCACAATGTCATTCACATTAATATTCGCTACGCTTGTCAAGTGTCATCCGCTCCGTGAAAATAAAAATCTGACAACAATGCTCAGAATAGCCATGTATTAAATAAAATATTGATATAGAA
Source organism: Amphimallon solstitiale (assembly GCA_963170755.1). Taxonomy (NCBI): domain Eukaryota; kingdom Metazoa; phylum Arthropoda; class Insecta; order Coleoptera; family Scarabaeidae; genus Amphimallon; species Amphimallon solstitiale. The sequence continues at coordinate 127,780,897 of OY720675.1, read as the reverse complement.
AAGTAATATTTAATAATTTTATCTATAATATTTAATTTCTATCTGACTTTCATGTGATAGTATTTTACTAGCCGGAGCTATTTATCCTAAAATACTAATTAATTATTTGAATTTTATTGTTCTAAAATTGTTCCGGTTGACTGGAATTTGTAGTGGTATTGAATCACCGTCTTTAGTTCGTAGTTTTGCCATGTCGGTTGCGAAAACGATCCGACTATAGTAGTAGTATTTATTGTCATCAATAAAATTACATGATATGTCAATAAAAGTCACAAATAATACACATCGTTACACACAAATAAAAGAAATACAGAAAGGGAAATATATAACCGACTGTTGTAGATACACAAGCAAACATAAGATCCGACAAATATAATACGCAATAAAAAAGAGTCAGTCTACAAAGTTAGAGTCGAGGTACTCACTGATATTATAAAAAGTTTGTTTTGTTAAAAGTCTCCTCACAGCCTTGCTGAATTTTCTCTTTGACATATCTTTGATTGTCCCTGGAAGGTGGTTGTATAACTTCACTCCCCAGTAATCCACCCCTTGCTGAGCGACACTCACTCTATGGTGCGGAATTGCTAGAGAACACTTGTTTCTTGTATCGTAATTGTATAGTTCTTCATTTCTTGTGAAACGCGACTGATTAGAATGGACAAATTTCACACAGGCGAGTATATACACATTGGTTATGGTAAGTATATTTTCCGTTTTAAACACTTCCCGGCAAGAGTCCCTATATTGTAGGCCACAGAGAGTACGTAACGTTTTTTTCTACAGAACTTGAACTCGTTCAGCACACAATGACACCATACGATGCTACACTATGAAAATTCGCATAATACGTACTTCTCGCAGCCCGGTAGGTTGACACATTTCTTATTGTTCTTATAGAGTAAATAGCTTGACTTAGTTTTTTACAGAGTTCCGTTACATGACTGCACCAAGTAAGTCCATCGTCCACACGTAATCCCAGAAAATCGACTTCTTGCTTATTTACTTTGGATATTCCATTAAAAGTGATACTTTGCGTTTTGTCCTTATTTAATTTTAATTTATTTGCATTAAACCAACATTCTACAGACTGCGTAGTAGTTTCCATTTTAGGCTTTAAGTCATTCAAACATCCCTTGACTAATATAGACGTGTCGTCTGCGTAAAGGCACATACAGTTAACAACGATATTGTTCTCTAAATCATTCATATAAATTATGAATAATATGGGCCCTAAAATAGAGCCCTGTGGAACACCATGTGTAATTGAATTAATTTTAGAATGGTTTCCCTGCCACCATACCATTTGTCGCCTATTATTAAGATACGACTCCATTAGTTTGTGAGTATTGCACCTTACCCCATAATAGGCAAGTTTTCGCAAAAGAATCTCATGAGAAACGCTATCAAACGCCTTACTCAGATCGTATAGAGTCATCTCAGCTGTTTCTCGTTTGTCCCTGGCTTCTAAGATTGCTTCCACCATTTCAATCATCGCCGTCACTGTTGACTTCCCCGAACGATATCCGTGTTGCGCATCTGAAAACACTCGATGTTTTTCAAAGAAAGACACCAACTTTTCTTTGATAACAGTTTCAAACACTTTTGAAATTACAGGTAACACTGAAATAGGTCTATAGTTTTTGACACTGTCTTTTGCACCTTTCTTATGCAGGGGCACAACTTTGGCTATTTTTAATTCGTCAGGAAAAATCCCCTGTTCCAAACATATATTCACTATACATGCCAATGGGGCAGCAACCTCAACAGTAACGCTCTTTAATAATTGCGTACTTAAACCAAAGATGTCCCTTGATGATTTATTTTTTAGATTTTTAATAATACGCATCACGTCATCGGAATTAATTGGACAGAAAAAGCAAGAACTACAATAATCCATCTTTTTATTTTTAGCTAGAGTTAACGCCCCACTAGGATCTGTAGGCGCTCCAGCTACACCACCAACATCTATGAAATAATCGTTGAATTCATCCGCTGTAATTTTAATTCGGTCTTCGTTAACACTAATCTTGCTCTTCCCAGTTTCATGTCTTATAACGATCCATATTGCCTGTTGCTTATTTTGGGCCCTAGCTATATATTCCTCATTTTTGTTCTTTCTAGTACTCTTTATTAATTCGTAGAAATCATCCTTGCTCTTCTTATATAGTTGTAGGACATCCTGCGATTTAGTCACTCTGTATATAGTATACAAGGCATCTAATTTATTTTTTTGTCCATAAATGTCTCTGGTTTTCCAACTTACATGATGATTTAAATTTATTTTCCTATGTTTTTCAGGGAAACAATGATTATAGGTTGCCATAATTATGTTATGGAAATCCGTGAAGACACTCCGCGCATCATCCCCCGTCAGAAACTGATCCGAAACGGTAGATGATAGTGTCTCTTTAAACAGATGAATATTTTCTGTATTGATATCTCGAAATTTAACTGATTTATATTTGTTTAAAGAACATTTACCAAGAGTTTTTATTCGCACTAACTGACATAAATGATCCGACATGTGTGTATTAATCACAGTGGAAGTAAGTACTTCATTACTTTCATTTGTAAATATATTATCTATACATGTTGCTGATTTTTCGCTTATTCTAGTATCCTCCGTGATAATGTATTCGAGATTAAACATATAACATATTTCCAAAAGCAATTCTTTATATTTCGTATTTTTATTAAAATCTATGTTGAAGTCACCTGCAAGATATATTGTCTTACCTTCTGGTAGTATAGACAACGCTGTGTAGAGCACCTCCAAAAATATTTCCATGTCACCGGCAGGTGGTCTGTATACTGAGATGATAACCATATTCATGGTATTTATCAATGTTCCTGCTAGCTCAATATGACTCTCTCTGGAAAGATCGCAGATTTCGGTGAGTGCTTGGGCGTCGTATGTATTTTTAACCAATGTAAGCGCACCACCGCCTTTTTTCATACTCCTGTTGAAACAGCCACACACCCTGAAACCGTTAACAACAAAGACATTCAATGTGACATCCGTCAACCAATGTTCACTTATACACAATACTTCAATTGCATTGTCCGTTAAAAAAAGTTCTAACCCGTCACTTTTCTTTGAAACAGATTGTATGTTTAAGTGCGCTAGAATAAATACGTGGTCTTTGATTTCTGCTTGTAGTAGTTGAGATTTATGATGCTTGTCAAATTCATAGTCGCGCGTATTTGTTGGCTGGGGCTGAGCATCTTTGATTCAATTTTCGTTTGTAGATATTTCTTCACATCTTCCTCAGTCGTGTCAGATTTACATTTCCCCACATACAGCCAGAATCTAGGACTAGCCGCCTCAAAGCTATTAGATACAGGTTCGTTGTTTACACCAATAATTTTATGTTTAACCCCTGTAAATTTATCATCTTTCTTATCCGTACGAGTGCTGTGTTTGTTCACACTTTTATTTTGTTTGTTTATAGTCTTTACGTTCATAGACGATAACTTTTTCTCAGCGTAAATTTCTTGCTGTATAACTGTCTCTATCGATGAATCATGGTTAGTATTAGGATTCTCGTCCGATGAAGATAAATTTAATATTTCCTCTTGTTCTTTATTATTGATTAGACAGTTACATTGTTTATTTGCAAGTAATCTTACCATGTCAATATTACTTTCTTTTAGATTTATTACTTCTTGTCTCAAAAAATTTATTTCGTCTAATAACGCATGCATTTCTTCTTTAATAGTAGATTTAACTATTGAAATCATCTGATCGGATTCCAGTTCTTCATTATTTTGATTTTTTTCTGTATTTTTACCACTACGTAGGTGTTTCATTTTTAAATAGTCTGTCATAAATTGTTTATTTAGCGAAATTTTACTGCTGTTATTGCAAAATATCACAACACGTCTGTTCAAGTCGGAGTCACACGCGCTACTATAATTAAAAGAGTGACAATTAGGGCTTAAAAACTAAATAATGTTAATTACATGGCTATAGAAGAAAACAAAAAAATTAAACCTGCAATAACTAACACCAAATTGGTTAATTTATTGTTGTCGTAAAACAAATGAGACTTCCAATGATATGGCTGCCTTAAGCTCCGTGGGTGGCCTCATGGGATGGAGTGTCGGCACTGCATTTCTGTTGAGGTGTACTGAATGAGGGTGTGCATAGTATGTTGTGTCAAAATGTAGGCTGCAAAGTTTCTTATTACATGTTGTACTGGCATCTAGCACAGGTTTCATGCCCATTTGCTGTTGCCAAGTTTCGCTCCTGAATAATAAAATATAATAATTACAACTGTATACTAACAAATATCAACGATAGTATAAAGGCACATTTTCATTATAGAAAACTGCACAGGAAAATCATTAGGAAACACCATAAATGCTTCTGTACCAAGAAATCTGAAGTTTCTATTAACACTGCTAAACATGGATTGATTGCTTGTGAAAAAACATAATATAGAAACTTAAAAACAAGTAGTAAGTTTTTCGTGTAGTTTAAAGGCTTTCTTATACACCCATAGGGTTAAACTGCAGTTGAGGTGTCGGGCGACTAGTGTACCTTATAGAGAACCTCTAATTGAACACCTTTTTCTTATAAAATTATCAATGCAAACATAGAGAGATGGAGATAAAAAATAAATTAGGTACTGACCAAGTCAGTTTTGCAGGTTACATCTCATGTAAGGTATCCCATATAGATCATTGAAATCATGAAAATCACTATAATTGATGTTTATTTCACATAATCACACACAATTTAGGTCAATTTGTATGTTTTCTTATGACTTCTGCGATTTTAAAAGCACAATCAAATGTCAACAAAAACAGCTGATATCATGTGATCTCGTATTTACAATTTTGCTAAAATTCAATCAAAGAACATGGAAATCAAAGGTAATTGTTGTGTTGTGAGCTTAAATAAACATCATTTATTGCGATTTTCATTATTTCAATGCTCTATATGGGATATCTCACATGGGCTGTAACCTGCAAGATTAACTCGGTGAGTACCTAATTTATTTTTTATCTCCATTTCCCTACATTTGCATTGATAATTTTGTAAGAAAAAGTTGTTCAATTAGAGGTCCTTTATAATGTATACTAATCATTTTGTCAAAAATCGCCTGACATCTCAACTACAATTATTCTCACTTATATTATACTCCTAATAATTGCATACTTTAATTGGTGTAATCCGAAACCAACAAAATCCTTGCTACAACCAGGTGGTCCTTGTTGCACTTAGAATCAGAACTACAAACAATCTCCAGCTCACCTTCGGGTTATATGTCAACTATTAGTGCCATTAGTTACTTGTTCGCATTCTCGGAAAATATGCATCGCTCTTGCTTCTTGCTTGTACGGCGCACATACAATGCACCAGCTTCTATCCATATTTTAAGTCTAAAAATGCATTATGTCAACTTAATAAAATTATCATATTACTCTTTACAGAACTTACGGTACGATTATAACACCACTAACTAAGTAGTAATAAGAAAAATAATGTTTAGCAACACACACAAAATTTGTTGGTTAACGGCCTGTACGCGCTTGCATAAAGTGACAGAACAGTAGTAGCGACATCTCAATTATTCGGTTAAAGTCATGATTCAAATTTACTTCTAGGTCTCTTGTTTCTAACACCGTGGCGCCGTCTAGGTGCGCCTGCATTAGGTAGATTAGGCGGCAAAACCCCTCATTTAGGTGAACCATTCGATAAACCGTGTTATTAATAATAATAATAAACTATACAACTTAGAGAAAACTGTAAATATTTCTTATGTAGTAAAGTGTCGTCCTCTGATATCTTTCAAATGGATTAATACCAATGAATGAAAGTGCTCAGCCAATGAAATATTCTCAACGCCACTCCCACAATTTAATCCGGAAGTTTATAAAAAATGTAAATATATTTTAATGTTTTCTATTAAATTTTACATAAGAGTATATTTTGTTTGATTTGCTTTTCACATCGTTTGCCCTTGAATTACATATCAACATAACCTATATAGCTTAACTGTGATAAAGTAGATTTAAGTAAATGTTTTATTGAAGAATCGTAGGATTACTATTTTTTTCCCTTATTATACTCACAATTACCTTTACCCTTTTATAACATAAACAAAAAGACATACAAAAGGCTTTTTAAAAAACGTATTCAGGTTTTTTAAAGAAATAAATCTAAACAAGGAAACGGTATTAAAAAGTCAGCATTTTTATTAAATACTCACCTACATGAAATGTCAGTCTGTTTCGGGTTCAGAGTTTGGGTTATTCTAATTTTTTTCGATGTGTTCAACAGGTATATCTAAAACAGTCTCCTATATATTCGGTATGACTAGATATAGGTATTATGTAAAAGAAGAAAAAGTAATTAAAAGCTATCCAAACCACAACATTTATTAAGTTGCTTTGCATGGTTTCATCAACTTGACTGGTTTATGTGAGGCTTTCAAACCAGTAATGTAGTACGTTTTACAAAGAAAATGCATTATAAACACCACATTATTTTAAGGTTTTGGTATCTTCAGAATTTAGAAATTTAAATGGTTCACAGCCAATCATTTATCACTTAACCAGGATAAATATGAGACAATTTATTTTACTAGTAAATACGATCAAACATATATTCTACGAATTGAAAATTCCTTGATATTACACTAGACACAAGATTAACATGGAAGCCGCAGATAGTTGAATTAGTCAAACACTTATCTTCTGCTACTTATGCAATTAGACGTATCAGATTTATAACTGATAGTCTACTGGAATAACGACATACTATGGACTATCAAATCACATATCAACAATGTTTAACCAATATGGGGTAAGTAGGCCTATGTAGAAAAGGTGTTCATCCTGCAGAAGAAGGCTGTTCGAGCAATTGTCTGTGTTTCACAAACTATTCGCTGCAAACCTCTCTTCAGAGAACTTATGATAAGTCCATTAGCCTAGACACATATTCTGCAACAACTAAGGAGGGCTTTGAAAAAGCTGTCATACCTCATGACTAGGGGTGAGATTACAGAAGTCTCCACCCCTCATCACCATTTGCTGCACATCCCGCATTACATAGGACAAAATAAAGCCACTTCAGTACAACACATCACTGGTAATTATTTAACAAAATCAAAGTTATGTGTAGACATCTTTCTACTTTCGTATCTAAAGAGAAAATAAAGGACATTCTCCTTCAAGAAGCATTCTACAATGTCAATGACATAAATTAGCCCTGTGTTGACATTATCATTACATTTTTGCTTGATGTGCTATTGTATAAACTGTATGTATATCTTATTATTGATATAATAAATTTATTATTATAATAGAAACACTATCCTTCTTACTGTAGAAGTGTTATAATTAATCCTGCTTTTACACCCACAATACTTCATCTCACCAGGGAAGTCGCAGCAACTTTCATTATACATTTACATTCTTGGTAATTATCAATATAGTAAGTACTGCTTACACGTGGTCTGTATATGGACGTTTCTTCAATTTGTATATATTTACCTGCGATTTTAAAAATTGCTTTCAATAATAGTAATTCCTAATAATTGAAGTTGCGTTGGGGATATCAAACAAAACTAGTTTAAAATATATAACACTTTTGGCTGTTACTTTGTGAAGATTCATGATACTGGATATACATAAGTAAAATAAAACACTCAATTAAATTTGAATAACTTCACTTTATTTTAATCACTATGTGACTGCAATTTCTACATTACATGTCATTATCAAACTAGTTCACTTATATTTCTACTATTTAATTTTTCTTTCACCCATGTTTAATTGCAATTGTTTGAAATCTTCATGGATTTTATTGTGGTAGATTGGACACGACAATAGTATTATCAATGGCAATGTTTGTGCCGCCATCTAACGTCTTTAGTCATGTACCAAGCGTATTAAAAATATTTTAGAAAAAATTAAATTATTATTTAAGTTCATAATCTTATTGATAACATTAATATTATTAAATAAAACATGCGTTTTAATTAATAATGTTAACGTTAAAAATAAAATTATAAACTTCTTAGTGCTTGCAGTACAATTAGGAAATAAATTGAAATAAGAGATAGGATCTACTGCCCATAATTTTATTATGTAATATGAAGCATTAATTTAATAACATATGTACCTTATTAAAACAATACATGCAATACCTCATTTTTTATATTTCTCAGCGAATTTTTTGTGCTTGATAACATAATTTTTGACAAACAATTTTAATTCATCGCTACTATGACTAGGAACTATTTTACCTTTTAGTATTTTATTAATAGTTTTCGTGTAATTATAAATGTAAAAGGTAGTAATTTGACTAATAAATTTGTTATGCACATCATGTAATTCACACTTAAATAATGTAAGATCTATATTTAATTTTAAAATATTTTCTATAATTGTGCACACATTAGATTTATGACATATTTTAGAAAAACACTGTTATAATATATATATACATTGACAAAATATTTTGGTGAAGTTAGTTGTTGGTCTGGTTAAATCATTTGCTCGATAAGCTCTACTTTCTATTACAAACCTCTGTGCCTGTGTGAGAGTTGCCAATTCTCCAATTAAATCACGTTTACAAGTGTTACATTCTTTAGCATATTTAATTAGCTTTTTTGCAATATATCCTGCTATATAGGTTAAAGTACCAGTATTTGTAAAGGTATAATTTAAATCGGCAGGTATATCAATAAAAATATTTATATCTTCTAATGGTATGCTATCATCTACTACCTCTGCATCTTGTAAAAGTTCTGTTAAATTACTTAACATAGATGTGTTGTCATTCTCACAATTAGATGAGGACGAGTTCCATAGTGAAACATTGGAAATTAAAATAGATTTAAAAGAATGTATAAATGATTGACAAGTTGGATGGATGTTCCTGACGCCATGGCTTCTAATCTGTCCAAAAAAGTTTTCAAGTGGATCCTGATTAAGGTGTCTTGTACAGAGAAACTTGAACATGTAGTTTTTGCCATAAGTATCTAAATGCTTCTAATGTATGTATCCAATTCTTCACAGACGGAGGGACAAATGTCCTCTGCTTTTTATTGAAAAATTCCATACTCTTAAATACTTTGATGGCTTCGACCCAGAATGCATTGTGATTTGATGTTGATGAAACTGCACATTTCAATGTTTTCCCATGTTCAAAAGACACAGTAGCACTATTCACACTATCAAAAACCTTGTCCATAAAATACAAAAATTCTGATGTTTCCAATCCACTTGATGGCATATGGTCAGGACCTGGAACAAATAACAATATTTTGAGATAATAGATAACTGCAAAGTCTCTAATATTGTTTTATTGAAACAATTATTACCTAATCTAGCCAAGCCACGCATTAATGCTGCCACACGTTGACTTAAGACTTGAGCAGCTATACTCACTTTCATTTTTTTGGTATTATTCACATGCACATCTGTAAGTTTATTGCACATTTTAAAATCCTGGTCTGCTTCCTCTAACTCATATAAAAGTCTTATATCTTGCCAAGACGCTGTTTCTGTTTTATTATTCCTCCATTTAAAAATACATTTGTTATCAAATAAATTGTTGCGAATCCCTTTGAGAAGATGTGGTGGATCATATATTGGCACTATTTCTGTATTATCTATTAGAAACCCAAAATATCGATTTTCTATTCCCTTGAGTTGACATTCTCTGTTTGTTTCTTGATACAACGTCTGAATAGCCCTTACATTTGGACTTGCTTGATCACATATTGTTCCAACCACAGTCAATCCAATGGATTTAGCTTCACACACAACATCTTTAAGACATTTCACTACCATGTCCGCTTCCATACCACCATAATTTAGGTAGTATGCCAGTGGTTGTTTCCACTTCTTATGGATACCCCTAGCCATAAAAACCATGGCTTTTTCAGCTAAAGCTAGCGATCTATTACTCTGGCCATTATCTTGAAAGCCATCTATTAACTTACTTTTCACGTTATATAATAATGAAGCATCTAAAGCAATTTCATCAAATAAAATGATGCAATATGTGTCTAATAACTTCATTTCTTGAACATACGACTTTAAACTATGCATAATAGTTTTATTAATTCCTGTATGTAAAGGTATTTGACTAAGAACTCGTCTAAGGGACCTTTTTGCTGGTAAAGCAAAAATTCTGCTGAGGAAATTGTATCCTTTGGGACATTGCTTCATTAATGCCAGAGCTAGTAACTTATCATCCAAGCTAAATCGTCTAAGTTTTGGCACTATCTTCTGCCATTTAATTTGCGAACTAATAAATTGAAATGCAATAGAATTTAACTGTAATCGCAAATAGTCAGATGATAAAGCGAAAGATTCAGCTTTTTTCAGACGCTCTTTGTAACCAGCCTGTGTTGTAAATAACCGTCTTACACTTTTCTAAAGGTCAACAGCAATATTATATAATTTTCGTGCTTTTGGTGTTAATTGAGCAGCTTGTTTAACTTCTACATGGCTAAGGATTTTGCTTCTTTGTCTGACTTCTGAAATTAATATATATTTTTCGATAAATTACATCTAAATAATACAATGATAAGGAATACCTTTTTGGCCTTTTTTACTTTTTACTGAGCTTTTTGGTATATTTGCTGGAGGTTGCGATAATGCATCAGTATCAGTAGAACTGGATGACTGTAATTCTAAAATTTTTCAAAAATGTAATTCAGTTAACAATTATGACGAACAGAAAATACCTATGACAATTGATGGTTTAACAGATGAAGTACTTGCAATATCTATAGCTTTAACACTGTCCCGAGGTATATCTGCTAAATCTATTAAAATTTAATACAATTTAGGTTAAAGATAATAAGAATACATTATTGATTATTCATAATAAATGTGACTTATTTTACTACATGCCTTTGAATTGTCCTGGCCTTGTTAGATCCAATGAAACATGCGAACCAGCTTCACATGTTGTTGATATCACATCTGAAATATTTGAAAATTCAATTTACTATCCTTGACTTTGGTAATTTTATGACCCAGTGTTATATTTTGATGTAAAAAATACCTTCAGCTAAATGTAGTGGTAGATATAATGTAGGTATACTATCAGCTTTTAAATTAGCTCCAGACCGACCGAACAATCTACTTTCCGGCGAAAAATGGCTATCGCAAACTCTGAAGTTTTTCCTTATGACGTCCATTTCTTTGGTTATGAGTTTTGGGTTATTTACTTTATGTATCCAAGTTTTGAACAACTAAACAAACAAAGTAGATGAGTGTTCTGAATTCATTCCGAAAAATGTATTACTTACACTTGGATTCCTTGGAAATATATGCATTTTACAATTCTTGTTGGTATTGTGACATTGAGGTACACAACAATAAAAAACCATTCTGATGTGATATTTTAAAATAACTTATTTATAAGAAACCAAATAAACTACCAAAACATTAAACACTTATATATACAATAATAAACGTAATTCTACCGAGAAAATATAGGTATAAATAAAAACCAAAAACAAAAAGATAAAATACAGATAAAAATCATAAAAAGGATAAAAGAATGTAAACGAACAAAGATAAAGTATCAGTAAAATGGATAAGTATGGTAGCTACTTTATCGATAAATTTCCACAAAATTTAAAATTTAGACACTTATATATACAATAATAAACGTAATTCTACCGAGAAAATATAGGTATAAATAAAAACCAAAAACAAAAAGATAAAATACAGATAAAAATCATAAAAAGGATAAATGAATGTAAACGAACAAAGATAAAGTATCAGTAAAATGGATAAGTATGGTAGCTACTTTATCGATAAATTTCCACAAAATTTAAAATTTAGACATCTAGCGTCTTTAGTCAATATTTCCTGCTAAACTGATTATCCTAAACGTCTCATTTACGTGACCATCCCATGGTTATATATGTAGAATTTTAGCCTTCATACTGGTTGAAGTGAGGTATATCACTTCATAAAAGTTAATTAGATACACACTTAAATGTACTCGGCTTTGACATTACTTATTTTATTATGGTTCTAGTTATTTTTATTTTATCTAGGCCTGAATCGTAACAACAACTGCCATGATACAAGTCTGAATGAATAATCATCAATTATTGTTGAGGATAGTACATACCCAACAAGTTATACAAACAAACTAATTCATAACCAAGCAAAGATTTTATTAAAGGTTAGTACTTTGAACCTTTTTCAGCTTGTACTGCAATATCCATTGTTAATTATAAGATAAAATGTATAGGAAAAATGACATTTCTTCGTTACATCGTCTTGCAATATGTATTTTAGAATAACATTTAACATCCACAATCACATCATCACTTATTTTTGGAATTTGAAAAATTAGTGTCAGTAGACTTATCATATCGCTTAATTCAAAATATTTTAAGATATTTAAATCTAAAGCAAAACGCCTACAAAATTGTAACAAACACGACTGGTGTAATTGGATAATTGCGTCACTTCCTTTAAGCTCCCATTGGCTTCTCTTTACTACTACGAGAAGACTGCTTTTACTATCATCGGTCCCAAATTCGCGTGCCAGGGCGGAGCTATAGCTCTTAAGCCCTTTTATCCTGATGACGCCAAAAAATTGCTGACGTTAGGGTTTTGTTTAAGATGGCTGAAGGCTGGATGGTGGAAGATAAGAACTTCCTGGATCAGAGATGAAATTGGTGAACTTTGTCAGGGTCCCTGGGCTTGTGGTAGGGGGTCAGTACAAGAAATAAATCAATGAGGAATGCTGAGCGAGATCAAAATAATTAGAAGATGGTCTAAAATCATCAACAGAGGATGAAAGGAAAGAAAAGGTCATAAGTGAAGTGCGGCCGATCAGGCTGTGCAGAAACTCGCCTTACGGAGGGCGGAGAAGGTCTTTCAGCCGCTTGACCCGTGCTTTGGGCGCCGGCTTGTCCTGAGGTGTGGTGGTGAGACCAGACACGAGCGGGTTGGAGGAGACGGCCGCTCTGTCCCATGTGCTGGAAGCTAAACCCCTCACGTGGTCAGTAAAGCTCTCTAGGCCCAGGTCTGCGCGAATCTGCGTGTTTCGTACAAACCATGGAGCCCCGACAATTAGTCTCAGTGTCTTGCTTTGCAATGCTTCAAGCCTGCTCATGAGTGATTTGCAGATGTTTGACCACGCGAGGGCCTCGTACGACAGCTGGGGTCTCAGGACGGCCTTGAAGAGATGCACCTTGGTGCACAGGCCAAGCGGGCTCCGAGGCCCAATCAATGAAAATAGTGCGCTCCTCACCGACAGGAACCGACTAGCCACAGACTCAATGTGAGGTCTCCATGTAAGACGTTGATCGAGAACCAGACCCAAGTATCTGACCTGGGAAGACCAGGGGAGGAATGTATCGCCGACATACACATTATCATCATGCGGCTTGATCTTCGAGGTAAATCTCACTGCTACACATTTGGATTCGTTGATCTTCATCCTCCAGCTGGCCGCCCAGGCCAGGGTCTCGTCCACCGCCGCCTGTAGCCTTTTACAGAGAAAGGACTCGTTGCGAGCGGTGGAGTATATGACGGTATCGTCTGCGTATATAGCTAATTCGGTTCCAGCGACTCGAGGAACATCGGCCGTAAATAATAAGAACAGCTCCGGGGCGAGTATTGCTCCCTGCGGAACCCCAGCCAAAATGGGACGCAGGGCCGACAAACAGCCCTCCACCCTGACCCTAAAAGATCTGCCCGATAAGTAGGAATTCAGTAGGGCTACCAGACCAGGGCTAATGCCCATTTGCGTAAGCTTGTAGATCAACCCATCATGCCAGACGGTGTCGAATGCTGAGGCGATGTCTAGAAAGATTGCAGCAGTGGTGGCCTTCTGCTCGAGGCCATCCCTTATAGCCTCTGTGAGGCGAAGCAGTTGAAGCTCACAGGAGAGTCCGGCACGAAAGCCGAACTGCTCATTGGGGATGACCTCTAGTTCGAATACCTCATCCCTCAGTCGAGTAAGAAGACAGGACTCGATCACTTTGCCGAGGGATGAGAGCAGACTAATGGGCCGGTGGTTTTGCGGGAAGGCATGGTCCTTGCCCGGCTTCGGGATCATGACCACCACTGCTTCCTTCCAAGAAGATGGAAAATATCTCAACTTGATAATGGCGTTAGCCAACCGCACGAGAATTGTGAGCACCGCATCTGGCAGATGGGAGATCATGAGGTTCGTGATTCCGTCTGGGCCCGGGGCAGATCTTAGTTTGAGGGCTCTAATAATGAGCCGAAGCTCGTCAGCAGTTACCTCTCCGAGGGAAGAATTATGTGAATCGAAACTAGGGGGCTCCGAAGACGAGTCCCCTCCGACAAGGTCTGCATCATCATCTGTCGGAGGGTTGCCCTCAAAAACTGACTCAAGATGGGTCGCAAAGGCCTCCGCCTTTCCTTCGGCCGTACTGACTACACCGTTAGAGCCGTGTATCGGGTATTGGATCGAGTTGGTACCCTTCAAAGTTTTCGCCATCCGCCATACGGAGCCGTCCCGAACAGTCAGCGACTCCACTTTTTCATGCCATTTGGCCCTTCGAAATTGTTTGATCGTCTCTTTGGTTTGCGCATTAAGAAGATTATAATGCCTAAAGTCGTCGGGATGGAGAGACCTCTGTGCTTTTCTCCTAGATTTACGTTTCTCCGAAAGGAGAGCTCTCAGATCGATAGGGAGAGGTTGTGAATTAGACCCTTCGGGGAGATAAGAGGTGGACTCCTCCCGAGCTCGCTGAATTGCGGCTGACAGCCGCTCCACCAGGTCGTCGACCGCCGATGCTGAATCTAGCCTTCCGCTGAAACCAGACGCTGTCTGCTCCAACCTCCGCTCGTACCCCGCCCAGTTCACCTTCCCCCTCGAAGGCATCGGGTCCGCGATCACATCGCCACGTATGGTGAATGTGATCGGGTTGTGATCAGACGAGAGGTCCGAGACTGAATCTACCGTGAAGTTAGATGGAAAACCTATAGAGACGACAATGTCAAGGATGTCCGGCCTGCAGCCGGCACGAAAATAGGTGGGGCTTATCGGGGCGTGAATACCCAGATGTTGTGACAGAGCGACCGAAAGCAGTTTCTTACCGAAACCGTTGGTCGCTCTGCAACCCCAGCTTGGATGTTTGGCGTTGAAATCGCCAGCTGCAAGGACCGGAACAGTCCCCGCGAAGACATCAACGAAGTCCCGGACCACAAACTCGCGTGAAGGTGGTTGATAAACAGAAATGAGATGGAAGGGCCCAAGTCCTTCCATACTCATTTCCACCATGGTTGCCTCGAGAGAGATCAGGGGGCTGGAGGTGACGATGTCTGAGGTGGGCCCTAACGGCGACGGCCGTCCCGCCACCTCTGCCAGTGAGCCTGTCAGAACGGTAAACTCGAAAGTTTGATAGAAAGAACTTATTACAGGGTTTTAACCAGGTCTCACTAAGCAGAGCAACGTCTATGTGATGGTCCTGCAGGAAGGAGGACAGCTCATTAGATTTTTCGGCCACCCCACAGGCGTTCCACGCCATGACTCTCAAAGCTCTATTCGTAGGGATCATCTTGTTTGCGAAGCAGACTCACCATGAGTGTATAAGACTTGGATCGGTTCGCACATCATGCGAATAGCGTTTAGCATAACTGCGATATCTGGTCCCCCTACGGAATTCTGGGGACCCTTTGAAGAGTCACTTGGCGCTAAGCGGACCGCCTTGGGGGCCTTCCCTTTGGTCGAAGAACCAGTGGGGCGCCTGGGAGTCTTTCCCGATTGGGAGTTGCCAGGGGTTGCTTTGGAATAAGAAAATCCCTCCTCGACTTTTCGCGCTTGAGGGCGATCAGAATCAGGTCCCGTTACTGGGATGAGTTTTTGCCTGGGGAATCGTGGGCAGCCCCTCCAGCTCGCCACGTGATCCCCGTTGCAATTCGCACAGTGAGGAGTCTCACTCTCAGTAGTGGGGCACTCGCTGACGTTGTGCCCCTTTCCGCAGACGACGCACCGCACGGGAGCCGTGCATCTGGACTGGGCGTGTCCGAACCTGAGACATCGGAAGCACTGCCCAATCCCTGGCTTGGAGCGCAGAGACTCCAGTGTGCACTCAAGGCCAAGAATGGATTTTAAATTAAATATGGCTTTCTGCTCTCTGGGAACTTTGACGATGATGAGCGGCAAGGTATGCTTGCCGTAGTCCCTTGTCATCCTCTTCACCAGCTCTGGAGTGAATCCCTTTTCAATGAGGTCATTCTCGACCCGATCCGTGGGGACCCCGAGAGGGATGCCCCTGATAACCACGTTCAGTTGTTTTTCCGAGGGCAGTTGGTAGGTGTGATATGGAATCTGCATCTCATTGAGAAATTTCGTGGCTCCTCGGAAAGCGGACTCACTAGATGGGAAGAATCGAATGCCATTATTTATGCCTTGAGCTTTGGTGAAGAGGTGACCCCTGCGTGTTATTTCTGCTGAAACGTATAGCCATTTTGTTTCATCCCGTAGGACAATTGGTGGAATGGAATTCGGGTCCTTTGGTGCATTAAGCCCTTCCCCTTTAGAAGGGCCCGAAGGGGCCTGAGGGGCAAGGGGAGTCGTGCTGGAAGGCCGATCTGACTTTTTGCCTCCTCTATAAATATAAGGACGGGCGGGTCCAACCCCCGCTGATGAAACCGTCTTGGGTTGGCCGGGAGCCGGGGCTCCGACCTGAGGAGGGGCCGTAATCACACTACCGCTACATGGCGTTTGAGAAGGAACAACATCTATTCTGTCTAAGTCCTCACAGGGACCCTTCACCCCTTGAAGCTGGCGCAGCAGTTCCTCGTTAATTGATGCCTCAGTGTTTGATGTTACAGTGCTTGATGTTTTCTGCTTCTTGGCAGAAGTTGGAGGTAAATGAACAGTAGCATCAGTTACGATTTTGGGGTTATCGGAGTGATCCGAGGTGGTTCTCCGCTTCCTAACTTTTTTAGGAAGGACGGTGACCCAAGCTGGTGATTGTTGTGAGTTGACAGATGGAGGAGTGGAAACAACCTCCATGTCGAAATCGTTAAGTAAAGATCTGGCCAGAGGGCGGGGCTGGTCGCCCTCGGCCCCGATTAACCTACGCTTTATCAGTTCTTCCCTGATGATAGAATGTAACCTCAATAAACTTTCGTTTGATTCAGTTGCGATCATGTCATAAAACTTTGAATTTTGTTGCTGTGGTTGGACTGACCTCTGGAGGTCATCAGCGAGGGGGGAAATGGTCCCAGACTGGGACTCCCCGGTGATAATAGAACACTCTCTGGACTGAGGCCAGAACTATCGCTCAACTGTTCTTGAACACTGGTAGGTGAAGGAGGTGGTGGGGTGCGCACCAACCCCATGGTGAACGAGGTCAAGACGACCGGGAGTGGGAATAGCCCAACTCCCGGCCACCCCTACGTTGAATAAAACAAGACAGAAACGAGTAAGGATAAAACCAACGTGTATAAATAAAATAAAATAGAATAAAATAAAATACTGGTGAGTATCACCCCTCACACAGAATATCACAGTTGTTTCTATTTATTTTGGACGGACAAACAAATTAAAATGTCTAAAAATAAAATGTATATGGGACAATGACTAAAAAGTCGACAAAAATGAACACAAAGTGTGGTGGTGAAAGTGCACCGACTCTCCAGTCAGAAAAATGGCATAGAGACGTAAAAATCTCTAAAACAAAATATATTCCCCAAGGGGAATCGTTAATAATTACGACCTGTTGGTGAAAGTCAAATATTTATCGGTGAGAGTCGAAAGAATTACACCAGAAACGAGAATCTAATGCTTTTAAATAGAAATATACGCTATTAGATATAAAAGTTATCTGATTGGCGAACGAATAAGATTGGCCACGCCCACTAAAGGTGTGGCCACGCCTTCTCGAAGTGATCAGTCTGGCTGTGAGATTAGAAGTGTTAACTTTCCTATGTTGATTTTGTATTTGAATAGAAGTGCCGGACCGACACCAAAACACTCTATTTGTTACCTTTCAGCTTATAGGAATTACTCAAGATAAGGTTATTCGAATTACCTGAGCTCTTATAGCTGTAGTACTCTAATACGGGGAGACGTGGCGTCCTTCCTTCAGGATGGCACTACACTTATTCACTGGGTGTTCCAGGATAGGGCTTATATTAGTGTCTGGAGTTAATGAAAGAGTTGTTTCAAACCACATGAATTTATTACCACAACTCGGTCACTAATAACAATAGCCACGCAGGACTATAAAGAAATGGCTTAAGGCAACACTAAATATTAAGAGATATATACATAGATTGAAATTATATACACTGTCTACTGAGACACCTTGACCAAAGGGCTAATGATCCCACACACAGGGGGATAATAAAAAGGGGGTGGTCGCTAGATACTGGCAGTTTAATAATAGAGAGAGATATTTGAGACACTCAGTTGGGGTTCTAGGGGATAAGGCTCCCTTCGGGGTACCTAGTCAATTAACGCCTAGAATGGGTAAGGCTGCCTTCGGGTACCAAACCAACTAACTACTTCTGAGTGACGTGACGGGGCTATCTTGAGATTGCCAACCGTGCAAGCTTAGGAATCAGTTCAGTACTTACGGTTATAACAATGGGTACGATGTGAGGTCACTTTAGCCACACGTCACAAGTCACTGGGATGGTGTATCGGCACAGGTCTGACACTTGAATAACGATCCGTGGTCTGGATCTTTGTTGAAGCACTAAGTGGCACTCACAACTTCAACAACCTCTCGTATTTGGTTGGGTCACTTTGTTCAACAACCTCTCTTTTGGTTGGGTCACTTTGTTCAACAACCTCTCTTTTGGTTGGGTCACTTTGTTCACAGCCTCACTAACAGGTCACGAATGCTCCTTGGATGTTGGTTGAAGCACGCAACTGCTGTTGATTCGGACTCTTGGTCCTCCTCGTAAGTGTTCGGCTTATCCCTTTAAGGTCCTTCCTCGTCTTCGGGTATCTTCGGGTCACCTCGGAAACGTTCGGGTTTGCTTCGTCTCGTTCGTAGAAGCCTTCCTACGCCTTCGGGTATCTTCGGGTCACCTCGGAAACGTTCGGTTTTGCTTCGTCTCGTTCGTAGAAGCCTTCCTACGCCTTCGGGTATCTTCGGGTCACCTCGGAAACGTTCGGGTTTGCTTCGTCTCGTTCGTAGAAGCCTTCCTACGCCTTCGGGTATCTTCGGGTCACGTCGGAAACGTTCGGGTTTGCTTCGTCTCGTTCGTAGAAGCCTTCCTACGCCTTCGGGTATCTTCGGGTCACCTCGGAAACGCTCGGGTTTGCTTCGAGTCGCTTCGGCTTGCTCACAGAAGTCGTCCTGCGTCTTCAGTTGTCCTCGGGTATCTTCGACTTTGCCTCGGAAACGCTCGGTTTTACTTCGAGTGGTTTCGGCTTGCTCGTAGAAGTCTTCCTACGTCGTCCGTTATCCTCGGGTATGTTCGGCTTTGCCTCGGAAACGCTCGGGTTTGCTTCGAGTCGTTTCGGCTTGCTCGTAGAAGTCTTCCTACGTCGTCCGTTATCCTCGGGTATGTTCGGCTTTGCCTCGGAAACGCTCGGGTTTGCTTCGAGTCGTTTCGGCTTGCTCGTAGAAACGTTGTATCAACTCTGAAGTCACTTTGGCGAAAGTTCGTTTCTCTCCAGAGAAGGGGGCTGTTGTCGCTCTAAGTCTTTAGAGGCGACTAGATTCAGCAGCTAGAGCTGACTGACTGACTTAATATAAAATTTCTTAGTTTATATAACTTCTTCAACGACGTAAACAAATGACGCGGTTGCAGGTGTCCTTTCAAAAGACGCATTCTATTCGTCTGAATAACGAGTCTTTTGATTGGCAGAAGCCCTTGCTTCTTGTGTAAAATATTTTCCACTTAATGCATTGGCGACGAAATTAGTAGGTGGAGCCTGTGTGTCGTATCCAATATAATTCCCACTTGATACATTGGCGAAAAATTAGTAGGTGGAGCCTGTGCGCGATAAGTTCGTCATTGGTCACAATAACGACTGTTTGGGTTGGTTAAAGATTTTTCAGTATTATTATATTTATTAATACTGTTAGAAAATATGGAAAATATATAGAAATATGCACCGTTTGTGCTGATTGTTTATAACAATCATTTTCACGGATCGAAATGATTTTTAAGTCCTCACAATCTTAGCAAATATAATTAACAACAATATATAATGTTTATTAGCTCAAATTGATCGCAAGCACGTCGTTTAATTCGTATCCAGGAGACGGCAAAGGTAACATATTGCAAGTACGGGAAATGTATTTGGTGACCCCAACTGACACTGTTCTCCTGATACAGGTACGCTAAATGCGTATTGTCCAGAGGACGAAAACGGACTGGCAGAGGAACAAAGAGACCTCTGGGGGTGCCGCAGAGACCGCGGTGGCTAACACCAGGACGGAACCCAGTGCGCCTTGTCGTTCTGGTGTCTCTTTAGCAGTGCCCCAGTGACAGTGCCTGAATAGTCAGATGAATGAAACTAAGGACGTAGAATTGAGGTCACTCGACGGATACGTTGAAAAATGAAAATATTTGGAAATATTTTCAAGGTCACTTCTCAGAAAATAGATTTTTGGTGCAGATAACTTAGAAGATAAGCACTGCACAACCTCACTGTTTCACTGTCACCACACCACCTCTCGCTTTTACTATAACAAATTTAGCGGGAAAAATTTATGAAGGGGCACATCCTACTGCCCAACCCCTCTGTTGGCTACCTACCCGAACTAACCATCAGTTGTATAACTATAGTATTTATAAACAAGGACTATTGTTTGTATAACTTGTTGGGTATGTACTATCCTCAACAATAATTGATGATTATTCATTCAGACTTGTATCATGGCAGTTGTTGTTACGATTCAGGCCTAGATAAAATAAAAATAACTAGAACCATAATAAAATAAGTAATGTCAAAGCCGAGTACGTTTAAGTGTGTATCTAATTAACTTTTATGAAGTGATATACCTCACTTCAAACAGTATGAAGGCTAAAATTCTACATATATATAACACAATAAAATCCATGAAGATTTCAAACAATTGCAATTAAACGTGGGTGAAAGAAAATTAAATAGTAGAAATACAAGTAAACTAGTTTTGTCTGATAACCCCAACGTAACTTCAATTATATTAGGAATTACTATTATTGAAAGCAATCTTTTAAAATCACAGGTAAATATATACAAATTGAAGAAACGTCCATATACAGACCACGTGTAGGCAGTACTTACTATATTGATAATTACCAAGAATGTAAATGTATAATGAAAGTTGCTGCGACTTCCCTGATGAGATGAAGTATTGTGGGTGTAAAAGCAGGATTAATTATAACACTTTTACAGTAAGAAGGATAGTGTTTCTATTATAATAATAAATTTATTATATCAATAATAAGATATACATACAGTTTACACAATAGCACATCAAGCAAAAATGTAATGATAACGTCAACACAGGGCTAATTTATGTCATTGACATTGTAGAATGCTTCTTGAAGGAGAATGTCCTATATTTTCTCTTTAGATACGAAAGTAGAAAGATGTCTACACATAACTTTGATTTTGTTAAATAATTACCAGTGACGTGTTGTACTGAAGTGGCTTTTGTCCTATGTAATGCGGGATGTGCAGCAAATGGTGATGAGGGGTGGAGACTTCTGTAATCTCACCCCTAGTCATGAGGTGTGACAGCTTTTTCAAAGCCCTCCTTAGTTGTTGCAGAATATGTGTCTAGGCTAATGGACTTATCATAAGTTCTCTGAAGAGAGGTTTGCAGCGAATAGTTTGTGAAACACAGACAATTGCTCGAACAGCCTTCTTTTGCAGGATGAACACCTTTTCTACATAGGCCTACTTACCCCATATTGGTTAAACATTGTTGATATGTGATTTGATAGTCCATAGTATGTCGTTATTCCAGTAGACTATCAGTTATAAATCTGATACGTCTAATTGCATAAGTAGCAGAAGATAAGTGTTTGACTAATTCAACTATCTGCGGCTTCCATGTTAATCTTGTGTCTAGTGTAATATCAAGGAATTTTCAATTCGTAGAATATATGTTTGATCGTATTTACTAGTAAAATAAATTGTCTCATATTTATCCTGGTTAAGTGATAAATGATTGGCTGTGAACCATTTAAATTTCTAAATTCTGAAGATACCAAAACCTTAAAATAATGTGGTGTTTATAATGCATTTTCTTTGTAAAACGTACTACATTACTGGTTTGAAAGCCTCACATAAACCAGTCAAGTTGATGAAACCATGCAAAGCAACTTAATAAATGTTGTGATTTGGATAGCTTTTAATTACTTTTTCTTCTTTTACATAATACCTATATCTAGTCATACCGAATATATAGGAGACTGTTTTAGATATACCTGTTGAACACATAGAAAAAAATTAGAATAACCCAAACTCTGAACCCGAAACAGACTGACATTTCATGTAGGTGAGTATTTAATAAAAATGCTGACTTTTTAATACCGTTTCCTTGTTTAGATTTATTTCTTTAAAAAACCTGAATACGTTTTTAAAAAGCCTTTTGTATGTCTTTTTGTTTATGTTATAAAAGGGTAATTGTGAGTATAATAAGGGAAAAAAATAGTAATCCTACGATTCTTCAATAAAACATTTACTTAAATCTACTTTATCACAGTTAAGCTATATAGGTTATGTTGATATGTAATTCAAGGGCAAACGATGTGAAAAGCAAATCAAACAAAATATACTCTTATGTAAAATTTAATACATGTAGAAAATATCAAAATATATTTACATTTTTTATAAACTTCCGGATTAAATTGTGGGAGTGGCGTTGAGAATATTTCATTGGCTGAGCACTTTCATTCATTGGTATTAATCCATTTGAAAGATATCAGAGGACGACACTTTACTACATAAGAAATATTTACAGTTTTCTCTAGGTTGTATAACTATAGTATTTATAAACAAGGACAATACCTTTAATTTGCTGTATCTTTCTTCAAAATTATGTATTAGGTTGGTCTTGGTATGCATCAATGGCGCATTCGTACAGAATACGCTCACTAAGTGAGCGTAGAATTTTTCCGCTAACAAAAATGGCGGCTGCTCCTGAATATGTTCAGAGTGAGCGGTCGCTACTGGACATGATCACTGAACAGTTGCGCAACTGTTGTGTCTGCTGTATGAAAGCTATACATGAGAACAAAGCACGGATGGTCGGATTGTTCAATTAAATACGGGGTTTTGCCGCCTAATCTACCTATGTACGCCATTATTAGATGGCGCCACGGTGTTAGAAACAAGAGACCTATAAGTAAATTTGAATCATGACTTAAACGCAGAGATATAGAGAGGGGAGAGTGCTCTTGAACCACTGCGCATCTAATTTTTACGCGATGCAATGATGGCCGCCATTTTGACCCAGGTATGTCATGAGTGGTTTTGTTGATGTTTATCAAGGTTATGTTTCTGTTTGGTATTACCATAGAAATAGAGTAGGGAGAACGCGTTTGTGGTAGAATTGAAAGCCGTCATTTTGATGGTTGTAATGTCAGTTTATAGACAAATATATGCATACCGTTAAGTGTTCACATGTAATAAAATTTATTAAATTATTTAAATTCGAATATTATTATTTTTTAAACTGTTTTTAATTAAATTTACTTCTCTAATAATTATACATTGAAAAAACAAATTATAGATTTTTTTGAAAATAAATATTTGCTAGTGCCCACGAGTTACTAGTAAACTTTCAATACATAATTGAAGTAAAAATGTTATTTAAAGTTGCCTTTCAGAACAATTAATAGTTCTGCAAGCATAGAAATGTGTGTCATTCAACTGTATTGTTTACTAATTATTTCCTCTATGTAAAACTGAAATTAATAATTAAAAATGTTTGTACGTACTTAGGTTAGCACTAGTATAAACAACTTACACATCAACAAATTTATATAGGTACATATATATTTATTAGTAATATATCTACATACTTCAACATTTAACTAGTGGCTTGAATTTACATATATGAGGTTTTATTTTATGATTTTATTTACAATATAATAATATATAAAAGCTTTTCGTCAAGTTCTTATGGCTCTCTTGATGGAAGATTTGATTCACTCTCACTCGCAGCTACAAATATTTAATAAACAAATCCACCGTAACCATAGAAAATGATGCACTTGCTTCACAATTTATGTTTGTATAGCACTTCACTAAGGTATAGAGTAGTTAGAGTATGTTTATAATGGCAATTCTTCCCAAAATGAGACCAAAGTATACTATACTATTTTCCTTTGGAACACAATTTGGCCTATCCGTTTTCTTTAACCGCAGATTCCTTCTAATGGGCTCTTTTTGTATCCTATAATCAATCATTTTCAATGTTAAAAGATTTATATTCACCAAATTTTGGATGAAATTAATAACTTTATGTACCTACCTACAATCGTGGAAAGATAATTTTCCTTTTCTATGCCTCTAATTGCCTTGCACTCTTCTTGCTAATCCAATTCGTGCAATGAAAAGCGGCGCATCAACCCATATTAAATACTATGTACTAAATTAAAGATAAGACGGCTAAATCCTTAGTTTTTTAGGAAGATGTTTTCATATGTTTCCTTAAAAAAAATTAGTAAACAAAAAATTAATGTGTGGACAATTATAACTACACAAATTTCATCAAACAGCAGTTACTCATTCAAGTAATAAATACCTCAGTTTTCTTTTAGGGGTCTCCTTTCACGTTCTTCTAATGATGATTCGACCAATGAACTCCCTGACGAAACTGTATGCTGCGTAACATCTTTGTTCGTGCTTGGTTATGACATGCTTGTGGCAATTTCAAGTGGTTGTCCAATGAAAGGGACTGCATTTATCTTTAATTTTCTTTTGTCACCTCTAATAATAAAATCCTCTTCCTTGAAATGTTTAGAACAAACCACCATGCTCTTCGACCAAGTAAAATCACTGGAAGGTTTACCTAATGCATCTAACCATTTTTGCAGTAGTTCACTCCGGGGAAAACTACAAGCGTATTTTCGTTAATTAATAATGTAAACTTGCTAAAACGAATAATGCATTGTCTTATCATGTTACTTACCTACGTATGAAATGAAACACATTCAGGTTTAAACCTTCGGGCATTAGAGCAGCCTGGGACCGAACAAGACATGCTTTAAAGTCTTTAAAAACAATACAAATCGATAACAAAACACGAAACACTCGTCGAAATAAAATGACACTTCTACCAGGTTACCGCGTTTGACAATACAACCAACAAAATGGCTGCCACTACTGAACCCCGCTAAAAGAGGATGCGCAGTCGTCGAAGCGCGTTCTCCCCACTCTATTTCTATGGGTATTACCACAGCCTCCTATACTTACAAGCCGTGAAGCTGGAAATCTGGCAACATCGCAGGTAGTCCGATGTGAAACTACTAAAATTATGCGTCTGTTTGTTCAAAGTGTTATAGAATATTGAAAAAAAGCGGTTTAAAGTGTAGCAAGTAGTGCAGTAATTACATACATCTACAGTAATTCGGGAATATATCACTGTAAGTTGCATTAAACTAAAACAAGTGTTTTGTGTTAGTGATTGTAAATGCACATAAATAAGTTAGGTTATGTTACGCATCCATACAATCAATATATCTAATTCACATTAAACATTTTTTGTTTTCTTAGATGCGAAGACATTGCTGTGTACCATGCTGTAATTCAAATTACGCTTGTACGTTAAAAAATGAAGAGCCGCAGAGGACGTTTTCGTTTCCGAGTAATAGTGAAACAAGATTACTGTGGCTAAAAGCAATACATCGTGAAGACTACGTGTTAACAAAACCGTTGTTTGTACAAAACATTTTCGCAGTAGTGATATAATAAGGGTTAGTGTTTATAAAGATGAAGCTGGAAATGAACACACTGAAAAGCTGATGTATCCTAAACTGAAAGTAGGATCAGTTCCCAGCATCTTTGAAAATCAGCCAAAACATCTGTCGTCTTCAAAACCACCATCCAGACGCGATCCTGAAGAACGAAGGAAAGATATGCTACAAAGTGGAATTTTAAAGTTATGGAAGAAAATATATTTTTTTATTTATTAAATGTCGATTGTGTGGAAGATGCTACTGAATATAGTAAGGTAATAGCTAGCATAAAAATTTCAAAGAATTTAATTGTAACTGTTTTCATAAATAATAATGAGCTGTCGTCAAATGACTTAAAGTGGATTTTGGCACACAACAAGAAACTTACAAGATGGTCACAAATTCAAAATTTGTTATCAAGATATAGTTTAGAAAGTAGTAGTTCAATTGATAGCGAATTTTATGTAGAAAAAGCTCGTGTTTATCTTAATTTAGCTATCAACAATTCAACAGAGAAAAACTTTAATATAAAGTCTACTCTTGAATTATTAGAAAATCAACTCAATGCTGCAGTTAATTTCAATGAAAAATGTCATTGTGGAAAATATCTCAAAGATATATTTTATTCCATAGCACTTACAATAAATAATATTGCTTTAAGTAATTATATAAAATCCAAAAATAATATACAAAATAGTGCCGGCAAAAAAAGAAAGCTAGAAACATTAAGTTAGCTAATTATGTGTTCGCATTATATTATTATCACTAATACTAATACTATCATTATTATTGTAATTATTGATATATGTATAATGAATAAAGTAATACACACTAAATGGTTTTTATTTACCAATCATCTACTATTACATTTATTTCATACATATTAATATATGAAATAAATATGTTAATTTGATATTAATGTATTAAATTAATATAATTATCAATAATTAAAATTGTTTTTGCTTCAAATGGACAATGTAAATCGTGACTACCATAGGCGGTATCATAGGACTACCTTCATTCATATTTGCGATGTTGCCAATTTGTACTTCACGGCTTGTAAGTATAGGAGGCTGTGGTATTACCCATATACCGTTTGACTGAAATAAAAGTAGATATAGGGAAATACAGACACGCACACATGTGCATGCAAACATGAAATGGAGGGGTTCGATAGTAGGGGAGTACAGATGAGTTCATATCGGGACACCGGGGTACCGAGGCTTTAGTGCAAAACGTTGAAAGGTCATCAGTTGTGAGTTTGCTTTTACATGTGCCACATGTGTTTCGTTAAACCTCAACAGTGATTATTTTCCTAACCGTAAGTGTTAAAGATATCCTCATACATTCATTTCCATCGGACTTGATATGTAGCGAGCGATGTGTCCAGCTTGAGATCCGCAGAGCAACTGGCGCCTCTCGGTCGGCCGCTCTATATTTAAAGCAAGCACACGCACCGCGGTGTAAACACCCGACATGTTACCGTTCAGCTTATAGGAATTACTCAAGATAAGGTTATTCGAATTACCTGAGCTCTTATAGCTGTAGTACTCTAATACGGGGAGACGTGGCGTCCTTCCTTCAGGATGGCACTACACTTATTCACTGGGTGTTCCAGGATAGAGCTTATATTAGTGTCTGGGGTTAATGAAAGAGTTGTTTCAAACCACATGAATTTATTACCACAACTCGGTCACTAAAAACAATAGCCACGCAGGACTATAAAGAAATGGCTTAAGGCAACACTAAATATTAAGAGATATATACATAGATTGAAATTATATACACTGTCTACTGAGACACCTTGACCAAAGGGCTAATGATCCCACACAGGGGGGGATAAGACAAAGGGGGTGGTCGCTAGATACTGGCAGTTTAATAATAGAGAGAGATATTTGAGACACTCAGTTGGGGTTCTAGGGGATAAGGCTCCCTTCGGGGTACCTAGTCAATTAACGCCTAGAATGGGTAAGGCTGCCTTCGGGTACCAAACCAACTAACTACTTCTGAGTGACGTGACGGGGCTATCTTGAGATTGCCAACCGTGCAAGCTTAGGAATCAGTTCAGTACTTACGGTTGTAACAATGGGTACGATGTGAGGTCACTTTAGCCACACGTCACAAGTCACTGGGATGGTGTATCGGCACAGGTCTGACACTTGAATAACGTTCCGTGGTCTGGATCTTTGTTGAAGCACTAAGTGGCACTCACAACTTCAACAACCTCTCGTATTTGGTTGGGTCACTTTGTTCAACAACCTCTCTTTTGGTTGGGTCACTTTGTTCAACAACCTCTCTTCGGTTGGGTCACTTTGTTCAACAACCTCTCTTTTGGTTGGGTCACTTTGTTCAACAACCTCTCTTTGGTTGGGTCACTTTGTTCACAGCCTCACTAACAGGTCACGAATGCTCCTTGGATGTTGGTTGAAGCACGCAACTGCTGTTGATTCGGACTCTTGGTCCTCGTAAGTGTTCGGCTTATCCCTTTTAGGTCCTTCCTCGTCTTCGGGTATCTTCGGGTCACCTCGGAAACGTTCGGGTTTGCTTCGTCTCGTTCGTAGAAGCCTTCCTACGCCTTCGGGTATCTTCGGGTCACCTCGGAAACGTTCGGGTTTGCTTCGTCTCGTTCGTAGAAGCCTTCCTACGCCTTCGGGTATCTTCGGGTCACCTCGGAAACGCTCGGGTTTGCTTCGGCTGCGTTCGGCTTGCTCGTAGAAGTCGTCCTACGTCTTTAGTTCTCCTCGGGTATGTTCGGCTTTGCCTCGGAAACGCTCGGGTTTGCTTCGAGTCGCTTCGGCTTGCTCGTGGGAGTCGTCCTACGTCTTTAGTTCTCCTCGGGTATGTTCGGCTTTGCCTCGGAAACGCTCGGGTTTGCTTCGAGTCGCTTCGGCTTGCTCGTAGAAGTCGTCCTACGTCTTTAGTTCTCCTCGGGTATGTTCGGCTTTGCCTCGGAAACGCTCGGGTTTGCTTCGAGTCGCTTCGGCTTGCTCGTAGAAGTCGTCCTACGTCTTTAGTTCTCCTCGGGTATGTTCGGCTTTGCCTCGGAAACGCTCGGGTTTGCTTCGAGTCGCTTCGGCTTGCTCGTAGAAGTCGTCCTACGTCTTTAGTTCTCCTCGGGTATGTTCGGCTTTGCCTCGGAAACGCTCGGGTTTGCTTCGAGTCGCTTCGGCTTGCTCGTGGGAGTCGTCGTCTTTAGTTCTCCTCGGGTATATTCGGCTTTGCCTCGGAAACGCTCGGGTTTGCTTCGAGTCGCTTCGGCTTGCTCGTAGAAGTCGTCCTACGTCTTTAGTTCTCCTCGGGTATGTTCGGCTTTGCCTCGGAAACGCTCGGGTTTGCTTCGAGTCGCTTCGGCTTGCTCGTGGGAGTCGTCGTCTTTAGTTCTCCTCGGGTATGTTCGGCTTTGCCTCGGAAACGCTCGGGTTTGCTTCGAGTCGCTTCGTGGAGGACTTTCTGCGCCTTCGGGTATCTTCTGAAACGATTGAATACGTTTCAGAGATCTTCAGGAAACTTTTTCCCGGCGTCGACTTTCGTCGGATGCGTTATGAGCTCGCTCGATAATGTTCGGCTCGCTCGTAGAAACGTTGTATCAGCTCTGAAGTCACTTTGGCGAAAGTTCGGTTCTCTCCAGAGAAGGGGCTGTTGTCGCTCTAAGTCTTAGAGGCGACTAGATACTCATCAATAAAATTCTTAGCTTTTATAACTTCTTTAGCGACGTAAACAAATGACGCGGTTGCAGGTGTTCTTTCAAAAGACGCATTCTATTCGTCTGAATAACGAGTCTTTTGATTGGCAGAAGCCCTTGCTTCTCATGTAAAATATTTTTCACTTGATAAATTTTCGAACAAAATTAGTGGGTGGAGCCTGTGAGTCGTATTCAATTAATTTCCACTTAGTGCATTGGTGAAAAATTGGTAGGTGGAGCCTGTACGCGGTAAGTTCATCATTGGTCACAATAACGACTGTTTGGGTTGGTTAAAGATTTTCAGTATTATTATATTTATTAATACTGTTAGAAATATATGGGAATTTATGGGAAATGTGCATCGTCTGTTATGTTTGTTTATAACAATCTCATTCACGGATCAAAATGATTTTTAAGTCCGCACAATCTTAGTAAATATTAATTACAACAATATAGAATGTTTATTAGCTCAAATTTATCGCAAGCACGTCGTTTAATTCGTTTCCAGGAGACGGCAAAGGTAACAGACATGTTACCAACAGCCTCTTCCGATGGAAACAAATAAGACGTTTTCCCACAGAACAAGTCCAGGCCCAATATAGGTGTACATGTTTTATCCCTATCTTATCCCGTTCCTCCAGAATAAATTAAAATCCCAATATGAAACATTCGTAAAGTTAAAAAAATTTCGCGTAATAACTTTTTTTAATACAATTTTGATACGAATCATAGACTCCGCCTACGACCAATTAAACGCTCAAATACAAAATTTGTTCTACAAATTTCTTTTGGATACGAATCATAGGCTCCGCCTACGACCAATTAAAACGCTCAAAATTCTAATACACGCAGAAGACGTAACCCTATTTGGGCCCCAAGGGAAATTACCGTGACATGAATACTTCTTTGTTCGTCACCTGCGTCACTGGGATTCCCAATGAAAAACGTAAACACATTTGGAAAACTATATAAGATGGGACAAATGCCTATACGATATCGAGTCCTAGCTCGGTCACCAGCCTGCCAACAGCAACCTCCTGGACCAGCAGAAAACAGGCCACCGATACAGAGCGGACTTTCCAGAAAGCCATCCAGCCGAATTGTATTACTGCTTACGTAATACAAGGGACCAAAAAGGCACTTTCCAGGTCATTGGAAGTACACGGCGAAACTTGTTCAGGAGAGCACGCGGACCAAGAATCCACTAAGAATTCCGGAGCAATTCTTTATTTTGGACGGCTTCTTCATCGGAATCCAAGCTCGTCGACGTCCGAAAATATATCTACGTGGTGGAACACATCCGACGCTTCGCCTAGTATCGACCGAAGAAGTTATAGGAGGATCCTATTACTGCTTACGTAGTAGCGGCCGTTTTAGTTATTTACAGTGCGCTTATTTCGCGTAAAGATACCGAACTTATGGTCCCTCTTTAGTGTTCGCCATAGTATTAACTTCAGTGCATCAGGACAAGCTACCGCTGCTTACGCTGTAGCAATTAACCGTAAGTGCAGTGAAAAACCTATTAAGCCCGCGGTTTTTATTTGACATTGTTGGTTGAATACCAGCACCTCCACCAAAATACTTAAACTCAGTGTGCGCCTTTGTTAATGAATTATCATATTAACTTCACGTGGATTCATTAACGACATTGTTATTTCTAAAGTGTTAATATTAAATTCCACGCGTTAGTGAAACATAACCTTCAAATATCCAACCGATATCTACCCTTATACATTATATTTGTTTATAACAATATTATTATCCAAGTTCGTTGTTACTGGTACCCATATGCAGCGTGTGTTTAACTTTTATTCCAGTAACAACCATTTTATTTGACATTGTTGGTTGAATTCCAGCACCTCCACCAAATTATTTAAACTCAGTGCGCGCCGTTGTTAATTTATAATATTAATAAATTCACGGTGGTTCATTAACTATATTGTTGTATTCGGAGAATTAATATTAAATTCACGCGCTAGTGAAACTATAACCTCCAAATACCTAACCTATACTTATCCCTATGTACATTATTTGTTTATAACATTATTAGTATTCAAGTGTATCGTTATTAGTACCCATATTCAGTGTGTGTTTGACTTTTTAACGGATAACTTTTATTTTATTATTGGTTAATGCCAACTCCTCCATCATTGTTAAGCAGTGTGTGTATTGTTGCTATTTCATAATATTTAGTTGTTTCAAAGTGTACAACAACTATTACTCAGTGTGCCCGTTTGTATTTAAACCTCGACTGTTAACATTTATTCGCGATACGACTTGTTTTTGGTTATAGTGTCGTTTATTAACACAGGTCGTTATTAACCTCGGGTATTCTTACGTACTTATTAAGCTTTGAATTATTAAAATATTATAACGTTGTGGAACATTATTGTTTTAATTAATAACATAACCCAACTTTACCCCAAATTCAATTAATACTTCCTGGAGGAGTCTTTTGCCGCGGCCCCTTTGTTTGTTTGTTTGTTTTACAAATCCCCAGGATTAAGAGGAGGTATTAGACACACTAGCAGCATCTTCGGCTGCTATTACTATCTGTTTATATTGTACATATCTGTAAATATTTCATGTAAATAATCCAGCGACATTCGCTCGAAAAACAAGGATAGCCCGCGAAACCATTCGCGGTTTCGCAGGGCTAAAACTTCCGCACCAGCAAAATCCACAAAACCCAAGAAAATCATGGAAATCACTATGGAAGAGCTAAATTCGCTCACGAATTTCACCGACAGTAACATGCATTCAGATGATATGTCTCACTTATCTCCTCCCGTCGCCAGCCCGGCGCCTTCGATCACTTTCGATACTCATTCCCTAGAATCACTTGATTGGGATGTTCTTGCAGTACTACTCAACCAAGTTCAAAATATAATGAAAAATAAAACACATACGCAAAAACCAAGCACTTGCGCGAATTCTAACCAAAATAATGGTTTAAGTCAACAAAAAACAAATAATTCCCAGACAAACACTCAAGAAGATATGGAATTTCAACTAGTTAAACCCAGAAGAAATAAAACAAACAAAAGACAAGTCGAAGATACAAACGGTGCATCCCAAAACACCAAAAACTCTCCGAAAACAGCGATTAAAAAACCAAAACAAATCATACCAGATTCCCAAAAGGCCTACTACGGCAAATCAAACAGCACAGCTAACAATGCTACTCAAAACCCAGCCATATTTAATCAAACTAACCAGCAACAATGCTCAAATATAACACCAGAGCACTCTAATGAAAATATTAATTCAACGAAAAATCCGGCCTCAATGGATACAGACACAATAATTAACACCCAAGATAACCTCAATAGCCAAGATTCAGAGTCAGATCACGAAACCGATGATACACCCCCCCCCCAAAAAGACAGGACACCCCCCATAATATTGAGGTACCATCAAAAATGGGCTGCAATTTCACAAGAAATGAACAGGCAGAACATCTCCATTAAATCCGCAAAGCTTACCATAGACGGACTGAAAATCCACCCTACGGATAAGGACGCGTTCCGCAACACTACCAACTTCTTAGACAAAAATCAATTACAATACCACACCTACAGGCTACAGGAAGAGCGGACCCTAAAAGTAGTACTCAGAGGGGTACCCGAGTATCTTACGACCAAACAAATAGGCGACGATCTAGAACTTCAAAACATCAATTTTATCAAGATATCACGAATGTCAAATCCCAGGACTAGAGCCCTGTATCCAATGGTACTCGTTGAAGTGCCTAGAGAAGAAGCAAGAAAAATATACGGAATTACCCATGTATTCCAAATAATAGTGAGACCAGAAGCACTTAGACGTAAGGCCAGCCAGGGCCAGTGTCATCGCTGCCAGCTGTTCGGCCATTCTCAGGCAACATGCCGATCATATTTCAAGTGCGTGAAGTGTGGGAAAACCCACCCCACTTCCGAATGCCCCAAACCTCCAAATACCCCTGCAAAGTGTGCCAACTGCGGAGGGGATCACACTGCGTCCTACAGAGGGTGCTCCTATGCCCCCAAACCTCAACATCTTCGTCAGCTGAATCAATCTTCTAACCCCCAGACCCCAAACCCTAGGAATTATAAACCAGTTAACAACAACTTAAGTTACGCAAACGCCACCTCATCAGGCCTCAAAACCAACATGAGTAACCCTGACAAGATCACCCAAGCCACTTCTGCTCTTAGCGATATGCTAACTGCACTGGAACAAACTAACCCATCTTTCGAAATTACCAAAATATTTATCCACAGCACTCAGACTATTTTAAACCTATTCAAATAAATTCATAATGCACACACCATCCCTAGCAAACTCTCTTACCATACTAGCCTGGAATTGCAACGGGCTGTCCCAAAGAAAAAACGAACTGGAAATCTACCTAGAAGACAAACAAGTGGATATCGCTTTGCTCAACGAAACGCACCTGCTTCCAACACATACACCCAAGATAAGAAACTATATAATGTACAGAAGAGACAGAGCCACCCCAGGGGGCGGCACGGCCATACTTGTCAAACGAAAGTTACAGCACACAGAACTACCAATACCTCCGTCCAAAAATCTGGAATCTAACGGCATTATCGCCCATACCATCAGAGGCGACTTCCATATATACTCGGCGTATCTTCCCCCAAGCAAGGTCCTCCTTACACAAGATCTAAATCTCATTCTCAACAATAGCAAGAAAACCCTAATAGCAGGAGACTTCAACGCCAAACACCCTGACTGGGGTTGTAACTACTCAAACGGCCAAGGCAGATCACTCCACGCCTACCAGGAGCGGAAAAATATAAATATCTTATCTCCCCATCAACCAACGCATTTCTTTCCTCACACAACGCCAGATATACTTGATATTGCTTTAACAAACAATATAGCAGAATACTTTCACATAGAAACTGAAGCAGCTTTAAGTTCGGACCACAACCCTATATTACTCCACTGGGGCTCAGAACCCAACTCATTTTCTACAACAACTAAGCACACCGACTGGGTTACCTACAAACGCCACCTAAACAGTATTCTTCCCGCCATTCCAATAATCAAATCCGAAGAAGATATGGAAAACTCTATAATTACTCTACAAACCAATATACATGAGGCGACCCGCGCAGCCACAATCACCAACACATCCATTCATAAGACTCAACACCTACCAACACACATCCGAGACCTCATCAGAACCAAAAATAGGCTTCGCAGACGATATCAGCAAACACTGGACCCCCTCATCAAAACAGAACTCAACAACAGCCAACAAGAAGTGAAAGAAGCTATAAGAAAATTTAAAGAAGACCAATGGCACAGAAAACTAGAAGACCTGGGTGAAGACCCCTCCAATGTTTGGAAGCTAACCAAAGCCCTGAAAGGGAAGAAACATAACATACCACCCCTTACAGTCAACAACAACACACACATAACAGATAATGAGAAAGCTGAAATCTTCGCAGATCTAATAGAAACTCAATGCTCACCCAACTGGAAAAACGCTGACATGAACCACATAGCACACGTCCATAAATCCGTCAATCGCATCATCAACCAACCGAAAACGCAAACTACTGAATACATCAATCATCCTGAAAAACATCAAGACTCGTAAAGCCCCAGGTCCGGACGACATCTCCAATCAAATGCTAAAAAATGTACCGTTCAAAGCCATCATCTTCCTACTTACTATCATCAATTCCATATTTAGACTACAAACCTACCCAAAAATTTGGAAACATGCTTCTATAATAATGATCCCCAAACCAGGAAAAAATCACAACTCCCCTTCAAACTATAGGCTGATCAGCCTACTCTCTGCGATCAGCAAAGTAGCAGACAAAGCTATCCTGAGTAAATTAACAGACTTTTCATATCAGAACTCGATCATCCCAGAAGAACAGCACGGATTTCGGAAAATGCATTCCACAACCACCCAGCTCGCCAGGGTCACTGAAACCATACAAGATTCCTTTTACAAACACAACAATACAGCAGCCATTTTCCTGGACATTTCAAAAGCTTTCGACCGAGTGTGGCATCAGGCCCTAATTACAAACTACACGCAAAAAATTATCCACCTTACTTAATCAGAATCATCCATTCTTACATAAAACGCCTATCCTTCTCCATAAAAATCAATAACACACAATCCAGCATCAGAACTCTAACAGCCGGGGTACCTCAAGGCTCTGCCCTATCCCCCCATCTCTATTCAATTTTCACCGCTGATATTCCACAAACCAACAAAACCACACTTGCTTCCTACGCCGATGACACTGCCATACTCTCTTCCTCCATCAACCCCACAATTGCTATACGAAACCTCCAAGATGCTGTAAATAACGTCATTACCTGGTGCCACACTTGGCGAATCGCCATAAACGGTGAGAAATCTCCAGCAATAGTCTTATTCAGAAGACACCCTAAACCCATCATAGGTAACATATATATCGAACACACAGAAGTACCATGGCTCCCATGCGTAAAATACCTAGGTGTAAACCTAGACAGAAGATTGACGTATTCGTATCATATTAAACAAACATGCGCAAAAGCCAAAAAAGCCAGAGGTGCCCTCTGGCCTATGCTAGGGGCAGCAAGTACACTTTCCCCGAAGCTAAAACTACGTATTTATACACAGATTCTAAGACCAATGATTACCTATGCCTGCCAGATATGGCTCTCCGCAGCTCCGTCACTAATAAATCAGCTACAAATCTTTCAAAATATATCGCTCCGCATGGCCTTTCGCCCACCCTGGTATATAAGGAACATACAACTACACAATGAAGCCGACATCGAAGATATCCCCACGTTCACCAAAAGGTTAACAAAAGATTTCTACGAGAAAAACGTAGACCATATAAACTCTTCCCTCTCCGCATCATTAACTTACGATCCGCAACATTATTTGCCGATAAAGAGACCTAGGCTCGCTACATCATGACTCCTCTGAAAGAGAATATCATTAAATCCCCCTAAATCAAGATCAGCCATTTTAAGATTAATAGTAAAAAGCGTTAGCTTGACTAATTCAACCCAGTAAAGAAGAAGAAGAAGTTGAAAGGTACTATGTAGACGTTTGCTTTAAGGAATTGCTACGCTCTTTACGGCTTTTGTATAATATTTTGGTAACTGATGTATAATGTATTTGTTGAATAATGTTTAATACTTTTCAAATAAAACATATCACATTGACATAATCTCTTTATTACACACCCTGCTACTGCCTCGTACGACAACAACTATCTATATATCCTTTTGTTTTTCTCTGTCTATTACACAGGTACCAACCTAAATCTATTACATATATACATTTAGTTATGTTTACCTATATTAACACTCTCCCTTAAACGTAACTTATGTATAAAACGTTCTAACAGTGTAAACAGTATATAACAAACTCATTAACTATGAAATATTTAAATTATAACAATGTTTTCGAAAAACATTTGCCCCCAAACCTTTTGTAAAAATGTCTGCGAGTTGATCCATGGATTCAATGTATTTTAGTTTGATTTTTCCATTCTGCACTTCTTCTCTGATAAAATGATATTTTACGTCGATGTGTTTTGTGCGTTTCATATTTTCTGAGTTATGACTGAGAGCTATGGCACTTTGATTGTCTTCGTATAATGTTATCTCACTTTGAGTGAATATTTGCAAATCTGCCATTAACTTTTTCAGCCATATTCCTTCGCATGCCGCTAATGTTAATGTATTATATTCAGCTTCGGTTGATGATAATGCGACTGTATTTTGTTTCTTTGAGCCCCATGATACAACATTATCGTTAATTTTAAATACATACCCACTCACTGATTTTCGATCTACGGGATCGCTTCCGAAATCAGCGTCACTATAGCCTTCCAAAATGAGATTTGTCGAACTTTTCATATACATCAATGAATAATCTCGCGTACCTTTTAAATATCGAAGGATACGTTTCAAGTATGTCCACATTTCCTCTGTTGGGCTTTCCTGGTATCTGCTAAGATAGTTTATAGCAAACATGATATCCGGCCTGGTACTGAGAGCTATGTACATCAAACTGCCAACCAAGGCACGAACTGGTTGATATGTAATCCTGGCTGGATCTGTGTTTCTCAGCAGTTTCAGATTAGTTTCTATTGGTGTCGATATTACATTGCAATCAGTCATATTGTATTTATTTAGTACAGTTTCAATATACTTCTTCTGATTCAGTTTTACAGTTCCTTTTTTTTCGTCCCATTCAATATCTATACCTAGAAAATGATTCAGTTCTCCAACATTTGTCATTTCAAATTTCTTACTAAGTTCTTCTTGTAACTGCACTATATCGTCCCTTTTTGTTGCTGCGATTATTAAATCGTCGACATATATTAATATGTAGATCCGACGCTCTCCCTTAATTTTTGTATATAAGCAACTATCATTTTTGGATCTGATAAAACCTAATTTCAATATGAAGTTGTTAAAACACTCGTTCCATTTCTTAGGTGAGGTTTTTAATCCATATATCGCACGTTTTAGTTTACAGATTAAATTTCCCTTTCTTTCAAAACCTACTGGTTGTTCCATGTAAACTGGATCTTCATTTTCGATTTTCCCGTTTAAAAACGCTGTTTTTACATCTAACTGTACTTTATGCAATTTTAAATGGTTTGCTACCAGTATTAATAATCGAATTGTAGGCATTTTTGCAACCGGCGCATATATGTCTTCTTTCATGGTCATTCCTCCACTTTGCATAAAGCCTCTTGCTACAAGCCTTGCTTTAAATCGCTCGTTCTTTTCTTTTTCTCTTTTAATTGTATATACCCACTTACAGTCTATTAGGGGAAGTCGGGGTAAGACGGGGTACTTAATAATTAAGCCAGGATAACTTGAAAATAAAATTATGCTGAAAGATTAAAATACGTTCATAATATTAAAAATATATTGCAAACTACAAAAATGAATAAAAAAAGAAGTTAAAAACACACAGCTGTGGATAAAAAAATGTTTATTCTGTTAAGGTGAAAATCCCCATCTTACCCCACGAGTGGGGTAAGACGGGGAGGTAATTATTAAATGATAAATACTATTGACATAGTGCACAAAGATGTACTACTTCGTCGTCTTCATCATCTTCCCCCGCGCATGAGCAGTGCGCCCATTTCTTACACTGCCAGCACTGCACCCACCCTTCGTTAGATTCTGAATATAAATAATTACAATACAGACACGCTGCATCATCTTCTTCATCCTCTTCTGAGGAACTGGACGGTGATGATTCTTTTCTTAATCTTTTTTGTTGAGTCCGTGCAAACACTTATCTTTTAACCGTCTTTTGTTTTTGCTTTTTTTCCTTCGTCTGAGTACTTTTCTTTCCTTTTTTGTCAGTTTTAAGACTTTTACGTTTCTCCTGTTCAAGTTTTTTATCGATATCTGCTTGAAGCTCATCTTTGTACGGTGTACTCGTTAAAATAACACTTTTGCCACGTTTTCGATTTGGACGCTCTTTTTTGCTGAGCTCTACTGGTATTGGCATTATATCTTCAGGAGAAAAAATCTTTTCGGGTGTAGAATGTTCTGGATAAGATTTTGGTGTTGCTTCGGGCGATATATGTTCTTCATCCCGTTGGGGTGAAACGACGGACGATCTTGGACGTTCTCTGTTAATCCATTTTGAACAACCTGGTAAATTTCTAGGGTCTGAGGTCTTTTTGTTTGTAATAGTTTCGTTGTTAGCTGGTAGACATTCAGGGTCTATATTTGTATTATTTGTAATAGGTTCCTCGTCAGCTTCCTCAGGAGGTGGACGGTTCGTTGTTTCTGCTGGGGCGAAGTCAACGTCGGTAAACACATTTCTGTCACAAGGCCAGATACCAGTCTTTTTGAAACCGTTCATCGCTGTTAACATGTTCGCTGATTTAATGAAAGCATTTCCAAACAATTTAGCTATTTGGAATTGGGTAACCACTCGCCCAGGATTACTTCTTAACCATGTGTTTACTTCTGCTTCGTAATAAGTACTTAGCGGTTTCATAAAGCACACATCCAGTGGTTGAAGACGGTGGGTGCAGTGTGGGGGAAAACATAGTAAAATAATTCCCTGATCTCGAGCAAAAGCAATTAGTTCGATGTTTTTTGTGTGCGAATGATGTCCGTCGAGTAATAGAAGTACTGGTGATTCTTTACACGCACCGGAAAGTTCAGCAAACTTTTTAAACCAATTAAAAAATATGTCAGTCTGTATCCAACCACTTGGATGGCATTCAGCCCATGCACCAGGAGGGCAGTCATTCATTAATTCCGGATTTAATCTTACCCTAGGAAATATAAACATGGGTGGCAGGTATCTTCCAACTCCATTAAAACATATTTCGACTGTTACAGTAACGCCTCTTTCGGCTGACGTCAGCGCTCCCACTTGTTTTCGTCCCTTTTGTGCAATTATTTTGGATCTTGTTTTTGGTACAATGGATACCCCGGTCTCATCACAATTCCAAATTTGTTCTGCGGTCAGCTTGTACTTGTCAATGACATCCACTAGTAGGTCAAAGAATTGGTTAACTGCAACGCGGTTAAAGCCCATTGCTCTAGCAGCACTAGTGTTTTCGGGTCTTCTAATGGACAGGCTTGAATGACGTTTTAAAAACAGATGCACCCAATCTCTTCCTGCCATCTCTTTCTCCTTGGAGAATCTATGTTGTTTCCCTAATTTTGTAGCCCACTGGTAGGCCAACGTTCTGAAATCCATAACTGTTAACCCAAACAACCTCTCTTCCATCTTTTTCAGATATGACACTAACTGCTTTTCTTCATCTTCTGTAAATGTGGTGGTTCTAGGACCCAGAGATTTTACTACTTGAAATTTGGTCTGGTCATTTGTAGTTCGCTTCTCTTTAACTTTCCTCTTCAAAGTTGTCTGGGGAACACCAAACGACCTGGAAGCTTTAAGGTATCCCATTGAGCCCGAACACACTGCTTCAATAGCATTTTCCATGCACTCAGGATCCCAATTTCCTCGATTGGACTTTCGTTGATAAATACGCATCTGGAAAAAAAACCTGTATTTTACAAGAAGTTTTTTTCCCTCTCAAAGTAGGTATTTTATACATTTGTGGTAGTTTTTGAAATTGCCGGTTATTGTATGCGTATTTTACAAGCTAATAATTTTTCCTTAAAAAAACTTTTTACAAACAACTGAATGGTAAGATGGGGTACCTCCCCATCTTACCCCCAATTGAAGTACCCCATCTTAACCGCACTGTACATTTTATGTTTATGCCTTACGACACATAAATAATATATTAAACGATCTCAATATATAGGTACCAAAGTACTTAATAGATTATGTACTTTCGGTACCCGAACGATTACAGTTATAATTCTAAAGCCACCTACCTTACGATCCCTCGAAAATCACCCAACAAAAATAGCAATCGGTGCAAAATAAACACTTTTGAACTTATCACGGCAACAGCTTGCTTAATACTGAAAGGCGGGAGCTGCACTCAACAACACGTGTTCAACGGTATGTAGTGAACGCAACCGCTGTAAGATTTGGTAGATGGCAGTTCTCGTTCAGGTTTAAATGTCGGTACCCCATCTTACCCCGGTACCCCGTCTTACACCAAGTTCCCCTACATGTTCATTTTCTGGTCTTTCTACCAGTTCCCAAACATCATTTTTCTGCATTGATTCCATTTCTTCTTGCATTGCTGCTTGCCATTTATGTCTATCTTCACCATTTATTGCATCCTCATAGGTCTCTGGAACCTTCTCTGAGCATGTTAACAATGTGTCAACTACATAATCTTTGAAACGTTCTGGAGGTTTCCTAGTTCGTTTCCTTTCCACATTATTTTCATTCTCTGTGTCACTTTCTTCTATCACCTCTTCTTTCTCTATTTGCGTTTCTTTCTCCTCATCGAATGCCTCAAATGTCAATTGTCTTGCAGGTTGATTCGGTGAATTTAAACTTTCTACCGTTTTGGTTTCATCGAAAGTAACATTTTTCGAAAATTTGAATTTTCGTTGTGTTGGCTCCCATAACTTATACCCATTCTCCACATAACCAACGAAAATACATTTCTCATTTTTAGCATCGAATTTGCTTCTGAACTGTTTCGGAATATACTTGTACGCTATACACCCAAAGACCTTTAATTTACTTACATCCGGTTTCCTTCCAAAGAACATTTCGGCTGGCGTTTTACTTTCTTCTAATGCATTCGTAGGACTTCTGTTCAATACATACGTCGCCACCCTTACAGCTTCTCCCCAGAATTCCTTTGATAAGTTTGACTCCAGTATCATTGCTCTAGCTCTTTCGGCAATTGTCCGGTTTGCTCTTTCAGCCACTCCGTTCAAGTGAGGATTATAAGGTCCTGTGTATTGTATCTTAATGCCCCTATCTTTACAAAATTCTATAAAATTCCCGGCCTTGTATTCGCCTCCCCTATCACACCTAACAGTTGATATTCTAAGATTAAAATGGGCAGTTACATATGCTTCATACTGTACAAAATATTTGAACATTTCACTCTTAGCTTTTAATAAATATACTATTTTAAATCCAGTAAAATCATCAATAAATGTAAGAAAATATGATTCATTATTTATAGTCTTAGGATCAAATGGACCACATATATCAGTATGAATAAGTTGTAATGGTCTTGTACTTCTACCTTTGATTATTTGTTTCCCAACCTTTTCTGTCTGTTTACTTTGCACACATTTCTCACATTTACCCCTATCCCCTGATTTTGGAACAGTTAAAGATAACCCTTCTACCATATTTTTATTCTTCAATTTAAATAAATTATTATAGTCCATATGCCCATACCTTTTATGCCATTTTTCTAATTCTTCTGTACTATTTATACAACTATAGCTTTCCCCCACATGTTTATCTAACTTAAAACTAATCTTATACAAATTTCTGTCTCTAAATCCAACATTTAACACCTTGTTATTCTTTATTAATAACACTTTTCCATTATTAAAAACAACCTTAAATTCATTTTCCTCTAATCTAGGTACTGATAACAAATTATATCGCAATTGTTTCACTAATAATACATTATTAATGCTACCTAAACATTTATTTTTACCAGCTTCTAGCAAAACCTCTATTTCCCCTAATTTTGTAGCCTCCATTGCAGTATTTTCTTTTGCCGCAATTATTTTTATTGGTTTTTCTAATTCAATTTTATTACTTAACAATTCTTCATTATTAATCATATGCTCTGTGGCCCCTGAATCTACAATAAACGTAATAACATCTGTATGTTGTTCTTGTGCTAATAAAGATAACGTAGAAGATAAAAATGCAACCCGGGAAAAATTGCAGAATACGGGTGCAACCGATTTTTGACAAAAAAAACTAGTGCACCGTATAGAGGACCTCTAATTGAACAACTTTTTCTTATAAATTAATCCATGCAAACGTACAGGAGTGGAGATATTTAATAATTAAGGTGCTCACCGAGTGATTTTTCCATGTCACATTTTGAGTCGTATCTGTTATAGACACCGTTGAAATTATTAAAATTGTAATAAATGCTGTTTATTTCACTTTACCACACAACAATTACCTACATTTGATTTTTATGTTTTTTAATAACTTTTCTCAACAAAAACATAACAAGAAATCTAACCTCAAACCACCTAGTAGAGAAAGCCCATCCCAACTTTCATGTGGATTCGGACCAACGACTGTATCCATAGAGTTATATAGTACATAGATGGTCGAATAAACCATTTGTATTATTCAATATTTATTTGAAGATTATATGCAAATCAGTACCCGACATGGAAAAATCACTCGGTGAGCACCTTAATTATTAAATATCTCCACTCCTGTACGTTTGCATGGATTAATCTATAAGAAAAAGTTGTTCAATTAGAGGTCCTCTATACGGTGCACTAGTTTTTTTTGTCAAAAATCGGTTGCACCCGTATACTCCAATTTACCCTATTTCTACGACTATTACTATAAAATACTGTTGTATCTGCCTGGCACGTTTTTCTGTCATCCGAACCCATCTTCTTCTTCATATCGTAGTCCAATAACTTCGGTTTCACGAACTCCACCGTCAGTAGCTTGGGATCCTGAGTTTCCAGGGCTGTTACAATTCCATCAAATGATGTTGGTAAAGTTGATAGTAGATGACATACAACCAAAGTATCATCCATATTCGTTCCCACTGCTTTAAGTTCTGGCACCAACTCATCGAAGTTCTTAAAATGATTTTCCAGACTTTCGGTTTCTGCATATTTCATTTCTAATAACTTTTTCCACAAATATAATTGCGATGCCACCCCTTTTCTTTCAAAGGTATCTGTTAATATCTTCCACATTTCGTAGGAACTATTTTTATTCTTGACATATTCAAGGTACTCGTTCGCAATACATTGAATAATTAATACCTTGCATTGCTTGTCTTTCTTTTGTAAATCAGCTGATGATTCTTCGGTAATATTTTCTTCTATACATTGTTTCACCTCTAGTTGATCTAATACTGCCTCTACTCGAAATTTCCAACTATTAAAGTCCTTTCCGCTAAAACGATCAAGTCCATATCGTTCAACGCTGCCTGCCATTATTCTCGCACGTTTTTTTTTCAACCTTGTTTTTTTTCAAACTGTTTTCTCCGCCAATGGACAATACACCACCATTTAAATTATTCCGTTTAATTAACTAACTAACTACCTAACTACGCTCTGCTACCATGTTGAATAATGTTTAATACTTTTCAAATAAAACATATCACATTGACATAATCTCTTTATTACACACCCTGCTACTGCCTCGTACGACAACAACTATCTATATTAGTGATGGGAGAACTCGAGTGAAAAATAACCGGGTACCCGATTATTCAAATAACCGGTGTAATTCGGTTTTTGAATCCGAGCGACGAGTGACAGGTGATCGGTGAACCGACTTACTGCAAATCGGAAATGCGAACTGACTAGTTATTAGTCGTTAGTCGTTAGTCGTACTTCATCACCCGTCACCTGGTACTCGTCGCCTGCATTGAGAAATAGTCTACCGGGTTATTTTTCACCTTGTAGTCGTCGCCTGCATAGAAAAACCGTCTACCGGGTTATTTTTCGCTCGAGCTGTCGCATTACTACTACGCACTGATTATATATTGGGAATTGGAGTAGTATATGATGAAAGTATTAGCACATATTAAGTTGCTTTGTTAAATAGAGAGCTCTGGGAAAATATCCATCTTTAATTTTAAAAGTAATCATGGTCGTTGTAAAAATATAAATTATTTCACTTTCAATAATATGTATATAGGTATATATTAT
Source organism: Amphimallon solstitiale (assembly GCA_963170755.1). Taxonomy (NCBI): domain Eukaryota; kingdom Metazoa; phylum Arthropoda; class Insecta; order Coleoptera; family Scarabaeidae; genus Amphimallon; species Amphimallon solstitiale. The sequence continues at coordinate 127,736,070 of OY720675.1, read as the reverse complement.
TATTATTATTATTATTGATAATAATAAACAACATGTATTTACATAAATACTAACAATGGTGGTAGATAATATAATTAATATATAATAAAAAAACAAAATAAATGCACAGAAATAAATAAAAATGTATAAAGAATTATTCCAACTAAAACTAAAAGGAAAGTGAACACTGAAATGTTAATTCAAGGTTTATAAACAAGAGTTTAAAAAAATAATGGTATCAGTATGTTTAGGAGACAGTCTATTTCTTCTTAAATTAGTTAATTGTCCGGCTTTGGAAAACACTCTCTCAGAAGGAACGGATGTTGCGGGGATACACAAGTAAGTATCTTTTTGCTAATTCGTATAGCTCTGGCAAAACATGTTGGTTTTTGTACCAAAAAGCTAATGGATCTTTTTTCCGATCTAATGGTGCTAATTCTAAGTACTGCCTTATCGTTAATATCGCCATAGTAGATGGCGTAGAGAAAGTTGTTACTGCCGAAATTTTCTTGTCAAGATATGACCAAATGCTGCTACCATCCAGGGTATCTTTTTCCATTTCAGATTTTTTTTCTACGGTTGTTTCGTTTTGCCGTTCTGCCATAATACTGCAGAGTTCTTCATTTATCCACTTTTCAGCCATTTTGGCATTTTCTTCATTGCCGAACCCCCATTTCTTTTCATATTAGCCGCATTATCAGAAACAACAGTGACAATTTTATTTGTAATGTTCCATTCATCAAAAATAGATTTTAAAACAACTGCAATATTTTCTCCCGTATGAGCATTTATTATTTCTTTAGTTGACAAAACTGTTGAGCATAGTTTGTCCTTAAAAAATGTCCAGTTACTGTTATATAACTTCTATTACTGTCGGATGTCCATATATCCGTAGTTACTGAAACATCGTTTATATCGTTTAATGCAGTTTTTAACTTTTTCACTGACTGTGTATAATATTGAGGCAAAATTGTTTCTGTTAATTTTTTTCTACTGGGAATTTTGTAGAGGGGATTTAATATTTTCGTATACTCTATAAAACCGTCATTTTCTACAAGAGATAATGGTTGAAAGTCCTGGCATATCATTTTAACAAGCTTCTCATCAATTTTGGCATTATCTACATCAGAAATGGTGTTTGCGGCTCCAACAAGTGTTAGTTGCTTTGTAGGACGTTTTCCAGTGTTACTATTTTTTGAATATCCTTCAGTTGTGGAAGGCCCTGCAGTAACTATATTTTCTCCAGTGGGTCGAGATAAAATTTCTTTATTTGTGGTATTATAATTAATAGCTTCGTTTATTACAGCGGGATGAATGCGTACAAGATGTTGTTTTAAATTAGACGTACTGCCATAATAGGATATAGTTTTACTGCATATATTGCAACAAACCTTTTTATCAGTCTTTTTAGTGAAATAACTCCAAACAATGGATGTTTTTTTTACTCCGGGTGCCATTATTAAGACTTCTAGACACTATAACGCACTACAACTCACAAGACTGATTTAGAATATTTCGATTTCAGATTGTCTCTTCTGAGCATGACGTCATACGGTGACAAAAAATATATGGTCTTGTAAATCCTAGTTTTAGCCTTTTCTATCAAGATGTACATAAATGTATGTATGTACAGGGCTAAATACATACATATGTACATTTAAAAAGGGGTTTTCCCCGGAATTCTCACAGAAATCTATGGTACCTGATTTAGCGTATAAAATGGGTTTTCCCCGGGATGCTCACAGAAATCCATTGTACCTGATTTAGCGTTATGAACGCGTTAAGAACCTTTTCAAAACAGTGCGTCATAAAAATGGAGTTCGTGCTAATGTTAGGTAGAAATGGGAAACCCGAAGTGGCCAAAATCTCAATAAATGCATAAAAATTTATACAAAAATTCCGGTAAATATTTTATTATATGGAGTGTTACTATTTTACAGATTCACTATATGCAGGGCTTTTTATATGAAATTTAATTAAAATATTCTAGGGCTTGAAAAAATTGCACTATAATGAGTTTTTCACTATATAGAGTTTCAATATAAACAGTGTCGATTGTATCTCCCAATTCAATTTGTTAATTTTATAGTACATTGAGTATATTGATTGTGTTAGTTGGTTTTCCAACATTTTAATGGGGTGTATCAATTTTAAAGTATATCGTTTTAATAGTCTTACATTGACCGGTGACAAAGTATGAGTAATAAACGCAACTTGAATCCGCGATTTGTGAGTTCTTTGTAAATACCTGTTGTTTATTGATATACATCTATATTTTTTATGAATTTGCGGCTATCCTGTCCTTAAAACCCTGTCTACGAAATAAGCTTGTAAGTTTGTTAAATTAAGAACTATATATGGAAACGTATATTTATAATGTTGAAAGTACACTTTGCTGTGACATGTACATTGTATACATTATACTTGTTGGACGATTTAATAAATATTGTTATTATTATTGAATATAGGGCGATGATGCGAGTGAAAACTACTCGACTGATAATCCGATTATTAAGATCACTCGAGTAGTGCGTAACCGGTTATTGAAATAATTCGGTTTTGCCCATCACTAATCTATATATCCTTTTGTTTTTCTCTGTCTATTACACAGGTACCAACCTAAATCTATTACATATATACATTTAGTTATGTTTATCTATATTAACAGTATTAACATTGAACTGAAACAAAACTATAAAATTTGTAACTAAAATAAAATTCTTATAAAAAATTAAATAAAATTCTCACATTTAAAACGAAACAAAATATTATACTTAATGAACTATACAAAATTTAATGTTGAAGATGTTCAAATGTCTGTCCCTCTTGCATCAAGCAGTACCACAGCCGTCTCTACTTACAAGTTACAAGCCATGAAGTTGGAGATTTGGCAACTGCCCGTGTGGGTCTCATTCTATAAGACCACGTTTATTAGCTAAAGTTTACGTGAGTTTGAATCAAAAACATTTGAGAAGAAGTATTTACAAAGTTAAAATTAATCTCGGGAAGTACCTATGGGTAAACAATTCATATTTTCGTAAATGTGGCCGATAACAGTATTAAAGATAACCTCAAAGTGACAACACGTTCTTTGCAATCATTTGTTTGCTGTTTATAAGTTTGATTAACAAATACATTTGGAGAAGGTAAGAACAATATACATTTACTAGTTTTGTTCATTTTTTTACAACTGTGTGATGTTTTAGATGCCATGATTGTGCTGTTTCTCATTGTGTAAATCGAACTACAACATACACTTGAACAGGAAGATTTACAAACAACCTTTTCATTTTCAAAGGAAAATTACTTACGTAAAAAGTGGTTACGAGCAATTAATAGAGAAAATTTCGTCACCACAGGGAATTCAGTGGTTTGCTGTAAACATTTTGATGAAGGTGAAATTCAACGGTTTGAGTCATATAAAGACAAGGAAGGTGAAAGTGTAAAAATGGTTTCAAGTATCGTTATTAATAAATAGTGTATAGGTACAGTTTACGTTAATAATACCGAATTAGCATCAAATAATCTTATGTCGGTGTTACCTGAAACCTGTAAGTTGACTCGTTGGTCTCTATTACAAAATTTGTTAGCAAGATATATCTAGGTAGTTTATGCAGTGATTTATGTATAACCGCTGAATATTACAAGCATACATAGTGGTTATGCTGTTTATTCAATTAAAATTAAGTGTGTGAATAGTACAAATTTGGCAGTGAAAAGTAATGGTGCTTTGTTTGGTGATGCTTATTGTGGTTATCTGCAGAGGGGAGGACTGATGAAGTAGGTTATTTGTATTTTCACTTATGTGCAATATTTGCTTTTATAACAAAAAATATAAAAATTGAAAAACAATTCTTGAGCAAAAATAATCATCAAAAGATATTAACCTCATTAGCAATTAAAAGTGTATAAAGTCTGATAACTTTTATATTGATTTTAATGTTATATGTGAATGTGGAACACCAATGAACAATATAGTGTTAAATAATTATAGCAGAAATAAAAATAGTGTGTGTCACCAAAAAAAGTGGTCAAACGAGAAAATTATCACTTTGAACAATTGCGAATATTATTAAAAATGTTGAAATATTAATAATGTTTTTTATACGTTTCCCTTTTATACACCCTTTCTTCGTCACATTATACCTACCTACCTAAATTTAAAGAAAGAATTACCTACCAAAAAACCTATTTTAGATTAGGTACGCGGTTAATCTATCTCACTTTCAGCACCTGCTAAAGTAGTAGAGTAGACCCACTTGAGGGCAACTAGGCGGTGTTGCCAAATTTAACTTCATGGCTTGTAAGTAAAGACGGCTGTGGCAGTACCCTAAAGCCCTAAACGATTATAAAACCCATTTCGTACATTCGATAGCATTTCAGGAGTAATCATTTGTATGGCGTTAAGAATTTGTTCTCTTAAGCCATCCAAATCAATCGCTCTATTTCCTTCAGCGGTATTAATATTTGCGAGTTTGCTCAGATACAATGTATGTATGTACGTTCACGCTCTAAAGTTACGGAACGAATGTGTTGTCCCCGCTTTCGATCTCCCCACTATCTCCCCACACCATAGGTACATGTTTATGTGTGTGTATTTGAAGATGCATATTAACTTTTAACTACGACAATCTGTATATAATACTACTATATTGCGTGTGTTGTATCTTGATAATGTGTAATTTTTCGTCCCAACTAAGAGAGATAGAATTGGTTGCATTGCGTGTTCTGTCCATTTTGAAATTTACGAAATGACAGATAAACAGAAAACATAATTGTAACCTCTGATTTAAATTGACATCTATAACTATGATCGTTGATTGAAGGAATACATATTGCTGTGACATCAGCATATATTATTATTGATGAATATAAGAAAAGATATGAAGAATACACCACCCCACTTGGTTGCGGCGTCAAAGAAATATATATGCTGTGACAGTATATATTTGTGGGTATAGTCATTTGTATATGCTGTACTCTTAAAATTATTCTTTATACACCAAAAACTTATAATTGGTTTTGTATTTTATTTTATATTGTTGAAGCATGTACTTAATAACTATTGTGGGTTCTGGCAATGTATGTGGTTCCTTCTCCTTCACTGGTGATCTTTCTCTTACACATAATAGGGATGAGGTAATAGTTTTGTTCAAAGAAAACGGAATATCTATACAACATAATCATATACCTTTTTATTTAGTAATTTGTAGATTCAAATAATTTTTTTATATACACTTTTATGCTCTGAACAAATACATAATTTAGAATGCTCATATCATTTATACCTAATGTCGGTTGTAATGTATGTAAATCCTTTATTTATTTATTTATGATGCTAAACAAAAAAATAAATATTTATCCTGTAAATAAATAAATGTAAACTTTTATTGTACATTGATAGTGATATTTATCAATGTAATTATATTTATATATTGGCTTCAATTAATTGCCTTAGACAACCATTTGCACGTGTTGTATCTAGCTTTTAATCTTTGCCTTATGAAACTTTTTATTAATTATTAACCAAACTTGAAAAAGATTAATGATGCCTAGACAATACCATGAAGAAAATGCTCATTCGCACGTAGCATCTCTTCAAATGCCCAACACCATTAGTCCTATTTTTGTTGTAATTCCAACTTTATGAATTAAAAGAAAACCTTACAGGATAATATTTGCTTATCCATATTGTCCAACATTATATTGATTAATCATTTGCACGTAAAAACCAATGGCTGTCTAACAATTCAGATAACTTCTTTTCAAAAAAAAACTTACTTGCTATCTTTAAATAATTCATCAAAAATGTTCACTTTGAATGTCCATATTGAACGTTTCAGAATTTAAATATATTAATAAAAGAAAATTTATTGTGAATGAAAGTGATAAAGAAATAATGAGAACTACTATTCTACAATGTAACAATTATTTATAGCGTCTTATTCTTTCGAAGTCAGAAATCTCCCTTTCGGAGTCGTAAGAAGAATTCTCTCTTGTTGGCCGAATGTGTCTTTTGTTTCTTTTAACGAGGGTCGAAATAAAGATTTCCTTTTCCTCTTCGTCTTCAGTTAAACCCGGGTGCTTATGAAGTGTAGGAATTAATTAATAAAACATGCGTTTAATTAATTAATTCGTGTGATGTGTGTGTGCGCTGTGTGTTGTGTTTGTGTTTATGGTCTGTTAAAAAAGAGTTGTGTGATGTTTTGTGTCTGTTTAATGAAGTCTGTTATCTGTTGATGTGTTGCGTTTGTCGATTGTAGTGTAATGAGCATTCGTCCTAGGATAAGTGCTAGTTCGTCGGTTTTGTCTGTGTGTTTCGTATTGTCTGTATTATTACGTTTAACAGTCCAGGGATTTTGTTTGGGAATAGGAGCGTCTATGTAGGTAGTGTTCGGTTTATAGTTGGGATTTTTAGGACATGTTCTCCAGATGGATAGATGTTCACCATTACAGTTCGCACATTTAGGAGGTGTCGTTCTAGGTTTGGTACACTGGTGTGTCGAATGTCCGTCTCCGCATTTCATGCACTTGTAGTCGACGTTGCAGTTTCGTTGAGTATGTCCGTACAGTTGGCACTTGTGGCATTGTATGATAGTCGTTCTTTTACGTAGTGGTTCTACCGTCACTGCGAGTCCGCAAACTTCGTGTATGTCGTAGATGGCTTTGTACTGTCTCGTAAGCTCGATTAGGATTAGAGGGATAGGATGTCTGTTTTTACCGTGCATTCGTGTCAGTTTAAGTGTAGGAAAACCTTGGTCTGTGAGATCGTCTTGTATGTCTGTGTCTGTTAAGTATGTAGCTACTCCGCGAATTACCACTTTAAGCGGCTTTTCGCTTCGTAATTGAAATGTGTAGAATTGTATGTTGTGCTGTTTGAGTGTTGTGTGTAGGTTTTTGTAGTCTGTTTCTGTTGTAGGTTCAATGTGTATGCCTGATTTTACTGTTTTGCTTTTTGTGACTGTGATTTTATGTGTTTTAATGAGTTGTCGTACAAAGTTCCATTTGTCAGTGTCCGTAACTATGATTGGTGGTATTTTGTATGTTTTTTGTGTGTCGGTGTTTTGTGTTTTTGGTGTGTCTGTGTGTGTGTTTTGTGTAATGTTTGTTTTTTCACTCACCCCGGGTTTGTCGTCCTTGGATGTGGAGGGCTGTTGCTGTTCCTCTACCTCAATATCTTCGTCCATTTTTGTTGTTGTGTCGGTGACCTGGAGAACGTTATACGAGTTTTCTGTATGTATCGTCGTATCTTGTGTTTTCTTAGGTTTCTTGTGACGCTTGTGTTTCTTGGGCTTTTTAAAAACACCTTCATCTTCGCTGGTCTCTGTGTTTTGTTGATGTTCTTGTTCTAGTCGTTCGACAAGTTTCCTGTATGCTTCATTATTTTGTAGAAGTCGTTGTTGAAACGCGATGAGTTCTTCTTTATTCATGTTGTCCATGCGCTGAAACACTGCTAGCAAAGCCGGGCTATCAGGTTCGTTTTCGTAGTCGCTGAGAGAGTAGTTGTCGAGAGAGTAGTTGTTGCCGGCCATTTCTTCCGGATTCGCCTTTCGTAAAGATGATATAAAAATCGCTGCTATTCTGTACGCTTGCTGAGGCTGCTGACGATCAGAATTTCTCTTGTTGGATCTTGTTTTCCAATTTATACCCGAAAAAAAACTCTACGTTGACTATTGCGCCCTCTAGTCCATATTTTAGGTTGGCATTGGAATACACGTTCCAGTGAAGTCGCTGCCCGCATGTTGCCGTCTTGATACACGCACACATACACATATTGTTCTGACAGTTCTTTATTCACTACAACGTCAACATATCGCAAATTGTTTTCTTATTCAAAAAGTCTTTTCTGCCTCGCACAGCATTTCCGACGGTAGGTTTATTTTTGTTGTTAATACCATCCTTCTTTGTATTATTCGTCAATGAACCTATTGCCTTGTTCACTGTTCGATACATATTTTTTCTTCCCATTTATTAATGTCAATTTCACTTTTCTTTTAGCTAGATTGCGATTTGGTAAGATGGGAAACACGTTGGAGATAACTATTATTTTTCTTCCCGCACTGCCTGTACCTGGAGGACACGTTTGTTTCTTCACTGTATCTCTGTCCTCTATCCATGATCTTTCCATTGGTAAAATGTCGATCTGCAATAAACTTTACACAAGTTTTATATTTTATTGTCTTTTGTAGGTCATGAAACTGTACACGTCTGTTTCCAGTCTCTGAAGCATTGTGTTACAAACAAATCATAAACACATATACGTTTTATTTATGATATCAGCTACCTTTTAATACAGAATGTTATTGCTGATCGGATTTACGTTTACATATTTTTATATCCTTTTCTTAGTTTCTAGTTATAAGCTAAGGTAATTTTTATCTTTTAATATAATTTAGTTCTTAAACTTTTTCATAAAGTTTTATTGCTTTATGCAAGTAAATCATAATAATTTACTTATTTATATTTATATTTCTTGCATATCGTATTTCATTTTTTTCATACAATTCTATTGCTTTCACATGACCAACTCTCTCAATTGCTCCATCCATCAACACAACCCTTTCTCTATTATTTGCCTTCATTTCCCTTTTTGACTTATACAGCGGTCCATTATTTAGAATGTTTAAAGCAATCTTTACGCATTGTATAAAATTAGGTTCCTTTTTATGATACGTAAACCATACATTTTGTGTATCCTTTCTATAAAAGAAATATATTGCTTATATTTATTTTGTCTTTTATTTCATATTTATTTAATAAATTTTTATTCTACATTTTTCACTATTTATTTGAATAATAATAGTTTTTAAATCACTTGCTTGTATATTGATCATGTGTATGCAACTTTGTATACATCCATGTAATTTTTGTTGCATATTTTTACTCAATCATATTTATTTTATTTCAAAACTTAAACTAATTCTTAAAGCTATTCTTATTTTATGAACTTGCGAGTTCACGGCAATATGTATTCCTTCAATACATATGTATTCCTTCAATCAACGCTCTAATATATAATAGTAGATTAGTACCCTCGAAAGCACTACTACGTCTAATATAATAAATCGTGCCTGTAATAGTTCGTAATATTACACATGTATACATGTGCATATGATTTGTTTTGCGATTTACTGGTGAAAATTCTGTTCACAAGTTGGCGCAGTCAAGCCAAAATTTTTATCCGCGGTTTGTATTGCGTGAAGGCCGATATAGAAGGCGCTGGCATCAAAAAATTACAGTTTTCAATAACACCAAGCAAATAGCGGGCGATTCAAAATGTATTTGGTAGCGGGAAATTCAAAATTAAGTTTATTAAAAATTAGGGTTTAATACCGCGAGATCAAAAATATATTGATAAAGGTTTGCCATGGAATGTAAAAATCTTCTAATGCAGTGTGACACTTAATGATATAACTTAAGACAGACTTGTACATTCCATAGCAAACCTTTTTCAATATAATTTTTGATCTCGCGGTACATGATCACAACACTGTTATCAAATTGCATACTATTTACTAGTTCCCGTAGTAATGAGGAATCATTGCTAAGGAAAACAGTATGCAGTACGATATTCAATTACAATGCTGTAACCACACAATAACGTTTTAAAGAAAAGAATTACTTAAATAATTACACTTTAATATTGCTACGTAGAAAAGGTACAAAGTACATTTATGAATATTAATAACTAACATCTAACACGTATGTTTTAGTTAAATTACCAGTACAAAAATAAAGTAACGAAGAATAGCATAATCTACCAAAAGTAGAATATTCGACTAACAAACATATTTTTAACATTAAGATAGAATTTCTGTTGAAAAAGCACAAGTACCTACTCAAAATACTACAAAGTAGAAAAGGTATACATTTATGATTACTATTGAAAAATTATAACTAACATCCAACATGTGTTTTAGTTAAATTACCAGTACAAAAATAAATTAACGAACAATAGCATAATCTACCAAAAGTAGAATATTCGACTAACAAATATATTTTTATTAATAGAATAAAACACCTTTTTCACAAAAAATAGTTTAATAACTAGATGTCACATTTTGTGTGCACTGCACACATCGTCAGTAATAACAGTTACTACTGACGATGTGTGCAGTGCACACGAAATGTGACATCTACTTATTAAACTATATTTTGTGAAAAAGGTGTTTTATTGTATTACTATTTCTATATTTCACAAGTGTTCAACATATATTACTACAAAGATAGTTTTAACTATAAGATAGAATTGCTGTTGAAAAGTACAAGTACCTACTCAAAATACTACAAAGTAGATAATTAAACCTGATAGATACACAATGACTTAAGCCCATGTTTACTACCACCATTTACAAAATCTTGTATTACATAAATGATGAACATAAAATAAGGTGACATAAATAAAAATATGGATACATAAGATACCTAACAAATTTAAACTTTTCATCAATATATAATTAAAAGAGTGACAATTAGGGCTTAAAAACTAAATAATGTTAATTACATGGCTATAGAAGAAAACAAAAAAATTAAACCTGCAATAACTAACACCAAATTGGTTAATTTATTGTTGTCGTAAAACAAATGAGACTTCCAATGATATGGCTGCCTTAAGCTCCATGGGTGGCCTCATGGGATGGAGTGTCGGCACTGCATTTCTGTTGAGGTGTACTGAATGAGGGTGTGCATAGTATGTTGTGTCAAAATGTAGGCTGCAAAGTTTCTTATTACATGTTGTACTGGCATCTAGCACAGGTTTCATGCCCATTTGCTGTTGCCAAGTTTCGCTCCTGAATAATAAAATATAATAATTACAACTGTATACTAACAAATATCAACGATAGTATAAAGGCACATTTTCATTATAGGAAACTGCACAGGAAAATCATTAAGAAAAACCATAAATGCTTCTGTACCAAGAAATCTGAAGTTTGTATTAACACTGCTAAACATGGATTGATTGCTTGTGAAAAAACATAATATAGAAACTTAAAAACAAGTAGTAAGTTTTTCGTGTAGTTTAAAGGCTTTCTTATACACGCATAGGGTTAAACTGCAGTTGAGGTGTCGGGCGACTAGTATACCTTATCGAGAACCTCTAATTGAACACCTTTTTCTTATAAAATTATCAATGCAAACATAGAGAAATGGAGATAAAAAATAAATTAGGTACTGACCAAGTCAATTTTGCAGGTTACATCTCATGTAAGGTATCCCATATAGATCATTGAAATCATGAAAATCACTATAATTGATGTTTATTTCACATAATCACACACAATTTAGGTCAATTTGTATGTTTTCTTTCAGGCACCGAACACAGACATGTACGTGTTTTATTTTTATATTTGGTTCCGTACACGGACATGTACTGTACACGTATTGTTCGATTCGAACACACTTAAGGCCGGCAGGGTTCAGAAAAATACGCACACTGTATAAAATACTCGTACATAAATGTAAACAAACACAGCTCGAAGCAAGCAACACATATTTTTATTTTCCTTACAATTATGTGCGTCTTTAAAATTCGTACGGCACCGAACACAGACATGTACGTGTACATATTTTTATTTTCATTACAATTATGTGCGTCTTTAAAATTCGTACGGCACCGAACACAGACATGTACGTGTTTTATTTTTATATTTGGTTCCGTACACGGACATGTACTGTACACGTATTGTTCGATTCGAACACACTTAAAGCGTACATGTCGACGTGTACCTATACTTTAAGTTCGTGTACGCGTACGTGTACGCTAAAAAATAGATACATGAACGATAGACATGTTCGAGTGTGTTTCCATATTTATTAACAGCATTATGCAGAATGAAAACCAGGCATGAAGTTAGCAAAATTTATGGTTTGCAACGTGTAGTTGCTGTGTATGCCTTTGTTGTTGCTTTAATTGTATTGGATATTTCCATACAAAAAATACCTGCGTGCTACAAAAAGGTCAAGTTTTTCGGGTGAAATGCAGAAATTCCCCTCATTAAATTGCCGCTAATACTAATTGCGGGAATTCCAGGTGGTTCTACCTAAATCAATAACTATCACTAATTCTTAGCGAGGCTTTGAAATTTCAATTCATCACTTTACATTAACAAGATTATTGCAATAATTTTTCAATATGACAACGTATTAGTGAAAATGCAAAAGAAATGAATTTTTTGATATGTATACATAAAAAAAATTACAGCAATTGTTTCAACCAAATTTATTTAAAAGAATTTAAATACATAATTAAATAAATAAGAAATAACCCAAAAAATAAAATAAAATAACAAAACAAAACAAAAATAGTTGACAAAAAAACATATGAATTTCTCTATGCGGCTAAAATTTATCTGTTGTTGTTCACTGTTTTCAGGTGTTTTCTATTTTAAGAGCTGCACAGTCGAGCAAGTCAAAGTTTAATTTTGTTATTAAAATATTAGAAAGAGACTTCTTTGAGAGCTTGGATCTTAACTTGGTTAGTACTGTAGCAAGTGCACTAAATGCACGTTCTACAGAAACTTGTGTGGCAGGTACGGCAAGTACTACTTCGGCAAGCTGACCTAATTGTAAATTTTGTTGAGAAAATTTTTTCCAATTACTCCAATACATTAGTTTCTAACGGCTCCATTTGTTTTTCACACATAGCAAGAAGTTCTGCTTTTATATGATAATTTTGATTTGATGCTGTTAAATGAGATGTACTTAGGAGTAGGTTGATATGTTGTGTTAATTTCGAGTGTGCGGCATTAGACGTACTTGGAGTAATATCAAGTGAGCTTGAATTTTCGGAAAATGAGATATTGTCATGTTTGTCTCGCGATATATGATCAATAATTTCATATGTCTTTATTAAGTGATCCTGAAAAAAAAAATTATACGTAAATTTCTTTTGAAGTTTAAAAATTAAAATTTAAATATACCAATGCAGTTTGTTTTTGGTCTTCCGTAAGTAGGGGAGTTCCTTGAAAATTAAAGCGAGGATCTAAATAGAATGCTGCGACGAAGGCGTCGTTTTCAAGAAGCTTACGTTTCCTCGTTATCATTGCTTTATGTAAAGCCGCTGCATTTGAGTTTGTTTCCATCATGTCTTGTAATTCTAACTCACATTCCAACCAGTCGCGATAAAAATCTCCAATAATATATTGCTCTTTTTGCATATGTTTTGTGCAGTCAGCCAACGGTTGAAATGCAGTAGCAAAACTTTCTACAAATACCCAATTAACAGATATATTTGTAGAGTCATCGAGTTCATTAATATATTCCTTCAGTTCTAATATAGAAATAACCATGTCATACGTAGAATTCCATCTAGTTACATTATCTAGACATGGTAGGCTTATGTCTTCACTTCCACTCTTCAAGATAATTCTGATCTTTTTTGAAACATCTCGTATATAACTTATTTCTGTCTCCAAAGTCCTAATGACATCATATGCGGCAAGTTGTATCGTATGTGCTGCACAACGAATCACTGAAAACACTGAGGATAGCTGGGTCTCAATTGCGTCATATGCCTTCGTGTTGTCATATTCGCAATCTTCCATCGTCGCTAAATTATTATCCTGCAGTTCTTGTAGCAGCTTTGAAACTTTGACTACGTTAGCGCCATTATCGGTGGTATTGGAATAAATTTGTTTTATGTTGATGCTATATTCGTCAAGGCATTTCATTATTTCTTCTTTTAAATATTGAGCTGTGTGTTTCTGATTTAGTTGAATCATGCCTGTGTGTAAAATTTATGTATGGTTAAAAAAAGTAGTAAGATTAAATTTTATGAGTTTAAACTTACCTATGGTGTTTATACAAATTTTAAAATGGCGTATATACTCAAATGCAGCGGCTTTACATAAAGCAATGATAACGAGGAAACGTAAGCTTCTTGAAAACGACGCCTTCGTCGCAGCATTGTATTTAGATCCTCGCTTTAATTTTCAAGGAACTCCCCTACTTACGGAAGACCAAAAACAAACTGCATTGGTATATTTAAATTTTAATTTTTAAACTTCAAAAGAAATTTACGTATAATTTTTTTTTTCAGGATCACTTAATAAAGAGATGAAATTATTGATCATATATCGCGAGACAAACATGACAATATCTCATTTTCCGAAAATTCAAGCTCACTTGATATTACTCCAAGTACGTCTAATGCCGCACACTCGAAATTAACACAACATATCAACCTACTCCTAAGTACATCTCATTTAACAGCATCAAATCAAAATTATCATATAAAAGCAGAACTTCTTGCTATGTGTGAAAAACAAATGGAGCCGTTAGAAACTAATGTATTGGAGTAATTGGAAAAAAATTTCTCAACAAAATTTACAATTAGGTCAGCTTGCCGAAGTAGTACTTGCCGTACCTGCCACACAAGTTTCTGTAGAACGTGCATTTAGTGCACTTGCTACAGTACTAACCAAGTTAAGATCCAAGCTCTCAAAGAAGTCTCTTTCTAATATTTTAATAACAAAATTAAACTTTGACTTGCTCGACTGTGCAGCTCTTAAAATAGAAAACACCTGAAAACAGTGAACAACAACAGATAAATTTTAGCCGCATAGAGAAATTCATATGTTTTTTTGTCAACTATTTTTGTTTTGTTTTGTTATTTTATTTTATTTTTTGGGTCATTTCTTATTTATTTAATTATGTATTTAAATTCTTTTAAATAAATTTGGTTGAAACAATTGCTGTAATTTTTTTATGTATACATATCAAAAAATTCATTTCTTTTGCATTTTCACTAATACGTTGTCATATTGAAAAATTATTGCAATAATCTTGTTAATGTAAAGTGATGAATTGAAATTTCAAAGCCTCGCTAAGAATTAGTGATAGTTATTGATTTAGGTAGAACCACCTGGAATTCCCGCAATTAGTATTAGCGGCAATTTAATGAGGGGAATTTCTGCATTTCACCCGAAAAACTTGACCTTTTTGTAGCACGCAGGTATTTTTTGTATGGAAATATCCAATACAATTAAAGCAACAACAAAGGCATACACAGCAACTACACGTTGCAAACCATAAATTTTGCTAACTTCATGCCTGGTTTTCATTCTGCATAATGCTGTTAATAAATATGGAAACACACTCGAACATGTCTATCGTTCATGTATCTATTTTTTAGCGTACACGTACGCGTACACGAACTTAAAGTATAGGTACACGTCGACATGTACGCTTTAAGTGTGTTCGAATCGAACAATACGTGTACAGTACATGTCCGTGTACGGAACCAAATATAAAAATAAAACACGTACATGTCTGTGTTCGGTGCCGTACGAATTTTAAAGACGCACATAATTGTAATGAAAATAAAAATATGTACACGTACATGTCTGTGTTCGGTGCCGTACGAATTTTAAAGACGCACATAATTGTAATGAAAATAAAAATATGTGTTGGTTGATTTTGAACAGAACATTGTGTGTATAATGTGTGTATTTTCTGAACCCTGGAAGGGGGCGTTTGAATCATAGAATACAATATAAATTTACAATTATGCAAATGTCGGTTATAAAATCATTAATTGCTTATTTTATTGTATGTAATAAGCCATAATATCCTCCTACGTATGGTATAGGGGTTTAATTTACACAAATTCTTTTTATAAAAAAAATATTTCAATTTTATCAAAAGAACCCCTTAACCCTATGACGCGTGTTTCGTAGAAGAGAAATATAACAGAAATTTTGACAATGATGTATTAGTTTGGTTTATTTGCATATTTTAAATAATTGGTAAAGAACGGCCATATTTGTATTTTGTACCTTGCAGGATTCCCTAAGAGAGGGCGCGGATTCAAAAATACTGTACTGTGACTGGTTATCTCAGGAAATTAACAGATAATCATAAATATCCAAGTTATTTAAAATGATTTAATAGTGACCGTATACCTATTTGTTATTTCAAACAAATTCTGCCAATTCAATTATTTGTATATTTGAGATGATGAGTTCTGATACAGAGCGCGACATCTTTAGGACTAAAATGTTGTTATTTTTTGACAGTAACGAAATTACTTATGTTTTCTATGATTCAAACGCCCCCTTAAAGCGTACATGTCGACGTGTACCTATACTTTAAGTTCGTGTACGCTAAAAAATAGATACATGAACGATAGACATGTTCGAGTGTGTTTCCATATTTATTAACAGCATTATTCAAAGTTCAGAAAAATACGCACACTGTATAAAATACTCGTACATAAATGTAAACAAACACAGCTCGAAGCAACCAACACATATTTTTATTTTCATTACAATTATGTGTGTCTTTAAAATTCGTACGGCACCGAACACAGCCATGTACGTGTTTTCTTTTAATATTTGGTTGCGTACACGCACATGTACAGTAGTACACGTATTGTTCGATTCGAACACACTTAAACCGCACATGTCGACGTGTACGCGTCGTGTACGCCAAGAAAAAAAAGTACATGTACACATCGCGCTGTGGTCTATGCATCAATCACAAATATATCTTTGACGAGTGAAAATATGGAGAGTAATAAGAGGAAGAAGTTTTGTTTTACAAAGTTTGCAAGTTTTAATGACGAGACAAAAAAATTTACATGTCTCATTGAAACGTGCAAAAGAGAACTTAGTGCATCAAGTAATGCAAATCTTAAACGGCACTACAAACTGGTGCATAACATTGTTATCGATGGAGAGGATACACTTCCTAAGGGTGTTACCAAAAAAAAAGAATACACTAACTAAATTAAACACCACTTTAAACAGGGAACAGTTCTTGAAATGCTGCATTGGACTAGTATCCCAAAAAAATTTGCCATTGCGCATTTTTGACGACAAAGATTTTTTCAAAAAAATTATTGAGCCGTACGAAAAAAAGTTTGAAATTACTTTAAACTCAAAAAACATTTCAAATATTCTTGGTGTCTCTAGCCAAGAAATAAAGACAGCCATAGCCAAGATAGTAGAAAACAAAATGATTTGTTTAAAAATGGATGTCGCCAGCCGGCAGGATAAGCACATTTTGGGAGTAAACATACAGTATATACGCGATTTAAAATTTGTATAAACACCATAGGTAAGTTAATGGTGGAATTCTGTAACTTTCTCGGAAGCTTCGGCTATCGTAGGCCCTGGCAACGAAGTGACGTTGCGATGACGATTTCAGAATATTGAGAGTTAGTGACGTAGAACTGTCAAAACGTTCGTGAGTAAAGATTTTGTTGGTTATATTGTGGTTATATTATTATTATATAATTATTGTTAATATACTGTTCCTGTTGTTATATTTATAGTTTCTGTTAGTTTATTTGTTATAATTATTATTGTTTTATATTTGCAAATATGAATGGCTTTATAGCATTATTATTGGATGAGGATCACAATACGTAGGTAATCGATAATATAAAATATATAGAGTATACATAATATATCTCTATTTTATTTATTTTAGAAATTATATGCGTATATTCCGAAAACGTTTATGAGATCACGGAAATCCTTTTGAAATACCAAACAGGCATTTTAAACAAATGTTTAGACTGAATAAGGACACTGTTCAAAACTTGATCCAGTTATTGGATGGACATATTGAACAAACAAATATACCATTACATTTGAAGGTTATTATCATAAACATCACTTGAAATGCATATTAACTTTATAGTGCACATTATATATTTGTTACAGGTCTTAACAACATTAAATTTCGTAGCATCAGACAACTATCAGAATAGTGTTGGTATTAATAGCTTTGTTTCTCTCATAGTCTCAGTCAGAGTTCAGTAAGTCGAATAGTTCATCAGGTCTGTCTTGTAATATCAAACAATTTATTCCCTGAATGGATAATATTTCCCAGTGATTGTGAATCGAAGAATCA
Organism: Amphimallon solstitiale; assembly: GCA_963170755.1. Lineage (NCBI taxonomy): Eukaryota > Metazoa > Arthropoda > Insecta > Coleoptera > Scarabaeidae > Amphimallon > Amphimallon solstitiale. Next base: position 127,718,232 of record OY720675.1, on the reverse strand, counting down.
TGTCAAGCAAGGGTAATTATGTTGTATCAAAATATTCTAAAAATAATTCTTTATTTTGTTTTTATGATAAAAAATGGGAGACCGGAGATGTATTTTGTTTAATCGATAGCACCCAGTTCATATATTTACCAAGGGTAATTAAGGGTATCTTTTCTAAACGTTCTAAAAATTATTCTTCTGTATAGTTTTTATGAAAAATGGGATGCACAAGATGTAGGTGTAATTAATGGCACACATGTCGATATACTTGCTCCACCTTTAGCCGATGAAGAACACTCTCCTTTTGTATATATATATATTTTTCTATTCACATACTGTAATTTTTTTTCTAAATTTCAGCACTACTTTTATGGTAAGGTTAATAAAAGAAAATATATTTGACAATAAAATGTGTTTTATTTTTCAATATTTATACAAACAATCTCTATTTGAGTACCTATTATTCAAAGTTCACATTTCTAGTTCAGTATTATTATTTTTCTTTTTGATCTTTATTGTTAAGATTTAATAGTAAACATATAATTCATATCCAATATTAGTATAATTATCGGAGTCAAATGTCTTGTATTGTTTTATAATACTTGCTTATAAATTTATTAAACAATAATTTTTTACATTCTTTTGGGTTGAAAAATTGCAAATTTCAGCCTAATGAATATTACTCTCCTGTAAAAACTGCAAATAAAGAGAACTTTCAATTACTATAATTTCAGAGGTTCGACAACAAAATCCTGCAATAATATCGAATGATTTGGTGTACCAAGTACAACAATACATCACAGGATTGGTCGATTTTCTAAATACAAAATCATCTATATCCTTCAACCATTTATATACTTTGGCCTGTGCTATTAAAACTTAATGTTACCTTTTTGGATCCTAAAACATTAATCATTCAATACAGTTACAAATTGATAAAATCTTTGCGGTTTGACTTACAAATAAAGAAAGTCATTGACTAAACAGGTAAATTTCCTCTTATTTTCTTCAACATAATATAAAGTTAAACATCTTCTCAATTTGATGTAGTTTTATTATTAGAAAATCTTATGAAAAAGTCAACTTTAAATTGTGAAGTTATTGTGAACACGATACCATAATAGACTTTTTCGAACATGTAGTTTGTGCACATTTCACATGCTTTATGTTGTGTGGATATTGTCTGCTAGGTTTATGTATTTTTTTGTGTTTAGGTACTCTTGTAAGAAAAACAATGTCGACTTTATAGGGATACCTGTCCTTGTTGGCTTTATAAAAAAATCACATTTCATCCATAAATGTGCCTGAAAAGACATTTATCTGCAAATTCACTATACACTAGTGCGATACTACGTCCTTTGAAACTCTCCTAATGATAAGAGTTCTTGTTGAAATTTTCCAAAATGTTTCGTGCTATCTTAGCAGCAGTATAAACATATGTTTATACTATGTCTTGGCATTACAAAATGTTCCGTACATTTTCTTTAAAAAAAATGTTAGCATTCGCTATATTATATTTCAAACAATTTTCGTATTAGTTAAAATTTTAAATTGAAATATTTTGGTATATGTTTACGAGATGATATGTCTGTTTACATGTTAAACATAAAGGTTATGTACAAAAAATCGTAAATTGACACTTCTACGTCACTAACTGCAAAAATTCTGAAATCGTCATCGCAACGTCACTTCGTTGCCAGGGCCTACGATAGCCGGAGCTTCCGAGAAAGTTACAGAATTCCACCGTTAAACTCATAAAATTTAATCTTACTACTTTTTTTAACCATACATAAATTTTACACACAGGCATGATTCAACTAAATCAGAAACACACAGCTCAATATTTAAAAGAAGAAATAATGAAATGCCTTGACGAATATAGCATCAACATAAAACAAATTTATTCCAATACCACCGATAATGGCGCTAACGTAGTCAAAGTTTCAAAGCTGCTACAAGAACTGCAGGATAATAATTTATCGACGATGGAAGATTGCGAATATGAAAACACGAAGGCATATGACGCAATTGAGACCCAGCTATCCTCAGTGTTTTCAGTGATTCGTTGTGCAGCACATACGATACAACTTGCCGCATATGATGTCATTAGGACTTTGGAGACAGAAATAAGTTATATATGAGATGTTTCAAAAAAGATCAGAATTATCTTGAAGAGTGGAAGTGAAGACATAAGCCTACCATGTCTAGATAATGTAACTAGATGGAATTCTACGTATGACATGGTTATTTCTATATTAGAACTGAAGGAATATATTAATGAACTCGATCACTCTACAAATATATCTGTTAATTGGGTATTTGTAGAAAGTTTTGCTACTGCATTTCAACCGTTGGCTGACTGCACAAAACATATGCAAAAAGAGCAATATATTATTGGAGATTTTTATCGCGACTGGTTGGAATGTGAGTTAGAATTACAAGACATGATGGAAACAAACTCAAATGCAGCGGCTTTACATAAAGCAATGATAACGAGGAAACGTAAGCTTCTTGAAAACGACGCCTTCGTCGCAGCATTGTATTTAGATCCTCGCTTTAATTTTCAAGGAACTCCCCTACTTACGGAAGACCAAAAACAAACTGCATTGGTATATTTAAATTTTAATTTTTAAACTTCAAAAGAAATTTACGTATAATTTTTTTTTCAGGATCACTTAATAAAGACATATGAAATTATTGATCATATATCGCGAGACAAACATGACAATATCTCATTTTCCGAAAATTCAAGCTCACTTGATATTACTCCAAGTACGTCTAATGCCGCACACTCGAAATTAACACAACATATCAACCTACTCCTAAGTACATCTCATTTAACAGCATCAAATCAAAATTATCATATAAAAGCAGAACTTCTTGCTATGTGTGAAAAACAAATGGAGCCGTTAGAAACTAATGTATTGGAGTATTGGAAAAAATTTTCTCAACAAAATTTACAATTAGGTCAGCTTGCCGAAGTAGTACTTGCCGTACCTGCCACACAAGTTTCTGTAGAACGTGCATTTAGTGCACTTGCTACAGTACTAACCAAGTTAAGATCCAAGCTCTCAAAGAAGTCTCTTTCTAATATTTTAATAACAAAATTAAACTTTGACTTGCTCGACTGTGCAGCTCTTAAAATAGAAAACACCTGAAAACAGTGAACAACAACAGATAAATTTTAGCCGCATAGAGAAATTCATATGTTTTTTTGTCAACTATTTTTGTTTTGTTTTGTTATTTTATTTTATTTTTTGGGTTATTTCTTATTTATTTAATTATGTATTTAAATTCTTTTAAATAAATTTGGTTGAAACAATTGCTGTAATTTTTTTTATGTATACATATCAAAAAATTCATTTCTTTTGCATTTTCACTAATACGTTGTCATATTGAAAAATTATTGCAATAATCTTGTTAATGTAAAGTGATGAATTGAAATTTCAAAGCCTCGCTAAGAATTAGTGATAGTTATTGATTTAGGTAGAACCACCTGGAATTCCCGCAATTAGTATTAGCGGCAATTTAATGAGGGGAATTTCTGCATTTCACCCGAAAAACTTGACCTTTTTGTAGCACGCAGGTATTTTTTGTATGGAAATATCCAATACAATTAAAGCAACAACAAAGGCATACACAGCAACTACACGTTGCAAACCATAAATTTTGCTAACTTCATGCCTGGTTTTCATTCTGCATAATGCTGTTAATAAATATGGAAACACACTCGAACATGTCTATCGTTCATGTATCTATTTTTTAGCGTACACGTACGCGTACACGAACTTAAAGTATAGGTACACGTCGACATGTACGCTTTAAGTGTGTTCGAATCGAACAATACGTGTACAGTACATGTCCGTGTACGGAACCAAATATAAAAATAAAACACGTACATGTCTGTGTTCGGTGCCGTACGAATTTTAAAGACGCACATAATTGTAATGAAAATAAAAATATGTACACGTACATGTCTGTGTTCGGTGCCGTACGAATTTTAAAGACGCACATAATTGTAAGGAAAATAAAAATATGTGTTGCTTGCTTCGAGCTGTGTTTGTTTACATTTATGTACGAGTATTTTATACAGTGTGCGTATTTTTCTGAACCCTGGTTGTGAGCTTAAATAAACATCATTTATTGCGATTTTCATTATTTCAATGCTCTATATGGGATATCTCACATGGGCTGTAACCTGCAAGATTAACTCGGTGAGTACCTAATTTATTTTTTATCTCCATTTCCCTACATTTGCATTGATAATTTTGTAAGAAAAAGTTGTTCAATTAGAGGTCCTTTATAATGTATACTAATCATTTTGTCAAGAATCGCCTGACATCTCAACTACAATTATTCTCACTTATATTATACTCCTAATAATTGCAAACTTTAATTGGTGTAATCGGAAACCAACAAAATCCTTGCTACAACCAGGTGGTCCTTGTTGCACTTAGAATCAGAACTACAAACAAAAAATCTCCAGCTCACCTTCGGGTTATATGTCAACTATTAGTGCCATTAGTTACTTGTTCGCATTCTCGGAAAATATGCATCGCTCTTGCTTCTTGCTTGTACGGCGCACATACAATGCACCAGCTTCTATCCATATTTTAAGTCTAAAAATGCATTATGTCAACTTAATAAAATTATCATATTACTCTTTACAGAACTTACGGTACGATTATAACACCACTAACTAAGTAGTAATAAGAAAAATAATGTTTAGCAACACACACAAAATTTGTTGGTTAACGGCCCCGTACGCGCTTGCATAAAGTGACAGCACAGTAGTAGCGACATCTCAATTATTCGGTTAAAGTCATGATTCAAATTTACTTCTAGGTCTCTTGTTTCTAACACCGTGGCGCCGTCTAGGTGCGCCTGCATTAGGTAGATTAGGCGGCAAAACCCCTCATTTAAGTGAACCATCCGATAATCCGTGCAATAACATGAGCGCACTTGAAACTATATTTACAATTCTTTAGAAAATCCATATATTATAGCTTATTCGTAATTATATGGTATATATGTTTTTGTTTATTTTATTCTTTTTAATACTAATTTAAATAAAATCACAATATACTAACATGCAGGCATGACCGACTTTGTTGTTAATTCTCACATGTTCGCTTTTTGCCGATTGTGCACGATTCTGCACGAAGTACATTTGGCAACATTGAGAGGTCCTCGCATTATACTGTGTGTCCAAAAAGTCTGGAAACACCCAAATAAAATCGAAACGGATGATTTTTGAGAAAAATGCAAAAACAGGTCAATTAGTATTTTCAAAAAACTACTGGCTAATGGTATCTGTTTGGAATTTTTGATGACCTTGTAAAAGTTATGATGTCATCAAAAGAAAATTTAAATGGCAACGTCGCATTTTTAATTTTATTTTTGATAGATCTTTTATTTGTCTAAACGACAGTCAAAAAATTTTTCATTCTACTTAAGAAAAATTTTGAAAAAAAAATCTTTATAGAAAACAAAGAAAATTTTAATCGTAGAAATCAGCAAAAACTCTTACAATAAATGTTCAAAATGTTGTCCTTGAGCATCTTGGCAATACCCTAAACTGCCTAAACGATAATAAAATTCATTTTGAACGTTTTCTATCATTTCAGGAGTGATCCTTAGTACTTCAATCTCAATCCGTTGACGCAAGTCTTCCAAATTTTCAGTTTTAGTTGCGTATACCTTATTTTTTAGGTAACCCCACATAAAATAATCAATAGGCGTTAGATCTGGCGACCTAGCCGGCGACTCGATAGCCCCCCTCCTGCCAATCCATCTGTTTGGGAAGGTATTCTCGAGATAATGCTGAACATTTCCCGCATAGTGGGGTGGAGCCCCATCTTGTTGAAACCAAATTCTTTGGCTGGGCAAATTAGGATCTTCATGGTTCGGAAATATTTCTGCTAATGACGGAATTAAATAATTTTGTAAAAAATCCAAATACATTTCCGTCAGGTTACCGTTGAAGAAAAAAGGTTAATAGACAAAACCCTATAATTCTGTTACCAATTAAACCAGCCCATACATTTAATTTCTGAGGATACAGAGTTCGTACCTCTCTCATCCAGCGTGGATTTTGGCGTGCCCAGTACCTGCAGTTTTGTCTATTAACAGTCCCATGTAATGACAACGTAGCTTCATCTGAGAATAAGATATTTCTGATAAAAAACGGATCATTATCACACATAGGCATCAGTTGTTCGCATAACTGTACACGCCTGTCGAAGTCGTCTTCAGACAGCTCATGAACCAAACAGATTTTGTAGGGATGATACTTAGTTTTCCGGAAAATATTACCAATTGTACTCTTCGAGACGTTAAACTCCCGAGCAAGCTGCCGTGTACTAGAATTTGGAGTTTCCTCTACTGACAATAATACGTCGAGTTGTGTATCTTCTGCGATCTTTGGACGACCACTTTTAGGGCGATCTCGAATATGGCCTTCTTCTTAAAGTTTTTTGTGAATCTTACTCACTGCAGAAATACTAATTGGGGCACGCTCCGGATGTTCTGTATTAAATAAGTCGCAAACTTCTCTAACTGAACGAGCCCTATCCCCAAAACCAATCATCATCAATATTTGAATACGTTCCCTCTCACTTAAAACCATTTTTAAACAGATTTTTTTAACTTACGCACAATTCGTATTTGACAGAATGTCACAAATAAAACAAAATGTGTTTAAAAAATAATCGGCTTTTAAGCCAATTATGTTTTTTTTTAAAGACAAACTTTTCCATTTTCGAAGAAGTAATTAAATTTTTCTCGGTCATTTTCTTAAGTAAAATGAAAAATTTTTTTAGTCATTTAGACAATTAAAAGATTTATCAAAAATAAAATTAAAAATGCGACGTTGCCATTTAAATTTTCTTTTGATGACATCATAAGTTTTTCAAGGTCATCAAAAATTCCAAACAGATACCATCATCCAGTAGTTTTTTGAAAATACTAATTGACCTGTTTTTGCATTTTTCTCAAAAATCATCCGTTTCGATTTTATTTGGGTGTTTCCAGACTTTTTGGACACACAGTATACTGTGTGCTTATACTCGCGTTAAACAGACCTCACTTTGGTAGAATAACGTACAACATATTCGAACCTCACTTGTATAGTACGAAAGTACGGTCCTCACTTTGTGTTGATATACGCCTCAAAATTAAGTTTGAAGTCTTTAGTATTACAAGCGTATATTTGTCACTTTTACTTTGCCTGTATTAAACAAGGAGAAATAAAGACACGACCCAGCCAACAAAGACACGTCAAATTCACGTGAATATTTAGTCACACATTACGGCATATGTCCTTCTAAAGTGACGTTAATTTGACGTAAAAATGACGGCCAAATGTCACAGCCCAATGACGTGATTTATAGACGAATCTTAGACGTCATGTATGTCGAAAAAAGTACCATTTAGTGACTACTCTATTACAAGAATAAAAATCCAGTTTTATGTGAAAAAATTTATTTAAAAAATACAAAATACAAAAACTCAGTCTTTGTAATAACACAATATATTAAATTGTAATTAATGGTGACAAAACTTTATAAAGTATGTATTAGTGGAAATACAACCCATCTATTTTTGTCAACTGGTAACAAAAAACACTTAGTCCTAACTAAACTAGCGGAATACAATTGGTAATCAGATAACAATAAATCATTAACTTCATAAATATTAAGCAAAGAAGAATGCAGCGGATACGAGTAAAAATTAGAAAAGGATAAATATATTTTGCCTAAAATAAAAATTTCACCTTCGGCATTTTTTAGAATATTGTGTATTTGAATGATTTTGTTATCAATGAGACAATGACAGTTGGCAAAAGAATATGAATAAACTGTAAGGGTAAAATCTTCAAAACAAGCTTTTTTAAACTGTTTGAAGCTATCTGTATGAGAATGCAGTAGTGGTCCTAAATAATGTTCAAAATGTAATGTTTCGTTGTGTAATAAATGATCCTGGTTATTTGTTTTGACGTTATTAATTTCATGCAATCGATTATAAATTTGCTGAAGTGGCCGGTTTGGAGATTTGACAAGTTTCTTTAGTTGACCTAAAAAATTTTCGAATTCAAATGCTGAGAAATTGTCTAAAGAATTAAATTTCTGAACATCGTCGTACAAATGAGATAACAAGTGTACATTAATTACAAAGAACTCTAATCCATATAAAAACTCGCAATGTGAAACAAATATATCTAGCATTTCTTTGGCGTCTTTAGAGAATTTTGCAATATGATGATCAGAAATGAGCACTGTTATTGCACAGTGCAATAGCAAAAAATGTTTATAAACAGCATCTTTAAGACGACTTTTAAGAACTAAAGGACCAGCATAGAGTATAAACGTTCGCAGTTCCGTCGCTTTCCACCTTGCCAAATCATCCAGCGAACGAGGTTTTCTATTAAATTCTAAAGGAATGTACTCTTTTAAGGAAATCAAATGTTCAGAAATTAAGGTAGTAATTCTGTTACCTAGTCTGACTTTAAGTGATCCAGTAAGCCAAGTATTTAACATTTTCTTTACAACCCCTAGGCAAACACAGTGCATGTAATCTATTGGAAAATCTGCAATGAAATCAATCGGAAGTCTTACTAGAGGAGATTCACCTAAGTGATGATCTTCGTCTAACTGAAGTCTGAATGAATAATCAGTTCTTTTTAGTGCCGAAGTATTTTTGAAAATTACTCTACCATGGTACTCTCCAGGCTCAATACACTTATCACAGGACGAATATCCATTATGAGATTTTGTACACTTAATGTAAGCTTTAGCTGGTATATCGCAACAAAAACTATGTATTTCTAAATCATATTTCCTATTGTTAAATTTGATACCATTATTTAGTACTTCTAAAATTTCATCTACAAATTCTTGTAAAAAAGAAGATAAAGGTTTAGGTTTAGCTACACCGCAAAAGATAGCAATTACAAAGGGACTACTTTTGAAATTTTTTATAACACCTAAAATTGGCCAAAACTGCACCTTCGAGCTATTAAAAAGTGGAAGGCCATCAATATTAAAGCTGATTTTAAGAGAACTAATGCCTGACAAGTTTAAGTTCTTGTGTTTATTTAGGCAACATATTAAACTATTTAAAAACCCGAAGTAAAAAAAATCCCCGTTATCCAACTTCTGAACAGTTTGATTTGAAGGAGTTCTCAATAAAGTTCGACTGTCTGTAGGCAAATCACAATGCAGTGGTGACAAAATTTTCAACAGATCTGACAATGCTGAGCGAGAAATATTATGTTGAACACTAGCCCAATGTCTAAGTTGTACAGCAAGATTAGTCTCGTTACAGTCAGTGTCAGAACTGCTTGGCGATTCAGAGGGAATAACGCAAACATTCTCAGGTACATTAAAACAATAGTTATTTGATAAATCAGAAGTTGCATCTTCATCAAAAATAGAAAAATTACTACTTACAGTACTTGAAGAAATAAACGTGATCTGAGAAATGTTTGAATTTTTATTCTCTGAATGATGTTCTTCCACCCGAGTATTTAAACTTGATCTCAAATTTTTAGCAGTTTCGGCCAACCTTCGATAATACTGCCTTTTTCCAACAAACTCTTTTTGTCTGCGTCGCGACATTTTACATTACCAATTAAAAGTGTATTACAAACGAAAATTACATTAATTATTTCTAATATTCATTCTTGCTTTTTTGGCTCGTTGTGGGGCATGCTTCAACCAAGTTTTGATTGTATTTTCTATGTCTCTTTCAGTTGCTGAGGTTGAACTTAATTTAACTGCTCCTAAAGTAAATGGTAATTTATAAACAATAACAAAACAACTCCAAAATACTTACGAATAACAACTTTATTCAAGTTAAGATCTCTGAATGCTTGTTTATCATTTCTAGTCCCTTTGAAACTGTATCCACTGGCAACGTCGTCAGATAGCAAGTGTCTTAGTATACTATTTGTTTGTGAGGTAATTTCTCTCCCCCCCAAAGAAGAGAAATACAAGCTCTATTAAAACAAAATGTTGTTAATTTGAAAAATATCGTTGTTACCATTTTACTTACCAAAGCAACAAGATCATTGTGATTTTCAAGAAATCTTTCAAGCTTTTTTAAATCTTCTTCAGATTTTATCGGAAGTTGCACTGGTATATTATCAGCTAAAATGTGTTGTGGTGTATGATTCTGGTGTTTCAATATTTTCAGTATTTCTTTATTTTGTTCTTGTAACTGGGCAAGAATTATTATAAGCCTGTTGTGATTAACTCCTATAAAATAATTTTAAGTTAGTACATTTTATCAGAGATTTACTGTAAGAAATAGTACAGGACTATATGAAACAGCAACGGTTAAATACCTGAATTAGCTAATTCAGAAGATTGCACTGATTGCGGTGTTGAAGGAAATTCATTAGATCTGCTTGAAGACGGTGTGGAAGTTATATATTCTCGAGGTGGGGTCAGATGTAATCCAAAAGATCGGTTCGGTGGGGTTAACTGCACTGATGAATAATAATTTTGTGACAACTTAGTGTTGTTGTTATTCAACGCATTAGAACCTAATAAATTATTTAAAAGAATATAGAAAAAAAAAGTTTACCGAACACTTACAACTTGATAAACTATCTGATGTAGTTCTGTGTTGACTCAATGTCGGGGGAGGTGAAAGTTCATTATCTTGATTGTCGTCAGCGCTTGATGAATTTTCATCTGAGGAGAATCGTCGAGGCACTTTTCTTTTTCTCTTTCTTTGCACTTCCAGATCTGATGAAGGAATATCAGAACTTTCTTCTAGAAGTTTTAATTTTCGTTTAGACTTTTCTATATCATCTACAAAATACAAATATGTATAAGCTTTCATTGTTTTCATTTTACGTCACAGTTACAATATATTCATTTTTCAGCATAATTGTCACATGGCTCTCACTATTTAGCCACTCGACCTCTTTTTCAGCATACAGCATGCTGAAGTTTGAAATTTTATGTCGAAAAATTTTTATGAAAACCCCACAGTATTGAAAATAATAGATCGCACAAGTATACAAACAATATTTATATAAACCTCTTTTTTATGTAGTATATAGTTACAATCTTTACAAGTAAAATACATACCATTCTCAAAGTAGCATTTTGATATCGGGTATAATGTCCATGATTCCTCATCTGGAGTATCTCCACATCTTAAAGCCTTGTTATATCGCGATTGATTTTTGTATGGTGGCCAATAGACCTCCTTTTTCCTTGGCGTTAACCACTGTTTGGAAACTAGTGCAATTCCACTGCCATCACCCTCTATGAACTGTACTGCAACGTAGGCCATTTTATATGACCTAACTGGATTACTTTTTAAATAATTTTCCAATAATACAGGATGCCCAAGAATTCGCGGGACAATTATAGTGATAATTAAGTTGCTTACAAAGGTCAGTGTTCTACAAGAAAAGTAGATGGAAAAATCAAAATTTTTGCAGTATTATAAAGATTTACATGCTTGGTGAGACCGTATATAGTGGTATCCTGTTCCGTGAATTCTGGGACAAGACGAGATTACATGATTTCATCATCAAACATAATCAAACCACAAATTTTAAGGTTAGGTTTTGGTACACAAAAAATGGTTTGATATGAAGCATGCGAAAAATCAGAAATTAACAATATTGTAATAACACTCTAACATGTACTTACCAAAAAGCCAAACAAGTCACACTATAAAATACAACTAATTTGCACAATTTGAAGACAACAAATACACACAAAACGCCTGACGCTGAATGTAGAAACTGGCGCAAAGCAAAAGCGTAATAACAAACGACCACACTCATCGCAAACTCGCAAACGGCTGTGTCTGGCTGTGTCCGTTCGTCTGAAGCGAAACGGCTAAGAAAATACGTGCTCTCATTGCGGTTTATTACAAGTAAACTTGAGCTTTGATTGGCTGGATGAGGAACCGCGTAAACTTCACGTGTGGTGGTTGGTCACTTAATTCACATATGCGATTTTTAAATATACACAGCTGAAAGACAAAAAGTTCGAGAAAATCTTATCAGCGTTTGCCATATTTCAGGTGAAATACTATTAAAACACATTTACAAAAAAATTTACAAAAATAATAACTTACTAAATTCAAACGATAGGGAAAGTCTATTTATAACATGTATTTAGGTAATTATATATTTTTTTTTTATGATTAACCACTATTCAAATATTTTCGTTCAGTTTTAGGTATTTTAAGTCAAAGAGACCCAAAAAAGCCAACGAAAATAATAAAAGTGAGATACATAATTATTTATAAGTAATTATATATATAAGGCGCATTATAAAACAGTGAATAGGATGACCAGATTTTAACGTCATTTTGACGTTCATAATTTACGGCTACAGTTGGGTTCAAAAATCACGTCATTCTTACGTAACTTTTTGGGCGAATGACGTCGTTGACGAGAAATGACCTTAAAATGACGTGAATCAGACGTGATCATGTTGGCTGGGGAAGTGTCTAGCACCAATCCTTCTTGTGGTCCTCACAGCGTAGATTCTTTGGTGTGTCCTCACTTTGATAGTTGGTAGTAAATATATATATATATATATATATATATATATATATATATGATATTAAATTTTTATTGACCTTTAATTCATATATGTTACTTGATATACATATATCAGTACGATTTAGAAATTCGAAGTCAGACACGGACGGTAGCTCAGGTGGTAGAGCAACCGACTAGTAATCGGTATGTCTGAGTTCGAATCTCAGCCGTGTCGGTAATTTTTAAAAAAATTACCTAATTAATTAATAGTCAGTGGTAAAATCAGAAAATTGTAATTTTCAAACACTGCAAATTAGCGAGTTTTAAAATTATTTAAAACTAGTATAACGACCTAAAAATCGTCCAATAAAATTAATATATATTTACATATATGAATTAAAGGTCAATAAAAATTTAATATCACATATATAAAGCACATGGACGTTCAGTGCTTAATATATACATTCTCATTTCCATCTGTTACTTGATATACATATATCAGTACGATTTAGAAATTCGAAGTCAGACACCGACGGTAGCTCAGGTGGTAGAGCAACCGACTAGTAATCGGTATGTCCTGAGTTCGAATCTCAGCCGTGTCGGTAATTTTTAAAAAAATTACCTAATTAATTAATCGTCAGTAGTAAAATTAGAAAATTGTAATTTTCAAACACTGCAAATTAGCGAGTTTTAAAATTATTTAAAACTAGTATAACGACCTAAAATCGTCCAATAAAATTAATATATATTTACATATATATATATATATATATATATATATATAACGTATGATCAAAAAGTCTTTGGATCGCTATAGCCATGAAACGTAAAGCTATCTATAGAATTATTTACTTCTGTGGTTCTTGACTTTGAAGTATACATAAGTCACAAATAAAATAGATTTTAGGTTATAATTATTTAGGTTATTTAGGTTGACTTATGCATACTTCAAAGTCAAGAACCACAGAAGTAAATAATTCTATAGATAGCTTTACGTTTCATGGCTATAGCGATCCAAAGACTTTTTGATCATACTATATATATATATATATATAAAGTTAGTAGTAGGCTTGCGCGGTTGTCGTTACCTACATTTCATGGATGAAACTTGTGTCGTCTCTTCTGCTGCCGAGGATTCGTCTAATATCGCAGCAGACATCTATAGCCCTGTTGCTTCTTATTTTGTATCTCGGAAACAGTAATTAGAGTATTACTGCAGAAAACAATTTATTATTATTGGTTATTATATTTAGCAGCAATGAAAAGTATCATATGACAGACGATCACCTAAAGGAGAATGGTCCTGTCCAGCCAACACTCAACTGTTGTCAGAGCCGTCTTTAGCAAAAGCGGGGCCTGGTTCAAAATAGTTTTGCGGGGCCTTTATGTAGGTAAATAGCTCTCGACTCTTCTCTTTCATAAACTACCTACCATCATCCTTCTTTGACACCTCCACCACAATATCGCTACCATTAAAAAATAAACATTGTAATGTGACTTATCTCAGTTAAAAAAAAACAGCTAAATATTTTGTCATTAATTTTTTTTTATTCTTAGTAATACTAAACTAAAACAATTTTAAATCCGCTGAAAAGTATTGCTTTAACAATAATATTCTTACACTACTTAAACTTGATTTTTCTTGCTTTTAATCCAGCGAAGTCGTCAATAATTTCTTCAAAATTGACTTTGGGCGTGGTGTCTGCTTCTATCGATAATGTTGCCAAAGACGTTAACCTTTCTTGGCTCATTGATGATCTTAGGTAAGTCTTTATTAACTTTGGCCGAGAAAAACTCCTTTCTGCGCTAGCAACAGTCACAGGAATAGTAAGTAAAATTCTGTAGGCAACGTGTTGGGATATGGATTTTGTATTCTGTTCATAAATCTTAACACACCAGCAGCTGTTTCAACTTCAGCGGAAAGTAGGTCACGAAGAACTTTTAGTTCTGTGAACAAATCATTTCCACAGATATCCTTTTGCCCTTCAAAACTTAAAGTGGCTTCTTGGGCTTTGCACTTTTCCAACAATTGGCCTTGTTCAATTGATTTTAATTCTTTTACATTGTACGAGAATCCCAACATAGTGTTGTAACTGGCAATTTGTTGAAATTTTCTTGAAAGGGAGTGTAATATACAATCTACAATATAATAAAAATACTCAACTTTGAAAATTTGTTCAGCAGATTCTAAAACATGCTCATCTTTTCCTTCGTAATCAAACATTTTTTGTTTCTTCCTTCGCTTGACTATTTGAAACTTTGGCTCTATGTCCAAAAGTTCGCTCATTTCTCTTGCAACCATTATTATTGCTGCAACAAAACCTTCATTTCTAAATTGCTCAAAAAACAGTACCTACCAGTCCTTGAAGCAACTGCGATGCCATGCCTAAGTGCATTTTTTCAGCCTGCAAGTTTTTGCTTACACTATTTACAGCAAAGAGCACGTCATACCAAATCGCTAATGCTACTAAAAACTCATAGCTTCTTATTTCATTGACAAGGGATCGAGCTTCACTTTTTGCTTTAGGGTCGTCAGTCGCTTCTACTACTTCATCTAAAGCATCGTGTACTTCCTTAATCTGGTAACGAAGTGCTTTTACACTTTCAATTTTACTTTCCCATCTAGTGTCACATGACTTTTTAACGGTGAGGACAAGAACATGTTTTTTTTTAAATTTCCCACCGCTTCGTTGATGCTGAAAAAACAACATAAATTCTCTGAACAATTCCGAAAAAAGTTATAGCCTTAGGTGAACATTTTGCGGCATCACAAATCAAGAGATTCAAACTGTGACTTGCACAAGGCATGTAAAACGCCCTTGGATTTATTTCTAAAATTCGAGCTTGAACTCCAGAATACGACCCTTTCATATTTGAACCATTGTCGTATCCTTGGCCTCTGCAGTCCTTAATCTCTAAGCCTATTTTATCTAGTTCCTCTAATAAAACATCAGTTAAATTTTTGCCTGTTGTTGACTTAATGTCTAAGAATTCGAGAAAATGCTCTTCAACAGTCACACCCCCACTTTTATTCTTAGTAGCACTTACATTGTTAAACAAAACGTATCACCAAAGACAACTGCTCTTGGTGGCTGAGATCGGGAGTGCAGTCTAGTAGTACAGAAAAATACTTAGCTGCCTTAATGTCTGAAACATTTTTCTCTTTCACCTTTTCAGATAACAGTTTAATCAACTCATTTTGAATATTTGCTCCTAGATAGTGATCGTGAATCTCAGACGATCTGATTCGCCTCAAATGCTCTTGCATGACTCGATCAAAAGTAGCCATTATTTCAATAAGTCCTAAAAAGTTGCCATTGTTTGGCTCATACAGTTTAGAGTTCGATCCCCTGAAAGCAATATTGTGCTGTGCTAAATATTTAATGCCACTAACAATTCTTTTAAGAACTTCACGCCAATGTTCCTTTTCTTTGTTTATCAATTTCATATGTTGCTTATCAATAGTGGACGCTTCAGCTAAACGTATCTCACAATCCGTCCACTTTCCAACATTCTGACCATGAATTGCTGATTTTTCGTGATTATGAAGAGCTCTGCCCAAGTGTGCCCAATCACTATACCCTTCGTTAGCTAATTGAGATCCAGCGTCATTTCCATACAATTTGCAGCAAAAACAAAATGCTTTATCAGTACTTTTGCTGTAAACTAGCCAACGTATGTGCACTTGTTCTCCATTATTCATAGTTCGTTTGTCAAAATTGGCAGAAAATGTCTTTTTTCTGAATTTTTCGCAAAATTAAAATTTTTTACTTGTAACGGGCCCTTTTCTATTATTTCATAAAATTGGGAGTGAGTTAGTAGATTTGACCATAGAGCAGGATCATAAGCATCTGAAAGTAGTTCAAACCCACCAGTTGAATTTAAAGGGTTACATGATTCTGTTGTTCTGGAAATAGTTTTAACAGGAGCAGGAGTGGCATCGACACTTATACTACCAACAGTCGTCTGATCGACTAACGATTCATTAATGTCAGAATTTGTTTTTTGACCATGAATACTACTTGTACTAGGAGTTAATTCGTTACTCACGTCATCATGAGTTTGAGTTACGTCATGGTCGTCAACTTCTTCACCTCTCGGTTTCAGAAACTTTACCAATGCGCCGGTTTGCGACTCCAAACACTTATCACGTTTGACTTTTTTCTTCTGCTTGTCAAACCCACTTTCATACTTTCTGAATTTAGCACGATCTCTCGGCATAATATTGTTACGGATCAGGTTCTTTTATAAGAGAAAATACTCACTAGCACTTAAATATTTATTTAGCACTCGTACATACACTTACTAATAAATCGCGTAATTTATTTTAAAGTCGAACACTACTAGGTATTTATCTGTTTACACTTCGCCGATAATACACAAAATGACTCGGGCTGAATGAACTCTCCTTTTATATATTTTTCCCTATACTATAACTATATTTTACGAGCAATGGAACACTCCGGAATTTTCGTATAAATAAACCTCAATAATGCTGAAATATTCTAGTTACTGAATCCCTTTTTTCTTTCTAGTCGCGCCGCCTAATTTGCATAATGGTACGTGACATTTTTTGCTCGTTTGTTTGCCTTTCTTCGCACCACCGACGCCGCTACAATATAAAACGTTTATTATTACGTAATGGTAATGCAAAAACAAAGCAATATCGTACGCATATAGCAAGAAAACTTCAATAACTAACAAAATAAGCTTTACTACAAATTAATATTTGATATTGGCAAAATTTTATTTTAAATGGCCCTGAACATGGAAAATCTCAGAAAAATCTCATATAACGTACATAATAAATGTTTAATGCGGAAATCTAACAGGTGCACCTGTCAATTAAAAAAACAGATTTAAGGTTGAATGCTTCCCTCGCACAGAAAATTTTTTAGGAAACCCTGATTATAACAGACAAAAGACAAACTCTGATTGGCTGGAACAACTGTGTACTTTTAGGGTGCCTGCGTCGTAACAGGCTCGGTCAGCCGTCGCCGTCGCAACTTCTGACTTTATTCGAAGTCTAAGGAATTAGAAAGTAAAAAATTGGAATACCTAAAGTTGAAATGTTTAGAGACAAACAAATCCAATATAAACCATTAAAAAGAGAAGGTTTTAACTAATTCATTTTTAGTTCGTTCTTATTCTAAGAACATTTTATTATGAAAAGGCCCCTCACCGCGGGGCCTGGAGCAGCCGCTCCACCCTAAGGACGGCCCTGACTGTTGTCAAGTGTATGTTTGGACCGTGAACGTGATTGTCTGCTGACTGCGACCAATGAATTTCCAAATGGCATATAAATAAATAGTATAATAGAGGAGGAAAGATCAGCTATATAAAATTACTGCTTAGTTAATAATTTAAACATTGATTGTTTTTGATTCTAACTGAAAATTCGTATTTATGTAATAGATTTTAAACTTCAATCCTGCGTTTACGAAGCGTGTATGATACTACACGCACTCTTATCGTTAGGTGAGAAAGTTGGATATCTATACAATTGTAGGAACATTTGAAGGAAGATATTGACACAATATCGCCCTAAAACTGCCGGCTTCTAACGATAACGTTAGAATTCATTTGTTAAAATTACAAAAAGCTTTTAAACATGTTTGTTCCAAAGTTATACACCTCGGGTTTTACTTTCTTTCCTCTTGATAGATAAGAATCTTGTATTGAATTGGAAAATTGAAGTATTTGCAAATAAGTTTCATGAATGTTCAAATTTTATTATATATTGTGTAAATAACAGAAGTTAAAAAATATTTATAGGCTCTATAATTTTTATAGTCATGTTTTATCTTACAGTGCAATATATACAAATATACCTAATCTACTAGATGTGTATTTTATACAATTTATACTGGTAAAATATACATACATTAGAAAAAGAATATATAATAGAAATAATATAAAATCTGTACTATATATTTTATGCATGTAGCACCATCACATTTAGTTCAAGTTATTGAAATTAGCCAGTATTTTTAACCACTGTGAAAATGTCTTAGAGTGTGGCAAGAATACGAGTAAATCCAATACATGCTGATAACACAGTCTGTCCTAATCCCCAAAAAAGAGCATATGAGGGTTGCATTGGTAAACTTGCATATCTATAAACACAGGCGATGGCAGCACTGCTAATTATTCCAGACATCACTGGTGTCACAACACCCATAAACAATATAATGATTGGAAAAAATTTACCAAACTTGTGTTTTCGTAGTGTTAGAAATGCGATCAGTCCAGCTACCTACAAATATATATGCTAGTTATGTTGATTAAATAATGTTGCTTTCTATTGTTGAATAATTATTATATTAAACTTACAGTGTGAACAAAAATTGATGAAAATAAGGCCCACAGAAAGACATGATACCACATCTTAGCAAAGGTATTTAATGGTTCTGTGTGCTGAAGCCCGATTACTGACTTCCACGAGTCCATTTCTGTCTTCATATACGGATCACCTCTACTGTGGGCCTTCAAATCACGTTCCACTAATACATCTACATATTAAGATATCCATAGCAAATTGGGTAATGAACCCGAACTATAAGCACCAGTAAATTATTTTCTAAATTAAATTATAATACCCAATTAAACATTAATTAAATAATTGTTATTAGGTATTGTTACACATTTCATTCCGCTTTACGTCTTACTCTTTCTTACTTAAGCATTTTACTTTTTTGTACTTTTTATGAACTACTACAAATTAAATAACAAATAACAATGCATATTGACATTCATTGACAAATTAGTAACCATAGCCGGTAACAGAGATGGTCAGTAAATTGTCGGTAATGGTTAGAGATGAGAGCTTATATTGATCACGGTGATTTTGTAATCACTGTTTTCGAGTCCGGTAATTCGAATTACAGTAATTTAGATGTTCTTATTTATATTATCCATACATTGTTTTTAATTTAGGTAGTTTAATCATTAATTAAATAATTTTCATCTATAATATATACAGTAGCGAGAAATAAATTCTAAGTCGTCAATGTCATACAAAATTCTATCATATTTTGACAAACTAGAAATTTTAGCTGTTTGTTTATATCTTTTTTGGCAATAATTACCAACAACCTGTCATATATAAATTTTATTTTGAGTTGTCAAAAATTTTTCTAGTCATCATGGCACCAATTTCCTACTTTAATAAAGTTAGGGCCATTTCCCTAGTAGAAACAGGATTATCTGAAGCTGCTGTAGCAGATCAGTTAGGGATGGCAAAGACTTCGGTAAATTTAATTGTTCGGCGGTGGCGAGAGAGAAGATTTCTGTACAGACAGTTAAATTGGATTCTGGACGACGCCGAGCATCAACTGTGTTGGACGATCTTATGCTGTCCAAAATATTAAAAATAACCCTTTTCTTAACAGCAAGAGAGGCAGTCATTCATCCTAACTTCCCCGCATCCGTTTTCACCGCACGACATCGTATTCGAGAAGCGAAATTAAAAAATTACGCTGCTGCTAGAAAGATCAAACTTACAGTTAGACACAAAGAAGCCAGATTGGGCGTTGCATTACAGTACTTTGTAAATGACAATCACTCTTGGGAAAACGTAATTTTTAGTGATGAAAAGACCTTCCAGTCATCCTCCTCTGGCCAAGCTAGAGTATATATAGACCAAGGAATCAGCGGTATAATGAAAAATATACACAAAAGTTTGAAACCAGCCGCCGATTTTCGGTAAATATATGGGCATGGATTTCTGCAAAAAGTCCTGGGATATTATTGCATTTAGAAGAACGTTTCATAAGTGACGTTATATTAGGGTTTTGGAAGATGTGATGTTACCCTCAATGATGCATATATTTCCAGAAGGCGACTTTATATTTCAACAGGAAAATTGTCCAGTCCATACTGCTCATAGGGTAATAGAATGGTTCCAGAACAACAATATAAATTTGCTTGAGTGGTCGAGTTTAAGTACTGATTTGAACCCTATAGAAAATATGTGGGGAAAGTTGGTCAAAGGTATACAAATCCAACGTTTACATTTTCAAAACAGGGAGGATCTTTTGGCCGCTATACGTACAGCTTGAAATGATCTTCCACAAGGCTATTTCAGAAATTTATGCTTGTCTATGTCCAACCGCTTAAATAAAATTATTCAAGTAAACGGCGAAATGATCAAGTACTAAGATCTTGTTTATTTATTTTTTAGTCTAATAAAATGTGTTGTATTTATTATTTAATGTCTTTATTGTGTTACTATATCAATATTTATCATATTTGACAAGTATCTGACAAATGGAAAATAATGACAACGTTTGAAAAAATTAATACCAAAACCAGATATACACTATAGCGATATCAACTGCATTAAGAATAATATTGACGACCAGAATTTATTGCTCACAATATTTTCACCGGATGAGATAAACAATTCAACCGGAATTATCGCCCTACGCATTATAAATTGTTTTTAGTAAGTCTTGCACATTTTGTGGTCGATCATTTCTTATTTGAATAATACGAGCCAATAGTTCATTTAGCCATGTTGCGTTAGCAATTATTCTTGTCTTATCAACAATATTAACGTGTGACATTTTTAGGACATAATGTATCGTTGACAAATTGATGACATTTATGAAGTTGGGACTACTATGTTCTATTCGGTAAAATTTTAAAAGCCAGCAATAACTACCTTGTCTCAGAATAAGAAGGAGTGATTCAAATATCGCGCCAAAATGGCGTACATTTTTAAAGTATTTCATTGGTTCTTGCGTCGGCAAGTTTAACATGGGAAAATAAGTTTGACAAACCGTCATTTTATGTTTATAGCCAAGCCATACATTTTTACTTTGGTTTATTATACTTTATTGTGTTTTTAAATAAAATCCGTACTTTTATGTACAACATGAGCATGCTCAGACGGCTTAAGACCTAAGGGACAAGTCTTCAGGCATTTGAAACTTTGAATTTGATGAATCTGTCAAAAATACTGTACGTCAGTGCAAAAATCAAACATTCAACAATTAATATCATTGCAAAAATAACTATAGACGAGTCCATACCATAAATGAACTGAACAACTTACACATATTCTAGAATTGACTCATTAATTTCAAGTAAGTGTTAATTAAATACTAATTATATTACTACATGTTCATATACATGTTATATTTCAGATATGTCAAATGTACAGAAACCTGTACTAATAGAAAAAGGTGAAAATATCTGGTGGAGAATATGGGAAAAAGTTTGGATTGCCACAAGTATAATGAGTGCACGACAAGCTTCGTTGAGAACCTGTAGGATTAAATAGCCATACCGATAAAGATAGGCAATTAAGAATACTTCATATAGGATCTGAATTGATACATAAGATGAGTTGCTTCAAAAGAATCCCCTTTCAGAATATCACTTATAAGAGAATTTTTGACAGAAGCAATTACAAATGTTACAATAAGTATTTGGAAAAATTGTGTCGACCATGTAAATTTTTAATCTTTTTAACATGACGTGAACACTAAATTATTGTTAATTTCCAATATATAGTAGAAATAAATATTTGTTATACTTTATATATTTTCATAATAAATAATAATTAGAAATGTGTAGGTATATGTAATTATCTTTGCAGTTCGTGTAAACAACTTCAGCCGATGTAAATTTTTCTATTTATTACTGTTGTATGTAAGATTCACATTTCCAAGACTAGTTGCTTGAATTTACCTCCTCAAGGTTTGTAGCAGTAACACAAATGATTTACGAATGATTTATCTGTATAAGTTCTTTATTGATATTTAAAATAGAAACTAATAAGCAAAACCTTTTTTGAAAGTTCTTAAGGACATTTTGATAAAAGATAAAAGGTTTGATTCATTTTTGCTCTCTGATACAAATATTTAATAATAAATAGACTTGATTCACAATTTTCATGTTGATATAGCACATTCACTAAAATGTGCAGTACTTATATATTTATAACGGCAATCCTCCTCAAAACGCTCAGAACAAAGTCTATGCTTTCTTTTTGTAAATTGGGCCTATATCTTTATCCATAGATTCTTCTAATTCTTTTTGTAAAACTAGAATGAACAGATTTGAATGTTAAGAGATTTGTATTCATCAAATTATAATAATCTGTGTTTATAACTTTACTCTCATGTTTCCAATTGCCGTGCACTCGTATTGCTGCTTCGACTGGTAGAATGAAAACCGGCACATCCATCTATTTTAACGAAAGTAGTAAATTAAACACAAAACAGCTAAATCCGTAGTTAGAATTAATACAGTTCTTCTAACCTCAATTGTCATGATGTCATATCAAATTGTCTACTAAATTTTAAGCTATGTGTTTACATGTTTTGGCTGGATATTTGAATCAATCCTTCTTATTCTGAGACAGGGTAGCAAAATTTTATGTAAGAGTTGTCCCACTTTTTTCTGTCCGTAACTGTACCTGGATTATAATTTTAGTTATAGAAATCACATATGAAATATATTTTTCTATTTATGTCTAAAATATTACCCTAACTATACCGTGTATCAAAATTATAACTATTTTATTTGAAAATCGACTTCATATACCTACCCTTCGTCCATCTTTCCTCATAATTCTCGAGGTAGGTATTTTTACTTATTTTGATTGAATGACTGCTTTAATGGAAACTTTAAAATGTAATATTTCTGCACAAAATAAAGTAATTAACCTGTATTACCTTATATAACGTTGAAAAAAAAACTATACGTCAAATTTATTACTATATTAACAGAGATTATAAACATTTATATAAAAAAACCATTATTGTACACGAGTTTATTTAATTCAAACTGCCGCCATTCTGCAATTGAATCCGATCCGCGCGCCATATGGTCAGTACTAGCGTGTAGCGTCTAAAGTCGAAGTGTTGTGAGTCAGACATTCCAAAGTCTTTGTGGTCTTACCGTTACCATACCATTTGTTGTTTGTTGGTATGTCGGTCGTCCAGTCGTCGGTACTACTCGGTACACAAATATCGTATGTCGTACGTGATCGTATATAATTCGTTCCCTAATATATCGACATAGAAGTCATAGAAGTAAGATTTCTTTATATTTTTAGTGAATAAATAAACTAGAAAGATAACAAAAGTACAAATCCGATCTAATAGCAAATAGTCAATATTAGTAATAGCACAGCGTGTAGCACAGTAATAGTTATTAGCTACATCTTCCAATAGTCTTGTCAATTTTGCAGGTGATTACTTTTCCATAATTGCATTTAAACAAGGGAGATTTCATTGTTTTTATAATTAAATATATCCAAATATTGCTTGATTTTGACTTATTTAATTGCTTTTTAATGCTTGTATTTGTGCTTTTAGATTCTTATAAAAGTATAATTCCGTTTTAGTTGAAAATGAATTCAGTAGATTACCCAGATGATAGTGATTCAAGTGATGAAGATTATATTCCGGAGAACAAACCAACTGAAGTTTTATCTGAGGTTGAATCTGATGGTGATGAAGAAGACCCATTATCAGATAAAGAAGATTTAGGTACTTGCCATTCTAAAAGGAAAAAGAGAAGTTTAAAATGTAGGAAAAAATCTAAAAAAGACATCTTAGATTATAAAGGTAATTTGTATTTAGTTATTAATTTTATTAAATACTTGCTAAATTCGGCCACACTTTGCTATGGCTCAGTCTTATACGAAAATTTCACTGGTACACGTATTTGAATGCAACTTTGTTCCAAAAAAAATCTACCGACTGACTACATATTGAGTTTTGCGAGCATGAAACAAATTTTTTATATATATATATATATATATATATAGATTTAAATACAAGAACACGTACACATACATCAAGCTCTATTGAATTTGAATTCCAGAATTATTTTAGTTGTGAGATAGGTATGTAGATAAAGATGTGTTAATAATTGAAGGGGCAAGTGGAAGGTGTTAAGTAACATTTTCTGAAAAAGTCGAGTTTTGATGTGGATGAAGGAGTAATGTGCATATGTAACTTGCCCCCTTAGCATTTGGCTCTATCTTTTAAATCAAAGCAGCTACCGAGTGGTAGAAGGAGCCATGTCGTACTAATAATCAAGGACGCTGTGGAAGAAAGAGCTATGTGCCCATAACCCCTTCAACCGCTCCAGAATGTATCTTTTTAATATCCCGTGCGCTGCAAGCTGTACATAGTCCCACAACATAACCTTAAAATACTCTAATGACAGTGTTTGTGGCAGTAAGTTTGTATGAAATGAATTTAAATGAAAAAATGTTGTCTCGAGGACAACGGATGGTGCAAAAGGTTCTACAAAGTGAGATACAGTGTGAGGCAGGACCAAGCGGAGGTATTATTATATATTACACTCAATATTGGGTATATAATCAACTACCACTTTAATTTCCAGTTTGTCTTGGGACTTACGATAGCGACTATGTCTACCAGTCGAGTGGCAGTGACTATCGACCAAGTCAATCAGAATCAGAAAGTGATGATGAGTATAATATCTACCATAAACCTAATCAGTTAGCACCAGAAGGAGAACTGGAACAAAATATGGATTATCAGTCAAGTCAGTCAGAACCAGAAGAAGAAACTGAGCAAAATATTGCTTCTATTGTTGACGTTGAAGGAATGTTGAATAACAATGATAAGAATTTAACGGTTAGAGGTACTAAAAGGATTAAAACATTCCCTATTAAACAGAAAACCACAAGAACGCGAACTAGAAACACAGAGTTGTGGAAAAGACGTGCTGAAGCTATTCGTAGAGAAAAGGGACAAGCTTACACTTCATATAAAGGGATTGCTGTACCACCTAAAAGCATTTGCTCAGTATTGTTATGCACTGAAAAGTGCAAATTGCAATGCAGTACAAAGTTCAAGGAAGCTAAACGAAAATTAATACTTGATGGTTTTTACAATCTTGACATAAATTCCAAAAATGCCTTATTATTTAGAAGTATTACTCCTATGGATGTTGCACGCCCACGTATAAACACTACTAAACCTAAATCTCATTCTTACAAATACTCAGTGGTTTTGGACAATCAACAAGTGTATGTGTGTAAATCCGCGTTTTGTGCTTTATATCAAATTAGCCGCAAAAAAGTAGACCTCATAAAGGATAAACTGAAAACTGGACAATCCGCTCCAACCAAAGATGCACGCGGACGTCATACGAATAGACCACACAAGATAAGCGACGCTGTAGAGCAAGCTATAATATCTCACATTAATAGATTTCCTACAGAACAATCTCATTACTCACGAAACAGTAATCCACATAAAAGGTATCTTGCTCCAAATCTGAATATGTCCCGCATGTATAGATTGTATATTGAAGAGTGTAAAGAAATGAAGAAAGCAGACAATTTCTTAATCAAAAAGGCTACATATTCAAAAATTTTCTCTAGTAAGTTTAATTTATCCTTTAGTCACCCTAAAAGTGACACCTGCAGCAAATGCGATTCTGGAAAGTCGAATGCGGAACACCAAGAAAATGTAAAATTAGGCTTTGAGTTGATGTCGAGAGACCGCGAAAACGCCTTGGAAAACGAAAATGAGTGCTACATAACGGTCGACCTGCAACAGACCATGCCTTTGCCGAAACAAACTACGTCAAAGGCGTTCTACCTAAGACAACTTTGGTTTTACAACTTGGGCATTCACGTTATCACTACTGAAGGGCACCAATCAGTAATGCAAACTTGGACTGAAGATGTAGCCGGCAGAGGTTTTTGTGCAAACTTCTAAAAGAGTAAAAAATAAAACAAAACTTATAGTGTGGTCTGACTCATGCGCTGGCCAAAACAAAAACTTCCACATGATTTGTTTCTACCAGCTGCTGGTATTGAAAGGTATTTTTAAAGTGATTGATCATAAATTCCCAGAAGTAGGGCATACTTATCTAGACTCAGATAGGGATTTTGGCCGCATAGAAAAAGTTCTGAGAACCCATAGCACTGTATTTACCCCTGATGAGTACAGACGAATCATTCAGTCTGCGTGCACAAAACAGTCGACTGTTAACAATATGGAAAACCACTTTCGTGATGTGGTGCGTTTACCAAATACATTGGGCCTGGTAAACAAAAAGAAAAACTTATTGAACGAAAAAGTTCCATTCAGGGATGGCATAAAGTGGATCCGTATTGAAGAGTTCGGTAGCTACTTGTATAAGGAATCATACGATGAGTATACCCCCTTCAAAAAAGTTTCATTATTCAAAAACACTCCATCAGAAAATTATTCACCCCCTACCGATGTTGAATTTGCGAGACTTCATCACAAAACAGGAAACGTATCACAGAAAAAAATTGAGAATCTTCGGGAACAGTTACCTTTTATCCTAGAGGAACATAGGGGATTTTATGAAAGTATTATTGGTGTAGAAGTAGAAAACCCTACGCAAAAACGACGGCGTACCAAGTGATATCATACTTTTGTTTAAATATGTTACTATTTTTTATTTTTGGAGAATAAATGATTATTTTGTACTAAGATTAAAGTATTTGATGCTTTCTTTCATTTTTATTCTACATAATTTTTATTATGTCAGTCAATAGAAGAAGGGTTATGTACATTTAAATCAAAATTTCTGTATGAAAATGAAGTGAAAGATCAAACCTGTAAATCCTTGCAAACAATACACACTCGACTCTTACTAACTGAATAAATCAAATCTTAAAATTATTTTTAATTAAAAAATGCCAATTAATTTTACTAAATCCTATTTATCTCATAAATATGTATTTGTAACATAACACTTTCTTCCATTTGCCCCTTCAATTGTTTAATTATTAAATATGTAGGCAATACTCATATTTTAATAAAAAAATTTTGTTTACATTGTTGTCATTGTTGAGAGCTATGAGTTATTAGTATTATTTTTAATTATATGTATTAATTAATTCTAGAAATTCTATGCTACTAGCAAATATATAAAGTAATGTAAGATTTAAACAGATTGCATATCTCAGCTTGTTTTTCCTTGTAAATACTATGCCTAGAAATTTATAACATGACTGTAGATTACATCCTATTTCTTCTTACACTTTTGTATAAAGAATATTGAAATTAGACTCCTTTAATAAAGCAACTAATTAAACTTTCTCTATTTCACAACATGAATAATTGTTTTTCACATTTTTATAGTACTAAAATATTGTAGAAAGGACATTATGCCAAAGTGCAAATTGAAACGGTTTATATGTGAAATCATATGGAGTTAGCTGTTAGTGGTTCAACATGCATGTTTATTACTTCTTGGGTTTTCCTTTTTTCCATATTCTCTCCGCATTCTTTCCTTTGAAGATGTGTCAGCCTTTTCCTCTCCTATCTTTACTAATTTTTTTGTTTAATATCGAAGACAAATTGTCTAGAAGTTAGTCTAATTATTGGTTTTATATATGTATTTTGATAATACATAATACTTGGCCTGATAAAAATAGTAATAGACTTTATAATTTGAAAATATGTGATCATTTTCATTTTCATGAATAGGTTCTATGGAAAATACGCCGGAAAAATCGGAAGTTACTGAAGAAGTGAGGAAGAAACAGGAAGATGATTTATGGGCAAGCTTCAAAAAAGAAACCAATTTTAAAACAAAATCTGTAAATTTACAAAGTTCGAAGAAGAAAGAAACAAAGGAGAATGAACAAATGGAATCTAAAAGTATACTTGATAAAGTAAAAGTGACGCAAATTTTTGATTTTGCCGGTGAAGAAGTGAAAGTCGAAAAAGAAGTACCTGTTGATTCTACTGAAGGTAAATTGTTAAGTAAAGCATCGGGTTCTGATCCCCCAAAACGTGGACGTGGTAGATCTAGTGGTGGTATTGGATCTGTTTTAAGTCAGTTAGGGAGGAAACAAAAAATTACTACTTTAGAGAAATCTAAGTTAGATTGGGATAAATTTAAAAAAGACGAAAAATTAGAAGAAGAGCTACATAATTTTAATAAAGGCAAAGACGGGTATGTATGAATTTATTTATTCATTTCTTTCTTTATATATGTGGAACTTATACAGGTATTTAGAAAGACAAGATTTTCTCCAGAGGACTGACATGCGACGATTTGAGATTGAAAAGGAAATCAGAAATATAGAAAGGACTAGAAGGATGAACAATTTATGATTTATCATTGTAATATATCAGTATTCATGACATATTTGACATTCCTGTTAATTTTGTATTACAACATCGAATTGTAGCCATAAATATAAAATTAATTTATGTATACATTTTTAATTATGTGGTGTATATTGCTATCATGTCTCTAAATGTATTAGGTTTAATAACTTAATACATGTAGGTAACCGAAGAAGCTCAGGTGTCCGAAAATTATGAATTAGTTTTATTCAGGAGAAATATCTCAAAATATATCTTCAGATTGATATGTTATTAAAATTGTAAACCTTTTTATTATTTTGATATTGAATAAATAATAAAAGTTGGTATACATTTAAATGTAGAATCAAATATTTTCGTATAACCTTTGTCCATCACTGTCAGTAATAAAAAAAAAGAGGTGTGACCACCACACACTTTCTTATACGTATGAGTATTTCAAATTTTATACAAAAATTATTGAAAATCCTATTCTAAGTACTTCGATTCTCTTAATAAATCTCTATAGAAAGCATACTTTGCAAGATATTTGACGAAAAGTACTACTCGCTGAGAGTTACTTCTGGTCCTAATTTTGATATTTCATTTATACAAAAAATATTGCAAATGCAGCTCTAAATACTTTTGTACTCTTGATAAATATATATATATATATATATATATAATATAATTAGATTTTTCTTTGCCGTATATTCAATAATATAATAGATGTTTTTCTTGGGAATAGCGGCATATGTGAATAAAACTATAATTGATTGTGACGTTTCAACATTTATTTATGTTTTCTTCAGACCTCTGTAATTTTATAGAAAAAAGATAAGCTTTACATATAATTAAAATTAGATCTATAGAGTTATTATTAATTTAACTTTGTTTAAAATTGATTTGTATAAACACTCTGTACACATAAGTTTATAAAGACTGACTATACATATAACATATAAAAACAAATTGTATGAACGATGAAAATATACATTAAAACTACTTACATTTATTTTTGTTTATTTCTCTATTAATGATCATCTTTTGTATTATTTTTTTTTTTTTTTTTTTTTTTTTTTATATACTTCTACATTTTTACTTTCCGTTGTATTTTCTATTTTCTTGGTGGAAATGCATTTTAATTTAAAATTAGTATATACTAAATTCTATTTTTATCAATTGGTCAATGCTATTTCTGTGTCAAACCTTGAAATGAGAAACTCTTAACATCTGCATTTGTTGTTAAAAACATAATGAAAGAAAAACAGACAAAAATAATGCACACACAGAGTATTTATTCGTAAATACGAGGGTTACACCAAAAATAAGCTGCTTCCAATAGTTTTATTCACATATGCCGCTATTCCCAAGAAAAACATCTATTATATTATATATATATATATATATATATATGTTCTCTTTCAGGTTTCCGCGGGTAGTAGTATGTGTTGTCACTGGATTCCGGGTTTTCTTCCGCGTTTCCAAAGACCAAGCAGTGGAAACGCGGAAGAAAACCCGGAATCCAGTGACAACATATATAAATATACATATTAAAATTATTATCGACCGTACAACACAATAAAACAAAAAATTCCTTTTTGTTTTATTGTGTTGTACGGTCGATAATAATTTTAATATTAATTGAGATGGGATTCTATCAAGATATTGGTCGAAGATATGGACGTTCGACTACTATATTGTTAAAGCAATAGGCAAAGTTTAACATCAAGCTGGCTAGCTGTCTGAATAGAAGGAATTTTTTGATTTTACCGTCTCACGTTCGGAATGGAAGAAAAAACCTACAGAGCCTCCTTATTACGGCCAATGGAGTACCTACTTGCGAAAAAGGTTGATGATTTTTTAGATAGGTTAGGAAATAGAACTTTATCGTTAGAAATAAAATTAACTTGTAATTGTATAAAAACGTATCAGAATAATATTAAGATTTTTACATCTCGTGTAAAAGAGGTTTTGCCTCATACTATTTTTAATGAATTCAAGCGCAGAATGTTAGTGTCATTCAATAAGAAATTTAGTAGAGTTAAACAAGATAACATAAGGAAGTTTGAAGGCTTAAAGAGAGGAAATTGTGTTGGTGTTAACTTGTTTTTTGATAATAGTAAGTGGTTTATGAACGTATCTGACGTTGACTTTCCCGGTGACGTTGTTGATTGCCTTTCACTAGGCCCAAAGTTCGGTGTGTCTTGTGATGTAAGTAATTTTGACATTGAGAATTTTTTGGCAGATATAGAAAATATCATGGATAGTGTACCGGACGCTTCCCGCAATACTATCAGAGCTAGAGTTACTAACGTGATTACTAATTTTATGCATCATTCACGTTCAACTGTGTCCCCCTTTCAATCGATGTTTAAAAAAACTAGAGCCTTTCTTAAGAATCATCCTGATGTATATATTTTGCAGGCTGATAAGGGCGGTTGTACGGTTGCGATGAATAAAACTGATTATATTGAAAAAACAAAAATCTTGTTGAATGATGACTCTACTTACAAAAAATTAAAAAAAGACCCAACTACTAGAATACAGAGATCATATAATCTACTGATTAAGTCTCTTAAGGACAGTCATGAAATTCAAGATAGTGTGGCGAAACAACTTATGATTTATAACTCAACCACCCCTAAATTGTATTATCTTCCTAAGGTTCATAAACCAGATATTCCCTTGCGGCCCATAATCAGTTCGATCAATTCCACAACCTATAATTTGTCAAAGTTTTTGGATCGTATATTAAATTTAACGTTTGCCGAACGCACAGAGTATAATATTAAGGACTCATTTTCTTTAGTCAATGCTTTGGATGGTTTCAAATTACCAAGGAATTATGTACTAGCTTCCCTTGATGCGGTCTCCCTATTTACTAATATACCTTTACCATTGGTTTTGGACATCATTAGACGGAATTGGGGTTTGGTGCAGTTTCAGACAACGTTGTCACAAGCATCGTTCTTGAGTCTTGTTCAATTCATTTTCGATAATACTTACTTCAGTTTTGACAATGATTTTTATTCCCAGACTTTCGGTACACCAATGGGTTCTCCCATTAGTCCGATTTTGGCGTTGATTGTGTTGGATTATTTGCCAGATAGGGTTTTGCCTCTTTTACCGTTTCGGGTTCCATTTATATATAAATATGTGGATGACATTGTTTGTGCTGTGCCAGGAGATAAGGTGCAGTTGATCCTTGACACATTTAATTCAGTAGACGATCATCTCCAATTTACAGTTGAGACGGAGGTGGGTTGCAGTGTCCCGTTTCTTGACACCCGACTTATAAGGTCTGTTGACAATGTCATCATTTTTGATTGGTATCAGAAACCCACATCATCAGGAAGATTCTTGAATTACTATTCCAATCACACAAAAAGTCAAAAATTCAATACGGTAATTTGCATGAAAAACAGGATAAGAACAATTAGTGATGGGCAATTCTTGCAACGGAATCTGGAAAACTTTTGAAATTGTTCCTTAATAATGGATATCCTAGTCACGTGTTAAGAAAGTTAATATATAGCTCCAATTTTTATGATGGTCCCTTGGAATGTGGTGAGGCTACCAATGTACAATTTAAAAGATTGCCCATTGTGAATAATTTGACTGATAATGTTGTTAAGTTGTTTAAGACTTACAGTAACATTAGAATAGCTAAATACAATAACTTAACTACAAAGATTTTCTATAGTAGGTTGAAGGATAAGATCCCGTTACCACTCACGGTTAATTCTATTTATAATGTTCCTTGCTTGGGTTGTCAAGGGTGTTATATAGGTCAGTCTTCCCAATGGCTAAAACAAAGGCTTGTTCAGCATAAAAGTGACTGCCGTATAGGCAAAAAATCATGTGCATTGGTGGATCACCATCTCCAGACGGGACACGTTTTTGATTTTGATAATGTGAAGGTTTTGACGGTGAAAGATAATTACAATAATCGACTTTTTTTGGAGGCCTATCACATTAACAAGAATGAACATAGTGTTAATTACAAGTCAGATACGGATAAACTCAGTGTAATTTATATCAATATTTTAAATCTCTAATGCAATTGTATGATGGTAATTTTTGTTCTGTGTTTATTCGTTGGTTTCCTCTCTTTTTTGTTTCTTTTTCTTTTCCTTCAGGTTTCGCTTATTTTTATTAGTATTTTAGAAAAAAGAAAGAAAAAATTTGTTTTGTGTTATCATCGTGACAAATACGTTGCTCTTCATTCCGTCTCGAACGTTAGATATATGTATGTATATATGTGTATTTTGAAGGAGTTTTAAATGTATAAAGACGAAATGATTTGTAGAATTAATAAATTTCGTGATCTTTCTGTGATGATTAGGTGCCAGTGACTGACTCTATGTTGTAAGTTTTGTCTCTCTTTTATTTTTTATTTTTTAAAAGACATTATTTTAAATTATTAGAGTTTGTTGGTTGTAATTTTTATCAAATTGTGTCCATTGTAGCTTCGCTCCTGATGAAGATATGAAATACATGTCGAAATATTGAGTGTGAACGATTGAGTTTCAATTTAACACAGACCGCATTCCCGCAATTCCTTTTTACGATATATTTGCAAAAAATCGCTATTCGATAAGAGAAACAATGGTACTTCCGGTCCGAATTTTGAATTTTTTATACAAAACGTATTGAAACATGTAATTACGTTTATACTCGTAATGTATAGTTACGGACAGAAAAAAGTGGGACAACTCTTACATAAAATTTTGCTTTATTTTAGTTGTTATTGCTGGCTTTTAAAATTTCACCGAATATAACATAATAGTTCCAACTTCATAAATGTCATCAATTTGTAAACGATACATTTTTTCGTAATAATGTCACACGTTAATATTGTTGATAATGCAAGAAGAATTGCTAATGCAAAATGGCTAAATAAACTATTGGCTCGTATTATTCAAAGAAGAAATGTTCGACCACAAAATGTTCAAGACTTACTGGAAACAATTAATAATGCGTAGGATGATAATGTTAGTTTATTTCCGTCTTGCTTTGTGTCAATAACTTAACCATTTTTTCTAACATCAGTTATTGACATTTGTTTTTCAAACTTCCCAGCGTACATTAGGCATAAAAACTGTCCCACTTTTTTTTTTCTGTAACTGTACTTGTCTAAAAAGCATGACTTGTGAGATATTCGCAAAAACTGATTTTTGATAAGAGTAAAAGACCTACTTCCGGTAGGAATAAAAGAAATATACTGTTAATTGAGCGACGACATTCTAGTATTTGGAAAAAGCAGGGCGAACATGACGAGTCCTTGAAACAGCTACTGAGTAGACTAGAAGAAGTTGGCTTAACAATCAATCACAAATGCATCCTAAACCAAACAACCTTAAAATACCTAGGACACATTTTTAATAACAAAGTTAAAAGTCCGGACCCAGGAAAAGTCAAAACATTCCTAAATCTGAAGACACCAACAAATCAATCAGAAATAAGAAGTTTATTGGGTATGGTCAAACTTTGAAGCTACGGAAAATGTGCTATCGAAGATATTTTCAACATTTGGTCTAGCAAAATGGATAAAGACTGATAATGGACCACCTTCAACAGCCAACAATTTTCCGCATACCTAAACACCCGCGGAATAAAACACATGAAGATTACCCCAATGTGGCCAGAAGCAAACGGCGTAGTAGAAATATTCGTGAAAACGCTTAAAAGATCACTGTATGTGCCCTAGACGATATAGTAAAATGGACACATAATGAGGCAAATTGTTTGTAACCAACAACTTTGCGGGTCAAGCGGAAAGTATTTACCAAGACACAGTTTGTAATTGGTGTTTTTAAACTTCGCGGAAATTTGCAGCACTAGATTCGAAGTTTTAATGATTTTAATGGCTACCGTTTGTTTACAACGCCCCATTGTGTTTCTACCTACATAATATAAGCAAATCTTTTGTTCAAAGTGTGCTTGAAATATTGTAAAACAACGTGTCGTTAGTGTAAGATAGTGAATCATTTGTATAATTTGTCAAAAACTTTATTCAAAAACAAGGAGTTGTACTATATTATTCCACAGGTAAGTTTGTAAACGAATTCCATAGGCGTAGTTAAAGTTAACGATGTTTATGTAAAATTAGACAAGACTTAAAACATCGTAGGTATGTCTAATTTTGTGGTCTGAATATAAAGACTGATCAAAAAGGTTCAGATTAGGGCAGGCTATGGACATATTTCGCTTGTCGAAGTTTAAAATTTTGTCAAAAATTCAAACATGTCGAACTTGCTAAAATCGAAATTAAATGCTGATAAATGGTGAAATTTTTGACAGAATTTGAAGCTAAGACAAGAAAAATAATCCACAGCCAACTCTAATCTGAAAACTTTTTGATCACCGTTATAAAGAATCCATAATGCACATACATATTTCATTTCTTTGTAGTATAATTATAATAGCAATTTGTGAGTTGTTAATATTAATGACAATACGTCTTAGATTTCGTCCGGAATGGGCTGGTATTGTTGAAAATGTGCATGGTTCTGCTTATATCTGTTCAGAACATTTTGATGAATCAGATTTCAGTACATCGGACATGGAAAGTCCAAGACGAGCCAAGAAAACTTGGAGAGTGGCAAAAAAGACTATTATTAGTCAAGGCAGAAAAATTAAAACTTCAGCAGAATAACTAATTTGAGTTCTCTTTTGAATCACCTAAAAGAGCGCCAGATGATCACTGAAAATGCCGAAATGACTTTAAAGCTAAGTATAAGGACAGTATAGTCATTCAATAAATGCTTTTTATAGTCTTCTGTACCTGGAACTGTATCAGAATGTGATTTGATTCTTGCCGTACGCCACTGATGTTGTTTCCTAACACTCTCTCCTCTCGCCCCACCTGCCGCTTATGTTGGTTGCACTCGACTGCACTGTTGTTTATCGGCGCATGCAGCGTCTATTTTACTACATCGTCTAAGGTATGTGCACACTTAGAGACAAACAACGTTAGTTCTCAACCACTAGACTTTCTGTCCAGTAGTGCATCACACCAATCAACAGGACAGCCCCCAATCAATTTAAAGTTTGGACGCACAGTCAACATACATCTAGCTAGTGTAAATACCTATACAAAGCTCACAAAACACAAGAGATGAGGAGAAAAAAAAGGATACAGAACGCAACAGAAGCCAATCAAATACATAGAACAAAACCACACAGCTTCAAAATCAAAGACCTAGTGCCTAGTACTAGGCAAACAGCAAAAGAAAAAACTGTTTTAACTCCAGCATATGATCCTGTGCCTTACGATATAATAAGAATCGAAGGTACCAGAGTCACACCTAAAAGACACACCAACACAATAACAAGAAATGCCTCATTAAGATATTTAACACATCAAACACAGATTCTCCCACCCGACATCCTTTACCAACCAAGCATAAATGTTCAACAAAGACAACAAGACAGAGTTTCTCTACACCCAATCACAACACTGGACGATACTAGAACACAAGATACAGAACTCGAAGAAGAAGTACTACTCCCATCGAAACGAACTAGAAGAAAACCAGCCTACCTAGTAGACTGCACAACATTTTAAAGCAAGGGAGGAAATGTAGTAATTTAAGCACATTCAAACATATCCACATCTTAAAATGACACACAAACACAACCACATTCTAAACATGATTTGACAAACACAGACAGATAGGCACGAAGGTAAACGAGATGAATTTGACAGTTGAAGTAAAACAACAGACGTATTATGATTATAAATTAGAACTATATTATTATATTAAGTGTTATAAATAGGAGTGAATTAACAGAATTGCATTTTTATTTATACCAAAACACTACAAATTGGCGACGAAGATCAAAAGTCAATCTTTGAAAATAACTACAAGTGGAATCACGAATTGTACCACTAATATCAAGGGTAGATCACAATACAGCCAATACACATTCAACATCGATTGTCTCATTGTACCAAAAATCAATGGTTGCTGGCCACAGGTTGCATTTGGCCTCTTTTCTTGGATATTCCATCTAGTAATCAACTGGCAGATCGTGACCTTAACAATCCTGGTCCGAGTGACGCTGGGTGCGGGTATGTTTTGAGAATTATTGCAGGTGAGACGCATCAATCGAGGTCCTACTAAATCTATAATTCTGAAAACAAGGCTGGGTTGAATCATTGCGGACTCTATTGGTGATATACTAGAATCGCTCTCGCAACCGACATGCGCCACCAAAATTAAAATGGCGTCAAATTTGAGACGTTGCAAAATTTGATCTGTCAAGTAATATTCATCCTTGAAAAATAAAATACATTTTGAAAGCGAGAATATTAAGGAACAGAAAAAGAGTCTAATAAAGTAGACACATCAATGAACAGCGACAAATATCTGAAATATATTAAAATTTGCTTGTATATACCAACCGCACGTATTTTCTTTTACAAATATGTTTAATGTATACTCAAACTTATGTATGAAAAAATGAATACAACTTTATGTGGTGATAAAATTTAGTTCGAATCTCACCTGGGACAAAATGTTTTGTAATTTAATTTTGCTAATCAACTCCATCAATGTCGATTGGGAAGAATATAATATTCAACAATCCAAAACATCTGCTTATTGTAAAATATATATATTTACATTTTATTAAAAAACAATTCATAATAATAATAACAACATATATTTATTTCAGACGAAGAATTAATATCTAATACAGTCTCGCAAATATTAATTAACGCCGATATCTGAATGAAGCATTCGTTTACCTAAGGTAATAAAAAAAGGTTGAATATACTGTCTGTTTATTTGACGTTCGGCTTAATACAGTTGACCAGGTATATCTTCGATATCGCTGGTCTTAAACAAAAAAAAAGTTTGAATTGTGTGTTGCCTATTTGCCATTTATGAGTGCAGAATATGTGATCATTCTCATTGGTTTCAAAGTAATTTTTTGTAGACCAGGGTTATTTTGAAAGTAAAGTAAATACATTGTCGTGTTTAGAATAAAAATATCTAGGTACTCACGATTCAAAAAAGTACTTTTTAAACACAGTAAGCTTTATATCGCTATAAAACGAAAAAATTCAAAGTGCTGTATTTTAACTATTTTTTAATATAATTGTAAATTTTAATCGTCACTCGCTAGAACAAATATTCGTTATTTCGTTCATGTAGCGGAAACTTTTTCAAGTGCCTTGATTTTTGCGATTTTTTGCGTTGAAATTGACCATTTTGTGGCATACGCCGATCAAGTAAAACCCCCCCTTAAGTATAGGTACCCAGTAATAACATCCTAACCGGATGGCGAAATCCTTCAAACTAGTTTTAATACTATAACCCTAAATAATCAATTAGACTTGTGATTTTAGCACTACCGACAATAATTCTAATATGTAACTATTAATTTGTTAATAATTTGGCTTAAGTACTATTAGAAACCGAATATAATGATTATTTTATATTTGTATGAATTTGTCTGCTGTTAATAATTAAATATAAGTACAATAAAGGTAAGATTTTCAGACAGAATTGAACTTTTGGGGTTCATTTAAATTCAGAAATGTATTAAGTAAATATGTTTCAGTTAGTTTTACTATAGACAATAAAAATATATCCATTAAATGCATTAACATTAAAGTAATTTTACATGCAACAACAAGAAGGTCAGAAAAGTATTACACCAATTATAAAAACTTTTTTTTGCCAGATTCTTACTGGTCACTATGATTATTGTTGGTAATAAAACTCCCTAATTACATAGTATTTTCTTATCTGTGAATATAGTTACAAGTAGTGTAGTTTATGGTAAATAAAGAATGTTAACACAGCCTCAAATTTGTTATTACTTTTATTAATAAGTACTGAAGTAATTAGTCTCTGCTCTTCAGGTTATGTGCTCAGCTTGTTTGGAACTATTAATAACAAGTACCTAGTGATAAATACATTCGTTGTAAAGTTCGGTATAAGTTATCGAATAAATCTCGACAGTTTGAGGTTAGGCATCGGTTAAAAAGAAAAAGGCGGGCAAATAATGTGTATTGTGTATACACAAATAAAATTTGTACAAAAGAACAAAAAGTTCGTCGCTTTGTTTTTAAAGTTGTGTGTTAACTGAAAAATGGCTTCAGGAGGTGATGTGTGGTCATCAATAGAGAAACTCCGTGGCAATGAAAATTATCATACTTGGGCTTTTGCAATGAAAAGCTTGTTAAAATTGAATTGTCTAGAGAAATGTATAATTAGTGGTAATGATGCTGAGACAGATACAGAAAAAGTTAAAAGAGCCAAGGCACGAATTGCATTAAGTATCGATTCACGAATATATATACACATACAAAATGCTACTAATGCAGCTGAAATGTGGAACACATTAAAGACTATGTATGAAGACACAGGTCTCACACGAAAGATAGGCTTATTAAGAAAATTGATTACAACTAATTTAGAAAATTGTGAATCAATGACAGATTATGTTAATCAAATAATTGACACTGCCAATAAATTAAATGGCATTGGATTTAATGTAAACGATGAATGGTTAGGTTCAGTTTTATTGGCTGGTTTGAGTGATGAATTTAAACCTATGATTATGGGGCTTGAAAGCAGTGGCACAAAAATCACTGCTGATTCAATAAAATCAAAATTAATGGATGCTGCTTATGAAAAAGGATCTGACACTGCATTTTTTGGTAAAAGCTATCCTAAAGGAAGTGAAAAGAAACAAGAACCTACAAGAAATCTTGGTAAGTTTAAATGTTATATCTGTGGCAAAAGAGGACACAAGGCAAATGATTGTCGAAATAAAAAGTACACAAGAGAGACGAAAAGTGCATTTACTGCAGTATATCTCTCTAAAGAGCATACTCAAGACCAAAATGAATGGTATATTGATAGTGGTGCCTCACAGCATATGACACCATATGAGGATTGGCTTGAAAAGCCAAAATGTGCATTGGTTAATGAAATTTTAACTGCGAATAATGAAAAACTAAGTATTTTAAAAGCAGGAAAATTGACAGTTGAAATAAACAACAGTGAAATAGACATAAATGAAGTTTTGTGTGTACCGGGGTTAGCTGCAAACTTATTATCAGTTTCACAAATAGTTAAAAATGGTAATACAGTGCAATTTGATGCAGATGGTTGTGCAATTTTTGATAAACACGGACTAGAAATAAGTAAGGCTAAACCTGTTAATGGTGTATACAGACTTCATGCAGAAAAACCTAAGTGTATGTTAACAGCATTAACAACTAAGAGTGCTTTGACATGGCATCGAAGATTAGGGCACATGAACTATAATGATTTGTGCAAGATGAGAGATGGAGTTGTTAACGGGATAAAATTCACTGGAGGTGCTGATGAAATAAGAGCTTGTGAAGTTTGTATGGAAGGTAAACAGACAAGATTACCTTTTGGTCACAGTTCAAGTCATGCTGCAAATGTCCTGGATCTAATCCACTCGGATTTATGTGGTCCAATGGAAATGTTATCAATTGGAGGAGCAAGGTATTTTCTAACATTTATAGATGACTGTTCACGAAAAATGTTTGTATATTTTCTTAAGTCAAAATCAGAAGTATTTACAAAATTTAAAGAATTTAAGCAACATGTTGAAACACAAATGGAAAGAAAGATTAAAGTACCTAATGAGAACAGATAATGGAACAGAATATTGTGGTATTGAGTTTGAGACTTTTTTGCGAAAGTGTGGCATTCTTCATCAAACATCTACGATATACACACCCCAGCAAAATGGAGTAGCCGAAAGAGCTAATCGTACGCTTGTTGAAAAAGCTAAATGTATGATTTTTGATGCAAAATTAGAAAAATCATTTTGGGCTGAAGCAGTAAACATGGCGGCATATGTTGCAAATCAATCAGTGAATTCTGTGCTAAAAAATCAAACTCCACAAGAAATATGGACAGGTAAAAAAGTAGATTTGACGCATCTAAAAATATTTGGTTCGCCAATAATGGTACACGTACCGAAGCAAAAACGAACAAAATGGGACCCAAAATCACAAAGAATGGTATTTGTCGGCTATAGTGATGGAACAAAGGGTTACCGTTGCATTGAACCAAATACCAAAAAGTTCAACATCAGCCGAGATGTTGTGTTTATGGAAAAAGATCATGAACCAAATGTCAACATTATAAAGAATTTGGATTCAGTGAGGGATCAAGAGGGTAGTGTTACACCTGATAGACAGAATGAAGATTTAAAAAGTGAAAATATAGAAAAGGAAGATTCAGTCCAATCAGTAACAGTGGAGAATTCAGAAAATATGGAGGATCCTAATTTTAACCCGGGATTTGAATTGATACCAACCGAAGACCCACGTCGATCAACGAGAATCCCGAAGCCGAAGGAACTAAATGAGTATGTCACTTACTCGGTCAAGATTTCAAGGCTAGAAGATGATCCAAAGACTTTCGAAGAGGCAGGGAGTGGAGAAGACCGTGATAAGTGGAGAATTGCAATGGATGATGAAATGAAATCATTGGCAGAAAATGACACATGGGAGCTGGTCAACCTTCCACCACAAAAAAGGTCCATTAAATGTAAATGGGTATTTAAAACCAAACGAGACGGAGAAGGGAGAATTGTTCGTCACAAAGCTCGTCTGGTTGCCAAGGGTTGTTCGCAAAGATACGGAATTGACTATAATGAAACATATTCACCCGTTGTGAGATACTCATCCATTCGTTTTCTCATAGCGTTAGCTGTGAAATTGGATTTAAAAATAGATCAGATGGATGCAGTGACTGCGTTTCTTCAGGGAGAATTATCTGAAGAAATTTACATGGAGCAGCCTGATGGATACGTGCAAGAAGCTAATAAAGTCTGGAAATTAAAAAGGGCTATCTATGGTTTAAAGCAAAGTAGTCGAGAGTGGAACAAGAAATTGACATCCAAACTAGAGTCATTTGGTTTAACAAAATCACAAGCGGATCCTTGTGTATATTTTGCCAGGGATTCTTCATTGATAGTTGCTGTTTATGTCGATGACCTTCTTATTTACTGGAAAAATGAAGAAACTAAGAATAGATTAAAAGAATCCTTAAATGATTGTTTCAAAATGAAGGATTTGGGAAGAGCAACAGATTGTGTTGGGATGCACATCACTTATGACGAAGATGCAATTTTTTTGGACCAATCAAGATACATTGCGGAGATATTGGAAAGGTTCAACATGACTGAGTGCAAATCAGTGAAAACTCCTAGTGATATGAACCAAAAACTTTCAGTGAGTATGTGTCCTAAAGACAATGACGAAGTTCGCGAAATGGCGACAATTCCATGCCAAGAAGCAGTTGGGAGCTTGCTATACCTTGTACAAGGAACAAGACCGGACATTGCATTTGCTGTTAATGACGTAAGCAAATTTAACAATAATTACGGAAAAGCACATTGGGCAGCCGTAAAAAGGATTTTTCGTTACCTCAAGGGTACAGCTGAATATAAGATCCGTTACTCAAAAGTTGGTGAAAATAAACTAATCGGGTATTGTGATTCAGACTGGGCTTCAGATATCGACAAACGTCGATCCTGTACGGGATATGTGTTTAATATGTGCGGTGGGGCTGTATCATGGAATAGTAAGCGCCAAGCTACAGTTGCGCTATCTAGTACAGAAGCAGAGTATATGGCGTTATCAGTTGCACTGCAAGAAGTCATATGGTTGAGAAGTTTTTGTGAAAATTTAGACCCTCAATTGTGCGGATCAGTGGAAGTTCGATGCGATAGTCAGAGTGCTATAAATCTGGCTAATAACGATTGCTTTAGAGCAAGGTCCAAACATATTGACGTTCGACACCACTTCCTCAGGGATAAAATCGAAGATGGAACTGTTGAGTTACAATACATTCCAACGGAACAAATGGTGGCCGACAACTTGACAAAAGCGGTTTCATGGAAGAAGAACAACTACTGCGTGGGAAATATGGGCATTGTTGGCATTAAAGAATAAAAAAACGATATGAATTTTTATTATTGTCTCATATGTTTAGATTGACTTTATGATATTCGTTTTTTTATATTTAATGAGTGAGGGTGTTGGTAATAAAACTCCCTAGTACATAGTATTTACTTATCTGTGAATATAGTTACAAGTAGTGTAGTTTATGGTAAATAACGAATGTTAACACAGCCTCAAATTTGTTATTACTTTTATTAATAAGTACTGAAGTAATTAGTCTCTGCTCTTCAATTATTACCTACCATACTCACTGACATACTAAAAGCAACTTGTTTAAAACATTTCTCGCAGGTACATCACTGATTACAACATAGTTTTTGCATGCTAATCAAACATTTTTGATTAAGCTAAACTAATCATTATTTATTTAAGCTATAAACTAGTATAAATTCTATCCATTCTTCTATTACAGTCAACGTGTTTAACCCTTCTTAAATTTGAAAGTTTCCTAAATAATATCACATGTGATCTTCAAACATTTATTATTATGTGACAATCGCCTGCTTCTTGGATTAGATAGCTTTCTGTCTTATTATGGTACCATTGTTCTGTGAACATGCTTTAAACTAGTATACATTTCTTGTAGTTAAAGATTATATTTAATGCTGAATTAAACAATTCAACATCTTAAAGTATTTCAAATGTTGAGTATTCATAAGCTGAATCTTTGCTACTGATCAGAATTCAACTTACCAAGCAACTTTAAATTATAATACAATAATGAACAAGTATTTTTACTATCCCAATTTATAATGTACTACATTCATATTATTACAATACCATCACATATTTTTTAAATTATATAATCTTAATTCCATTCATAACAATAAATAATTACAAAATTAAATGCGCACAGAAAATATACAGAAGTTATTTTCGAAAAACTATAAAAATAATATAACAGAAATATGTTTTAACTGCATTCCCCTATGCAAATGCTTATATTGTTGTCACATTAATAAACTGGATCATTATTTTATTCTGGATCAATTTCTTTGAGAAACTGTTACGTTGTAAATTTACTTTGTCTATAATTCGTAAAAGATTGTGCACCTATTGTCTAAATACGTGGAATTTTGTATAAAGTTCATGACTTTTTGAGCGTACCCTGTATATTGCCTATTTCACCGGTCACTAAGATTGCCTGCAGTATGCCTCCGTGGGTACAAAACCTACTATTGAGCCCTCACCGCTCTAAATCACGTACCGCGAATATGACAGATATGTTTTGTGTAAGATCGGGCATTTACACTCTGTTTTTGTGAAAGCCTCTTTATCTGAATAACTAACTTTAATTACCTTAGCTCTAGCTTAATCTAACCTACCTGTAGTTTCATATTTTACGCATTTGCAATTATTTCTACGCCTTGCTTAAGTATATAAAATATCTTCTTATATATATATTACGACCGATCCCTACCTAATGCTTTATTGTAGTTTGTAAACGTTTTGAAACGATAATCAAGATATTGTGCTAGCTGTGTCATATATTTTGCGTATTGCCAGACACAGAAACTCGAGCAGGCCCCGAGTTTTATTGTCTTGCCTTTTTCCCTTCGCAGTCGTCTCGCTATAAATGTAAGAAGTATTAATTAGGGTAATGCTCGGGACGATAGGGCATACCATTAATTGTTGTCGATCATTTGTGGCTTCCCATCGTTCTTCTAAGTATTAGGAATCTTCTGTGATGCATTCTGGGGTTAGGATCGTAATTTTCCTGAAACATAAGTTTATGATCGGTTCTCGAGACCGTCTTCGGCAGCGTTTTGATATTTAAGCTTTGGTATTTCGTTAATTACCTGTAGAAACTCTGTTCTCTCTCATAATGGGATAGAAACTGCGTGGAAGATTGTTTGTTTATGTCTTTCAAACTTATCGGTTATGTGCTACAGATCGGTCGGCTCACGGAATGCCAACGTCTCGCATAAATTTTCCCTCGTGCTGTCGGCGCTATAATTTTCTTTGTACAATTGTCGGTTATTCCGCTTAATCTCGTTTCGCCTAAGTCATGTTCTTGTTTGCGTACAATTATAAGTCATAGTGTTAACCCCTTTTCGGTCAAACTCAAACTTGTGGTTCTAATTTTATTTGAATGTTCCCGATTGTCTGTTTGGAGGTATTTCGTGTCGTTATGTTTTGACAGGGCTGTGCGTGGAATTGAACGCGCATGGTATGAAAGAGGTTCCCGCTCTCGACGGACACTTGTCGGTCACATCTTGCATAAAGAACAGTGAGTGCAAATTGCTTTTCTTCCTTTAGTACTTATGTACATTATCCATGTGGATAGTTTTTCGCGTATGCGGCTTAATCTGGAG
This sequence comes from Amphimallon solstitiale, assembly GCA_963170755.1. Taxonomy (NCBI): domain Eukaryota; kingdom Metazoa; phylum Arthropoda; class Insecta; order Coleoptera; family Scarabaeidae; genus Amphimallon; species Amphimallon solstitiale. Next base: position 127,673,373 of record OY720675.1, on the reverse strand, counting down.
AAAGCAGAAATTACCGTACCTTCCTTTGGGATATTAGCGTGAATTTATATCGTCGTACCGTTATCAAAAAAAATTCACGTATAGCCACGTGTGTTGGCTTCTTTGCTGTAAATTTTGCACCCTGAGGTGACTTGAAGTCGTTTACCGTGGAATCTCCATTAATTGGGGTAAGTGTGTATATCTCTGCGTTAATTTTCGGGATTTTATCTTTGGGTTTTTTTTAAATTTTAAATAGGATTCTTTTGTCGGGCACAAAAGCCCTCAAGAGCTGTTAGGATTCTTTGACGGTCATTTAGGCCCTCCGAAGTCTTTTCTGTGGTGAAATCGCCCATAACAGTGGATTTTATCCATCATCCAGCCCACCTGTTGAGTGGAATTTTCCAACAAGGGAGTCGCCGCCATCTTGGGCATCTGCAGCGTCCTTACGACAACCATTTTGCCAGCTAAGGTTGTACTTTTACATTTTTATATTTTACGTCCGAATTTCGACGACTCTTCGACTGTGAACAAGACTTCAGCCCGCCTAGTTTTGTCCGAGAATTTTTGAGAGGATTTATTTTAACTATCGCACCTCTTAGACAACTGCGAGGTCACAATTTAATCCTTATTAAATTACCGTTATTATTTTATTAACTTTGTAATAATCAGATTGTCCTGAATTTTGGTTTTGTCACTACCTTAATTTCTGTAGCCCTATATTGAGGCAAATATTTATTTAAAAAGTTAATTCTAGTAGATTCATTATAAGTTCAATTATCCTTTGGATAGATTTTATTTAAATAGTAATTAAACTCAGCGTATCTCCTCCGATTCAATAGAGGCTTGTTTTATGATGTGTTGCATTTGAAATTTAAGTTTTGGAAATTATTTTGCACGTTTAATTTTTGCCGTAAGTTTGTAAATTTTGCCTTTCGAAGATCAATTAATTTACCTGAGCCAGTTAAATTCATTCTTGTAGTAGCCAACTTTGGTTCTCGAAGCTCAGGGTTTTCTTGAATATTATGTAATCGTTTTCCTAAATTTTACTTTTAATTAATTTTTGTCTTTGCTAACCAACAGCCTTCAATTAATTTCATTCAGTTCATGTAAGCAAACCGACGTTTTTTTTATATTTAGCGAATTTTCCTCATTTTAGACTAAGACCTTTTACTGATTTATCAATTGTTCTTTTGCGCTTATAAATTTATATGTATACTCACACCTATGTATTGACATTGCCGTTGTGGCATGTATATGAAAACTTATGTACACCTAATGTAAGGTGAAAGAAACGTTTCGGCAACCGACCAACTCCTGCTGATGTGCAGAGTATATGTTTAATCATAAAGTTTTTTCTTATTTTCTTTGTTATACTTACTAAATTTTGCAACTATCACCTAACGCTTGTTCTTTTATTTATCAATTGTCTAATTGCAGTACACTTTATATCAATTTAACTTTACATTCAACGCCAGTTTTTTTAATATCTAATTTTCATAATTTCATATTCATTATAGACAAATATCCATACAACACATCAGTTCAATTAAATTTTGTTACGTTACGAATACCTTTCTTTTATTTCATTACCTCTGCATTTCTTAATTTTTATTGTGACAAGTACGCACATGAGTGTGGGTGCTTCAAATATACAGGGTGTTCAATAGGTAACCCGCTGGAGGGACACAGCCAGTGGTAGTTCGTAGGAGGCGCAGGTAGGTTATCTGTAGATAGCATAGTGTCCTGGTGCCCGGACAATCGTCGCAAGCGTCGTTGCCGACCGACGCTCTACTTATAGGTGTTCTCTTTATCTGAACCGTCACGCCGTCTGCGACAGAGTTAGCTCGGCCCTGCGTTATCCTGTTTAGCAGCCCCCTATTGTGACTCCCCGTTTCATATCTTAATCAGCCGTTATCTTATTGCGACGTAGCTCCGGTAGCAAAAAAATTTGGCGCCCAACGTTTCGGCCGATTTTTGACCATCTTCCGGAATTTTTTTTAAATTTTCAAATTTATCGCCTTGTCCTTGGTGGACCACGTTTCGGGAAAATTTTGACCATCTTCCGGAACATTTTCTTGAATTTTGCAAATTATCTCCCTGTCTTTACAGCCAACGTTTCGATAATCTTTTTGGGGCCTTTCTTTCAGTAATAAGGAAAATTTGGTGCCCTAGCGTCTGGATTTTTCTTTTGGTGATAGGGGAAAATTTGGCACCAACGTTTCGACCAACTTTCCGCCATCCTTAATTTTTCTTTATTATTATTTGTGTGTGTCAACCAAGTTTCGGCCTATTTTCCGCCATTTTCAGAATTTCAGACAACTTTTCTTCCCCCTCCCGTACGAATTGACACACCAACGTTTCCGCCATCTTTCTCCACCTTCCGGAACAAAATTCTTTTTTCTTTCGCTACCCAACGCTCCAACGAAGTTTTCGCTATCTTCACAATAATTTCATGCTTTCGTTGTGGGCCTAACGTACTACAGTTCGCACCTACGTTTCGACTAAGTTTTCGCCGCCCTCAAATTTTCTTTTCCTTTTGTGTGTCATCTTTCAGCTCATAAGTTGACACCGAACGTTTCAACCTGGTTTTTACCATCTTCAGGGAAATTTCTCGTCTTTTCTAATTTTCCTTGGTTTTGGTTGCTTTGACGTGACAACGTGTCGTTGCCTAACGGTTTGGACAAGTTTTCTCCATCTTCCGGAATATTTTCCTTACCTTTAAGTATTTCAGCCACTAACATTTCGTCGTACCGCACAGTGGTGCTATACTTTGGAGAAGCTACTCGTTTTGTATTAGCGTTTCGGTCCTGACCATTTTCAGGAATAAATTTCGAATTTTCTCGATTTAAGCCCGTTTCTCGTTTTAGGTGGGCAAGTGGACGTTAAGTTTCCCTTACCGCTCAGTTTCTTTTGTATTTCCGTCTACTCCCTCACCTAATCTAACTTCGACTGTTTATATTTCGTTTTCTTCCTTTTTTTTGGGGAAGGTTATCACCTCACGTTACAATTTCATCTTAGGTTCTGAACTACCTTGTCTTTCAGAATATATTTGCGGGTCTTAGGACTCGAGTCTTTGCTTGCTGTTCCCGGTACCGCCATTTCTTTTATAGTTCTTTCTTTTCGACTTTCGGCTGAATTAACTTTCGCTATGGCTCCTAAATTTGAGATCAATCGTCTTTTGAAGGAAGACCTTGAATATTTACTGACTGTTATGGGTGCTGTGGTGCCATCCACTTTGGACGGGATGCGACGAATGTATCGACGTCTGCTAGGTTATGCTAAGTCTTATCCGTCGGATACAAAGCTCACGTATCCATTTACCTATGCAGAAGATTCCGCGGCCATTAAGGTTAAGCTTACGGTTATCGAAGGGCTCATCGATCAGTTCGTGGGGAATCGTGAGTCTTCCGAATTTCAAAAAATTTCTACCGCCCTTGCTTTCGTATTGCGCCGAATTCAGAACTCCGTCCCAAAATCTTCAGCGGAAGTGGAAGAATGCCATGCGTTTCGGAGTCGCGTTGCTGATCTGGAAGGTCGCATCCGCGATAAGGCTCGCACCCTTGAACGCGCCTCAACATTCAGCTTATTACAGTCACCCACTGCCGGTAACCCTGGTCCTCAAGGGAGTGAAGAGGAACTTAGTGAAGAGGAGGATCCTATTCGATCTCCGGTTAACACTTTTCCTGGTCCAGTTCACTCGACTTTCACTACTTTTTCGCCTAAACCCGTCCCCGTTGCCTCTTGGGGTATTACATTTACAGGGCATAAGAACTTTTCGGTCAGTGCTTTTCTGGAGCATGTAGCTGAGCTGAAAATCGCTCGTAATTCCTCAGACCAGTTATTATTCAATTCCGCTATAGATTTATTTAAGGATCGTGCTTTGGTGTGGTATCGGGCTAATCGTCACCTTTACTCTAATTGGTCAGAGTTAGCTGCTGGTCTACGGGAAGAATTTCAGGCCGTAGATTATGACGACCGTCTTATGGACGAAATTAAGCAACGGACTCAAGGTCCTAACGAACCTATTGGACTATACGTATCGGTTATGAAAAATCTCTTTTCTCGTCTTTCTGATTCAGTCCCTGAAAAAACTCAATTACGAATTCTGCAACGCAATATTCTGCCTTTCTATCAAACGCAATTGGGTTTAACTGAAGTCAATTCTATCGCGGAACTCCTTAAATATGGGAAAGTTCTCGAAGCCCGCAAGGCCTCTGCTGAAGCTTATGTACCGCCTCCCTTACGTGCTAAAGCACTCGAGCCCGATTTGGCTTATGTCAATGCCGAACCAGTCCCGAGTTATTCTCGAAGTCGTGAGGCACCCGTTACTCCCGTCTCTAATCGCCCTCGTGTTCGTGTGGCACCCGTTTCAGCAAATCCTGTCACATGTTGGAATTGTCGTCAGACAGGACATCGTTACTCCCAATGCGCATTACCTCGCAAACGCTTTTGCTATCGTTGTGGTCGTCCAGAGACCATTGTATCTTCTTGTCCGCAGTGTTCGGGAAACGCCCGACGTGCGCACTAAGTGGCCGTCCCGTGCGTACAGTATACACAGCGGCCTATAGACAAATTAGAGCCCGGTTAGATTTTATACTCGAACAAGCCATAGGGGATGAACGCCCCTATCTTAAAGTCCAAATCTTTGGTAAAGAGTTTCTCGGTCTCTTGGACACAGGTTCATCACGCACTATTTTAGGTGAAGCAGGTTGGTCCGTGTTGAAGGGCTTTGTTCCGCTTAAATCCTCTATGTCCTTTTGCACTGTTGCCAACGGTTCACGATGCCGAATATCAGGTGAAGTTGCCTTGCCTATTAATGTTAGGAATCGTTCTAAGGTCTTTGACGTTTTGGTGGTACCTGAACTACCGCATCAACTTATCTTGGGCGCAGACTTCTGGCGAGATATGGGTATCGTTATAAACATGCGCAGTGGCGATTGGGTATTTTCAGACGCACCCGACGTGTCTTCTGTCGATGTCGAACCACCGGTGTTATCCGATGAGCGTCAACGACAGCTCGAGGCTATCATCAATCAAAATTTTCCTAACGTCGATAAGGAGGTGTTAGGTTGTGCCAAAGGTGTAGAGCACACGATTATCACTAGTAGCCCTCCGATTAAGCAACGCTATTATCCGATATCTCCGGCGGTGCAGAAAGTAGTCGACGCTGAATTAGAGAAGATGTTGGCTCTCGGTGTCGTTGAGAGGTCTCAGAGTGGTTGGTCTTCACCCATTCTTCTCGTGCCTAAGAAGGACAAGACTTTTCGATTTTGTGTCGATTATCGGAAGCTCAATCAGGTCACTGAGAGAGATGCCTATCCCCTTCCCTACGTCTCAAATACCTTAGACAAATTACGAGACGCCAAATATCTTACGTCTCTCGATATAAAAAGTGCGTATTGGCAAATTCCTGTTGCCGAGTCTTCCCGTCAGTATACCGCCTTCACCGTGCCGAATCGAGGTTTGTTTCAATTTTGTCGTCTCCCGTATGGTCTCCACAACGCACCTGCCTCCTGGCAGCGTTTTATTGATAGAGTTTTGGGTCCTGAATTAGAACCCTACGTTTTCGTTTATCTGGACGATATCATAATTGTCACTCCTACCTTTGAAAAACATCTGTCTATTTTAGAGCAAGTTTTATCTCGCCTGCGTGACGCTGGCTTAACGCTCAATAGAGACAAATGTCAGTTTTGTCGCGACGAATTGAAGTACCTGGGTTATGTGGTTAATCGTCGTGGGTTGATGGTCGACCCTGACAAAGTCAAGGCTATCATCGGAATTGCCACACCCAAAAATGTTTCTGAAGTCAGACGCTTAGTAGGTATGGCTTCATGGTATCGACGTTTCGTCCCTAATTTCTCTACTGTTATCTCCCCGCTTACTGATTTGCTACGGAAAAATCGTCCCTTCGTTTGGACGTTAGCTTGTGAAGAAGCTTGGACATCTTTGCGTGAACGCTTGGTTTCCTCCCCGATTTTGACATGTCCCGACTTCCAATACGAATTCATCATCCAAACTGACGCTAGCGACTATGGCCTTGGAGCCGTATTGACTCAAGACATAGACGGACAGGAGAAAGTAATTAGTTATCTAAGCCGTTCTTTAACACCTGCCGAACGTAAATTCTCTACGGTTGAGAAAGAATGCCTTGCCGTCCTCTGGGCTATAGAAAAGCTTCGCCCGTATATCGAGTGCTCACACTTTACGGTGATAACAGATCATTACTCCCTCTGCTGGCTGAACTCTCTAAATTCTCCGTCGGGTAGATTGGCTCGATGGGCCGTACGTCTTCAGCAGTACGACTTCACTATCATCCACCGTAAAGGAAAATTCAATGTCGTTCCGGACACTCTCTCCCGTTCAGTCCCCAAATTGGATATCGTTCAAGTCAACCCTAGAAGCCAAGACAAATGTTACGTTCGTATCTTAGAACAAATTAAGAGACATCCCGAGAAGTACCCTCAATTTCAACTTATCGGTGGGATACTTCGACGTTACGTACCGCCTAATAGTGCTTTTCCCTCTGAGGATTCCGATTCATGGAAAATCTATGTTCCTAAGGAACAACGACAAGAGGTCTTGTTAGAATGTCATAACGAGCCCACAAGTGGTCATCTGGGCATTGCGAAGACTCTCGCTCGCATATTGCAACACTACTATTGGCCTAAGATGTTAGGAGATGTGATTCGTCATGTCAAAGCCTGTCCTAATTGCAATAAGGCGAAACCTCTTCAAAGAGCTCCTGTTGGTCGTATGGGTGGACATTCTAAAGTTACTAAACCATGGGAAGTTCTCAGTGTCGACATTGTTGGTCCTCTTCCGAGGTCCAAGCGCGGTTTTAATTACATTTTAGTGGTCTCTGATATCTTCAGTAAGTTTGTTCTGACCTTCCCGTTACGTAAAGCTTCCTCCAAGTCTATTATCCGACATCTTGAAGAAGATGTGTTTCTGATTTTTGGCGTACCTCGTTCCGTAATTTCCGATAATGGCGTGCAGTTTCGTTCTAACGACTACCGTTCCAAGTTAAAAGAATATAAAGTACGTCCATGCTATACTGCAAATTACCATCCTCAAGCGAATCCCGTGGAACGTGTGAATAGGGTTATTAAAACCATGTTGATCTCGTATGTCTCTGACAATCATCGCGAATGGGACGTTTACCTCCCCAAAGTCACTTGCGCCTTGCGCACTGCTAGACACGAAGTCACCGGACATACGCCCTATTTCATTAACTTCGGTCGTGAGATGAATCTCACTGGAGAAAGAATTTCCGATGCTCCTATCTCTGACGGAACTCCACTTGTCGAAGTCCGCGACCCGGAAAAACTAATAGAACGTTCCGAAGGATTTTCTAAACTGTATCGCGACATCAAATCCCGCTTGCAGAAAGCATACGAGCGTGCTAAAGCGCGCTACGATACTCGTCGTAGACGGGATGAATTCTTGGTAAACCAGTTGGTCTGGCGTAAAAATTTCGTTCTTTCAGATGCCGCCAAATTCTATACCGCCAAATTGGCTGACAAATATGTCGGGCCCTTCCAAATTAGTAAACGTATCTCCACTGACATTTACGAACTCAAAACTTGCGAAGGTAAATTGCTGCCCGGGGCGTGGCATGCAAATTTACTGAAACCTCAACCGAGTGATGATTAAGATCTATCTTCTCACGTGTCCATCTGCCTAAAATTATCGCTTATCTCGATTTTGTCTTTTCGTTACCTGTACCTACCGTTATCTTCACGGCCTGTAGTGAGGGCTGAAAGAATTCTCCTACCGTGATCCTGCGTGAAGTAAAAGGCTTCTAAAGGGACTCGGGCCTCTTGTTCCTTAACACCCCGGAGCAATCAATTTCCTTCCCTCTCGTGTGTCGATTGTTCACTAACACCCCGGAGCAATCAATTTCCTTCCCTCTCGTGTGTCGATTGTTCACTAACACCCCGGAGCGATGAATTTCCTTCCCTCTCGTGTTGTCGGGTTTTCCGTGTGGGATCTTATCTCCTCCCGCGGCTGAGTGCACGACCTCTTCCGCGCGATTGCTGTTCCATCTTGGAAAATTTATTTCATAACCCGCAATTACTAACTAGGTAGCTTTGCTACTTCAAGGAGCTATCGCTTCAGGGCAAACATTTTCCTTATATCGACTTCTGTTGGTGTGATTACCGGCCCCATTGCACAGCTTGTATCTGTGATTCCGTCTATGCATTTATCTTCCCGTATCTTTATCGCTTCCGTATGTTTCGGATCCCCCCGTGTCTCTGCATATATGGAATAGCAACCTTGCTAGGGGAGTCCACACTATATTTCGTTTACCCTACCTGACATGACTACCTTTAAGCTAACTAATGTTGCTTAACTACCGGATTTGACTTTCGTATCTGTGAAGGTATAAAGAGTGATGGTCCCTTCTGTGTGATAGTCCTCAGCCTTCTAAAGGTCGTGTCCTGGCGACCTTCTTGCTTTTCTTACATTCAAAATGTTACTACCAGGAATCGGAAATGACTTCAGCCTTTATGGTTTATCGTTGCCTTCAGCATTTTAGTCGGGACAACGCCGGTCCAGACTTTAAACTTTTGCTCTCTAATTTCTATTTTTGTTTGGCGATCTTTTCTCGTTTTGTTGTTACCGGATGTTATGGATGTCGAAACAGCATATCCGTACCTCTGAGCAGTTGCACCATTCTGAGCTCTACCCTACCTTTATTTACCTCTTCCCTATTCCGCTTTGTATCCCGTATCTGTAGTAATAAACCCGTTTTTAGTTGACCTTTTATTGTTGTCTGTTTTGAGATACCGAGGGCCTCTCCCAAGGGTCTCTTTTACCGTCGCGTGTCTGCAGAGTGTCGTCTCGGGGGTTGCCTTGCCCGCATCTTGGCCTATTGGTAGTGCCCACTCCTCATTCCTGTGCCTTCGACCGTCGTAAGGATCACCGCCGGCCGGGCACACCGATATCTAACCCGTCTACACCCTCTTCCCCCCGTGATGCTACCAATAGTGCTGGGCTGTCGGTTGGACAGGTCTCGGGGCGCGTCTGTGCAGAATCTCGACACCCTTGCTTTTTTTTTTTTCCTTACCTTCCCCGTACCGGCCGAATGCCGAAGGGCCACGTGGTGGTTATGGCCAAGCTGTCTGGTGTTGCTGTGACTGAGTGTGGATATGTGCGTTTGTGTAGTAGACAACGTCCGTTTTTAAGCTCTCGCTTACCCTTTTCACTATCTTTATCCCGTCAGCCTAAGTTCTCGGTGCAAGAAATTGCTCTGCGATCAATTTCTTTTCGCTGGAAAGGGGGGAATTTGTTACGTTGTAAATTTACTTTGTCTATAATTCGTAAAAGATTGTGCACCTATTGTCTAAATACGTGGAATTTTGTATAAAGTTCATGACTTTTTGAGCGTACCCTGTATATTGCCTATTTCACCGGTCACTAAGATTGCCTGCAGTATGCCTCCGTGGGTACAAAACCTACTATTGAGCCCTCACCGCTCTAAATCACGTACCGCGAATATGACAGATATGTTTTGTGTAAGATCGGGCATTTACACTCTGTTTTTGTGAAAGCCTCTTTATCTGAATAACTAACTTTAATTACCTTAGCTCTAGCTTAATCTAACCTACCTGTAGTTTCATATTTTACGCATTTGCAATTATTTCTACGCCTTGCTTAAGTATATAAAATATCTTCTTATATATATATTACGACCGATCCCTACCTAATGCTTTATTGTAGTTTGTAAACGTTTTGAAACGATAATCAAGATATTGTGCTAGCTGTGTCATATATTTTGCGTATTGCCAGACACAGAAACTCGAGCAGGCCCCGAGTTTTATTGTCTTGCCTTTTTCCCTTCGCAGTCGTCTCGCTATAAATGTAAGAAGTATTAATTAGGGTAATGCTCGGGACGATAGGGCATACCATTAATTGTTGTCGATCATTTGTGGCTTCCCATCGTTCTTCTAAGTATTAGGAATCTTCTGTGATGCATTCTGGGGTTAGGATCGTAATTTTCCTGAAACATAAGTTTATGATCGGTTCTCGAGACCGTCTTCGGCAGCGTTTTGATATTTAAGCTTTGGTATTTCGTTAATTACCTGTAGAAACTCTGTTCTCTCTCATAATGGGATAGAAACTGCGTGGAAGATTGTTTGTTTATGTCTTTCAAACTTATCGGTTATGTGCTACAGATCGGTCGGCTCACGGAATGCCAACGTCTCGCATAAATTTTCCCTCGTGCTGTCGGCGCTATAATTTTCTTTGTACAATTGTCGGTTATTCCGCTTAATCTCGTTTCGCCTAAGTCATGTTCTTGTTTGCGTACAATTATAAGTCATAGTGTTAACCCCTTTTCGGTCAAACTCAAACTTGTGGTTCTAATTTTATTTGAATGTTCCCGATTGTCTGTTTGGAGGTATTTCGTGTCGTTATGTTTTGACAGGGCTGTGCGTGGAATTGAACGCGCATGGTATGAAAGAGGTTCCCGCTCTCGACGGACACTTGTCGGTCACATCTTGCATAAAGAACAGTGAGTGCAAATTGCTTTTCTTCCTTTAGTACTTATGTACATTATCCATGTGGATAGTTTTTCGCGTATGCGGCTTAATCTGGAGAAAGCAGAAATTACCGTACCTTCCTTTGGGATATTAGCGTGAATTTATATCGTCGTACCGTTATCAAAAAAAATTCACGTATAGCCACGTGTGTTGGCTTCTTTGCTGTAAATTTTGCACCCTGAGGTGACTTGAAGTCGTTTACCGTGGAATCTCCATTAATTGGGGTAAGTGTGTATATCTCTGCGTTAATTTTCGGGATTTTATCTTTGGGTTTTTTTTAAATTTTAAATAGGATTCTTTTGTCGGGCACAAAAGCCCTCAAGAGCTGTTAGGATTCTTTGACGGTCATTTAGGCCCTCCGAAGTCTTTTCTGTGGTGAAATCGCCCATAACAGTGGATTTTATCCATCATCCAGCCCACCTGTTGAGTGGAATTTTCCAACAAGGGAGTCGCCGCCATCTTGGGCATCTGCAGCGTCCTTACGACAACCATTTTGCCAGCTAAGGTTGTACTTTTACATTTTTATATTTTACGTCCGAATTTCGACGACTCTTCGACTGTGAACAAGACTTCAGCCCGCCTAGTTTTGTCCGAGAATTTTTGAGAGGATTTATTTTAACTATCGCACCTCTTAGACAACTGCGAGGTCACAATTTAATCCTTATTAAATTACCGTTATTATTTTATTAACTTTGTAATAATCAGATTGTCCTGAATTTTGGTTTTGTCACTACCTTAATTTCTGTAGCCCTATATTGAGGCAAATATTTATTTAAAAAGTTAATTCTAGTAGATTCATTATAAGTTCAATTATCCTTTGGATAGATTTTATTTAAATAGTAATTAAACTCAGCGTATCTCCTCCGATTCAATAGAGGCTTGTTTTATGATGTGTTGCATTTGAAATTTAAGTTTTGGAAATTATTTTGCACGTTTAATTTTTGCCGTAAGTTTGTAAATTTTGCCTTTCGAAGATCAATTAATTTACCTGAGCCAGTTAAATTCATTCTTGTAGTAGCCAACTTTGGTTCTCGAAGCTCAGGGTTTTCTTGAATATTATGTAATCGTTTTCCTAAATTTTACTTTCAATTAATTTTTGTCTTTGCTAACCAACAGCCTTCAATTAATTTCATTCAGTTCATGTAAGCAAACCGACGTTTTTTTTATATTTAGCGAATTTTCCTCATTTTAGACTAAGACCTTTTACTGATTTATCAATTGTTCTTTTGCGCTTATAAATTTATATGTATACTCACACCTATGTATTGACATTGCCGTTGTGGCATGTATATGAAAACTTATGTACACCTAATGTAAGGTGAAAGAAACGTTTCGGCAACCGACCAACTCCTGCTGATGTGCAGAGTATATGTTTAATCATAAAGTTTTTTTTTATTTTCTTTGTTATACTTACTAAATTTTGCAACTATCACCTAACGCTTGTTCTTTTATTTATCAATTGTCTAATTGCAGTACACTTTATATCAATTTAACTTTACATTCAACGCCAGTTTTTTTAATATCTAATTTTCATAATTTCATATTCATTATAGACAAATATCCATACAACACATCAGTTCAATTAAATTTTGTTACGTTACGAATACCTTTCTTTTATTTCATTACCTCTGCATTTCTTAATTTTTATTGTGACAAGTACGCACATGAGTGTGGGTGCTTCAAATATACAGGGTGTTCAATAGGTAACCCGCTGGAGGGACACAGCCAGTGGTAGTTCGTAGGAGGCGCAGGTAGGTTATCTGTAGATAGCATAGTGTCCTGGTGCCCGGACAATCGTCGCAAGCGTCGTTGCCGACCGACGCTCTACTTATAGGTGTTCTCTTTATCTGAACCGTCACGCCGTCTGCGACAGAGTTAGCTCGGCCCTGCGTTATCCTGTTTAGCAGCCCCCTATTGTGACTCCCCGTTTCATATCTTAATCAGCCGTTATCTTATTGCGACGTAGCTCCGGTAGCAAAACACTAAATTCAGTTATTTAATTTTAGAAACGGCACACTTTATTCCACAATAGTTAACAAGTTATAGTTCCTAATAGGAACACATGTCTCGTACAATGTGTCATGCCTAACTTTTCTTCAACAGATCAATGTAAGTACAAATTATTTTAACTATCGTAATTTTCTGCTGAAGCATTATAAACAAATATGTTAACAGATTCCGAAATCTGTCTTTGATCTTTGATATAGATACTGAATTTAATCCATCTCCAATTCTTTATATGCAACATTCGTTTTATTAGTTGATTATGCTAGATAGCAAAGTAATTACAAATAAAACCAAACATTTCTGTTGAATAAAACTTACCTTCTCTTATATAATTTGGTTTAGATCAATATATTCGATTTATTTCTGAACAGGAAAGTGTGCTGATTAGTTTTTAATGAGTTGTTTAAGAAAGATTTGCTTCAGAATAAAAATAATCAGCGGTTCTTATGCCTTTTATAAGTAAATTGGAAAACACGTTCAGACAATATTTAGCTTGTATTCTTTTGTCAGATATTAGGTTATAAAATCCAAACTGCAAAACATGTACTAATATGCAATGTACCAGTAAAATCTCAAACAGGTCATGTAATTAAGTGTAATAAAAGTTCTTTGATCAGTTTCATGTACATAATCTTGCTCTTTGCAGATCGTTTGCAAACACAGGTTACAAATAATCTTGCGATGGTTGGGATCACTTGACTGCTTCAACTTAACGACACATTCGCATCGCCATCTGGTTACCATCACAAATTACTAGTTCTTCCGCGCTGCCAGTGCTGTTTTTTGTACGGTGTAGGATTTAATACTTGAAATTTTCTAGGGGGACTTAAAATTGTGATAATAAAGATGATCACAATGTCATTCACATTAATATTCGCTACGCTTGTCAAGTGTCATCCGCTCCGTGAAAATAAAAATCTGACAACAATGCTCAGAATAGCCATGTATTACATAAAATATTGATATAGAAAAGTAATATTTTATAATTTTATCTATAATATTTAATTTCTAACTGACTTTCATGTAATAGTATTTTACTAGCCGTAGCTATTTATCCTAAAATATTAATTAATTATTTGAATTTTATTGTTCTAAAATTGTTCCGGTTGAGTGGAATTTGTAGTGGTATTGAATCAGCGTCTTTAGTTCGTAGTTTTGCCATGTCGGTTTCGAAAACGATCTAACTATATGTCTACGTCAAAACAAATTGCCATTTCAATAAATATCCAGTAGGAGCTAGCCAGATTCTGGGACATTGAGGAATGTCTTTCAAGCAAACCATGGTCAGAGGAGGAGTGTAAATGCGAAACAAATTTTCTAAACAGGTTTCAGCGAGATTCTGAAGGAAGATTCACAGTTTCATTCTAAAGCGGGAGGTCTCAAGCGCTTCTTATCACTTGAACGCAGGTTGCAAAATAACCCACAAACAATTTTCAGAGAGATTCTGAAGGAACAGTCGCCGTTTCAACCCCGTACAACGTACAAGGATTCGATTAAGGGATTGGGTCATTCTAAAGCGGGGACTCTCAAGCGCTTCTATTCGTTTGAACGCAGGTTGGAGAATAACTCACAGATGAAAGAGGATTATTGTAAATTCATGCGCGATGAATATGAAACTCTAGGACACATGTCCAAACTCGATGGATAGGACAATAATATTTCTTATTTCTTATCACATCATGGGGTAGTGAATGAAGCTAGCTTAACTACGAAGCTGAGGGTAGTTTTGATGCCTCATTTCCAAGCAATTCAGGTCTATCATTAAATGACTTACAAATGGTGGGACCTACGATTCAGAGTGATCCTATTGTTACCGTTGCCTCGCCTCCTTACGGACGCTGTTCGACATGTTCTCTAGGTCAAGTGCGATTAAAATAAACCGGTTGTCAAGGAATGTTGGTTTGAGTTATGTCAGATAAGACAGAAGTGAGTTATATAGTTAATTGTCAAATGATTTTTATGTGCTGAATAAATTTAAAACATTGCTTTAGTGAGATTCATTTTTTAATACGTTACTTACGAGACTACGCCGCGGTCTTTTATCTATCGTAAGTTAACAGAGTGGCGCTCAACAAAGTGGCTCGAACATAACGTATAGTGTTCGCGTACCCACCCCTATCAAAATGCCGGCCAAGAAAAATAAAAAAGTACACCAGAGTAGTGACTTCATCAACATACAGCAACACCAGTCGCCACAACAGGCAGTCACCCCAGATACGACCAACCTGGAAATTCAGCTGGCCGCCCTCGTCTGGAAACAAATAAAAATAACAGAACGGTTAGTTTAGAAATTACCCAACTCCTAACACCAGACACAGCCTTCACCACACTGAAGAAAATCGCCTCGGAAGAATTACTAACTGTCCCGGAGCTAGAAGTCTCCCCTGTACGCCTTGCTGCCCCTAGTACACCAATAACACAAATAACGGAACAGCATCCGCAACAGCAACACACCCACTGTTGCAGCTCCTGTCATCGTGAACCACTTACACCCGCACCACCAAGACCGTACAGCGGCCACCTAGTCAAAGGCCCGGAGGTCTTCTTGACCAGACTAGATGCACATCTAGACAAAGGGTGTATAGAGATACCGGAAGATGTGGACGATGCTGTTCGACCGTATTTGATGGGGGAAAGTGCCAACTGGTTCAGAAAGAACGAGGGAGGATTCGGTCACCGCTTTAGGCGAGAATTCCTAGGCCCGCAACGCAAAAGGGCGCTACAACAGGCCTGCGAGATGAGACAAAAGGTAAACGAAGACCCCTCCACATTCATCACACGGATGAAAAGGCTATGTCTGCGTCTCAACCCTCAGTGGCCCGAGCACGAATTAGTAGATCATATCATCCACCAAATGACGCAGCAATACTGCATTCAGCTAGCACAGGCAAGCCCGCGAACGATCACAGAGCTCCAGGAAGTATGCGAGAAGTGGACTAGCATCTTCGAGAACTTTCAAAATAAAACTATGCCAAATAAAGGGGAAGCAGACCGACCTCGAATGGCCCCAGTAGCACCAAAGAGGGAACAGCCAGTTGAAAGACCACCCCCACGCTGTTGGTTCTGTCCTGAGCGGCACTATAATAAGGATTGTCCACAACAGCCGGAAAGCTACGCCAACCGGCACCCATCAACCTCTCGGAAATCGGGGGAAGAACAAGGGGCCGTGCCAGAGCGAGTACAGGGACGGTCCTAATTACCACGGCTCCAAACAGTCAAACGCCCTCCATCAGAATTCAGATTGGTAGCCGCGATGTTATGGCCCGTATCGATAGCGCAGCCGGCCGCAACTTAGCCAGACCCGAGTGGCTGCTCGGACCCATCACCACAACAACCCCCGTGGAGTTCTGTATGGCGATTGAAAGTAAGACTTTCAAAACAAACCAGTGTGGGCAATTAAGGGCCACCGTAGGGAACAGCTATGAGTTCCAATGCGAGGTCTTGGTAGTAGAAAACCTTCAGACTGAAGTTATATTAGGGCACCCTTGGCTAAAAGAGAACCATGCAGTTCTCGACTACATCCGGGGCTGCATGCACATCGGAGTAGACCAACGTTACACGGTCTATTTCGACAGAGTGCCGCCACGACACGCAGCCCCTAGTATGAACATGGCTGACCTCTCGGTCAACATCCAGGACTGGACTCCCACCCAGACGAATAACTTCCGAGTGCTCCTCGAGGATTTTCAAACGCTGTTTGAAGAAGGTGGACGCATCAAAACCACTACCACCACCAAGCATAAAATACGTCTGCACAATGACGTCCCTGTAAGAGTGGCACCATACCGTTACACCCCCCAAAAAAAGCAAATAATAGCCGCCCAGATTGAGGAGATGTTAGCCTCTGGGGTAATCAAGCCTAGTCATAGTGAATATAGTTCGCCAATAGTACTCGTCGCAAAGAAAAATGGAGAAGCCCGCTTCTGCGTTGATTATCGTCGCCTAAATGAACGGACCCAGGATGAATCCAGCCCGTTGCCACCAATACATGAATCCCTACGAGACTTGGGGATGGCCAAAATATTTACCACCTTGGACATGCGCAATGGTTATTGGCAGATTGAACTGGACGAAGATTCCAAGCGACTCACCGCCTTCACGACGCCAGAGGGGGCGGCGTATGAGTTTAATGTCATGCCCTTCGGGCTGAAGGGAGCTTCTGCGACATTCCAAAAACTCATGGTCCAAGACGTCTTGGTAGGCTAGTTACAGGATTTTGCCATAGCCTACCTGGATGACATCATCGTCTATTCCAACACCATGGAAGAGCACCTTGGGCACTTGCGAATGGTCTTCGAACGTATCCAGCAGCATGGGCTCAGGTTCAACCTCAAGAAGTGTCGATTCGCTAGCTCCTCCTTGGACTACTTGGGCCATGTAGTTACCAGAGACGGTAACCAACCGCAAACGGCCCATATCCAGGCCATCCAATCTGCAGAGCCACCAACAACACGAAAGGCCCTGCGACGATTCCTTGGGTCAATTAATTGGCTGAGAGACTATGTCCCGGACGCATCCAGGGTAATGGCGCCTTTGACAGACCTCTTATCCACTGGAACTACGTTCAAATGGACCAAGTTCGCTGAGGAGGCCTTCCTGAAGATCAAAGCAGCTGTATCTAGGCCCCTTTTCCTGCACCGACCCAATTTCGAGCTACCGTTCGTCCTCCAGACAGATGCAAGCGCTATAAGAGCCTCAGCGGTACTGTACCAGGAGGAACATGACCAACGCAGAATTGTCAGTTACGCCGGTCTCCGATTTAACAAAACTGAACAAATATATCATATTAATGAACAGGAGTGCTTGGCGGTAATCTGGGCCATACGGAGATACCGTCCGTATCTGGAGGAAAAGCCTTTTAAACTAAGAACTGACAGCAAAGCCCTGACATGGCTACACAGCTTCCGAGAAACAAAGTCGAAACTAATGCGTTGGTCACTCCTTCTACAAGAGTTCACATATCAGGTGGAAATATCCCGGGACGAGAAAATGAGCTACCAGACGTACTCTCACGACATCCCGGTGAAGAAACAACACCGCCCGAACTGGAGGAAGTAGAAAGACTGGTCCCGGACACCCAACCACTCCCAGATCAAAACATGCAGGAGCACATTTGCCTGGTGCAGGAGGGTGAACCATTGTTCCAAGTAATTCAAGATGCCCAGCAGAAGGATCCAGCTATCAACGCACTAGGACTCCAGCTCAGCCAAAACGAACCCGAAGCCAACCAGCATCCCCATTTTGTATATGCCGATGGGTTTGTCAGGTACCGGGATGGTACCCATCAGCCAATAGTGGTTCCGGAGGCGGCTCGAACCCAGGTCCTCTTCCAATACCATGATGACCCCACCGCGGGACACCCCGGAACAGAAGAAACATATCGAGCAATTTCGCAACACTTTTACTGGCCAGGGATTCGGTCAGCTGTCGTCGAATACATCCACGGGTGTAGGCTGTGCAATGCTTTTAAACGGGGGCCGCTAAAAGCCAGGGCTCCTCTCAGACCCCACGGACCTAGACAGCCCTTTGAGGTCCTATCGATTGATATCGTGGGCCCACTTACCAAATCACGTAAGCATAATCGATTCGGCGTGGTCATAATGGACCGCCATACGAGATGGGTGGAGGCCCGAGCAGTCCGGACCGTCGGAACTATCACCGTCGTCGAGTGCCTGGACAGAGTATTTCAGCGGTTTGGCTACCCAATGGCCCTACTAACGGACAATGGACCACAGTTCACGTCCACCGCATGGGACGCTGCCTTACGTAGATGGCAGAGTGTCCACTGGACTACCCCCATATACCACCCAAGAGCCAACCCTGTCGAGAGACGAAACCAAGAACTAAAGAAGGGCCTCCAGCTCCAGTTGGAGGGTCAGAACCCACAGCGCTGGGACGAGAAACTTGGTCAGGTACTGTTCAATCTAAGATCTAGACGAAACGCTGCCACCAATTATACGCCCGCAAAAGCCCTGTTCGGGTTCGAACTGCGCCGCCCCGGTGAATGGCGGGACCCAACAAATGAGCAGCCCGAACCCAGACCTCAACGTACGCACAGAGTGCATGCCAACGAGTTACAGTACCAGGAGAAAAGGTATGCTCGACCGGATGTCCCAATGCCCATACATCTGAATCCCGGAGACCTGGTGATGGTGAAAACGCACCTGCCGCCGGGACAGCCTTTCGGAGCCAAGTGGGCGGGCCCATACCCCGTTCTGGAAGCGGCGGGATCAACAGCTGTCTGGGTGGAACGACCTGGGGCCCAGCGTGCAAAATACCACTTAGACCAGGTACGAATCGCCCGACGCCCCAACCAGGGACGATCAACACTACCACATCACCAAGACCCAGATCAAGCTCAGGACCCGCAGCCGGGGTGTAGTCACACGAATCCTTGAGAACCGCAGAGACACTAAAATGCATAACGGACCTGGAGAAATAATCGAAACAGCGTCTTTAAAGGGGGGACGTATGTTACCGTTGCCTCGCCTCCTTACGGACGCTGTTCGACATGTTCTCCAGGTCAAGTGCGATTAAAATAAACCGGTTGTCAAGGAATGTTGGTTTGAGTTATGTCAGGTAAGACAGTAGTGAGTTATATAGTTAATTGTCAAATGATTTTTATGTGCTGAATAAATTTAAAACATTGCTTTAGTGAGATTCATTTTTTAATACGTTACTTACGAGACTACGCCGCGGTCTTTTATCTATCAATAAAGGGTAAGTTAACACTATCAATTTTACTGCGGTTTCGCCAGCACTCTGTAGCTATTCCCGCCGCTATTGAGAAATGCACAGGGAAGTCCTAATAAATCCAAAGGAGCGATCGTTGCAAGAAATCCGTTGGAGAGCAGATCCATCCGATCCAATTTCTACGTATCAACTAAACACCGTTACCTACGGTACTGCAGCGGCATCATTTCTTTCGACTAGATGCCTTCATCAGCGGGCGATAGAGAATCAGCAAGAATTTCTTATTGTTTCCGAAAAAATCATGTGGTGTTGACGATCTTATGACTGTAGCCGGAACCTAAGCTGAAACCACGGCATTGTGTCAGAGCTTAAACGCCATGTTTTCCACTAACGAAATGCACTTCTTCTGGTGAGGAGGTACTCGAACCTATAAACCAACACAGTGATGTGAATAACTTAACTATCGGAATGAATAAAAACATTAAAACGTTAGGTCTTCAAAGCAATCCCCGAAAAGATATGTTGTTCTTTTAAAATTAACCTTGATAATTCAACTATTAACACAAAACGAGCGATCCTGTCTATCATAAGTCAGATATTTGATCTATTAGGTGTGATTGAGGCATATATCATCATTGGAAAGATTGATCGACAGCTACTATGGAGAAACTGAATTGGGATGACCCTATTTCAAGAACCATGCAGGAAGAGTGGACTAATTTTTGTGAGGGTTTACACTTTGTCTTAATAGGCTTCAGATTAGTCGAGAGTAATCATGTCAAATTATGTCCAAATCGATATCCATTGCTTTGCCGACGCTTATGAAAGAGAGTATGGTGCCTACATCTATTTGAGATCTGTAGATCAACAAGGTTCAGTCTCCATTCATTTATTATGTTCTAAGGCAAAGGTGGCACCAATTAGAACAATGATAATGCCCAGATTGGAATTAATGGCAGCGCTTATTTTGGAGCTAAAGCGCAATTTTCATTGCGGCTCACCATTACGATGTAATATTACACTCAAGTATAGTATTGGCTTGAATCAAGACGCCAGTCAATTTGTTAAAAATATTTGTTTCCAACAGAGTATCCCAGATACAAGGACTGACGCAGGGTTGTACGTGGCGCTATATACCTACGAAAGGTAGTCCTGCTGATCTTGTATCTAGACGCGTGCAGGCTCAAGTATTGATAGAGTCAGAGTCTGATCTGTGGTGGTCGGGGGGAAGCTAGCTTAAATATGATGTTAACTGCTGGCTCAGCCCTATTTCAGAAACATCAGATGTACCGGAATTGTGCATGTGTGCCAAAGTTTGTGCTGTCAACAAAGGCAAGCGTGATAAATATTGAGGCTTTTCATCCTATACAAGACTACAAAGAGTGTTGATATACTGTTTTCGTTTTGGGCGCAATTGAAGAGTTTCCAAAGAACTACGTCTGATGAGACAATTGACGTCAGGAGAACTGCTCAACTCAACAGACTATCGCAAAGCTAGAACAGCAAGATTTCTCACAAGAAATCAAGGAGCTAAAGAAAGTGGGGCGAGTCAATTTGAAATCAGGGATTCTAGCGCTTGCATCTTTCCTTGATAAAAACAATTTCTTACACGTGGGCGAGCGTATACCATACGCTGACATCCCATTATTATTGCCTGCAAAACACCACTTTACACGCGTACTATTCGTGCACGAACACCTTCCATTAAAGCCTTTCGGTGCGCAGCCACTGTTGTAATGAACTTGAGTTGTTAAGACGGAGAAATGCCTAATTTATGTCTAATTAATTGCAAATGTAAAATATTTTTATTATTTAGTGAGACATTTTCTCGTCCGTTATATGTTTAATTCATTAATTGTTCATATTCATTTGTTCATCCGTAAATGATACCGTTAATTTTCTAATTCACATTATTCATGCTATTTCAAAGAATCTGTATATGTA
This sequence comes from Amphimallon solstitiale, assembly GCA_963170755.1. Classification (NCBI taxonomy): domain Eukaryota; kingdom Metazoa; phylum Arthropoda; class Insecta; order Coleoptera; family Scarabaeidae; genus Amphimallon; species Amphimallon solstitiale. The sequence goes on along the minus strand of OY720675.1, from coordinate 127,652,206 downwards.
TAATTTTTATGGAAAATTTCCAATCAGTACGTCACAAATGCGGACGTGACGAAATGCAGCATATCTTCATATAGATGTTAGAGTGTGTGTAAATTTTATCACGTAAAATGTGCCTTTTTTAGCTGTGACGTACCCGTCCGGCGCTTATAAAAGCAGCGATATTTCGTAGGAAAAGAGACTCCTATTTAAGATCCCTTCCGAGCTGGTCGTTTAATTTCTGTTTCAAATGACTAGTACAAGACTCCTATTGAGATCCCTTCCTAGCTGGTTCATGCCAATTAATCCGATTGTAAATGGCCTAACTATACGTTCATGCCATTAACTCCGTCCGTAGCTATAGGTTCAGGTGGCTTTTCCGCTCAACTACCGTTTAAATTCCCCGTCAATTAAAAAAAAAGTAAATTTCTAAGACCGTAATCAAAGTAAAATGCTCATATTCAATGATCAAATTGTTTGAAAGATTCCGTTATATTAATTCAAAGCATATTTCTTTAACTTTAGGAACTCTAATTTATTCAATAAAATATCCGCTATTCGTTTTGTTAATTTAGAGGGTTAATCGTCATTGAAATAAAAGAGCACTTAGTTTCTTTAATTTATCACACTGCATTTCATTTTCATTACTGTCAACTAAATTACCGACCGATAGTCGCACGATTTGACTAATTGCAGGTCACAATTAATATAAAATGAATTACTCAAGGAAACATTTTGGCAGTTTGGGAAATTTCATGCTTTTATTTAAAGATATAATTTTATATTTTGCGATCCATGAATTTGAATGTAAATGTAATGTAAGACATATACGCAACCGCAATAACGGCGAGCACGGCAAATTCAAGGTGGCAATAAAGATTATACCCCCGCACTTTCTTTGAAATTGTATCGCCGGTTTATCTAATTTGAATCATAAGAAATCACCGATGTATATATATAGATGTGGAACAACAAATTTGATGAAATATGTCTATACTGTAAATATATGAAACAAAAAACCGCACATGCTTATTTTGTCATATCTGATTAATCAACACGTATAAATGCCTTTTAAGAGAATCCATCGACATTGTCTCCAATTGACCTAACTGTAGTTGCACTTGATTAAACACTTCCACTATCATGCTTCACGAATTTAATTAGACAAATGAAGTTTCAATCTTTCAAAATTATAAAGTGTATGACAGCGGCTTAGTTCTTAAAGGTCACGCACCGCACGCATTTCGTCAAGCCGTCCTCCGATTAGCCTCACAGGTGCGATCTCGATCCGTAGCGGTCTGCAGGTGATTCACTTATTATCGGCGCGGTCAGCCGACTATTCGCAGCGGTCGCGTCTATTAGTAAGTATTTGTAATTATACGAATGGGGTGGAGCTAAAGGCTAATAACTAAGAAGGACCTCGAGAATATCAAGCAGATACCGTTATACTATTAGCTACAATTTGCGAATCATTTTATCCTTTGCGCGGGCGAGATTTGGCCAGACGGACTGTACTTTAATGCGTGCGTTGTTATAGTGCAAACCCCGCGCCTAGAATCCCAATTGTGGGATCGTTGCTGCGATCACGGACAGTAGCCTCATTTCCTTGCGAGTATATGGGCGTTGATTATGCTGGTCCTCTTTTCTAAAAACTCGAAGAGGACGTGCTGCTAGGTCAATGAAACGTTACATTACCTTATTTGTTTGTTTCGCATCAAAGGCAATTCATATAGAGTTTGCTACTGACTTAACAACCGATGTCTTTATGGCTGCGTTGAGGCGATTAGTTCTCGGCCGAGGCAGATTCATTCTGATAACGGAACGAATCTGATGGGTACCAACAACACAATAAAATCATTTTTGCGAGGGTTGAGGGCAAGCAATGATACAATTGAAACGGAACATACAATTGGAATGGAACGTGCAAAGTTTCATTTATTGCGCATAATGGGAAATGCCTCATTAACTTATAAGAAATTTAAGACAATTGTGTCAGGTAGAAGCAATCCTGAAAATGAAATATTTAATTTTGAACCACCAAAGAATCGGGAAATTTTAGAACAACAAATGCTGGGTGTGCTAAGATCATTAAACGAAAACACGCTACGTAGAGTTCGTTTAAGTAAATCTAAATTTTTAATTTTGTATTAGAGTGAAATTTATTTTACATGTTCATATCTCTTGTATAAATAAAGATTTATTAAGCATGTTGTACATTATTGAAAAGCCATTTTTAAGGATTAACTAATTAAGTATCTAATATGGCCACCATAAGAAAAACAAAAGATTGCGCTAAAAACTTGGAAACAAATGAAAATCGGCGGTTAGTGTTAACACCCAAAAATTTGTTTTGAAAAAGTGTCTGAATAATGTTAGAGTATAAAAGCCATAGCATTAGGCGTTATCGAGATATTGAGGATAATTGAAATCGGCAAATATTGTTTTTTCAAAATATCTCATAATTCTAAAAAGTACGGATGAATTTAAAATGAGATTTGAATTCTGCAAAACGTTCGCCATTTAACCGTTGCTCCATCTCTTCTAATAACCGATATACCTATGGTGAGCATCGAAATGTGGACATACTGTTGCGTTTTAAGTGCACACTATAGCAGTTAATATATGTTTTGCCCGACAATTAACCGCTAGCTATCTCAGGGCCGTTTTATAATTACTACTGACAAAAAATCCTTTTCTCCTAAATTGTTTACAGGGCCACTTTAAGTATTAGGGGATGCGTGTATCGAATAGGATAACGAAACTTACGTACCTTCACCTATATAGAGCCTTATGCTCTACATAGAAGTCCCTTCGCCCCTCTGGTAGCTGACGTTGACTATTTAGTATTGTTAATCAAGGGTCCATTAATTGTGTGGGAGCTATTACTTAAGGTGTAATGATGGATTGATAACTTCTCCGGTAGGCGGCACGTGTTCCTTAATATAATAGTGACTAACTGAATGTTCTTTGATTAACAAACACTTGTTTAATTTTCTTTAGTAAAAAGGAACACGAAAAGTTTACTCCGTTGATTGGCCACCACAAAGGACGTGGATTAATAAGTGACAACACATATGAAATAACCCATCAACAATATTTATTACATGGAATGAAGGTGAAAATTCACACAATTGCATAACAGAACATATACAGTATTATTTAAACAGCAATGTAAATAAATGAAATAGAATTATTATTTAATATATTAATAAAGTATGGACAGTATTGCTCAATAGCATTACAAAGAACATATGATTATTATTGCTATTATTTTAAGAGCAATGTAAATAAATGAAATAGAATTATTATTTAATATATTAATAAAGTATTGACAGTATTGCTCAATAGCATTACAAAAGAACTATGATTATTATTGCTATTATCTAAACAGCAATGTAAATAATTGAAATATAATTATTATTTAATATAGTAATAAAGTATTGACAGTATTGCGTCAAAATAGGTATTAATAGATATTTATTATTTCGCTAAATCGATCTAACTTAACCGTTTCACAAACAAATAATTAGTTTCCCGTCGGAAACAAACTGATACAAATGTAGGCTAATTTTAGCGACGGTAAAGAAAAATTCTAAGTGCCTTGAGACAAAATGTGGCAATACAATTTACCTGGGGGCAGGTAGTTTTAATTCTGTTCTCGCAACGGCCGTTGGATGTTCTCAGACCGGGTGTTGAGGATTCTGCCGGACTAAGGTGGTGATTCCCGGGGGTTTGGTTGTCCCGTCGACAGCACTATTGATACGGTGTGCACTTTATATCCCACAAGTGGTACACCAAACAGGAGAATCTTCGATAGAGATTTCTTAAAGCCCTTTTTGCGTGTATTAAACTACGGCACCCTTAGATCGTCCCTTGGACGCGTTCTCAGCGAACGTGATAAAATGCCCTAGTATTATGCCTATCCACCGGTCAACAGAACGTCGCACATGTTACCTTTCAGCTTATAGGAATTACTCAAGATAAGGTTATTCGAATTACCTGAGCTCTTATAGCTGTAGTACTCTAATACGGGGAGACGTGGCGTCCTTCCTTCAGGATGGCACTACACTTATTCACTGGGTGTTCCAGGATAGGGCTTATATTAGTGTCGGGGGTTAATGAAAGAGTTGTTTCAAACCACATGAATTTATTACCACAACTCGGTCACTAAACAATAGCCACGCAGGACTATAAAGAAATGGCTTAAGGCAACACTAAATATTAAGAGATATATACATAGATTGAAATTATATACACTGTCTACTGAGACACCTTGACCAAAGGGCTAATGATCCCACACACAGGGAGATAAGAAAAAGGGGGTGGTCGCTAGATACTGGCAGTTTAATAATAGAGAGAGATATTTGAGACACTCAGTTGGGGTTCTAGGGGATAAGGCTCCCTTCGGGGTACCTAGTCAATTAACGCCTAGAATGGGTAAGGCTGCCTTCGGGTACCAAACCAACTAACTACTTCTGAGTGACGTGACGGGGCTATCTTGAGATTGCCAACCGTGCAAGCTTAGGAATCAGTTCAGTACTTACGGTTGTAACAATGGGTACGATGTGAGGTCACTTTAGCCACACGTCACAAGTCACTGGGATGGTGTATCGGCACAGGTCTGACACTTGAATAACGATCCGTGGTCTGGATCTTTGTTGAAGCACTAAGTGGCACTCACAACTTCAACAACCTCTCGTATTTGGTTGGGTCACTTTGTTCAACAACCTCTCCTTTGGTTGGGTCACTTTGTTCAACAACCTCTCTTTGGTTGGGTCACTTTGTTCAACAACCTCTCTTTTGGTTGGGTCACTTTGTTCACAGCCTCACTAACAGGTCACGAATGCTCCTTGGATGTTGGTTGAAGCACGCAACTGCTGTTGATTCGGACTCTTGGTCCTCCTCGTAAGTGTTCGGCTTATCCCTTTTAGGTCCTTCCTCGTCTTCGGGTATCTTCGGGTCACCTCGGAAACGTTCGGGTTTGCTTCGTCTCGTTCGTAGAAGCCTTCCTGCGCCTTCGGGTATCTTCGGGTCACCTCGGAAACGCTCGGGTTTGCTTCGAGTCGCTTCGGCTTGCTCACAGAAGTCGTCCTGCGTCTTCAGTTGTCCTCGGGTATGTTCGGCTTTGCCTCGGAAACGCTCGGGTTTGCTTCGAGTCGCTTCGGCTTGCTCGTAGAAGTCTTCCTACGTCGTCCGTTATCCTCGGGTATGTTCGGCTTTGCCTCGGAAACGCTCGGGTTTGCTTCGAGTCGCTCGTGGAAGCCTTTCTGCGCCTTCGGGTATCTTCTGAAACGATTGAGCACGTTTCAGATATCTTCGGGAAACTTTTTCCCGGCTTCGGCTTTTCGTCGGATGCGTTTGAGCTCGCTCGTAATGTTCGGCTCGCTCGTAATGTTGTATCAACTCTGAAGTCACTTTGGCGAAAGTTCGGTTCTCTCCAGAGAAGGGGGCTGTTGTCGCTCTAAGTCTTTAGAGGCGACTAGATTCAGCAGCTAGAGCTGACTGACTGACTCAATATAAAATTTCTTAGTTTATATAACATTTTTAACGACGTAAACAAATGACGCGCTTGCAGGTGTCCTTTCGAAAGACGCATTCTATTCGTCAGAATAACGACTCTTTTGATTGGCAGGAGCCCTTACTTCTTGTGTAAAATATTTTTCACTTGATAAGTTTTCGAACAAAATTAGTGGGTGGAGCCTGTGAGTCGCATTCAATTAATTTCCACTTAGTGCATTGGTGAAAAATTGGTAGGTGGAGCCTGTGAGCGGTAAGTTCATCATTGGTCACAATAACGACTGTTTGGGTTGGTTAAAGATTTTCAGTATTATTATATTTATTAATACTGTTAGAAATATATGGGAATTTTTTGGGAAATGTGCATCGTTTGTTAGGTTTGTTTATAACAATTTCATTCACGGATCGAAATGATTTTTAAGTCCGCACAATCTTAGTAAATATTAATAACAACAATATGTAATGTTTATTAGCTCAAATTTATCGCAAGCACGTCGTTTAATTCGTATCCAGGAGACGGCAAAGGTAACAATTCGACCGCTCCCGGGGAAGACGCTGCTTGAGGTTTGTTTGAGCACATTAAAATTAACCTAAGTAAAGTCTCTATGGTTGCTTATATCTACACACGCGAAGGAGGGTAGTTTCGCGATTTGTTCTAAGAAAGGGGGGGGGGTAGGTATACGATACACAATGGTTTTGGGTTTTAACTCAGCCTTGAACACGTCGCTAGTTCACACCCAGGTAACGGTATAGTAACAATTCGACCGCTCCCGGGGAAGACGCTGTTCGAAACCTGTTTAAGCACACACTAAATTACCTAAGTAAAGTCTCTACGGTCGCTTATAACTACACACGCGAAGGAGGGTGTTCGCGATTTGTTCTGGGGGAGGGGCGTACGGATGATTCACTGGGCGCTTCCAGTTGCTCCGGGTGGGCGGCCTGGGTCCTGTGTAGGAACCTTTTCGGGGGGGCTCATTAGTTGGGGCTATGTCTCGTGGCCCATGTGTTGGGGGAGCTATGTCTGGTGGCTCCTGGGGTGGGGCTATGTCTTGTGGCCCGTGTGTTGGGGCCACGTTGGGTCGTCGCATGGGCCGTACCAGGTCTAAGTGAGGCTTCACTAGGCGTGCGCCTGAACGCGCGACCCAAATAGCTGTAGGGCCGGCGTTTTTGACCACTGGGTACGGTCCCAACCAACGTGGTCCGAAATGTTGGCCAGGGGGTAAGGGGGTTTTCACCATTACACTCGCCTGGCCGCAGTTCAAGTGGCATTGGGGCGTTGGCATTGACATACCTTCGCTCCCGATGCCTCAGTGCATTAGCCGGAATATATCGGGTCCGTTTGGCGGTTGGTTCTGGTGGATTCACCTGCGGGTCTCGCCATTCTTTGGGCCGATGCATTTCGAAGCGTTTGGGTGTCTTCGGAAGTGTTCGGTTCGCCCGTGGAGGTCTTAGTTCGGCTTCGGGTGACTTCGGAAGTGTTCGGTATGCTTCGGAAATGTTCGGTTCGGCGTTATGTCGGCGGATTTCATGCTTCGTAGTAGCAGTAGTGACAGCCTTTCCTTCCTCGAAGAGTTCCCCGAAATCATTCAGGGTTCGTTGGAAGGTCTGCTTGTCTACTGCCGCCCAAGTGGTTGCTACCATGTCCGTCTGCATGGTTCGTGTGGGGCGTTTTCGAGGGCCCCTTATAATGAAATGTAGTGCTTGGCTTATCTCTGTGCCCACATGTATGCACCCCTGCGTAATATCCATTACTGCCTGGCGTTCCTTGAGCCAGGGCTCTCCAGGATGAAGGCGGCTCGCATGTTTGGCACTAACGTCGCATTATATGCGAACGTATGTTACGAGAGGAAGCCTTTAGGTGCTCTTGTGATGAGTCTAGAAGGTGGATTCCTCGTGAATTTCGGGTTTTTTCGAAGCCATTGTCTCCCCCCTGAGTTCGTCGATGCTTTCTGCACCGAAAGTTTCCGTGTCTAAGGTACGTGAAACTTTGCCACGCCCCACGTTGGGCGCCAAAATGTTACCTTTCAGCTTATAGGAATTACTCAAGATAAGGTTATTCGAATTACCTGAGCTCTTATAGCTGTAGTACTCTAATACGGGGAGACGTGGCGTCCTTCCTTCAGGATGGCACTACACTTATTCACTGGGTGTTCCAGGATAGGGCTTATATTAGTGTCGGGGGTTAATGAAAGAGTTGTTTCAAACCACATGAATTTATTACCACAACTCGGTCACTAAACAATAGCCACGCAGGACTATAAAGAAATGGCTTAAGGCAACACTAAATATTAAGAGATATATACATAGATTGAAATTATATACACTGTCTACTGAGACACCTTGACCAAAGGGCTAATGATCCCACACACAGGGGGATAAGAAAAAGGGGGTGGTCGCTAGATACTAGCAGTTTAATAATAGAGAGAGATATTTGAGACACTCAGTTGGGGTTCTAGGGGATAAGGCTCCCTTCGGGGTACCTAGTCAATTAACGCCTAGAATGGGTAAGGCTGCCTTCGGGTACCAAACCAACTAACTACTTCTGAGTGACGTGACGGGGCTATCTTGAGATTGCCAACCGTGCAAGCTTAGGAATCAGTTCAGTACTTACGGTTGTAACAATGGGTACGATGTGAGGTCACTTTAGCCACACGTCACAAGTCACTGGGATGGTGTATCGGCACAGGTCTGACACTTGAATAACGATCCGTGGTCTGGATCTTTGTTGAAGCACTAAGTGGCACTCACAACTTCAACAACCTCTCGTATTTGGTTGGGTCACTTTGTTCAACAACCTCTCTTTTGGTTGGGTCACTTTGTTCAACAACCTCTCTTTGGTTGGGTCACTTTGTTCAACAACCTCTCTTTTGGTTGGGTCACTTTGTTCACAGCCTCACTAACAGGTCACGAATGCTCCTTGGATGTTGGTTGAAGCACGCAACTGCTGTTGATTCGGACTCTTGGTCCTCCTCGTAAGTGTTCGGCTTATCCCTTTTAGGTCCTTCCTCGTCTTCGGGTATCTTCGGGTCACCTCGGAAACGTTGGGGTTTGCTTCGTCTCGTTCGTAGAAGCCTTCCTACGCCTTCGGGTATCTTCGGGTCACCTCGGAAACGTTCGGGTTTGCTTCGTCTCGTTCGTAGAAGCCTTCCTACGCCTTCGGGTATCTTCGGGTCACCTCGGAAACGTTCGGGTTTGCTTCGTCTCGTTCGTAGAAGCCTTCCTGCGCCTTCGGGTATCTTCGGGTCACCTCGGAAACGCTCGGGTTTGCTTCGAGTCGCTTCGGCTTGCTCACAGAAGTCGTCCTGCGTCTTCAGTTGTCCTCGGGTATGTTCGGCTTTGCCTCGGAAACGCTCGGGTTTGCTTCGAGTCGCTTCGGCTTGCTCGTAGAAGTCGTCCTACGTCTTTAGTTCTCCTCGGGTATGTTCGGCTTTGCTTCGGAAACGCTCGGGTTTGCTTCGAGTCGCTTAGGCTTGCTCGTAGAAGTCTTCCTACGTCGTCCGTTATCCTCGGGTATGTTCGGCTTTGCCTCGGAAACGCTCGGGTTTGCTTCGAGTCGTTTCGGCTTGCTCGTAGAAGTCTTCCTACGTCGTCCGTTATCCTCGGGCATGTTCGGCTTTGCCTCGGAAACGCTCGGGTTTGCTTCGAGTCGCTCGTGGAAGCCTTTCTGCGCCTTCGGGTATCTTCTGAAACGATTGAGTACGTTTCAGAGATCTTCGGGAAACTTTTTCCCGGCTTCGGCTTTTCGTCGGATGCGTTTGAGCTCGCTCGTAATGTTCGGCTCGCTCGTAATGTTGTATCAACTCTGAAGTCACTTTGGCGAAAGTTCGGTTCTCTCCAGAGAAGGGGGCTGTTGTCGCTCTAAGTCTTTAGAGGCGACTAGATTCAGCAGCTAGAGCTGACTGACTGACTCAATATAAAATTTCTTAGTTTATATAACATTTTTAACGACGTAAACAAATGACGCGCTTGCAGGTGTCCTTTCGAAAGACGCATTCTATTCGTCAGAATAACGACTCTTTTGATTGGCAGGAGCCCTTACTTCTTGTGTATAATATTTTTCACTTGATAAGTTTTCGAACAAAATTAGTGGGTGGAGCCTGTGAGTCGCATTCAATTAATTTCCACTTAGTGCATTGGTGAAAAATTGGTAGGTGGAGCCTGTGAGCGGTAAGTTCATCATTGGTCACAATAACGACTGTTTGGGTTGGTTAAAGATTTTCAGTATTATTATATTTATTAATACTGTTAGAAATATATGGGAATTTTTTGGGAAATGTGCATCGTTTGTTAGGTTTGTTTATAACAATTTCATTCACGGATCGAAATGATTTTTAAGTCCGCACAATCTTAGTAAATATTAATAACAACAATATGTAATGTTTATTAGCTCAAATTTATCGCAAGCACGTCGTTTAATTCGTATCCAGGAGACGGCAAAGGTAACACACAGTGGTTTCAGTCCATATAGAGATTTGCCAAAAATGCATTTTGGCGATGTCATCTTTGATGTTCGAAATTGTTACTATAGTAAAGTGTACATACTAAAGTATTATTTATCAAATTTGCTTTTTGTTTGAAGCTTCCGCTATTGTTTTACAGTGCCTTAAAGTTGAGCGTTCCGATTATTCCCGAGAAAGGCATACGCGCGTGCATTGAATGTGTAGTGAAATAAGCTAATATTGTATCAATATTTACTAATGTGTTATATATCAGTAGAACGAGTGTTTCATCTACTTTCCAGATCTATAACTTCCTAATTAAAAAATACATTAGTTTCCTTTGTAGAATCGTTTTTTCATACCTGTGCTGAAAATTAGATAATAACTACTTTAACTAAACTTTTAACTACTCGCCGGGTTTGCCCGGGTCAAGCTATTTACTGCATTTGGAAGCTAATATATTTGTCTATAAAATGCACTAAAACTCATACTGCATGTCGCTGCATTTCTATGTGAAAATTAAAAAATTGGGAACAGGAGCGCGCTTGCATATTATGATTTTCTAATGCATAGCGTAAATACTTACAATATATGTTTTTAATTACATGAATAAAATAAAATTCTATATGTGCCCTCTAAGGTACATACATTATAAGGATTATAAAATTCTAAAAATATATTAAGTATAAACATTCCTGATTAAATGTTGTTATTGTATGTGGCGTACACGTAACGATAGATAATAGGTACCTATCTGATATTTTTATTTGTGGCATATGCCGCATATTTATAGTATCAAAATATATTAGTAGTTGATAAGGTAGAAAATATCGTTATTAACCAAATCCGTGTTTGTTACAGGCATAATAAAAACAATCACAACAACCGCAAATTTCTAGAATCATCATTATTTTTCTATTTGCACCAAAATACATTTTGTGATATTCTTGTGGTAAGTACTAAGTATAAAAGCTAGCACAAAAGATACAAATGTTAGTTTTGTAGAAACCTGTATTACATTGTTTTCAACATCTTTCTTCATACTAAAACAACTTAAATAGAAAACATGAGTTATATAAATATTAATAAACGTGAGTTATGTGTTCGTTTAATAGAACATGGAAAGCACATAAGTACAGTGCATATGTACATACATCAAAGAAAGGTTTCCTGGTTTAACTGAAGCAAATAACACCTGTACTGTTGCAAGAATTCAAAAAAAAGTTGTTGCCAGAATTCAAACAGCGATGGAATAAAGCTGGCAGATCTATAGACATATTTTTGACAAGATATGCTGAGTGACTCAATGGCGATTTTCGTATACAATTCGATGAAGAGGAGGCCCCATCTACACCACATGCAAGTAAACGAGGAAGACCGTGCAAAGATTATGAATTATCATCGGCCAGAAGCAAGCACAGACAAGCCATTAGACTGTTTCAGGAATCTGGGTTGGATCATATTCACCATTCCTATATACAAGGCCTAAAATCAATTGGAAAATCTAAACATGCTGCCATTATTGAACAGTTACGCTCTATGCCGACAGAAACCTTGGATGGGCTTCATAAGAATTTAATAGAAGAAAAGATATCTGTGGTGCCTTATTCGAATGACGAAGCACTTGCATTGTTATTAGATCTAGATTTAACTAAACAACAGTATGAGTACTTTAGAAAATGTATTACAGATAAAAACCTCAAATTGTTTCCAGCGTACAAGTACATGCTCTAAGCGAAAACCCAGTGTTATCCAGATAACATGGAAATAAGTGATATACGTGCTAAAATAAAATTGCAGTCTCTTTTAGATCACACAGTTACTAGATTATTGACGCTTGATTGCATTAATCTCCCTGGTGGTGACGCAAGATTGATTTTATACCGTAAGTGGGGATGTGATGGTTCTTCTGGACAAAGCGAGTACAAACAAATTTTATCAGGTGAAAGCAAATTAATATCAGATGCAAATCTACTGATAGCATCGCTCGTACCACTTAAGCTTGTTAGTGAAGTGGATGAAAGTGTCATTTGGCAGAATCCATCGCCTTCGTCAGTACGTTTTTGTCGTCCTATCCTTATAGAGTTTGCAAAAGAAACCCCTGAGAAAACTAGGAGTATAGTTACAGATATCGAATCTCAAATACTTGCATTAACATCATCCTCCGTGCTAATAAATACAGCAACATTTTCTATAAAACACACATTATATTTTACTATGGTCGATGGTAAAGTTGTTCAAGTTTTGACGAATACTCCATCGAGTGCTAACTGTAATGTATGTCTTGCCAAACCTAGTGAAATGAATGATCTTGCACGAGTAAGTCAAAAAGCAGAAAGAGAAGAAACTTTCAGGTTTGGTCTTTCAACTTTGCATGCCTAGATTAGGTTTATGGAATTAGTACTTCATGTATCCTATAATCTACCATTTCAAAAATGGTCTGCTACCACCGAAGAAATTAAAAAACTAAAAGCGGCTAAAAAGCAACTTGTGCAGGATCGTTTCCGTAATGAATTTGGTTTAATAATTGACAAACCCCGTCAAGTTAGCGGCAATACCAATGACGGAAATACTGCAAGAAGATTTTTTGCGAATTCCTCTTGTACATCCCAAATAACAGGAGTTGATGAAACACTAATAAGAAGATTTTATATTATACTTCAAACTTTGTCGTGCGGTAGGAAAATAAATCCGAGAAAGTTTGGTGTATACGCACGATCCACAGCTGAACTCTATGTAAACAAATACAATTGGTACTATATGCCATCTTCAGTTCATAAAGTATTTATTCATGGAGAGAGCATCATTACATACAATTCAATATTACCTCTTGGACAACTATCTGAAGATGCTCAAGAATCTAGAAACAAGGACTATAAAAAATTCCGACTGCATCATTCTAGAAAATGTTCGAGAACAGCTACGAATGAAGATGTTTTTCATACTTTACTATGCTCATCGGATTCATTTATAAGTGGTCTTAGAAGACAACATACACCGAAGCATATAGAACTCGATGAAGAAGCACTAAATTTACTAGATAGTGATGAATACCGTAAAAAGAGGTATTTTGTATAACGTTATGTACCGCTTACTTTGTAATTGATTTAACTTTTATTATTATTTCGAAAGTTGTGACTGTATCATTTCACCTATTACTTTTAACACGTGGATAAAATTTATGTCACTTTGACCGCATTTAGAAAATGCCGAATATCATATTTTTATGTGATAAATTTATAAACAGCTACATATAATTCTTTTTGAAACACTCTGTATACATCATTATTATAATTGTTATATTAAAAAGTAGTGTTTATTATATTAGTTTTTATAATTTAATCTTTTAAGGTGAAATATATGCAATTAATTACATATCTTCATATGTAGTAATTTTCACATTAAACTTCAACTATTTAGCAGTACTCATACCAAATTTTATGAAAATCGGTCCAAAGATGACAAAGTTACAGATTTTTGGCAAAAAAATGTCGATTTGGAACCACTGTGCGTCGCCTTTGTTACCTTTGCCGTCTCTTGGATGGGAATTAAGCGACGTGCTCGAGGTCGATTTGAGCTAATAAACCATTATTGTTGTTATAATTCATATTTGCTAAGATTGTGCCGACGTAAAAATCATTTCGATCCGTAAATGTGATTGTTATAAACAATCATAACAAACGGTGCACATTTCCATATATTTCCCATATTTTCCAACAGTCTTATTAAAATAATAATGTTGAAAATCTTTAACCAACCCAAAGACTCGTTATTGTGACCAATGATGAACTTATCGCGCACAGGCTCCACCTACTAATTTTTCGCCAATGTATTAAGTGGAAAATAAATTTACACGAGAAGCAAGGGCTTCCACCAATCAAAAGACTCGTTATTCGGACGAATAGAATGCGTCTTTCTAAAAGACACCTGCAACCGCGTCATTTGTTTACGTCCTGGAGAAGTTATAAAAGCTAAGAAATTTATTTTCGGGTATCCAGTCTGCTCTAATGACTTAGAGCGACCACAGCTGTCATCTCCGAAGAAAACCGAACGTTCGCCAAAGTGAACTCAAAGTTGATATAACCTTTCTACGAGCGAGCCGAACATTATCGAAGCGAACTCGAACGTTCCCGAAGATAACCGAAGACGCAGGAAGACTTCTACGGGCAAACCGAGCGTACCCGAAGTAAAGCCGAACGTTCCCGAAGATAACCGAAGACGCAGGAAGCCTTCTACGGGCAAACCGAGCGTACCCGAAGTAAAGCCGAACGTTCCCGAAGATAACCGAAGACGCAGGAAGACTTCTACGGGCAAACCGAGCGTACCCGAAGTAAAGCCGAACGTTCCCGAAGATAACCGAAGACGCAGGAAGACTTCTACGGGCAAACCGAACGTACCCGAAGCAAAGCCGAACGTTCCCGAAGATAACCGAAGGCGCAGGAAGACGTCTACGGGCAAACCGATCGTACCCGAAGCAAAGCCGAACGTTCCCGAAGATAACCGAAGACGTAGGAAGACTTTTACGAGCAAACCGAACGTACCCGAAGCAAAGCCGAACGTTCCCGAAGATAACCGAAGACGTAGGAAGACTTCTACGAGCAAACCGAGCGTACCCGAAGCAAAGCCGAATGTTCCCGAAGATAACCGAAGACGTAGGAAGACTTCTACGAGCAAACCGAACGTACCCGAAGCAAAGCCGAACGTTCCCAAAGATAACCGAAGACGCAGGAAGACTTCTACGAGCAAACCGAACGTGCCCGAAGCAAAGCTGAACGCTTCCGAGGTATCCCGAGGTCGGGGAAGGGCCTTTACGAGTGAAGTGAACGCTCACGAGGAGGACCAAGAGTCTGAAACCAACAGCAGTTGCGTGCTTCAACCAACATCCAAGAAGCATTCGTGACCTGTTAGTGACTGTGAACAAAGTGACCCAACCAAATAAGAGAGGTTGTTGAACAAAGTAACCCAACCAGATAAGAGAGGTTGTTGAACGTTTCGCGAGTGCCGCTTAGTGCTTCAACCAAAGATCCAGACCACGGATCGTTATCCAAGTGCCAGACCTGTGCCGATACACCCTCCCAGTGACATGTGACGTGTGGCTAAAGTGACCTCACATCATACCCATTTAGCGCAACCACAATAGCATAAGCCCTATCCTACGCACCCAGTGTATAGGTGTAGTGCCATTCCCAAGGAAGGACGCCACGTCTCCCCGTATTAGAGTACTACAGCTATAAGAGCTCAGGTAATTCGAACAACCCCATCTTGAGTAATTCCTATAAGCTGAAAGGTAACATTTTGGCGCGCCAACGTGAGTGGCAAAGTTTCGTAACTTAAAAACGGAAACTTTCGGTGCAGAAAGCACCGACGAACGTGGGGAGACAATGGCTCCGAGAGGCCCGAAATCTCTGAGGAGAAGGGAATCCCGCAGAAATAAGTCTAGCGGATCTGACCGATCACCATCCCCAACAAAATCATCACCCGGAACTGTCAACCCGACAAGTCAAATGGCCGCCTTGTTAAATGAGTTCAGATTACTGGGAAACCGACTGGAAGTCTTGGAGGGGAAGAAACCCGCTGCCCAAGACACCATCCCTGAGGCCATCCTCGACTTGGACCTAGACCAAGCAGTAGGGCCAACGGCAATTAAACCGGTTGTAACCGAAGTCACTCTAGAGGAAGGCGACATCTTGGGCGACACAACCAGCAGGAGGCCAACTGGGAACCGACCCCAGAGTCCTACGAGGCCAACCTCAGAGACAAAGGCGGAATCAGATGCCGTAAGGACATTGACAGAGGCACTAAAGCGACTCACTATGTCGCCCGAAGGTCCACCAATACCCAAGCTTCCATCACGTCCTTATCGTGGAGATATCACGGAGGGCCCCGTACTCTTTATACAAAGAATGGAGGATTACCTAAGGCACTGCACGCTGGAAGTGCCAGAGGATGTCGACGAAGCAGTGCGTCCACACCTGGCAGGAGAGGCGGCAACATGGTACGAGTACTACATGGGCAGTTTTCTGTCGCCGGAGGACTTCGTACAGCGTTTCCGGGATGAATTCCTTAATCACCAACGGAGGACTGTATTGGAGACGGCTGTGTACGCCACCAAACAAACTACCGGTGAGGCCCCAGAGAAATTCATCTACAAAATGAAACAACTGTGTCTCCGGCTGAGGCCTAGCTGGCCCGAAGAGGAACTGGTTCTACACATCACTGACAGGATGAGTAAGGAAATGAACCTACAATTATTCCAGCTAGCTCCGAAAACCATGGGTGAACTGGAAAAACAATGCACCCGCTGGTCCCGGCTTAACGAGGCCGATAAAATTTGGGTCAAACAGACTAAAGGAAGGTCCCGAGCGACAGCCGTCCTAGAGGCAAAGTCAACAACGCGTCGCCCAGCCGAGGTAGGTTCCAGAAACCAGGAGCCTCGTGCAGTCGAGAGACGTACCCTTCCGAGATATTGGTTTTGCCCGGGGAGGCAGATGAATCGGGACTGCCCGAAGCAGCCTAGGGAATTCGCAGTACGCCACCCACGTCCCCAACAGAACCAGCAGAGGCTGTCACGACGAAATCCGGCTCTCCGATGATATACCGGTAAGAGTACCCACATATCGATACTCACCAGCCAAGAAACGTGTAATCGCCGAACAGATTGAGAAAATGCTTGCAGCCGACGTAATCCGCGCTAACCATAGCAATTACAGTTCGCCGATTGTCATCGTTAGTAAGAAAACCGGGGAGCCGAGATTCTGCGTGGATTTCCGCAAGCTGAACAGTAGGATAAAGGATGAGACCAGTGCCCTGCCTCCCATCCAGGAGTCACTCAAAGACCTGGGAACAGCGAAGATGTTCTCCACGCTCGATATGCGGAATGGCTATTGGCAAATCGCAATGGAAGAGAAGTCCAAGCGGTATACGGCGTTCACTACTCCGGATGGAGCAGCTTACGAATTCAACGTCATGCCGTTTGGGCTTAAAGGCGCACCGACCACCTTCCAGAAACTCATGGTACAAGAAGTACTTGTGGGATACCTCCGTGAGTTTGCCATAGCCTACCTCGACGATATCATCGTATATTCAGAGAACGTGGAGCAACATCAAAGGCACCTTCGGTTGGTCTTTGAAAGATTGGCCCAACACGGTTTGAAGCTAAACCTGGGTAAATGTCATTTCGCCAGCCCAACTCTGGATTACCTAGGGCACGTAGTGACCGAGGAAGGAAACCATCCACAGACCGGGCATATCGAGGCGATCCAAGCCGCCGAGCCGCCCCGTACCCGGAAAAGCCTACGCAAGTTCCTCGGTCTGATAAACTGGTTGCGAGACTACATCCAGGATTGCTCTAGGATAATGGCCCCGCTCACGGACCTACTATCCACGAGCCGACCCTACAAATGGACTCAGGAAGCAATGGGTGCCTTCCAGGCCGTGAAGGAGGCGGCATCAAAGCCGCTGAAACTATACCGCCCAGATTTTGGGAGACCGTACTGCCTGCAGACCGACGCCAGCGCGGTAGGTGCGTCTGCCGTCCTGTACCAGGAGGATGACGACCGTAGACACGTGGTAAGCTATGCTAGCCTACGATTTAATAAAGCCGAGCAGAGGTACCACATTAACGAACAGGAGTGCCTCGCGGTTATTTGGGCCATTAAGCGATACCGCCCCTATCTGGAGGATAGGCCGTTCCTATTGGGAACTAACAACAAGGCATTGACTTGGCTCCAGCAATTCAAGGAGACCAAGTCCAAACTAATGCGATGGTCCTTGCTCCTACAGGAGTTTTCCTACAGAATAGAACATATTCCTGGTAGGGAGAACGAGTTACCGGATGCACTATCCCGATGCCCTGGAAATGACGAAACGCCCGCTGGTTTGGGTGACATCGAGAGGATGCTTCCCTACGAGACCACCGGAAATTCCGAAGCCCACTCCGAGAACGAAATATTCGTCATCGAGGATGACGAGCCGTTGATGCACACCATTAGAGATGCACAACAAGTGGACCCACAGGCCTTGGAGATGGTGACCAACTTGAACAGAGACCCCGCCGCCCCGGAGCACCCGAACATAACCTTCAGAGATGGTCTACTGCGTTACCGATTAGGCGAGAAGTGGTTGATCTGGGTACCACCTACAGCCCGCGAGAGGGTGATGCACCAGTACCACGATCACCCCACTGCCGGCCACCCAGGTGCGGAGGAGACACATCGAGCGATCCGAGAGCGTTTCTTTTGGAATAACCTCCAGACCCACGTTGCAGAACATGTAAAGACTTGCCGCATCTGTAATGCATTCAAGAGAGGACCGCCCCAATCACCAGCCCCGTTGCGACCACACTCACCGAAACAGCCGTTTGAGGTGGTGTCGGTCGACATTGTGGGGCCACTGACCGAGTCCGGAAGGAAAAACAAGTTTGGGATAGTCATCACGGACTTGTACTCTCGATGGACGGAAGCATGCGCAGTGGAGAGCGCCTCCAGTACCGCCGTCATCGAATTCCTGACCCAGGTATTCCAAAGGTTTGGTTATCCGAGGGCCATACTGTCCGATAACGGCCCACAATTCACTTCGGTGGCATGGGACTCAGCCCTTAGGAAGTGGCAGTGCTTACACTGGACCACCCCTATCTACCACCCCAGAGCCAATCCTGTCGAGAGGAGGAATCAGGAGCTGAAGAAGGGCCTTCGCGTCTTAATGGAAGGCGACAATCCCGAGCAGTGGGATGACAGGCTCGACCAGGTACTGTTTAACCTGCGATGCCGACAAAACGCCGCAACAGGGTACTCTCCAGCAAGGGCCCTGTTCGGCTTCGAAATGCATCGACCCGGAGAATGGCGAGATCCGCAGGTAAACCCACCTGAACCCGCCGCCGAGCGGGCCCGGCATATTCATGCCAATGAACTGAGGTATCGGGAGCGAAGGTATGCCAATGCCAACGCCCCGATGCCACTTGAACTGAGGCCAGGCGAGTTTGTAATGGTGAAAGCCCACCTGCCCCCTGGCCAACCTTTCAGACCACGTTGGTTGGGACCGTACCCAATGGTCGAAAACGCCGGCCCTACAGCTATTTGGGTCGAGCGTCCAGGCGCACGCCGAGTGAAGTATCACTTAGACCAGGTACGGCCCATGCGACGACCCAACGTGGCCCCAACACACGGGCCACAAGACGTAGCCCCACCCCACGAGCCACTAGACATAGCCCCAACAATTGAGCCCCCCGAAGAGGTTCCTACACAGGACCCAGGCCGCCCACCAGGAGCAACCGGAAGCGCCCAGTGAGTCGTACGCCCCCCCCCCGAACAAATCGCGAAACAACCCTCCTTCGCGTGTGTATATATAAGCGACCGTAGAGACTTTACTTAGGTTATTTAATGTGCTCAAACAGGCTTTGAACAGCGTCTTCCCCGGGAGCGGTCGAATTGTTCCTTATGCCATTACCTGGGTGTGAAGTAGTGACGTGTTCAAGGTTTGGTAAAGCCAAAACCATTATTGTTGTGTATGTATCGTACGCCTCCCCCCCCCTAGAACAAATCGCGAAACAACCCTCCTTCGCGTGTGTAGATATAAGCGACCATAGAGACTTTACTTAGGTTAATTTTAATGTGCTCAAACAAACTTCAAGCAGCGTCTTCCCCGGGAGCGGTCGAATTGTTACCTTTGCCGTCTCTTGGATGCGAATTAAGCGACGTGCTCGAGATCGATTTGAGCTAATAAACCATTATTGTTGTTATAATTCATATTTGCTAAGATTGTGCCGACGTAAAAATCATTTCGATCCGTGAATGTGATTGTTATAAACAATCATAACAAACGGTGCACATTTCCATATATTTCCCATATTTTCCAACAGTCTTATTAAAATAATAATGTTATTGTGACCAATGATGAACTTATCGCGCACAGGCTCCACCTACTAATTTTTCGCCAATGTATTAAGTGGAAAATAAATTTACACGAGAAGCAAGGGCTTCCACCAATCAAAAGACTCGTTATTCGGACGAATAGAATGCGTCTTTCTAAAAGACACCTGCAACCGCGTCATTTGTTTACGTCCTGGAGAAGTTATAAAAGCTAAGAAATTTATTTTCGGGTATCCAGTCTGCTCTAATGACTTAGAGCGACAACAGCTGTCATCTCCGAAGAAAACCGAACTTTCGCCAAAGTGAACTCAAAGTTGATATAACGTTTCTACGAGCGAGCCGAACATTATCGAAGCGAACTCGAACGTTCCCGAAGATAACCGAAGACGCAGGAAGACTTCTACGGGCAAACCGAGCGTACCCGAAGTAAAGCCGACCGTTCTCGAAGATAACCGAAGACGCAGGAAGACTTCTACGGGCAAACCGAGCGTACCCGAAGTAAAGCCGAACGTTCCCGAAGATAACCGAAGACGCAGGAAGACTTCTACGGGCAAACCGAGCGTACCCGAAGTAAAGCCGAACGTTCCCGAAGATAACCGAAGACGCAGGAAGACTTCTACGGGCAAACCGAACATACCCGAAGCAAAGCCGAACGTTCCCGAAGATAACCGAAGGCGCAGGAAGACGTCTACGGGCAAACCGAACGTACCCGAAGCAAAGCCGAACGTTCCCGAAGATAACCGAAGACGTAGGAAGACTTCTACGAGCAAACCGAACGTACCCGAAGCAAAGCCGAACGTTCCCGAAGATAACCGAAGACGTAAGAAGACTTCTACGAGCAAACCGAATGTACCCGAAGCAAAGCCGAACGTTCCCGAAGATAACCGAAGACGTAGGAAGACTTCTACGAGCAAACCGAACGTACCCGAAACAAAGCCGAACGTTCCCGAAAATAACCGAAGATGCAGGAAGACTTCTACGAGCAAACCGAACGTGCCCGAAGCAAAGCCGAACGCTTCCGAGGTTACCCGAGGTCGAGGAAGGGCCTTTACGAGTGAAGTGAACGTTCACGAGGAGGACCAAGAGTCTGAAACCAACAGCAGTTGCGTGCTTCAACCAACATCCAAGGAGCATTCGTGACCTGTTAGTGACTGTGAACAAAGTGACCCAACCAAATAAGAGAGGTTGTTGAACAAAGTGACCGAACCAAATAAGAGAGGTTGTTGAACGTTTCGCGAGTGCCGCTTAGTGCTTCAACCAAAGATCCAGACCACGGATCGTTATCCAAGTGCCAGACCTGTGCCGATACACCCTCCCAGTGACTTGTGGCTAAAGTGACCTCACATCATACCCATTTAGCGCAACTACAATAGCATAAGCCCTATCCTACGCACCCAGTGTATAAGTGTAGTGCCATTCCGAAGGAAGGACGCCACGTCTCCCCGTATTAAAGTACTACAGCTATAAGAGCTCAGGTAATTCGAACAACCCCATCTTGAGTAATTCCTATAATCCTCCTATATAAGCTGAAAGGTAACACCTTACGCTTTTAACATTCGGAACACTCACACATTTTCAACACACCACTGGCACGTTATTTTTTTGAACTGAATCTGATCTATTAGTCGTAGTGTTCGTAACTATTATCATTTTTGGAGTGTCTTCTCCTTTTATTGTATGCCTATCTAAAGTGGGGAAGGAGTGCTACGTCACTTCCACCCTTCCAGAATATTCTAGCGTCTTTCTAATAAGGAATTTTGCACAGGGCGTACAACGATTTGATATTCTCAAGCACCCGATTCTCACAGTGGTCTGAGACACACACAAAAAATGGTCTCGACATGTACAAATAAGAAATTGTTTCTTTGCTTAGGCAGCGGACAGAATAATATTGAACAAAGAATTATTTTAACGAAATAACTACACAGTTAAAAAGGAATTATAAATTGCAACGTATGTAGTTTTGAATTTGGAATATTTTTAACGTATAGAAAATAATAATCAGCGTACAGTCTGAGTCTAAAAGAATGACATTATAATTAAATTGAAATTCTCAGATAATTTAGTAATTGCTAATCTACGTAGAGGGACATAAATTAATATTTTTAAAATTGAATTAATCAGGTATTATTGATGCGCTCAAAGCGCGCAACAATACTGTATAGAACGAACAGTAATAATAATCAATGTCCTGTCTATCATCAAGTATATGTATTGTAATAGGGGTGGGTA
Organism: Amphimallon solstitiale; assembly: GCA_963170755.1. Classification (NCBI taxonomy): domain Eukaryota; kingdom Metazoa; phylum Arthropoda; class Insecta; order Coleoptera; family Scarabaeidae; genus Amphimallon; species Amphimallon solstitiale. The sequence goes on along the minus strand of OY720675.1, from coordinate 127,630,176 downwards.
CTCTTATCTGTCCCTAAGATATAATAATGAATGGAGAGCTAATGAGACTTAGAGCGCTTAATTTACTTTATCCTAAAACAAAAACTGCTAAACACAATAATGTACTGAACTATTAACCTTTCAATTATAATTTGGCCGGCTAGCTAAAGGGGGTTGCATTCTAAGACAACGGAGAGAAATTATCTATTTAGTTTATGTATCATTTAGTATTTCAAAAATTATTCTAATAGATAGACACAAAGTTATTATAAATTCAAAAATTTCGCGGCATTCAACGTATGACTGCGCAAGATCGGGATCGACTTTAATCCAAGAGGTGGAACAAACACTGAATTTCGCGCGAAATCGCTATAACTATTGTGTATGTGTGTCTATTAAAGTAATCAAAAAAACAAGATTTAAAAGTTATGTGATTAACTAAGTGGGTGATATCTAAGTGACTAATAGTGTTATCTACAGGGCGTTACGGAGGTTCGAAATTTGATTTACCTTAGTCCGGGATACCATACCTTCCAGTTGTCGGGTGACGATCTTGAAGAAACTAACCTATAAAGTCAATTTGGAGAGACAGCTCTAATACTGGGGCTCCAACAGAATATGTGTACCTCTTATGATTGAAGAATGAGTTTTGACAGTGATGAAAACAAACACTTTATACATGAAAACAACAGATCTGAATTTATTTAAAACATAACAATGAAATTCTACGACAATACAACAATATTCATAAATTTTTTATATTAATCCATACACTTTTGTTGTGTACAAGAACAGCAGTTAATTAGGCAGAAGTTCTACAGATTTGATATATTGAAATCAAAGCAAAATATACGAGTTTGGCCCTTAGGTACCAACTATTTAACTGGACTGCATGACAATAAGATAGGATTAAATTTAACTGTAAGTATATTCTGATATTTTTTTTTTAAATAAGCATTTTATTGTTTGAAATTTTAAATTGATTTTCCAAGTGTTTATATAAGCTATTTTTCAAGATTTGAATTTTATTAATTTAAAGAAAAGATCGAATTAAAAGACGTTACATAAATGTGACATAGATTTAGATTTGACCCACATTTGTGTCATGAAACAGGTGCGTTAACTAATAACAGACTTGGTACCTTCTGTGTACTAATTCCTTGTCTTGTTTAAGGGCAGGTACTTGTTCCAATGGGATGTGATTCGCTGTAGAGGCAGCTCGTGTCCTAGTTTCTACGGTTGTCCCAGCTGTCTGGTATCGGCGTACGGTGTGTGTGTCCTTGACCTAGTTCGGCACGGTTTAAGGTCGACTTCTTCAATGGATGACCTTCTGACTCGTAAGTGGAAATGATTCAGCAGACACTTTATGGCTAGTTTGGATGTATCAACTTTGACAGCGACTGGATATCAATATGGATCGATAATGAAAATTGACGCGTCTATCAACTCAATGGATGATCACAAATAAAATAAATCGCCTACCACTTAATCGACTGACGATTGCATGATCGCAAAAAAAATGAATCGAAGTGAATGGCTCGAAGTGAATGCTCACAAAAAAATGAAAAATGAATCAATGAATGAATCCTGCTTCTCGTCGGATGTGCCTTTTTATATCAATCTCTGTTGTGGACGTCGTAACCCTGGAAATTTTATACGGTAGAATTTTACAAAGTCTTTTTACGGGCAAGTTTATTTTTGAATATTAGTGGAATCATATTTTATCTTAGTTAAATTAAATCGTCTTTCAATCGGTACAATAAAATTACTTTAATTCGTTTTCTTTTGGAAAAACACATTTTTTTTAAAAATTAAAGGGCAAATTTAGCATTTCGACTGTCATTTGTTCGATGACGTCAATGACGCTAATAAAATAAATTTAAATATCAGAATTTTGGCTTAAAATGCCTTTTTAGTAGAACTTTACCTTTACAAATTAAACTTATAAATACATACAATGTTTTTTCATCTTTTAATCCTTTTTAAAATCTTTCTTTATACAAAAAATTAGTGTGGTTAGTTTTTGAAGTGTAATAACTAAATGGTCTTTTAATTTATTTACGAATTACTGTTATAACATGAAACTATGACCTTTTCTTAATCCATACCACCTTTTTTAAATTATCTACATAGCTTGTAATTAATATTATAAAACTTTTCTTTCACCTATGTTGACAACTGTCAAATTATTCAAAATGCTTATTTAAATATCTGTACTCAACTAGTAAATATGACATTGAAAAATATTCCAACATAAAAGCGTCTTGCTAGACTTTGTAACTGCTAGAGTGAATTTATAATTACTTTGATCACTTATTGGAAATATTTGAAATTTACAATGCCTCTGACAAAATGGCGCATCGAAATTTGAAAATTAAAATGATGCTTAACTTAAATGTGCGCATCTAAGAGTTTTATTGTTTGTTACCATGCTTGTAACTTGTAAACTAGTTTATGGTTTAAATGTTTTTTATGTTCACCATTAGTTTATTTTAGTTTTAAGCTATGCATTTTTAGATAACAATTTGTCATGCATGTGCAATACTTTTGCCAAAGTTTGAGATGATGCTTTCGATACTATCAACCTTGCTTTAACCTTGAACCTGTAACTTTTTGTGACAATTTACTCTTGAGAAATCACACTATAAAATGGTACTCAATTATATGCTCATAGTGTGGTAATAAATGTTGAAATTTGGAATTTAAAATTGTCCATTTGTAATGGCCGTCAGATTCATTTTATATAATTACTTTGCCTATATAACATTTAACTACTTATTGTTGTATTGTCGAAATTTGCTAAATATAAGTATAAAAATAAGACTAATGTGTATTTTAAACTAATCAGGTATTTAAATCCAATTTTAAGTATTTAATACGGGGGTTTCAGTTGGGGTTCCTGAAAAGAGTAGTCATTGGTTTGGTTTTCTAAATTTGGGGGTGAATTTCTTTCTAATATTTAAAATTTGATGGGTTACTCAGAATTTACTAGATTTGTTAGTAAAATCTGTATTAATTTTTAGGAATTTTTACCTATACTCTTATACAAGGGTCCAAACATAATGCATCGCCGATGTATATATGGTTGCCTGTATTCAAGGGGTTTTAAAGGGTGACTGTATGTGTTTGTGGGTATTTGACTGGTGTTGTCACATACTCGACACCAGTTCAACTTGCCCCTTAACGAAGGTAGTTTTTTATGTATATAAAAAAATGCGTTCGTTATAAATAAACCTTATAATGTAATTGTAATAATTAACTAACTTATATATTTTAAGTGACAAAATTTTTCTTTAACAAACTGATATATTTATTTTGTATTATACTAAGGGCTTAATTATCTGAGTTTTTGTATTTGTAGTTTTGTCATATGTCTGTAATATAAGTTGTATGTGTGTATGGAAATTTTCCTAACAAAATTGAATTTTTAACAATATTTATTTAATGACTTGTCCCTGTATATGGGTATTAGTGTAAGATGCTATGTATATGTTATGTATTTGTGTAACTATATTTTTATCGATAAATATGAACACTAGTTCATCTTTGTATGTGCGCGTATGTTTTCCTTCTTGAATTTTTCTATGGATGTTGCCTTTATAAAGTTTTATTATGTACCAATTATGCTTCTTTTGTTTCTATGCTTTTTTTACCTATAGTGTCTCGGATTCAAATTCTATACTGTGATAATAGTGGCCTATTTTAATATACCTCGAGTGTATTTACACTTAAATTAACTTTGTTGCTTCAAATAATTATTCTTGTTACCTATTATATTTGACATTTTGTCATGTATTCATCTTCCTATTTGCGGAACATATTTTCAATTAATATCGCACTTTTTCGTGCTGATGTACCCATTTTAGGTTGTACATCACCTTTTATCTTCCCATAACACCATATCTTCTCATGGGTTTACTTATGAGGTAAATTCTAATTATATTTATTTTTCTTCCACGATACCATATCTTTTCATGGGTTTCTTCATGGATTCAATTCTTTATTTATAAAAGCGTTATATTCGCTCCGTGGTATATTTTAATTCTTAGGCCCTTTCTTCATATTTAAATATTTTCTTTTCCTTCATATTTTGGTCAATTCTTCTTGAATCCTTTTTGTTCTGTTTGTACATATGTTTCTTGATTGAATTTTTGGACTTGTAGCCTTATTTTTGTATTTTATATAAAGGCAGTAGTAATTTTACTTTCTTCTAATGGTAGTGGTTCCATACGCTTTGTTGTAAGTTTTCTTTCAAAGATTTGTTCTTCCTAGTGTTTCTTATTTCTTTTCCATAACATGTTTGCATCATCTTGCTGTGTATTTGTACCTTTTCTTTATTCTGACTGAAGTGTTCCAGACATTTTTCAACTTATATTACCTCCTTATGTGTTGCTACTTGCTTGATATAGGAATGGGAAAAACTAACAATTATTTACTATGTGTCTTAAAATTATTTATGGATGAACTTCTTATCTTCTATAGGCGAACTCTTCTACTATAAAATTCCGGGTGTATTTACATCTTAGGATATACAGATTGGGCTCGTCTGTATTGGTTTTAGGATGATTCCGCTATCATAGGGTTGGGTTTGTCCGATGTAGCGCATTTTGTTTAGATTCCTGGCTCCTTTTGGTTTGGGCTCGACCAAATGACTCCTGGGGTGTCGGGACTCGTGGTGCCCCTACAATGTTATGTGGGGTGGATAGGCCTTTAATTTCTTGGTATCGCTCCGATGTAATTAGGCTTTGTTTCATGGGGTTACATGTGGAGGCTGTCAGTCTTGGTGATAGCTAAGGTAGGAGTAGGATCGCAAATTCCCATCGGAGATCGCCTTCTAGTTCTCCGCCTTGCTCCGTTATATTTAGGCTATGATTCTTGGTGTTGCTCAGGTAGGAGTGGGGTCGCTATCCCATCGAAGGTCGCCTGTATATCCCTTCGCCTTGCTCCGATGTATTTTATATGTGTGTCTATGTGCTTAGAATCTTGAGGCGAAAGTCGATGATGTTTTTGTTGTCCCGAAGGATGTCCTCGGTGTAAGTGGTTTGTATTGTACGATTCCTATTTGGTTGATTACCTGAATGTGTGTGTGTATTCGTGAAGTGGCGAAGTGTTACCTGATTTCCTTCATACAAGATTGCTGCTATTTGAATTCCCTTTAGAGTTTTGAAATTGTTGTGCATTTCGCATGTGTAATGGATTAGTGCTATTAAAGTTTGTGTGTGTACCTTCAAATCTTGTAAATATTGTGTATGTGTGTTTGAATTTGTTTTGTGCGTGTGAGTTGACTTACTTTGCATGTCTATCCATGTGTCTGGGTCTATGCCCCTAAATGTGATTACCTTTTTGTGTGTCTTGCTAATTTTACCCATTTGTGTTATCAGTGTTTGTCGTTTCCACGAACTTGTATATTTTCCTGTTCCTGTAAACATAGCTGTTGTTTTCCTTGAGGTGTAGAAACATAAATATCTGTCCTCTTCCTCTTCTGTTAGAAGCGCGTCCAAGTGCGTTCTTAAAATTCTCCTGCTAGAGTCCATGTATTTGGTTTTTGTTTGTGTATGTATTATAGCGGTAGTTTCCTTGATTTCTGCTGTGTCCTGTTGAGTGTTAGGACAGTCTCGAACGTCCTTCTTGAAATTTTCTATTACTTTTTCTTGGATTGACATATCTTCTGTGATTTCGTCGACATCCTTTTCTGTTGTTATTTCTTCAGCAAGGTTGTGTTTGTCCTTTTCGCATAATTGTGTCGCTGCTGTTTTTTCTTCCCTTTCTTTTTCTTTGGTTGATGCTGCAATTACCGTTTCTATTTGTACTGGTTCCTCAGCTGTTTTATTTTCGCTTGTGTCCTTTTTATTAAATAATTCATCCATCATCCTTTTATTTTCTTGTTTACACTCATCCATTTTGTTCCCTAATTTTTCATATGTGCCGTCTATTTTGTTCTCTAATCTTTGCAAATTTTTCTCTAATAACAATCTGATCTGTTCGATGAACTCCTTTTGTTCTGGCCTCAGATTAATTCCTAGTTCTGCAGGTGATTCGTCTTCTCTTCCGCTGGCTGATTCATGACGGACTGTTGAAACGCTTCTGGATCTTGTGTTCATTTTTCAGGTTTATATTTATACAAATACACACAATAATAATAAAAATTTGATAATACTTTATAATAAGACCCTTGTATAATGTATTGTACCTACTATGTGAATAATAAAAATACCTGTATTTGATTCTACTGTTTTTTTTTTTAATAAAGACAAATAAATGATTTTACTTTTGTCAGTGTTTGTTTGTTTACCATCAATTTATAGAAGTACACATATATAAGAAATAAAGAAAAAATTAAAAACACATGTTGCTTTTTATATTTTTATTATACAATTTTTTTTTTATATATATTTTATGAGAATCCTCTGCTTCTGGTGATTTTCTGGTCTTCTGGAGTAAGCTGAAAAATACAGTAAGTATCCGGCTAAAGTTTAATAATATGCCCCAAATCGTTGGTGCGCCAAAATGTAATAGGGGTGGGTACTCTTGTCTGTCCCTAAGATATAATAATGAATGGAGAGCTAATGAGACTTAGAGCGCTTAATTTACTTTATCCTAAAACAAAAACTGCTAAACACAATAATGTACTGAACTATTAACCTTTCAATTATAATTTGGCCGGCTAGCTAAAGGGGGTTGCATTCTAAGACAACGGAGAGAAATTATCTATTTAGTTTATGTATCATTTAGTATTTCAAAAATTATTCTAATAGATAGACACAAAGTTATTATAAATTCAAAAATTTCGCGGCATTCAACGTATGACTGCGCAAGATCGGGATCGACTTTAATCCAAGAGGTGGAACAAACACTGAATTTCGCGCGAAATCGCTATAACTATTGTGTATGTGTGTCTATTAAAGTAATCAAAAAAACAAGATTTAAAAGTTATGTGACTAACTAAGTGGGTGATATCTAAGTGACTAATAGTGTTATCTACAGGGCGTTACGGAGGTTCGAAATTTGATTTACCTTAGTCCGGGATACCATACCTTCCAGTTGTCGGGTGACGATCTTGAAGAAACTAACCTATAAAGTCAATTTGGAGAGACAGCTCTAATACTGGGGCTCCAACAGAATATGTGTACCTCTTATGATTGAAGAATGAGTTTTGACAGTGATGAAAACAAACACTTTATACATGAAAACAACAGATCTGAATTTATTTAAAACATAACAATGAAATTCTACGACAATACAACAATATTCATAAAATTTTTATATTAAACCATACACTTTTGTTGTGTACAAGAACAGCAGTTAATTAGGCAGAAGTTCTACAGATTTGATATATTGAAATCAAGGCAAAATATACGAGTTTGGCCCTTAGGTACCAACTATTTAACTGGACTGCATGACAATAAGATAGGATTAAATTTAACTGTAAGTATATTCTGATATTTTTTTTTTAAATAAGCATTTTATTGTTTGAAATTTTAAATTGATTTTCCAAGTGTTTATATAAGCTATTTTTCAAGATTTGAATTTTATTAATTTAAAGAAAAGATCGAATTAAAAGACGTTACATAAATGTGACATAGATTTAGATTTGACCCACATTTGTGTCATGAAACAGGTGCATTAACTAATAACAGACTTGGTACCTTCTGTGTACTAATTCCTTGTCTTGTTTAAGGGCAGGTACTTGTTCCAATGGGATGTGATTCGCTGTAGAGGCAGCTCGTGTCCTAGTTTCTACGGTTGTCCCAGCTGTCTGGTATCGGCGTACGGTGTGTGTGTCCTTGACCTAGTTCGGCACGGTTTAAGGTCGACTTCTTCAATGGATGACCTTCTGACTCGTAAGTGGAAATGATTCAGCAGACACTTTATGGCTAGTTTGGATGTATCAACTTTGACAGCGACTGGATATCAATATGGATCGATAATGAAAATTGACGCGTCTATCAACTCAATGGATGATCACAAATAAAATAAATCGCCTACCACTTAATCGACTGACGATTGCATGATCGCAAAAAAAATGAATCGAAGTGAATGGCTCGAAGTGAATGCTCACAAAAAAATGAAAAATGAATCAATGAATGAATCCTGCTTCTCGTCGGATGTGCCTTTTTATATCAATCTCTGTTGTGGACGTCGTAACCATGGAAATTTTATACGGTAGAATTTTACAAAGTCTTTTTACGGGCAAGTTTATTTTTGAATATTAGTGGAATCATATTTTATCTTAGTTAAATTAAATCGTCTTTCAATCGGTACAATAAAATTACTTTAATTCGTTTTCTTTTGGAAAAACACATTTTTTTAAAAATTAAAGGGCAAATTTAGCATTTCGACTGTCATTTGTTCGATGACGTCAATGACGCTAATAAAATAAATTTTAATATCAGAATTTTGGCTTAAAATGCCTTTTTAGTAGAACTTTACCTTTACAAATTAAACTTATAAATACATACAATGTTTTTTCATCTTTTAATCCTTTTTAAAATCTTTCTTTATACAAAAAATTAGTGTGGTTAGTTTTTGAAGTGTAATAACTAAATGGTCTTTTAATTTATTTACGAATTACTGTTATAACATGAAACTATGACCTTTTCTTAATCCATACCACCTTTTTTAAATTATCTACATAGCTTGTAATTAATATTATAAAACTTTTCTTTCACCTATGTTGACAACTGTCAAATTATTCAAAATGCTTATTTAAATATCTGTACTCAACTAGTAAATATGACATTGAAAAATATTCCAACATAAAAGCGTCTTGCTAGACTTTGTAACTGCTAGAGTGAATTTATAATTACTTTGATCACTTATTGGAAATATTTGAAATTTACAATGCCTCTGACAAAATGGCGCATCGAAATTTGAAAATTAAAATGATGCTTAACTTAAATGTGCGCATCTAAGAGTTTTATTGTTTGTTACCATGCTTGTAACTTGTAAACTAGTTGATGGTTTAAATGTTTTTTATGTTCACCATTAGTTTATTTTAGTTTTAAGCTATGCATTTTTAGATAACAATTTGTCATGCATGTGCAATACTTTTGCCAAAGTTTGAGATGATGCTTTCGATACTATCAACCTTGCTTTAACCTTGAACCTGTAACTTTTTGTGACAATTTACTCTTGAGAAATCACAATATAAAATGGTACTCAATTATATGCTCATAGTGTGGTAATAAATGTTGAAATTTGGAATTTAAAATTGTCCATTTGTAATGGCCGTCAGATTCATTTTATATAATTACTTTGCCTATATAACATTTAACTACTTATTGTTGTATTGTCGAAATTTGCTAAATATAAGTATAAAAATAAGACTAATGTGTATTTTAAACTAATCAGGTATTTAAATCCAATTTTAAGTATTTAATACGGGGGTTTCAGTTGGGGTTCCTGAAAAGAGTAGTCATTGGTTTGGTTTTCTAAATTTGGGGGTGAATTTCTTTCTAATATTTAAAATTTGATGGGTTACTCAGAATTTACTAGATTTGTTAGTAAAATCTGTATTAATTTTTAGGAATTTTTACCTGTACTCTTATACAAGGGTCCAAACATAATGCATCGCCGATGTATATATGGTTGCCTGTATTCAAGGGGTTTTAAAGGGTGACTGTATGTGTTTGTGGGTATTTGACTGGTGTTGTCACATACTCGACACCAGTTCAGTATACAATAAAACAGTTACAGTTACAATAACCAGGTTTTTAATTATTCATCTACTGCAAGTGCAAGCAACACATATATTCATATGAAATTAACAGTTATTTAAAAATATGTAAAATAGATGACATGTGTCAAAATCAAACAAATTAGGTATAGTTTGTTCAGCCTCAAGCTGGACTATAATCACATTCTGACAGTATAAGATATTGCACTCCATATCTGAAACAATTTAACTTGCACCTAATTTATGTAGGGTGAATAAAGTCAAGTTCTTAAAGGTCACGCACCGCACGCATTTCGTCAAGCCGTCCTCCGATTAGCCTCACAGGTGCGATCTCGATCCGTAGCGGTCTGCATTGTGCTTCACTTATTATCGGCGCGCTCAGCCGACTATTCGCAGCGGTCGCGTCTATTGGTAAGTATTTGTAATTATACGAATGGGGGTGGAACTAAAGGCTAATAACTAAGTAGGACCTCAAGAATATCAAGCAGATACCGTTATACTATTAGCTACAATTTGCGAATCATTTTGTCCTTTGCGCGGGCGAGATTTGGCCAGACGGATTGTACTTTAATGCGCGCGTTGTTATAGTGCAAACCCCGCGCCTAGAATCCCAATTGGGGGATCGTTGCTGCGATCACGGGCAGTAGCCTCATTTCCTTGCGAGTATATGGGCGTTGATTATGCTGGTCCTCTTTTCTAAAAACTCGAAGAGGACGTGCTGCTAGGTCAATGAAACGTTATATTACCTTATTTGTTTGTTTCGCATCAAAGGCAATTCATATAGAAGTTGCTATTGACTTAACAACCGATGTCTTTATGGCTGCGTTGAGGCGATTAGTTCTCGGCCGAGGCAGATTCATTCTGATAACGGAACGAATCTGATGGGTACCAACAACACAATAAAATCATTTTTGCGAGAGTTGAGGGCAAGCAATGATACAATTGAAACGGAACATGCTACTGGGGTTATGGCTTGGTCTTTTATACCTACACATTCACCAAACTTTGGTGGCATTTCGGAAGCGTGAATAAAACGTGCAAAGATTCATTTATTGCGCATAATGGGAAATGCCTCATTAACTTATAAGAAATTTAAGACAATTGTGTCAGGTAGGAGCAATCCTGAAAACGAAGTATTTAATTTTGAACCACCAAAGAATCGGGAAATTTTAGAACAAATGCTGGGTGTGCTAAGATCATTAAACGAAAACACGTTACGTAGAGTTCGTTTAAGTAAATCTAAATTTTTAATTTTGTATTAGAGTGAAATTTATTTTACATATTCATATCTCTCGTATAAATAAAGATTTATTAAGCATGTTGTACATTATTGAAAAGCCATTTTTAAGGACTATCTAACTAATTAAGTATCTAATATGGCCACCATAAGAAAAACAAAAGATAGCGCTAAGAACTTGGAAACAAATGAAAATCGGCGGTTACTATAAACACCCAAAAATTTGTTTTGAAAAAGTGTCTGAATAATGTTAAAGTATAAAAGGTCTGTATAAGTATAATAGGCGTTATCGAGATATTGAGGATAATTGAAATCGGCAAATATTATTTTTTCAAAATATCTCAAAATTCTAAAAAGTACGGATGAATTTGAAATGAAATTTGAATTCTGCAAAACGTTCGCCATTTAACCGTTACTCTGTCTCTTCTAATAACCGATATACCTATGGTGAGCATCGAAATGTCGACATACTGTATAGAACGAACAGTAATAGTAATCAATGTCCAGTCTATTGTCAAGTATATGTATAGGTACAATAAAACAGTTACAGTTACAATAACCAGGTTTTCAATTATTCATCTACTGAAAGTGCAAGCAACACATATATTCATATGAAATTAACAGTTATTTAAAAATATGTAAAATATATGACATGTGTCAAAATCATACAAATTAGGTATAGTTTGTTCAGCCTCAAGCTGGACTAAAATCACATTCTAATAGTATAAGATATTGCACCCCGTATCTGAAACAATTTAACTTGCACCAAATATCTGTAGGGTGAATAAAGTCAGGTACTTTTACTGAAAGATCAGTTTACTAAAAACATTACCTTCCAACTAATTTTATTTCCAAAATCATTTAGTCAAAGAAGATTGGTTGAGAAAAGCTTGTTTCAAAATACGTTTACATGATTTTTACCTAATAGTGTTATGGTCTGAATGAATTGAAGTAAGCTTTACAGCGCCGGTAATAACTGTTAGCGTAGAATTTAACTGCATATCAACTTTACATGCATAGGACACGCAAAATATTTCCAAATGCATTAGTAACGGGCATTCATGCAGTTATTATTTATGAGGTGATATGGGGAGATTTACTGAAATATCTTTTCTACGAGTTAACAGTTATTTAAAAATCACGTAATTCTAATAGTATATTATGCAAGTCTTGGGTATGAGCAGTTTAGTTTGGCGTGTTGTTACCATTGGTCTTCTCCAATATGAACATAAGTACTTTGTTTCACAGTAGCGTTCCAGGTCCGTGCAAATAGGTGTGTGAACCTCCGACCAATGATTAAGCGATGATGATAGTGAGTGCGCGTGTGTATAACCCCGCCTCTTCGCATAAGCGACCGGACCAATCGCATAAGACGTGACATCAGCACGGTCCAATCAGAGGGAAGATGACGTCAACCAATGGTAACTTACGGGAAAATGCATAATCTCCGCGACTAGATAAACGGGCCGTGAATCGACGGAGGATCATATCCTGCCAGACCTTCGAGATGATAATAGCTCTACCAGATCTCCAAGAACCAACAACTCATCAACGGCTCATAAGCCAAGCGTTATTTAAGGCTATTAGAGCCCAACGATATCAAATATAGCAACGGCCACGTATGCTCACCGCTATCCAAGGCCAGTAGAGCTCAACTATATCACGGCCCCCAAGGCCCAATCGCCCCCGGGATCATCACCATCAAGCACGCCATCTTGGACCGTCGCATCCACGGCCACGCGAAGTGACTTCGATCTAGTGACCTTCGGACAAGTGTGCGTAAGTGACAGTGCACTATATGTATCTATCCCCACTTCCCAAGTGCCACTTCAAGTAAACACTTATTTTGTATGTATTTATATCTGTATCTATAATGTTGTATTTTGTATTTTGGTTGTGTGTTAATATATTTTATTGTTGAGTGCGTGCTCTGTGTTTAACTTTAGACTACCACTCCCGCCTTTAATAAGTATGAATTATTTTGTGTGTTAATATGTATACTTAGCAAGCATTGTTATTTCTAGAATTTGCAATATTACTAATGTTGGATAGAACCGATTCTGAAGAGAGTCTATAAACCCCATAAAAAAGAAAATACATGCTAGAAGAACATAATAATATCGTCAAAATTGGGTATCAATTTTTAAATAGATTAAATATTATAAATTAAATGCGTATTACAAAGTTTGTCTCAGTTGATTAAAATCAGAGACTTCGGTATTAAGGTTTCATGAAAACAGTGCAAAACGTAAATAACATATAAAATTGTATAAATCGCAAACATCGCTGAAAGATTTTGAGAAGCCAAAATCTGAAATACTAGAAGAACAAACTTTGTGAGAATAATTAAAATTAGGTGTCTTTTTTGGGGAACATAATCAGGAACGCGCCAAGTATCTTCGGCGCCGCACACTGGGGATTTTTGTATGGAGGCGAGGAAAAAAATGTATTTTTCAAAAACTGTACTGATTTCATCACAAATTTTGTTTTATTTATATAGCAAAACACAAAAGTAATCAAAATAAAGAGAATTAGGAAAATATATATCGTCACCTAAAACGTAAAAGGCCCTAACTAACAAAAAAAATTGGTAATAATTTTTTTTTATAATTTCGTGTTTTCCTTATGAAACATGCTCAAATTAATAAAAAATTGATATTGGATTTTTAGTTAGTCAGAGCGTTTTGCGTTTTAAGCAACGATATATGTTACAAATACTACTTAACTTAATCGAAAATATTAATTGAATTATTAATATTATTATTCTAAAAGAGCCTTAACTTCGTCGCTTATATCACTATGCTTTTTTTTAATAAACGAAGGAGTCAAATTTGAGATAATTGGATCTGATGTTACCATCATTCGATGCATGATATCTTCGTTGGTGGCAATTCGACTGCATTTCTGGAGTGTCTGAGGCGATATTTTTTATAGTCTTTGTTTCGAAGTTTTTGAGCCTCTTCGGACAGTGACATAATCTACGCATCATTTAAAGTTAAATAGAAACCAATACACAGTATGTGAATTGCTCATACAAAAAATGTTAAAAAAACAACTTTTTCAGACATATTTTTGACAGATTCTAATTTTTTATCGACAATATTGATTAAATTATTGATAATTTGGTATTTATCTTACTATAGTTCAACTTTATGAACCTAGTCAATTTTCGTGTTCCGTTATATTTGCACTGTTCGCAAAAATCTGAGCAATGAAAGGTAGACTTAGTGTCATATGGGCTTTAATAGAGTTGTATTATAAATGAAACAAATTGCGAGGTGGCACCCGGTGGCACCTGAATTTGATTGAAAGTGTAAAAACAGATATTAGGTAATATATTAGTAAAGGTTTCCAATTGGAAATAAGTGGAGTTTAAATTGCAGGTCCAAATGTTTGTAGAAAACAGGGTTTTTTGTTCTATGTTCCTAAAAATAAACAACAACAAAAAGACGAAAGTCTCTGCAGAGTTTATTTTTTCAATTTTAGTATATTGAAATATTCTATTTTAAATAAAAAATAAAAACAAAAACGTTTGCTCAAGCAATAAAGTCATATTCATCTTGAAATTATTAGGTTTATATTAGGTCAATTCGGTAAAACATACAAGTACTCTGATTGAAACGGCTACAAAAAAAAACTAGCTGTCAGATCGAAGTAATTCTTTTTGATTTGATTGTAGCATTTAGTCCTAAATTTAAAAATACCATTGTATATTGCATGAAGAGTATGTTGACAATTGGACTTTTTTCCGCGAAATCCCCAATGTGCGCCGTCGTGCGAAATACTGATAGGCGCCTTTACCTTATATGTATTGAGCCAAAATTACCAGCCACCCTCTCACAGTTCAACATTGAAATTTATGACGAACTCTTTAGACTCGTTAGTACTGGTAGGTATCTTTTATTTGAGGCAAACAATAGGTTCACATACAAAAAAATATTATTAAAATTTTTATTGCACACTGAAACAACAGTAACAAAATAAAAAACAGTATTCCAAATTATTAAATAACAAAAGGTCAAATAAAATATTTTTAGAGTGCCCGTGTTTTTAAATAGATAAACGTGAAGGAAAACAACGGAAATGTCTTATAGAAATTGGACTTTTCTAGCTTTACTTTTGGCAAATTCATTAATAAGATTTTCAATATTCAGCTGCTTTAAAAAGTCAGACTCTATAGAAATGATAGCAAGATTTTCTAGCCGCTCCTGGCCCATTCTAGATCGTAAGTAATCCTTAATTAACTTTAATTTAGAAAACGATCTTTCGGCTGTAGCTACAGAAATTGGTATAGTTAACAATATACGTAATGCAATTGTAATGTTTGGGAATGAGTGGGTTAAGTTATTTATTGTAATGTAATTGAGTGTTTCTACTACAGACATTTTTGTCGCAATTTTGCAGAAATTGCAATTCATGTAAAAGTTCTGTTCCGTCTATATCTTTTTCGTTTCGATTTTTGTCAGTTAAAGCCTCTTCAAGTTTTTTACAAAAATTAAATTGTTCTTGGTCAGAATACTTGCCAAAATTCTCAATATTCCACAAAAATTTGAAAACATCAGAATGAGAGGATAGCAGTTCAAATCTTTCATTTACAGATGAATGAGTAATGTCTAGCACAAAAAAACAATTGACTTTGAATTTTAATTCTTGGTTTTCAATTGGCTGATCTTCACTTTCGTAGGAAAATTGTTTTTTTATTTTTCGTGGCCTTAAAATTTCTGAACATTTGAATATCGCATCTACTTCCAAGCAAGATGCTAATTCTTTGGCATCTACGAGCAAGTCACTGAAGCCTTTATCTGATCGATATTCCTTTAAAAAGGTATTTAGGTTGTTCAAACTTTCGCAAGCCTGTGAAATATGGAATTTTTTAGTTTGCAGGATCTTGGTAACAACATTAACTTTACTTAGTATCTTGTACCATAACACTAACATACATACAAACTCATACTTTTTAATTTTTTTAACTATAGAAATAGCCAGATGTTTTGTAGTGTTATCAAAATTATTTCCAGACAAAACTTCATAAAAAGCATCGTAAATTTCGCCTAAGTGGAATCTTAGAGGGGTTACTGCATCAATTCTGTTAGAGCATCTGGTTTCTGATAAAGGTTTTAACGTTAAGTTTGAAATGTTGCTTTTCAAAACAGACCACCGATTGGTTGAAGCAGAAAAAAAATTATATACCTCTTGAACAGTTGAGAAAAAATTTATACTAAACATATTGGATTTCACAGCGTCGTTTATGACAAGGTTTAAACTGTGATTACAGCAAGGTACAAATATTGCTCGTGAATTAATGTCTAAAATTCTTTTTTGTACACCTTGATGTTTACCCTTCATATTCGCACCATTGTCGTATCCTTGTCCGCGTATGTTATAAATATCTAAACCAGTGGCGCAGTCAGAATTTTGTATTAGGGGGGGTTTCAAAAAAAAAAATATTTAGCATATTAAAGCACCAAAATTTATAATAAAACTCAAAACGCAACGTACATATAAAGTATATTTAAAAAAAATAAACAAAAAACCGTCATGTAGTGATAAACATGTAAAATACATTTACAAATATAAATGACAATAAAAAAAATTGAGTATACTCACCAACTAAAAACAAGAGGCGAGAAATACATCAACATAGTGTGGATTTCGATGCTCGCCATTGGTATATCGGTTATTAGAAGACATAGTGGAACGGTTAAATGGGGAATGTTTTGCAGAATTCAATGCTCGCAACAAATCTCATTTCAAATTCATTCGGACTTTTTACAATTTTGAGATATTTTGAAAAAATCAATATTTGCCGATTTCAATTTTCCTCAATAACTCGATAACGCCTAATGCGATCGCTTTTAAACTCTAACATTGTTGAGACACTTTTTTAAGACAAATTCTTTGGTGTTAACAGTAACCCCCGATTTTTATTTGTTTCCAAGTTCTTAGCGCTATCTTCTGTTTTACTTTCTTATACGTAGTATAAGGAAGTATTGTGATGATGAAAATTTTCGACCTCGAGATTTTTGCAGATGTCCACGTTTTGAGGTCCCCTGATACCAACAAAGTGGTTTTTAAAAAATGTCTGTCTGTGTGTGTGTCTGTCTGTCTGTGTGTCTGTCTGTCTGTCTGTCTGTCTGTGTGTGACCACGATAGCGGTCAAACCGCTGGAGATATCAATTCCAAATTTTGTATTTACGTGTATAATCTCCCTCTTGAGATCTGATTAGTTTTTCAGTAAAATCGGTAGACCGGAAGTAGCAGTTTACTTCGGTGAAAAAATCGAATTTTGCCAATATTTCGTCAAATACTAAGTTTATACAAATTTATAAAGAATTCATATGTACTTAAAATTAAAATTGAGAACAATTTTATTTAAAAAGTTTTACGAAATTCCTACCGGAAGTAGGTCTTTTACTCTTATAGAAAATCGGTTTTTTGCGAATATTTCGCAAGTCAAGCTTTTTAGACAGGTACGTTACGTGTATAAAAGTATTTAAAACATAGTTTTCAATATCTTTTGTATAAAAGAAATTTCAAAATTCGGACCGGAAGTAACACTTTTACTCTTGCCGAATAGCGATTTTTGGCAAATATGTCGTAAATTATGCATTCTATAGCGATTTATTAAGAGAATGAAAGTACTTAGAATAGGATTTTGAATAAGTTTTGTATAAAAAAATTCTTAAAATTGTTTAGTTTGAAACGCTCATACGTATGAGAAAGTCGTGTGGTGGCCACACCTCATTTTTTTTTATGGTGGCCACATTGTATTTTTAATAAGGTAGATAGTCCTTAAAAATAGCTTTTCCATAATGTATAACATGTCTAATAAATATTTATTTACACGAGAGATATGAACACTCTAATACGGAATTAGTTGGCTATGAAATTAAATGGTAGTGTAAAACAGACGATAAATAAGCTCTGTCATTATTGACATGTCAAAGTGCAGTGAAATTGGTGCGAGATTTAGAACTTTGTTTAAGTAATTACCGTTAAGCATGGAGATTAATAAGAAATGATATTGGCACACACATTTTCAAATAAGTAAAGGTTGATATGTTGGAAGTTTATTTCAAAGTATATAGAATTTCTGAAAATGCTTGCACAATTTACGCTCAGCGTTTTCCGGAAAGACCACAACCACACCGAGCAATTTTTAGCAGAATAATCAGAAATTTAGTGAACTATGGAAGCTTGGAACAAAAAAAGATCTATCAACTTCACAATGCTGATATACTTCAAAATATTTTTTTACAATATGTAACGAACAATCCAGGTACATCAACTTGAGAAACTGGAATTCCGAAATCTGGTGTTTACAGAACGTTGAGAAAAAACAAATGCCACCCATACAATTCCAATTTAGCAGGTGGTATCTACAAAAATGTGACGATAATATTAATTTTCCTAGGAAAATACTTTGGACAGATGAAACACGGTTTACCAACTGCGGAGTGTTCAATAGGCATAACTATCATCACTGGTCTACTGAAAATCCACATTTAGTAAATTAAAGAAGATTTCAAGTTCTATTTGGTTTTAATCTCTGGTGTGGTTTGATTAGTACGAACTTTTATTGCCTTCTTTTTTGTTTTTTATTATATTATCAGTATCATCTTCACATTTTTGTAGATACCACCTGCTAAATTATAATCTTCGCTGATAGTCATTATCGCTTAAACCCTGCACAATTGTTGGTTTGTATGGGTGGTATTTGTTTTTTCTCAACGTTCTGTAAACACTAGATTTCGGAATTCCAGTTTCTCGAGCCACTCGACGTACTGATGTACTTGGATTGTTCATAACATATTGCAAAACATTATTTTGAAGTATATCAGCATTATTAACTTGATAGATCTTTTTTGTTCGAAGCTTCCATAGTTCACTAAATTTCTGATTATTCTGCTAAAAATTGTCCGGTGTGGTTGTGGTCTTTCCGGAAAACGCTGAGCGTAACTTGTGCAAGCCTTTTCAGAGATTCTGTTTACTTTGAATTAAACTTCCAACATATCAACCTTTACTTCATTTGAAAATGTGTGTGCCAATATCAATTCTTATTAATCTCCATGCTTAACGGTAATTACTTACACAAAGTTCTAACCCACCAATTTCACTGCACTTTTACATGTCAATAATGACAGAGCTTATTTATCGTCTGTTTTACACTACCATTTAATTTCATTGCCAACTAATTCCGTATTACAGTGAAATTTTATTCAAATGTTCTCTCGTGTAAATAAAGACTTATTAGGCATGTTGTACATTATTTATAAGCTATTTTTAAGGACTATCAAACTAATTAAAAATCCAATATGGCCGCCATAAGAAAAACAAAAGATAGCGCTAAGAACTTGGAAACAAATGAAAATCGGTGGTTACTGTTAACACCAAAAAAATTGTCTTAAAAAAGTGTCTCGACAATGTTAGAGTTTAAAAGCGATCGCATTAGGCGTTATCGACTTATTGAGGAAGATTCAAATCGGCAAATATTGGCTTTTTCAAAATATATCAAAATTGTAAAAAGTTTGAATGAATTTGAAATGAGATTAGTTGCGAGCATTGAATTCTGCAAAACATCCCCCATTTAACCGTTCCTCTATGTCTTCTAATAACCGATATACCAATGGTGAGCATCGAAATCTGGACAGACTGTATATAATTCGTTTATAATACGTGGCACATCGGCAGCAACACTGTCATAAGGCGAAATTTGTGTTTTGTGACCAAATGACTTTTAAAATTATTTTGTTATTACAAAATAATTTTAAAAATTTAGCATTTAACATTCGGTTTTTTCATAATTTAAGAGATAATTAAAGTCTTTATCCCTCAATTTGTGAAAAAAATCCAATGCTAAATATTACAAAATAATTTTGAACGTCATTTGATTACAAAACACAATATTCTGACTGGCTTTGGTTTACATTTTCATGTCTATATTGCAATATATTATATCTTAAGGATATAAAGATAGGCAATTTAGTAAAATACTTATGTTATTTTATGACCATATGTGTAAACACAAAATTTGATGTTTGAGTTCTCTGTGCATTTTTTCTTGTCAGGAAAATTCGGCCTTGATTTTACACATTCATTCATAAGTTTTTATATATGCGTATTTTAATAAGGTTCTTACTGTAACGTATTTTGTTGGAATTTATATAACAGTTTGTATTTATTTTGTTTCTAAATCGAAATAATAAAATTTATAATTACATATGAGTGAATTAATTCTAGCTATTAGGTACTATTTTGTTTATATAATAATAATAATATTATATATTAATACTAAAAAATATTTGAAAATTCTTCACGACATCTACCAGGCATAAGCTTAATCCCAGGGTGCTGCCGTTAGTTCTGGACGTAGCCGTTCTTACCTCCACGTCCACAATGGCGTACCCAAAAAATAACATTGGATGGGTTCTCTATATATATTCTCTCTACGCTCCGACTACATGGAAAATAGATCCTTTAGAGTTAGATGAAAGCTTCAGTAAACAGAAAAAATCAAAAAATATGATTATAAAAACGGGTTTTTTTAATTTAGCAAGCAAAATAGTATACAAATTTTATGGTTTATAGATCATGAAATTTGTTGGGTGCTACTTCCGAGAATCATGCAAACAATGCAGTGACCTATAAAACTCGAAATATTTAATTAAAGAAAATGGGTGTTGACCATTTGCGCGCGGCGGTCAAAATAACCCCTGCAGAGAAGATTAACCACCCAAATTTTCTATACCACTTGTGCGCAACCAAGGGATTAAGATAATGACTCTATTTTCCAGGTCCCTGTGATGTTTATAGGTGAGTATGTTTGTTTATTCACAATAAAACTCAACTAACTGGTTTGTTATTACAAATATATTCAAAACTCTGTTCGTTACAAAAATACAATCTCCAACATCAGTCACTAACTAGCTTTATTCTTCTTGCTCCTTTTGTCTATTATTACCAACTTAAAAGTATATTCGACAAAATTGCAGTGTATGTATGTAGGTTGTGTAAATAGACTAGGTCACGAAATGTATAAGTGCGCGGATTTTGTAACGACTAAATACAGCACACAGTTTTGTTTATTTATGCAACATATAATATTATCAATGAAATCGATGTCGACCCCGTTAAGTAGGATAAGTAGTTTAAGTAGAACAATTATAAGGAGGGTACCCTAATTAAGGATTATAAATAGTTACACATGTTAGTCGATAAGTTAGTCTAAGTCTAAGTCTTAGTCCGATAATGAGTCAGTAGGGTACTTTGGCCGGTTCTGGAACACCTCCTCCCCCTCTCACCCAGCTCCCCCTCACCCCCCTCGCCCTGGTGGCGCCCTCTGCCAACCCAACTGATGTGGCGCTCTCTCGTGGTCGCCAACCCAACTAAAAATGGCAGATTTCATCATTACCAACCCAACTGATGTGGCGGCCCCTCGTGGTCACCAACCCAACTAAAAATGGCAGATTTCATCATTACCAACCCAACTGATGTGGCGCCCCCTCGTGGTCGCCAGCCAAACTAAAAATGGCAGATTTCATGATTACCAACCCAACTAATGTGAGGCCCTCTCACGCCCACTAGCCAAACTAAAAATGGCAGATTTCATGATTACCAACGTAACTAATGTGGCGCCCTCTCACAGCCACTAACCAAACTAAAAATGGCAGATTTCATGATTACCAACCCAACTAATGTGGCGCCCTCTCACAGCCACTAACCAAACTAAGAAATGGCATCTCTCAAGAGTACCAACCCAACTAATGTGGCGCCCTATCACGGTCACTAACCAAACTAAGAAAATGGCATCTCTCATGATTACCAACCTAACTAATGTAGCATCCTCTCACGGTCACTAGCCAAACTAAGGTGACGTCAGACAAAATGGCGGACCATCAAGATGGTCTTTGCTTCTAGAAAAATTCCTGAATAAATTACCCGGCTTGCTATCGCGCTTCTCAATGTACTTCAAACAGGTCTAAACATGTTTCCAGCGGAAACCGCAACGGCTGTCTGCTTCGGTGATAGTCGCATGCTTGAAATGTATATCTTACTTATAAAATAAAATAAAACAAACAATATATTTTTTAAGAAAAACAATTTATTTATTATTATTTATAAATTAACAATATTATTTTAAATTAACAATATCTCCAAGCTTCATAACTTCAAAGTCATAATAAAGCGAATTATAACTAATATGTAGCACTTCCATCATAAGGAAAGCGTTAAATGAATTACAATGATCAACAAGTAATTTTGATACATTCGTATATAAATCTCCAGTTAATGCCATGCAGGCCGTTAAGATCATTTTATAAAATGTTATGAAATTACTATTTACTAAAAATTCTAATTTACTCTTAATGAGCAGTCGCAAATTAAACAAATTGCTATAGGTATCGGAGAACAATACCAGCTGCTGATTGCGGCTGCTTAATAAAATTACACTAGTATCTCTAAATGTTGACGTTCGAATTTGATGATTCGGACTGCAACCCTCCGTCTCACAAAATTCTTCCCAGTCATCCAGTGTGAAGAATACACAGCTTGCAGGTGATCGAATCTGGATGATGGGCACGAATCCAGCCGCCGGACTAAGGCCGATATTCACCCATTTCGAACCGCATTTGTTGAGGAAGTATGATGACTGCCCAATCAGTTGCTTTTCCTTAACGATGTTATCATCAATCATTTTAAGCGAATCGTCAATAAATCATTATAAGTTTCTGAAAAGAATTAAAAAATATATAGATATAAGTTTATGTACATAATAATTTTGTATTCTTACTAGCTTCCATTTTAATCTTAGAGGTTAAAAAAAAATATGTGAACTCGAATGCAAACAAACTAATACTGATTTAGTGGGAGAAAATTACAGTGAGAAGCAAACAAAAGAGGGTGGGGGTACTTACACAAAAAAGGGTGGGGGTACTTACCCAATTTGAAGCGGTAGAGCAGCTGCACCCGAGGCATGTGCGGCGACCATCTAAGGAGCTGGTGAGTCGATTTTATAATGCCCCCAGGCGAGAGTATGGACGCCATCCTCATTAATCCGGCGTTTATCATCGTGAGGTGATAGGCTCAATTTATTTTGCTTGACGGTATAAATTTCATGTAGTTTAATTTGGAAAAGATTTTGCTCTCTTAATAAAATATCATTATTTAATAAACAGTGCTTGTAATCTGCCAGACTAATCTCATCCCGGACAACGTTCTTTTTAACACCCTTAACCTTTTTAATCTCCCTACCCTCAACCTCTAAGGCATACATTTTTGCGCGCAATCCGACAAATTCACTCATTATATTACCCGCATTTTCATCTTTAAATAGTCCTAAAACAGCCTTGTTTTGAGGCGCTATGTTGTAGACATTATTGGTCGAAAAGTTTGATGTATCGAATTTTGATATATTTTTTTTCATGTCGCTGTATATATCGTCTGTTTCTACTTTTAAGATAAAACTGTCCGTATCCATATAACACAGACGGACCTTTTCAGCATACACGCGTCTCAAAAAATTGTGGAAAAAGTCATACATCAGGTGCTTTGATAGCTCCAAGACGGAGAAGCCGATATAAATAGGTTTATTATATACGACTTTCAGCTTCCCCATCTGGGCAGCCACAAAGTTTTCGGAAAAAATACTAACACTTTTAAAATTCGGTTTCGCGATTAAACTACCAGCCCCGCGACTTTTGCCGTGGTCCTCCCAACGTGTGACCAATTTGACTTCTACTCGCTTGTCAACATTCTCCATGGTTTTACCATATACAGAGTTGTTCATAAGCTTGTAGAAGTCCTTTTCAAAATCGTTCCTAGCATGCTGACGTAGGCTGGTGTTTAGGTCGATATAAGTTTGAAGCCAGTTTGACTGGTTGAATTTTAAAACGCGGTGAATTTTGGTGATTTTAAGGCCGAAATGTAATGCTTGCTTTAATGTTTGAAATTTAGATGTGGGAGGCACCATGTTTTCGGGCAGAAAAGGTAGGTCGTTATGCTCATCGTGCAAAGTTACAGGATACGTGACATCTACCTCCAAAAAATAGCCAATCGGCGAATCATCAGCGACCCCAGATATATTTAGATTGTCAATTTCATCCTGACTAGCCCAACTGAACCCCCCGAATGGTAGAAACTGCGACATTGCCCACCCATACAAATTGTTCGCGTCCCAATAAGCTAAATACGAGCTAGGAGCACTCGCATCATAATTGGTCATATATTTATTATTTGCTGTAGCGTGCCGCAATGATACCTGACACAACCCACCCCTGATACACTGCTTAACAAAATGATGCATGTCGATGTCTATGAGTAGCTCCAGTTCAATTTTGGTATGCTTCAACATAGCATTCCAAGACAAGCCCGAGCTGGTGTAATATTGAGCCGAATCCAGACTGTATTTATCCCGACAAATTTTCCTGAAATTTTCAAAAATATCTGCCAAAAGTAAAACGTCTGATTTTAAATATAAGTTTGAGTACTCTAATAAATTTTGACATCCAAACGTATTCCATACAGTTTGCGCATGTTGATATTCAACATCCGAAATATCAACATTCGTTAATGAATTAAAAAAATTGCGTTTTGCCGGTAAGGTCGATTCGTTCAATCGCCCAAAGGTATCTATGTATTGATAGGGGAATACACCCTTCTTTCTAATTAAATGGAAATGTGAATCTAGTGGAAACGCCCGCCTAACATTGACAAAGTCTTGCGGGCTCAAATTTTGTGCAAGCTTATCGATAGAAGACGCCATGAATCGAAAACTATCTAAAAACCGTAGTTTTATATAAACATTTTTTTTCTCGCCCGATTTTTTATCTGTATACTCATCGACCAAAACTGTCGCGCTGAAACTGATGTATCTTTCTTTATTAATAGGAATTACGTCAATATCTAAATTTTGTTGTGCCAAATCTCTTAAAAATAGATGGCTATCATACCCGCTCAAATTGTGAAAATAGATAGGGACAAATTTCGGAATTTTGAAGTTTAGATTACAATTAGAATGAGCGGCCCCTCGAAACGCTCCCGTAATGTGGCAGTGATCTCTCACTCTATCTCCGTTGAGAGACAGCTCACAAATGTGGCAAATCACGGCCTCATTATATAATTTTCGCTCGCTATTATTTAAAGTTTTCATCGGCACGATAGTCTTTAAATAGTTTTCATAGATTAGCTTAACATCTTCTATCAATTTTTGGACAAACACCGTTGAGCAATCTAAACCGGCATACGTGACAAATTTGTTCAACTTTGCATCAAACGAACATACAATTTGATATGCAAAACTATAAGGAATATGCTTGAATGTTTTATTCGTATATGAACTAGCTGGATCACGGCTGCATGTGTGAATTGGTTGGAGAATACTTTCAAAATCCGCATAAACGACGAACGGAACGGACATTTTTTTATGGTGACTATCGAAACGTAAAATATTTTCGGGTAGCATATCTCCAAATTTTGTTTTACGCGCGTCGGTTGAGGGTAGTACCGTATACACATGGTTGCAATCGTGTTGTTGATGGGCGTTTAATTTTTCAGGTGTTCTGAAGTAAACTAAACACCCATCGCAGATGTGAGCTTCATGATCATGTTTATTGATTTGAGATGACACTAGCCTGGACAGATTTTTAATCAAAACATAATGTGCTCTTTTTCCATCCTCAATTAAGAGTAAATTGATGTGGATATCTTTTCTGTTTTTAGTGAAATGAATTGGCCCCACCACCTCATGATTTTTTGTTTCATCATTAATAGCCAAACCGTAAACGTTAATACTTAAATTGTTCATATTCTCAATTTTTGAAATATCTTTAATTTTAACCGGGAATTTAATACCTTCTAAATTTAGGATGCTGGAGTAATGAGGGTAACTACTAACTCTATGTACAGCCATGTTTGCCGGGTGGAGTGCTGCTACAATCGACCAACCCAGGCACGCATCATCCGAGTTCTTAATATTGATGCATGTTTTTTTGTTTCTGATAGAGGGTGGTAGTTCCAAATAAGATGATCCCCCAAGAGGTTGGTAGCTGTTGATATTAACCTCTAATTGCGAGACCATCTTAAGTGTCCAATTGCTCCCCTTATCCGAAAACTCTTCAGCTTTCGATTTTATGATGGCAGCAGCCTGATCAAAAACATCCTCCAAGTCAGAAGACCCGGTGACAATGACGTACTGAGTATTAAATGATTTTAAGTCGACTATTTCCTCATCAGCTACGGTTTTAGCATAATGAGCAAATAGCTCTAACTGTACCTTAATACCCTATACAACCTTGGCCAGAACATCGTTAATCAGGCTGCACACTTTAGTTTTCAAGTTTGATAAAAAAATTGTGATATCAGCACTTTCATCACCTAAAATTTTGTAACTCGCGACCCGATTTTTAAATGAGGAATTAATTTTGAACACCCCATCCGGCAGCATAAATGTATTGTTATTCAAATGCTGCTGTGTGCGAAGATGCCCCCTATATAGAGAATTATTAGGGAACATCAACCCACAACAGCTTCTCTGAGGCGCATCTCGACTGGTAGATGGCGCAGCATCCACAAGTCTATTAGAACTTGTGGATGGTGTAACATCTACTTTTGTCACCTTCTTAGGTGGTCTCGCAACATGCTCACATGTATCCACACCCTCCCCACAAATATCGCAAACAAAATTGCGGTGGAGGGTATTCACACGCCGCTTCATGTTGTCGCGCCGGGTGAAGGACTTGCCACATATGATGCAATTCATTCTATGAGAAACAAATTAAAAATAATTAATATAATAAATTTAAAAGAATAAAAAGCTATTGAAACCTAATTTTTAATATATCTAAATTGCTAATTTATTTGACTGATTCGCGTATATTTAACTAAAAATACCTGTATTATTCAGAATTTATTTAAATTATTGAAAAAATCTTTTAAAGAACTGTATAAAATAATCAATTTAATAATATAAATTTACGCACCTAATAATTAAAAAAAGAAAAAAAAAACAATATAAAGAAGCTACTAAATGCATATAAAATACTTTGAAGCACCCTGGATTATTTGTATATAAAAAATAATATTCAATAAAATATTCAATAAAATTTGCACCATTAAATTATTAAAAATAGCCTTATAATTGAGAAAAACAATTTTTAAAAAGTCCTATAAAATTTTAGAGTGGTAGAAAAACTAATGAAATCTATGATCCGCGTATATTTAACTAAAAATACTTGTATTATTGAAAATTTATTGATAAAACCCTTTAAAACTTTATAAAATAATCAATTTAATAATATAAATTTACGCACCTAAAAATTAAAAAAAAAGAAGAAAAACAATATAAAGAAGCTACTAAATACATATAAAATACTTTGAAGCACCCTGGATTATTTGTATATAAAAAATAATATTCAATAAAATATTCAATAAAATTTGCACCATTAAATTATTAAAAATAGCCTTATAATTGAGAAAAACAATTTTTAAAAAGTCCTATAAAATTTTAGAGTGGTAGAAAAACTAATGAAAACTATGATCCGCGTATATTTAACTAAAAATATTTGTATTATTCAGAATTTATTTAAATTATTGAAAAAATCTTTTTAAAGAACTGTATAAAATAATCAACTTAATTATATAAATTTACGCACCTCAACATTAAAAAACTATTTAAAGAAAGCACTAAATGCATATAAAATACTTTGAAGCGCCCTGGATTAATTGTATATAAAAATAATATTCAATAAAATATTAATAAAATATACACCATTAAATTATTTAAAAAATAGCCTTTGCTACCGGATCTACGTCGCAATAAGATAACGGCTGATTAAGATATGAAACGGGGAGTCACAATAGGGGGTTGTTAAACAGGATAACGCAGGGCCGAGCTAACTCTGTCGCAGACGGCGTGACGGTTCAGATAAAGAGAACACCTATAAGTAGAGCGTCGGTCGGCAACGACGCTTGCGACGATTGTCCGGGCACCAGGACACTATGCTATCTACAGATAACCTACCTGCGCCTCCTACGAACTACCACTGGCTGTGTCCCTCCAGCGGGTTACCTATTGAACACCCTGTATATTTGAAGCACCCACACTCATGTGCGTACTTGTCACAATAAAAATTAAGAAATGCAGAGGTAAATGAAATAAAAGAAAGGTATTCGTAACGTAACAAAATTTAATTGAACTGATGTGTTGTATGGATATTTGTCTATAATGATTATGAAATTATGAAAACTAGATATTAAAAAAAACTGGCGTTGAATGTAAAGTTAAATTGATATAAAGTGTACTGCAATTAGACAATTGATAAATAAAAGAACAAGCGTTAGGTGATAGTTGCAAAATTTAGTAAGTATAACAAAGAAATAAAAAAACTTAATGATTAAACATATACTCTGCACATCAGCAGGAGTTGGTCGGTTGCCGAAACGTTTCTTTCACCTTACATTAGGTGTACATAAGTTTTCATATACATGCCACAACGGCAATGTCAATACATAGGTGTGAGTATACATATAAATTTATAAGCGCAAAAGAACATATGATAAATCAGTAAAAGGTCTTAGTCTAAAATGAGGATAATTCGCTAAATAAAAAACGTCGGTTTGCTTACATGAACTGAATGAAATTAATTGAAGGCTGTTGATTAGCAAAGACAAAAATTAATTAAAAGTAAAATTTAGGAAAACGATTACATAGTATTCAAGAAAACCCTGAGCTTCGAGAACCAAAGTTGGCTACTACAAGAATGAATTTATCTGGCTCAGGTAAATTAATTGATCTTCGAAAGGCAAAATTTACAAACTTACGGCCAAAAATTAAACGTGCAAAATAATTTTCAAAACTTAAATTTCAAATGCAACACATCATAAAACAAGCCTCTATTGAATCGGAGGAGATACGCTGAGTTTAATTACTATTTAAATAAAATCTATCCAAAGGATAATTGAACTTATAATGAATCTACTAGAATTAACTTTTTAATTGAATATTTGCCTCAATATAGGGCTACAGAAATTAAGGTAGTGACAAAACCAAAATTCAGGTCAATCTGATTATTACAAAGTTAATAAAATAATAACGGTAATTTAATAAGGATTAAATTGTGACCTCGCAGTTGTCTAAGAGGTGCGATAGTTAAAATAAAACCTCTCAAAAATTCTCGGACAAAACTAGGCGGGCGGAAGTCTTGTTCACAGTCGAAGAGTCGTCGAAATTCGGACGTAAAATATAAAAATGTAAAAGTACAACCTTAGCTGGCAAAATGGTTGTCGTAAGGACGCTGCAGATGCCCAAGATGGCGGCGACTCCCTTGTTGGAAAATTCCACTCAACAGGTGGGCTGGGTGATGGATAAAATCCACTGTTATGGGCGATTTCACCACAGAAAAGACTTCGGAGGGCCTAAATGACCGTCAAAGAATCCTAACAGCTTTTGAGGGCTTTTGTGCCCGACAAAAGAATCCTATTAAAATTAAAAAAAACCCAAAGATAAAATCCCGAAAATTTAACACAGAACTCTGAAAACTTACCCCTATTATTAATAATATGGAGATTCCACGATAAGGACTCAGAAGTCACACATAGCACGAAATTAATTCAAAATCCACCTCGTGGCATTCGTAAATTAGATAGCGGTATTGCGATAAAAATTAATTCACGATAAATCACCTAATAAAGGTATCGATAACTCACACTTATTTCATTAAAGCCGCCTAAGCGTTAGTCTAACTTTTAGACAAAGTGATAAAATTCACCAAAAGACAATAAGCATATCGTGCCCATGCACTTGTAACAAGTTCGACTTCTAAAGTCACCTTCACCGTGACCTATATGGTAGATACGTTACAATCCAAGATCGCGCACGCCCAAAGCGCCGTACTGGAAAAAGGACTCAAACTAAAGGCGGGAATTTCCAAATAAACATCACAAGCTCGCAACTAAATTGATAATAATGGGAAACGACATCGAGACTTAAACACAATTAATCGCGACCCCACACATAATTTTGACGGAAGAACATGAGCGAAATACTCAACAATTGTAAAATAGGAGATTTAAAGTCGACCGCACGAGAGGGAACTTTATGCCGAACGTTGGCAATACTGCGTGTGCAGACAACCTAAACAGTATGAACGATAAATTTGACAGACACAAACAAACATTCTTCCACCTGTAATTTCTATTCTTATTAGGCGAAAGGACAGAATTTCTGCAGGTAAACAACGAAAAACTAAAGCTTATATATATCCAAACGCTGCAAAAGACGGTGGAAAACCCGATCAAAACTTATGTTACAGCGACAGTTCGATCCTAACCCCCACAATGGTCCTGAGGAGGAACGAACTAACAGAAGTCCCTAATACTAGAATATCGAAGATAGAGCAACATGTGATCGACAGCAATTAATAGTATGCCCTACACTCCAAACATTTCTTTAATTAATTCTCCCTACCTTTTTTTTTAAGAGAGACGACTGCGAAGGAAAAGGAAAATAACAATAATACTCGGGGCCTGCTCGAGTTTCTGTGTTTGGCAATACGCAAAATATATGACACAGTTAGCACAATATCTTGATTATCGTTTCAAAACGTTTACAAACTACAATAAAGCATTAGGTAGGGATCGGTCGTAATATATATATAAGAAGATATTTTATATCCTTAAGCAAGGCGTAGAAATAATTGCAAATGCGTAAAATATGAAACTACAGGTAGGTTAGATTAAGCTAGAGCTAAGGTAATTAAAGTTAGTTATTCAGATAAAGAGGCTTTCACAAAACAGAGTGTAAATGCCCGATCTCACACAAAATGTATCTGTCATGTTCGCGGCATGTGCTTTAGAGCGGTGAGGCTCAGTAGTAGGTTTAGTACCCACGGAGGCATACTGCAGGCAGTCTTAGTGGCCGGTGAAATAGACAATATACAGGGTACGCTCAAAAAGTCATGAACTTTATACAAAATTCCACGTATTTAGACAATAGGTGCACAATCTTTTACGAACTATAGACAAAGTAAATTTACAACGTAACAAATTCCCCCCTTTCCAGCGAAAAGAAATTGAACGCAGAGCAATTTCTTGCACCGAGAACTTAGGCTGACGGGATAAAGATAGTGAAAAGGGTAAGCGAGAGCTTAAAAACGGACGTAGTCTACTACACAAACGCACATATCCACACTCAGTCACAGCAACACCAGACAGCTTGGCCATAACCACCACGTGGCCCTTCGGCATTCGGCCGGTACGGGGAAGGTAACGAAAAAATAAAAAGCAAGGGTGTCGAGATTCTGCACAGACGCGCCCCGAGACCTGTCCAACCGACAGCCCAGCACTATTGGTAGCATCACGGGGGGAAGAGGGTGTAGACGGGTTAGATATCGGTGTGCCCGGCCGGCGGTGATCCTTACGACGGTCGAAGGCACAGGAATGAGGAGTGGGCACTACCAAAAGGCCAAGATGCGGGCAAGGCAACCCCCGAGACGACACTCTGCAGACACGCGACGGTAAAAGAGACCCTTGGGAGAGGCCCTCGGTATCTCAAAACAAACAAAAAAACAGGTCAACTAAAAACGGGTTTATTACTACAGATACGGGATACAAAGCGGAATAGGGAAGAGGTAAATAAAGGTAGGGTAGAGCTCAGAATGGTGCAACTGCTCAAAGGTACGGATATGCCGTTTCGACATCCATAACATCCGGTAACAACAAAACGAGAAAAGTTCGCCAAACAAAATAGGAATTAGAGAGCAAAAGTTTAAAGTCTGGACCGGCGTTGTCCCGACTAAAATGCTGAAGGCAACGATAAACCATAAAGGCTGAAGTCATTTCCGATTCCTGGTAGTAACATTTTGAACGTAAGAAAAGCAAGAAGGTCGCCAGGACACGACCTTTAGAAGGCTGAGGATTATCACACAGAAGGGACCATCACTCTTTATACCTTCTCAGATACGAAAGTCAAATCCGGTAGTTAAGCAACATTAGTTAGCTTAAAAGGTAGTCATGTCAGAGAGGGTAAACGAAATATAGTGTGGACTCCCCTAGCAAGGCTGCCACTCCATACATGCAAAGACACGGAAGATCCGAAACATACGGAAGCGATAAAGGCACGGGAAGATAACTGCATAGACGGAATCACAGATACAAGCTGTGCAATGGGGCCGGTAATCACACCAACAGGAGTCGATATAAGGAAAATGTTTGCCCTGAAGCGATAGTTCCTTGAAGGAGCAAAGCTACCTAGTTAGTAATTGCGGGTTATGAAATAAATTTTCCAAGATGGAACAGCAATCGCGCGGAAGAGGTCGTGCACTCAGCCGCGGGAGGAGATAAGATCCCAGACGGAAAACCCGACAACACGAGAGGGAAGGAAATTCATCGCTCCGGGGTGTTAGTGAACAATCGACACACGAGAGGGAAGGAAATTGATTGCTCCGGGGTGTTAAGGAACAATCGACACACGAGAGGGAAGGAAATTGATTGCTCCGGGGTGTTGAGAAACAATCGACACACGAGAGGGAAGGAAATTGATTGCTCCGGGGTGTTAAGGAACAAGAGGCCCGAGTCCCTTTAGAAGCCTTTTACTTCACGCAGGATCACGGTAGGAGAATTCTTTCAGCCCTCACTACAGGCCGTGAAGGTAACGGTAGGTACAGGTAACGAAAAGGCAAAATCGAGATAGCGATAATTTTAGGCAGTTGGACACGTGAGAAGATAGATCTTAATCATCACTCGGTTGAGGTTTCAGTAAATTTGCATGCCACGCCCCGGGCAGCAATTTACCTTCGCAAGTTTTGAGTTCATAAATGTCAGTGGAGATACGTTTACTAATTTGAAAGGGCCCGACATATTTGTCAGCCAATTTGGCGGTATAGAATTTGGCGGCATCTGAAAGAACGAAATTTTTACGCCAAACCAACTGGTTCACCAAGAATTCATCCCGTCTACGACGAGTATCGTAGCGCGCTTTAGCACGCTCGTATGCTTTCTGCAAGCGGGATTTGATGTCGCGATACAGTTTAGAAAATCCTTCGGAACGTTCTATTAGTTTTTCCGGGTCGCGGACTTCGACAAGTGGAGTTCCGTCAGAGATAGGAGCATCGGAAATTCTTTCTCCAGTGAGATTCATCTCACGACCGAAGTTAATGAAATAGGGCGTATGTCCGGTGACTTCGTGTCTAGCAGTGCGCAAGGCGCAAGTGACTTTGGGGAGGTAAACATCCCACTCGCGATGATTGTCAGAGACATACGAGATCAACATGGTTTTGATAACCCTATTCACCCGTTCCACGGGATTCGCTTGAGGATGGTAATTCGCAGTATAGCATGGACGTACTTTATATTCTTTTAACTTAGAACGGTAGTCGTTAGAACGAAACTGCACGCCATTATCGGAAATTACGGAACGAGGTACGCCAAAAATCAGAAACACATCTTCTTCAAGATGTCGGATAATAGACTTGGAGGAAGCTTTACGTAACGGGAAAGTCAGAACAAACTTACTGAAGATATCAGAGACCACTAAAATGTAATTAAAACCGCGCTTGGACCTCGGAAGAGGACCAACAATGTCGACACTGAGAACTTCCCATGGTTTAGTAACTTTAGAATGTCCACCCATACGACCAACAGGAGCTCTTTGAAGAGGTTTCGCCCTATTGCAATTAGGACAGGCTCTGATGTGACGAATCACATCTCCTAACATCTTAGGCCAATAGTAGTGTTGCAATATGCGAGCGAGAGTCTTCGCAATGCCCAGATGACCACTTGTGGGCTCGTTATGACATTCTAACAAGACCTCTTGTCGTTGTTCCTTAGGAACATAGATTTTCCATGAATCGAAATCCTCAGAGGGAAAAGTACTATTAGGCGGTACGTAACGTCGAAGTATCCCACCGATAAGTTGAAATTGAGGGTACTTCTCGGGATGTCTCTTAATTTGTTCTAAGATACGAACGTAACATTTGTCTTGGCTTTTAGGGTTGACTTGAACGATATCCAATTTGGGGACTGAACGGGAGAGAGTGTCCGGGACGACATTGAATTTTCCTTTACGGTGGATGATAGTGAAGTCGTACTGCTGAAGACGTACGGCCCATCGAGCCAATCTACCCGACGGAGAATTTAGAGAGTTCAGCCAGCAGAGGGAGTAATGATCTGTTATCACCGTAAAGTGTGAGCACTCGATATACGGGCGAAGCTTTTCTATAGCCCAGAGGACGGCAAGGCATTCTTTCTCAACCGTAGAGAATTTACGTTCGGCAGGTGTTAAAGAACGGCTTAGATAACTAATTACTTTCTCCTGTCCGTCTATGTCTTGAGTCAATACGGCTCCAAGGCCATAGTCGCTAGCGTCAGTTTGGATGATGAATTCGTATTGGAAATCGGGACATGTCAAAATCGGGGAGGAAACCAAGCGTTCACGCAAAGATGTCCAAGCTTCTTCACAAGCTAACGTCCAAACGAAGGGACGATTTTTCCGTAGCAAATCAGTAAGCGGGGAGATAACAGTAGAGAAATTAGGGACGAAATGTCGATACCATGAAGCCATACCTACTAAGCGTCTGACTTCAGAAACATTTTTGGGTGTGGCAATTCCGATGATAGCCTTGACTTTGTCAGGGTCGACCATCAACCCACTACGATTAACCACATAACCCAGGTACTTCAATTCGTCGCGACAAAACTGACATTTGTCTCTATTAAGCGTTAAGCCAGCGTCACGCAGGCGAGATAAAACTTGCTCTAAAATAGTTAAGTGTTTTTCAAAGGTAGGAGTGACAATTATGATATCATCTAGATAAACGAAAACGTAAGGTTCCAATTCAGGACCCAAAACTCTATCAATAAAACGCTGCCAGGAGGCAGGTGCGTTGTGGAGACCATACGGGAGACGACAAAATTGAAACAAACCTCGATTCGGCACGGTGAAGGCTGTATACTGACGGGAAGACTCGGCAACAGGAATTTGCCAATACGCACTTTTTATATCGAGAGACGTAAGATATTTGGCGTCTCGTAATTTATCTAAGGTATTTGATACGTAGGGAAGGGGATAGGCATCTCTCTCAGTGACCTGATTGAGCTTCCGATAATCGACACAAAATCGAAAAGTCTTGTCCTTCTTAGGCACGAGAAGAATGGGTGAAGACCAACCACTCTGAGACCTCTCAACGACACCGAGAGCCAACATCTTCTCTAATTCAGCGTCGACTACTTTCTGCACCGCCGGAGATATCGGATAATAGCGTTGCTTAATCGGAGGGCTACTAGTGATAATAGTGTGCTCTACACCTTTGGCACAACCTAACACCTCCTTATCGACGTTAGGAAAATTCTGATTGATGATAGCCTCGAGCTGACGTTGACGCTCATCAGATAACACCGGTGGTTCGACATCGACAGAAGACACGTCGGGTGCGTCTGAAAATACCCAATCGCCACTGCGCATGTTTATGACGATACCCATATCTCGCCAGAAGTCTGCGCCCAAGATAAGTTGATGCGGTAGTTCGGGTACTACCAAGACGTCAAAGACCTTAGAACGATTCCTAACATTAATAGGCAGGGCAACTTCACCTGATATTCGGCATCGTGAACCGTTGGCAACAGTGCAAAAGGACATAGAGGATTTAAGCGGAACAAAGCCCTTTAACACGGACCAACCTGCTTCACCTAAAATAGTGCGTGATGAACCTGTGTCCAAAAGACCGAGAAACTCTTTACCAAAGATTTGGACTTTAAGATAGGGGCGTTCATCCCCTATGGCTTGTTCGAGTATAAAATCTAACCGGGCTCTAATTTGTCTATAGGCCGCTGTGTATACTGTACGCACGGGACGGCCACTTAGTGCGCACGTCGGCCGTTTCCCGAACACTGCGGACAAGAAGATACAATGGTCTCTGGACGACCACAACGATAGCAAAAGCGTTTGCGAGGTAATGCGCATTGGGAGTAACGATGTCCTGTCTGACGACAATTCCAACATGTGACAGGATTTGCTGAAACGGGTGCCACATGAACACGAGGGCGATTAGAGACGGGAGTAACGGGTGTCTCGCGACTTCGAGAATAACTCGGGACTGGTTCGGCATTGACATAAGCCAAATCGGGCTCGAGTGTTTTAGCACGTAAGGGAGGCGGTACATAAGCTTCAGCAGAGGCCTTGCGGGCTTCGAGAACTTTCCCATATTTAAGGAGTTCCGCGATAGAATTGACTTCAGTTAAACCCAATTGCGTTTGATAGAAAGGCAGAATATTGCGTTGCAGAATTCGTAATTGAGTTTTTTCAGGGACTGAATCAGAAAGACGAGAAAAGAGATTTTTCATAACCGATACGTATAGTCCAATAGGTTCGTTAGGACCTTGCGTCCGTTGCTTAATTTCGTCCATAAGACGGTCGTCATAATCTACGGCTTGAAACACCTCCCGCAGACCAGCAGCTAACTCTGACCAATTAGAGTAAAGATGACGATTAGCCCGATACCACACCAAAGCACGATCCTCAAATAAATCTATAGCGGAATTGAATAATAACTGGTCTGAGGAATTACGAGCGATTTTCAGCTCAGCTACACGCTCCAGAAAAGCACTGACCGAAAAGTTCTTATGCCCTGTAAATGTAATACCCCAAGAGGCAACGGGGACGGGTTTAGGCGAAAAAGTAGTGAAAGTCGAGTGAACTGGACCAGAAAAAGTATTAACCGGAGATCGAATAGGATCCTCCTCTTCGCTAAACTCCTCTT
This sequence comes from Amphimallon solstitiale, assembly GCA_963170755.1. Classification (NCBI taxonomy): domain Eukaryota; kingdom Metazoa; phylum Arthropoda; class Insecta; order Coleoptera; family Scarabaeidae; genus Amphimallon; species Amphimallon solstitiale. The sequence continues at coordinate 127,593,536 of OY720675.1, read as the reverse complement.
CACTCCCTTGAGGACCAGGGTTACCGGCAGTGGGTGACTGCAATAAACTGAAGGTTGAGGCGCGTTCAAGGGTGCGAGCCTTATCGCGAATGCGATCTTCCAGATCAGCAACGCGACTCCGAAACGCATGGCATTCTTCCACTTCCTCTGAAGATTTTGGGACGGAGTTCTGAATTCGGCGCAAAACGAAAGCAAGGGCGGTAGAAATTTTTTGAAATTCGGAAGACTCACGATTCCCCACGAACTGATCGATGAGCCCCTCGATAACCGTGAGCTTAACCTTAATGGCCGCGGAATCTTCTGCATAGGTAAATGGATACGTGAGCTTTGTATCCGACGGATAAGACTTAGCATAACCTAGCAGACGTCGATACATTCGTCGCATTCCGTCCAAAGTGGATGGCACCACAGCACCCATAACAGTCAGTAAATATTCAAGGTCTTCCTTCAAAAGACGATTGATCTCAAATTTAGGAGCCATAGCGAAAGTTAATTCAGCCGAAAGTCGAAAAGGAAGAACTATAAAAGAAATGGCGGTACCGGGAACAGCAAGCAAAGACTCGAGTCCTAAGACGCACAAACAAATGCTGGCAGGCAAGGTAGTTCAGAACCTAAGATAAAATTGTAACGCGAGGTGATAACTTTTCCAAAAAAAAAGGAAGAAAACGAAATATAAACAGTCGAAGTTAGATTAGGTGAGGGAGTAGACGGAAATACAAAAAAAACTGAGCGGTAAGGGAAACTTAACGTCCACTTGCCCACCTAAACGAAAAACGGGCTTCAATCGAGAAAATTCAAAATTTATTCCTGAAGATGGTCAGGACCGAAACGTTGATACAAAACAAGTAGTTCCTCCAAAGTATAGCACCACTGTGCGGTACGACGAAATGTTAGTGGCTGAAATACTTAAAGGCGAAGAAAATATTCCGGAAGATGGAGAAAACTTGTCCAAACCGTTAGGCAACGACACGTTGTCACGTCAAAGCAACCAAAACCGAGGAAAATTAGAAAAGACGAGAAATTTCCCTGAAGATGGTGAAAACCAGGTCGAAACTTTCGGTGTCAACTTATGAGCTGATAGATGACACACAAAAGGAAAAGAAAATTTGAGGGCGGCGAAAACTTAGTCGAAACGTAGGTGCGAACTGTAGTACGTTAGGCCCACAACGAAAGCATGAAATTATTGTGAAGATAGCGAAAACTTCGTTGGAGCGTTGGGTAGCGAAAGAAAAAAGAATTTTGTTCCGGAAGGTGGAGAAAGATGGCGGAAACGTTGGTGTGTCAATTCGTACGGGAGGGGGAAGAAAAGTTGTCTGAAATTCTGAAAATGGCGGAAAATAGGCCGAAACTTGGTTGACACACACAAATAATAATAAAGAAAAATTAAGGATGGCGGAAAGTTGGTCGAAACGTTGGTGCCAAATTTTTCCCTATCACCAAAAGAAAAATCCAGACGCTAGGGCACCAAATTTTCCTTATTACTGAAAGAAAGGCCCCAAAAAGATTATCGAAACGTTGGCTGTTAAAGACAGGGAGATAATTTGCAAAATTCAAGAAAATGTTCCGGAAGATGGTCAAAATTTTTCCGAAACGTGGTCCACCAAGGACAAGGCGATAAATTTGAAAATTTAAAAAAAAATTCCGGAAGATGGTCAAAATTGGCCGAAACGTTGGGCGCCAAATTTTTGCTACCGGATCTACGTCGCAATAAGATAACGGCTGATTAAGATATGAAACGGGGAGTCACAATAGGGGGTTGTTAAACAGGATAACGCAGGGCCGAGCTAACTCTGTCGCAGACGGCGTGACGGTTCAGATAAAGAGAACACCTATAAGTAGAGCGTCGGTCGGCAACGACGCTTGCGACGATTGTCCGGGCACCAGGACACTATGCTATCTACAGATAACCTACCTGCGCCTCCTACGAACTACCACTGGCTGTGTCCCTCCAGCGGGTTACCTATTGAACACCCTGTATATTTGAAGCACCCACACTCATGTGCGTACTTGTCACAATAAAAATTAAGAAATGCAGAGGTAAATGAAATAAAAGAAAGGTATTCGTAACGTAACAAAATTTAATTGAACTGATGTGTTGTATGGATATTTGTCTATAATGATTATGAAATTATGAAAACTAGATATTAAAAAAAACTGGCGTTGAATGTAAAGTTAAATTGATATAAAGTGTACTGCAATTAGACAATTGATAAATAAAAGAACAAGCGTTAGGTGATAGTTGCAAAATTTAGTAAGTATAACAAAGAAATAAAAAAACTTAATGATTAAACATATACTCTGCACATCAGCAGGAGTTGGTCGGTTGCCGAAACGTTTCTTTCACCTTACATTAGGTGTACATAAGTTTTCATATACATGCCACAACGGCAATGTCAATACATAGGTGTGAGTATACATATAAATTTATAAGCGCAAAAGAACATATGATAAATCAGTAAAAGGTCTTAGTCTAAAATGAGGATAATTCGCTAAATAAAAAACGTCGGTTTGCTTACATGAACTGAATGAAATTAATTGAAGGCTGTTGATTAGCAAAGACAAAAATTAATTAAAAGTAAAATTTAGGAAAACGATTACATAGTATTCAAGAAAACCCTGAGCTTCGAGAACCAAAGTTGGCTACTACAAGAATGAATTTATCTGGCTCAGGTAAATTAATTGATCTTCGAAAGGCAAAATTTACAAACTTACGGCCAAAAATTAAACGTGCAAAATAATTTTCAAAACTTAAATTTCAAATGCAACACATCATAAAACAAGCCTCTATTGAATCGGAGGAGATACGCTGAGTTTAATTACTATTTAAATAAAATCTATCCAAAGGATAATTGAACTTATAATGAATCTACTAGAATTAACTTTTTAATTGAATATTTGCCTCAATATAGGGCTACAGAAATTAAGGTAGTGACAAAACCAAAATTCAGGTCAATCTGATTATTACAAAGTTAATAAAATAATAACGGTAATTTAATAAGGATTAAATTGTGACCTCGCAGTTGTCTAAGAGGTGCGATAGTTAAAATAAAACCTCTCAAAAATTCTCGGACAAAACTAGGCGGGCGGAAGTCTTGTTCACAGTCGAAGAGTCGTCGAAATTCGGACGTAAAATATAAAAATGTAAAAGTACAACCTTAGCTGGCAAAATGGTTGTCGTAAGGACGCTGCAGATGCCCAAGATGGCGGCGACTCCCTTGTTGGAAAATTCCACTCAACAGGTGGGCTGGGTGATGGATAAAATCCACTGTTATGGGCGATTTCACCACAGAAAAGACTTCGGAGGGCCTAAATGACCGTCAAAGAATCCTAACAGCTTTTGAGGGCTTTTGTGCCCGACAAAAGAATCCTATTAAAATTAAAAAAAACCCAAAGATAAAATCCCGAAAATTTAACACAGAACTCTGAAAACTTACCCCTATTATTAATAATATGGAGATTCCACGATAAGGACTCAGAAGTCACACATAGCACGAAATTAATTCAAAATCCACCTCGTGGCATTCGTAAATTAGATAGCGGTATTGCGATAAAAATTAATTCACGATAAATCACCTAATAAAGGTATCGATAACTCACACTTATTTCATTAAAGCCGCCTAAGCGTTAGTCTAACTTTTAGACAAAGTGATAAAATTCACCAAAAGACAATAAGCATATCGTGCCCATGCACTTGTAACAAGTTCGACTTCTAAAGTCACCTTCACCGTGACCTATATGGTAGATACGTTACAATCCAAGATCGCGCACGCCCAAAGCGCCGTACTGGAAAAAGGACTCAAACTAAAGGCGGGTATTTCCAAATAAACATCACAAGCTCGCAACTAAATTGATAATAATGGGAAACGACATCGAGACTTAAACACAATTAATCGCGACCCCACACATAATTTTGACGGAAGAACATGAGCGAAATACTCAACAATTGTAAAATAGGAGATTTAAAGTCGACCGCACGAGAGGGAACTTTATGCCGAACGTTGGCAATACTGCGTGTGCAGACAACCTAAACAGTATGAACGATAAATTTGACAGACACAAACAAACATTCTTCCACCTGTAATTTCTATTCTTATTAGGCGAAAGGACAGAATTTCTGCAGGTAAACAACGAAAAACTAAAGCTTATATATATCCAAACGCTGCAAAAGACGGTGGAAAACCCGATCAAAACTTATGTTACAGCGACAGTTCGATCCTAACCCCCACAATGGTCCTGAGGAGGAACGAACTAACAGAAGTCCCTAATACTAGAATATCGAAGATAGAGCAACATGTGATCGACAGCAATTAATAGTATGCCCTACACTCCAAACATTTCTTTAATTAATTCTCCCTACCTTTTTTTTTAAGAGAGACGACTGCGAAGGAAAAGGAAAATAACAATAATACTCGGGGCCTGCTCGAGTTTCTGTGTTTGGCAATACGCAAAATATATGACACAGTTAGCACAATATCTTGATTATCGTTTCAAAACGTTTACAAACTACAATAAAGCATTAGGTAGGGATCGGTCGTAATATATATATAAGAAGATATTTTATATCCTTAAGCAAGGCGTAGAAATAATTGCAAATGCGTAAAATATGAAACTACAGGTAGGTTAGATTAAGCTAGAGCTAAGGTAATTAAAGTTAGTTATTCAGATAAAGAGGCTTTCACAAAACAGAGTGTAAATGCCCGATCTCACACAAAATGTATCTGTCATGTTCGCGGCATGTGCTTTAGAGCGGTGAGGCTCAGTAGTAGGTTTAGTACCCACGGAGGCATACTGCAGGCAGTCTTAGTGGCCGGTGAAATAGACAATATACAGGGTACGCTCAAAAAGTCATGAACTTTATACAAAATTCCACGTATTTAGACAATAGGTGCACAATCTTTTACGAACTATAGACAAAGTAAATTTACAACGTAACACCTTATAATTGGAAAAACAATTTTTAAAAAGTCCTATAAAATTTTAAAACTAATGAAAAATATTGCAAGTTAATATTATATAAATTAGGCTTTCTAAATACCTTGTAGTAAAACACAAACAAGCACTAAAAAAAACGATGTTGACTCTTCAAAGACACTGATTATAATAAAATTAAAGATGCCGATCTACGAATATATAGATACTCATCCGTGACGTATACATCCATCACGCTAATGGAGTGATGTATAAAGAGAAAACCCTTTTTTTCCCGCACATACATATATATACATATATACGTATGCGACCAGAGGCAATTAGCAGCGGCCGCATTCCGTTCTCACGGGTGACTGTGTGTGTGTTCTAATGCATCTGTTTAATTTTTTTACCGTCGCATACCTGCATCCAATGAGGGTTTCGAGTCCGGGAATTTCGTTTCCCACGCGCATAGAAATATGTACGTATGCGACCGGAGGCAATTAGCAGCGTCCGTATTCCGATCTCACGGCCGGGCTGTGTGTGTTCTAATGCATCTGTTTAAATTTTTTAGCGTCGCATACCTGCATCGGATGGATGCTGTCTGGGTGACCCTTTTTTAGGGCAGGTGATGGTTAATTAATGGAATTGTATAAAAAATCTCTCGCTTGCATACCTGCATCGGATGGATGCTGTCTGGGCGGTCCTTTTTTTACATGTATAGACATGTTCATACGTATATTATTTTGCTATAATATTAGTATTAATATGCATAGGTGGATTGAAATAAAAATAATAAGAAGGTTAAAATAATTCTTTATTTTGTAGATAATTGCATAGAGTTATAATATTATTTTGCGTGCATATACATTCTTCATTAGTTTTATTATTATGATAAAAACAATGATTGACATTTTTAATAAGCTTTGGTACATCATTAAAATATTCCAAGTTAATTACGTCAATATCAACATATTGCTTAAGTAGCTCCTTTTTTTGATGTCCTTTAACATACACTCTATTATATGAGTTACAGATATTTTTTAACAAGTTAATAATGTCCTTAAAATATACATAACCAGTAGAGTATTCTATATTTAAATAATTATTTTCAAGCCATCGAACGGTCCTCTGGTCTTTCTTCGATAATAGATGGAATTCGATGCTAGGTTTAAATAAAAAATGGATGCTCCTTTCTCCGTCACTTATGCTCATCTCTTTTGGATCGAAATGTGGAATCGCATAACCTTGTATGTCTATAATAAGGAATGATTGAAGTTGATCTAGAGTGTCAATTGCACCTCTTTTAGCCATGATGTCTCGCGATTGACTGAATGTTATATAATTTTCTTAACAGTGCCTGTCAGTGCACTATATTCAACGACACAATCTTATAAAATTAACAATAAACAAGAGGTGTCCTTGCTAAACGTCTCCTGGCACTGCATCTCAAGCTTAACATCGACGGTGGATGATTTTAAGCTTTCATTCTGCTTCGAACAGTCTATTACGTAAAGTGCTGAATCGTGGAACTTCTCATAGCTCATGAGAGGTCCGCGAGTGTTTCCATAATAGCTCGATTGAAATTTTGTGTACATTAGATATGCTTGGGCATATAGTTTTTTACTCATATCTATATTCATATCGCTATAGGGGTAATATTCTGAATTTAAATGCAATTTAATATTTGTGATTGAAGCGTAATCATAGCCTGATGCATCTTGCTGAAAATTATCTTTTCTGTTGCGCTGAAACGCTATAATAGCATATCTGGGTTTCTCTAGATTAGTGCTAGTTTTAACAGGCCAAATGTCAGTTTTCGTTGCACGCAAAGCTGGAAGTTCATATAATTCCCATTTACGAAATGTTAAATATATCGGTTTATTGGTTTTAAGGGTGTTTAAGAACTTTAAGCGTGTCTGATCATTTACGCTTACATGCGGCACCCGCCATTCAATCTTTTCAATCTCGATTGAGGCCTTTTTTGTACCATCAGCGGTCTTGTTTTGATAGCAGTTTTCATCTGTTTTACTTCTAATTAGGACTAATTCTTGACCAACGTTAATAATAACCCTCCTGTAATCGGAACAGAAGCCTAAAAGCATGCTCAATGGAAGGCATGCGTTGAACTTGTTATTGGAGAGTGTTGCTTGCTGCTGCGCGAATGGTCCCCACCCGGCAATCGACAACATTCGACTTTCATCTTCATTATATGAAACTAATGCTTTCATCGTAGAACTGATTCCTGGTTTCATTGCGCGATCGATTTCTACACCATTAAGCTCATATCGAATCTGATCAAACAAAAAAGCGTATGCATTGTTTGTTAATTCAGGTACACCAGTTCCATTAGCATTAGGTTTAAATTTCCCCTCTATGTATATATAACTCTCGGAAGGTAGTGTGTATATATCTTGATTTTGAATGCTTATGCGAACTTCATCCTTTAAGTTGAAATTGTCTGTTCTCGGATAATATGTGTGATACTCTTCTTTCGTTATAACTTCGTCAAAATGCACACCTTCAAATATGGATAGCTTTTCCTCCATTTTTTACTCGAAAGCCTAACGATTGTAAAAATATTATATTGTCCGATGTTAACTGCTTGAGTTTAGATGTTGAAGTGATCTTCCGTTGTGGGGGTGAGGAAGTTATATAACGTTTACGAAATGAAAGGCCCATTATGAAACTCTTTTTAATTCTAATCTAACAATGATTTGCTCGCCTCTAAAGTTTACGGCATCACCATCTTGATCGGGCGTTATATTAATCGAATACCCAGCTTCAACTTGTGGAGAAAATTCGTAGAGAGTGTGAGATAAACGACTATCGTTGTAGGCTGATGTTGTGATATTGCACTCAATTCTTATTGTCGACACTTTTATAATATTAACAGGTAAATCCGATTCATGTTTTTGATCGGCTGGTAATAGCTTCCCACTAAAGCCTAATATGCTTCCTATAGAGTCTCTAGGTCCAAAATTTATTTCATATTTGCTTTAATTTCACACTTTATTATATTGTTGTTTGGTTTGAGGGATATTGCACCTCTAGGCATCGCATTCATCAAGAAATCGGCGATATCACTTATCTCATAAGATCCTGTCGGAATTGTAATAACTTCGTCATTATCATAATAAAATTTGTTACAGCCCTCTACAATGTTGGGAATCGAATTGTAGCTATTAAATCCTATTAGACCCAGAACATATTCATAGTGGGGATTCAATTCAATAGGCGGATAATAATCAACAGAAAGCACTGATTTTGTGCCCTTCAGGGTGAAAGTGTACGGCATGACTAATATATTGATATATGGACATACGATTATATATTATTTAGTAGGAATTCTAAACATAAGTGACCACAATTGAATGTTGAAATTTTGGTATCGCTTATGATTATACATTATTTTATTAGGTCCCTTTCTATTAAAATATTCTATCAATTCCGGTGGAGGCTTTAAATTGCCAAACGAATCATAATAGTATATATTAGAACCTCTCTTTTTATAACAGACCCAATGTGTTCCCGATCCTTTAATGCTATCCAAATTAACGACTGCGCTTTCATTTTTGTTGGGTGATTTTGGTAGAGTATCCCTCATAAATACACCTCTAAAATGGTGAATATATTTCGCATATTTCAAAATATCATGATCGGTTAATGCTCTTTGAGGCAGTCGACTTATTAGTTTTTTGATGGTTTTAGATATAAACCTAAGCCTCGCTTATATGGCTTCAGATATAATCCTTTACATTTTATTGCAATAGCTTCCATAGTTTTATTATGCCTTTCAGTTTCCCGTAATTGACTTCGAGCCGCTTTCGCTTTGAGTACTGCTTGTGTTATACCACTTACACCGCCTGCCAGTGAGCCGAGAGCGCTTAGCCCGGCGAATATTGGTATGAGTGGCAATACGCCACCAACTTTCGGTATGGGGATTATTCTGGGGGTTTTAATATGTTTTCGACCTCCAGCTTCTTTGATTGCAACCTTAGCTGCTGCCAATGATGATTTAGCACCCTGTTTAATATCACCCCCGAATCGCTTAAGAGCCTTCTTAACATTGGTGCACACTATTTTTTTAAAAGTTTTTTTCTTTAAGCCCATACCAAATTTTCTTTAGTTAGTCACCAACCAGGCTGCTGTCTTTTCACCAACACTTGCGTCTGCTGACTTTACACGATTCCAAGCTTTTTCTTGCAATATCAAATCTGCCTCGCGTCTATCTTTTAAATCTTTATGTTGTGAATATGCGATATCGTGCTCCCGACAAGCCGCATCCAATGGATTAATGCCGGGATCACCTCGTGCTAAACGTTTCTGGAGCTTTGTACCAGGACCACAATACATGTACCCACCTGGCAGTTGAAGCTCTATAGGCAACTTGTTGATTATCGAGTTCACGACACCTCCGCCCTCTTTAAAAGTTAGCATCGAAATGAATTAGCTTTATAAACACCCAACAATTTATATATAATTCATTCACCATGAGACTTGTGAAGCAGAAGGATGCACTTGAAATAATCAACTTGGATTTGGACGTTGATGAAAAGGGGAAATTTCGGAAACATAGCAGCCTACTACCGAATTCCATTAGAGCGCTACTTTGCGGTGCCTCAAACTCTGGGAAAACAAATCTCATGCTATCGTTATTATTCAATGAAAATGGTCTCAAGTTCGAAAACGTATACATTTATTCCAAGTCTTTATATCAAGCTAAATATAAGCTGTTGGAGAATGTTTTAAATAATGTTAAAGATGTGAAATATTTTCCTTGTAAGGAGAATGATGATATAATAGACCCCATGGAGGCTGAGACAAATTCGATATTCATTTTTGACGATGTGGCGTGCGATAAGCAAAACAATATTAGAAAATATTTTTGTATGGGTAGATATAAGTGTGTTGATAGCTTTTATTTATGTCAAACTTATACTAGTATTCCGAAACAGCTAGTTAGGGATAATGCTAATTTTTTGGTATTATTTAAGCAGGATAATACAAATCTACAACATATTTACAACGATCATGTTGGAGTTAACATGTCATTTGAGCGGTTTAAATCGGTTTGTGGTGAGTGTTGGAAAGATAAATACGGATTCCTGGTGATAGACAAGGATAGTGATTTGCATAATGGTCGTTATAGGAAGGATTTTGATTGCTATATATGCTGGTGAATTATTCATTTTATTCAGTTAATATATATCCGTCCGCAAATAATCATGCGCAGGCAGGCAGTTAATAGTAGAAAAATGGATTATGAGAAATTGAAGCCTGATATTATTAAGGCAAGTAAAGTTATTAGGAATAAGTATATGCAATTGAAACTTAATCGTTCCGATGAAGATTATTTAATACGAAAAATGTTTAAACCCATTACTGAGAACCTAGAAGGTTTGAGCACAACAATAAAACAGGAAACACAAACAATTAAGGAGCCCATAATGAATATTACAAACACTTTGAAAAATAGAGGAAAGCTGATAAAAAAACAAGAGATAGAAAAGAGCTCTTCGATTAATCCATTCGATGAGCAGTCTAATCCATTGGTGGAAGAGGATCCGCATTCACATAACACGTTTTATGGAGATCTTAATCCTTTACCGAGAGAGTTTGTGCGAGGTCTTTTTCAAGATACAAGCAATGTATATGATACAACGTATGGTGTTACATTCGAACCCGAAACAAATAGATTGAAATTGGGTGGGCATACATTATATCTAGATGGTAAAGACATAATAATCAATAATAAGCGATTTACGGGTTCTCATGGTCTTTATGAGTTAATATTTAAAACTAGACCAGGTAGATATAATGAGGAGGATTTATCACATTACTATGATATTTTACAAGAAACCAATGTGCATCGCAAACTGTTTCAACCCAAAAATCAATTGAGAGGGAGTAAAGGTCATAAATGGCGTGAAATAATAAAACCTCTTCTTGCTAAAAAAATTGGCTTTTCGACTTCAGAAACATGGTCTGGCGGAGATATAGGCAGCATGCTTGTTTCCAACACCAAGGATAGATATCAATACGTCTATTGGGACGACATAAACGAGCTCGTGGATCGTCTTAAACTTTTGAGGGCCTCTCGGGATTCTGGCAATGAAAGTAGCTATAATGAAATGCAGTCGATAATCGAGGAGCTTAAAGAATGCGGCGTAATTGAATAAATATTTAATACTCTCATTCTTTTCATCAGTATCGTCATGAGTGTAGACAAATTTTGCCGACATCTTAGCAGCGGTAAAGCTAGCGTTAAACGTCAAACACCATCTCTGCCATTAACAGAGGAAGGTGATGTTGATATTGGCAGTAAGCGTATTTGTTATGTGGCAGATCCTATACACGATCAAGATTCTGTTAATAAGCGCCACCTATCTAGAATACTTGGTGTAATAGATCTAAGGATTGATAATGTAGTGATTGATATTCAAATAAAAATAGATGCCTCGAATTCCAAAGTGGCTCAGGATATTAGTGATATCATACATCATATGCAAACTGCTGTTGAGAATAGAATCGAAAATGAACTAGACAATTTAAGGAACAATCTCGCAACAAACACCTGGGTTAGTGACAAGATTGATAAAATAAAGAGGGAATTGGATGAGAACTTGAATGCATTTAAAACTAATTTAAATAAAACTGTTAATTTGGATATATTTAAAGGCATTGTTAATGTTAGTGTAAATAATGTGCAACAGTCGATTAATGGGAAATTAAACCAGATGCAAGCTAGTGTTGAGAAGAAGATTGATGCTAAATTTGATGTTTTAAGAAAAAACCATGCCACAAATTCTGAAGTTAGTAGGAAGATTGAAAAAATTAAGAAGGATTTGGATGGTGAAATACTTGCACTGAAAAATAATTTAAATAAGGGCGTTAACTTGGATACAATCAAAGGGATTGTCGAAGTTAGTGCAAATACTCTACAAGATGAAACTAATCAAAAGCTGTATCGAATGGAAAAAAGTGTTGAGAGTAGAATTGAAGCTAAACTCAATGTTAAACTAGAAGCTATAAGAAAAAAACTTGAAAAGAAATCAGGGAATTCCCCACCCCCACAACCACCACCACCACCACCCTGACCGCTCCCAAGACAATAGAGACGAAACATAATTTTAATTCATTTACCATCGCATTATTCTACCTACATGATGTATTAACACGCTGAACAATAATTGTTAATTATGAATAGTATTAAGCGTCATTTAGTTGATGAGCTGCATAGGCCGGCTCGTAGATTCTTTCCCAGACGTCGCTTCATTATTAGAGGGTTTGACGATGTTTGGCAGATTGACTTAGCAGAATTTATACCCCATGCTCTAGAGAATGGTGGGTATAGATATATACTTGTGGTTATAGACTGTTTTTATGGACTCGACCCCTTAAATCGAAAACCGGTCTGGATGTATGTAATGCTATGGAAGGTATTCTACAAGACACTCGACAGCCGAAAAATATACAGTCCGACAATGGTAAAGAGTTTTATAATACTCGATTTCAAAATCTCATGAAGAAATATGGTATAAACCATTATTCAACATATAGTACAATGAAAGCGTCTATTGCCGTACGTGTTATTCGTACGCTAAAGGGTAGATTATATAAGGAATTTACAATGAGAGGTAGCTATAAGTGGATAGATATTTTACCCTCCGTGACTGATACGTATAATAAAACAAAGCATCGAACAATTAAAATGCGACCTTGCGATGTGACTAAAAAGAATGAGAAGCTCCTGCTTTCTACTATCTACAATGATGTGCAAACAGCTGTGAAGCGGAAATATAAAGTTGGTGACATCGTGCGGATAAGTAAATTCAAAAGTGTTTTCTCGAAAGGCTATCTCAGGAACTGGGGTAGTGAATTGTTCAAGATTATTAAAGCTAATGCTACAAATCCGCCAACATATATGCTGGAAGATATGAATGGAGATCCGATTTTGGGTTGTTTCTACGAACATGAATTGCAGAAAACTAAACATAAAGATGTATATCTGATTGAAAAAGTATTACGTGGAAAGGACGGAAAAGCTTATGTAAAATGGTTAGGGTTCGATAATTCGCATAATAGCTGGATTGACGAAGATAATGTTTTGTAATTTTATTAAAACTGTATATTATGATTATATAAAAATAAAGAAAGTATTAATTCTATACATGCACGCATTTTTTATTTAAGGTGAATTACATATCTGTATCCTAACACCCCGTATAAAGCAATATAAGAAGTTTTTAATCGTGAGAAGGTATAAACGTGCAGCTGCAAAACATTATTCTTATATATCTATTGAAAAAACTTTAGAAAACCTAAATTCTTTTCTACTTTTCAACAATATCAAAGAAGAAGAGATAAATGAATTTTTAAAACTAACCAAGTTGTGTATGGACCAGAACATTTTTGCTTTCAATAATCAGTTTTACAAACAAACTTTTGGAACAGCTATGGGCAACCCGCTATCACCGTTTCTTGCGAACCTTTTCCTTAATTATTTTGAACACGATATAAAAGAAAATGGACCAACGTTTCCTAAATTTTGGGTCAGATACTGCAATTATTCCAAGAGATTTTGACCTAGACCAGTTTGTCAATTACATTAATAATCAGTACCCATCTATCAAGTTTACCCATGAAATGGAAATTGAACACACCCTACCCTTTTTGGATTTACTTATCTCTATTAAGGAAAACAGTTTCCATTTTGACATATACCGAAAAAATACACATACAGATAATTATATTCATAACACTTCGTACACGTCCTTCAGACATAAACAAACTACATTCTTTTTTCTTCTCAACAGATTACAGAACACCCCACTTTCTAAAATAAATTATAATAAAGAGTTAGCATACATATACAAAGTAGCCGCTGAGAACGGGTACGAGAAAGATACAATAGATCGAATAAAACGTAAATTAGAAAGGAAAAAATTAATTACCAACAGAACTACATTAGAATCCATTAAATTAGAAAACAAAAAAGTTTTTTGTAAATTTTGTTTAAATAAAAGATGGGAATATCAAATTTCGAACTTGTGTAAAAGATACAATATAATTCCTTCATTTGTCAATGAACAGAATACTAAGAGTTTATTACATAACAACATTGAAAAGTCAGACCCGTTAAAATACTCAGGAATATACAAAATTGATTGTAATAATTGCAATAAAGTGTATATTGGACAAACAAAAAGAAACGCAGAAATTAGGGCATCAGAACATTTGTATCATTTGAAAAATCACAATAGTGATAAATCAGCTTTAGCGTATCATTTTGTAAACACAGGACATACATTTTCAATCGATAATGTACAAGTTATCAAAAGAACTAGATGTAAGAATTTAAATATGTGGGAAAGTATTTATATGAAGAAATTTAAAAACAATTTATTAAACACAGATGTTTCTCCACTTAGTCAGTGTTTCCTAGAATTCATACCACCCTTACACATTCCGTAAACACCCACCATAGTTTTACAATATTACTGTAATAAAAGTACGGTTAGTTTTATAGCTATTACTACAATGAGAGGGTTTGTCACTGCAAACGTTCGAACATACATATAATGTAAAAACACGAATGAATCTGTATACTACCGATGATGTTTGCTTGGCAAACGAAATGTACATATAGTTTATGAAATAAATCATATATATTTTTGTGAAACGAGTTTTTCTTTCTAATTAATTCTTATATATAGTTACATTAAAAAATACGACTTCTGTCTACGCATTTCTTTAAGTGAGATGCACTTTATATATATATCTAAAAGGGGTATTTTAAAGAAAAAATGGTGGATGTTATATTCTCTTTATGTAATAATGTATATTACATATATTTATTTATAAAATTATATAAAGTGTACAACAAAAGACCTAATCATATATTTTTCCATATTCTCTATTTTATAGCTTTATTTTACTAATATTTGTCACCAACATATGTATTTCTAAATCGGATTTGAGTCTTTCTAATTGGGATATAAACCTCATAATTCTAATGTTCAACAAGTCTTTCTTCTGTCTAAGAGCCCTCCGCCTGCTTTCAACGAACATTGTCGACTGATGTATTTCCAGCAAGTCTAGACATGTTTATGCAGGTCTGTACATGTTAGCTACTTGCGAAACGCTTCTGACTGGCATATATTACATATCCACCACCAGTCACGACCAGCTCGTCATTATAGTCCAATTCAGGATGATTATATTGAGGATACCAACTCATTAACATCTTCGGTATATTCTTATTTAAAGTCAGTACAGTCGATGTTTCTATGTCGAATACGCAAATTTCTGCATGAAGATCTAAATCAGGTTCACATATATATTCATACTCACTATAAATGTACCACTTTTTAAGTTGGGTCATATTTGGGCTACAATATTCTAACACGCAGAACCGGTTCTGAACCGGTTCTGAACCGGTTCTGTACCGGTTCTGAACTGGTTCTAGCACAACCGGTTCAGTTCAGAACCGGTTCTGAACAGGTTCTGAACCGGTTCAGAACCGGTACAGAACTCGGTTTCCGTTGGAAACATGTTTAGACCTGTTTGAAATACATTGAGAAGCGCGATAGCAAGCCGGGTAATTTATTCAGGAATTTTTCTAGAAGCAAAGACCATCTTGATGGTCCGCCATTTTGTCTGACGTCACCTTAGTTTGGCTAGTGACCGTGAGAGGACCTACATTAGTTAGGTTGGTAATCATGAGAGATGCCATTTTCTTAGTTTGGTTAGTGACCGTGAGAGGGCGCCACATTAGTTGGGTTGGTACTCTTGAGAGATGCCATTTCTTAGTTTGGTTAGTGGCTGTGAGAGGGCGCCACATTAGTTGGGTTGGTAATCATGAAATCTGCCATTTTTAGTTTGGTTAGTGGCTGTGAGAGGGCGCCACATTAGTTGGGTTGGTAATCATGAAATCTGCCATTTTTAGTTTGGCTAGTGGGCGTGAGAGGGCCTCACATTAGTTGGGTTGGTGATCATGAAATCTGCCATTTTTAGTTTGGCTGGCGACTACGAGGGGGCGCCACATCAGTTGGGTTGGTAATGATGAAATCTGCCATTTTTAGTTGGGTTGGCGACCACGAGGGGGCGCCACATCAGTTGGGTTGGTAATGATGAAATCTGCCATTTTTAGTTGGGTTGGCGACCACGAGAGGGCGCCACATCAGTTGGGTTGGCAGAGGGCGCCACTACGTCGAGGGGGGTGAGGGGGAGCTGGGTGAGAGGGGGAGGAGGTGTTCCAGAACCGGCCAAAGTACCCTACTTGAGTCTTAGCAATATAGTTAGTCTTAAGAGATGAGTATTAGTAATGTACGAAACTCTGAATAAAACTACATCACACAACAAGTAATAGTTTTACTAACTACACCCGCACCATGGGCGTAGAGGGCCCAAGCGAGAGGGAACTTCGGATGACTTCGGAGTTACTTCGGATGGCGATCCTGCAATCGAACTATTGAATCTTCTGGCAGCCAAGAAGCGATCCCAACTGCAGAGCAATAGGATACTTCAGTAAGAAATATGGGTTCTTCCCAAACAAAGGAGGAGATCGTAATTGCACAGGCTGGAAACAGAGGATCAACCGGCGCAGCACAGATAACATTCACCCCTTGGGAGATTGGTGGAGCAGACAATGTATTGCTAATATGCATTTCTTTACATTCATTTTAAATATCGCTTATATTCTTGTATCCTGTATATTTATTTGTGTTAAAAATGTTATAAATTTTATTTTAGTTCCTATGTATACCAATATTTTTAAAATAAATATCTTTTAGTTTGAAAATATAATTAATGTTGTTAATTATGTATACATATCGATATTTATATGTTTATTTGTGTGCATTATTCGTACATATTTCGTTATTTAATTTTAAAACCTTGCTCCTGATATATTTGTTTTCATATCTTGAAGTACTTTTCAATATATTTTTAAATAAAAATGAATGAGAATTGGAATTGTTTTAAGTTTCGAATTCGAAACCCATTGTCAATTGAAACAACATACCTATTATAAACTAATCGAAAATTGTTCCCGACGCACGACATTTCTATAGCTGTAGTGTGTGTATTGTATTAAGTATATTGCGAATTGCGCTGATGCGTTATTGTATTAAGTGTATTACGAATTGCGCTGATGCGTTATTGCGTTGAAACTGCTGTATTAATACTTGTAACGCATTCCAGTGTATCAACGCACTAACTCAACGCAGCGCTGCGTTACTCATGTCTAGCTTTTACTGGATAGTGGCGCTACAGTCAGCATACTTTTTTCGGAATTTGTAAATGAATATCAGCACATAAATAAGAATAAGAAACTTAATATAAATGGAATATCGAGTTCAGTAAAATCAATTGGCTCAGCTTTTATTTCGCTAGAGTCACATCGGAATAAATTTAACCATGAGTTTCACATAGTAAATAGTTTTACAAATAAATTTGATGGTATACTTGGAGCAAATTTCTTTATAAAATTCAAGGGAATAATAAATTACGAAGAATTTTCTTTTTCATTTTCCTTAAATAATACTAAAATAACGACTATGTTAGAATCACACCAGAATAGTCTAACAATAATCCCTGCACGTTATGAAATCATAAAACATTGTTGGATAGACAATGCTAATGAATGTTTAGTATATCCTTCCGAAATTGCAAAAGGAGTATTTACTGCAGGCATTATTGCAAGACCAAATTCTTATACTATTCCAGTTCGTATTTTAAACACAAACGATAAAGAGGTCAAAATTAGAAATTTTAAACCAAGTACAGCTAATTTAGCAGGCTACGAACTATACAATTTTAATACAAATGAAATAACAGTAAATAGAGTAGAAAAAGTACTAGATTTAATTGATATGAAAAATTTAAATAAGGAAGAAGAAGACTCTATTGCAAGGATTTGTGCAAAGTATAGTGACGTTTTTTTTGTTAGAAAATGATGAAGTATCTGTAACCAATATAACTAAAGAAACAATTATTTTGTAAGAAAATATAAAGCCTATATATGTCAAACCGTACAGATTACCTCAATCACAAAAAGCAGATATAGATAAAGAAATAACTAAAATGTTAAAACAAGGCATTATAGAGGAGAGTAGATCACAGTGGTCATCACCTTTATTAATAGTACCAAAAAAGGCTGATGAAAATGGTAATAAAAAATGGAGGGTAGTAATAGACTACCGTCTTCTCAATAAAAACATACAGGACGATCGTTTTCCATTACCTAATATAACAGAGATTTTAGATTCTCTATCAGGTGAAGTGTATTTTACACATTTAGATCTTTCTCAAGGATATTATCAGGTAGAGTTAGAGCCTTCAAGTAGGAAATATACGGCATTTAGCACTGACAAAGGTCATTGGCAAATGAAAAGGTTACCTATGGGGATGAAGTCGAGTCCAGGTTCATTCTCAAGAGTCATGACAATAGCTATGTCTGGATTAAATTTCGAATCATGTTTTGTGTATTTAGACGATTTAGTTGTTTTCGGAAATAATCTACAAAATCATAATCAAAACTTAGTTAAAGTTTTAAACAGATTACGGAAAGTAAATTTAAAGTTAAATCCGGTAGAATGCAAATTTTTAAAGAAAGAAAATTTTTGCTAATGGTATCTCGCCTGATCCAGAAAAAATTTCAGCTATTCAGAACTATCCCACATAGCAAAGCTCTAAAGAAGAATTAACCAGGGCTTTAGGGAGAAGCTCAAGGACAGCGGCCGTGTTATTTTCTCCTATCCTACAACAGGCAAGCCCTCAACCTTTCATGTGTTGCGTACGGACGCCAGCCATATCCCATAGAGGCTGTTTTGTTTGGGGGGGGCATGGAATATGCCAGCCGTCTGCTGGCTTCAGCCGAAAAAACTGCTCTACCAGTGAGAGAGTAGACTAATTGAGATTTAAAATTAAATTTAGTGCTCAAGGAATACTTGAGACTGTAGTAGTTGATAATATGCCTTTTGGGTCATGGGCATTGAGGAAATTTGCTAAGGAATGTGATTTGCATAGTAACCAGTAACCGGCGATATCTAAGGTCCAATGGCATGGTCGAAAACGGAATAAAGATAGTTAAACATAATCAGGAAAAGTTCAGTTATAAGTATAGGATTACTCGACTATAGGAATACTCTTATAGCAAGTACAGACTTATCTCCAACAGTATTAATATTGTATATAAAGTTGCGTACTAGAATATCAGTAGTGAGCAATTTCTCATACGAAAGATTAATGTTAAGGGGGCTTACGCAGAGGTGCCGACTAACTGCCGTGAGGTAGGACGTAAGGGGGTGGTGCCATATGCGGTAATGTAAATTCTGGACTTTACAAGGTTTTGTTAAAACAATAGTACCGCTTTTATTTACGAAATATCAGAATGAAATTTAAAACACAAATAAACAAAGGCTCAGTGCATGCTCGACTGGAATTAGTTATTAAAGTAAAGTTTCTGAAACTGTGTTATGATGTTGTAAATTTTGCCAAGTTTGAGAGTGAAATGTAGGAGTAAATAATTTGAATTATAAGAAAGTATTCCCAACGAAGCCTTAATTAATTCTTTGTATTTAATTTAATGCAAAAACATAATAAGAAAAACAAAAATTTCTGATGTTTGTTATATTTTAAAGAATACCTGACATCGGCGGAATTTACATTAGCGCATATGGCACCACCCCTTTACGTCCTACCTCCCGGCAGTTGGTCGGCACCTTTGCGTAAGCCTCCTTAATGACAGTACAAATGAAAAATTTACAAAGTTACGAAAGCTGTCTAAGATGTGTCACGATCGATAATGCAAAGAGAAAGAAGACTAACCCTGGCCAAAATATTACAATGAGAGATAATAAGGAGTAGAAAGCTGCCAGAATTATTAGAAAGCGTAAGGAACTGCGATCTTATATAATAAGAGCCTATAACAACATGTTAAGAAGGACTTCTAAGCACATATGGTTTCAGCTTATTAAGTTAAGATTAGGTAACGATGGGATGTTATATATGTAGTTGTATACTTGTTACAATGTTGGTATTACTAAAAGATGTATAATAAAAATGGCTATTATAATACTGTTACTAGCTGTCCATCAATCTCTTCGAGCTTGAATCGCCTTTTCGCGTCCGATTACAGTTTTATTACAGTTCCCTGTAAAACGCCAAATAAATCATTTTTGATTTTCTAAACTATTGGCACACCTTGTATAGACGTATATTTTTGTCCACGAACTACTGTCACGGCGACAGGTGGAACGGCAATTTAAAGCATCTTAACGTCAGTTCGACTTTTCGTTGTTGAAGTTTGAAATTTAGATGCTATTTAGCGTAATACTTAGACTTGACACTAAAAGATTCATAGTGTTATTAGTTTTACACAATGAAAGGAGTAAATCATTATTAAAAAAGTAATATCAGAATTATTTTAGCTTTGCATAATTTGACCTGTCAAATATCATGGGCTGTAATATTTAATAATAATTATACATCTTTTGACATATCTTTTGAGCTTTGTTATAATGCAAATTTGTGAACAATGCATGCCCATTACACAGAAGCATCAAGTTTTAAATAAAATGTTGGTATAGAATAGTATGACTTATTAATTTTATTTATAATAGTGAATTTATAATTGGCTTCCATAATAATAAATTAGTTTCATTTGTCTGCTCTGAAATTGTTCCTGTCAAAGTGAGTTTGCAGTGGCATTCAGTCGTCGCCTGTAGATCGTGCTCTGGCTATGTCGGTTGCTGAGACGATCCTATTATAATTTAAATATTTAGTAGTGACGCTGGTAGTTGAACTAAAAACAATAATCAAAAATAATACAGACCGACGTGGGAATATCTGTGTAAACATTTTGCTTACACACACTGTAAAAAGAATATAATTCGTAATTGTCGGATCATTTTGTGATTCTTATTAAGTATTTAGGGAAAAATAACACAAAAAGGTAGTTCATGATTACAACCAATCCATGGAAATAAGAGCCACCAGCCTGGAACACGATCATCATGAACCATCAGCAGAATGTTTGATTAACAATTTGATTTAATGGTGTATTTTCAAACATATCCCATTAAATGATTGAACGCTGCCCATACTTCAAACTTTCTACTGACAATCAAATTATTTAGTAGTAGTAATTGTTGAATTAGGCTGGAATATTTACTTTAACACTTTCGCTGCCACTGCTAAAATGACCAGATTCTCAGGGGCCAAGACCTTTTTTTATGGATATGTTATTCAATTTTTGCCTTAATCACTTGCAATCAACATTGTATAATAAACATTTATTTTCTAAAATGTATTTTTTCAAAAAAAAATTAACGCTTATAAGCGTCAGTTGCACAGGGTCTCAGTAGTTGTTGTTACCGACCATCGACGCTTATATAAGCGTAGTTATATTACTTAAAAATAGATGAAACACAATACACTGTAATAATCTAAATAAATACAAACTTCAGTCAAAACTTTGGTCTACATAGGAACACAGATTATAAAAAAAAGTTTTCTAAAATCTATTTATGAATGATAATACTACAATTCAAACAATATCCTGGATTACCCGGACAAATTTCATATTCATAAGCAGTGTCTGTAGGCTTTTTATTGATTTCAAAGCACAATTTGCATCTTTTCCTTAGAGCTTGCTTCTTGCCAGGAATATGTTCTCGTTTTCTTCGAATGTAAGTATTCTCGTTGAAACTGCTTCAGGTGTAGACGATAAAAGTTCCTTTACGACGGATACTCTGAAGTCACACAAGGACATCTTGTTTCCCGAATATTTATTATATAAATGAAAAGCATTGGTCAGCATCATTTCATTAATGTGGAAAAACATTTTTTTGTGCCAACGAATGGTTTTCCTCTCACAAAGATAATACGACAGCATTTGATCGTGTTGGTCAATCCCCGACATACATTTATTATACTCTATTATTGGTAATGGTTTACTAACTTTCACCTTTCTTTTATTTTCTGTCTCAACCATGATATTTTGATGTGCATTAGAAATATAGAGAACCTCCCTTTTGTCTTTCCATTTGCCTACCATTATTCCATCAGCATATCTGGCAACAGTTTCCCCTTTTTTCAGCTTAGCAGAAATCACATCTTTTGGTAATTTTGGTCTACCTGATCGCAGCGTACCAGTACAATGGGTTTGATTTTTCGACAGCTTTTTAGCGAAATCAATACTATTATAGAAATTATCCATAAATACGTGGTGACCCATATGCAATCTATCTTCTAATAAATGGAAAACAACTTCTCGGCATGCCCTTTGCCACCCATCGAGTCCAACATACCCGTATAGACTGTGCATTTTTGGACTATTCCTTTGGGAGTAGTTAGTTCATACAATTTCAACCCATATTTATGGTGCTTGTTCTTTATATATTGTCTAAATATAAGTCGTCCACGAAAAAGCACCATTGATTCGTCTAAGGACAGTTCACACCCTGGAGAAAATACTTCGGACATTCTTCAATTGAAGAAGTTTATAAGGGGTCTAATTTTATAAAGCTGGTCTTCAGGTTTTGGATCGTTTGGTCCAGGGTTTCTAGCAAAATGTAGAGCACGTAAAATTACCAAAAATCTGTTTCTACTCATACTAGAAGCAATGCCTTTGTTGTGAAATAAAGGATCTTTCTTCCAGTAGTGTTCTAAGCGAGGCATTAGAACAACACCCATATGTAAAAATATGCCTATAAATGTCAACAATTCATCTTCTGTTACAGGTCTCCAAGCACAAATTCGTGATTTCTCAGTTGTTTTTTCAGATAAGAATATATTTTCAGCGTTTACATTTGTTTCTTCAACTATTAAATGTAAAAGATTATTAGTGAATAGATTACGATAAAATCCAAAGGGTGTATTTTCAGAAGGTAAAATGTTCATAGTTTCTTTTCCAGTAAACTGAAAATGTTTCATGTCTGTAACAAGTTTCCAATTAAAATCTGGGTCTGTGTGTTGACTTTCTACATGTTCAACTTCAGTGTGAAACAAATTTTTTTGTTCAATGATATCCTCATTCCGACCCTGAGTACGGACCTAGGTTCGACTCTGCCCACCCATCACTTGATTCTTGCTTAGTTTCATACTCACTATCATTGTCCTCCAATATTTGCATCAATTCCTCAGTAGTATATTTATGGTTACGACTGTATTTTGGCTAAGAAGGACCTGCCTCGTTGTCATCATTTTGCATTGTTATTAGAACTTCAAAAACAGAACAAACAAAAACCCCCCACACTTTTAGGTTAGAAATACCTTAAACTGTGTGCCTACATTCAAACGTTCACTCAAATGCGGTGCCAACGACACTGCCGCGATACAAGATTCAACAGGTACAAACGCTTATAAACGTCAGTGGCATGCGCACAAAGCATGTCATGGCGCTTATAAGCGTTTTCGGCAGCGAAAGTGATAATAAATTGAATAGTTTCAAAACAATTGTCATTACATTGGAATTTGATTCGTCTGTCACCTAGTAATAATAATATAAATCATATTTTAAGGTAGTTGTCTAATATATAGGCAAAACTAAAATGGATCTGATAGCACTTTTCTCATTAATATTTTAGTCAATTCGCTGTATAAAATTTGTGATTTCATATCTTTTTGTGTCAAGGTCTACAATAAATATCGATGGAGCTTAAAAACATTAACAATGAAATATAAGACAGATGTCAGGGTGAAATAATTGTCATCATGAAAGCAGTTCAGATTTCATCACGAACTGAAATCGATTGATTGTTTTGACGTTTTATAACCTGCAATTAAATTTTTGTGAAATTGCCAACATTAATCAAAAGTCAGATGGATTTTTTCTGACAATTCTGACGTTTCCTGTAACATTTAAGTCACCTAACGTGAATGTTGAGTTGACCAACATTTCGCGTATGCTCTAGTTAAATATATCGGTGTTAAAATGATAATAGATGAGTAAATATGGCGACATAGATGTGCACTATTTTTTTTATTTTCGCTATGTGCACCCTTTAACTGTTACTTAATTTTATTATAATAATATACTATGTTCACCAATTTTGATCAGCATCTGGGGCGTAATGCTTAAATTATTTTTTCTAAGGAAGGAATGCTTTTGTGTAATAAAGTAGATCGCGATCTTAAAGTAACTGATAAATAGTGAATTAGCATGTATGAAAAATTTTTAAATCGCACTGTCTCTATATGTAGTAATAGTTCCATTTTTAAAACAGTAATTACATTACCCTTTAAATCGTTAAATTAAAGGCGATATGTATGCATGATGTATTCGTTTCTTTGAATTACAATTAATGTAGGGCTTCCGGGACAATAGTCAATAGAAATAAATTTATATGACGTTCTTTGCAAATAATCAAGATCATCAGTGCTCCATAATGTTTGTCATAAAATGTCGATATAAGTCATCAAGTGCTGATTATTCAATTTACTCTTTCCCCCTTTTTTTTAATTTAGGACACATTAATTTAATAGAATACTTGCTCTTTTTGTTATTACAGTGGTCCATGAAACTTTTCGAGTTTGAGTTGCCTCTTCGCGTCCACTTCTTCGCTGTAAGTTTCTCCATAAATGTGCCTCTTTGGAACGTGACCACTGCCAGTCGCAGAGGCACTTGAATTTTAACGGTTATAAGTTTTCTTTTAATTAGTTTATGAATGAAGATGCAAATTAAATTAAATATCTCTAGAAATTAATTATACATATTAAACAAAATGTCTCTTAGAAATAAATTAAATATTATTGTGACATTTATAATTAGTGGCAAATGAATTTATTTATTAAGACTTTGCCCACAAAGCGAACAACATTTCTATATAATTTACTGAACGCTGAAACTTAGCTCGGTTACAAACCACTAAAAAAAGTTTTTGTCGCCTGCGGCAGGGTCTGTAGCACTTTAGTAATTTATCTAGGAATTTTAATATTTTACAGTTTCTAAAAGCGAGTTTTGCTGGTATTTCTGCCGCAGCACGCGGAAGTGTATTCATAGAGCCATCTTGATTCATTTTGCTTTCCAGCGTGTTTACAGTTGTTTTGAGGTTTATGTTAATATTTTCAGTTCGTAATTATTTGTGATTCGGTATTATATTAATTTCCTTTCTTATTACTAGTTACGTGTTTCTCCATTGTATTATAATCATTTATATTCGTTTTTAAAGTTAGTTTAGTTTTTCTGTTTATAAGTTTTGTTTTTGAAATATCTTAGGTTATTTGAACTGTTTTTAATTTGGGAAAATGGTGAAATGCATTATAACTGGGTGTAAAAGTTACCAGGAAAATGCAATTCTGCATATTTTTCCTAGGAAACCCGAGGTAAGCATATTATTTTGATTTTTTACTAAATTATCTTTTTAGCTTTTCAATACATAAAACATAGTCACGCAATGAAATTTCGACCATATTCGATAAAATATGTGCTAACTATATTTTTATTCTTAGCTTTTTGAACAGTGGAAGATAGCTGTGGGACGAGACGACCTTAAAATTGAAAAGCGAAGAAATTATCGGGTGTGTGACTATCATTTTTCTCCACAAATGAAATTTACAACATATCATAACAGATCAAATTTGAAGGCAGATGCTGTTCCTACATTACATTTATCAGGTATTAATTAAAACATTAAATAAAAAACAAAGTGCAGGTTCAGATATGTACAAGTTGCTGATTTTTAGAAAGATATGTAAACAATGCGTTTCTGTTTGGTTTATTGAATAGGGTTTAGTTAGTCATTAGTTCAGTTTGAAGATGCATTAGTAATAATGAGAAATAAAGTTCTATAAAAGAACACTTCACTACATAAATAATTAGCTGCTCTGTAGATATCTGAACATACTCATGTTACACTTCTCAATTGCTGATGAGGTTCAAATATATAATTTGTTATTTAAATAACCATATTGAATATTATAGGTTCGCAACCATTTAAATCTGGGAATAGTTCAATTTATGAGGCCAGCATATCAGCAGAGGCTAGTTCTTCAACAAGCGATTATAGGAAACCAGGTAAAAATAAATCTTGTCACAAAATTATGCTATCATATAATCCATTTTCTTCTTATATTTATTCTAGAGTCTTCAAATCAACAGAACTTAGATGAAGAACGGAAGGATATTCAGTTATTTAAAAAGCGCACTTATCATAGTCTAGGTAAGTTTTTATCGGAGTTTATATTATCATTTTTATTTAAATTCAGTAGAATGTTAG
This sequence comes from Amphimallon solstitiale, assembly GCA_963170755.1. Lineage (NCBI taxonomy): Eukaryota > Metazoa > Arthropoda > Insecta > Coleoptera > Scarabaeidae > Amphimallon > Amphimallon solstitiale. Next base: position 127,567,401 of record OY720675.1, on the reverse strand, counting down.
GACATCTGAATTTATCAGTAATTAGCCTTTGTGTTTTAAATATCTTTAACCTTGTTCTTTGATTGTAGGTATGAAGCAACGAATGAACATTTTGAGAGATTGTGGTATTTCTCGTCGAAGTGATCTTTCTCCTCGTGCAAAAAGACTGTATCGTGCTTCTAAGGGTCTTTTATACTGTGCCAGGAAATTATTTAACGAAAATGCTTCCAATAAGAAGCTAATCAAAGTCGCAATGGAACATTGACATAATGCTGAATTGTTCAAAGCAGTTAATAAAACAACGCAAAAATTTATTGCAAGTCAAATTCGATTGCAGCATAGAATACGTAAAGGCCGTCGTTATTCTATTGACGATATAATTTTTGCTTTGAGCTTGCTTAAGCAATCACCAAGGGGGTATAGGTTTTTGCAAAAGACATTTGCCCTACCTACACGTCAAACTTTTGACTTCACTGCTATGTAAAATCCCATTTTCTTGTGGAATGAACCAAGCAATTCTGGATAATTTAAAGTTAACAGTAGATAAAATGGATGATCTAGACCGTTACTGTAGTCTTATGTTTGATGAAATGTCTTTAGCAGCATCATTAACTTATAATAAAAAAGAGGACATAATTTATGGTTTTGAAGATTGTGGTAATGGGCGACAAAAAAAAATAGTTGACCATGCTATGGTATTTATGGCTCGGGACTTGAAAAGAAAGTGGAAGCAGCCTATATGCTATTACTTCTCACAAGGTGGAATGAGCACAAACAATTTGGTAGTAGCCATAAAGAACATTATTCAAAAGCTGCAAAGTATAGGTCTCAATGTGATAGCAACTGTTTGCGATCAGTCTGCAGTGAATACCGCTGGCATTCACAGATTAAAGGAGGACACTAAGCGACGCCATAAATTGTCTGGAACAAAAAAGAATGTTTTTGGATTCGAAGTATTTGAGGAAGAAATTATTCCTATATTTGATCCGCCACATCTACTTAAAGGAGTAAGAAATAATTTGTTGGCAAATAATGCCAAATTTATATGGAAAAAAGGGGAACAGACAGCACGATGGAGCGGCATTGTGGGTCTATACGAATTAGATAGTGGGGATGATGATACACGCATGTTAAATAAATTACGGATGCACACATATACAAGGACAAAGTGAAGAAAATGAAAGTAAAATTGCAGCACAGGTTTTTTCACATCGTGTATCGTCAACAATTCATGGACTAGTACAATATGGTATATTTTCCTTTATTTGCCTTTTATTGTCATACTCATACTTATTGTTGTAGGGAATTGTCTTTCAAAGGAAGCTCTGGATACAGCAGACTTTTTGATGTTGTTCGACAAAATGTTTGACAGTGTCAATGCTCTGGCCAAGATTAACAAACATGGAAAGACACTACATAGTGCAGTATCTAAAGACACAAATCATTTCACATTTTGGTATGAATGCATTCAGGTATTGGATACAGTGCGATTCATATCAAATATCAATCGCGAGTTTGTCCCTCCAACTATAAAAAATTGGCAGTTGACACTTCGTGGCTTCATATATATTTGACAGAAATTAAAAACTAAAGGCTTTAAATATCTATGCAGCCGCAACCTTAATCAAAACCCCGTTGAAAATTTCTTTGGCTGTATTAGAAGTCACGGAGTGCGAAACATAAATCCATCTTGCGCCTTATTTATAACATCTTTTAAAAGCCTTCTGATAAATAATTTTTTCGCCTCACATTTTCCGGGTGCAAATTGTGAAGAAGATCAGCATATAGTGCTCTTGATACACTAAAAAACTTTGTAACGACAAACATCACAACAGAAATACCACAAGATGAAGGCAATAATGTAGAAGATAATGAATTGTTCACCTTTAAAAATCAGAGACACGACATAATTTTACAAAAGCATGCCTATATTGCCGGGTTTATCGTAAAAAGAATTTTAAAACGGATTGGCATGTGTGAAACTTGTCGGTCTGATTTAGTATCTCATGGCTCAGAATCTATACACCATTTAATTGATGTACGAGCCTATAGTGTACAAAAATTCGTCAGGCCAAAAACAAACTTTATTCGTACATTTTCGAAATGTTTAGAGGTTACAAATTTCTATTTGCCTAAATTATGCGTTAAAAATAAAGTACGTGCGAAATTGGTGGATAAAATTTAAAATTTGGTTGAATTTTCTTTTACCTGCAAAAAACATAATTTGCTAGATATATTTACAGATTATTTCACGTTAATGTTAATTTTTCAGTGGACTAACAATATAAACAAAACTTTAAAAGGTAATTTATCGAAAGGTATAACTGACCCGATAAAAGTACATGCACTTGACTATTTTAGAAGAAATAAGCAAAGATTAGTGCATTTACGTAGTCAGAAAGGTTTAGTTTAAGTAATACTTTTAGTTGTCATATTTCATGTAAATACACCTCAGTACCACATAAATAAATTTAAAATATAATCAAAACTTTTCCATTTAATAGTAATATACATTTTCTGCCAGAAAAGTAGCAAATGGTTTGATAGAACTAGCAGTAACTAAAAATGTTTTTGTTAAAATGTAGATGTTTATCGAAATTGTAAATGAACTTAATAAAGCACACATTATATAACCTACATTTTATTTTATTTAAATACTGATATTTGTCTCTTGTATACTAATATGTCGGCAATCATACGCATATATTCTATTATTAATTATACTTAGATAATAAATGTATTTTTAATGCAAAATAAATTTATTACGAAAAAATATATTAGCGGCGACGTAGGTAATTAGTTTAAGTAGGTTAATATAGAAATATGTTATAAATAGTAGTGTAAGTTAGTTTTAAGGACATTCACATTAGAGATTCGATTTGATTCATTGATACGTTTATTAATGTAGAAACAATGTACATACATCGAACGTACACATATTTAATCAATACAGTTTAGTTAGTAGATAGGGTGATGTGCTTTAATTAAATATCCCAAATCATCCACTATCCTAAACCGACGCTTCATAAATACATTTGCAGGGCAAATAGAGATGGTGCCCAAAAAGAGATAAGCCGACAGGACCAGGCTTATCTCATTATTAACCTGCGGTAACTCCTTTGTTTTATCAATTTTAAAACTAAAAAATTAAAGATACATATTTCAAAATTGCCGCACGTGCACATAACGCTGTTGGCGGCAAAAACAATTACTATTTCAAGTCTCGTGTTATTAGTGAACTTAGCCATCTAGGTATATAAGAGTATAAATATTTTATCTATGATCGTGACGATATTTCGATGACATGAGTGTCTTTGTATTTAATATATCTTAATAAAATATAGAAAAATCGTTATATTTATTACTTGTTCTTCTTCTTCTTTATTGTGGCTTTGAGTTAGACTATTTAGTCTTTTACTCTTCATCTGAGTGCGGTGACTCTTGGAATGTTGGAGTTGAATTTGATTAGCTATTGTTTATCTTTATTTTGATTAAGAATTAAAGTAGAACCATTTTAGGTCTTTTGTGTTTGAAGTTTTCATTTCCATCATATGCGAGTGCTCTTTTAAGATTTTGGTTTGAGTGGTTTTCCATATGATTATAGAAGCTGAGCGCTCTTTCCTTGATGTAGTCAATGATTTTTGGGGTATTTGTTTCATTCATTATTTGATTATTTCTCATATACCATGGAGCATTTAGTATCATTCTAAGACTGGTGTTTTGTATTATTTGCATTTTTTTGATGTTGGTCTTGCACATATTGCTGTGACCTGCTGTACTATGGTTGATAACTAATAGTCAAATTAATAAATTAATATTCTTTAATAATCTCAGGGTCTAAAAGGTAGATTTCTTTGTTTTATGAAGAAGGAAAATGTCACAGCTTTTCCTTATTGTGAGTTCTAGCTGTGATTGTGATGTTTACTTTCCTAATGTTCTCCTTTGGGATGGGTGTAAATAAGTAAATAGTGAGTGTCAGCACAACTTATATTTATTTACAGTATAGATTTACAAAAACATGGAAGATATTTTTTTATTATTATACAATACAATAGTTTATTTTATTTAGATGTGTTTTCTTCTTAGTTATGGTACAAGCACCTTGCAAATCTTTTGTTCCTTTAAGAAAATTGTAAAAGTCTACTGAATTACTTCTTCATGTATGCTTACAAATCAAGGAAATTACTAAATTCACTTTCTTTACCTTTTGCCGACGTATCCCCATTGGATCATCTCGACCTGAGATTTTCACGTCAAAATCGAGATTTAAACAATGAAGAACCTATTAGATGTTTCCATAATATTTCAAAACTGTTGTTATTCAAATGAAAACGTTAATGCTTCGTTGAGTCGCCCTAACTTGAGATTCTCACGTCAACCCAAGGCTTACTCAAAGAAGGATTTATTAAATATTTAAATAATATTCTTAAAATTGTTGCTATCCAGGTAAAATTATTGATACTCCGTTGAATCGCCTTAACTTGAGATTTTCACGTCAACCCAAGGCATACTCAAAGAAGGATTTATTAAATATTTAAATAATATTCTTAAAATTGTTGTTATCCAGTAATTTTATATCACACACATGAAGATTCCTTTATTTATTTATTATAAGATTGCAAGATGGAGTTTTATTTAATAGTGCTTGTACTTACTTTTCTTGACTGTATATCATTTCGAATTCTTCTTGATAATTCTTGCCTTCCATTCCTTTGAAAATTTATTATGGCGGGCTTTATAGAGTCGAATAATAATATCCCGCGCTTTACTGTATTTAGCGCACACTTATCGTTTGAAAAACGTATCACACGTTTTATTTCACAATGTCTAAATCTTAAAAGCGTTTATGCCTTTTTAGATTTTATTTTATTTTATTTTACAACACCTGAAACACTGGTTTAAGTTTAAGGGACTGCTGATCAACTTTTTCTTTTTCTTCTTGAGTATTGAAGATCTTCGGATGGACTCCCTATTTTCTGCAAATGCACGCGTTTATATACCCTTCAACAATTGACAAACGCTTTATTTTGTTTCAAAATTATTTTTGTTCAATTTAAATTTTTTTCTACTGCGCCCTCCGTGTTTGTTATGGTAACTATCGATGTCATGTGATCACGTGATCTTTCTTCCGCCATGTTACCGTTGTTGTTTACATATCCTGTATTTGCATATCTAATGAACATCGATTGATTTTATCGATTGGTAGGTATTTTTGAGCTGCTATATTATATACTTACTAATGTTTTATTTATTTTTAGCTTGGAATCTCTTGAAGCATTTTTTTATATGAAGGAAATTATGTACTAATCGCGTATTTAAATGTACATTCAATAATATCTTTTATTCTGGAGATATCAGTGAAAATCGCATACCCAACATAATGTTTTATTTTTAATAGTGAACCAGGCCACAATATTTACATTCTGGATGTGTTGGTGTATAGAAAACAAATAAATCATATACCATTATATGTATTTCTATGTCCCATACGGAAGAAAATACAATTGACCTTTATATAGTGATTGAGAAATAAGTGGAATATATTTATTTACGTATAAAGACCTTTGTTTTTGCCGTAGTGTTTATTATTATCGCAATATGTTAAATGCAGGCTTCTATTCATTGATTATTATTGCTGCTAAAGAATGTATTACCGAATGACCTACTTTCTATTAATTACTAATAATAATGTTTAAATCATTACATATCCTTTTTTAGACTGAGGTCAGTATTTGAACATCATGTTTTGTATGATATTTAACACAAATTTTTTGTGCTCTAATTTATTTAAAATTGGGGTCAACACTTTTAATTTCAATGCTCTCATTTTTGTTTTTCTCTTTTCTCTTGACGGGTGTGCAACCCACATTGCATTGATGTGTATTCTATTGCATGTTCATCAGTTCGAATATTTATTGTCATGCAATAATTTAAATAATATGTATTTATATAAATTAATGGATTGTTCTATATATTTATATCTGATGAAATATTAAATTATAATTTATATATCAAATATGTAAACATATATTTATTTAAATAAATGTGCTGGTATTTTATTTTTGTTGGTATTTTATTTGTTTGATTTCTTTATTTATTTATTTATTTATTTATGCAGAAAAATACCACAGCAATATGTACCCATATTGGGCATGTATATGTGAATATACATGCCCAATATATGTAAAGTAGAATTTTGTTGTTCGTGTTCAGCTGGCTTTTTCTGCCTATAAGAGGCCATACTTGACATCTTGTTTGTTTGGTTTTTCCATGTTGTTGTTTATGGTTATTTCGTTGTCTGTTGTTTTCCGATTCCTTTGAAAGATTATTGCTTAGGATTTGTCTTCGTTTATTGTTGTCCTCCATTGTTTGAACCATTTTATCGTGTTGTCTAGGTGCGTTTGGAGTTCCTGTACCGCGTTCGTCGGACATATTGATGTTGAGAGCAGTGCCGTGTCATCTGCAAAGGTGGCCGCATTTAAATATCTTGTAGGATTTGATACTGGTATAAATATTGTATATAGGTGAGGTGACAGGCATGAGTCCTAGGGGACTCCCGCTGTTGAATGTTTTATTGAGGAAAGTGTGTTCTGGATGCTAACTTGAAAGCAGCGATGTGTGTTGGGTAATTGTGTATTATCATTTTATATATGAGTCCCTGCCTTCAGACTTTATCAAATGCCTTTGCTATGTCGAGCAATACAGCTGCTGTCACTTGATTTTTGTTGAATCCTTCTTGGATAACCTCAGTGACTCTTGAAAGTTGTGTTATTGTTGAATGTTCTCTCTAAACCCGTGTTGATCTTCTGGTATAATGTCTTGATTGTCAGGGTGGTACTATATTTATTACTCTACTTACGTGCGATAATACACTTTAAGTTTATTTTATCATATCCGTCGACATTGTTCATATATTCATATAGAAAAGAAATAGTAACAATTGATAATAATAACAAATACGTATCTGAAAGGTACCACATTTCAATTAAAAATGCACTTTTCCTTCGTAATCTCTTTATTTGTCGGCCTTCTGACATTTAAACTTGACAACCGATCGATGAATATATAGTCATTATGTGTGTATTGCACGACTGGTGCTATATGCTTTCCGCCAATTTTGACGTTTCCCGGCAAATACCATATCGCGAACTCAAACTGATTGACAGTTTTGATAATTTATAACCTGAAATTGAATTTTTCGTACGTTTAACTTAACCTTATCCGAACTTTGAGGTGTCACGATCATCTGTGCCGATCCACCGCTATTTTAAAATCGAACCTAGTCCACGATAAAATATTCTAAACGAAGGTCTTATGGCAAAATGCTATGATGCACAGTCTTTTTCTGCACGTATGAAAATTTTCAAAAACTCCTTTCGGGCCCTCGTTCTCTCTTCGGAGACGTGAAAAATAGCCTAAGGCATATGGGACCGTAGTCCCCGTCACGTGACACTTTCGTTCCCACCGTAGATGGGGCAGGTTCTCAGAAAAGTGTCGCCCCAATTCGTCAATTTTGAGGTATAGCTGTGCCGTATTAATCGTTTGTGTTAAAAAGAGCGCGACAATTGGCTTTTATATATTATAAAATTTTCAAGAAACACTTCCGTCGTTTTTTTTGTTGACATTTTGACTTTGGATTCGTGATCGGCGACCTACGACACCCCCGTATCCAAAATTTCACATTTATACGTTAATTTTCAAAAAATTCTTAAGCCATTTTGTTTTTTTTTTGACATTTTGACTTTGGATTCGTGATCGGCGACTAAGACACCCCCGTATCCAAAATTTCACATTCATACGTCAATTTTCAAAAAATCCTTCGGCTATTTTGTTTTCTTTTGACATTTGAATTAGTGATGGGCGACCGTAAAAACTCCCAAGTGCTTAGTTTTACTTTTAATCAGAAGAGAGAGAAATTGATTTCAGCCAGCTCCGCCCACTGTGCACGTTTGCGTAATCGTTTAAATAAAATTGTCTCGTAGGGGCACATGAATGTCGAGAGCAATCCTCCTTTTCCCATTTAAGGAAACACGCGTTCTGGCATTATCGTATTTTAAAATAATTCAAATTTATAATCATTATTAAAATATAAAATATTAATCAACCCCAGTATAGATAAAAATATTAAATCAACGGTACCGGTTATGTGGAGATGCCGAACATTCATCGGACCGTAATATATTAATCGGCAGTGCACATGAGATTCTGATATTTATTTTTCGCCCTCCGGAATGCATTGACATCAGTGCACGTTTAAACGGCCATTTTTCTGAGCCAATCCACCTGCAAACGAACTTTAATTTGTCGGTACCTTCGATTCCGTGCGACTGTCGACTCGAAATAAGCAATTAAAAGGTGCCCGAAAGCCGGTTCCTTAAGACCCCGAGTCTTGTTGGGCCCTCGAAACCTTCAAAATGTGTGGATATAACTCAGTTCGCCTGTCAGATTGATGTTTCTCGGGATTTTTATTGATTGTCACGGGAATGGTCAAAACGTAAGCCATTTTTCTGTTACAACATGGAATGCACGCTCCCCTTTAAAAACCCATATCTTTACAACCGCTCCACTTAGGAAGAAAATCTCTCCGTCGACCGGAAATTCAATGTCGCCGTACCCTCACGCCAAACGGCAGCTTTTCATTTCGCGTATCCAGAGAGGAGTTCTTCCCCCCGCGTAACCAATTTTGCGGTTCGGTTAGTAACCAAGGCGATTTGGTTAAGCTCTTTCGACCGAGGCGACACACAATTCGCTTTTAGTATATATAACTAGAGGTATTTAATTTCAATTAAATTGAAATTTAGAATAAACACGCGCAATATTGTATTTTTATATTCGTATATATGTTGTTATGCCTTATTTTTACTTTTGCCTATGTTCCGCATTACTTATGCATTTCGCAATGTATGGTACCTTAAACTTTACTTATCGACCGTGCCTGGTATGTTTTGTGATCTAGATTGACATGCCTTATATCTATTGTGTGAACACATTTCTGTTCCTTAAGCTAAATTTACTGAAATTTAATTTTAGGTCCCTACATGCATTCAGACGTTGAATTTATTACACGTTTAGGTTTATTTAAGACTTTTCCTGCTTTCAGGCTACGATAACTGTGTATTCTTGATTGTTTCCATCTTAGTTTTTATTGCTTTCATGTTGCCTTGTTTGTGAAGGAAAGTATTGTGTTGGGATACTCTTTCAGCGCCTTATTTACATATGTCCCAAATGAATCATGTATTGTGGCAATCGAAGACTTCCTTTCGCTTTATGGTTGTTTATGTTTGCTTATAAGAAGGTTTATATCTAACTTAAGAACAGCTTAGGCATTGTGCATACTTATTTTCTTCTTTCGCGGGCATGCTCTTGATTGTAATAGGGGGGCCTTCGAATTTATATAATCTTTCCGGGCGATTCGTTGAACATAACCTCCTAGTCAAATCACTCGTATGTACGTCTGTTCCATTGCCTGCAAGTTCATAAATTGGTCGGAGATATCCCGCCGTTGTTTTGAAGCATTGTACTCTCGTTATCTAACTAATTACCTGGTAACTGGTCCGTTAATCATACATATTTTCTCTCATAATGTTCGACAGGATCGTGCATTCTGTTTACATGTTTGGTTATCTGTCAACACGAACACCACGCTATCAGTTCGCCGAATACCAACCTTGTAGACGTGAAGTTGCTTTCTTCGTTATATTTATCTATGTGATCTTACTTACGTTATAAGTGTAATTTTAAATGAATTTTGTCATCATTTTGAGTTCCGAGGATGATTGTGTTTAATTATAAAGGTAACGTTACTGACGGACTCTTTTGCAATATAGTTTTGTGTTAGTTAAATTATTCAAATTCTTCCCGCGTACAGGCAGAACTGTTTCCGCAGTTTAGAAGCCTGCGTGAAGTCTAGGACGCATGGTTGAGGGAAGCACGCCGTTGTGGAGACACTTTCAAGTCATACTTCATAAAAAGTGCACAGGTGCAAAGCTACCTATCTTTTCAAAATTTTATTGTATGTCTAAGTTGACAATATCGCGTCTGTGGCTTTAAGGAGTTAGGTAGATATTACCGTTACCGTATCGTATCTATTAATGGGGGCGTTTATGTGAATTTCGTCACCCAAGTTTTGCTGACCACGTGTTTGGGCTCTAAGTTATTTGTACAATTGTGCCTTTTGAAGTAAAGATACCGTGTTCTCCGAAATAAAAAAAAATCGGGGAACTCGTAGTACGTTACCGATTTTGCGGTATTTGCTGACGTACTCACTATCGAATAAAATTATTGTGTGGAACACAGATCCTGCTTAGTCGAATTGTCCGTTATACCTTCCGTAGTGGCTTGTACTTAATCAGAAGTGTGAAGCTACCGACTCAGTGACTTCTGCGAGGAGTGCCTCCTGAAGGGCTTCGTCAATACATCACCAGCCAGTAAGCCATTCTTCTCACCTGTATCACAAGATAAGTACAGCACCAATTTTAAACTACGTTATGTATCTCGACTAATTTGTCAGGATTTTGAGCCAGTAAGCTGGTCATTTTACATGTTTTGAGAACTAACGAGTGTTTAGCAAGATTCTATTGCAACCACCTTTTCATGTGTTAGGTCACAATTACCGCTACTTAAATTTTGCTTAAACTTGAATTTGATTTCGTTGTATACCGAGTGACCCCAAAGTAGGATTATTGTTAGGGCTCTCGTTGATTGCCTACTCATGTAACAACCTGAGGTACGACTCAGTTTAATTTTCTTGGATTTAATTCTTTACAGTAAAATTCAATAATCTCTTTTTTTTATACTATTTTTTTCTAAGGCTAATTTGGTCTAACTAAATATCAGTTGTAAACATAAAACTCTATTCAGTAAAATTCACTAATTTTCCTTTTTTTTATAAACTATATTACCTTTGACTGAATTGTGCGAATTAAATATCATTCGTAAACATAAATTCTGTACAGTAAATCCAGTAATTTCCTTTTATATAGATATTATTATTTTACCTATGACTAAAATCAACTAAATTAAATATCATTTGTAAACAAAAATTCTTAAAATATCATTTGTAAACAAAATTCTTTACAGTAAAATTCAATAATTTCACTTTTATACTATTTTCCTGTGTCTAAATGTGCAAATTAAGTACCAATTGTAAACTTAAGCATTTGTGTATCACGTTAATACCTTCCTCAAAATTTAGATTTTCTATTAAAATTTAGTAGTTTAATTAACGTTTATTGTAATAGTATCGCCGTTGGTTGGCGACTTATTTAAGATCGCATGTAATTAAGCTTGTAAGGCCTACGAAACGTTTCAGCTGCCGACCTTCCTCTAGCAATAAAAGCGGAGGTCATGTCAATTTTCTAACTTTTACTACCTTATTTTGATAAGGCTTTGAGATCAAGTGTTTTAAGAATAAATTTGCCGCACTTTGAATATATTTCATTAATTTAAAAATTTCACTAATGTTTTTTTGTGTTAATTAAACTTTTTGATCACTTTTAAGTAGAAAATAAATTTCGTAAACACCTTAAAATATAGATTTGGTTCATGTCAGTTTTGTAACATATGGTATAATTTTTGCGTAATTTTGTTGAATCATTGTGTGTTGATAATCTTTTTCTTAATTAATATATAGCATACCATCCATCTTTCTCTTTTTTTTTTACCTTAACATTTTACTACGTGACTAGCACTTGGATAAGGTTTGTGAATCCGACCCATACAGGGTGATCCGTAGGTGTATCTCACTGGAGGGACACAGCCAGTGGCAGTTAATAGAGAACGCAGGTAGGTTACCTCCTAGGTAGCGTAGTGTCCTGGTGCCCAGAGACAACGTCGCTAGCGTCGCCGCCGACCGACGCTCTTTTCATAAAGTTTAATTTCTTGAACCGTCACGCCATCTGCGACTTGAGTTAGCTCGGCCCTGCGATTTTCAAATACTTCCACCTCACTACAGTGATCTCCCTATAGCGTAACTCACCTAAGATTTATAATTTAGTTGCGACGTTGTTTAGGGTGTAACAATGTGAACTGTAGTCGTCCGTTCGCGAAGCGAGAAACCACCGATGTACGTATACCTGACTCGTCGTCCGATCGAGAAGGGTCCGTGCGTTCATATTGCCGTGACACTTATTGTTTAAGCATTTTAAAATAGTTAGACAATTAAGTATTAGAATAAGAAAATAATTTTTAGTTGTAAATATAATTGCTAAAAACGAATTATGAGTTGTATAACCTCTAAGGCGCAACATTATGATGATAGGTATAAAATAATTTGAGATTGAAATAAATTTATATGATAACAGGTATAGAAATAAACACAAAAATAAATTCATGTATTCTATATTTATAGAAACGAGGAGCACAAGATGTGTTTTCAGTATACAAAGGCCGAACCAAACTTTTCGCATTGTGTAAGAGTGGCATTAAATATATTGAGAAGTGAACCATTTTTCAATCTTAATAATGTACTAAGAATAAATAACAGAGAGAGACTGATGATGAAAGATGGGTAAATTCCGCTGTAGAGCAGCCGTAGACACGTGTTTCTGACTCATTGATAAATTCCGCTGTAATTTACCCAATATTTTCCTCTTTCTTGTATTTCATGTATCCGCGATATTCCTTTTATTTATCTTTCCTGGGTTCTCGGATGGCACGCAGGTTGACATTGTCTTCCTCGTGGCGACGTTAGTTGTTGTCCTCAAAACTGGGGATCTTCTAACTGAAGCTACAAATGGTGGTGTCTCCTGATGGTCTTCCGTATAGCATACATCTCCAAGGTTATCCCACCTTATTCCTTGGCTACACCGTGCCGATGACGACCAATGAGTCAGAAACACGTGTCTACGGTTGCTCTACAGCGGAATTTACCCAATATTTTCCTCTTTCTTGTATATATATATATATATATACATTGTGACAATACTCCTAATTTATAAAGAGTATTATGACATTCAGGTAAAAAAAATTAACTTTAAAATCTTTTATATTATTTTGCCCAAAACTAGCTCAGTTATTATAACTATCAATGATTTTAAAAATAATAAGCATATACTATTTGTGCTAAATGGGTTGCTGACTTTCAGTTACTTGTATAGATCATGCAGATTCCTATATCTTAATTTGTTCAGTACCAAATAATGTAAACTAATACGTTCGCATCTTTACCGATCTTTAAAAATAATAAATTATATCGATAAAATAATTCCGTAAAGATGTGGAATTGTCCAAGAACCTATTCGATCTGATTACATCAATTTTAAGCAATACTATAACAAGGTATGTATTTCAATAACTATTTATACCATTTACATTTACTGACATATATTTTCTCCTTTTAGGTTATTGTTATAAGCGTCTCTGTTTATTCTTCTACTCAACTCTAAAAAAATCTTTATTACTATGCCAAATAAAAGAAAATATAAGTACAGATTTGTTTAATTCGTTCGAAAATTTATAAATATGACTATGGAAATTTTTTAACATCAATCAAAAGAACACATGACAATTTACACAACACGTCTAATCAACAATATGAGATGTACTTAATTCAAGATTGTCAATTGACTAAAATGGATATAAATGCAATAACGTAAGTACTAAATTTTATTATTGCTTAATACGATAACTGAAACCTGTTTGTATCTGTCATTCACAGAATTTTTATAAAGTATTATTAAGCAGAACTTTTATATTTCATGAAATGCTAAATTATGTTATTCAACTATGTAGTATTTTAAAAGCACCCTACTTTTAAACAATCCCTAAATTGAGATTATGATTTTATATCGTTAAGTAAAGATTTAGATTTACTGTTAATTATGATAATATACAGTAATTCACACAATTATAAAAATGATTTATAATTTCTCATCAGAAATTATGCAATAAACATTACTTAAACTCAGAAATTAATTCAAATGATTATACAACCTGATATAATTATAAAAGTATTTTCTTTCTTATTCTTCAATATGTCTTTCTTTCTAGCGTAACTTCTTCTCACTCTAATGATGATGTTAGTATAACAACTGGAACACTCGCACCTCGAACTGCTATCCTGAAGTACCTGGATGAAAACTCTGCACTCTCGCACACCTGGAATAAACACACTATCCTGATGTACTCCTGATTTCTGTTGTCCTAGAATGCTTGAACTGGGACGGTTTATAATTTTATATGCCTCGGAATATCTCACTCCTGTATTAGTAAACTTGTACACCAAAAAAAATTATCGCTCGTATTCAAATTCTTCTCAATTTAACTGGATCGATGATACAAATGCAGGAACTCAATAACTATTCTTACGAAATGGTTTTAGCTGAATTGGATAATACTTCGTGAATATTCGATAATAAGGTAAGTTTGAATAAATCTCTCTTCTCTTTACTAGGCGTTCGTAATATTAATCCTTTCTTCCTTCTTTTTTATAATACACCAGATAATCTCAATGGAAAATTTCAAATTATTAAATATTTTCCTAAAATAAAATATCGCTATCTTCTCCGTTTAATATTAAGCACTTCTATAACACTTTGGAGCGAAAATCGAGAACAATAACCGTATTTATCGAGGAAAATCTTTCTCTACTCGAGAAAAACGTCCGCTATCTTCTCCAAAATTTTAGAATTGTTATTTTTTCATTTCACATTTCCTTGACGATCAGTAATTAATTTTCTTTATCCAATTATATTATTCCACACATTATATTTATCCAACAAAGATTCCACATTATATTTGAATGTTTTTAAATACTTATATAAAATTCCGATATCTTACTATTTAAAATCTCAATTTAATATTTGAATTCATTTGCTATACTTCTACATATTAATACCCATTTCTAGTAGTATTTATAAATGTCAAAATCTGACAGTTCCAGAATTTGAATTTAGGCGCGTTAGCTATTCATTATTTTATTGCATTTATATTTCAAATTTCATTACTAATTACTATTCTCATATACTTTGTTAATTAAACAAGTTTTCACAAAAATTATATTACATATACAAACAAATCAAGTAATATTTAAATCTCTACTTTCAGACTGAAGAAAACAATGCAGCAAAGTATCCTGCCACATCCATCTATGCAAATGCATGAAGAAAACAAAATAAACTACACATTTGATAACATTAACATCTTTATACTTTTGGTATACTTCAAATATTTTATCAATATAAAAATTCTGCTATATAAATAAAAACAATTTAAATTAAATTCTCCAAATTTATTTATATACCATATTGTTGTCTAGTAATGGTAAACGGCAAACCATCACAATATATATATATATATATATATATATATATATATATATATATATATATATATTTGTACAACGTCAAATTCGCCTCCAATATACAAACGTAAGAATCGAATTGGGCTCCGAAACGGAGGCCAGTGCGGAAAAAGTGGAGCCCAGTACGTATCCATGTGTATAAGACCACCATACGCGTTCACATGTCGTTAAAAGACGTTTGGGAGATTTTTGTTTGGAGGCCATTTTCAGTGTTACACACCTACAGTTACACAATGTAGTTCTGGAAAGATATCACTACGTGGCGCTACCGTTTTATACACATATACTTTATGCTAATAGCGCCAGCCGTATGTGCCTCTGTACACTAGCAGCATTAATATTCCTCCACGACGTGGCAACAGCTCACGAAGGCAACTTCGTCGAACGTACTTGTATCTTTTTATATCATTTTGTTCGCTTATTCGTTAATAAGATGAGTATTTACATACACAAAACGCAAGGCGAGAGACATTGGCTGAACTTGGCTCCGTCAATATGTATATGCAAGCCAAGACATTGGGTGAACGGCACCATCAATATAAAGAGAGCGGGCGCTGACATTTGTAAAGGAAAACAGATTGGAATTGAGATATCATGAGTGGGTATGATTTACATTTCAAATAAATATATGTCAGATTTGGTATACAGGTGCCCCTTTGCTATATCCCTACAAGGGTAATTTTCTTGATATTGAAGATACCAGATCGGTTAAATTAGCATAGTTATTAAGAAATTTGAAGAGTATTTGATAGTATTTTCAGATTATAACATAAACTTGAGTTTTTTTAAATGGCAATCATAGTTGGTTAGTTGATTTCATGGTATGGTAATCTTTTAAACTTTTTATTATAGCGAGAGTAATTCAATTACTGTTAATTTTTGAAAAAAATAATCAGCAAGAAACCCTCAAAAAACTATTTTAATGTGAGCTACATATTAAAATGGTTTTTCAAAGCTTGCTTGCTCATTATTTCCTCAAAAATTAAGAGTAATTGAATTGCTCTCGCTATAATAAAAATTTTAAAAGATTACCATACCATGAAATAAGGAAAGAATAAGCATTTTGATGGTCACTGCCAACTATGATTGCAATTTATGTTATATCTTGATAATTAAGTGTGCCATGAATTTTTAATTAAGATTATTAAATTCTACGTAAAAGTTACTATTAACAAAATTTATTGTAGTCCTATCTTCGATTGTTACGAAGATATGTATAATTGAAAATTTCGGCAATTATCAATTTTTTAAAAATATCTTCAAAAGTTGAAAATAAATGTTAAATCTGAAAATCAATAATAGCGGAAATGATGTATTTAGAATGGATTAAAATAAAACTAGTATGAAACTATATCAGATGAAATTTATTCTTCTACCAAAATATAAAAAAAAAGTTAAATAAACTATTTGTTTCGGTAAACGTTGTAAGTGTACGTTTTTATTCTAACCCAGTCTTTATTATGTAAGAGATCTGGATATTTCTTTAATAAATCTTCGGACTAGTACTTCTTAGGTGGCTGTTTTAATTGAATATGTCTTTTAAAGTATTTTTGAAAAATGATACGTTATATTGGGATGAATCTCTCAGTACATGTGTAGACAGCAAGTTCGCTGTACAATTCTTCTACCAAAATATAAAAAAAAAGTTAAATAAACTATTTGTTTCGGTAAACGTTGTAAGTGTACGTTTTTATTCTAACCCAGTCTTTATTATGTAAGAGATCTGGATATTTCTTTAATAAATCTTCGGACTAGTACTTCTTAGGTGGCTGTTTTAATTGAATATGTCTTTTAAAGTATTTTTGAAAAATGATACGTTATATTGGGATGAATCTCTCAGTACATGTGTAGACAGCAAGTTCGCTGTACAAGTGAAACATAACACATAATCATATACCGGGTGTCTGTTTCAACTCGGCCAGCGGCCATATCTCGGCAACCGTTTATCGTACAACCTGGCGGAAAAAATCTTGATGATTTATGTATATTACTTGTTTTTTCTTTGAAATTTTAAATGGAACGGTGTATATTTTTAATATCGTAATATTGAAGCACATAAAAAACTTTAGTTCCTCTCTCTTTAAAGAGTGATGAAAACCGGAAGTTGCTACCTCCTTTCTTGACGAAGATATAGTCATACGAAGACAATCCAGAAAAATAAAAAAAATTAAATATAAATTTATTTATTTATGGGGAGTAATAATTTAATTTTAATTTTAAGAGAGTGTCTAGACAGTGTATAGTTCGTTTTCACTTGAATTTTCATTTTAATCTCTTTATCGATTTTTTAATTCATTGCATATGTTATGTTAGATTCTCCTATTAAATCTTTTCAAATTCTCTAGCTATTATTTTTTAAATATCATTTCCTGTCCTTTCCAATATTGAAATAAAGTAATAATAATACTGAACAGTGTAGTTTGATTTTTTTTTTAAATTTCATCATACAACATCGCATGCGCCGTGATACTAAATTACATTATTATGAGCTTTCCAAGGTGGGCCATGAAAATTAAAATGTAAAAATATTAGTGTAACTTGTAGTTAAACCTTTTGTATCTATTTAGCAAATTAAGCCTTTTTGGACACCAGCACATAATTATTGAGTTTGTAAAATGTCATATTCTAACGTTGAAGCTTATAACGTGATCAGAATGTATTTTCAATGCTTTGAAAATGAGTTCTTGCATCCCGGCAATATCCTCCAAATTATCGGGACAGAAGACATTATTGAGTTTTTATTCGCTTTGTGAGATAGTCTTGATTTTTATTTATGGGACAGAATAAGAGACATAGTTTATCACAAACAGCCGATTACAACAATTGCTGCCTCCGAAATTGAAGTAACTGTGCTCTCTACTAATCGACAAGTAAATATGTGTATTAAAAATAATGGTAACATTTTGAACATTTGTTAATTTGAAGATTTTTTTCTTTTATTTTTTGTACTTTCTGATTTAAATACATTTTTTTCCGTTTATATTACTTGGTCAATATATTTTCTTATTTATGTTTAGGTATAATAATAGGTTCTTTCACTTACTTTCTGCTATAGGCGGGGATGAATTAGATATCAATTTTTGTACCCCTTTCGTTATTAATAAGTAAATGATTTGTTTATAACTACTGCATTATATTATATTTTTTTTGCTTGTTATTGTCTACTTAGTTCATGAGTTATGGAAATTATTTTTCTGTTTACCTATAATTAGATGTATATCTGTTGGGTAATAAAGATATATTATTATTATTATTATTGTTGTTGTTATTTTATTTCAATGTCTAAAAAGACAAGTCATGAAATTTAAAAATAACTAGAGAATTTGAAAACATTTAAAAGGGGAATCAAACATAACATACGCAATGAATTAAAAAATCGGTGAGAAGATTGAAATGAATACATTTATGGGTGAGTATGATCAAAATTCAAGTGAAAACGAACTATACACTGTCTAGAGACTCTCTTAAAATTAAAATAAAATTATTACTCCCAATAAATAAATAAATTTAAGCCTAAATTTTTTTATTTTTCTGGATTGTCTTCGTATGACTTTATGTTCTTCAAGAAAAAAGGTAGCAACTTCCGGTTTTCATCAATCTCTTCAGTTTTTTATGTGCTTCAATATTACGATTTTAAAAATATACCGTTCCATTTAAAATTTTAATGAAAAAACAAGTAATATACATAAATTGAGAACAGCGGCCCCTATACTTTTTTTGACAACCACGTAATTTCGTACTACATATCCTTCAATTCCTTGTGAAATTCTCTATCTAATGAGCCCAGAAACATTCAAATCCGATGGGGCAAACCGAAATTATACCTACTTTTGTACGCAGACATACTCCCCCTCCACCCACCCCTTCGTATGGGAAAATTGTATAAAAACGTCTAAAAATGTTGTTAGTGAAAATTGTAATCTATCTTAATCTAGAATTTAATAAAAACATATCGAATTTTTAATTTATCTTGAAAATTGCGCCCCTTGCGATCATTTTGGAAACTTAAAAATATTTTGCTTGAAATTCCCGTGTTCCATTTTACTATCAAGATTTTTTCCGCCAGGTTGTACGATAAATGGTTGCCGAGATATGGCCGGTGGCCGAACTTAAACAGACATCCGGTATATTTTTCCGTAATCGTTGCGAAATCTAAGTCTTTTTCCTTAAAATGGATATGTGTTTCTTATTTCCTTCCTCTATAGTCAGTTAATAAAAAAGTTTTTTTACGTTTCTTGTGTTCATGCCTGGATATATTAAAGTAAATATTGCGGGAAATAAAAGCCGTTTTTGTTAATTTCAATTCAGTTATGCATCTATTACTTTAGGGTTCCTCAAAATTAATGCTTTTCTTCGAATCGATCATATTCGAATATCTTATTTTTAGAAACAAGACAACAAAATATGTTAGACCAGCGTAAATTGTGATTATAAAGACTAGTATACAAATTTATAAAACTTACAATTTGGTATTGATTAAATTAGCTGTATTTGCTTCTTGCAGGGTATATAGTCTAAACCCTCTTGTATAAATAAGAATAACATCAGTCATAAAGATTTAGTGTAACTGTGACAACACTGTTAGAGGCGTAAACGATAGTTACACATGTCAGGCCTTATACAAAAGAGGCCGATTTAGCAATCAGGCACATCGGAGCCGAGTTCCATTTAAGAATATACAAATATTTTTGTATATAAAATATAGTAAAATTATTTACCCCTCTTGTGTTGCTCATATTGTTATGATATAATATAATGCATTTTTAAACAATACACACGGTTATCTGTATTTGTTAATATGGAGGCTTGGTATTCTTATAGACATGTGGAGGCGAGTGCGATAGCTATGCAAGTATATATATATATATATATATATATATTGTACTAGAGTGGGGGTAAATTCGCTTACTTCACCTATTCTCAAATCTTCACTTATATTTGTAAGTAAATTTAATATTAGTAATACGAATACACCACCACACTTATCTAGACATTCAGATAAATCAAAACTTTATGCCAATATTATTTCTATCTTTAAACTTATTCGATGAACCTTGTAGATTGTATTCTTTAAATTCTTCGATGTAATAAAAATTCTTTGTTTTTTTTTAAAAAAATATTTCAACTTTTATATTAATCAATTTATTATGTCCAAACACTAACACAGATATATGATTTATAAACTTTTAATTCTTCAATAATTAATTCAAATGATATCTTTTGTAAATTAAACTTTCTCTATCGATATTAATATATCGCCATCTATATCTAGTTTTTAGAACACTACAGCATTACTAATAGAATAATTTTATGTACTATGTTGGTACAATAGATATCTTTAAGTAACTGTGAATGATTATTTTCAAAAACAGGATTAAGTATTATTATCTCTTATGCATATTGTATTACCACTAATTTTAATAATTGTGCAATCGTATCGATTATTTTATATGTCTCTTGTCCAAGAATTTAACGGGTAAGTACTATAATTATCAAATACACAATGAATGTAACTGACAGATTTTATATTTTTTAGGTTAAATGTACCAAATAATATTACTATAGCAATGAATCCACCACTTGTTGTACACTATTCATTCGAATTAAAAAGAATGTTCAAAATATAATACATTTATTTATAAACTACATTCATGAAAAAGGCTATGGAACATTTCCACTAAATTGTGTTTGTACCGAAATAACAAAGATCGTAAACTTGTTTAACTCCGTAGAAACTGTAAATTAATATTCTCACGTATAAGAACGTTATTTTTAAAGGTAAGTTTTTATTTATTATTGTGTTCAAATGAAATAGTATGCCTATATGTACGAAAACCCCAAATTACTAGAATTACGTATTATTTCATGTATGCACATGACATAAAAGATTTATGATGTGACACCTTAATATTGTGAAAATAGTAAATTTAAAATACTTAATAACTCAAAATGTACATTACATTTGTAACTGTACTTAATCTCTTATGGATATTTAATTATTTATGTACTAATATAAAATTCAAATTGTATTCAAAATAAAATATACAACCTCCTCATAAATTATTTCTTCTGGTCCAGTATTTCTTCCGTGAATTAATGTGATTTTGATTTCAGCTCTGGATCTAATTCGATGTATATTTCTTGCAAAGTATCCTTACGTTAGAAGTACCCCTGTCTTCTTGAAGTTACTAGTGTTCTAATAATTATCCCCTTCTGTCTTGGATTTGGTAAGTATATTATTCCTTCTTCTTGTTTTGAATGATGTAATTAATACTTTTTCTGTTCTTGATTTATGCAGGTGTAGACTCTTCGTGTACGGTGTCCCTAGATGAACTTTAACTGTGTCTCTTCGTACTTGACAATTACAGCTGGACCTCTTTAATTACTGGTGGGAATAAATGGACTTCTAATAGTAGGTTGATTAACGCCGAATCTCTTCGAGTACGGATGTAATAACTGGATCACCTCTCGGACTGGAATCTTTTATTTTTAAATCTTCTCACTGGATTTATTTGGTAAGTTTATAATTTTAAACTTGTATAATTTAGTAATCTTCTTTAATATAATCCCACTTTCTTTAATACTATTGGAACCATAGGATGGTATGTAAATTTATATGTGATCTCCAATAGACCCTAAAATAAATCACTCACTTCACTTCTGCCAATAGATATTATCTTTTAGCACGCTTTAAACTGCTTTTCGAATTGTGATACCGTCTTTTACGGCTAATAATTAAATTTTACCGCAAAAGAAAATCTAATAATCCTCTCACTTCGAAAAATAATAATTAATTGTTTTCTTTTATATTCCCTTGGAGATGTATATTTTATTTCTATCAACCAATTAATTCTTTCCAAATTCAAAACCTATTCAATAAAAGTTCTCTTTTTCTCTTGATAACATTAAATACTCTTTCAAATACGTACAATCAATTATTTAAAATTTTTTACTGATTTTTAGCACTATTTCCACATATTTAAACATATCAATACCTATTTCTACTATTTCATTTCTCAACTGTCAAAACTGACGGATCCCAAATTTGAATTGAATCGCGTAAACTAATATACCTTTTGACTTATACGTGTTACAATATTTACCATTTCTTTACTTTTCTTATACAAATGTGTTCATTAAACAAGTTTTTACAAAGTCATATTAACATTTCAAAATTTCAAATAATTTTCTTTAAATTTTCTACTTTCAGAATATGGTGGAAAATAAATCTACAATGGACCTGATCAACGTCCTCCCACACAAGATAGCATATTTATTTAAACATACTATTTCTCTAACAATCCCAATAAATAATATTGTAAGGAAAAACTCTTCTATTTTATTATGTAGAATATTTTAATTTACAGTCTTTAAGTAAACCAAAAGAAACTTCATTATTTTATATTATAGACATTTATATAGTAATTGAGTAGTTATCACATACAAGATAACTATCTCATATATATATATATATATATATATATATATATATATATATTCTGTGGATTTTTTTCGTTGCCTGATGATTATTTATTATTTTGTTTATTTCGTGGGTAATTTCGGCAGGTAAAATGAGAATGCTCCTGTAGACTAGGATGTAAATTCTTTTATTTTACGTTTCGACCTTTTATTTTCGGTCTTCCTCAGAAATTTTATTTAATTCTGTAAACAATTTTTGGTAAAAGATAGTACAATTACATCGATTTTTTTTTTACACAGCATATTATTTAGTGAAATAATCAAATTATTTTTTTAAGTTGAATCCCATATCTAACATTGATCACAATTACATTAATTAAAATATTAAGAACATTATAAAAACATAAAAACTGTATATAATTACGTTAACACATTATGTTCAAAATAATAAAAGAATTTTAAAAAATGTTAAAATAAATCATTTTTACCAAACTTTCCTTTTCAATAAAAGGGAGGGTCTATTGTTACAGTGACTTAATATAATTCTAATAAAATTTTAAAAAACATAGCAAGACACCTACCTCTTAAGTACATGGATTTTTTCTTTGTTGTCATTTCCATATTACACTTAAAATAAAATTCTCACCACAAACACTACATCTTCTATATTTTTTATTTTTTTATTTAAATTTAAAATGTGAAAGGTTTGTGTAACTCATTTTTATTTTTATTTCTAATTAATAAGCTGTTTACAATATAAAAGATACATTCGTATGCTTTGCAGTGTTTCGTTGGAATGAACTGGCTAAGCTGTAAAGGTGTCGAACAACTTTTTGTCATTTTTCTTTTCCTGTTTCATGTTATTATATGTGTATTGAATCGGTTTCCAAAATTTTATCAGTATTCGGGGGTTTTTAAGTTTTGAAGAGAATATTGTTCCACAATTAGACACTTCCATCTCATTTTATAAACGTTACGTGGATGACTGTATCATAGCCTGCCCGTTGAAAAAACTACAACTTATCCTGGATCAGTTCAACAGCTACCACCCACGCATACAATTTACAACAGAAATTGAATCAAACAACACACTAAACTTTTTAGACATAACATTAATCCACCAAAACGAAAGTATTAGAACGAAATGGTTTGTAAAAGATACTACGTCTGGCAGAGTATTGAATTTCCATTCATCACAACCTATGTCATTTAAAAAAAATATTGCAAGTAACCTAATAAATAGAGCAGTAAAATTAAGCGATATAATATTCAGAAAAGAAACCATTAACAAAGCAAAAACCATTTTAAAAAATAACAATTACCCTCCAAAATTCATTAATAAGATAACTACACAACAAATTCACAAAATATATAATAACACCAATAATACCAAAAACAGTCAACAAAACAACCACCAAACGAAATATATATCTCTGCCATTTGTCAATCACTTATCACAAAAATTAAACAATATACTTTTACCATATAACATCAAAATAGCACATAAAAATAATAACACCCTCAAACCATTATATACAAAATTAAAAGACAGAATCCCAATAAAAAAACAAACACACGTCATTTATAAGATTCCGTGCAATGATTGCCAAGGGGTATATATCGGACAAACCCAGCAATACGTAGAGGAGCGAATAAAAGCCCACAAATACTCAAAAAACAGTACAGCGCTCAAAAAGCATACTAATCAATTTTCCCATACATTTAATTATGACAACGTATCAATTCTGGGGAAAGAACGAAACACCAAAGCAAGAAACGCACTTGAAATGATTGAAATTAAAAAAGAGCAAAACTCAGTGAACGATCGAAATGAAATACAAAATTTGTCAAAAATATATTCCCTATTATTGCAATAATAATTTCTGTTTTAAAAGATTTTTTAAAAACCCCCGAATACTGATAAAGTTTTGGAAACCGATTCAATACACATATAATAACATGAAACAGGAAAAGAAAAATGACAAAAAGTTGTTCGACACCTTTACAGCTTAGCCAGTTCATTCCAACGAAACACTGCAAAGCATACGAATGTATCTTTTATATTGTAAACAGCTTATTAATTAGAAATAAAAATAAAAATGAGTTACACAAACCTTTCACATTTTAAATTTAAATAAAAAAATAAAAAATATAGAAGATGTAGTGTTTGTGGTGAGAATTTTATTTTAAGTGTAATATGGAAATGACAACAAAGAAAAAATCCATGTACTTAAGAGGTAGGTGTCTTGCTATGTTTTTTAAAATTTTATTAGAATTATATTAAGTCACTGTAACAATAGACCCTCCCTTTTATTGAAAAGGAAAGTTTGGTAAAAATGATTTATTTTAACATTTTTTAAAATTCTTTTATTATTTTGAACATAATGTGTTAACGTAATTATATACAGTTTTTGTGTTTTTATAATGTTCTTAATATTTTAATTAATGTAATTGGGATCAATGTTAGATATGGAATTCAACTTAAAAAAATAATTTGATTATTTCACTAAATAATATGCTGAGTGTAAAAAAAAAAAAAATCGATGTAATTGTACTATCTTTTACCAAAAATTGACTTGTTTACAGAATTAAATAAAATTTCTGAGGAAGACCGAAAATAAAAGGTCGAAACGTAAAATAAAAGAATTTACATCCTAGTCTACAGGAGCATTTTCATTTTACCTGCCGAAATTACCCACGAAATAAACAAAATAATATATATATATAAATAAAAGGAATTATCGCGGATACATGAAATACAGGAAAGAGAAAATTATTGGGTAAATTCCGCTGTAGAGCAACCGTAGACACGTGTTTCTGACTCATTGGTCATCATCGGTACGGTGTAGCCAAGGAATAAGGTGGGATAACCTTGGAGATGTATGCTATACGGAAGACCATCAGGAGACAGACCACCATCTGTAGCTTCAGTTAGAAGATCCTCAGTTTTGAGGACAACAACTAACGTCGCCACGAGGAAGACAATGTCAACCTGCGTGCCATCCGAGAACCCAGGAAAGATAAATAAAAGGAATTATCGCGGATACATGAAATACAGGAAAGAGAAAATTATTGGGTAAATTCCGCTGTAGAGTAACCGTAGACACGTGTTTCTGACTAATTGGTCATCGGTACGGTGTAGCCAAGGAATAAGGTGGGATAACCTTGGAGATGTATGCTATACGGAAGACCATCAGGAGACAGACCACCATTTGTAGCTTCAGTTAGAAGATCCTCAGTTTTGAGGACAACAACTAACACGTGTCTACGGTTGCTCTACAGCGGAATTTACCCAATAATTTTCTCTTTCCTGTATTTCATGTATCCGCGATAATTCCTTTTATTTATCTTTCCTGGGTTCTCGGATGGCACGCAGGTTGACATTGTCTTCCTCGTGGCGACGTTAGTTGTTGTCCTCAAAACTGAGGATCTTCTAACTGAAGCTACAAATGGTGGTCTGTCTCCTGATGGTCTTCCGTATAGCATACATCTCCAAGGTTATCCCACCTTATTCCTTGGCTACACCGTACCGATGACGACCAATGAGTCAGAAACACGTGTCTACGGTTGCTCTACAGCGGAATTTACCCAATAATTTTCTCTTTCCTGTATATATTGAACTGGTCTTGTATCTTAGCCACGACCAGTCAAATATGTAAAATATGATTGTTTAGATTTTCGTTCATGTTTTAAAAGATTCACTTTTGGACGAACCCTTGTACAGGGTGTTTCATCGGTTGGGGTATCGCGAATTAAAGTGCCTAAATATAAAAATATTGACTTCAAATTTTAACCACTTATAGAGCTTTTAAACCGCTACCAGCAGGTTAGGTTGTTTTTGATAATATTATTTTAATTAATGCGTAAATTAAAAAAAAACGTATTATCAAAAATTAAAAGTGCTCAAAAAATGTTCAAATTTGAATGGTGATACGTGGAAATATCACCCATATTAACTTCACAATCAGAATTTTTATAAACGAAACCGTTTGTCAAATAAAGTCAATATTAAATAATGTCGTTTTTCTTACGACAGATTTATGGTACTTAACTTTCTAATTGTGCTGTCCGCAAACAGGTAGTCCTTTTAAATTTATGACGGATAATAAATAAAAATTTATTATAAACTCAACACACAACACTGTAATAAAAAACCCATAAATTCTTCAACGTCCGCAAACAGGTAGTCCTTTTAAATTTATGACGGATAATAAATAAAAATTTATTATAAACTCAACACACAACACTGTAATAAAAAACCCATAAATTCTTCAACGTCCGCAAACAGGTAGTCCTTTTAAATTTATGACGGATAATAAATAAAAATTTATTATAAACTCAACACACAACACTGTAATAAAAAACCCATAAATTCTTCAACGTCTTGCCTTTAATTTTGAAATTATTGTAAAATATTCAATAATTGATTAAGTTTTAATTTTTTTTTCAATTGCATAGTTGATTTTATAGACATATCTTTTTAACACCTGAATTTCAATAAAATCTGAGTACTTTTGATTTTTTGAACGAAGGTTTTTTTTTATTTACGCATTAAATAAAATAATATTATCAAAAACAACCTAACCTACTGGTAGCGGTTTAAAAGTTCTATAAGTGGTTAAAATTTGAAGTCGACATTTTTATATTTAGGCACTTTAATTCGCGATACCCCAACCGATGAAACACCCTGTACATTGTAGTTAGAATAATTATTATTGAATTGGGCATATAATTAAGGTCAAATGCGCATACAATGTGCGCATAC
The DNA here is from genome assembly GCA_963170755.1 of Amphimallon solstitiale. Classification (NCBI taxonomy): domain Eukaryota; kingdom Metazoa; phylum Arthropoda; class Insecta; order Coleoptera; family Scarabaeidae; genus Amphimallon; species Amphimallon solstitiale. Next base: position 127,539,937 of record OY720675.1, on the reverse strand, counting down.
TCGCATCACACATAACAAAGATATAAAACATTTGTATCCTGCTCATTGGTTTACTTATAAAAATGTTTGCTTTGGGTCGACAAATATGGCCATTGCAAAAGGATGATTTATAATAAAAATCGACTAAAATTGTTGAATTTGCAATGCAAATAGGATTCTCCAATATCCATACTTGATGTACTATAGGTTCTTATAAACAATTGGAAGTTTAATAACAGTGTAAATTTTGTTAGCATCCTGAAATGGAACGAATGGACGTTGGCGATAAATGCCTTTATCAGGTCAAATATAACTTTAATTCAGTAAAGAAACAAACTTTTGGGTACACACATATTGAACCAAAAGCCCTTTACATATTCAAGTACTGTACAAACAGGGCATGAGCATTATTAAGATTTCACCACATGTTTGAATATAGGTTGTCAAAAGTCACCCTTAAATAATTTTAATTTTTATAAATGAATTTTTGTCTGGTAAAAAGAAACGGAAAAGAAAGAAAGAAACGATGTAATTAAATGTTAAGAGAACCATTGTAAACGCCGTTGCATTAGAGATACACATATTGAGTATGTTGTTAGGCAAATCAAAAATTATGAAAAATAATATTTTTATGAGCAGAACTGTACTAACAAAATCAAACGCGCTACTATTGACTTTTTGTAATGCGCGTTTAATTGTCAAAAACTAGAATTCTAAGATTGTATATAGTAGAAATAAATTTCAAAAGACTTTATGAATGCAATAAAATCGCGAAACAATAGGGTTTGCCTTTTGAAATGAACGGATGGTTGTTGACTTGATTGAATTTTGTTGGTTGCCTTGACAACCACCATACAAACATAGAAAAGTATAAAAGGACAGTACCTAGATTTAAAAGGGATTCCTTCTTAATTAAGCAGCGAGTGAGGTTGTTCTAAATATTGGCGAACACCCCACATCTGTGTATCAACGTGCGGTATTCTTCATACAAAGTGCGAGCTAGTGTGACTACAAACATTGAAGTCCATCCTGTGTTTTCGATATTGGAAAAACCAAGGATGCAAATAACGTACTGGAAAGAAAGAAATAATCAACAAGGATATTAACTTCAACTACCAGGGAGTTAACCAAACAACAATTCAAATATATTTGAAAAAATACGAACCTGTGTCCAGTCATCTACAACGAGTCAACACATCTGAACGAGGTGCAGCCAAGAAGATAAACCAGGGCTGCCTATCAAGAGAATCAACCCGGAGGATCAAGACGTTCCTTCAACTACGAACATCTGTGGAGCCCCCTTCAAGAACGACAGCAGCACCTGCATTCTTTCCATCCAGCGAACTTAAAGTTAAACAAACAAGAACAGTATGTAAAGTGACAATTGTATAATTTCACGTTCATTAGAAGAAACCAAGATAAACTTGTAAATGACTGATAATCAAGTCAGACTTAAGTGTAATCCGAGTTTTTTTACCAAGACTAAACGTTCATTTCTAACGTAGCCCGTTTTAAATAGTACATAATAGCCGGATAGTTAAATAGTTAACCTATAATTCAAATACCATTCATGCATTTTAAATTAGACAACGATCTAAGTTTAAAACTTACGTGTCACATTAGTTTATTTCAAGAAACGAAGAGTCATTAACTTCCATTTAGAAATCCACGTTGAATCAAATTGTTTACCATTAGTAAAGTAGACAGATTAAATATTGTTATGTGTATGCCTAATATGACTTGCGTAGGGTTATCTGTTCATGATATTCCAAGTAAAGATTATGCCTAAAGACATCCTGGATAAATATGTTTTAAACTGTAAATATAAAGTTACACTCAATTCAATAATAATAAAGAGTATAATCAAACAAATACCTGTGTTTTCATTTGACCCAGTTGCATCATCCGTCAACCTTGACCGAACAGCTGTTTTAAAAAAGCATGCTCGATCGTACATTTGTTATATTAGTAGATTCTCCGAGAACGTCCTGTGGAACCACTTTGGAGGAAGATATAACATAAAAGTAAGTCGTGTACCTTTCCTCAGGTTATCCGAAGCCAAATAACCACCCATTTTAATGAGATTTAATTTTATTAAAGTTCAAATTCAGAACGTTAAAACCGACAACAAACTGATTCTTCAAGGTTCGCATAACCTAGCTATCATAAGAACGCGTGCATTTTTTTGAATTTCTCTGCATCCACGTGTGTGTGACCCAGGGACACCAACTGTGGAAATAAATTTGAACTGATACAAATTCAGTCGCTTAATAACTAATCCATAGTCTCTATACAGGGAGCAGTCAATGTAAAAAACAAACATCAATTTTACTTTTGTTAATACGTAACTTTCAAATAGATAAAACAAAGTCCGAGTCTCATGCAAAACAAATGCAAAGCTTTGCACACCTTATAGGTAGGCAACCGACATAGCTAGCCGGAGGCAATTAAATATTTAAAATAAATTTCAATTTATAAAATAATTACAGGAAATTCTAAACGGTGCTTACCGTATCGTATGCAAGTGCATTTAAAGGGGGATCATACGCATGTGTTATACCCCCCCATATCAATATATATATATATATATATATATATATATATATATATATATATATAGATAATGATATATGTTCCATATACTGAATTAATATGTGGGAAAATAAAGGTTACTGTCCTGGACAGAGACGTAGACAGAGACAGAAACATAGTTTCCGGGATGGATGATAATCATGAAACCAAATATAAAAGCATCCCATACATCCCAAATCTGACTAATAAAATCAAGATGCTTTTTCAGGGCGACATTCCAATTACATATACATTGACAAACACAGTAAACAAACTTTTTACACCTTTGAAAGATAAAATTAATACTCTAACAAATAGTAATGTAGTATATCTCTTACAATGTGATTGCGGTAAATATTATGTGGGTCAAACCAAACAACGCCTAAAAGAACGGAACGCGCTACATATAAGCGACATCAAGAGACACCCACAGAGATGTACTTTAGCTGCCCACCTGAGCTACACAAACCATGACATTACCTTCAACAACATTAAAATTCTCTTTCATGAAAGCAACTTGTCAAAGAGACTTTTCTTGGAAACCCTGGCCATACGAACCATAAGTCCCAATATCAACAACAGAAACGACTGTAGTAATTTTAGTACCATTTACTCCGCTCTAATACCACACGTGACGGACAAAATCAAATCCAAATTAAAATAATGAAGTAGTGAAACGGCCTTTCTACATGGGGATATACGGGCATTCTTCACTGAGTTGTAGATTCTGGATCCGCACCTGTTAAAACTAAATAAAAATTATTTTACAACTGCTATTTTAAATCACACAAAATATCCGATAAAAAAATAAAACACATGTGCCGTCAACGATTTCATACCTATACATGCATCGTTTAAATATATACAATATTTGTTAAGATGCAAACATTAAAGTTATTTTGGTGTTAGAATTGCACTGTGGCCCATACAATGAATTATTTTATCTAAAGAACCAATTATTTTAAATGTGCTGTTACTAAGTTTTTAAAATATTAATTGAAATTGAAAATTATGTCCTCGAATATATGACGAAAACAATATATATGTGAACACAGATGCTTCCTGTAAGTTGTATATAACTAGATATTAATTTTTTTTTTGCAATTGTTATTTGTGTTCTTCCATTTGTTTTATTATAAAAGGTCTGAAGAAGGTTTAATAATAAACCGAAACGTCACGTAGCATCGAAGTATGTGTTTTATTTAATTTGTGGTACCCATAATTCTGACCAGGACAGTAACCTTTATTTTCCTATATATATACCGGGTGTCCAGTTTAAAATGCAGTACATGGGGATATTGGAAACCGTTGGAGATACAACGTCGGTTAAATGGAAGAAAAGTTGCGTATTCATTTGTCCATGAATAATCCGACATCAGATTTTGAAATTTTTGTTTCATTGGGCAGATACAGGGTGAAAAAGAAACAAATGCATTTCTGAAAATCTTCCATATTTTGTTTCCTAGAAGAGATAAATTTACAAAACTTGCAAGCTAGGGATAACAAGTCATGAGGATTTTAAAAATGATTAAAAAAAAAATCTAGGTCTACTAGATTTTGCGTGACAATAATCAACTTTTGTTTTTCTTATGGCAGTCATATTGGATTTTGACATTTTTAATATCTTCAAAAAAAATGCTATTCAATGATGTATAACATGTTTATGTTCAAGATAGTAAAAACATGAAAAATAGAGAAAGTAAGATTTTAACATAGTAGGCCATGGAACTGTGGATATCTTAAGTGTATACTGATAAAAAAACAAAAAATAACAAGTCTCCAAGTACTGTTAAAATATCTAACATTTTATTTATTAGTATTCATTAAATAAAGGTGGTTAGATAGCTGAATCATTAATGTAACAACTGTTCAAATAAGCCACCGTTCATTCGTATGCACAATCTACATCGTGTTAGTACTGCCTCACAAGATTGTCTAACCATGTTCGGTGTCATTCCATTCACTGCTTCTTCAACTGCTTGACGTAATTCTTCCACATTTTCATAAGATCTCGAATACACCTTGTTTTTCAGATAGCCCCATACAAAAAAATCAAGAGGTGTGAGGTCCGGGGACCTAGCAGGCCACCGTATTGGTCCTCGGTTACCAATCCAGTTATTGTAATATTGATTATTCAAATAATTTGTAACCAACAAGGAATTGTGTGGAGGCGGTCTTGCTGAAAATACATATTTTGCAACGTGGCAAGTGGAAGTTCTTCAATTCGTTCAGCAACATGTGTGCGCAAAAGTTCTAAATACCTTTCAGAATTTAAATTCTCATTGAAAAAGAATGGACCGATAACATGGGTATCAATAACGCCGATCCAGACATTAAATCCCCATCTGACTTGCTGTCTAATGCCACGAACTAGGTGTGGATTTTCATCGGACCAAAAGATAGTATTTTTACGATTAAACATTCCAGAGTTAGTAAATCGACTATCAGACCATAAAATTTTCGCAAAAAAGTTTGGATTTTCATTATGTTTTTCGATGAACCAATGACAGAATTGTGCTCTCCGTATTTCGTCACCATTTTGAAGCCCTTGACTGGCTCTTTCACGATAAGGTTTGAATTTGGCACGCTTTAAAATGGTACCAGCTGTTGACCTAGCGACGTCAAGTGTATTTTCAATTACCCGTAAAGACGTACGGGGATTTTCAACTACTGCTTGAAGAACAATATTTTCATTATTTTCATTGTTTTGCCTTTTTTTTTTGGTTTGACAAAACTTCCATGCATTATCAAATTATCACGCAATCGGCGAAAAATGCTTTTTTCTGGCTGCCGCCTTTCAGGGTATCTATCGAAATACATTTCTGCAGCCAATTCACCATTTCTTCCACACAAAATAAAACACTCCAGCAATTGATATTTGTCACTATTTGTAAAACGATCCATCTTAGGTTTGCACAGTACAGATACTTATAACAATACGATGAGATTAACAATAAGATTACTGACAGTTCAGAATAAACTTCACAGCTTTTAGAGTTGTTTAATACAAATGTCACATTTATTATCACGGCCTACTATGTTAAAATCTTACTTTCTCTATTTTTCATGTTTTTACTATCTTGAACATAAACATGTTATACATCATTGGATAGCATTTTTTTTCAAGATATTAAAAATGTCAAAATCCAATATAGCTGCCATAAGAAAAACAAAAGTTGATTATTGTCACGCAAAATCTAGTAGACCTAGATTTTTTTTTAATCATTTTTAAAATCCTCATGAATTGTTATCCCTAGCTTACAACTTTTGTAAATTTATCTCTTATAGGAAACAAAATATGGAAGATTTTCAAAAATGCATTTTTTTCTTTTTCACCCTGTATCTGCCCAATGAAACATAAATTTCAAAATCTGATGTCGGATTATTCATGGACAAATGAATACGCAACTTTTCTCCCATTTAACCAACGTTGTATATCCAACGGTTTCCAATATCCCCATGTACTGCATTTTAAACTGGACAGGGTGTATATTGTTAGATTAAAGATATAATTACTGATATTAGCTAATATAATATAAGATGAAATAATTACTACTTTAATAAAAGTATAATTTTGGGCTGGATAGTTAATTCAAAACACAATTGTTGGCTAAATAACGTTTCGGAAATATATTTATTCCCTCATCAGATCTACAAAACAATTAAATTAGGGACAACTTTTAAGTAAACTATAAATTATCTTACAATTGCCACACTAGGATATAAAATATATGGGTTTGACGAACATTAAAAATTTTAACATGATATGACAGTGACTTATAAGTATAAACGTCAAGATGACATATCCAAATTGTAAACAAAAATTTTTTTTTTATTATAAAGCGCACATCAGGTTTCAAACCTCAAATATATCACACTGTTAAATTTATATGTGTCTTATTTAAAAAAACAATATTTTATATACCTATAATATTTGAAGAAACTAAAAGTGGTAATCATGTATGTATATGAAAAACATGACAATTAGTGAATTTTAATTTTATTCAAAATTTTGTCATTAACAAATTTTAGTAAACCTGAATAAATGTTGCTAAAATTTTGGGAGTCTGATCTAGAGTTAATATTAGGTGTAAAAACATTAATACAAAGAGTTTCTAGAAATAATCTCTTAGTCAAATTAGATTCTTTATATAAGATGTTAGTTCGATCAAATAGTATGGAATGACCAGTAGTATATACATGTGATGCTAATTTACATTTTACATTAGGTTTATTTCGGGCATCACTTTTATGTTGTGTATTACGTTCTTTAATTCTTTGTTTAGTTTGACCTATGTAGAATTTTTTACAATCATTACATACTAAACCGTAAACCACATTACTATTATATGTCAAATCTAATTTATCTTTAAGTGGTGTAAATAATTTTGAGACAGAATTAGCTGATGTGTATGCTATGGATACTTTTTCCTTAAATAAATCCCTAATATGGTTAGTAAGGCCTGGTATATAAGATATTTTTTTTATATTTTAGAGGCTCAATGTTATCATTATTTAGTTGAACTGAAGGGTGAACGTAATACACAACATAAAAGTGATGGCCGAAATAAACCTAATGCATGTAAATTAGCATCACATGTATATACTACTGGTCATTCCATACTATTTGATCGAACTAACATCTTATATAAAGAATCTAATTTGACTAAGAGATTATTTCTAGAAACTCTTTGTATTAATGTTTTTACACCAAATATTAACTCTAGATCAGACTCCCAAAATTTTAGCAACATTTATTCAGGTTTACTAAAATTTGTTAATGACAAAATTTTGAATAAAATTAAAATTCACTAATTGTCATGTTTTTCATATACATGATTACCACTTTTAGTTTCTTCAAATATTATAGGTATATAAAATATTGTTTTTTAAATAAGACACATATAAATTTAACAGTGTGATATATCTGAGGTTTGAAACCTGATGTGCGCTTTATAATAATAAAAAAATTTTTGTTTACAATTTTGTATATGTCATCTTGACGTTTATACTTATAAGTCACTGTCATATCATGTTAAAATTTTTAATGTTCGTCAAACCCATATATTTTATGTCCTAGTGTGGTAATTGTAAGATAATTTATAGTTTACTTAACAGTTGTCCCTAATTTAATTGTTTTGTAGATCTGATGAAGGAATAAATATATTTCCGAAACGTTATTTAGCCAACAATTGTGTATTGAATTAACTATCCAGCCCAAAATTCTACTTTTATTAAAGTAGTAATTATTTCATATATATATATATATGAAAGAACCTGTGTTCTTTAAAAGATACGTGGATGATTGTATTGCCTGTATCCCAGCAGACAAAACAGATTACATCCTCACAGAATTCAATGCCTTCCATCCTAAACTACAGTTTGAAGTTGAAAAAGAACAAAATAAATGTATAAATTTTCTAGATCTCACAATAATACATACAAAAAATAGTTTCTCAACAAAACTATACTAAAAACCCACTGCATCAGACAGACTCCTAAACTACAAATCAAACCAAACAAACTCACTCAAGAAAAATGTTGCCAAAAACCTAATAAACAGAGCTATAATTTTAACAAGTCCAATTCATAGACCAGAAATACTAAAAAAGGTAAAAACATCATTACAGAAAAACAACTACCCCCCACAATACATAAACAAAATCATTAAAAACCAACTTAATATATACTACAACCATAACACAATAACAGATTCACAACCGAATAAAACTAACCAAAAAAAAAATGTACCCATTCCATACATCCCTAATTTAAGCGAGAGAATTAATAAAATACTATTGCCATACAACATAACTACAGCTAACAAAAATTTCAATAACCTGGATAAGCTATATACAAACCTTAAAGATAACATTCCCATCTTAAAAAAGACCCACATCGTGTACAAAATACCTTGCAACAACTGTGATAGCGTATACATCGGACAGACATCCCAACACCTACAAGACCGGTTAAATGGGCACAAATACGCCACTAATAGTACAGCCCTAAAGAAACACGAAGATAGAACTAACCATTCTTTCAATTATAAACAAACAACAATATTAGCTACCGAACATAACAAATCAAGAACTATACTTGAAAGTCTAAAAATTAAAAAACATAAGAACGCAGTAAACGATAGAGCAGACACACAAAATATATCCCAGATATATTTTTCAATAATATAAAATTTGTCGAGATGCGCCGCTGTACTATTTATACGAATAGACAAAACCTTTCAACTAAAAAAGTAAATAAAACAAAAATACACACTTAGACATCGTGCTATTACTTTTCAACAGACATTCAGTGAATTCACACAGAAAGAATTACTATTTTTAAAAGAATATAATTTAATCGAAAGAATGTGCAAAGCAATTAATGTTAACAACAATCAAAGCCATATATACACAGACGGCCAATATTATTGTAAGTACTATTTATTAAAATTTATGTCGTTTGTTTTACTGAAAATTTTTTGTTTGTCATATTTGCAGTGTTGTGATGTAAACAATAGTTGTTTTAAAATTTAACTCATGATTTTCTGATGAGGAAATTATACATAATTTCGAAACGTCAAAAAACCGTTTTTATTATTAACCAACCCTTCATATAAATTTAAAAAAAAAGCCGAAAATACCGAGAATTTCGACGATACATAATATTTAAAAAGACCGGCTTAGAAAAGAAGGAAAAGTAAAAAAAATCCTTCACACAATTTGTATATATATATATATATATATATATTATGCTATTTTATGTAATAAATTATTTTAGCACATTTACTAATACAATCTCAATGAGGGTGTGGGTTCAACTATTTTTAATAGGTATCCTCCGTGTGATAGTGTGCATTCGTCATCTATATTATTTGCTCTATTACATTTACTTTCAAAGTTTCTAAGTATTTAAAAGAATAAACTTCAGGTTTTAATTCAAAAATTATAGGTTATTTATTTTGATACTGGATGTCAAATGTGGGAACAACTTGTAAATACAAAAATCACTATTCATATTTTACATTGAAAAACATTCTTGTCTTGAAGCTTCGAGACTTAATTGTTACATATTGGTAACATTATTAAAATTACCTATAATTTCTTAATACGTTAAAGTGTTATACTTATTGAAGAATTGTAATTAATTCGACAAGTTTTCATATCAAAATCATATTTATTTAACTTATTTAAGATCAGTAAGATACACTGTTAAGGTATTAAGAAATTTTATTCTACGTAAATACATACATTATCTGTTAAAGTGAAATCTTTAAAAAAATATAACATGGCTTCAAAAAAAAATAATATAACGGTCAACAATTTTCTAAAAAGATTAAATTTTAATTTTGAACTTTATTGAAGAGAAGATATATCTGTTTCCTCGCATTTTTCCACGAGTGTAAGTATGCCTCTAAATGTCTATCAATATGAAGTACTTCTTATAAGCTTATTTTTGATCGTTTAAGAATTTATACATGTATATTTTTATATTTTTTTATACCTTGTAGCTTGATTTAAAATTAGTTCCAAATCCTGATGAATTTATAGATGTGGTTATTGAATATCCTGTTCTTCTCTGGATACTGGAAAGCAAACTTCTACTCCAAATCTAATGATGTTCGATGGGTCCGATGAAGTTTTCACTAGTAGTATTGCATATATTCTTTCACACAACGAAAACAATTTATTTTCGCTTTCGAATTACTGCACTAATACTTCTGGACTATTATTTATCAAGGTACATACATCTGTTTATTAATTTATGATGAAATTTAGAATTTTCTTCTCATCACAATGATGCTTCCACCATTTCTTTTTATGGCATCCCACCTTCCTTTGTTTTCATAATTTTCAAGGCATACTTGTATATCATTCCCATTATATTACAAAATGAAAATAATTCTATTTCAATTACATTTATACAAATTCTAATAACACATACCATACAATACGAACACATAATCTTCACATTTCCAAATTGTTCCTTTATCTCTGATATTTAACGATATTAAGTAACAGCATTTAAATCACTGTCATATCCACAAATTGATCAATTCATAAAACGTATTTTGATTTTAATAAATATGAAACGTATGATAATACATAAGAAATCAATGTTATTGACCATTCTATATCTATATTAATACAGAATACTGTCATGTACAAAGTAGGATATCATGCCTGTTGGTTCATAACATGACTAAATTAATTTATTAATAATAAAGTGATTTCAAAATGATTTAGGGGAAATTATATTTCCACTCTATATGTCATTGTCTGACCTTATATTTATTTCTCTTTAAATACCCCCCCAAACCGTTTTTTTGATTTCTTTTCTTTTATTATTCTGTGATTTTAGATCTACATCTGACTACCGAGGGGACATCTATTCGTATAGACGTTGAACCACTTGTAATCAGCTTGTATCCCTTACTTTGAGATGTACTAAGATGTATATACGCCCTTCTGCATACTTGCAGTTTCTCGCTACTCATATCTAGAGGACTCTTAACATTTAAATAATTTGACGTAAACAAAGAATATTAATTTATGTGTTTTTATTTTTTAGGAAATCAGTATACCAATATAAAAATTACCAAGGAAATTCAGAACAAATTAATATAGATAACAAGGTTCTATATGGATAATGCACAGGCAAAGAAAACAAATATTCACTCAACATATTGCTGTGGCATATAAATATTTATTTTAAATAATGTTATTGCCATACGTTGGGCATCGCCATATAATTTATATGCTGTGACAACATATATTTGTGTGTATTACCACACGTAGGGTATAGTCTTTTGTACATGCTGTACTCTTAAAATTATTCTTTATACACCAAGAACTTATACTTGGTTTCGTATTTTTTATCTTATATTGTTGGAGCATGTACTTTATGACTATTGTGGGTCCTGGCAATGTATGTGGTTCCTTCTCCTTTGCTGATGATTTTTCTCTTGCTCATAATAGGGAAGAGGTAATAGTTTTGTTCAAAGAAAAACTGTATGTCTATACAACATAATCATATATCTTTTATTTTGTAATTTATAGATTCAAAAATAATTTTTTATATACACACCTTTATGCTCTAAACAAGATACATAATTGAAAAATGCTCATATCATTTATACCTAATGCCGGTTGTAATGTATGTAAATCTTTTATTTATTTATTTATTCTGCCAAACAAAATAAATATTTATCCTGTAAAGAAACAAATGTAAACTTTTATTGTACATTTATGGATATACTTATCGATGTAATTATATTTATGTATTGGCTTCAATTAATTGCTTTAGACAACCATTTGCACGTGTTGTATCTAGCTCTTAATCTTTGCCTTGTGAAATTTTAATTAATTATTTGCTTAACTTGAAAGAGATTAATGATGCCTAGACAATACGATGAAGAAAATGCTCATTTGCACGTAGCATCTCTCCAACTGACCAACACCATTAATCCTATTTGGTTGTAATTCCAACTATATGAATTTAAAACAAACCTTACAGGATAAATTATTTACTTATCTATATTGTCCAACAATACATTGATTAATCATTTGCACGTAAAAACCAATGTCTGTCCAACAATTTGTATAACTTCCTTTTCAAAAAAAAAAAAACTTACTTGCTATCAAAATATTTATTTTGAATGTCCATTATGAACGCTTCAAGTGAATTCAAATGTATTAAATAAAATAAACTACTATGACTATACGTGATGAAGAAATAATGAAAACTACAATGTAACAATCTAAAACGTCTTATTCTTTAAGAGATCTTCCTTTCGGAAGTGTTATGAGAAGTCTCCTTCTCGGAATTGTCATCAGAAGTCCTCTTGTCGAATCTTGTTTTCGTATTTATAGCGGCAAAAAAAAACTATGTTGACCATTGCGCCCTCTAGTCCATATTTAGGTTGGTACTGGAATACACTTTCCCGTGAAATCGCTGCCCACATGTTGCCGTCTTGATACACGCACACATACACATATTGTTCTGACAGTTCACAATTTACCAAACGTCAACACAACTTTCCAATTCAAAGGTCCCCTCTGCCTCGCACAGCATTTCCAATGGTAGGTTTATTCTTGTCGCTAATACCATCCTTCTTTGTATTCGTCAATGAACCTATTGCCTTGTTCATTGTTCGATACATATTTTTTTCTTTCCATTTATTAATGTCAATTTCACTTTTCCTTTAGCCGGATTGCGACTTGGCAAAATGGGAAACATGTTGGAGATAACCATTATTTTTCTTCCCGCACTGCCTGTACCTGTAGGACACGTCTGTTTCTCCACTGCCTCTCTGAAGCATTGTGTTGCAAACAAATCACAAACACATATACTTTTTATTTATTTATGATGTCAGCTACCCTTAAATACGAAAATGTTGTTGCTGATCGTTTCTACGTTTTATATATTTTTTATATCCTTTCTTAGTCTATTTATAAGCTAAGGTAAATTTTATCTTTTAATACAATTTAATTCTTAAACTCTCATAAGATTTTTACTGCTTTATGCATATAAATCATAATAATTTACTTATTTATATTTCTTGCATATCGTATTTCATCTTTTTCATGATATATAAACCATACATCTTGTGTATTCTTTTACAAAAGAAATATATTACTTATATTTATTTTGTCTTTATTTCATATTTTTATTTAATAAATTTTTATTCTACATCTTTTGTTTCATATTTATTTAATAAACTTTATTTTGTATTTTCTCATTATTTACTTGAATAATAATAGTTTTTTAAAATCACTTTTATAAATTGACTATGTGTATGCAACTTTGTATACCTTCATGTAGTTCTTGTTGCATAGTTTTACTCAATAATATTTAAATAGGATTTTTGTTATTTTTATTTTTTTATTTCAAAGCTTAAACTAATTCTTAAATTAATCTCTAAAGCTATTCTTATTCTATAAATTTTGCGAGTTCACGGCATATTCCCTTGGTTATTGTATTTTGTCGTGAATCGTCAACAATGATTATTAAAGCATGAACGACACATATAATAACCATTGTGAAAACTCGCACAAATGATTATTAATTTTCTATGTCTATATAATCATAAAGCATAGATATGTGATATTTTCCTTTGATCCTTTCGCTATCTATTTCTTGTAGCTCGTACGTTACATCACTCAAAATTTTATTTACTCTATATAGGTTATTTGATGCATCGCATCTTAAAATAAATTCTTCATTAAAATCGGGCAAATTTACTATTAATGCTTTGCAAAAATTCTCTTTCACTTCTTCAAATGCTTTGAGAGTTTCAGGAGTCCATTTAAATTTTACTCCCTTCTTTATCATTCTGAAAAGCATGTAAGTTTGATCAGATATTTTCGGAATGAAATGTTTATAATAATTTATCATTCCCAAGAATCCTCTGAGCATTTTTATGTTCTTTGGTCTGGGATACTTTCTTATTGCTTCCAATTTTTCTTCTTCTATAGTTATTGTTTTACCATCTATAATATACCCTAGATAATTTATTTTATTTTTATAAAATTCACATTTTTCAATGTTAACTTTTAAATCGTTTTCAGCTAACGTATTTAAAACCTTTTCTACTGATTCTTTGTGATTCTCTAAATCTTTATTAAATATCAGTATGTCATCCACATAATGAGAAACGTACTCCTCGTGTGGATCTAAAATTTGTTGCATGGCTCTAACCAAAGCGGCTGTCGCTGTTGATAGGCCAAACGGAACGACTCTATACGAATAGACTAATGAATTGAACATAAAGGAACAATACTTCCTTGAGTCCTTGTGTAATGGTACCAGCCAAAAAGAACTCTTCAGATCTATTTTTGTGAACCACCTTGCATCAGTACACCTTGTTAATAAGGTCTCTATACTCTGCGGAGCTTCAAAATTAGGGGAGGTCCTTGAGTTAAGGCCCCTTGCATCAAGACATAAGCGTAATTTTGTTTCTTTCTGATTGCCTGTATTTTTCTTTACTACCACTACTATTGGATTTATAAATGTTGATTCTGTTCTTTCTATAATTTTATTTTTTAACATTTCTTTAATTTCTAATTTGACTTGTTCTCTGTATTTATTGGGGACAGGATAATTTTTTACTTTAAAAGGTTGTGTTTCATCTACTTTGAGCCTGTGTTCATAGCCTTTTGCTAAACCAGGTTTATTATCAAATAACTCTTTATATTTGCTGACAAGATTGCTCACATGGCTTATGTATTGTTTATCGCAATTTAAATTCGTACCATCCCTATATTGCGTGAAGTCCTCACTTTGACGATGCTTCACAGGATGTGCACACTTATTGTCTAATAAACTACTATCCATTTTATTTGTGAGATTTTGTTCAGCATTATTTATATATAAATTATTAATTAATATTTCATCTTCCTGTGTTTCCTTACACCAGGAGATTATTGAATTTTTAATATGAAATGTTTTGTTTTCCATATTTATTTTTGTACCGTATTGACTTAAAAAGTCTATCCCCAAAATACAATTGCTGTTCAAATTAGGTACTATTATGAATTCTGTTAATAAATTTAAACTACCTATTCTAACATTTATACAAAAAACTTTATCTATAGTAATGATGTGTTTCTTATTTGCATTTATTAAATTTACTTTTCTTATAGGCATATAATATCCTACTTTTTCTATGTCTTTGTCTATAATACTACTATCTAATAATGATAATTGCGCTCCTGTGTCTAATAATGCTTCTATTTCTTCGTTCCCTATTTTTACTGTTATGTGTGGTAATTCCGTCGTGATTTTCTTTAGATCGTCGAAGTTATATACATTTTGTATCTTCTTTTTCTTCTTGACTGGCCTTTCTAAAAATCCAACGAAGTCGCATTTGAGTAGGTAGAATTTACCCATTCTTTATTTGTCGGTAGTTGTCTTGAATCCTTGGGTATTGCACCTTTTGATTCTGTCTTTTCCTTCGTACTTATTTCTTTTTTCTCTTCACTTATTTGAACATTGTTCACTCTTCTTTCCCTCTCAGGGTTTCTTTCTTCCTTCCCATAATTCTGTTCTTTCTTCCTTTCATTTTCATAGTTTCTTGTTTTATTATTTGAATATGGATTGTTCCCATAGCTTGGCTTATGATACGTATATGGGTTATTTCCATAATTCTGTTTGCCCTGGTTTTGATTGTACCAATTATTGTTGTACTGTTTATTTTGATTGTAACGAGGTGTATTGTTTATATGTGGATTATTTCCATTGTTGTTGTCGTTATTATAATTTCTGGGTGGATCGTTTGTATATTTGACATTTCCATAATTTTTGTTGTTTCCCTTTTCATCCACATCGTCTAATCTCTTGACCAGTTCCAGTAATCCTTCAATGTTATCAATTCCTTGAAGTGCCACCGCTTGTGTAACGTTGTGGTCAAAGTGTGCTGCTAGCTGTGAAACAATATCGCTCTCTTCAATGGTTGGTTGTATGTATTTAAGAAAAGAATATTTTCGTATGATGTAGTTTTCTCGAGAAGATCCAGCCCTGTATTTGCCGAACACTAAATCATGTCTAATTTTCCTCTGCTGAGTCTATCCCCAGTACTGTCTCACAAAACGAATCTCAAATTCTTTGAAGTCTACTACTTCATCTATTATCATATCGTACCACTGAAGTGCATAATCCTTCAAACAACCACTTATGAAATGTAGCTTTGACATCTCATCAGATATTCCCCTCATATACGTTTTTATCGTTCTCATAAACGCCATTGGATTATCTTTGTAAAATCCTGAGAATTTTGGTATATTCTCTGCGCTACCAGGTATTTGTGTTAAAGATACACTAGGTGTACTAACCCCATGTACTTTGTTCTCTAACCCTTTGATAGTGTTTTCAAAGGTTAAAGTTTTGTTTTGTAGGGTCAACATTGTGTCCGTACAAACACCATATTTTATTTTACAATCTTCCACTTGGTGTGAAAGTTCTTGTATTTGCTCTTGATATTGCACATTATTCCCTTTAACTTTATTTTCAAGAGAATTTATTTTTTCATCTACCTTATTAAAACTAGCTTGTGTTTTGGCAGACCTTTCGTTGATTTCTTTTATTAAGAATGTGCCTTTACCTTCACATTTCTTTTCATTAATGTTTATTTGTTTATTTAAAGTTGCAACTGACTGTTCTAACTTTAATTCCACTTTTGCATTTAGCTCTAAAGTTTCCTTTCTTAATTCTGCGAAACCTGCGTCTATTTTAGCATTGAGTTTTTCTAATTTTTGATTATTTTGTTCTAATCTTTGATTGTTCTCCTCAAATTTCTTGTTCATACTCAAATTATTTTCTTCTAGTTTTCGATTTAAATTCTTATCATTTTCTTCTATTCTACTGAATAGTTTATTGAAAAGATTCTCAATTTTTTGTTCACCAGCTATGCTACTGATGCTTTCTGTCTGTACGCTACCTTCAAGTGTGCGATCCTCTGATTCAGGTTTATCTGACTCTGAATCAGAAGATACCGGACGATTGTCCCTGTATTTAGTGAACTGTGAACCTTCACCATTATTTTTATCCTTCTCTGCCATTTTTATCTTATTTCTAACTTATAAATTAATAACGAAACTTATCTAATCAAATACTATTCCTCCTTTTTTATCCCTTTTTAAATAAGAGAAATTGATAATTCACCAGTAAATGAAAATTAAAGGTATTCTGTCCCTAAATTGGACATTGAATAATTATTCTATTTGCTAATGAATAAAAAAAATGAAACAAACTTTGTACCCATTATTTGTACAAAATAAATTATTATTTTTTTGTTTAAACATTTAAAAAAAAACAAAATTGCACTGCTTCATAACGTTGAGTGTTATGTAAATAATTATTGACAAACGAGAAAATGAATACAATGCTCCACTATGTTAAGCAACATTAATTATATATATTTTTTTTTTCTTTTAAAACAATTATGAAAAGTAATACATTGCCTCTCTATGTTGGGCGTTAAATAAATATATGATTAATAAACAACAAGAAAAGGAATACATTGCCCCACGTTGGGCGCCATTTTTTAATTAATGCTGTGGCATATAAATATTTATTTTAAATAATGTTATTGCCATACGTTGGGCATCGCCATATAATTTATATGCTGTGACAACATATATTTGTGTGTATTACCACACGTAGGGTATAGTCTTTTGTACATGCTGTACTCTTAAAATTATTCTTTATACACCAAGAACTTATACTTGGTTTCGTATTTTTTATCTTATATTGTTGGAGCATGTACTTTATGACTATTGTGGGTCCTGGCAATGTATGTGGTTCCTTCTCCTTTGCTGATGATTTTTCTCTTGCTCATAATAGGGAAGAGGTAATAGTTTTGTTCAAAGAAAAACTGTATGTCTATACAACATAATCATATATCTTTTATTTTGTAATTTATAGATTCAAAAATAATTTTTTATATACACACCTTTATGCTCTAAACAAGATACATAATTGAAAAATGCTCATATCATTTATACCTAATGCCGGTTGTAATGTATGTAAATCTTTTATTTACTTATTTATTCTGCCAAACAAAATAAATATTTATCCTGTAAATAAACAAATGTAAACTTTTATTGTACATTTATGGATATACTTATCGATGTAATTATATTTATGTATTGGCTTCAATTAATTGCTTTAGACAACCATTTGCACGTGTTGTATCTAGCTCTTAATCTTTGCCTTGTGAAATTTTAATTAATTATTTGCTTAACTTGAAAGAGATTAATGATGCCTAGACAATACGATGAAGAAAATGCTCATTTGCACGTAGCATCTCTCCAACTGACCAACACCATTAATCCTATTTGGTTGTAATTCCAACTATATGAATTTAAAACAAACCTTACAGGATAAATTATTTACTTATCTATATTGTCCAACAATACATTGATTAATCATTTGCACGTAAAAACCAATGTCTGTCCAACAATTTGTATAACTTCCTTTTCAAAAAAAAATAAACTTACTTGCTATCAAAATATTTATTTTGAATGTCCATTATGAACGCTTCAAGTGAATTCAAATGTATTAAATAAAATAAACTACTATGACTATACGTGATGAAGAAATAATGAAAACTACAATGTAACAATCTAAAACGTCTTATTCTTTAAGAGATCTTCCTTTCGGAAGTGTTATGAGAAGTCTCCTTCTCGGAATTGTCATCAGAAGTCCTCTTGTCGAATCTTGTTTTCGTATTTATTGCGGCAAAAAAAAACTATGTTGACCATTATAGTCCATATTTAGGTTGGTACTGGAATACACTTTCCCGTGAAATCGCTGCCCACATGTTGCCGTCTTGATACACGCACACATACACATATTGTTCTGACAGTTCACAATTTACCAAACGTCAACATAACTTTCCAATTCAAAGGTCCCCTCTGCCTCGCACAGCATTTCCAACGGTAGGTTTATTCTTGTCGCTAATACCATTCTTCTTTGTATTCGTCAATGAACCTATTGCCTTGTTCATTGTTCGATACATATTTTTTTCTTTCCATTTATTAATGTCAATTTCACTTTTCTTTTAGCCGGATTGCGACTTGGCAAAATGGGAACATGTTGGAGATAACCATTATTTTTTTTCCCGCACTGCCTGTACCTGTAGGACACGTCTGTTTCTCCACTGCCTCTCTGAAGCATTGTGTTGCAAACAAATCACAAACACATATACTTTTTATTTATTTATGATGTCAGCTACCCTTAAATACAAAAATGTTGTTGCTGATCGTTTCTACGTTTTATAAATTGACTATGTGTATGCAACTTTGTATACCTTCATGTAGTTCTTGTTGCATAGTTTTACTCAATAATATTTAAATAGGATTTTTGTTATTTTTTTTTTTTATTTCAAAGCTTAAACTAATTCTTAAATTAATCTCTAAAGCTATTCTTATTCTATAAATTTTGCGAGTTCACGGCAATATGTACTAATGATGTCAACATAACCTAGCTAGAGGAAGTATTCAAATTAACGTGTAAAACTTAATTTAAGACTTTCTCTTTTATATGTTTCAGACAACAACAACAACCATGAATCTGAGTTATCTTACAGTTAAAGAATTCACTACAATATATATATATATATATATATATATATATATATATATAAACAAAAGTGGAAATAGTGCAGGTAAATAATTTAGTCATAGAAAATAGTGGGTAATCCCGGTGTAGAGCAACCGTAGACACGTGTTTCTGACTAATTGGTCGTCATCAGTACGGTGTAGCCAAGGAATAAGGTGGGAAAACCTTGGAGATGTAAGCATAAACGGAAGACCATCAGGTGACAGACCGCCATTTGTAGCTTCAGTTGGAACATCCTCAGTTTTGAGGACAACAACCAACATCGCCACGAGGAAGACATTGTCAACCTGCGTGCCAACCGACCCTGGAAAATTAATCAAAAGTGGAAATAGTGCGGGTAAATAATTTAGTCATAGAAAATAGTGGGTAATCCCGCTGTAGAGCAACCGTAGACACGTGTTTCTGACTAATTGGTCGTCATCAGTACGGTGTAGCCAAGGAATAAGGTGGGAAAACCTTGGAGAAGTAAGCATAAACGGAAGACCATCAGGTGACAGACCGCCATTTGCAGCTTCAGTTGGAAGATCCTCAGTTTTGAGGACAACAACCAACATCGCCACGAGGAAGACATTGTCAACCTGCGTGCCAACCTACCCTGGAAAATTAAGCAAAAGTGGAAATAGTGCCGGTAAATAATTTAGTCATAGAAAATAGTGGGTAACCCTACTGTAGAGCAACCGTAGACACGTGTTTCTGACTAATTGGTCATCAGTACGGTGTAGCCAAGGAATAAGGTGGGAACCTTGGAGATGTAAGCATAAACGGAAGACCATCAGGTGACAGACCGCCATTTGTAGCTTCAGTTGGAAGATCCTCAGTTTTGAGGACAACAACCAACATCGCCACGAGGAAGACATTGTCAACCTGCGTGCCAACCGACCCTGGAAAATTAATCAAAAGTGGAAATAGTGCGGGTAAATAATTTAGTCATAGAAAATAGTGGGTAATCCGCTGTAGAGCAACCGTAGACACGTGCTTCTGACTAATTGGTCGTCATCAGTACGGTGTAGCCAAGGAATAAGGTGGGAAAACCTTGGAGATGTAAGTTTTCCCACCTTATTCCTTGGCTACACCGTAATGATGACGACCAATTAGTCCGAAACACGTGTCTACGGTTGCTCTACAGCGGGATTACCCACTATTTTCTATGACTAAATTATTTACCCGCTCTATTTCCACTTTTGTTTAATTTTCCAGGGTCGGTTGGCACGCAGGTTGAAAATGTCTTCCTCGTGGCGATGTTGGTTGTTGTCCTCAAAACTGAGGACCTTCCAACTGAAGCTACAAATGGCGGTCTGTCACCTGATGGTCTTCCGTTTATGCTTACATCTCCAAGGTTCTCCCACCTTATTCCTTGGCTACAGCGTACTGATGACGACCAATTAGTCAGAAACACGCGTCTACGGTTGCTCTACAGCGGGATTACCCACTATTTTCTATGACTATATATATATATATATATATTTATATATTTTTGTTTGTGGTTGGAGTAATAAAAAGGACATTTTTCTTTTAACAGCCACATGTGGCAAAAGAATTTCTTTACTGTTGTTGTTATTGAATATTGAATTTAATACAAATGTTTTATGAGATTTAATTTTTTTTTTATTAACCTTATCCAATTTAGTTTTAAATAAGAAATGTTGTTGACGAATAAAGGAAGGATCACTGCTAGAACCTACAAGAATAATGTGAATGATAAAAGGCATTAAGATTAAAATATTTGTTGGAGTAGTTATAATTTAAAAGATTACAATCTCTGCATACATAAATAAATATATATAGTTTTTGTATCATTGGTGCCCAATGTATGGCAATAATACATTTATTTTATTCATATAATTATACCACCAGTGCTACTGCAATATGTATATACGTCGACTGAACCGACCGAGAAGTGTTTCGGGTGTGGCATATATATACGTACGGAAACAATTGAATCGCCTTTTTCGCGTCCACTTACAGTTTTTTTGCAGTTTCCTGTAAAACGTGATCACTCTCATGGTGGTTTTTAGAATGTACGATTTTATAAACTTTTGGCGCACCCCTGTACATACATAAATTTTGTGATGCCAATGGCATATTTCTATTAGAACTTTTCTTGTAATTTTTTACACAAACTGTTACACTAAACACTGAAGAACAGTAAGAAGGACAATTTCATGTTAAACATAGTTTACGAAGGAAGGATGTGCTCCGATCCAAGAACTTTTCGAAGAAACCTTCCACCAAATTGGATCCGCAACTTTGCGTTTTGACATTTCGACTTCGGATTTGTGATTAGCGACCTCAATAACCCTCATAACCTAAATTTCAGGTTTTTTAAAGAACCTTTTACCATATTGGATCGATCATTTTGTTTTTTCAAAGTTCGACCTTGTATTTGTAATCAGCGACCTCGAAGACACCCATATGCTAAATTTTACCCAGATTTAAGGAGAATTTGAAGAACCTTTCCGCTATATTGGATCCGCCATTTTGGTTTTTGAAATTTCGATTTCGGATTTGTGATCAGCGATACCAAAAATCCCAGTACGTTAAATTTCACCTAAAACGAATGACATTTTGAAGAACCTTTCCGCCATATTGTTTTTTGAAATTTTGACATCAGATTCGTGATCAGCAACCCCAAGAACACCTCAATGCTAAATTTCATCTAAATCTAAGGACATTTTGCATAACCTTACTGCCATATTGGAGCCGCCATTTTGTTTTTTGAAATTCTGACATCAGATTGGTAATCAGCGACCCCAAGAACCCCCGAATGCTAAATGTCACTTAAATCTAAGTACATGTTGCATAACCTTGCCGCCATATTAGAGCCGCCATTTTGTTTTTTTTAATATTGACATCAGATTCGTGATCAGCTACCCCAAAAACCCCCGAATGCTAAATTTCACCCAAATCTAAGGACATTTTGCCTAGCCTTGGCGCCATATTGGAACCGCCATTTTGTTTTTTGAAATTTTGACATCAGATTCGTGATCAGCAACCCAAAGAACCTCCGAATGCTAAATTTCACCTAAATCTAAGGACATTTCCTTGCTGCCATATTGGAGCAGCCATTTTGTTTTTTGAAATTTTGACATCAGATTCGTGATCAGCGACCCCAAAAACCCCCGAATCCTAAATTTCACCCAAATCTAAGGACATTTTGCATAACCTTGCTGCCATATTGGAGCCGTCATTTGTTTTTTGAAATTTTGACATCAGATTCGTAATCAGCGACCCCAAGAACCCCCGAATGCTAAATTTCACCCAAATCTAAGGACATTTTGCATAACCTTGCCACCATATTGGAGCCGCCATTTTTTTTTTGTAATTTTGACATCAGATTCGTGATCAGCGACCCCAAGAACCCCCGAATGCTAAATTTCACCCAAATCTAAGGACATTTTGCATAATCTTGCCGCCATATTGGAGCCGCCATTTTGTTTTTTGAAATTTTGACATCAGATTCGTGATCAGCGATCCCTGAATGCTAAATTTCACCAAAATCTAAAGACATTTTGCTTAACCCTGCCGCCATATTGCGGACTTTGGATTTGTGATCGGCGACCTCGAAAAGCCTCGAAAGCAAAATTTCACAAACATACGTCAATTTTCGAGCAACCTTTTAAATTTATAATTCTTAGAAAGAAAAATCAGTCTGTATGTAAAAATTTAATTCGAGCGACCGGGATCATTATGTCGAGAAACCGACGTTATGCCGTATTAATTTCCGATGATAAAATAAATACACGTATTCGGAAAAAAAATTCTTGTTCCTGGCCAAATGTGAACCCGGGAAATGCGAGTCGTTGAATTGAGAAGCTGTGGCTTTACCGTTAGACTATCGAGGTATATATAAATAACTTGTTAATTTGTCTATAGATATATAGACTTTTCCGCTGTAATAAAAGATAATGATTTTTTAATATTTCAGAAAAAATAGACGTGTAATCGTCAAACGAATATGAGGAAACGTATTAATTGCGTCCCGATAATTAATTTAGTGCCATGTCGCCGTCGTAAAACTAAATTTTTCTACCGCCTCCTTGCGCATACCGAGTTTAAATTACTCGTCCTTTCCATATCGGATGACGATAAAATCGGAATATGCACGCAAACGGCTCGGAAAAGGCGGTTGTCTTTGATTTTAATGTTTATTCGGCCCTCAAAGTGTTCAAAATGTAGAATTCTGGCTTTAAAATGCAACTTTCGAAATATATCGGCGCACTTGTGAGATTTGACGTTTCTATCGATTTTTAACGTGTTTTACGTAAATTTTCCATCCGTCAGCGCCGTTTGTCAGAATTTGTTCGCCACGCCCGGGTGCCGACTTTTGCACGCTCCTCGTTGACGGCGGATATCTCTGCACGCGCTCCAATAAAAAGGAAAATCTCTACGTCGAGGAACAATTTAATGTCACCCGCACGTCCACGCGCCAAAAAAAGCCTTTAATTCCACGTATCCAGGTACGAGTACTGCGTCCAAATTCACCAATTTCAAGTCGTTTTTGACGGTTCGGCTCGTAACCATGGTGATTCGGTTAAGCCGTCTTTTCCAAAGAAATTAACACGAAACGGCCGCTCGCTTTTATAGTATATAACTAGCTCTAACGTCCGCTTACAGCGGGTCTTCCGCTTACAGTGGGTCCTCCGCTTACAGCGGGTCCGTCAATCTCTTTTAGTTTGAATCGCTTTTTTCGCGTCCGCTTACAGCTTTTTCACAGTTTCCTGTAAAAAGCAATCACTGTCATGACGCCTTTAAGAATGTCCGATTTTATTAACTTTTGACGCACCCCTGAATATATACATATATTTCGTGAAGTCAATAGTATATTTTCTTTAAAATTCTTCTCGAACGGTTTTTTACACAAACCCGTACACACTCAAGACCGAGAAGGGTAAATTAATGTTAAACATAAGTCATGTTAAAGTATCCAAAGAAACAATGAGCTCAAAGAGCACAACATTTTCATCGAGACAGTTTACAATACTATTTTGATGTGATAGTGGAAAAGCATGTCAACCTTTTCGAAGTCTACTCTCGTTAAGAAAAAAGCACAAAATAATAAGAGTAAAAAGTCCAAGTTTTAAATTTAAGCCCTATTGGAGAGCCTTTCCTGTAAAAAACGCTTTTTAGAATGTCCACTTTTATAAACTTTTGAAGCACCCCTGTATATACATATATTTTGTTAAGCCAATAGGACGTTTTATTTAAAATTCTTCTCGAAATGTTTTTAACACAAACCGGTACACACTCAAGAACGAGAAAGGTAATTTAATTTTAAACATAAGTCGTGTTAAGCTATCCAAACCCACAATGAGATCAAAAAGTCCAACATGTTCATTAAGACAGTTTACAATACTATTTTGATGTGAAAGTGTAAAAGCCTGTCAACCTTTTCAAAATCCACTATCGTTAATAAAGGAGCACGAAATAATAATAAAAGTAAAAGGCCCAAGTTTTAAATTGTAGCCCTATTGAAGCGCCTTTCCTGTAAAAAACGCTTTTTAGAATGTCCATTTTTATAAACTTTTGAAGCACCCCAACATATATTTTGTTAAGCCAATAGTATATTTTATTTAAAATTCTTCTCGAACTGTTTTTTACACAAACTGGTACACACTCAAGAGCGAGAAAGGTAATTTATTGTTATACATAAGTCATGTTAAAGTATCGAAAGAAACAATGAGCTCAAAGTGCGCAACATTTTCATCGAGACAGTGTACAATACGATTCTGATGTTTTCGAATCTACTATCGATAAGAAAAAATGAAGTATTAAATTTAAGCCCTGTTCAATCACATTTCCAAGAATCACCAAATTAAAGACGTAATAAGCGACCACAGACACCCCCGTATCTAAAATTTCACATTCATACGTCAATTTTCAAAAATCCCGTCCGCCATTTTGTTTTGTTTTGACATTTTGACTATGGATTCGTGATCGGCGACCTAAAACACCCCCGTATCTAAAATATCACATTCATACGTCAATTTTCAAATAAATCTTCCGCCATTTTGTTTTTTGACATTCTGACTCTGGATTCGTGATCGGCGACCTCAACCACCACGTATCTAAAATTTCACATTCATACGTCAATTTTCAAAAAATTCTTCTGCCATTTTGTTTTTTTGACATTTTGACATTGGATTTGTGATCGGCGACCTCAACCACCCCCATATCTAAAATTTCACATCCATACGTCAATTTTCAAAAAATTCTTCCGCCATTTTGCTTTTTTTGACATTTTGACTTTGGATTCGTGATCGGTGACCTAAGACACCCCCGTATCTAGAATTTCACATTCGTACGTCAATTTTCAAAAAAATCTTCCGCCATTTTTTTTTGACGTCTTGATTTTGGATTCGTAATCGGCGACCTCAACCTCCCCTGTATATACAATTTCACATTCATATGTCAATTTTCAAAAAACTCTTCCGCCATTTTGTGTTCTTTGACATTTTGACTTTGGATTCGTGATCGGCGACCTAAGACACCCCCCTATCTAAAATTTCAGATTTATATGTCAATTTTCAAAAAACTCTTCCGCCATTTTGTTTTTTTTGACATTTTGACTTTGGATTTGTGATCGGCGATCTAAGACACCGCCGTATCTAAAATTTCACATTCATAGGTCAAATTTTAAAAAATTCCTCCGCCATTTTGTTTTTTTTTAAATTTTGACATTGGGTTTGAGATCCCCGACCCCGAGAGCGCCCGACGACCGAGTTTCACCGTAATCAGAAGCAAAAGTTTTGGCTCCGCCCACTCTGCGGTGCGTAATCATTTAAATAATTATCTCGTCGGGGCACGTAAATGTTAAAAGCAATCCTTTTCCCCCCGAGAAAACGGCGTACGCGTCTTGGAATTATTGCATTTTAATAATTCAAATTTATAATCATTAAAAGAATAATCAACCCGTATGCAAAAATGTTAAGTCAAGCTACCGCGAGACCATTACGTCGAGATGCCGACGTTCGCCCGACATATAATATATTCATGGGCACTGCACGTGGATATGTGTGTACATAATGACATGGCATTGCATTGCACATGACTTATTGTGTGCATTAATTGTGACGTATCCAGCGCCATTTTTTCACTATGTTCCGACTGCATGAGGAATTTAAATCACTGGTCCTATCGATATCAAACGTCGATGAAGTTGGATTAGGCATGCAAATGGCCCAGAAAAGCCTGTACTTTTTGATGTCGAGTCTAGTTCGACCGTCAAAACCTTCAAAATTTGGAATTTAAGGCTTAAAAGTCAAACTCGCAAAATTTATCGTTGGACCTGTCAGATTAGCGAAACGTCAATATTTTATGTCCACTAATATATTTCAATTACGTAAGACATTCTTCTGTTACAACATATTTGCACGCTCCTTTTCGACGGCGGATATCTCTCTTCACGCTCCACTAAAGAGGATAATCTCTCCGTCCAGGAACAATTTAATATCCCCCGCACGTCCACGCGCGAAGACGGCCTTTAATTTCACGGATCCAAGGACGAGTACTGCGCCCAAATTCACCAATTTCAGTCGTTTTTGACGATTCGGCTCGTAACCATGGTGATTCGGTTAAGCCGTCTTTTCAGACGCCATTAACACGAAACGGCCGTGCGCTAATAGTATGTATAACTAGCTAATACAGCAGGCCTTGAAGGCCCGCTATCGCCTCTTATTCCGCTTAGAGTTGAGGTACCGCTCTCCCTTATTCTTCTAAATCTATTGCGGAATTTGGTTTTATTGCGTTTCAGTTTATAAAACACCATGTAATTTCGATATATAGCGAAAGGTAAATATAATTGTATTTTAGATGTTCAATATTACTTTACTTTAGCTGTTTTTTTACACCCCTGTATATAGTTTCCAACTATCCGATATTTTATTCAGAATGCTTATCGGATTCTGTTATTATAGAAAATGTTTTTTTTAAAATAAAAGGTGCATCAATTCTTATTCTTTATATTTTAATATTTATATTTAAATGTGTGCACTAACATATTTAAGTTATTTCTTACATGTTTGCTTCAATACTTAAGCGACGTACTTTTCATCCTAATTAATTAACATGAAATGATTAATACTAGATATAGTGATAATACCAGCGTTTTAAAATTTAAAATGTTTAATGGCTGTCCATGATGTATTTCATCGTTTAAACTTTTTTGGACATTTAAATTAGTTAATTTAATAGTAATAGTTTTTCTTTACGTCTGTCCAACAGGATTAAATTTACCCCTAAATTTTACCCTGTTGTTAGGGGTAGATTCTATCTTCTTCGACGCCGAATAGGAGATAATTTTGGTTGTTGTGATGCAAGATCTGAATGTTTCCAATTTGCCTGTAGCACTAAATCAATAAACGAATTAATTTAGGAGTAATAATTTGTCGTGATTAAGGCGTAGTTTGTACCCCCTTATATGGCGTCTAGAGTATTATTTTGGTACTTGTGATGTGACATATTTATGTTTGTTAGATATAGACAAAGAAATTAATTTAGCTGTAATCTAATTTTATAGTAATTTAGGGATAGATTTTACCCGTTTGAACGGCGCGAAGTTTATTCGTCTTAAAGGGACAGCTTCTATAAAAGCCGTTTTTACACATACGAAAAATACGATGAAAGAATATTGATCATACAAATGCCGATCTTTACGCATAAAAGTACGGTGAAAGAATACTACCGCGGAGCAAAGAAACGCATACTGATGCGGAGCTTCGTTCAAGGTACACTAATATTGTCGACCGCGATATTTCTTTGTGTTAAAGGGAAAGCTCCTACAAAAACCGATCTTTTTACACGTGTGTAAAATATGGTGAAGGAATACGCTCGTACAAAAGCCGGTCTTTTACACGCATTAAAGTACGGTAAAGGAATACTTTTGCGGAGAAAGGAAAAGCACTCTGATGCTGACCTTCCGTCAAGAGGCACTAATATTGTCGACCGCAAAATTTCTTCGTGTTAAAGGAATGGCTCTTACAAAAGCCGGTATTTTTAAATATATGGAATATATGGTGAAGAAATACTGATCGTACGAAAGCCGATCTTTTACACGCATGAAAGTGCGGTAAAGGAATACTTATGCGGAGAAAGGAAAAGCATCCTGATGCGGAGTTTCGTTTAGGGGGCACTACTAATATTGTCGATCGCGAAATTTATTTGTGTTAAAGGGACAGCTCTAACTTTCCACTATACTGAATCCGCATTTTTTTTTAAATTTCGGCATCGGATTCGCCAGAAACAACATTTCACGAACATACATAAATTTTCGAAAAATCTCCGTACCATATTTGGCCGCCATTTTATTTTTTAAAAATTTCGACTCTGGGTTCGTGATCAGTGACTTCAAAAACCCTCAGAAATAAAATTTCACGAGCATACATCAATTTTCGAGAAACCTACCCACCATATTTGGCCGCCATTTTCTTTTTTAAAAATTTCGACTCTGGATTCGTGACCAGTGACTTCAAAAACCCTGAGAAACAAAATTTCACAAACATACATCAATTTTAGAGAAACCTCCGATGTTGGTCGGTTGTGGGAGCGTTGAAACTACCTTCTGTCAACAAGTTCTGCAGCGCATCTGACTGTTTTTCAAGCTGCGTTTGCTTGTTCAATCTCCGCTTTTTAAATTCGCTCCCAGAGGGTTTTCTCTTAGCATCGGACATTTTGGTTTCTGGAACAAATTAATTAAAATAAAAGATAATACTATCAAAAAAAAAATAATAATTGGTATTTTGTCTCTTGTTTGGTAGTTTTGTCTAAAATATATTTTTGTTAAAAATTACACCTGCGGCACTTTTTTAATTTTTTTAAAATTTCTGATCAAGATAAAATATTGTATAAAACTCGTGCCAAAACTACGCTTTTTTATACTCGCTACTTCTAAGCACTTGCTGCGCTGTGCTTTGAAAACCGCTTGTATAAAACAGCTTGCTTTTTGACATTTTTATAAACTACCTACTATTTCGTTAGTCCTCAAACGAATGGTCACACCATAACAACCAAGTTAAAATGAATTCAATGTCAATCTCGGTAGAAATAGGGGATCTATGTGTTTTTATTGCCAATTCTTTACTTTTTAAAAAAGTCTCTAAATCGTCTTCATTTTCATCGTTTTCAGTAGAAGATTGTGTTTCCTCGTTTACGATTGAAATGGATTTTTCCAAAAATTGAAATTTACTCCAAATATTCTTTAAATGTTGCACAGCCTGTACTTTTTATGACGTGGAAAGCAAAATTTGATAACGCGGGTCCAAATAAACTGCTCCTACTAAACTATCACTTTGTATTAACAATGCTTCCCTGTTAGATAACTGGTTATATAAAATATCTGCAAAGAATTTTTTAAAATTTCGTAACTTTGTTTTGCAATGGGTCCAAATTCCGTAAAAATCGCTTAAAGTTAATTCTTCATTTTGTAGTTTCAAAGTTGCTTCCGTTAGGGGTTGTAGGGTATCAACAATTAATTTTAATTTCACCCATTTACTGTCTGCAAACTAATAATCTAAATTACTTTCCGCTAAAGATGAGCTAAAATCTTTGCATTCTAATAAAGATTTTAACATATTATATGTACTATTCCATCTAGTTGGACAATCCAAAATTGCAATATCTGAAAAAAAAACTTAGTTAATTAGTGTCAGAAATTGCAGATCAGAAACTGACCGGTTTCGATCGCATAAAATACAGCGATCTTCTTCAGAGCAAAAAGACGTAGCCATTACAGACAAGAAATCTGAAACAACGGCTACGTCTTTTTGCTCTGAAGAAGATCGCTGTATTTTATGCGATCGAAACCGGTCAGTTTCTGATATGCAATTTCTGACACTAATTAACTAAGTTTTTTTTCAGATATTGTGATTTTTGTGTCAGTTTTGTTCCCTTTTTTGTAGATAATACAAAATTGGTCTTTTAATATTAGCGTCTTTAAATTTTAACATAAGAGATGGAATGCGTAACTTTTTGACCAATCCTCGAGCATTACAAATAAATTCATTGAAATGGGCGTTTTTTGACCAGCACTTGATTAGGGCAAAATTTTGCGACTGTGACGTTTACAGCGATGCCACGCGCTAGTACGGCGTTTACGCTGTTTCTGTGCAATTTTGGTATTTTTTGCGACATTTTCCTCGTGTGCAGCGTTTACTGATGCGACCTTTCTTCCGAGAATTACGGTAATTTTGTTCTAAACATTTTATTGAAAAATGTGGGTGAACCCCACTGAAATTTATATAACTGATAGTGATAACATATATTTGAAGGAACAAATATAGAATAGTCCAGAAAAAAATGAGACCAAGGAAAAGTCCTATTTTCTCCGATTTATCAATTTAGGTACCTTATTCCAAAAACATCAAATAATAAAATACCTTCAGCTGTTGTCAGTTTAAATCAGCGTAAATAAAATGTCGGACCGTTGTCGGACATAAAATGGCAAGGAGAGTAGGTGTCTTATTATTTGATGTTTCCAAAACAACATATATTAATAAAACTGAAACAAATATGGAAAATATTTCATGGTTTCTTTTTATTTCTGAGTCACCTTGTATAGGAATATTCCCTCACTCACTAACAGACACCAAAACCTTTTTTTACACGGTAGATTGGTTCCTCAGGAAACCGTGTAAAAATACTCAGTGTATATTATATATAGAAAATATTCTACACACTAGCGGTCCGTCCCAGATTCCGTTCGTGTACAATATGCCAGATTCCAACCTAGTAGCAGAAGATAATATTCGAAGTGTCGGATATACAAAAAAAAATTAAGTATGTATCTGGCGACATTTTAAACCGTGTTAATTCAAAATCTCGTAAAAGTAAGCATTGAACAAAAAAAGGTTTTGGCGTATTTTATTATTTTATTTAATTAGTATGTTAACGAAC
The DNA here is from genome assembly GCA_963170755.1 of Amphimallon solstitiale. NCBI lineage: Eukaryota > Metazoa > Arthropoda > Insecta > Coleoptera > Scarabaeidae > Amphimallon > Amphimallon solstitiale. The sequence goes on along the minus strand of OY720675.1, from coordinate 127,508,380 downwards.
AAATCATAGACAAGTTTTAAAATAAATACTGAAAAAATGCGCTATCAGTATACAGAACAAATAGATTTTAAAAATTAATACACAGGTACTTACGTTATCGGTAATATCAGTAATTCATTATCGGTAATATCAGTAATTCAATATCCGACTGTCACTAGCGATTTTATGTCTCCTTACCGATTAGACAGAGACACATTATTACGCGTACATCACAATACCTTTCTTTCTTAGGGCGCCGCCGCACTACTGGATGATTCCTGCTGAGCAGCTGTTTTGTCTATCTAAACAGTGTAGACAAAACATCCGTGGATGATCGCATGCTGAGATGCGAAAAATATAACTCCGACTGATATTTTTCTTAAAAAAATCATCTGTACTTCTAGTTCATTCAACTGAATTAAATCTGCCTTCTACAAGTAAAGTATGCGAAACTGAAACAGAAAAGTACTAGTGAACATCAAAACAGGAAATCGGGAAGCAATGTACATATAGTGATGATAATTATAGGGTTGACGTTCAATTAGAAAACATTGATAAGTTGGTTACAGTAACAAAATGACTGAAGATATATTGAACCGAAATAAACCGATATTTTTTTTTCGGTTCAGTTCCGGTTTTCGTTCCGACCAAAATAACGGGTTTTTTCGGTTTTCGGTTCAGTTCCGGTTCGAAGCCCTGGTTTTAAGTCTACTTCCTTTTTATATGCAGTTAAAAAGGGCTGTTAGATCTTGTTTCGCTTGGTTTCAAAATTGTTGTTTCCTGTACAGTCGTGTTGCCACGGGTCGAAAAACTTGTCAATTCTTGAAAGGCGGTGGTTGAGTGGTTTTGTCATGTTGAATTGAATTCAACTAGATTTTGCCTTAATGTTTAAATATATTATATTATTTGAATTATGTGCTTAGAAATAAAAATGATAAATTCCGCCTGCCGCCTCTCAATCTTGTCAACTATCAGTCAAATCTTGCAACGCGTTTTTGAGAAAATTCCCGTGAACCGATTTCAATGAAATTTGGTATACTTACAAGGGTCCGATGACAATGCAATATTATGAAAAATAATTTATTGATATGATATCAGAATGATAAAAAAATATTCTTTACTTTTTAGTGCATTTTATAAAAGCCTGTAACTTAATTTTTTTATCAGTTTATTTTCATTTTCCATGATTTTGGCGCCCCTAGATCATTGCGCTCTAGGCGGCCGCCCGGATCGCCCTACCCTGGGGCCGGCCCTGGTCTAATTACATTACAACGTTTAAATAGCAAATACTACAATAACACATAGGCACCGTAATCATAATGACTTCCAGGTTATTAAACAACTTTAAATCTCTTACCACAGCTTGATTTATGCCCATCTTTTGAGCTATTAAGTTCAATGTTAGAATACAGTTTTTCAATTGCACCACACATCCATTCATTTAAATACAAATTTATAACTTAACCCATTTCCAATTCTTTAAAAAAAACATATTAGTTGAATTGCATCCATATGGTAATTCATGGGCTCCAAAACTTTTTAACTGCTGAATTAAAAACAAAATGTCAAATATTCTACGGCTTTCTATATTCGTTTCGCCATTATCTTTCTGGTTTCTTTCTCAGCTTCATTTTCATTTCGAAGCTTGTCATCGCTAATCTCGGACCTCGAATCACTGTTGTTGGAAATATTTGAGCAACTGTAATAATTTGTAAATAATACCCAAAGTCTACAGTTTCGATTGTCATACGTACTTCTCATTATCTCGTGAGTTGCCTAAACAGATGTGTTCAGGGTTTCCAACATTCCTCTTCAGGGAATGTTAAATCAAGGGAAGCTGCATCAGACCTAACAGCAGAAGCGTATGTATTAAAAACGGACTGTTAGAACGTAACCTACGATGATTCCTTAATTTTCTAAGAAAAAGATTCTAAACCGGTAATTTAATAATAATAATAATTAAATACGGCTACCTTCAAGAAGGCTAACAGACAATTTTTATTTTTAAACGTTTTCAAAACAATTATTAAAAATTACGCGAAACAGCCTACCGTTAGGTTGAAAGTTTTAATATATACATAAAATGAATCGTCAAATATTTAAATTCTAAAATCTACTCGCATATTGGTATTATGTACTTAGTTAAACTAAATTGAATTAACAAATATCAAATTAAATAAAATTGTAGACTAAAAATTTCTTACCTCGTATTTTGATTTTTCATACGATTTGCATGGTTGCTTCCTTGTTTTGTTGATGTTTTATCATAAGCCAATAAAATTGTAGACTAAAAATTACTTATGTTGTATTTTGATGTTTCATTCGACTTGCATATTTACTTTTTTTGTTTTGTTGATTTTTTATACTAGGTAATTCGATTTCTGCTTGCCCATCTGTTATACCGTGCCTTCAAATACTTTCCGCATTAGAGACGGCCATGCTTTTTTTTAATGGTTGGTGACAGTGCATAATTTGGATAGTTTGGTTATGTCATGTAGATAATAATAGGCGTCTATAATTTGAATTTAAGTATGACAACTGTCAGAATTTGAAGTTTTCAAAAGTTTAGCATATACACCAACATTGATACTTAAAAAACTTCAAAAACAGCCTACTCTAATGCGGAAAGTATTTGAAGGCACGGTATACTCTCCAATATTATAGGTACTGCATTTCCTTTTTATTGCAAAAACTGTCTGTCGTTCGGATTCAAGTTTGCAATATATTATGTATATATGTATTATGGTATTATGTGCTTAGTTAAACTAAATCGAATTAACAAATATCAAAATAATGTAAATAAAATTATAATCTAAAAATTACTTATGTCGTATTTTGATTTTCCATTCGACTTGCATATTTACTTTTTTGTTTTGATGATTTTTTATAATAATTCAATTTCCGCTTGCCCGTCTGTTATATACACTCCAATATTATAGGTACTGCATTTCTTTCTAATAATTGCAAAAACTGTCTGTCGTTCAGATTCAAGTCTGCAATAGCCGACCGATTCCGTCGGTTGCGTGAAATGTCAATGTTTACTATTTTAAATTTTTTATCTTCAAATATAATTACATAAATTTGTTTTTTTTATATCGTTCATCAAATGTGCAGCTGGCGCGTAGTCTCAGTTAGTAGACATTATTCAAATGTATGTATTTTTGTGGTTATTTCTACAACACATAAGTTTTTTAAGTTGACCTTGACATTATAAATTTATGTCTTTTGCATGGCTAACCCAAATTTGAGATTCTAAAATTACAAAATAAATTAAAAAAACGCAAAACGGCGATGCCTTACGGGGCCATAGTTTTCGATAGGTAAACGCTACTCTTAAGGTAATACCATGACTTTCCCACTACTAGCTATTAGGGTTTGAAACATGCATTAAACAACGTGAGTCGCCGATAGCACTGACATGTAATGTAAAAGATCATCACCCAATACGTTTGCAACTGCACTGAGTGCCAACGTTACAAGATCTCGAACACTGAACCAGGCAGATTACTGCAGACACTCGTTATGCATACACGATTCAAGGTCATGGCAGTTGATCGTTTTTGGACCTTTCCATACCAGAAGTGGATGTCAGCGGATGTGAGTAGGTAGAGCTAGACGATATTCGGTTTTGATCACAGCGCTTCAGTTTTATTCACAGATTCTGTCATAGATGAAGAAATACTATAAATGGGAAATATAATGTATAAAGAATGAGTACTTACGGAACTGTTGATGTTTTATAATAAGCCAATTTTCGCTTGCCCATAACTGTTATATTATTGTTGCGTTTTCGGGTTCGCAATAAAACAACTCGTGCAAATGTTTTAAAACTGCATCGTAAAAGGCCTAGAAGTATACGAGAAATTTTTTTCGATCATCTCTGCTTACGCCGTACTTGCGTGCAGATGATTTATTGCTTCTTTACAAGTACGTTTTTATATCGTCGTCGCGCCGATGTTTATTTTTCTTTTTTGTGAAGTTATTTTCGTTACATTGCCCCCTTCTTAAGAACTGCGTTTCGTCCCGAAACACACTATTCCATGTTCTTGTTGTTGGCAGATGACGGAATCTACATTGGGACCCACGGCTACACCCAGTTGTCTTGTGAAAATGGCAATCCACCGTCTTAGGTTGTATAACGGGCTGATTGGGCCGATAGCTGCATACGACTATTTCCATACCAGTATGCCGAAACACTACCTCCAGCATGTTTCTTACGGTTCTCCATTCCAACCGGTTTAATCCGCAACCCAGTTTCGGAATTGCCAGCCTCTTTACGTTTTTTTCGAGTGCACGTCCTCGTAAATGAACAAGGGATTCCCACAATGCATGATAGGTCGGCCTTTCGTTAGAGACTTCTTTTGTGACCAGGTAAAAGATCGTCCGTCACGCTTTATCTCCAGAGTTTTACCAACCTTTGGATTTTGTTAGATCAGATCATTGACCCCACCATATCTACGGCAATCCCTCTACGCATACATAGGTCCTGGGCCACACAGTGAGCTAAGGCATAATCACCTGGTACCGTAAAAAGATCCTGTTGCTTCTCCGTGGTGATTACAAAACGAGCCTTCCTGGTACCAGAGTATTCTTGTATGAAATTCCTATAAGTTGGCTCTCCATCTTTACTGGTAATTTGTCGCACATCCGTTACTTCGCTGTTGTTATGTCCATGGTATGGGGCAATCGGTTGAAATGCACCACCCCTGACTTACAATGGGGTGTTCGTCTTATGCGATAAACCACGTCATTTATTCGCTTTAGTAGTTCGTATGGTCTCTCCCAATGTTGTTGGAGCTTTGGGGACAGGCCTCGGCGACGTTCAGGATTATATAACCAAACAAGGTCCCCTTCTCGATAACCACCTCTCTCGGCTTGCACGTCGTAACGATCTTTCATCCTGTCGCTGGCATCCTGAATTTGATGGCGTACTCGCTCGTGGGCATCCTCCAACCTTCGCCTAAGTCCGCTGATGTAGTCTTCTCCTGCCAGGTCTTCTCCAGGCTTACAGCCGAACTTTAGGTCACACGGCAGCCTGAGCTCCCTTCCGAATAACAAATTGGCTGGAGATTGACCGGTAGTCTCGTGGACCGCAGCTCTGTAAGCCATGAGGAACAGAGGTAGATGTTCGTCTCAGTCTTTGATGGTCTGCCACCACCTTCGATAGGTGTTTGAGCATTGTCCTGTTCATGCGTTCCACCATTCCATCTGACTGCGGATGCAGCGGCGTTGTTCGTGTTTTCCTAATGCCCAGAAGATCGCAAATATTCTGGAATAAAGTCGATTCAAAATTCCTCCCTTGATCAGAATGGAGTTCCAAGGATGCACCAAACCGACTCACAAATTCCTTGGCGAGTACTTCCGCAACTGTTGCGGCTTCTTGGTTAGGCAAGGCATAGGCTTCGACCCATTTCGTGAAGTAATCCATTACAACAATTATGTACTTATTCGCATTGTCAGTCTCAGGAAATGGCCCAGCCGCATCTATGGCAATCCTTTCAAATGGGCTTCCTACATTCTACAGCTTCATGGGGGGCACGTCGACGTCTTTGGGGTCCATTGCTAGCGGCACAAGTTGCACATTTTCGACACCATTCCTTTACGTCTCGTGTGCAATTCACCCTTAAAATCGTTGGCGCACTTTCTCGAGTGTCTTATGTACGCCTAAGTGTCCACCGGAGCTGTCACCTTGGAGCTGTTGCAGTACATCAGGTATCCTTTTCTCAGGGATAATCACCTGTATACTTTGCCCTTCTCCATCTGGGTTCTCCACAATACGCCTGAGTAGGCCATCCTCCACCTTCAGGGAGTCCCATTGAGCCCAGTAGGATTTCAGTCCCTGTGAACGAGGAGCTACTTCTTGCCAAGCCGGTCTGTGACCAGTACCTTTCCAAACCATCAAGGAACCAAGGTCTTCATCAGCTTCCTGATCGATCTTCAAATTGTGAGGTTGCCACTGATCGTCAACCACGGTAGTTCTGAGTGTGTTGGCCGATTTTTCTTCTACCCGGTTGCAATGCCTGTAGTCTTCTGAACATGGTCTCCTTGAAAGAGCATCAGCGTTTTGGTGTTTAAGGCCGTCTCGGTGCTCGATGTCGAAGTCGTATTCCTGCAGTCTCTCAATCCACCTGGCCACCTGACCTTCAGGGTTCTTCAAATGCAAGAGCCACTTCAACCCTGCGTGATCGCTTCTAATCGAAAACTTCCTCCCATATAGGTATTTGTAAAAATGTTCGATGAACTTGGCCACTGCCAGTAGCTCACGTCTGGTCACGCAGTAGTTTCGTTCGGGCTTGGAAAGCGTCTTGCTGAAATATCCGATTACCTTCTCTTGCCCGTCTTGTACCTGGGAGAGTACGCCGCCAATCCCAACATTGCTGGCATCAGTGTTCAAAATAAATTTACCAACTGGCAACGGATAGCTCAGGATTGATGCACTTATCAGAGTCTCCTTCAGTAGTTCGAAAGACGCTTGACATTCGCTATTCCAGTGGAAAGGCCCATTCTCTGTCAGACGAGTCAGGGGCTTTGCAATGTTAGCGAACCCCGGGACGTATCGCCGATAGTACGTGCACAATCCCAGAAAACTTCTCACCTCATGCTTGTCCTTTGGGATAGGCCATTTTCGCACGGCTTCTATCTTCTCTGGGTCGACAGAAATTCCTTTTCCAGGTACCACATGCCCAAGGTAACTTACTTCTTTGCGAAAAAGGTGACACTTTTTAGGACTCAACTTAAGGTTTGCACCTCGTAGCCTTCGGAATACCTCCTCCAAATTCTTCACGTGATCTTGAAAGGTTTTCCCAACTACAATCACATCATCAAGGTACACCAGGCAAGTGTTCCACGAGAGCCTCTTTAACACTGTGTCCATAAGTTGCTCAAAGGTAGCAGGTGCATTACATAACCCAAAAGGCATGGCCGTAAAATGCCACAGGCCCGTCCCCATAGTGAACGCAGTCTTTTCTTTATCGCTAGGCTCCATTCCCACTTGCCAATAACCACTCTTCAAATCCAAGGTGGAAAACCATTTCGTCCCAGCCAAAGTGTCCAATGTGTCGTCTATACGTGGAAGAGGATAGCTGTCTTTCTTCGTCACCTCATTAAGTCGGCGGTAGTCTACGCAAAATCTGGTTGACCCATTCTTCTTCCGTACAAGTACCACTGGTGAAGCCCAAGGACTGTTAGAAGGCTCAATTATAGCTTCACTCTCCATGTCTCGTACAATTTCTTCGGCTTCTTGACGTTTTGCCAATGGTAGTCTTCTGGGTGCTTGACGAATTGGGTGTGCATCGCCTGTATCCATCTTATGCGTGACTACATTGGTTCTTCCTTTGGTGCCATTCTTGATTCCAAAGACATCCCGATATCGGCATATCAGGTCTCTAACTTGCTGTTGTTCCTTCCTATTCAGACCAGCAGGCGTACCCGCTTCCGCTTTGTCTTGATGAACGATGGCCGACACGGGACAACACCATCCCAATACAGTGCCTCTTTTCAACGTCACGGGGTAATAATTGACGTTCATTAGCCTTACTGGCACGGTCCTCTGGGATCGTACCAGTGCTTTTGCAATCATTATTCCTTGGCCCACTTCTTCATCATCAACCTTTGGCTCCATCATCGTGACCTTCCCTTCAGTCAGGTGCCCTTCCATGCAGGCTTCCAGGAACATCTCAGTCCGTTCACCCAGGACAGCGTCCTCTGCCAGCACAATACGTATGGAATAGTTATTCATGGAACGGAGGACGAGTTCTTCAATGCCTATCTTCAAGACGCCCAATTTCAGGTCCAACTGGAACCCATATAGATTCATCACATCCATTCCCAAAATAACTTCTTCCTCTATGTCCGCAACCAGGACGCGATGTTGGATTGATACTGGTCCAATGCCGATCTTCACATCGACTTCTCCTTTTACGGCAGCAGCTTCGCCTGTTGCTGTTCTGAGTTACCATTTGCTGTGTAGTAACGACTTCTTCTTTTGAATTACATCGGGTCGCACTATGGTTTTCGTCGACCCAGTGTCCAATAGGCCGGCATAAGTTCTTCCTTCCAGAATAACATCTACGTAGAGGTTATTGGCCTGGTGTTGCAGAGATGCAATTTGTGCTATTGAATTTGAGGCTCTACGATACTGGGTCGACGATTGCCTCTTCTCATCGACCCGTTTTAGTTTTCCTGCTGCTCCGCTATGGGTTTCTTGGGCTCCTTTTCGCATTTACTACGAACATGGCCCATTTCACCACAATTCCAGCAACGGAGCGTTCTTTTCTTAGGTTACACCTGGTTCACTATTCGTCGGACTACCTGTTGTAAGGATTCTTCGGCTTCTGGTAGATCTCTGACAGAACATACTCTTGCAGGGTTTCGAGAGGCTAGCTTTGCGGTTTCGAACTCCAGACTATGTGCCAAAGCATCATCAGTTTTTGGTCTTGCCAGCCTCAGTGCTTGCTGTGTATCGCCATCTCGAAGACCATCTATGAACTGCCAACTGTTCCGAGAAGCTATCTGGAGCCGTTGGATATGCTAGACGAACCAAACGGGCGATATCCGCTTCGAATTCTTGGGGGCTTTCACCCTTTTTCTGCAGACGATTCTTCAGTTGTATATGATAAACCTGCTCCAGGTGTGCATGCCCATATCTCATCTCAAGACGCTTGATTAATTGAGGGTAGTCTTGACACTCTTCTGGAAGTAAGGTCTGTAGAACGTCACTGGCTTCTCCTCTTAACGACACAATAAGGCAGTAGCTTTCTCCGGGGATGTCCATACATTTGCTCCTTCAGCGGCTTCGAATTGTTTTAGGTACGTCATCCATGACGTCTTCCCATCGAAGGTGGGAGGTTTTACCTTTGCCTTTGCAGTTTGGCAGATCTCCAGGCTTCTGCTTGAGGTGTCATGACTGCAGTCGTTCACCGCTGGCAATTGAAGCTGAATTTTAAATTCGTCCCTCAATCTCTGTTCTGCGGCTTCGATGGCCTCAGAAAATTCCTGTCTCATACTCGATGAATTCTTCTGAATGTCTTCCTTAAGAGTAGTCTCGAGTTGTTTTGAATTATTTGCAATTTCATCTTTTAAAGTTAACATCTCATCTTTTAGGGTCTCAATAGTAGTCTCGAATTGTTTTGAATTATTTGCAATTTCATTTTTTAAAGCGTTTGAATTATTTGCAATTTCGTCTTTTAAAGCTTTTTCCAAAATCTTTGAATTATTTAACATCTCATTTGAATTATTTGCAATTTCATCTTTTAAAGTTAACATCTCATCTTTTAGAGTCTCCATAATAGTCTCGAATTGTTTTGAATTATTTGCAATTTCATCCTTTAAAGCTTTTGAATTATCTGCAATTTCATCTTTTAGAGTCCCCATAGTAGTCTCGAAATGTTTTGAATTATTTGCATTTCATCTTTAAAAGCTTTTGAATTATTTGCAATTTCTTTTAGAGTCTCCATAGTTAAGCTTTGATCAGCCTGTACTTGAAACAAATATTTTCGGGATCCTTACCTTCATTTATTAGAATGTCACGAAGCCTGTCCTGGAGATCTATTTTTTTTCCAGACGTATCTGCGTCCCTTTCTTCTAATTCTGCCTTTAACTCGGTGACCTTTAATTCTTCCAAACGTTTGGTAACCATTTTTCTTTGCACTTACTGTTCAACCCACACTGACACCAAATTGTTGCGTTTTCGGGTTTGCAATAAAACAACTCATGCAAATGTTTTAAAACTGTCTGTATATTTACACACTTAAAACTAATCACAATATAAAAATATAAAATAAATGTATCGCACTTAAAACTACTACAAATAAACACTCGTATTTATTTCTATCACCTCTATTTATTTATCACTGCACCACTATATTTATTTTGTATTGTCCGAATACTACTGAATGAATCATCCCGACCTCAGCTGTTCTTATATCGGCATCGTAAATGGCCTAGAAGTATACGAGAAATTTCTTTCGATCATCTCGATGAGCCCGGAAATATACCAGAAAAGATCTAGACTTTCTGCTTACGCCGTACTTGCGTGCAGATGATTTATTGCCTCTTTACAAGTACGTTTCTATATCGTCGTCGCGCCTATGTCTATTTTTCTTTTTTGTGAAGTTATTTTCGTTACATTATTATACATTCGAATATTATAGGTATATATGACATTTCTTTTTAACTACAAACTGTCACTTGGATTCAAGTCTGGAATAGCCGACCGATTCCGATAGATTTGCGTCTTGGATAGGACCGGTAGAGATACCGTAAAGTGGGATAGACGACGCAATAGCTTCAAAAACACTGGTGTGAAATGTGTGTGACAATGTTTACTATTTAATGTTTTTTGTCTTCAAAAATAATTACATGAAGATTTTTTTTTATATCGTTCATCAAATGTGCAGCTCGCTTGTAGAAGTTGTTTTTTTCTTTTGTGTACCAGCCTTAGTTAGTAGACATTAATCAAATTCATGTATTTTTGTGGTTATTTCTAAAGCACATAACTTTTTTAAGAAAATAAATTAGTACAAAAACTGGCCTTGACATTATAAATTTATGTCTTTTGCATCACTAACAAAAATTTGAGATTCTAAAATTACAAAATAACGCAAAACGGCGATGTCTTAGTTTTCGATAGGTAAACGCTCCTCTTAAATCAGTTTTCAAATATCTTATTACATATGATTGAAATATTTGAAGTAAGTGGACTGTATTTGTTGAGATAGTTATATATTTTTGGTTGTGTTTACACGATATATATGATAACAACTGTGTAACAATGTAACAATGTCAAACTCTATTTCACATCTATCACATCTGTATATGTTTATTGGTATGTGTGTGCGCGCACATACTGTTCCCAGACGTGCTGCCCTCTATCTATTCTATAGAAATGCTGCAACATCCTCCCCTGCCTTGAAATGTCCCATTTCAACATCCCTGGGTTACGGACAGAGGCTAGACATTGGTCGAACCATTTCCTTTCCACCAGTGAACACAGTGGCGACACGTGAGATCGTTAGGGTCATTAGTGAGAGGATAAAGAAGTTCTCGTCCTCTTTATCCTCTCACTAATGACCCTAACGATCTCACGACACTGACACCAGCACACTTTTTGATCAGAGGCCCAATGACTGCCATACAAGAAGTGGGTGTCAGCGGTATGTCAACAAATCGCTTAAAACAATACGAACAGCTGAAACAAATGTACCAACATTTCTGGAAGCGTTGGAGCAGGGACTACCTCCATAACCTTCAAACCAGAACCAAATGGTTTCAAGATGCGAAACAATTGCCTGAAGAAAACGAATTGGTTATAATCAAGGAAACTGGCATCTCACCACAACATTGGACTATGGGCAGAATCGTACGTTTCCATCCTGGAATGGATAGTAAGAAGCGTGTCGCCACTGTGTTCACCGGTGGAAAGGAAATGGTTCGACCAATGTCTAGCCTCTGTCCGTTACCCAGGGATACTGAAATGGGACATTTCAAGGCGGGGGAGGATGTTGGAGCATTTCTATAGAATAGAAAGAGGGGAACAGTATGTGCGCGGATACACATAACAATAAATATATACAGATGTGATAGATGTGAAATAGAGTTTGACATTGTTACATTGTTACACAGTTGTTATCATATATATCGTGTAAACACAACCAAAAATATATAACTATCTCAACAAATACAGTCCACTTACTTCAAATATTTCAATCATATGTAATAAGATATTTGAAAACTGATTTAAGCGGAGCGTTTACCTATCGAAAACTAAGACATCGCCGTTTTGCGTTATTTTGTAATTTTAGAATCTCAAATTTGGGTTAGTGATGCAAAAGACATAAATTTATAATGTCAAGGCCAGTTTTTGTACTAATTTATTTTCTTAAAAAAGTTATGTGCTTTAGAAATAACCACAAAAATACATAAATTTGATTAATGTCTACTAACTAAGGCTGGTACACAAAAGAAAAAAACAACTTCTACGCGCCAGCTGCACATTTGATGAACGATATAAAAAAAAATCTTCATGTAATTATTTTTGAAGATAAAAAACATTAAATAGTAAACATTGTCACACACATTTCACACGAGTGTTTTTGAAGCTATTGCGTCGTCTATCCCCACTTTACGGTATCTCTACCGGTCCCAGCCAAGACGCAAATCTATCGGAATCGGCCGGCTATTCCAGACTTAAATCCAAGTGACAGTTTGTAGTTAAAAAGAAATTTTATATATACCCATAATATTCGAATGTATAATATAACAGTTATGGGCAAGCGAAAATTGGCTTATTATAAAACATCAACAACATCAACAGTTCCGTAAGTACTCATTCTTTATACATTATGTTTCCCATTTATTCCTTTATCTATGACAGAGTCTGTGAATAAAACGGAAGCGCTGTGATCGAAACCTACTCACATCCTTTTACGTATTCCCGTCCCGCGGGTAATATAAGTTGCATAAGTTTCTATTTGTTAGTAAACGCCCCTCTTAATACAATTTTAGAGAAGTTGGCAAGAAACATGTGTTTATTACGAATATTTCATAGCATTGTCAATATTTAGTCTGTAATTAGACTTGTATGTGTTGGACAAATAAAGATATATTATTATTATTAAAGTGCTGTAATTATCGTAATATGCACTTTTTTCTCAAGTAGACCTCTTGTCTTTTAAATTACGTATCACTTTACCTAATTGGAGCACAAAGCATCACAAACAACTATAATAGGAATGTTTTTGAAGACATAAAGTTTCGAGATTACCATTTTCATATGAGCTCGATTCAATAGAATTGGTATAAGCAGCAACAAAGAATTTGTTTCAAAAAATAAAAAAAAAGACGCCTAAAATTATCAACATGAAAAAATATTATTAAATTTTGATTTGAGTTCAAAAATGACTTCGAATATGTACTACTACTATATAATAGAAAAAAGCATGAGGTAGGGAATGGTTTATTTACATTATGGTAATTATAATAGCGAAGAAAGGAAAAGCTATCACTGCTGGGGACTTCAACGCGAAGTCTCTGCATGAAGAAAATGAAATAATTTTAGGCATGAAGATTACCGACGTCACGGGCCGTGTGGTAATTCAATGAATGGCAGAGAATGATTTAGCCTTCCTACTTCCCAGATACGGGATCAATCATCCATCTTAGACCTAACAATAACAACAAACGACGTGGAATATAATGTTACTCAATGGCAAGTCAGCAAAAAAGAATCACTAAGCGACTACAATTATATATCTCTTGAAATATCACTTGGCAGCGTTCGGAGGCCGCCCGAAAGCCCATGGCTGATAGGTCAGGAAATTAGACCAGCAGAAGCTGCAACATGCTCTGCAGGACATAGGACATGATGACACCGCATTATCTGCCAAAAGCTTTTCTTCCAGTAATTTAGAAAAAGCGTGCAATAAAGCCATGCCAAAAAGAAAATACATCCCAAGAGGAAAACCTGTATACTGGTGGACAGAAGAAATATCACAACTCCGCAAAGAGTGTGTGCGAAGAAGAAGGGTTTGCAAAAAAAAATATGAAGAGAAACCTACCAGAATTAAACCAAACGTTATGGGAATAATAGAAGGAGAGCAAGGCACGATTGAGGAATAACATTAAAAGTGCTTAAAGAGTTAGTTGGAAGGCCCTTTGTGAGAGTGTGGTTGGAGATATATGGGAAAAATTGATATAAAATAGTCATGAAAGCAATGACTGGATTCCCACCGAGACCAAAACTATCGATATCTGAAATGGAGGAGGTGGTAAATCACCTATTCCCTTCCCTACGCACGAACCGGTCGTTTTCGATGAGATTCCTGGCGGTGAACACGTTAAATTTACAGCAATTGAGCTTTAGACAGCAGTTGCGAAGCTAAAAAACGAAAAAGCCCCAGGACCAGGAAATATTCTGTCGGAAATAGTAAAACCAGGGGCAATCCAACGGTCAGAGTACATACTGGCAAAGAATGGAAAATAGCAAGGCTTGTTCTTCTGTCAAAAGGAAACAAGCCAATAGATGACCCTTCATCATATAGACCTATTTGTCTCTTAGATGTAGAGGGAAAACTGTATGAGCAGTTACTACAGACTTAAGGAAGAATTAGTCCGTAAAGGAGGCCTATCGAGGAAACAGTGTGCTTCAGGGAAGGCCGACAGACAGTCGATGCCATCACGGAGGTGCAAAAACTTCCCAGCGATGCAGCAACCTACGCACATCAACACCGAAGAAGTCAAGAACGCTTTTAATAGCGCATTGTGGCAAATAATACTAGAGGAACTTAAGAAAAGAAATATTAACGAACACTTAGTAAGCATTATAGCGTTCTACCTAACTTAGAGACAACTAAAAATTGAAGCTGAGAATAAAACAATTCAAATAAGTATAAGTAGTGGCGTACCACAAGGTATAATGACTTGCTGGGAGGGAGTCACACTGATTGGCTTTGCAGATGACATTGCTATAACGGTAGTGGCAAAGAATGAACAGACTCTTATGAATATTGCAAACGCAGCACTCATAAAATCCATAAACTAGATGAAATATAAAAGACTGCACCTGGTACCAGAAAAGACGGAGGCGGTTCTTCTTACAACCAAAATAAAAATAGCCCCCATACATTTTCGGCTCCAGGACACCACCGTTACTGTGAGAGAGGCAATTAAATAATAATAATAATAATAATAATAATAACTTTATTGTCATTGATCGCAAATACGATATCGACATTGTCATGAAAATGTACAATTGTAAAAATATACAAACAAGATATAATAAACACCATTAAAAAAAAAATTATATTAAACAAATGACACAATAACAATCACAGAGAACCGTCAAGGTAGTCCTGAAGCGAATAAAAGGCTTTTCCCAAAAGAAATTCTTTAAGTGCTCTTTTAAACATTCCTGTACCGCTAACATCTCTGATGTTGTTGGGTAACTTATTAAAGATTTTGGCAAAGGAATAGTCCGGTGACTTTTCATATATGTTCGAGGTGTGATGCTTCAATCTTATAACGTTAGTCGATCTTGTTTCGTAAATGTGTGATAAGGAATCGTAATTTTGTATATTTGTTTTAACATACATTGCTGCTTTATATATATAAATGCATGGGAACGTAAGGATCTTACTACTTTGAAATGTGTTCCTACAAGTGTAAGTTGGTGTTAAATCAAATATTAATCGTATAATCCTTTTTTGAGCAGTAAATACGCGTTTCCATCCCACTGATCGACCCCATATCAGAACGCTATAAGAAAGTGTAGAATAAACAAGAGCATAGTACATATTTAATAGGCCGTCAGTATCTAAGCATGATTTCAGCTTTAATATCGCATAGTATGATTTGTTTAATTTTTTACATACAGAGTCAGCATGACCCTCAAAAGTGAGGGCAGCATCAACCGTGACTCCTAAAAACACCGTAGAATTAGATACTATATTAGACAGATCCGTATCGCAAGTAATAAGTCTACGTTGAGAAAAAAATATGCAAACGGTCTTGTCACTATTCATCATTAATCTGTTTCTCCTGCACCACGATTGGAATTGATCAATCACCGATCGTATTAAATTAAATACCTTGGGATATACTGAATACAAAGCTAACATTTGCTGAACACGTAAGCAAGTGTATAGAAAAGACAGAAATAACAGCCTTGTCAAGCTTATTCTCCAACATCGGAGGGCCTAGAGCCTCTAAAAGGAGAACCCTGGCGAGTGTCGTGCAGTACCAATATGGCATCCAGTAACAAAATACAAGAAGCCTCTCAGAAAACTGACAAGTTTACAACGGTAAATATCAATCAGAATATGCAGCGCGTACAGGTGAAGTACGAAGGAGTCTCAAGGGATATTATGGCGAAATGGCTGAATGGCGAGAAAAGTGGCGGATCGGAACGTATGGACAATGGATATATAAACTAAAGCGGACGTTGTGACTTGGGTTGAAAGTATGGAGAAGTAGATTACTACTTAACACAAGCAGTCTCCGGACATGGGTGCTTTAGAAAGTATTTCTTCGAAAGAGCAAGGGTTGACTCAGACCTTGGAGAAATGGACTATGCTGAACATACTCTTTTCGTATGCCGCAGATGGGAGAACGTTAGATGGGAATATACCAGGAATTATATTTAATTGTTTCAGTATTCGTAAAAAAAATCTTTATTTAATTTAAACAAATACAAACAATGATTACAATGCTTATTGCTACCTAACTTTAAGGACGACAATGAGACAAAGAATAATAATTTACATGAGTGGTCGTCCATATATTAACTTTCTTATCTCTAAGGGTTCTTAGTAAAGCCATGAGTAACACTTAATTGACATTTCCCATAGTTCTACTGTTACACATAGTATTGATTGCTTGTAAAGGAACAGTTATCTCTTTTTTTATTTTGTTCCAATTTATTACAACAAAGCTCATTTTTCATATAATATTTAACTACAAGGCATATAATTATTGTTAACAACACAAGCATGATAATACCATTTAATACAATGATCCATGTATTATGGTTTATATTGACTTTCTCAAGATTTACATTTTGTATTGATTCTGAAATTGTCTTTATATTATTTAATTGCGTAAAATCTAGAGATTTTAATTTCACTGGTTCTACGCGCACTATTTCTGACGTGTTTAACGGCACTAACTTGGAAGTTCAAACACTAATTCTTCATGTAGGCTTTCTTCTTTTTCGAAGTATTGACCATTAATTTCGATCGGTTGTTGATCCATTGATACGATGGCTGGATACTGGAGTTTGTACAGTCCATTGTCTTCTCCATATGATCTAATTGTTGCGGGTTCGACGGGAACTACTAATATTTGGTACCCATTTATTTGTTGTATGCTGGTTATATTTAATATAACATTCATTGTACTGCAACTGTTGGTTCCATTTTTTATTATATCCATTAGACATTGTTGTTTACGATGAACGAACTTTTGTTTACAATAATAGAAATCTTCGATCTCGGGACATTCTTCATTTGACATCCAATATGCTTCGGTATTGAACATTAGGTAAGGATGTTCGGGTATTATTATTTCATTATGGACAGGGACTGGATACAGTCGATAATAATCATAGGATATCGATATGATAGGCATATGAATTTTAAATATTATAATGTCAATGTGTAAGACTACCTGTGTCGCAAGTAACTTACAATAACTAACTAAATTTTGTAATTTCGGTATTTGTTCAGATTTATATTTCTTATATAGTATGTCTATCATTAATTCAAGTTCTTTGGGCGTTAATATTGTACTATGTAATACATTTATTTTTGCAAAAGATATGGCTGTTTCGATTCCATTTATTAATGATTTTATAAAATTTAACTGCATAATTATTCCATCGACAAGTGTCGTGAATGACAGAGCCTGTTCAATTGTATTAATTGACTTTTGAAATTCTAATTGAATCTTCTCAATTTGTATATTGAGTGTCTTTTGGTTTCATGTAAAACTTCGAATGCATTAGTATATTTTGATGTTATTTCTTTCAAAATATTTATTTGTTCATTCATTTTGTTTTGCAACTTTACTTCATTGCCTGATATAATGTTAATTAAATTATCTATACTCTCTTTATCATCTTCGTCTAATGTACCAAATAACCATTTGCTGGCTTTGCCTACAATATTAATTAAACCTCTTTTCGATCGTTTATTATATTGTGTAAACATAATTAGTTTCTGTTTTACTTCCGTACTTAATTGTTTCGCATAACCAATTTTGTTGATTATAAATATAAAGAAATGATTCATTTTTATTTTTAACTGACTTTCAAGGGTGTCTAGTTCATTATCTAATTTATTCAATAATACTTGAGGATTTTTCATGTTTGTATGATATATAAATGTATGTTGTGAATTTATTATTTTTGATTTGCCTATTAAGAACTTCTTTAATTTGAAGAGAATCTGCGCTGCAATGTAGAAGGACTGCTGTCGCAATTATTTGAATTATCATCTTCGGTTATTTCGTATCTGAAACAATACGTTGTGGTTTTAGAGTTTTTATATGATATTGTTTATTCTTTACTTTAATTTTACTTGTTTGGGGTAAAATTTCAACATCATCTAGCTTTTTATATAAGAGTTCTGATTTATTCGGTTTTTTACTTTGATCTAATTGAACTTTTTGATAGATTGGTGTTTGTTTACCAAAATCTGGGGTTTCTCTATTCACATTTCGTTTCTCTAATATTTTTTGTTGTTTTACTTTTAGTTTCTGATGTATTTCAGTGGAAAGCATTTTCATTATTTCTGCGTGATCGCTAATATATTGTGTCGTTCTTTCATTTTCATTCATTTCAAAGGGATTTTTATAATTTAAATCTAATTTTAAAATTTGAAAAGGAGTATATTCTGTGCTAGAATGAATACTATTATTATACAACAATAATGCGTAATTCATTAAGTTTGAGATTGGTATTTTCTTTCTCTCGTGTTTTAATATACGAAGACTTTCGTTTAAACTAGAATGAAATCTTTCAACGGGACTATTACTGTTAGGGTTAAAAGGGGTTGTATAGTGCATTTCAATTTTAAGTAATGTACAAAAATCTTGAATGACTTTATTTTTAAATTCGGTACCATTGTCACACGTGCTCTTTTTAGGTATTCCATAGTGACTTAGAAACGTTATTAATTTGTCCGTAATTTCTGTTGCAACTAGTGACTTTATGCAATACGCTTGTCCAAATTTTGAAAAGCTATCTATAATTGTTAGAAATGAAAAACCATCGAATTTATATGTATCGACATATAAGTGTTCAAGGGGTCTAGAACCTATTTCTACCGGTTTAAATATTATCGAATGAGGGTGTCTTTCGTATTTCGCTTTTTGACATATTTCGCATGTGTTTACGTAATTCGTAACGTCTTGATCCATGTTGGGACAATATAAATGCTTTTTTATTGCGAGGAGGTTTTCATTAATACCTCTATGATTTGTTTTTGTTTCATGATAATATTTTAACTTTAAACTCTTTTCATCTTCTTCAGTTACGTCTGTTAATATTTTATTAGAAATTATAAACTTGAATGCGTTATTCTGAAATAACTCTGCTACAATATTTGAAAATAATATTTTTAAACTTTCATTCTTGAAATGTAAACAATACGTCATGTTAGGTTTTAAATATTCTTTAATTAATTCTACTATTGACTCTTTTTCACTTTCTACAGGTATTTGCCAAAGTTGTCGTGTTTTATCAAAGATTTTCTTTTTTAATATACATTAATAGCTTTTTCCGTAATGGGAATAACTAATATAGGATTCTCAATATTTGTATGTACAGTCTGATCTGTTATATTTACTGGTGGTGCTAATTGAATATCTTGCAAAATTTTTACTTTATTTGAAATGATATCATCTATTTCTTTATTTGAATCTACATTTGTGGCTATAAAATCATCAGGGTCAATATTATTGATAAGGGATATTAAATCGTCTCTTTCTTCAATTGGGTTTATCTCTACACGGGATAAAGCATCGGCATTTGTATTATTCTTACCTTTTTTGTGAATGATTTCGTAGTCATACTCCTCTAATTTTAATCTCCATCGAACGAGTTTTGAATTGGGTTCTTTTAGGGAGTAATAGCCATTTAAGGGGCTTATGATCTGAAATTATAGTGAATCTCGTTCCATAGACATAAGGCCTAAAGTTTTTTACTGCCCACACAATTGAAAGTAATTCTTTTTCTATCGTGCTATAATGGGTTTCTGCAGGGTTTAATGTTCTAGATGCATAGGCTACTGGTAAATCTCTACCTACCGGTCCTTGCGAAAGAATGGCTCCAATTGCAAAATTTGAGGCATCCGTTGTAATAGTAAATGGTTTTGTAAAATCCGGATATTGTAATACTGGATCGTTCATTAATGCATTTTTACATGTTTCAAAACTATTTATAAATTCTGGAGTATGTTTTATTTGAACTCCTTTCTTTAAACAACTAGTAAGGGGTTTTGTTAATTTAGCAAAATTCTTTATAAACTTTCTATAATATCCAACTAAACCAAGGAATGATTTTATTTCTTTTGCGGTTTTGGGTATTGGAAATTTCTTTATACATTCTATTTTCTTAGGATTAGGTTTTATTCCGTCGGGTGTTATTACATGTCCAAGGAATTCTACAGATTTACATAAAAATTCTGACTTATCTAACTGAATTTTTAGTTTAGCATCTCTTAATTTTTGAAATACTTGTTTTAAATTATTTATATGTTCCTGAAGGGAAGTTGAGAAAACTATTATATCGTCCATGTATACTAAACATGTTTTATGTTGTAATTCTCGTAGTACGTTGTCCATGATTCGTTGAAAAGTCGCGGGCGCGCTTTTTAATCCCATAGGAAGGCGACAATATTCCCAATGACCGTTCTCAACACTGAAAGCAGTTTTTTCTATTGAATTAGGGTGCATCTCTATCTGATAGTAACCCGAAGCTAAATCAAGGGTAGTAAAATAATTACAACGTCCTAATTTATCTAGTATATCGCTAATGTTTGGTATAGGGTATCGATCATCTATAGTTTTTTCATTTAACTTACGATAGTCTACGACCATTCGCCATTTCTTCACTCCACTGGCGTCGAGTTTCTTTGGAACTATCCATACAGGGCTAGACCATGGTGAATAGGATGGTCTAATGATTCCATCGTTTAATAATTTTGATATTTGCTTATTAATTTCTTGTTTATGCACATATGGGTATCTATATGATTTGGTATGTACTGGGATTTCATCGGTTGTTTTTATTTCATGTTTGATTTGATTTGAAAACGTTAACTGTGTTTCATTATCATGAAATAAATCTGAAAATTCTTCTACAAGTTTATGTAAACAATTTTTTCCTCTGAATTTAAATGATCTGTTCTAAATTTGTTTGTTTTATTTTTACTTGGCTTTGTATTACCTACAAGTAACATATTTTCTTTAAATTGTTCTATGTTAAAACATTCAAAATTTACTTCATCAAATTTGTTTGCATAATTATTTAATAAGTCTCGATCTACAACTACTGTTTGTGAGATTGATCTCTTGTTAGTTACTTCTACAATTGTTTGATTATTTTTTACATGTAATATTCCTGGGGGTATATAAATGCTTTTATCTTCCGTTTCTATTCGGGGTATTATAACATCACAATCGCTTAAATTAGTGTTTATTCTCTTTATTACAGAACATAAAGGGGGAATTTCGATTGTTTGTGTGTCGAATTCGTTTCTATAATATAAAGGTTTTTGAATGTTGTCATTATATAACATAAAATTATTCAAATCTAAATTTAAGTTCATTTTTCGTAAGTCTCTTATACCTAATATTCCGTCGAAATACTCGTGGAATGGGAAAAGAACAAATTCGATATCTTGACCATTAATATGAGATAACGTTTGAAATTCTTTAAAATAGGGTATCTTCGCTTTATATTGTGCTTGTTCTGTGCCTGCACATGTTTGAATAGGGGTATTTGCTTTAAATATTAAATGGGGAAAATGTAATTCGGCAACTGAGGGTCTCAGTAATGAAGGATGACAACCAGTGTCGATTAACAATTTTACAGGTGGATCTTGTATTTGAATATACGGTAATGAATTTGGGATGATGTTATTTAAGTCTATACATCTTTTTCTTCTTCCGAGGCTGCTATCTGAAAATTTCCATTTTCGGCTTCACACATCTCGTAGTTGACTGATTGATTATCGTTTGTGATAACATCGCTTATATTTTGGTACTCATTAGTTTGATTGAATGGCTAATTTTGGTAATAAAAATGTTCATTTAATACAGGGTTTGGCTCGTTTTCCTGGTACATTTGTGATTCAATATTTTCTTGCTCGTCGAATAGGTATTCGGGAACTTCGTTGTTGAATAATTCTTCCACAATCATATCTTCTGGTTTAAATTGATTTTGGAGAGATCTATTTATTATTCGTGAATAAGGTCTCGTTTGTTGGGTGGAATTTCTAGTGACAATTGACATAGGTTCAGGAGTATTTCTTTGAATTTGTCCTGTGGGTTTGAAAACGTTTGGTGGTTTACTAGATACATGTTTATTTGAAAAGAAGTGTTTCACAGGGGGTCTACTTTGGATGTTTACTGGTCCTGTCGGAAATCTGGGTGTCGTTTGCACATTAGATTGTTGTGTATTAAATCTTGGCATAAAATTATTATAAGGGACATTTTGATATCTGAAATTCGCTTGTGGTGAATAAGCTTGTGAATTAGAATATGTTTGTTTATGGGGTACATTCATTTTATAAGGCTGTTTATTTACTTGCTGCGGTTTGTTTAACCCTCTCGTGCATAATTATTTCAAAAAATCGAGAAATTATTAAAAAAATATAATTTATTCCTCAAACGACAAAATTATATCAACTATGACTAAACAAAGCAAAAACTTATGGTATTTATCCTTTAATCCTAAAAAAAAATCCTGTCCCCTGGAGTGGACATTATGCACCCACGGTCTCAACGAGATTGGGTATGAAAATATTCAAAGCAGTCTGGACAAAGCGGTTCATTGCATTTTTTACAAATGTACTTAGTTTTTCTTTTGCAAGCGTTTGAATGGCATCGTCTTGCATTTTTAATTTCTGTCAATTTTGGCCAATGTCCAAATCTGTCCCCACGTACTTCAGGAGGTGCATGGTTCATAGGTTTCTTTTTTTTCAGTATACTAGGTGGAGTAGCAGAACGTGGCCTGCCTCTCTTATTCTCTCTGTGTTGACCCATATTGATCAAAGCTCTTGCTACACTGGCTTTAAATTCTAGAAGGTCCATTTTGTTGTTTCCATTTTTTCGAAACAATATCCAAGCATTTACCACTGTTACATCTAAAAAATGCATGAATACTTTGATGTACCACCTTTTATTCCTTCGTCGAATTGGATATAATGCAATAAGTTGATCGTGAAGGTCTACTCCACCCATATTTTTATTATAAAATTGTACAGAAAATGGTCTACTAATTTCAATAACGCTGTTGGACGACTTTTGCCAACGTTGTACTGTATTCCGTGGCTCTAGACCTGCACAGGTAGAAGCTATGCAGACAGAATTATTATCTAGCCATTTAGTTATTGTAATGTTTTCCGATTCTGTACTTATAACATTTGCAGTTCCTCTACCCTGTCTTTTCAAGTCTTTATCCGACATCAATACAGAACTTGCATTCTGTAAACGATTGGATCTTAAAGTCCCCGTTGCCCATATTCCTCTTTGCTTTAGCTCTTCTAAGAGTGGTAGTGAACAAAATAGGTTGTCAAAAAACAATTTATGGTTTACTTGGGGTAAATCATCACTTAGACGAAGAACTACATCTGCACATGCACCCAATGCACTTATTCCATCTCGGTTTCCTGCAGCTCCTTGGTAAACTTCAAACCGATGCATGTAGCCACTTACACCTGCTCTTACCCAAACTTTGACACCCCATTTTTTCGGCTTTTTCGGAAGATATTGTTTTATTCCTAATCTTCCTTTTAGAGGTATTATTTGCTCATCAATTGATTGGTACTCTTCAGGATCTGCAGCACTAACAAAATTGGCTTGCAGCTGGTCCAGAAATGGTCGAATTTTTTTAGTTTATCTGTGTTGTCTTTTTTCAAATCGACGTTATTTACAAAATGGAGAAAACGTAGGATCAACTCGAATCTGTTTACAGACATAGGGTTTGCAATTAGATTCATTCTCAAGCCCTCATCACTTGACCAATACAGACGTATTCGTGGATATCTTATGTAAGACATAACTAAATTTACACCCAAAAAAACAAACAATTCCTCTTTAGTGAGACCAAAATTTAGTTTACCATTTTGCCCTGCATATACATTTGTTTGAAATACGATATCATCCATCATATCTTCAGTGAATAAAGACAAAAAATATTCTACAGGAGTAGTTCCTTGAATATTTATTTTATCAGATCCTAAAAATAGTGGTAGTGTTGCTGGTCCATACATGCTATCCACATTACGCCACACGTAGCTCTTTTTTGTTTTCTTTTTGTTTTTGTTTGCTGTCAAGGAACGCAGTAGTGTACTTAGGACAGTTCTGGACCCTCCTCCCCCGCTCACCCAGCTCCCCCTCACCCCCTCGCCCTAGTGGCGCCCTCTGCCAACCCAACTGATGTGGCGCCCCCTCGCGGTCGCCAACCCAACTAAAAATTGCAGATTTCATCATTACCAACCCAACTAAAATTGCAGATTTCATCATTACCAACCCAATGTGGCGCCCCCTCGCGGCCTCCAACCCAACTAAAAATTGCAGATTTCATCATTACCAACCCAACTAAAAATTGCAGATTTCATCATTACCAACCCAACTAAAAATTGCAGATTTCATCATTACCAACCCAACTAAAAATGGCAGATTTCATCATTACCAACCCAAGTGATGTGGCGCCCCCTCGCGGCCTCCAACCCAACTAAAAATTGCAGATTTCATCATTACCAACCCAACTAAAAAATTGCAGATTTCATCATTACCAACCCAACTGATGTGGTGCCCTCTGACGGCCACTAACCAAGAAATGGCATCTCTCATGATTACCAACCTAACTAATGCAGCATCCTCTCACGGTCACTAGCCAAACTAATGTGACGTCAGCCAAAATGGCGGACCATCAAGATGGTCTTTTGTTTCTAGAGAATTCCTGAATAAATTACCAGGCTTGCTATCACGCTTCTCAATGTACTTCAAACAGGTCTAAACATGTTTCCAGCGGAAACCGCAACGGCTGTCTGCTTCTGTGATAGCCGCATGCTTGAAATGTATATCTTACTTATAAAATAAAATAAAACAAACAATATATTTTTTAAGAAAAACAATTTATTTATTATTATTTATAAATTAACAATATTATTTTAAATTAACAATATCTCCAAGACCAGCTGCTGTTTATATACATTGTAAAGTTGCGCTATTTACTCGTCATGTTTTCTGCCTGTAAATAGAAAACGCATCCAATTAGTTTTTTTGCGCTTCTCCAGAGGCTTTTCATAGACACATAATTCCCCAGTTTCTACCCAATAATATTTGTGTATTCGCATAGTCATGCAATTCATACAAAAACTAGGACTGTGTATAGTATTTCGTCTGAGAGTAAAATCCCAAAGAGTTGTTTTATTAATTTCTCGGTAACGTAAACATACAGTACATTGTTTTCGTCTAGATAAATAATATTCTCCGGTTGAATGGGTACATCCATACCGCCAGGAATGTCGTAATTGCTCACTAGTTACGCTGGGAGACATCCGAAAATATAAACCTTGTGACGTCACTGGAATACGAGACACATGTACCAACTGGAATACTGGAACGTGTTCCATTATTTCAAAACCTATATACTCATGTTCCGTTCCATCCCCTCCACTGTTCGTACTTTATTCACTTCAATGAAGTGGAACAGAACACCACATAATAGTTTTGATTTCTAGGTTCGTGTGCCACCCCCTCCACTTTTTCTGTCACTCTCCTCTTCCCTGTCCCCGAAGGGGACCCACACACACAGTACCTAGTTGGGTCGCGTCGGTGACACATGACGTCATGTGCCACCGACCCAACCAGGCAAGGATACAGATATGTAATTCACCTTAAATAAAAATGCGTGCATGTATAGAATTAATACTTTTTTATTTTTATATAATCATAATATACAGTTTTAATAAAATTACAAAACATTATCCTCGTCAATCCAGCTATTATGCGAATTATCGAACCCTAACCATTTTGCATAAGCTTTTCCGTCCTTTACACGTAATACTTTTTCAATCAGATATACATCTTTATGTTTAGTTTTCTGCAATTCATGTTCGTAGAAACAACCCAAAATCGGATCTCCATTCATATCCTCCAGCATATATGTTGGCGGATTTGTAGCATTAGCTTTAATAATCTTGAACAATTCACTACCCCAGTTCCTGAGATAGCCTTTCGAGAAAACACTTTTGAATTTACTTATCCGCACGATGTCACCAACTTTATATTTCCGCTTCACAGCTGTTTGCACATCATTGTAGATAGTAGAAAGCAGGAGCTTCTCATTCTTTTTAGTCACATCGCAAGGTCGCATTTTAATTGTTCGATGCTTTGTTTTATTATACATATCAGTCACGGAGGGTAAAATATCTATCCACTTATAGCTACCTCTCATTGTAAATTCCTTATATAATCTACCCTTTAGCGTACGAATAACACGTTCGGCAATAGACGCTTTCATTGTACTATATGTTGAATAATGGTTTATACCATATTTCTTCATGAGATTTTGAAATCGAGTATTATAAAACTCTTTACCATTGTCGGACTGTATATTTTTCGGCTGTCGAGTGTCTTGTAGAATGCCTTCCATAGCATTACATACATCCAGACCGGTTTTCGATTTAAGGGGTCGAGTCCATAAAAATTTCGAGAAACAGTCTATAACCACAAGTATATATCTATACCCACCATTCTCTCGAGCATGTGGTATAAATTCGGCCAAGTCAATCTGCCAAACATCGTCAAACCCTCTAATAATGAAGCGACGTCTGGGAAAGAATCTACTGTTACCAACAGCCTCTTCCGATGGAAACAAATAAGACGTTTTCCCACAGAACAAGTCCAGGCCCAATATAAGTGTACATGTTTTATTCCTATCTTATCCCGATCCTCCAGAATAAATTAAAATCCCAAAACATTCGTAAAATTACAAATTTCGCGTAATAACCTTTTGAGACAATTTTGATACGAATCATAGGCTCCGCCCACAACCAATCAGAATATTCGTGAAGTTAGAGAAATTTCGCGTAATAACTTTTTGAGACAATTTTGATACGAATCATAGGCTCCGCCCACAACCAATCAGAATATTCGTGAAGTTAGAGAAATTTCGCGTAATAACTTTTTGAGACAATTTTGATACGAATCACAGGCTCCGCCTACGGCCAATTAAAAACGCTTAAATTTCTAATACACGTAGAAGACGTAACCCTGTTTAGGCCCCAAGGGAAATTACCGTGAAATGAATACTTCTTTGTTCGCCACCTGCGTCACTGGGGTTCCCAAATTAAAACGTAAACACATTTGGAAACCTATATAAGCTGAGGCAAATGCCTACATGATATCGAGTCCTAACTCGGTCACCAGCCTGCCAGCACCAACCTCCTGGACCAGCAGATAACAGGCCACCGATACCGAGCGGACTTCCCAGAAAGCCATCCAGCGGAATTGTATTACTGCCTACGTAATACAAGGGACCAAAAAGGCACTTTCCAGGTCATTAGAAGTACACGGCGAAACGTGTACAGGTGACCACACGGACCAAGAATCCACTAAGAATTCTTGAGGAATTCTTTATTTCGGACGCCTTCTTCGTCGGAATCCAAGTTCGCCGACGTCTGAGAGTATCTCCACGTGGTGGAATACATCCGACGTATCGCCTAGTATCGACCGAAGAAGTTATAGGAGGATCCTACTACTGTGTACGTAGTAGCGGCCGTTTTAGTTATTTACAGTGCGCTTACTTCGCGTAAAGATACCAAACTTACGGTCCCTCTTTAGTGTTCGCCCATAGTATTAACTTCAGTGCACCAGGACAAGCTACAGCTGCTTACGCTGTAGCAATTAACCGTAAGTGCAGTGAAAAACCTATTAAGCCCGCGTTTTTATTTAACATTGTTGGTTGAATGCCAGCACCTCCACCAAAACATTTAAATTCAGTGTGCGCCTTTGTTAATGAATTATCATATTAACTTCACGTGGATTCATTAACGACATTGCTATTGCTAAAGTGTTAATATTAAATTCCACGCGTTAGTGAAACATAACCTTCAAATATCCAACCGATATCTACCCGTATACATTATATTTGTTTATAACAATATTATTATCCAAGTTCGTTATTACTGGTACCCATATGCAGCGTTTGTTTAACTTTTATTCCAGTAACAATCATTTTATTTAACATTGTTGGTTGAATTCCAGCACCTCCACCAAATTATTTAAACTCAGTGCGCGCCGTTATTAATGTATAATATTAATAAATTCACGGTGGTTTATTAACTATATTGTTGTATTCGAAGACTTAACCTTAAATTCACGCGCTAGTGAAACCCTAACCTCCAAATACCTAACCTATATTTATCCCTATGTACATTATTTGTTTATAACATTATTAATATTCAAACGTATCGTTATTAGTATCTATATTCAGTGTGTGTTTGACTTTTTAACGGATAACTTTTATTTTATTATTGGTTAATGCCAACTCCTCCATCATTATTAAGCAGTGTGTGTATTGTTGCTATATCTTAATATTTAGTTGTTTCAAAGTGTACAACAACTATTACTCAGTGTGCCCGTTTGTATTTCAACCTCGACTGTTAACATTTATTCGCGATACGACTTGTTTTTGGTTATAGTGTCGTTTATTAACACAGGTCGTTATTAACATCGGGTATCATTACGTATCATTAAGCTTTGAATTATTAAAATATTATAACGTTGTGGAACATTATTGTTTTAATTAATAACATAACCCAACTTTACCCTAAATTCAATTAATACCTCCTGGAGGAGTCTTTTGCCGCGGCCCCTTTGTTTGTTTGTTTGTTTTACAAATTCCCAGGATTAAGAGGAGGTATTACTACGAGCCGGCCTATGCAGCTCATCAACTAAATGACGCTTAATACTATTCATAATTAACAATTATTGTTCAGCCTGTTAATACATCATGTAGGTAGAACAATGCGATGGTAAATGAATTAAAATTATGTTTCGTCTCTATGGTCTTGGGAGCGGTCGGGGTGACAGTGGTGGGGAATTCCCTCATTTCTTTTCAAGTTTTTTTCTTATAGCTTCTAGTTTAGCATTGAGTTTAGCTTCAATTCTACTCTCAACACTTTTTTCCATTCGATACAGCTTTTGATTAGTTTCAGCTTGTAGAGTATTTGCACTAACTTCGACAATCCCTTTGATTGTATCCAAGTTAACGCCCTTATTTAAATTATTTTTCAGTGCAAGTATTTCACCATCCAAATCCTTCTTAATTTTTTCAATCTTCTTACTAACTTCAGAATTTGTAGCATGGTTTTTTCTTAAAACATCAAATTTAGCATCAATCTTCTTCTCAACACTAGCTTGCATCTGGTGTAATTTCCCATTAATCGACTGTTGCACATTATTTACACTAACATTAACAATACCCTTAAATATATCCAAATTAACAGTTTTATTTAAATTAGTTTTAAATGCATTCAAGTTCTCATCCAATTCCCTCTTAATTTTATCGATCTTGTCACTAACCCAGGTGTTTGTTGCGAGATTGTTCCTTAAATTGTCTAGTTCATTTTCGATTCTATTCTCAACAGCAGTCTGCATATGTTGTATGATATCACTAATATCCTCAGCCACTTTGGAATTCGAGGCGTCTATTTTTATTTGAATATCACTCACCACATTATCAATCCTTAGATCTATTACGCCAAGTATTCTAGATAGGTGACGCTTATTAACAGAATCTTGATCGTGTATAGGATTTGCTACACGACAAATACGTTTACCGCCAATATCAACATCACCTTCCTCTGTTAATGGCAGAGATGGCTTTTGACGTTTAACGCTAGCTTTACCGATGCTAAGATATCGGCCAAATTTGTCTACACTCATGATGATACTGAGGAAAAGAATGAGAGTATTAAATATTTATTCAATTACGCCGCATTCTTTAAGCTCCTCGATGATCGACTGCATTTCATTATGGGTACTTTCATTGCCCGAGAGGCCTTCAAAAGTTTAAGACGATCCACGAGCTCATTTATGTCGTCCCAATAGACATATTGATATCTATCATTGGTGTTGGAAACAAGCATGCTGCCTATATGTCCGCCAGACCATGTTTCTGAAGTCGAACTGGAATATTTAGCAAGAAGAGGTTTTATTATTTCACGCCATTTGCAGCCTCTATTCCCCCTCAAGTCATTTTTGGGTTGGAACAGTTTGCGATGCACATTAGTTTCTTGTAAAATATCATAGTAATGTGATAAATCCTCCTCATTATATCTACTTGGTCTAGTTTTAAATATTAATTCATAAAGACCATGAGAACCCGTAAACAGCTTATTATTGATTATTATGTCTTTACCATCTAGATATAATGTATACCCACCCAATTTCAATCTATTTGTTTCGGGTTCGAATATAACACCATACGTTGTATCATATACATTGCTTGTGTCTTGAAAAAGACCTCGCACAAACTCTCTCGGTAAAGGATTAAGATCCCCATAAAACGTGTTATGTGATTGCCGGTCCTCTTCCACCAATGGATTAGACTGCTCATCGAATGGATTAATCGAAGAACTCTTTTCTATCTCTTGTTTTTTTATCAGCTTTCCTCTATTTTTCAAAGTGTTTGTAATATTCATTATGGGCTCCTTAATTGTCTGTGTTTCCTGTTTTATTGTCGTGCTCAAACCTTCTAGGTTCTCAGTAATGGGCTTAAACATTTTTCGTATTAAATAATCTTCATCGGAACGATTAAGCTTCAATTGCATATACTTATTCCTAATAACTTTACTTGCCTTAATAATATCACGCTTCAATTTTTCATAATCCATTTTTCTACTATTAACTGCCTGCCTGCGCATGATTATTTGCAGACAGATATATATTAACTGAATAAAATGAATAATTCACCAGCATATATAGCAATCAAAACCCTTCCTATAACGACCATTATGCAAATCACTATCCTTGTCTATCACCAGGAATCCGTATTTATCTTTCCAACACTCACCACAAACCGATTTAAACCGCTCAAATGACATGTCAACTCCAACATGATCGTTGTAAATATGTTGTAGATTCGTATTATCCTGCTTAAATAATACCAAAAAATTAGCATTATCCCTAACTAGCTGTTTCGGAATACTAGTATAAGTTTGACATAAATAAAAGCTATCAACACACTTATGTCTACCCATACAAAAATATTTTCTAATATTGTTTTGCTTATCGCACGCCACATCGTCAAAAATGAATATCGAATTTCTCTCAGCCTCCATGGGGTCTATTATATCATCATTGTCCTTACAAGGAAAATATTTCACATCTTTAACATTATTTAAAACATTCTCCAACAGCTTATATTTAGCTTGATATAAAGACTTGGAATAAATGTATACGTTTTCGAACTTGAGACCATTTTCATTGAATAATAACGATAGCATGAGATTTGTTTTCCCAGAGTTTGATGCACCGCAAAGTAGCGCTCTAATGGAGTTCGGTAGTAGGCTGCTATGTTTCCGAAATTTGCCCTTTTCATCAACGTCCAAATCCAAGTTGATTATTTCAAGTGCATCCTTCTGCTTCACAAGTCTCATGGTGAATGAATTATATATAAATTGTTGGGTGTTTATAAAGCTAATTCATTTCGATGCTAACTTTTAAAGAGGGCGGAGGTGTCGTGAACTCGATAATCAACAAGTTGCCTATAGAGCTTCACCTGCCAGGTGGGTACATGTATTGTGGTCCTGGTACAAAGCTCCAGAAACGTTTAGCACGAGGTGATCCCGGCATTAATCCATTGGATGCGGCTTGTCGGGAACACGATATCGCATATTCACAACATAAAGATTTAAAAGATCGACACGAGGCAGATTTGATATTGCAAGAAAAAGCTTGGAATCGTGTAAAGTCAGCAGACGCAAGTGTTGGTGAAAAGACAGCAGCCTGGTTGGTGACTAACGCAATGAAGACCAAAAGAAAATTTGGTATGGGCTTAAACAAAAAGACTTTTAAGAAAATAGTGTGCACCAATGTTAAGAAGGCTCTTAAGCGATTCGGGGGTGATATTAAACAGGGTGCTAAATCATCATTGGCAGCAGCTAAGGTTGCAATCAAAGAGGCTGGAGGTCGAAAACATATTAAAACCCCCAGAATAATCCCCATACCGAAAGTTGGAGGCGTATTGCCACTCATACCAATATTCGCCGGGCTAAGCGCTCTCGGCTCACTGGCAGGCGGTGTAAGTGGTATAACACAAGCAGTACTCAAAGCGAAAGCGGCTCGAAGTCAATTACGGGAAGCTGAAAGGCATAATAAAACTATGGAAGCTATCGCATTAAAAGGTAAAGGATTATATCTGAAGCCATATAAGCGAGGCTTAGGTTTATATCTAAAACCATCAAAAAACTAATAAGTCGACTGCCTCAAAGAGCATTAACCGATCATGATATTTTGAAATATGCGAAATATATTCACCATTTTAGAGGTGTATTTATGAGGGATACTCTACCAAAATCACCCAACAAAAATGAAAGCGCAGTCGTTAATTTGGATAGCATTAAAGGATCGGGAACACATTGGGTCTGTTATAAGAAGAGAGGTTCTAATATTTACTATTATGATTCGTTTGGCAATTTAAAGCCTCCACCGGAATTGATAGAATATTTTAATAGAAAGGGACCTAATAAAATAATGTATAATCATAAGCGATACCAAAATTTCAATACATTCAATTGTGGTCACTTATGTCTAGAATTCCTACTAAATAATATATAATCGTATGTCCATATATCAATATATTAGTCATGTCGTACACTTTCACCCTGAAGGGCACAAAATCAGTGCTTTCTGTTGATTATTATCCGCCTATTGAATTGAATCCCCACTATGAATATGTTCTGGGTCTAATAGGATTTAATAGCTACAATTCGATCCCCAACATTGTAGAGGGCTGTAACAAATTTTATTATGATAATGACAAAGTTATTACAATTCCCACAGGATCTTATGAGATAAGTGATATCGCCGATTTCTTGATGAATGCGATGCCTAGAGGTGCAATATCCCTCAAACCAAACAACAATACAATAAAGTGTGAAATTAAAAGCGAATATGAAATAAATTTTGGACCTAGAGACTCTATAGGAAGCATATTAGGCTTTAGTGGGAAGCTATTACCAGCCGATCAAAAACATGAATCGGATTTACCTGTTAATATTATAAAAGTGTCGACAATAAGAATTGAGTGCAATATCACAACATCAGCCTACAACGATAGTCGTTTATCCCACACGCTCTACGAATTTTCTCCACAAGTTGAAGCTGGGTTTTCGATTAATATAGCGCCCGAGCATATAATATATCTACCAATTAATTCTAAGCGTATCGATAATATCACATTAACACTGCTCGATCAAGATGGTGATACCGTAAACTTTAGAGGCGAGCAAATCATTGTTAGATTAGAATTAAAAAGAGTTTCATAATGGGCCTTTCATTTCGTAAACGTTATATAACTTCCTCACCCCCACAACGGAAGATCACTTCAACATCTAAACTCAAGCAGTTAACATCGGCCAATATAATATTTTTACAATCGTTAGGCTTTCGAGTAAAAAATGGAGGAAAAGCTATCAATATTTGAAGGTGTGCATTTTGACGAAGTTATAACGAAAGAAGAGTATCACACATATTATCCGAGAACACACAATTTCAACTTAAATGATGAAGTTCGCATAAGTATTCAAAATCAAGATATATACACACTACCTTCCGAGAGTTATATATACATAGAGGGGAAATTTAAACCTGATGATAATGGTACGGGTCTACCTGAATTAACAAACAATGCATACGCTTTTTTGTTTGATCAGATTCGATATGAGCTTAATGGTGTAGAAATCGATCGCGCAATGAAGCCAGGAATCAGTTCTACGATGAAAGCATTAGTTTCATATAATGAAGATGAGAGTCGAATGTTGTCGATTGCCGGGTGGGGACCATTCGCACAGCAGCAAGCAACACTCTCCAATAACAAGTTCAACGCATGCCTTCCATTGAGCATGCTTTTAGGCTTCTGTTCCGATTACAGGAGGGTTATTATTAACGTCGGTCAAGAATTAGTCCTAATTAGAAGTAAAACAGATGAAAACTGCTATCAAAACAAGACCGCTGATGGTACAAAAAAGGCCTCAATCGAGATTGAAAAGATTGAATGGCGGGTGCCACATGTAAGCGTAAATGATCAGACACGCTTAAAGTTCTTAAACACCCTTAAAACCAATAAACCGATATATTTAACATTTCGTAAATGGGAATTATATGAACTTCCAGCTTTGCGTGCAACGAAAACTGACATTTGGCCTGTTAAAACTAGCACTAATCTAGAGAAACCCAGATATGCTATTATAGCGTTTCAGCGCAACAGAAAAGATAATTTTCAGCAAGACGCATCAGGCTTTGATCACGCTTCAATCACAAATATTAAATTGCATTTAAATTCAGAATATTACCCATATAGCGATATGAATATAGATATGAGCAAAAAACTATATGCCCAAGCATATCTAATGTACACAAAATTTCAATCGAGCTATTATGGAAACACTCGCGGCCCCCTCATGAGCTATGAGAAGTTCCACGATTCAGCACTTTACGTAATAGACTGTTCGAAGCAGAATGAGAGCTTAAAATCATCCACCGTCGATGTTAAGCTTGAGATGCAGTGCCAGGAGACGTTTAGCGAGGACACCTCTTGTTTATTGTTAATTTTACAAGATTGTGTCGTTGAATATAGTGCACTGACAGGCACTGTTAAGAAAATTATATAACATTCAGTCAATCGCGAGACATCATGGCTAAAAGAGGTGCAATTGACACTCGAGATCAACTTCAATCATTCCTTATTATAGACATACAAGGTTATGCGATTCAACATTTCGATCCAAAAGAGATGAGCATAAGTGACGGAGAAAGGAGCATCCATTTTTTATTTAAACCTAGCATTGAATTCCATCTATTATCGAAGAAAGATCAGAGGACCGTTCGATGGCTTGAAAATAATTATTTAAATATAGAATACTCTACTGGTTATGTATATTTTAAGGACATTATTAACTTGTTAAAAAATATCTGTAACTCATATAATAGAGTGTATGTTAAAGGACATCAAAAAAAGGAGCTACTTAAGCAATATGTTGATATTGACATAATTAACTTGGAATATTTTAATGATGTACCAAAGCTTATTAAAAATGTCAATCATTGTTTTTATCATAATAATAAAACTAATGAAGAATGTATATGCACGCAAAATAATATTATAACTCTATGCAATTATCTAAAAAATAAAGAATTATTTTAACCTGATTATTATTTTTATTTCAATCCACCTATACATATTAATACTAATATTATAGCAAAAATAGTATACGTATGAACATGTCTATACATGTATAAAAGGACCGCCGAGACGGCATCAATCCGATACAGGTATGCAAGCGAGAGATTTTTTATAAATTTCCATTAATTAACCATCACCTGCCCTAAAAAAGGGCCACCCGGACAGCAACCATTCGATGCAGGTATGCAACGCTAAAAATTTAAGTGCATTCCTTAAAACACGGCTCGAGCGTGGGACCGGAATGCAGCAACTCTTAATTATCTCCGTTCACACGGATATACGTATGCGTGTCGGAAAAAAGGAGTCGTCGCAGCTGTACATGGACCACACACAGTCACCCATGGGAACGGAATGCCCGCCGCTAATTGCCTCTGGCCGCATACGTATATATGTATATATATGTATGCGCGGGAAAAAAAAAGGTCTTTCTCTTTATGCATCACTCCATTTGCGTGGGAATCTGACGCAGATGTGTATCTATATATACGTAGATCGGAATCTTTAATTTCATTATAATCAGTATCTTCGAACAGTCAACATCGTTTTTAGTGCTTGTTTGTGTTTTACTACAAGGTATTTAGAAAGCCTAATTTATATAATATTAACTTGCAATATTTTCATTAGTTTTAAAATTTTATAGGACTTTTTAAAAATTGTTTTTTCTCAATTATAAGGTTATTTTTTAAATAATTTAATGGTATATATTTTATTAATATTTTATTTTTATATACAATTAATCCAGGGTGCTTCAAAGTATTTTATACGCATTTAGTAGCTTCTTTATATTGTTTTTCTTTCTTTTTTTAATTTTTAGGTGCGTAAATTTATATTATTAAATTGATTATTTTATAAGGTTTTAAAGGGTTTTATCAATAAATTTTCAATAATACAAGTATTTTTTAGTTAAATATACGCTGATCATAGTTTTTCTACTACTCTAAAATTTTATAGGACTTTTAAAAATTGTTTTTTCTCAATTATAAGGTTATTTTTAATAATTTAATGGTGTAAATTTTATTGAATATTATTTTTATATACAATTAATCCAGGGGTGCTTCAAAGTATTTTTTGCATTTAGTGCTTTCTTTAAATTGTTTTTTAATGTTTAAGTGTGTAAATTTATATAATTAAGTTGATTATTTCATACGGTTCTTTAAAGGTTTTTTCTCAATAATTTAAATAAATTCTGAACAATAAGAGTATTTTTAGTTAAATATACGGGTATCGGTCAAAGTTTATGTATTAAAATATTATTTTTATATATGTAGGTCTATAATTAGTATTTTATATCAATTCATATACGAGGAGCTTTTCAAATAAATTAGCAATTTAGATATATTAAAAATTAGGCTTCAATACCTTTTTATTCTTTTAAATTTATTATATTAATTATTTTTAATTCGCTTTTTTCATAGAATGAATTGCATGATTTGCGGAAAATCCTTCACCCGGCGCGACAACATGAAGCGACATGTGAATACCCTCCACCGCAATTTTGTTTGCGGTATTTGTGGAGAGGGTGTGGATACATGTGAGCATGTTGCGGGACCACCTAAGAAGGTGGCCAAAGTAGATGTTACACCATCCACAAGTTCTAATAGACCTGTGGATGCTGCGCCATCTACCAGTCGAGATGCTGCTCAGAGAAGCTGTTGTGGGTTGATGTTCCCTAATAATTCTCTGTATAGGGGGCATCTTCGCACACAGCAGCATTTGAATAATAATACATTTATGCTGCCGGATGGAGTGTTCAAAATTAATTCCTCATTTAAAAGCCGGGTCGCGAGTTACCAAATTTTAGGTGATGAGAGTGCTGACATCACAAATTTTTTATCGAATTTGAAAATGAAAGTGTGCGACCTGATTAACGATGTTCTGGCTAAGGTCGTATCGGGTATTAAGGTACAGTTAGAGCTATTTGCTCATTATGCTAAAACCGTCGCTGATGAGGAAATAGTCGACTTAAAGTCCTTCAATACTCGGTACGTCATTGTCACCGGGTCTTCAGACTTAGAGGACGTTTTTGATCAGGCTGCTGCCATCATAAAATCGAAAGCTGAAGAGTTTTCGGATAGGGGGAGCAATTGGACACTTAAGATGGTCTCGCATTTAGAGGTTAACATCAACAGCTACCAACCTCTTGGTGGATCATCTTATTTGGAACTACCTCCCTCTATTGGAAACAAGAAAGCATGCATCAATATTCAGAACTCGGATGATGCATGCTTGTGTTGGTCGATTGTAGCAGCACTCCACCCGGCAAACATGCATGTAGATAGAGTTAGTAGTTATCCTCATTACTCCAGCGTCCTAAATTTAGAGGGTATTCAATTCCCTGTTAAAATTAAAGATATTTCAAAAATTGAGAATATGAACAATTTAAGTATTAACGTTTACGGTTTGGCTATTAATGATGAAACAAAAAATCATGAGGTGGTGGAGCCAATTCATTTCACTAAAGACAGAAAAGATATCCACATCAATTTACTCCTAATTGATGATGGAAAAAGATCACATTATGTTTTGATTAAAAATCTGTCCAGGCTAGTCTCATCTCAAATCAATAAACATGATGGTGAGCTATACATCTGCGATGGGTGTTTAATTCATTTCAGAACATCAGAAAAATTAAGCGCCCGTCAACAACACGATTGCAACCATGTGTATACGGTACTACCCTCAACCGACGCGCGTAAAACAAAATTTGGAGATATGCTACCCGAAAATATTTTACGTTTCGATAGTCACCATAAGAAAATGTCCGTTCCGTTCGTCGTTTATGCGGATTTTGAAAGTATTCTCCAACCGATTCACACATGCAGCCGTGATCCAGCTAGTTCGTATACGAATAAAACATTCAAACACGTTCCATATAGTTTTGCATATCAAATTGTATGTTCGTTTGATGCAAAGTTGAATAAATTTGTCACGTATGCCGGTTTAGATTGCTCAACGGTGTTTGTCCAAAAATTGATAGAAGATGTTAAGCTAATCTATGAAAATTATTTAAAGACTATCGTGCCGATGAAAACTTTAAATAATAGCGAGCGAAAATTATATAATGAGGCCGTGATTTGCCACATTTGTGAGCTGTCTCTCAACGGAGATAGAGTGAGAGATCACTGCCACATTACGGGAGCGTTTCGAGGGGCCGCTCATTCTAATTGTAATCTAAACTTCAAAATTCCGAAATTTGTCCCTATCTATTTTCACAATTTGAGCGGGTATGATAGCCATCTATTTTTAAGAGATTTGGCACAACAAAATTTAGATATTGACGTAATTCCTATTAATAAAGAAAGATATATCAGTTTCAGCGCGAAAGTTTTGGTTGGTGACTACACAGATAAAAAATCGGGCGAGAAAAAAAATATTTATATGAAACTACGGTTTTTAGATAGTTTTCGATTCATGGCGTCTTCTATCGATAAGCTTGCACAAAATTTGAGCCCGCAAGACTTTGTCAATGTTAGGCGGGCGTTTCCACTAGATTCACATTTCCATTTAATTAGAAAGAAGGGTGTATTCCCCTATCAATACATAGATACCTTTGGGCGATTGAACGAATCGACCTTACCGGCAAAACGCGATTTTTTTAATTCATTAACGAATGTTGATATTTCGGATGTTGAATATCAACATGCGCAAACTGTATGGAATACGTTTGGATGTCAAAATTTGTTAGAGTACTCAAACTTATATTTAAAATCAGACGTTTTACTTTTGGCAGATATTTTTGAAAATTTCAGGAAAATTTGTCGGGATACATACAGTCTGGATCCGGCTCAATATTATACCAGCCCGGGCTTGTCTTGGGATGCTATGTTGAAGCATACCAAAATTGAGCTGGAGCTACTCATAGACATCGACATGCATCATTTTGTTAAGCAGAGTATCAGGGGTGGGTTGTGTCAGGTATCATTGCGGCACGCTACGGCAAATAATAAGTATATGCCTAATTATGATGCGAGTGCTCCTAGCTCGTATTTAGCTTATTGGGACGCGAACAATTTGTACGGGTGGGCAATGTCGCAGTATCTACCATTCGGTGGGTTCAGTTGGGCCAGTCAGGATGAAATTGACAATCTAAATATATCTGGGGTCGCTGATGATTCGCCGATTGGCTATTTTTTGGAGGTAGATGTCACGTACCCTGTAACTTTGCATGATGAGCATAACGACCTTCCTTTTCTGCCCGAAAACATGGTGCCTCCCACGTCTAAATTTCAGTATAAAAAGTTGATCGCGAATTTACAGAACAAAGAGAAATATGTCATACACTATCAAACGTTAAAGCAAGCGTTACATTTCGGCCTTAAAATCACCAAAATTCACCGCGTTTTAAAATTCAAACTGGCTTCAAACTTATATCGACCTAAACACCAGCCTACGTCAGCATGCTAGGAACGATTTTGAAAAGGACTTCTACAAGCTTATGAACAACTCCGTATATGGTAAAACCATGGAGAATGTTGACAAGCGAGTAGAAGTCAAATTGGTCACACGTTGGGAGGACCATGGCAAAAGTCGCGGGGCTGGTAGTTTAATCGCGAAACCGAATTTTAAAAGTGTTAGTATTTTTTCCGAAAACTTTGTGGCTGTCCAGATGGGGAAGCTGAAAGTCGTATATAATAAACCTATTTATATCGGCTTCTCCGTCTTGGAGCTATCAAAGCACCTGATGTATGACTTTTTCCACAATTTTTTGAGACGCGTGTATGCAGAAAAGGTCCGTCTGTGTTATATGGATACGGATAGTTTTATATTAAAAGTAGAAACAGACGATATATACAGCGACATGAAAAAAAATATATCAAAATTCGATACATCGAACTTTTCGGCAAATAGTGTCTACAACATAGCACCTCAAAACAAGGCTGTTTTAGGTTTATTTAAAGACGAAAATGCGGGTAATATAATGAGTGAATTTGTCGGATTGCGCGCAAAAATGTATGCCTTAGAGGTTGAGGGTAGGGAGATTAAAAAGGTTAAGGGTGTTAAAAAGAACGTTGTGCGGGATGAGATTAGTCTGGCAGATTACAAACACTGTTTATTGAATAATGATATTCTATTAAGAGAGCAAAATCTTTTTCAAATCAAACTACATGAGATTTATACCGTCAAGCAAAATAAATTGAGCCTATCACCTCACGATGATAAACGCAGGGTTAATGAGGATGGCGTTCATACTCTCGCCTGGGGGCATTATAAAATCGACTCACCAGCTCCTTAGATGGTCGCTGCACATGCCTCGGGTGCAGCTGCTCTACCGCTTCAAATTGGGTAAGTACCCCTACCCTTTTTTGTGTAAGTACCCCCACCCTTTTTTGTTTGCTTCTCACTGTAATTTTCTCCCACTAAATCAGTATTAGTTTGTTTGCATTCGAGTTCACACATATTCTTTAACCTCTAAGATTAAAATGGAAGCTAGTAAGAATACAAAATTATTATGTACATAAACTTATATCTATATATTTTTTAATTATTTTCAGAAACTTATAATGAATTTATTGATGATTCGCTTAAAATGATTGATGATAATATCGTTAAGGAAAAACAACTGATTGGGCAGTCATCATACTTCCTCAACAAATGCGGTTCGAAATGGGTGAATATCGGCCTTAGTCCGGCGGCTGGATTCGTGCCCATCATCCAGATTCGATCGCCTGTAAGCTGTGTATTCTTCACATTGGACGAGTGGGAAGAATTTTGTAAGACAGAAGGTTGCAGTCCGAATCATCAATTTCGAACGTCAACATTTAGAGATACTAGTGTAATTGTATTAAGCAGTCGCAATCAGCAGCTGGTATTGTCCTCCGATACCTATAGCAATTTGTTTAATTTGCGACTGCTCATTAAGAGTAAATTAGAATTTTTAGTAAATAGTAATTTCATAACATTTTATAAAATGATCTTAACCACCTGGATGGCATTAACTGGAGATTTATATACGAATGTATCAAAATTACTTGTTGATCATTGTAATTCATTTAACGCTTTCCTTATGATGGAAGTGCTACATATTAGCTATAATTCGCTTTACTATGACTTTGAGGTCATGAAACTTGGAGATATTGTTAATTTAAAATAATAATAAATAAATTGTTTTTCTTAAAAAATATATTGTTTGTTTTATTTTATTTTATAAGTAAGATATACATTTCAAGCATGCGGCTATCACAGAAGCAGACAGCCGTTGTGGTTTCCGCTGGAAACATGTTTAGACCTGTTTGAAGTACATTGAGAAGCGCGATAGCAAGCCTGGTAATTTATTCAGGAATTCTCTAGAAACAAAAGACCATCTTGATGGTCCGCCATTTTGTCTGACGTCACCTTAGTTTGGCTAGTGACCGTGAGAGGATGCTGCATTAGTTAGGTTGGCAATCATGAGAGATGCCATTTCTTGGTTAGTGGCTGTGAGAGGGCGTCATGGTATTTGGGTTGGTAATGATGAAATCTGCCATTTCTTAGTTTGGTTAGTGGCCGTCAGAGGGTGCCACATCAGTTGGGTTGGTAATGATGAAATCTGCAATTTTTAGTTGGGTTGGAGGCCGCGAGGGGGCGCCACATCACTTGGGTTGGTAATGATGAAATCTGCAATTTTAGTTGGGTTGGTAATGATGAAATCTGCAATTTTAGTTGGGTTGGTAATGATGAAATCTGCAAGTTGGTAATGATGAAATCTGCAATTTTTAGTTGGGTTGGCGACCGCGAGGGGGCGCCACATCAGTTGGGTTGGCGACTGCGAGGGGGCGCCATATCAGTTGGGTTGTTAGAGGGTTTTACCTATCTTGCGGGGCGGGGGGCGGGGGGGGGGGTAGTAGGAGTGGGGGGTGGTGGTCCCAGAAACGGCATAAGTACCCTACTGAACGCAATTGCTCTAAAGGCAATTCATCCTCACTGTCCCAGTCATTTTCTTCCACATCATCACTTGTTCTTCTTCATTGCCTGATTCTAAATCAGATCCGTCAGGCAGATTATAATTAATTATATCATTTTCCACCCCAGCGTACTCGTCATTTCGAACAATTGCAGCAAACGGTGCTTCCTCTGGTTCTTCATCGCTGTCCAGATCATCGAAAATCACGTGCTACGAAACAAAATCAAGTTTCACTAGAATGCCGAAACTGCATAATGTCCATTACAATGGACGGGTGAACAAATTCATTTTTCTTATTATCTATGTAATATTTTCCCAAATTTTTTTAGTGAATACATTCTCTACAACCTATTTGAAATGTTGATAATTTTTACCTTTTTTCTGGAACGTCCATAAAATGATTTTACACTAATTTCTGAACACAAAATCTCCTCCATTGCAAAACAGCTGATCACTGCATAACAAATGCCTCAGCTGCTACATTTAGAGAATTCGACTACAGATGGCGCTACAAAACACTTATACGACGTCTACTGAAGAGGCTAGTATGCATTTCCAAACATTTTTGCTAAGACAAAAAAAAATCTGACCTTGAATGTTCTGTCCACTGTAGTGGACTCAATGCATGAGAGGGTTAACTGCACTGTCTGTGTTTGTAAACTATTTAGTCTTTGACAAGTGTAAAATTGCTGGTGTATGATTTTACACGCTGCTGTATAACTTACTGGTTTTTGTACTTGAAGTAAAAATCTACTCGCGTAATCTGTGTTTATCATTAGTAAATCGATCGCGTCTTTATCTATCTGTTCTATTAAATAAGCTTTCCTATCTTGTGTTAAATCTACTTCTGCACGTATTTTTGTTGCTAACCTTGTTTTTAACGCTTTTACTCGGTTCATAAAATCTATGATATTCTCGTTTTTCTGTTTTAATGTATGTTTAAACTCTTGCATTAACGCATGTCTATCTAACCTATCTCCAAATTGTTCTAATAATGCTATTTTGATCTCAGGCCAATTTTGCAAATTTTGTTGAAAAACAAAATCTAAAACTTCACCTTTCAATTTATATATTAACACATTCGATACGAACTCATTTAAACTCTGATCATTAGTTGTTCCGTACTGAATATAGAATCGATCACAAATTGATACAAAGCTGTCTAAATGTAACGGGTTTCCTGAAAATGACGGGATAAAGTCTGCATTTGCTTTAGCTGCTGTTATTTTCGGTGTTCTATCTTGTTGTATTTGAATTTGTGGTACAGCTGTTGTCGCGTTTAAATTAATCGGTACGTAAGGTACATTGATATTTGGTTCAGACATTTTTCTTAATGAAGATTCTGTCTTTGGCATTAAAATAATTACTTAACTAACTAATTATATTAAGTGAATATAATTTTCTTAATCTAGTTTGATTGGTTTCTTGTTCTCGTTTCTTGCGATTTTGCTGAAAATTCAAAATGTTCGCGTTTCTTTTTCCGATCTATATAAGACTTGAACAAATATTAACTTCACGACCTAAACGATCTATATGAATTTAACTTGCGTCTTACAGAATCACACTTAAATATCTAAAGGGTTGACGAAAAGGAAAATGTTCAACACCTACCTTGCGTCTTGGGGTGGCAAGATGTTTTCGTTTTTTCTGACGTTGGAGTAACGGATACAGCGAGTACGTCGGCCCACTTTGCTATGTAAAGTGCCGTAGCCTGTCCGAACTTTCTCCGATACTCGGTCCTCTTGCGTCTGCTTGAAATCACCAAAAACACTTTGCACTCCGGTTTTTTAAATTTGTTAATAAATTGTTGAAACAAACCAAGAATTTTGTTACTTTTTCTTGTTTAACAAATCCGTTCTGACTGCGCCAATTATATTTAATTGTTTCAGTATTCGTAAAAAAAATCTTTATTTAATTTAAACAAATACAAACAATGATTACAATGCTTATTGCTACCTAACTTTAAGGACGACAATGAGACAAAGAATAATAATTTACATGAGTGGTCGTCCATATATTAACCCTCTATGGTACACTTCCATAATTACCTAAATAAATGAACGTTGGTTCTTGTTATTACCTAGTAGCACCAATAAAGTACCAATTATGTATTTATTTATTTTTTATTTGTTCAATATTACAAGAAAAGAGCTGTATATTTAAATATACATAATACGAAAAGAGAAAACTGAGTCACTGAACATTGTGAAAATTATAGAAGCAGTTTCTGTCTGGTACGAAACACAAATAGCAGTCGCATTTCAGGCATTTCACCTTAGTAATTTTCTGGCAGTTTGAATTTTTGCACCGGCCCGTGTTGTTTTCATACTGAGGCCAGTGGTCCAGCTTGTCAAGCCTGCAGTCATTATTTGGACGATTTGAGCGACAAGGTCTCTTATCACAATTATTTGCTGTAGCCGTAGACGTGCGACCTCTTTTTCGGGGTTTCCCTGCCGAGCATAATGATTGTGCCACTTCACTTTTGAAGTCAAAGAGAGAAAGTTGATTTTTTTTTTTGAACCCCACAGTCATCATTTGCACGACGATAAAGTAGCCATGCTATCACCAAAGACACGTCCATCATATGAAAGAATATTCTCAAATAATATTTTTTTGATCTGATCTATATACGATATAATGCTAAAAGGGAATCGATAAGATCGACACCGCCCATAAATTGATTGTAAACTGATACAATATTTGGACATTTCACA
The DNA here is from genome assembly GCA_963170755.1 of Amphimallon solstitiale. Classification (NCBI taxonomy): domain Eukaryota; kingdom Metazoa; phylum Arthropoda; class Insecta; order Coleoptera; family Scarabaeidae; genus Amphimallon; species Amphimallon solstitiale. Next base: position 127,463,610 of record OY720675.1, on the reverse strand, counting down.
GTTATTTCTTGTTTAGCGTTTCTATCAAATCTTTTGTTTCTTCTCTGGATAGGCCCCTGCAAAACTACTTAGTAATGTAACAATTCTGTTATCTTGCCATTTTACTAATTTGAGTTCAACTTCTGTGTTTGATATTTTACATACTGCTTTTTTTTCAATAAATGTACCTCTGCCTAGTCTTTTTATATCTTTATCAATTGGCAAATTATTATTTGGAACTCTTTTTACTTGCACTGTACCTAAGCTCCAGATTCCTCGACGGGCCAACTCAATCTGAAGAGCAGGACAACAAAACCAATTGTCATAGAACAGTAAAAATTTTTTATCTCGTGGTATACGTTTGGCAAGTCTCAAAACAACATTTGAACTAGTACTGATATCTGGAAGGTCTTCTGGTTGTTTTACAGCTCCGCAATATACTTCAAAATCATAAATTATGCCACTGGCACCAGCTAAACAAAAAAGCTTGTACCCCCATTTTTTAGGCTTTTTGGGGTTGTATTGTTTTAGTCCACTCCGGCCTTTGAATGGCACAATTAGCTCATCAACAGCGAGATGCTGTTCAATAGGAATTTTGTGTAAATTATTTCTAATACTTTCAGTCAAACTTCTTATTTTTACTAATTTGTCATTTTGATTTTGTATTTCAGAATTATCTACAAAGTGTAAATGTTTTTTAATTTGTTCCCATTTTCTTAGAGGCATAACTTCTTTCACTTGTGGTATTCCACAATTATTGCTCCAATATTTGCGAGTCCCTGGTACTACAACCAAGGACATATAAAAACTAATTCCTATAAACTGTTCTAACTCGCAAACATTAGTACGAAAATTTGAATTCACATTTCCTTGTATTGCATATAGATTTGTTTGATTTACTATATACTGCAACAGCGGTTTGTCAACAAGCTTGTAAAAATATTTTACGGGGGTTTCAATGATTGTTTCGGAAGGTATTTCTCCACTCCATATTGGAATATGACTATCAGATTTGTCCGAGTCTTTCCATACTAATTTATATTCGTCATTTCTATTAGATTTTCTCTTTTTTTTGGCTTTTGATCCTGCCGCACCAGAGGTACTTGGATGCTGTACTTCCTGTTCTGTTTCAGGAATGTTGTCCTCATCTTCAGATTCAGAATTGAAATTTTGGTGGTCACTTTCGTTGCTTGACACCGACATATCTAGTAAACAAAAATATGTACTATCTAGAATGCACGGGAACAGTATAAACGTAATATACATACCTGACGGAAGATAAGTCTCGTCTGCCAAGCTATCATCGTCATCTTCTTCAAATTCGTCTTCAGAACTCACTGGCGGTACGACAATGTAAGCACTTTTATTCCTATTTGATTTCCCATAAAATCTCTTAGGATCCATGGTAAAGTTGCACACTGTATGTTTGAATATACAAATATAACCACAAACTTTTTTTACAAAAAAAATTTTTTTTAGTCGAACTCTATATATAGGTCTAATGTTTATGTATCAAATACCACTAATTCAAATTGTTATTACTGTATACCAATAATATAAAGAAATATGATCACATATATCAGACAACCACGTGCAGCATACCACGACCAGAACGCAAACGAATGTATGGCGTCTCAGTAGTATTGACACAAACATTAGCCGATTGTTGTATGTTCAGATATACAGCTGGGAGTGTATAATGAATGATACATTGATCGTCTACACCTGAACTTCCATAAGAAGCAATAGAAAATTTATTTAGGTTTTGTATATTATAATATACAGGGTACCATAGAGGGTTAACTTTCTTATCTCTAAGGGTTCTTAGTAAAGCCATGAGTAACGCTTAATTGACATTTCCCATAGTTCTACTGTTACACATATATAGTTATACAATGTATTATCATTTATGATATAACTCCAGGGAAACAGGACAAACCTTCGAGGCTAATAATATGGCAAAGGATGCGAGTGTGATTGGGTTACTACGTACAACACCATACGTCGCAGAGACGACTCACTGCGCGGAAGTAATGCGAGAGCGAATGCCGGCGCAGAGAGCCACGTGGCGAAGAGGGGGGTAGGTTTTTAGTTAGTTTAGTAAGAATTTGACATACCCCACAACACTGACATCTGGTTGTGGAAGTCTTATGTAAGATTTTCCTCTCCGTCTGCAAAAGAAAATATAATATATTATCAACTACTGTGGTAGTGACACGGATAGTGAACTATTTTATACTAGAGATATCTCTATCAGTGAGTGAGTGATATTATAGTTACTCATTTATAAAAGTACCTACATATCTGTAAATATAAGTTTCAAGATTTCTTTATTCAAATACTGATTTACAATTATTAAAGCTTCAATATTATTAGAAATTAAAAAATATATCTACATTTTTACTTGGATTATTTGAAAATATTGTATATTTCTTTTAATAAATATGTGTTTATGTATATCGAAATATTATTTGAGTTTAGTACTACAAATTTATACTTAAACATAAGACAAATCAAAATATCTATATTTGGTGTGAAGTTAAAGTATTTCGTGAATTGTACCAGACAAAAGACAGGCATCTTTATTATTATAACGTAGAGAACTTGGCTAAGCCCTTTTTAGGGCACGCCGGGGCCCTTAGAATTTGGCACCCCGTTGGAAAGTAAAAAAAAAGTGAATGACAAGAAAAAACTGTTTCTGCTATGATTTTATATTATGGTTCAATGGTACAAATCAAATATGTTATTAACTATTTTGAGAAATAGAACGAACAGGTGGGTACGTTATTATATTAAATGCTGCTGGTTTGAAGTAGTTACGATAATTCTTCTTCTTTCAGATTTATCTTTATAGTCAGCGGATGGATTTTTTTCTAAAGCAGCCAACTCGTACTGATCGAAATTATTACGTGCGTTACTGACATAATCGATCAGAGATGCGTAAAGCTTTGTTGTAACGTCCATGGTCATAATATTCTTCTGTAAACTTATGCTTGCTTTAATCATAATTCCCAAAAGATCATTCCATATCTTTGCTAGAAGAATAGTCTCCAATTTTTCCATATTTTGGCTAGACTTTGAGCCTCGTACTTTGTTCCTCCTGGTTGATTGATTTCACTTGCAATTGACGTCAAAGCTTCAGAAATACGAAAATAGCCATTTTACAAAAGCAATAGCACGTGCAGACCATCTAGTATCCGGAAGAGACTTCATATCATAAAAATACTTTAAGCTCTGACGCACTTCCGGTTTCACCTGAAATTTCTGACCTTTTTTTTTTAACGACTCACCCTATATATTTTTGAATTTTCTAGTACTGTTTTAAGTTGCCTATTCAACTGTTTCTTTTTTCTTTTTAAAAATTGAGCCAATAGTTTTTGAGTTATTAATTTTTTTTTGAAAATATTTGACCAAAACACGTGTTCAGAAAAAAATCATTTTTACATTGTTTTTGAAAATAAAAACATTAACGTAGTGCTTGTAGCCAAGAAAATTCTGCATCATTTGGTATAAGTTGCACTCGACAATACCTCAAAAAATTTTGTTTTTCCAAAGCCTACTTCCCGAAATTTTCACATACCAAACACTTTATTAGTACACCCGGTATTTTATTGTGTCATTATGTGCCTTCTTTTATTCTCTTTCCATTTTGTTAACAATCTCCTACACCTATCTTTTGTAATTTCTGAGATAATCACTATAGGAGCAATTAGCGGTCAAATAAAGAACTAAGAGTTGTTCTATGCACCCAAATATCCGTTCAAGCATTGGAAGGCTGGAATGGGGTCCGACTTTCTTAGTCAACTGTCAAAGGTTAAATCCAACTATCCTAAAAGTAATAATTTTACAGAATGAAGAGCATCGCATTTCAGTTTTGTAATTCTTAACTTTTTGTAAGCCCAGTTGCAGTATTCATCTTTTAAACTGTTAGTTAACAACAAAATAAAATAAAGATTACGACATATTTGAAGATGCCGCCCTACTAAAAGGTGCATGAAACAATGCTGCTATCTTCAATTTAATTTGCCTAATTGCTTGTATTCTTTCATTGTTGAAGTTCTACATAAGAGATGGCTTTAGTTTTCCAAAATTATAAATTGATGTACTAAAACTTTGGTCGAAAAAAAATTAAACAACAAAATTACGCAGCTTAAATAACCTAAAACTATTGAGCAACGTAATATAATCAAAAGTAAGAAAAACAAATTTCATTGATGAATATGTTTAATAATAACAATAATAATATTTATTGCCCAACAACTAACATTTGCAGAACAAGTTGCAGTACAATAGCAAATATAATAATACAGTAATATATATATATATATATATATATATGTAAATTTGAATTTTAATTATTTTTTAAAATTCTGTTTTTCTCAGCGTAGAAATATCTAAATTGATTTTTCTGCTTCGCGCTGAGTAAATTAATTAGGAAATTTTATCACAAAAATTTGCCCACGATGAGATTTGAACTCACGACCTTCTTAATGCCGTTAAGACGCGCTAACCAACTGCGCCACGAGGGCCTGAGTTCATATCTACTTTAAACGTCTTGATCTCTTCAAGTAACAGTTGAAATATACATCTTTATCCGGCAGTTCGGAAATGAATGTGTAAATTTGAATTTTAATTATTTTTTAAAATTCTGTTTTTCTCAGCGTAGAAATATCTAAATTGATTTTTCTGCTTCGCGCTGAGTAAATTAATTAGGAAATTTTATCACAAAAATTTGCCCACGATGAGATTTGAACTCACGACCTTCTTAATGCCGTTAAGACGCGCTAACCAACTGCGCCACGAGGGCCTGAGTTCATATCTACTTTAAACGTCTTGATCTCTTCAAGTAACAGTTGAAATATACATCTTTATCCGGCAGTTCGGAAATGAATGTGTAAATTTGAATTTTAATTATTTTTTAAAATTCTGTTTTTCTCAGCGTAGAAATATCTAAATTGATTTTTCTGCTTCGCGCTGAGTAAATTAATTAGGAAATTTTATCACAAAAATTTGCCCACGATGAGATTTGAACTCACGACCTTCTTAATGCCGTTAAGACGCGCTAACCAACTGCGCCACGAGGGCCTGAGTTCATATCTACTTTAAACGTCTTGATCTCTTCAAGTAACAGTTGAAATATACATCTTTATCCGGCAGTTCGGAAATGAATGTGTAAATTTGAATTTTAATTATTTTTTAAAATTCTGTTTTTCTCAGCGTAGAAATATCTAAATTGATTTTTCTGCTTCGCGCTGAGTAAATTAATTAGGAAATTTTATCACAAAAATTTGCCCACGATGAGATTTGAACTCACGACCTTCTTAATGCCGTTAAGACGCGCTAACCAACTGCGCCACGAGGGCCTGAGTTCATATCTACTTTAAACGTCTTGATCTCTTCAAGTAACAGTTGAAATATACATCTTTATCCGGCAGTTCGGAAATGAATGTGTAAATTTGAATTTTAATTATTTTTTAAAATTCTGTTTTTCTCAGCGTAGAAATATCTAAATTGATTTTTCTGCTTCGCGCTGAGTAAATTAATTAGGAAATTTTATCACAAAAATTTGCCCACGATGAGATTTGAACTCACGACCTTCTTAATGCCGTTAAGACGCGCTAACCAACTGCGCCACGAGGGCCTGAGTTCATATCTACTTTAAACGTCTTGATCTCTTCAAGTAACAGTTGAAATATACATCTTTATCCGGCAGTTCGGAAATGAATGTGTAAATTTGAATTTTAATTATTTTTTAAAATTCTGTTTTTCTCAGCGTAGAAATATCTAAATTGATTTTTCTGCTTCGCGCTGAGTAAATTAATTAGGAAATTTTATCACAAAAATTTGCCCACGATGAGATTTGAACTCACGACCTTCTTAATGCCGTTAAGACGCGCTAACCAACTGCGCCACGAGGGCCTGAGTTCATATCTACTTTAAACGTCTTGATCTCTTCAAGTAACAGTTGAAATATACATCTTTATCCGGCAGTTCGGAAATGAATGTGTAAATTTGAATTTTAATTATTTTTTAAAATTCTGTTTTTCTCAGCGTAGAAATATCTAAATTGATTTTTCTGCTTCGCGCTGAGTAAATTAATTAGGAAATTTTATCACAAAAATTTGCCCACGATGAGATTTGAACTCACGACCTTCTTAATGCCGTTAAGACGCGCTAACCAACTGCGCCACGAGGGCCTGAGTTCATATCTACTTTAAACGTCTTGATCTCTTCAAGTAACAGTTGAAATATACATCTTTATCCGGCAGTTCGGAAATGAATGTGTAAATTTGAATTTTAATTATTTTTTAAAATTCTGTTTTTCTCAGCGTAGAAATATCTAAATTGAAGAGATCAAGACGTTTAAAGTAGATATGAACTCAGGCCCTCGTGGCGCAGTTGGTTAGCGCGTCTTAACGGCATTAAGAAGGTCGTGAGTTCAAATCTCATCGTGGGCAAATTTTTGTGATAAAATTTCCTAATTAATTTACTCAGCGCGAAGCAGAAAAATCAATTTAGATATTTCTACGCTGAGAAAAACAGAATTTTAAAAAATAATTAAAATTCAAATTTACACATTCATTTCCGAACTGCCGGATAAAGATGTATATTTCAACTGTTACTTGAAGAGATCAAGACGTTTAAAGTAGATATGAACTCAGGCCCTCGTGGCGCAGTTGGTTAGCGCGTCTTAACGGCATTAAGAAGGTCGTGAGTTCAAATCTCATCGTGGGCAAATTTTTGTGATAAAATTTCCTAATTAATTTACTCAGCGCGAAGCAGAAAAATCAATTTAGATATTTCTACGCTGAGAAAAACAGAATTTTAAAAAATAATTAAAATTCAAATTTACACATTCATTTCCGAACTGCCGGATAAAGATGTATATTTCAACTGTTACTTGAAGAGATCAAGACGTTTAAAGTAGATATGAACTCAGGCCCTCGTGGCGCAGTTGGTTAGCGCGTCTTAACGGCATTAAGAAGGTCGTGAGTTCAAATCTCATCGTGGGCAAATTTTTGTGATAAAATTTCCTAATTAATTTACTCAGCGCGAAGCAGAAAAATCAATTTAGATATTTCTACGCTGAGAAAAACAGAATTTTAAAAAATAATTAAAATTCAAATTTACACATTCATTTCCGAACTGCCGGATAAAGATGTATATTTCAACTGTTACTTGAAGAGATCAAGACGTTTAAAGTAGATATGAACTCAGGCCCTCGTGGCGCAGTTGGTTAGCGCGTCTTAACGGCATTAAGAAGGTCGTGAGTTCAAATCTCATCGTGGGCAAATTTTTGTGATAAAATTTCCTAATTAATTTACTCAGCGCGAAGCAGAAAAATCAATTTAGATATTTCTACGCTGAGAAAAACAGAATTTTAAAAAATAATTAAAATTCAAATTTACACATTCATTTCCGAACTGCCGGATAAAGATGTATATTTCAACTGTTACTTGAAGAGATCAAGACGTTTAAAGTAGATATGAACTCAGGCCCTCGTGGCGCAGTTGGTTAGCGCGTCTTAACGGCATTAAGAAGGTCGTGAGTTCAAATCTCATCGTGGGCAAATTTTTGTGATAAAATTTCCTAATTAATTTACTCAGCGCGAAGCAGAAAAATCAATTTAGATATATATATATATATATATATATATATATATATATATATATATACAGGGTGAGTTTTTTTGAATGTTTAGCATTGGGATCTCAGAAACTACTGGAGATAGAAAAACGCTTAAATGGGGAAAGATGCGCAGTTTTACGAGTTTGATTTAAAACTGCTTTTGTTTCTCCGATAACTTTCATGGCTTATTAGATATTCAAAGAAAACTCAATTTTACGATTTTCTTTAAACATGCTTAGCATCGTTAATAGTAATTTTAGAGAAAAAGTGTTCAGACAAGAGTTTTAGATAATTTTACGTCAAATAAAACTATGTAGCTAATATTTTTTTTTCGTTCACCATTATCGAGTTATGACACAAACTTGTGTTTTTTTAAATGGAAACCATAGTTGGTTTTGACATCATTAAAAAGCTTATTTTTTGCTGAATACAATGATATAAGGTTTGATATGGTTATTTTAAAAAATAAAGAGGATATAGACATTTCTATTATTGTTCACTTTATAAGATATAAACTTTTTAAAAAAAAAATTTTTGGTGTTTTGTAATTCAAAAAACAAAAAATCTGAGTTACAATAGTGTTCGTTGGAGCAGTCGAAATAAATATACTAACATTGCTTTCACGTTGAGTCACAGAAGTGAGAGCTGTTAATTTTTACTTTTAAGTCAGGTTAATTGTCAAACATTGACAATTAACTATTAATTAATTTAATTGTAACTTAACTATAATCGGTGCAAACGGCCGTTAATCATAAGTTTGCATTAGCTATGGAATTTTCTAACGTACAAGAACGTGATATGGTTGAATGTTACATTCAGTGCCAGAAAAATTCTGCTAGAGCTGCTGAAGTTTATTTTGAAAATTATTTGATCGACGTCAGCCGTCGCTATCTACTTTTAAGAGATTATGGAATAATTTAGCAGATTATGGTTCGTTCGCTAAACCAAAATCAAAAAAAGGGATGGATGAAGATAGAGAAATAAACATATTAGCATGTGTCGCTCAGAATCCATCTACATCGACCCGACAAATTTCAACAGAAATGGGCTCCTCTCAACGCACTATTGTCAGAGTGTTCAAGAAGCATACATTTCGTCCCTACAAATTATCAGTATCACAAACTTTACATGAAAGTGATAACATCAGACGAATAGCTTTTTGTAGATGGTTTAAAGATCAGTGTCAAAACGATCCACACTTTTCAATGAAAATATTATGGACTGATGAATCTCGTTTCACAAATTGTGGAATGTTTAATAGGCACAATGAGCACATATGGTCTCAAACAAATCCGCTTCACGTTGAACATAGGAGACCACAAATTAAATTTGGGTTTAATGTTTGGGGTGGTGTTATAGGATCAACTGTTCTTCCTCCTTTTATTTTTGATGGATCACTAACTGGCAATCGTTATCTTAATTTTTTACAAGATTTCGAGGAAATGTTAGATAATTTAAATTTAAGAACCCGAGCAATGCAATGGTTTCAACATAACGGAGCGCCTCCGCACAATCAACTGAATGTTATAAATTATTTAAATTTGAACTTCCGTAATCAATGGATAGTACGAAATGCACCCATTGAATGGCCGGCTAGATCCCCTGATTTATCAGTTTTGGATTTTTTCTTGTGGGGTGTACTAAAGGACACAGTATACAAAAGAACATATGAAACAATCGACGATTTAAGAGAAGCTGTCTTAGTTGCTTTTAATAACATTGGTAGGCGTAAAGTACGCAATGCTACAAATTCTGTTGTGAAGAGATGCAATTTGTGTATTAATAATAATGGAGGTATCTTTGAACATTAATAATGTTGTGTGCCCTTAATAAAAGTTCTTATAGTTTTCATTTTATTACTACATAAGATTTCAAAATAAGTTTTCGTTTGGTTTGTATTTTATCAGTTCGAAATTCAATTGTTTTCCATAAAAACCATAAAAATGTCTATATCCTCTTTATTTTTTAAAATAACCATATCAAACCTTATATCATTGTAATCAGCAAAAAATAAGCTTTTTAATGATGTCAAAACCGACTATGGTTTCCATTTAAAAAAACACAAGTTTGTGTCATAACTCGATAATGGCGAACGAAAAAAAATATTAGCTACATAGTTTTATTTGGCGTAAAATTATCTAAAACTTTTGTCTGAACACTTTTTCTCTAAAATTACTATTAACGATGCTAAGCATGTTTAAAGAAAAACGTAAAATTTAGTTTTCTTTGAATATCTAATAAGCCATGAAAGTTATCGGAGAAACAAAAGCAGTTTTAAATCAAATTCGTAAAACTGCGCATCTTTCCCCATTTAAGCGTTTTTCTATCTCCAGTAGTTTCTGAGATCCCAATGCTAAACATTCAAAAAAACTCACCCTGTATATATATATATATAAATTTAAATATTTGTTTTCTTGGGGTAGCGGCCTATTTTCTTAGTGGGTTCTTTCTTTTTTAAGAACGAATAATTAAAACAATACTTAACGTTTCGACATATCACATGTCTTTATCAAAATTTTTATTACATAAAATCATACAAACAGGACAATCACATTTAACGTATTGCAGTGACCTTGAGTTGGGTTGTAAATTATAAATAAATATAATCAAGATCACTTCAAGATTTATGTTAATTAATTGTTACTTTATTTATTTTTATTATGATGTGTATATAAATATCCATTATGTCAATAATTTGCCAAAATTTACTTTTTATTTAAGTAAAATAATAAAAGAATGTTATTATAATTTTTATAAAAGTCATAATATTAAAATAAACATAAAATGTTACGTGAAGTATAAGGAGAAAGTGTTTCCCGCATGAAGAATACTGTTACCGGGAGAGATCGACCGTGTGGCCGGCGAAAACAATATTATTCGCCAGATGCATTGGATGAGTCATGAACGTGTAAACAAGTTTATATTTACATATTTGTTTACCTTTTTCAAAGATTGTTAATACGCTGCTTTCCCGAGTGACCGATAGGAGCAGCACCATCGATATGCAGTTTTGGAAGTGGTATCGGTATCTGCCGAGGATGACCGTACGTTTTTATAAAGAAAATTATGCATAAAAGGGCCAGCGGACAGAATGGCACTTCACTTGTCAGCTGGTGAAAACCGCTAACCTAGAAGAAAAAGGAAGTAGGTGATAAACCACTCCTTCATTTAAAAGATTATTCTTGAATCTGAACTTAGAATATTTTTGAGATTTTTCGATACTTATAAAATTTTTCAACAAGATTCAAAACTTGTAATATCTTTTTCGTAATAGTCATGCTGCACAATTTACATTGAGATTTGTAATTATTTTAGAAATAATTATTTATGTATGGGACAATTTAATTTTAATTCGGACTTTGAATTTATTTAATTTTATTTATTTTTCTGGAATGTTTTGTTTTGTATGTAGAGGTACTACGCCATACATTATGATAAAACATTCTAGTGATTGTAATGATTAAGTTGGATAGCATAATAATTTTATTTTAGTGTAAAAAAAAAATTCTTTACTACTTTGTTTATCAGATTAAAGGATTTGCGATTAATAATTTTGTTTTATGTATATACAGAATAATTGAACAGTGATCTGTATTTGAAAGATGGAAGAGTTCGAAATAATGTATGAAGAATTAAGGTGATTTGATAATGTTTGTTATAAATGTGTGTATAGTGTTGTAACAATTTTTTTTGGTGATGTTTTGTATTGGAATCTCACAGAAGGTAAAGTTTTATTTTAATGTATATATTTTTCTTGTATGTTTATCAAGTATATTTTGTAGTACTTGTGTGTTCAATGTTAACGTGTTGGGTAATACATCAAGGATGTGTGAAATGAATTAAGTTGTTATTTAATTCATAGCATGGAGTCCTGGTGAATCCCTAAGACACGAATTAGTCTTGGTGGTACTGTGTTGGGAGCGAGAAAAGGCGCCAGGCAGGACTAATTAGGGCAAAGCCATTCCCTTAATGTTTATATTTTGTTCATAAATAATAAATCGTGTAAATTTTTGGTTATTCATATTCCAGTACAATCCATCATATGCAATAAAATTTTATTTTATTAAAGATGTTGATTGTTTACATGTATCTATGGCAAATATAAATCATGATAATCACGTTCACATTTTAAAAACATAAGATTTTCTCGACGTTATGCTTTTACTTATTTTAATTTCTTTATTATATTGATTTGTTGATTATGATATGTATAGATTTGGAAGATGTTTGAAATATTAATTTTTGTTTGTAAATATATATATATATATATATATATATATATATATATATATATATATATCTGTGTAATTTGAAATTTTTAATTCATTAATATTTATTTTAATAAATTAGATGATAAGATTTATTTTGCATTTTATTTTCTTTACCTGACCTGGAAATAATTAAAGAGCATTCAAAATCGATTGGAGAATCTATTTATATTTTCTGCCCCTGAGAGAATTATTTATTTTTAACCTTTTAAAACTGAGCTAGTTGAATGTAAAAATTGCTTAACCTACTATTTAGCAGAAAATTTGTTGTATCTTAGTCTAGCATAAGGCCTAGCACTAGGATGCGTGCTTGATTCTTAACTACTCATTGATTGAATAATTTAAATTTATTTTATATAAACATCAATTTGTAAGAGTCACAGCATATATATGGCACCCAACGTCGTGGGGCAATTTTTACATTTTTATACTAATTAGATAAAAATTAATTAATTATTTAATACTCAAATAAGTGTGTAACTAAAGGGAGGTATTTTCACCTTTAAGTACATTTGAATAATTAATAAGAGCAATTTACAAATAATTTTGTCAAGTTTTGATTTACTTTTTCTCCATAAATAAGTCTCTTTAAGTGCCAGGACAGATAAAGTAAATATGTCTGAGAATAAAGGTGAGGGTGAAAATCCTGAAAGTGGTACAGATACCAAATATTTATTTGAAACATACAGGGAACCACAACGTATTTCCTCTGTGACAGACTCAGAAAAGACTCTACCTCTTGATGAGGATGAAAATGTAACTGAAAATGTAATAATTGAAATGAAAGAAATTCCAGGCGAGACAGATTTGATTTTCTATTTGAAAAACTTTTCTGTAAATTGGAAAGTGACAAGATAGAAATGAAAGTAAATATGAATAAGAAGTTAGATGAAAATAAAACTGAAATGAACAAGAAGTTTCAAGAAAATAAAGAAGAGATGAATAGAAATAAAATAGAGATACAAACTGTGGTGAAGTCGATAAATGAAAAGATTGATGAAAGGATTAAAGCTTGTAGAATGGAAATGTCTGCAATGAATAATAAATTAAATGAAGATGTGAAACAAAGTGTTACACAGATCAATAAAAAAATTGAAGCAAATGAAAAGAAGTGCAAGGATAGCAGTAATTTTTTAATAGATGAAATGAATCAGAGGGCCTGTGTAGCAAGAGAAAATTTTAAACAAATAGAAGAAAGGATTGGAGGGCAAGATGAGAAAATACAATTCTTGGAACTGAAGGTGGACAGTAGTGCCATGTCAGTTCAGAAAGATGTTCAAAATTTAACAAGTAAGTTTGAGGACTGTAGAGTTAAATATGGAACATGCACAGACTCACTTTTAAAGCTACAGGATATGACATTAAATTGTCAAGATACGATAAAGAATTTGAAAACGAGAGTTGAACAAGGTACAATTACACCTTGTGTTGTGCCTCAACAGATATCAATCGGAACAGAAAATATACCTAAGTTTTCTGGATACAACAAAGACAATCCAATGGCATTTCTCAAAACTATTAAGACATATATTCGTGGTATTAATGATGATATGTCAAAATTACATTTCATGAGAGTGTGTCTTAGAGATTATGCATTACTATGGTACGATATGGTAATTGATGAGGTACAGACGTATGAAGAATTAGAAAACATGTTTATCAGACAGTACTGGGGACAAACTCAGCAAAGACGCATCAGACATGACCTTACATTTGGGAAATATCGTTCCATCACATCTAGAGAGAATTATGTTATTAGGAAATATTCTTTCTTGAAACACATACAACCCGTGATCCAGGAGTGTGACATTGTTACACAATTAGCTAATCATTTCGAGCATGAGGTAGTACAAGCAGTTGCTTTACAGGGTATAGACACCGTTGAGCAACTCTTGGAATTGGTAAAGCGGCTGGACGACGTGGAAGATAGGAGTGTATCTCAGAATAGAAATGGATATAAAGCAGGTAACAATGGTAATCACTATAATACTCAGCAAAGGTATAATGGTAATTACTACAATAATCAACAAAGATACAATGGTAATCGGTATCAAAATAATAGTTATCAGAGAGAGAGAGGAGATAATGGAAATAACAAGAATATGAGTAGTAATAGTAGCAACAATAATAATAATTGGAAACAAGAGGGTTATGCAGGAAAGAAATATGGTAGAAATGAAACAGAAAATGCCAGAGGAGTTAATAATGTAATAATCGAAAGAAAAGAAGATAGAAGAGAAGCTGCAATGAGAGACGAGACAAGAGGAGCAATAAAGAAGGAAGTAAGGAATGTTCCTATAATTGAAGAATTTAGGGACCTGGATTTTTGGTAGGTCCAACCAAAGGGAAGAAAAAGAAGAAACAACAAAACAAGAGAAATTTTATAGATTTAAGTAATATAACCACTGAATTTCCACTGGTAGATGTTAAAGTAGGGGATGTATATGGTGTAGCTGTAATAGATAGTGAATTAGAATTGTCACTTTTAGATGGGGGATTATGTGATAAAAGGTTTGAAAAATTAGGTTTTTACAAGCAAGATAATGTATTTTGTATAAATATAGAGATGGATGATGTAGAACTTGTAACACAATTTATTGTTACACCAAGATTAAAATATTGCTGCGTACTTGGGATGGATTTTTTGAGTATATATACATCAAAATTGGAAAGGGAAAATAGAACCTTCCACAATAATAAAGTAAACATGTCTTGGGACAAAGGTGCTCAAGATGATGAAATTTTAGTTAATAATTTGATCATTAATAATTTGAATAGGGACTTCACTTTAAAAATAAATAATGATAGTTTGATTGACAAGGAAAAATGTTCACGCCATGTGGATGATCTTCAAAGGGAAGAGTCCATGTTTGTTACGGGTGACACAAAATATAGATGTACACACCATGTGGAGGGTCTTCAGAAGAAAGACGCCACGATTAATATGGGTGACATAGAAAATAAATGTGCACGCCGAAATTTTATTATGGGTGACAAAAATTTGATTTGCAACAAACAATTTAATAATGATGATGTGAGTGATCCATTGACAAAAGATAGTAAATTATTTAATAATAATATAGATTTAGCAGTAGGCTATAATAATTGTTTTAAAACAAAAACGACTCATCCATTTTCCCATAAGCAGAAATTAAGTGTCAAGTTTAAAATTAAAAATTTGTTAAAAGATGAAATTATAGAGAATTTAGTATATAACTTAATAAACCCCATCACAATAGTAATTAAGAAATATTTAGATTATTTAGAAAACATTAAGAATAATAAATCAAGTTTGTGTACATTTCAATCAATAAAACAACAGCTACAACTCCCCAAGTTAATAGAAACATTATTGTTAATAAGTACTAATGCAAAGTGGTTTGTAAACGTTAATTCTCTTTGGTTGGTACAGCTATATAAATGTTTCATAAAATTGTATCCAATAGTGGTAAATTTATTAGTGGATCTAAATAAAATTGTTCATAAGGAACAAAATATTTTACAGTATGGGTATGCAAAGCCCGTACAACACATATTAAACCCACATGATGAAAATGTGTCACATCATGTGAATGATAAAATGATTTTAGAAGAGGGTGTGAAATTTAAATGGACCCATGAGAGAATAGAGGCTTTGGAAGCAGTTAAAAAGTACCCACAGCCCAGAAATATAAAAATGTTACGAAGATTTCCCAAAATAGTGGACTACAATTGCCACTTCATTTTAAGGGAACTCAATAATACAATTACAATATTTGTAATACCAATGAAAGGTGTAAAATTTAAAGAATTTGAATACACTTTTGTATATATATTGATAGGTAGTATAATTAATTTAGGTGTTTTAAATGTTATTTGTTTAAACTTTATTGTTATGAAAGGAGTAAAGTTTAAAATGCATTCCAAAAGTTTTGTATATAATTTTGAACTCGACCCTGAGTAATATAGCAGGGAAAAGATAGAATCAAGAGGTTATATAGCACCTGAGGATGCGAACCCATGAAAACACGTAGGTTGTAAGAATGAATTGAACTTACTCCTGATTTGTATATAAATATAGAATAAGCATATTATAGGGAACTTTCATGTCTCTATGCTTTATATTAATAATGTTGTAAATAATGTATGATTATGTTAATTGGTATTTATGGGAAATCTTGGATTTATACCATTAACATTAGCGATTCTCGCTCATAAATCGCAGATATTCCCATAGGGATATTTATGCAGTGACCTTGAGTTGGGTTGTAAATTATAAATAAATATAATCAAGATCACTTCAAGATTTATGTTAATTAATTGTTACTTTATTTATTTTTATTATGATGTGTATATAAATATCCATTATGTCAATAATTTGCCAAAATTTACTTTTTATTTAAGTAAAATAATAAAAGAATGTTATTATAATTTTTATAAAAGTCATAATATTAAAATAAACATAAAATGTTACGTGAAGTATAAGGAGAAAGTGTTTCCCGCACGAAGAATACTGTTACCGGGAGAGATCGACCGTGTGGCCGGCGAAAACAATATTATTCGCCAGATGCATTGGATGAGTCATGAACGTGTAAACAAGTTTATATTTACATATTTGTTTACCTTTTTCAAAGATTGTTAATACGCTGCTTTCCCGAGTGACCGATAGGAGCAGCACCATCGATATGCAGTTTTGGAAGTGGTATCGGTATCTGCCGAGGATGACCGTACGTTTTTATAAAGAAAATTATGCATAAAAGGGCCAGCGGACAGAATGGCACTTCACTTGTCAGCTGGTGAAAACCGCTAACCTAGAAGAAAAAGGAAGTAGGTGATAAACCACTCCTTCTTTTAAAAGATTATTCTTGAATCTGAACTTAGAATATTTTTGAGATTTTTCGATACTTATAAAATTTTTCAACAAGATTCAAAACTTGTAATATCTTTTTCGTAATAGTCATGCTGCACAATTTACATTGAGATTTGTAATTATTTTAGAAATAATTATTTATGTATGGGACAATTTTATTTTAATTCGGACTTTGAATTTATTTAATTTTATTTATTTTTCTGGAATGTTTTGTTTTGTATGTAGAGGTACTACGCCATACATTATGATAAAACATTCTAGTGTAATGATTAAGTTGGATAGCATAATAATTTTATTTTAGTGTAAAAAAAAAAATTCTTTACTACTTTGTTTATCAGATTAAAGGATTTGCGATTAATAATTTTGTTTTATGTATATACAGAATAATTGAACAGTGATCTGTATTTGAAAGATGGAAGAATTCGAAATAATGTATGAAGAATTAAGGTGATTTGATAATGTTTGTTATAAATGTGTGTATAGTGTTGTAACAATTTTTTTTGGTGGTGTTTTGTATTGGAATCTCACAGAAGGTAAAGTTTTATTTTAATGTATATATTTTTCTTGTATGTTTATCAAGTATATTTTGTAGTACTTGTGTGTTCAATGTTAACGTGTTGGGTAATACATCGGGGATGTGTGAAATGAATTAAGTTGTTATTTAATTCATAGCATGGAGTCCTGGTGAATCCCTAAGACACGAATTAGTCTTGGTGGTACTGTGTTGGGAGCGAGAAAAGGCGCCAGGCAGAACTAATCAGGGCTGAGTTAATTAATTGAATACACAGACTTTTATTTTTATTTCATTTTATTTATTTAATTTAAAATTTATATATATGCCTTAAGGGGTGAGCACATTGGGGTGTATGTTCGGGTTGTGTCCGACGAGTTAAAAAAAAACATACTCGTAGGGTGGAACTTTGGGGTACCCATCTGTGTGAATTTGCTTTCTGATGGTACTGTGTTGGGAGCGAGAAAAGGCGCCAGGCAGGACTAATTAGGGCAAAGCCATTCCCTTAATGTTTATATTTTGTTCATAAATAGTAAATCGTGTAAATTTTTGGTTATTCATATTCCAGTACAATCCATCATATGCAATAAAATTTTATTTTATTAAAGATGTTGATTGTTTACATGTATCTATGGCAAATATAAATCATGATAATCACGTTCACATTTTAAAAACATAAGATTTTCTCGACGTTATGCTTTTACTTATTTTAATTTCTTTATTATATTGATTTGTTGATTATGATATGTATAGATTTGGAAGATGTTTGAAATATTAATTTTTGTTTGTAAATATATATATATATATATCTGTGTAATTTGAAATTTTTAATTCATTAATATTTATTTTAATAAATTAGATGAAACACGTGTCTACGGTTGCTCTACAGCCGAATTTACCCAATAATTTTCTCTTTCCTGTATATATATATATATATATATACACTATGTTTGGTCAATGATCGATAGGACTTTGAGGTGACATAGTTCACAATTATTACAAAGTAATGGAAAAAAAAATTATATAAATGTTTGCAATTAACGCCGGAAAAAATTATTGAAAAGTGCAGTCAATATTTTTGAGATGGATTGTATTGAATGATTGAATGAACCTGACCTAGCTATGCGTCTGTTTGTTTGGATTTCGACCGAGTATTGCATTTATCACATGTCATAAATTAGACATAACTACCTGCATGGCGCCACAACATCTGGGTGTTTGTTTACATTTTCAAATCTGTGTTTGAAATATTGTCACATTTGTAGGTGAGTCGCCTGTGCTGTGGTATGTGAATAATTTGGTTTTCTGTTGATTATACATAGTTGTTAATTAGTGTTATGGCGTTTAATAACAATGAATTAGTGGACATGTTACTTATTAATGGCGAAAGCCAGCAAAATTGTGCACTTTCACGAAGGAGATATGCGGATATGTTTCCAACTCGGCGGATACCAACGCCTGCAACTTTTGTGCGTGTTGTGCAACGTCTACGCGATACCGGACAATTACAACTCACACGCAGAGAAGGGCCCGGCAGAAATGCTATTACAGTGAATACAGAAGATGACATACTAGAGTCCATTGAAAACGATCCAACTTTAAGTAATAGACAGCTAGCTCGATAATTCAATGTATCTAATTATGTTGTCTGGAGAACCTTACGCGAAAATCAGCTGCACCCGTATCATTACCGACGAGTACAGGTACTCTCTCCAGAAGATTATCCCGGTCGAATTGCGTTTTGTCAATGGATACTACAGCAACATTTACAAAATGCCGATTTTCTAAGTGGGATTTTATTTTCGGACGAAGTGAATGGTGTTTTTAATTTCCATAATAGTCATGAGTGGGCCACGGAAAATCCCCATCTGATACGCCGTTCTCACCACCAACATCGATTCTCTGTGAATGTATGGGTGGAAATAGTTAATAATACCATCGTCGGCCCATTCTTTTTACCACCTAGACTGAATGGGCACGTGTACCTTAACTTCCTGAACAACATTCTACCAGAATTATTGGAAGATGTCCCTCTTAATGTTCGAGCTAGGATGTGGTATCAACACGAGGGCGCACCAGCTCACTTTGTGCGCGCCGTACGCGAACAATTAAATAGAACATTTACCAATCGCTGGATAGGACGTGGTGGATCGGTGCCTTGGCCACCTCGGTCCCCTGATTTAAATTCCGTAGATTTCTACTTTTGGGGTCATTTAAAACAATTAGTTTATCACACCAAAGTTGATACCGCTGACGCACTCCGTCACCGTATCAGTGTACAAAAAGATCGTATTCGCGAACGCAATCTGTTACCGGCAGTGCGTGATTCACTTTTACGACGGGCGCGTTTTTGTATTGAAGTGGACGGTGCGAACACTTACTATGATGTTCATCCTACAAACGTCGCGCATATTTACAAAAAAACAAAGATTAAAAAAAAAAAAATTTAATGGATTTCGCAGTAATTAACGTAAGTGTACATATTTTTATTATAACTTCTATCAATGACAAAACACACTGTATATATATGGTTTCCTTTTTTTTGGCGTTTTTTAGGTCGAGTTGACTTGTGAATAAAACAAAGGCGTTGTTATGCCATTGTTTTATTTTATAACAATTATTATGTTCTCATTACATGTTTCGGCCTAGCGTGCCTTTTACTTTCTTATACGTAGTATAAGGAAGTATTGTGATGATGAAAATTTTCGACATCGAGATTTTTGCAGATGTCCACGTTTTGAAGTCTCCTGATACCGAAAAAGTGTTTTTTAAAAAATGCCTCTGTGTGTGTATGTCTGTGTGTGTGTCTGTGTGTGAGTCTCTCTCTCTCTCTGTGTGTGACAACGATAGCGGCCAAACCGCTGTAGATATCAATTCCAAATTTTGTATTTGCGTGTATAATCTCCCTCTTGAGATCTGATTAGTTTTTCAGTAAAATCGGTAGACCGGAAGTAGCAGTTTACTTCAGCGAAAAAATCGAATTTTGCCAATATTCCGTCAACTACTAAGTTTAAACAAATTTATAAAGAATTCATATATACTTAAAATTAAAATTGAGAATAATTTCATTTAAAAAGTTTTTCGAAATTTCTACGGGAAGTAGGTCTTTTACTCTTATCGAAAATCAGTTTTTTGCGAATATTTCGCAAGTCATGCTTTTTAGACAAGTACGTTACGGGTATAAAAGTATTTAAAACATAATTTTCAATATCTTTTGTATAAAAAA
Organism: Amphimallon solstitiale; assembly: GCA_963170755.1. Classification (NCBI taxonomy): domain Eukaryota; kingdom Metazoa; phylum Arthropoda; class Insecta; order Coleoptera; family Scarabaeidae; genus Amphimallon; species Amphimallon solstitiale. The sequence goes on along the minus strand of OY720675.1, from coordinate 127,443,148 downwards.
AATTTCAAAATTCAGACCGGAAGTACCACTTTTACTCTTATCGAATAGCGATTTTTTGCAAATATGTCGTAAGTTATGCATTCTATATATATTTATCAAGAGTACAAAAGTATTTAAAACTGGATTTGTAATATTTTTTGAATATATGAAATTTCAAAATTCGGACCGGAAGTAGCACTTTTACTCTTAGCGAGGAGCACTTTTTTGATAATATCTTGCAAAGTATGCATTCTATAGCGATATATTAAGAGAATGAAAGTACTTAGAATAGGATTCTGAATAAGTTTTGTATTAAAACAAATTCTTAAAATTGTACAGTTTGAAACGCTCATACGTATAAGAAAGTCGTGTGGTGGCCACACCTCATTTTTTCAAATGGAGTTCAGACAATGTGTTTGAAAGTAAGGCGACACACACACATACTGCCCGCAGTCTGACATCGAAATAAGCGGCAATATTTAACGTCTGGTTTCACAAAGCAGAAAGTAACATGCCTATTTTTTTAAACTAAATACAGCTTTACTTTCAAACACATTGAGTTTAGAAAGTCTTGAGAAGTGTTTTCCAGTCCAGAAGTTGTTCTCCAAGAAGTGTATTTATTTTAGGGTACCTACATCAAAATATCTTATCCGAGAACTGCAGTAGACGATAGCAGGTAGCATTTGGAAATATCTACAATCTTCAAGTGTTGAGGGGGTTGAGACATCCTGGAAACTATTATAACTTCATGGAAATTGTTTTCATCGAGGCAGTATAAATCTACTAGAATGAAAATAACATTCTTTTGAAGAATTGATAGAACTACAATGCATTTTTGACTTAAGGTTGTATAAAATATTTACGTATTGAAATTGATAATTAATCTTTAACAAATATTGGTCATCTTCAACGTAAAACCAATATAATAATTTAAATACGAAAGATTTTAGGGATATCATAATTGAAATAGAATGATATATAGAAAAGTTAGGTTATATTGTAATATATATGAAAGATAGGTACCTTATTGAAAGAAAATATTATACATACTAAAAGCGCACGGCCGTTTCTTTTATTCGCCGTGTGAAAAGACGGCTTAACCGAACGGCCAGAATCGGACGCACGGGGCGCAGTACTTGTCCGAGGATACGTGGAATTAAAAGTCGTCTCTCGGCGTGGACGTTCTGACATCTTTAAATTTCCGGTCGACGAAGAGATTTTCCTTTTTAGCGGACCGCGAGCGGAGATACGGGCCGCCAAAGAGCACCGTGCGAAACGCTCGTGATGAACAATTAAGAATAGCCACACTTATGTAAAGTTTTTTCCGTACATATACATGTGCCACGCCCGATGAAGCTTCTCGGTCGCTCCGACTCTCGCATCTGTATAAACATATGTACACATCGGTGGTCTCTCGCTTCTCCACCACGGTTTAACAATATATTTCGCGCATTTATTCTAAATTTCAATTTTATTGAAATCAAATACCTCTAGTTATGTATACTAAAAGCGCACGGCCGTTTCTTTTATTCGCCGTGTGAAAAGACGGCTTAACCGAACGGCCAGAATCGGACGCACGGGGCGCAGTACTTGTCCGAGGATACGTGGAATTAAAAGTCGTCTCTCGGCGTGGACGTTCTGACATCTTTAAATTTCCGGTCGACGAAGAGATTTTCCTTTTTAGCGGACCGCGAGCGGAGATACGGGCCGCCAAAGAGGAGCGTGCGAAACGCTCGTGATGAACAATTAAGAATAGCCACACTTATGTAAAGTTTTTTCCGTACATATACATGTGCCACGCCCGATGAAGCTTCTCGGTCGCTCCGACTCTCGCATCTGTATAAACATATGTACACATCGGTGGTCTCTCGCTTCTCCACCACGGTTTAACAATATATTTCGCGCATTTATTCTAAATTTCAATTTTATTGAAATCAAATACCTCTAGTTATACTCTATAAAAGCGCACGGCCGTTTCGTGTTAATGTCTTGTGAAAAGACGGCTTAACCGAACGGGCAAAATCGGGCTAAATGGGACGCACGGGGCGCAGTACTTGTCCGAGGATACGTGGAATTAAAAGTTGTCTCTTCGCGTGGACATTCTGACATCTTTAAATTTCCGGTCGACGAAGAGATTTTCCTTTTTAGCGGACCGCGAGCGGAGATACGGGCCGCCAAAGAGGAGCGTGCGAAACGCTCGTGATGAAAAATTAAGAATAGCCACACTTGTGTAAACTTTTTTCCGTACATATACATGTGCCACACCCGATAAAGCTTCTCGGTCGCTTCGGACGACGTATGTATATATGAACGCCCGGACCCTTTATACTCTTGTAACGAAGTTCCTTCGTTAATTGTAACAAATTAACATTTTTGAGTTCATAATTAATTTATTTGTAAATATTAAATTAAATGTATGTGTGTTATTTTGTTCAAATATTAATATTGTATAAAGTGAATTGAATCGACCTGTATGTATGGTCAGTTGTTTGTAATAATTCATGTTATTTACTTATCTTTAAATGGAAAAATACCGAATGCCTACGTCATGCTCAGAGTCGCGTATTTCATGTCAGTATCGTGTGCAAATTTTTGTGTTTTGAACGGGTTTTTACCTACATACTGCTGTGACCTCGCAAACTTGTAAATTAGTTTAAGCTTAGAAATAAAAGTAAAAATAAGAAAAAGTCCTATTTAAATATTATTGAGTAAAATTATGCAACAAGAACTACATGAAGGTATACAAAGTTGCATACTTATAGTCAAATTTTTATTATAACAGTAAATAATGAAATATGCAAAGTAAAGTTTATTAAATAAATATAAAACAAATGATGTAGAATAAAAAATTATTAAATAAAGAAATATATGAAATAAAGACAAAATAAATATAAGTAATATATTTCTTTTGTAGAAAAGATACACAAAAAGTATGGGTTATAAATCATGAAAAGAAATGAAATTTATATGCATAAGGCAATAAAATGTTATGAGAGTTTAAGAATTAGATAGTATTAAAGAATAAAATTTACCTTAGCTTAATACTAGATTAATAAAAAAAAAAGGATATAAAAATATGTAAAACATAGAAGCAATCAGTAGTGACATATTTTTGTATTCAAAAGCTGACATTATAAGTAAATAAAAGGTATCTGTGTTCATGACTTGTTCGTAACACAATACTTCAGGGACTAGAGGCGGACGTGTTCTACAAGGACAGGCAGTGCGGAATAATGGTTATTTTCAACATGTTTCCCATTTTGTCAAGGCGCACTCCGGCTGAAAGAAAAGTGAAACTAACATAAATAAATGGAAAGAAAAATATGCATCAAACAATGAACAAGGTAATAGGTTCATTGACGAGCACAAGGAAGGATGGTATTAGTAACAAGAATAAACCTACCGTTGGGAATCATGTGCAAAGCAGAGGGGACCTTTGAATTGGAAGGTTATGTTGACGTTTAAGTGAATTGTGAACTGTCAGAACAAAATGTGTATGTGTGCGTGAATCAAGGCGGCAACATATGGGCAGCGATTTCACGGGAAAAGTGTATTCCAGTACCAACCTAAACATGGACTAGAGGGCGCAATGGTCAACATAGTTTATTTTTGCCGCTATAAATACGAAGACAAGATTCGACAAGACAGACTTCTGATAACACTTCCGAGAGGAAAGACTTCTGATAACACTTCCGAGAGGAAAGACTTCTGATAACACTTCCGAGAGGGAGACTTTCTGATAACACCTCCGAGAGGTGAACTTCTCAGAACACTTACAAAAGGAAGATCTCTTAAAGAATAAGTTTTTTTTAATTGTTATATTGTAGTTTTTCATTATTTCTTCAACACATATAGTAACAGTAATTTATTTTATTTAATACATTTGAATTCATTTGAAGCGTTCATAATGGACATTCAAAATAGATTTATTGATAACAAGTAAGTTTATTATTTCTTTTGAAAATTAAGTTATACGAGTTGTTGGACAGACATTGATTTTTACGTGCGAATGATTAATCAATGTATTGTTGGACAAAAAAAAATAGACAAGTAAATAATTTATCCTGTAAGGTTTATTTTGAATTTATATAGTTGGAATTACAACCAAATAGGATTAATGGTGTTGGTCAGTTGGAGAGATGTTACGTGAAAATGAGCATTTTCTTCATCGTATTGTCTAGACATCATTAATTTCTTTCAAATTAAGCGAATAATAAATTAGAATTTCACAAGGCATAGATTAAGAGCTCGATACAACACGTGCAAATGGTTGTCTAAAGCAATTAATTGAAGCCTATACATAAATATTTTAACGTCGATGAGTATATCCATAAACGTACAATAAAAGTTTATTTTTGTTTATTTGCAGGATAAATATTTATTTTGTTTGGTAGAATAAATAAATAAACAAAAGATTTACATACATTACAACCGGCATTAGGTATAAATGATATGAGCATTTTTCAATTATGTATCTTGTTTAGAGCATAAAGGTGTGCATATAAAGGAAACTATATTTTTGAATCCATAAATTACAAAATAAAAAAAAAATACATGATTATGTTGAATAGACATACAGTTTTTTTCTTTGAACAAAACTATTACCTCTTTCCCTATAATGAGCAAGAGAAAAATCATCAGCAAATAAGAAGGAACCACAAACATTGCCAGGACCCACAATAGTTATAAGGTACATGACACAACAATATAAGATAATACACAAAACCAATTATAAGTTCTTGGTGTGTAAAGAATAATTTAAAGAGTATAATGTGTACAAAAGACTATACCCTACGTGTGGTAATACACACAAAAGTATGTTGTTACAGCATATAAATTATATGGCAATATTGTTATTTAAAATAAATATTTATATGCTACAGCATTAATTTAAATTGGCGATGCCCAACGTATGGCAATATTGTTATTTAAAATAAATATTTATATGTCACAGCATTAATATAAATGGCGCTCAACGTAGTGGGGCAATGTATTCCTTTTTCTTGTTGTTTATTAATCATGTATTTATTTAACGCCCAAAATAGAGAGGCAATGCATTAATTTTTATAATTGTTTAAAAGAAAAAATATATATATATATAATTAATGTTGCTTAACATAGTGGAGCATTGTATTCATTTTCTCATTTGTCAATAATTATTTACATAACATTTAACGTTGTGAAGCAATGCAATTTTTGTTTTTTTAATGTTTAAACAAAAAAATAATAATTTATTTTGTACAAATAATGGGTACAAAGTTTGTTTCATTTTTTTTATTTATTAGTAAATAGAATAATTATTCAGTGTCCAAGTTAGAGACAGATTACCTTAATTTTCATTTACTGGTGAATTTCTCTTATTTAGAAAGGGATAAAGAAAGAGGAATAGTATTTAATTAGATAAGTTTAGTTATTAATTTATAAGTTAGAAATAGAATAAAAATGGCAGAGAAGGATAAAAATGATGGTGAAGGTTCACAGTTCACTAAATACAGGCACAATCGTCCGGTATATTCTGATTCAGATTCAGAAAAACCTGAATCAGAGGATCAAACACTTGATAGCAACGTACAAACAGAAAGCATCAGTAGCATAACTGGTGAACAAAAAATTGAGAATCTTTTTAATAAACTATTCAGCAGAATAGAAGAAAGTGATAAGAATTTAAATCAAAGATTAGTAGAAAATAATTTAAGTATAAATCAAAAACTAGTAGAAAATAATTTAAGTATAAATCAAAAACTAGTAGAAAATAATTTAAGTATAAATCAAAAACTAGAAGAAAATAATTTGAATATGAACAGGAAATTTGAGGAAAGCAATCAAAGATTAGAACAAAATAAAGTAGAGATAAACGCAAAAATAGACAAGGTTCTCATGGAATTAAGAAAAGAAACTTTAGAGCTAAATGCAAAAGTGGAATTAAAGTTAGAACAGTCAGTGTCAACTTTAAATAAACAAATAAACATTAATGAAAAGAAATGTGAAGGTAAAGGCACATTCTTAATAAAAGAAATCAACGAAAGATCTGCCAAAACACAAGCTAGTTTTGATAAGGTAGATGAGAAAATAAATTCTCTTGAAAATAAAGTTAAAGGGAATAATGTGCAATATCAAGAGCAAATACAAGAACTTTCACACCAAGTGGAAGATTGTAAAATAAAATATGGTGTTTGTACGGACACAATGTTGACCCTACAAAACAAAACTTTAAACTTTGAAAACACTATAAAAGGGTTAGAGAACAAAGTACATGGGGTTAGTACACCTAGTGTATCTTTGACACAAATACCTGGTAGCGCAGAGAATATACCAAAATTCTCAGGATTTTACAAAGATAATCCAATGGCGTTTATGAGAACGATAAAAACATACATGAGGGGAATATCTGATGAGATGTCAAAACTACATTTCATAAGAGGTTGTTTGAAGGATTATGCACTTCAGTGGTACGATATGATAATAGATGAAGTAGTGGATTTCAAAGAATTTGAGATTCGTTTTGTGAGACAGTACTGGGGACAGACTCAGCAGAGGAAGATTAGACACGATTTAGTGTTTGGCAAATACAGAGCTGGATCTTCTAGAGAAAACTACATCATAAGAAAATATTCTTTTCTTAAATACATCCAACCAACCATTGAAGAAAGTGATATTGTTTCACAGCTAGCAGCACACTTTGACCACAACGTTACACAGGCGGTGGCACTTCAAGGAATTGATAACATTGAAGCACTCCTGGAACTGGTCAAGAGATTAGACGATGTGGATGAGAAGGGAAACAGCAAGAGTTATGGAAACATCAAATATACAAACGATCCACCCAGAAATGATAATAATAACTACAACAATGGAAATAATCCACATATAAACAAGACACCTCGTTACAATCAAGATAAACAGTACAATAATAATGGGTACAATCAAAATCAGGGTAAAAAGAATTATGGAAACAACCCTTATACATATAATAAGCCAAGCTATGGGAACAATCCATATTCATACAATAAAGCAAGAAACGATGAAAATGAGAGGAAGAAAGAACAGAATTATGGGAAGGAAGAAAGAAACCCTGAGAGGGAAAGAAGAGTGAACAATGTTCAAATAAGTGAAGAAAAAGAAGAAATAAGTACGAAGAAAAAAACAGAATCAAAAGGTGCAATACCCAAGGATTCAAGACAACTACCGACAAATAAAGAATGGGTAAATTCTACCTACTCAAATGCGACTTCGTTGGATTTTTAGAAAGGCCAGTCAAGAAGAAAAAGAAGGTACAAAACGTATATAACTTTGACGATCTAAAGAAAATCACGACGGAATTACCACACATAACAGTAAAAATAGGGAACGAAGAGATAGAAGCATTATTAGACACAGGAGCGCAATTATCTTTATTAGATAGTAGTATTATAAGTAAAGACATAGAAAAATTAGGATATTGTATGCCTATAAGAAAAGTAAATTTAATAAATGCAAATAAGAAACGCATCATTACTGTAGATAAAGTTTTTTGTATAAATGTTAGAATAGGTAGTTTAAATTTACTAACAGAATTCATAATAGTGCCTAATTTGAACAGCAATTGTATTTTGGGGATAGACTTTTTAAGTCAATATGGTACAAAAATAAATATGGAAAACAAAACATTTCATATTAAAAATTCAATAATCTCCTGGTGTAAGGAAACACAGGAAGATGAGATATTAATTAATAATTTATATATAAATAATGCTGAACAAAATCTCACAAATAAAATGGATAGTAGTTTATTAGACAATAAGTGTGCACATCCTGTGAAGCATCGTCAAAGTGAGGACTTCACGCAATATAGGGATGGTACGAATTTAAATTGCGATAAACAATACATAAGCCATGTGAGCAATCTTGTCAGCAAGTATAAAGAGTTATTTGATAATAAACCTGGTTTAGCAAAAGGCTATGAACACAGGCTAAAAGTAGATGAAACACAACCTTTTAAAGTTAAAAATTATCCTGTCCCCAATAAATACAGAGAACAAGTCAAATTAGAAATTAAAGAAATGTTAAAAAATAAAATTATAGAAAGAACAGAATCAACATTTATAAATCCAATAGTAGTGGTAGTGAAGAAAAATACAGGCAATCAGAAAGAAACAAAATTACGCTTATGTCTTGATGCAAGGGGCCTTAACTCAAGGACCTCCCCTAATTTTGAAGCTCCGCAGAGTATAGAGACCTTATTAACAAGGTGTACTGATGCAAGGTGGTTCACAAAAATAGATCTGAAGAGTTCTTTTTGGCTGGTACCATTACACAAGGACTCAAGGAAGTATTGTTCCTTTATGTTCAATTCATTAGTCTATTCATATAGAGTCGTTCCATTTGGCCTATCAACAGCGACAGCCGCTTTGGTTAGAGCCATGCAACAAATTTTAGATCCACACGAGGAGTACGTTTCTCATTATGTGGATGACATACTGATATTTAATAAAGATTTAGAGAATCACAAAGAATCAGTAGAAAAGGTTTTAAATACGTTAGCAGAAAACGATTTAAAAGTTAACATTGAAAAATGTGAATTTTATAAAAATAAAATAAATTATCTAGGGTATATTATAGATGGTAAAACCATCACAATAGAAGAAGAAAAATTGGAAGCAATAAGAAAGTATCCCAGACCAAAGAACATAAAAATGCTCAGAGGATTCTTGGGAATGATAAATTATTATAAACATTTCATTCCGAAAATATCTGATCAAACTTACATGCTTTTCAGAATGATAAAGAAGGGAGTAAAATTTAAATGGACTCCTGAAACTCTCAAAGCATTTGAAGAGGTGAAAGAGAATTTTTGCAAAGCATTAATAGTAAATTTACCCGATTTTAATGAAGAATTTGTTTTAAGATGCGACGCATCAAATAATGCAATAGCTGCAGAATTATTACAGATAAGAAATGGTGTGGAAAAGCCAATCTGTTTCTTATCAAGGATTTTGAAAGGATACGAATTAAACTACACGATTTCAGAAAAAGAACTTTTGTCTTTGGTTCATTCAGTATCCAAATTAAAATACTATTTACTGGGAAATAGCTTCTTAGTTGAGACAGATCATTTATCATTAATTTTCCTCATGAAGACCAGATTCAACAACTCAAGAATATATAGATGGTCACTTTTATTGTCGGAATATTCATTTAGAATAAGGCATAGAAAAGGCGCAGACAACATAGTTGCAGATGCATTGAGTAGAGCTCAAGGAGGGATAAAGCAGCAAAATGCATACCAAGTCAACAATTATAACTTGGATTATGCACCAGAAATATACAGTCGACAGAGCATTGAAGCATGTCAACAGACCGAAGAAATTCTAGAAATAAAAAGAAAAATACGAAGAGAAGGAGAATACAGAGGATACAATATAAGAAATAACATAGTATATAAGACTTTAGGTGATAAGAATTTAATAGTTTTAGATAGAAATTTAGCATTAAGTATCGTTAGAAATATACATAATAATTTAGGGCATCCTGGAAACAGAAAAACATTTCTTGTTTTCAGAGAGCAATTTTATTCTCTGAGAGACAAAAATTTAATTGCCACAGAGAATAGAAAATGTAGAGAATGTTTATTAGGAAAATATAAAAACAGAGTAAATCAGAACAGCATACACAGTATACAAGTAGAAAATAAACTTGATCTGGTAGCTGCTGATTTTCTGGGGAATTTAATACCAGGAGAGCAAGGATATTGCAACATATTTGTGATGGTAGACATTTTTACGAAATATGTAAAATTATATCCGACGAGAAGATACAATACTCAAATAGCAATAAATTGTGTGAATCAATTTATAAATGACCATGGACGGATAAGAAAATTACTGGTAGATAACGCTTCATACTTCAACAATATGAGATTCATTCAAGAATTGAGGGAGATGGACATAGAGGTAATTTTCACTAGCATAAGGCATCCACAAGCAAATCCTAGTGAGAGGTACATACAAGAAGTGACGAGGCACTTAAGAATGTTAACGCACGAGAGACACAATGCCTGGGTGCAATACATAGAAGAGGTGGAAAACAATATAAATTTCCTACCTAGTGTAACGACAAATATAAGTCCTTATACTTTAATGCATGGGAGACATCCACCGAGACCTTGGAATCAAGAGACACCAATCGTGGATGATATCGAAGAATTGACAAATCAAGGCAAACAAAGACAAGCAAATATTGCAGAAAAATACATGAGAACAGAAAATGAAAAGATAAGAAAACACAAGAGGTACCAAATTGGAGATCTGGTAGTGGTAAAAAACTACAGATTGGGAAGGAGGAATTTAAACAAGTGCGCAAAGCTGGACTTACCGTACAGTGGCCCATATAGGGTAAATAAAATTTTGAGCGATGTAACGTACGAGCTACAAGAAATAGATAGCGAAAGGATCAAAGGAAAATATCACATATCTATGCTCTATGATTATATAGACGTAGAAGATTAATAATCATTTGTGCGAGTTTTCACAATGGTTATTATATGTGTCGTTCACGCTTTAATAATCATTGTTGACGATTCACGACAAAATATAATAACCAAGGGATATGCTGTGACCTCGCAAACTTGTAAATTAGTTTAAGCTTAGAAATAAAAGTAAAAATAAGAAAAAGTCCTATTTAAATATTATTGAGTAAAATTATGCAACAAGAACTACATGAAGGTATACAAAGTTGCATACTTATAGTCAAATTTTTATTATAACAGTAAATAATGAAATATGCAAAGTAAAGTTTATTAAATAAATATAAAACAAATGATGTAGAATAAAAAATTATTAAATAAAGAAATATATGAAATAAAGACAAAATAAATATAAGTAATATATTTCTTTTGTAGAAAAGATACACAAAAAGTATGGGTTATAAATCATGAAAAGAAATGAAATTTATATGCATAAGGCAATAAAATGTTATGAGAGTTTAAGAATTAGATAGTATTAAAGAATAAAATTTACCTTAGCTTAATACTAGATTAATAAAAAAAAAAGGATATAAAAATATGTAAAACATAGAAGCAATCAGTAGTGACATATTTTTGTATTCAAAAGCTGACATTATAAGTAAATAAAAGGTATCTGTGTTCATGACTTGTTCGTAACACAATACTTCAGGGACTAGAGGCGGACGTGTTCTACAAGGACAGGCAGTGCGGAATAATGGTTATTTTCAACATGTTTCCCATTTTGTCAAGGCGCACTCCGGCTGAAAGAAAAGTGAAACTAACATAAATAAATGGAAAGAAAAATATGCATCGAACAATGAACAAGGTAATAGGTTCATTGACGAGCACAAGGAAGGATGGTATTAGTAACAAGAATAAACCTACCGTTGGGAATCATGTGCAAAGCAGAGGGGACCTTTGAATTGGAAGGTTATGTTGACGTTTAAGTGAATTGTGAACTGTCAGAACAAAATGTGTATGTGTGCGTGAATCAAGGCGGCAACATATGGGCAGCGATTTCACGGGAAAAGTGTATTCCAGTACCAACCTAAACATGGACTAGAGGGCGCAATGGTCAACATAGTTTATTTTTGCCGCTATAAATACGAAGACAAGATTCGACAAGACAGACTTCTGATAACACTTCCGAGAGGAAAGACTTCTGATAACACTTCCGAGAGGAAAGACTTCTGATAACACTTCCGAGAGGGAGACTTTCTGATAACACCTCCGAGAGGTGAACTTCTCAGAACACTTACAAAAGGAAGATCTCTTAAAGAATAAGTTTTTTTTTTAATTGTTATATTGTAGTTTTTCATTATTTCTTCAACACATATAGTAACAGTAATTTATTTTATTTAATACATTTGAATTCATTTGAAGCGTTCATAATGGACATTCAAAATAGATTTATTGATAACAAGTAAGTTTATTATTTCTTTTGAAAATTAAGTTATACGAGTTGTTGGACAGACATTGATTTTTACGTGCGAATGATTAATCAATGTATTGTTGGACAAAAAAAAATAGACAAGTAAATAATTTATCCTGTAAGGTTTATTTTGAATTTATATAGTTGGAATTACAACCAAATAGGATTAATGGTGTTGGTCAGTTGGAGAGATGTTACGTGAAAATGAGCATTTTCTTCATCGTATTGTCTAGACATCATTAATTTCTTTCAAATTAAGCGAATAATAAATTAGAATTTCACAAGGCATAGATTAAGAGCTCGATACAACACGTGCAAATGGTTGTCTAAAGCAATTAATTGAAGCCTATACATAAATATTTTAACGTCGATGAGTATATTCATAAACGTACAATAAAAGTTTATTTTTGTTTATTTGCAGGATAAATATTTATTTTGTTTGGTAGAATAAATAAATAAACAAAAGATTTACATACATTACAACCGGCATTAGGTATAAATGATATGAGCATTTTTCAATTATGTATCTTGTTTAGAGCATAAAGGTGTGCATATAAAGGAAACTATATTTTTGAATCCATAAATTACAAAAAAAAAAAAAAAATACATGATTATGTTGAATAGACATACAGTTTTTTTCTTTGAACAAAACTATTACCTCTTTCCCTATAATGAGCAAGAGAAAAATCATCAGCAAATAAGAAGGAACCACAAACATTGCCAGGACCCACAATAGTTATAAGGTACATGACACAACAATATAAGATAAAACACAAAACCAATTATAAGTTCTTGGTGTGTAAAGAATAATTTAAAGAGTATAATGTGTACAAAAGACTATACCCTACGTGTGGTAATACACACAAAAGTATGTTGTTACAGCATATAAATTATATGGCAATATTGTTATTTAAAATAAATATTTATATGCTACAGCATTAATTTAAATTGGCGATGCCCAACGTATGGCAATATTGTTATTTAAAATAAATATTTATATGTCACAGCAATACGTAGGGGGTTTTCACATATAAAAGGCCCCCATCGAGCGTGCCTCGTTCATTTACATCTCCGACCTGTCCAGTTCCTACACCTGTCTCTATTCAGCCTCCGAATGGCGTGGAAGAGATTAGGTTAATTCCTTAGAAACGTGCTGTATTCAGGTCTCTGTATCATGGAACAGACGTTCTAAATCCGTTTAATCTCGTCCGCATATTTCCCTCTTACTCAGGCCATGTGCCGTGGGAAGAGTGATATATTACCATTTATAGACCGCATCCCGTCAAGGTCAGACTTTTAAATGTCGTGATCTCCGTAAAACCCGAATTTAATAATAATTGTTTATTTCAGATATTTTGCGACCGTTAATTTCCGATATTGTGCGTGAACGCGCACCGCGTATTTATATTTCATTATAAACTATTGTCTAAACACCCGCGCTATCCGAGTCCGTGATAAAATAGGCGTATTGGTATTTCACCGCGAAGCTATTGAACAAATATACGCGCTATCCGAGTCCGTACCAAGATAAACTTCAATTTCACGATAAACCAGTATATTCTTTAAATGAGCATGTCGTAACATGGAGATAATTTATAGAATAATTTAAATTAACCTGAATGCGTATTTTATTTCAAATTGACCGAGACATATCTTGTTTCTTGTTTTTTTTTATTTTTTTATTAAGGATGATAAAAATGTATTAGGATTTATAAGTAGCATTTCAGGGGATAGAGTTGAGTACATGTTCGATCTTAATTTAATTCACGATAAATGCAATTTCTTTTAATGATTTAAAGATGTCACTGATGCAAATCTGTTTTATAATTAATTGTGTACATATTGTATGACTTTGTGTATGTGCGTAAAATGTAAATATAAATAAATAAATGTGTATAAATTTTGATATTGTTTTAGTAGATAATAAAGCCTATTTTTTCAAATAAGTTTCCGCACGTGTTTTCTTTTCACCGGTTAGTAATGAGTGTAGGGAATGTAGAATTAACAATAAACATTAAAATATATTAAAACAAAAGAAATACTCACGTTCTCCACTGTGTTAGCCGAAGAGTTTGTATTCTCATGTCTAAAAGTCACAACACTTCACCCGCCGTATTTACGTCTATAAATAGTGCCAACCGGGCGAAGTTACAAAATGCCATTCCACTAGGGGAAGACGTTCGTGGCATTGGTGCCTGTGTGTATAGGCAGCCCAAGGTGCTTGTGTTCAAGATTGTATTTTCCGCTATATAATCGAGATATGCAGAAGACTAGTCTTATAGCGTTCGCTTTGTTTTGTACTGGCATTATATAAGCAAGCGAGTATGTTATAAGTGGCGCCTACAACGTTAAGGCCTTGTTTTAATGAATTTAAAAATTAATTCAAGCAAGAATTAGATAAATTAAAATCCGACATTAAATTCCGCCGCGTTTAAAAACTGGTCAAGCAGTTTTCCGTCAGAATATATTTATACTTATTTTAAAAATGGCAAAATTGATACACATTTTGTATACATACACAGAGATAAGTTTTTATTAAAGGATAGTAGGATGTACATATTCACTTAGATACATATTCTTTCATTAACTGTGAGGGAATAAAAGGGCAGGAAATTAAATAGAAACTAAAATACATTTTTATTAGTCAATTTGGTACATTATAAATTATAATATGATTCAGATAAAGGCAAAAATCCAAACCCTCTTGGGTGGATATATACGTTGAAAAAAGAGAACTTAAATGCTGTAACAGAGTCTTTGGGGTTAGACGCTTCCGGTAACGTAGAAGAGGTACGTAAACGCCTTAGCACATTTTTGAAAGAGGGTAAAACGGGTTCCGCGAATAAGGGAAATGTTCTGGTTGTAACACCGCCTGGAGACGCTAACGTTCAGATTTCTTCCGCTGAAATCTGCACACAAATAAGAAAATGGGGAGTTCATTTTAATGGCAGCTCGGATGCTGTATTTTTCTTGGAAAGAGTTAAAGAACTTCAAGTTTGTTACGGTATTAAGGATGAACATATGCTCCACGCGTTGCCTGAGCTTTTTAGGGACAAAGCACTGCTTTGGCTCCGAAATAATAAGACACTATGGGGTACGTGGGACGAGTTCTTAGAGGACTTTAAACTCCAATATCTTCCGCCCCGGTATAGCTTTTCAATAGAAGAAGAAATACGCGCTCGTTTGCAAAAACCGAAGGAATCTTTTAAAGATTATTTAACCGCAATATTAACATTAATGAGACGCGGCCGAGATATGTCCGATGATGATAAGTTGGAACGTGTATATGGTAACATGTCACCCAGTTACAGAATGTATATACGTAGGGACGCGATACAATCCCTCAGACAATTGTCTAAACTCGCTGCTGAATATGAATTACTGCAGGAAGAGCAGGCGCGCTTTTGTAAGAGAGAAAGTACGCTATCCGCACCGGAACGCCCGTTCAGCGATAAACCCGGTACTTCGTCAGCAACGCCGCGTTCGCATCAATTGTCGTATGCCGCTCAGAATAGTAAGCCTCGTCAATTTCCTGTACCATCACCGTCATTACAAAAGTTATCGCATCCGGAAAGACGCTGTTGGAGATGTGGAAAAGAAGACCATACGCGTAGTCATTGCCGCAACCCGTTTAAATTGTTTTGTTCTCGGTGTGGTAAATTAGATGTACGTTCCGTCGACTCAGGGAAACGCCGAAAAGGGCGGTCTGCAGGCAAAGACCGTCCGCAAGCAGTAAAACCGCCTGAATCCGCAAGCACGTGTATTAAAGACACGACAATACCAGATAATCGCGTCTGGATCCGCGTGCACATTTGTAATCAAAATCTATGAGCTCTCGTGGACAGCGGAGCTACTTCTTCATTTCTATCCGAATCACTAGTTGCCCGGTTGTTAAAAAATAATGTCCAACGTGTCTTGGATAGAAAATCCAAAGTCCGCCTCGCCAATGGAGACGTTATAGAGTCACCTGGCTCAGTTTCATTACCGGTACGCATGGGTAGCAGAACTACATACGTTAATTTTGTAATTATGCCCGTGCTCAGTCATCTTCGGAATTAATTTTCTTAAGGAAATTGGGGCTGTTCTTGATTTTTCCGAAAGAAAACTGTATTTTAAGGGTGCAGTCTTTGCCGCGAGCTGTGGGATCTCCGAAGCACAGGACCGCCAAGAAGCCGTTTTAAAAAAATTCCTTGAGCAGGAATTGAGTAAATTTACTACCGTGCCTGGTCGAACGAATTTAATACGTCACACTATCCGTTTACAACCGAATACCGCCCCAATAAAACAAAGATACTATCCATGCAATCCGAAGAAACAAGCACTGATCGACGCCGAAGTGGATAAGATGTTACAGGACGGTATAATAGAACCCAGTAACAGCCCGTGGAGTTCTCCTATCGTCGTGGTCATGAAAAAGAATGGTGGCGTTCGGTTCTGCGTCGATTTTCGCAAAATCAATTCTGTATCAATTAAAGACTCTTACCCTTTGCCGTACATTTCAAATATTCTTGACAAGCTCCGCGATAGTAAATATTTTTCGACGCTTGATCTTAAAAGTGGGTACTGGCAAGTTGAGTTAGAAAAAGATAGCAGACCCGTGACGGCTTTTACAATTCCGGGGAAGGGCCTATTTCATTTTGTATCGTTACCCTATGGATTACATAGTGCTGGAGCGACGTTCCAGCGCTTATTAGATTCAGTGATAGGTCCTGAGATGGCAGAATACGCATTTGTATATCTTGATGATATTGAACTAGTCTCGTATATGATCCTAGACTATTCAAATACACATCATTAGTTACGAGTTACAACACTCATTTTTTTACTTTTAAGTTTGTTATTAGGGACGAACCCTTGTACATGTTGAAATGTTGTAGTTGCCATTGATTTACTTAAATAAAGGAGAGAAATAACAAATCCACCATGCACACAGATACAATCCCATATAATCGTTTTAGCAAACAATTATATCTTGGTCATAAAGTTTATTTAAAAAGATAAGATTAAAGAAATTAGCATAAAAACATGATCATATTAGGGAGAACAAATTTAAATACACAGAAACGCACTATACAGTCTTATACTGATGTGACATACATTATTTTCAATCTTTCATTATCATTACACATTGAGTTTTGACAAAGCATCTTATCTAGCACACACAACACTTGCATTTAGAGCATACAAATATGGCCGATATAAAAATGCCAATTTTGACTAAATCAAAACATCATTATGAATTGTACATACTAGGAGTGAAACTCCAAAGCCTTTGATTGTATATCTAGTGGTTTTAAAGGCACAAATAGAATTAGTGACCGAGAAATATTCAATAGCATCATTTAATGCAAAGAATGGACGTTCATCATGAACGCCCATCATTAAATCAAATACAATTTAACTCGGTGAGGAAACCAATTTTAATGTGAAAACATCAATTAACTACAGCCTCTTCTATATTTAGAACAGATTAGAATTAGGGCATGAATATCAATAGGACTTTAATTTAAGTACAAACAGCATTTGAAGTATTACTAAGGGACCTAGATCACATGTCATATTAAAGCTAGAATCTCTTGGATATATGAGTAATTGCCTGATATCTGATGTTAAATACATTAACAACAAATATCACAGCACAGTTAGGATTAGAAATTGTCATGAATTACGCCCTTACTAATTCATAATTATCGAAAGCATCTTTTCAAATTTAGGCCGAGTAGCTTCAGTAAGAAATGTCAAACATAAGTATTTTGAAGGCAGTAAAACTCACGAAATATAAGTATGTATGGCAAATTAACAATATGAGTTGTGTGCACGAATAGATGCCCTATTTAAATAAAGCTATTAGAAATTAATTACTCTCAAAACAAAAATGTTATTGGAAATCCAAAAATTAAGTGAGCACTTGGTACAATTAAGCGCATTTAGAAATGTTAATATAATTCCTTGATTGGTAAGATATGACTGACTTGATAAAGTTTTGATAAGCTTTTAAGCACTTTAAACCAAAATGACTATATAAAATGAATTTGACTTTAATTTGGAAATTTAAAAGTCGCAACAGGCATTTTATTATTAATGAACGGATTTTATCAAGTAAAAAACGGAAATGTATTTAAAACTTAAGATTATTTGTAAACCAGGTCCACATAATCTCTTAATATCCTTATTTTTGGATAAAATCCAAAAATTATAAAATTTCATTTTTTTTTGTACATGACTGTACTGATTTTTCAAAAACCGACGCTAAATCTGTCAGACGCATCAAAAATTCAAATATGAGCATTCAAAAATTATACGCACTATAAATATTTTTTTTATTTGTCATAAATATAGAAAAACTATAAAACAGTATCCAAATCACGTTTAGATACGCAAAATAATTATAATTAATTAAATTGTAATGCACGACTGCTTTGGGTTCGAGGCGTTAAACAATAGACTACTGTGACTTATAAAATAGGTAGACATTCATTCAGAAGGATCATTAAAAAAACATCTATCAATAGAGTAACATCGATCATTAAAAAAACATCCGTCAATAGACGAATATCAATCAAACCGACAAGTCGATATAAACTCCAGTGCGGCGAAACCTCAACGCCGGCTAGATAAGGCGTCCTGTCAATCGCCGAACCAATGTCACCTTCGGTGAAGCAACTGCCCTGCTTTATCGATATAAAAGCACGAACATAAATTCCACGTGCTAGAAAAGAGAAGGAGATATCAACAAAGAACATAACCAAAAACTTCGAGACGGACACAAGAACAAATATCGATACGTTAATACACCGGAAAAATAACTCACCTGTACGTATATTCACGACACCGAGACCTGCTGCTGTCGTGACTTGAAGTCTAAGATACTGCATAATACCGAAGCTGATTCCGCAATCCTGTACCCCGTCCTACGAACGAGATTCCCGCAAGCGTTACCTGGTCATCAATCCTGAGATCCAGTCACACCAAAGACAGGAAGATTCCAGGGAGTAGCCAGCCGCAATTTCCGTCCCTGTCGCTCAAGGAAGCCACCATAAAGCTAAAGGACATTTTAATATGTTTAGATGAAGGTATTGTGATATGTTTACAAGTATTAACAACACTAAAAAAGGTTCAACTTTCAAGTAACAATATTTACGTCAACTATCTTGTAATCCGTGGTTTTTACGAAGATTAAAATCTATGTCAGTACTTTAAAGGTAGTAATAGTCATCTAAAGTCAAAAATATAGAATTCACATATCAATAAATTGTTTTTCGTTAAAATTAACTAAATATTAAAGTCAATATTTAACATACAGTCAGTCACATCAAAGGAAATGAAACCTAACCTATATTGGTAAACAAGTAGCTCTATACATTGTTCAGATTTAGATAAAATAATATAAATAGCTAACCTTTACAATAGATTTGTTTGTCTCCAGTCAGAACTAACATCATTAGAACTAAACAGATTGCTTTTACATAATTTTTTTAACCATAATTAAGTCCACATTCAGTTCATTCATATTTGCACTCGCAACAGATGTGTTTACATTCTGTGGAAATCTGTACAATTAGGTGGATCTGTGTAACATTATCTCTCTGTGTTATAAATTGTTTCTTATTAATTTTCTTGTTGTCTCATGATAAATATACTCTATCTACAAACATAACTCATTTGATTTAATGTGAATGTAACAAGTTGAATTAAATATATAAAGAATTAGAAGTTATACCTATCATTGTGTTTATTATTTGAGTTTGAGTGGCATCCATCGTCAATTTGTGAAGACACATCATTAAATTTCAATAGGTACTAGCAGCAGCCCACAACGTGTGCACAACAGGAATCCTAGGATCCCGTAAGAATAACAGGTATTGCGTAAGTCACTCTGAGCAGTAGGTATTCCCGCGGAACCCCAGCAACGGCCCTGAGATAAAATTTAACGAAGCGCACACTAGCGTTATTGTATACTCACATAATTCATTGTAGAATGCCGGAAACAACCCCTTCTCCTATTAGAAATAGATCATTGGTCAAAATATAAGCGATAGGAAGTCAATTTCAAGCGCGAAATTTAGTACAGTTCAAATTTAATACCACCGTGATAGTCACATTTTCATTGAATTATTAAATTAGACCCACATATACAGTTAGCAGTAATTTTAGATTAAACTTTCACTTGCATAATATTAGCGTTCGTAAACTTAATTTGGTTAACATTTCTCTCTTAATTTTTAACAGTTTTTTCAATTTGAATTCAATTAGTCTCATTGCTCTTTAAGAACTTTAACTACTAGGGGCTTTGTAAGAGAACCTCCCCCTCATAGCAATATTATTATTTTAGGAAAGACTTTTGAGGAACATTTGAAAAATTTAAGTACTGTTTTCGCGCGTTTACGGGAAGCAGGCCTCCAACTTCAACCAGACAAATGTACTTTTGCCAAACAGAGTATAAAATATTTAGGTCATGTTGTCACACCGGACGGCATCCGTACAGACCCGGACAAAATCGCTGCAATTTTAAATGTACCTCCGCCGCGAACCAAGAAGGAAATGCGTGGTTTCTTAGGACAGACGTCGTGGTACCGTCGATTCGTGCCAAATTTCGTACAACTTACCGTTCCGCTTATAAAATTAATTAAAAAGGATGTGCGTTGGGAGTGGACGACGGATCAAGAAGCCGCATTCGCCGCCGTAAAGAAAGCTCTGACAGAGAGTCCAGTTCTCGCGTGTCCAGACTTCTCCAAACCATTCCAATTACATACCGACGCCAGTGAGAAAGGTTTGGGAGTCGTTTTAATTCAAATAATAAAGGGTGCCGAAAGAGTAATCGCCTATGCGAGTAGAACTCTAAGTAAAGCAGAATTTAATTATTCGACGACCCAGAAGGAAGCCCTTGCCGTCGTCTGGGGTATCAAAAAGTTTAAATATTATCTAGAATTTTACCAATTTACAGTTATTTCTGATCACCAGTGTTTAAGGTTCCTAAATGACTTGAAGAATCCGTCAGGACGACTCAGTCGATGGGCTGTTGATCTACAGCAATATGATTTCGTCATACAGTACCGAAAAGGAGCGATGAATAATTTAGCCGATTCCCTGTCACGTGCACCGCTTCCTTTTAAGCATGAAACCGATGAAGACGCATGTGCCTTGTTGGAAGAAACGTCTTGTTCTTGGTACAATAAGAAAGTTTCGGATATTCAATCAGATCCTGAAAAACATCGAGAATACCGATTAGAAAATGGCAATTTATACAGACACATACCTGACACACAACATACCGATGGAGTGCGCGCATGGAAATTGTGCGTAGCTACACCTGATAGAAATGAAGTCCTGAGAGAAATATATGACGCTCCTGAAGCTGGACATCTTGGGGTCGCCAAAAGTATAGCGAGAGCCGCTTCATTATACTATTGGCCAGGCATGTTTAGAGACATCCGTCGATACGTGAATAGGTGCCGGTCCTGTAAGCAGTATAAGTTTAATCAGGGAAAACCTCTAGGCCAGATGCTATTCTCACCTGTTGACTGCCCGTGGGAACAAGTGAGTGTGGACCTCCTCGGACCTTTTCCGCGGTCTAAAAGAGGATTCCCTTCGTTACTAGTAATGCATGATCGATTCACCAAGTGGGTAGAGTGCCAGCCGCTACGCTCTGCCACTTCACGAACCGTTATCCAGGCGTTGAAGGAGAAAGTCATATACCGTTTTGGTTGTCCGAAGATCCTGTTGGTTGACAATGGTCCGCAATTTGCCAGTCACAGTTTCACAAGTTATTTCAATGGACTAGGTGTTAAGATTAAATTTAATGCCCCGTATGCTCCGCAATCGAACCCTGTGGAAAGGACAAATCGGGTATTAGGACCTATGATTGCACAGTATATAAACAAAGATCATAGAGAATGGGACCAATACCTACCTCAGTTTATGTTCGCCATCAACACCGCTAAACATGAGTCTACAGGATTCACACCTGCTTTTCTTAATTTTGGTAGAGAACTCATGCCGCCGAGCTCTCTGCGAAGAACCGCTGATGGGCAGCTAATGGATCCTGCTCGACCGAACACCGAAGAATTGGCCCAAGAGATGTCGAAGTTGGACGACTTTTTCAAGATCGTCAGAGTAAAGTTGGCTCAACCTTTCCAGAGGCAAAGTAGGCCTTATAATCTGAGACATCGTCCTTACCGCCCTCAAATTGGACAATGGGTATATCATCAGACACATAATTTATCCGACGCCTCTAAGAAATTTACTGCTAAACTTGCTCCAAAATATGAAGGTCCCTCTAAAGTTATCCAGATCCTGTCCCCGTCTGTTCTCATGTTACAGGTACCAAACAGACGAAAGCCAGTGAAAGTCCATGTGAAAGACATCAAAATTCCATCCGCCGACGAGCTCCAAGCCGATCTCCTATCTCCGAATCCGCCGGAGGCCGAGAGGGATGTTTTGGACTAATACTTGCTGCAATCCGCCGCACCAGGTGTTTTTGTTTCAAGACATCATCCGGAGCTCATACTTCGTACAATCCGCCGTACCAAGTGTTTGCTCATGACACCATCTAGAGCTCGTACTTCGTGCAATCCGCCGCACGAAGTGTTTGTCCACATGGAAACCGCCAGAGTAAAAATCACTGCATCTGTAATAATTCCGGCAGTAGAGGCCTATCTCAAATTTTCGATGCATACAGTTGTCCGATGCGATACCAGCACCAGTCCTGTCGTTTTCACTACCTCCGTCGTTAGTGAAGCCAAGATCCACCAGGTCAAACCTACAACGTCAGAACAATTAGTGCCAGTGCGCGCATAAAAGACGTCTTAAGTGATGATAGACTGACCAAGTGTTAGTTTTTAAATTTAATTTTCCGATATTGAACATTTGGTATGTAGTTATTAGAATTTCAATGTTTTCTTTTAAGGGAGGGCCTGTAACGAAGTTCCTTCGTTAATTGTAACAAATTAACATTTTTGAGTTCATAATTAATTTATTTGTAAATATTAAATTAAATGTATGTGTGTTATTTTGTTCAAATATTAATATTGTATAAAGTGAATTGAATCGACCTGTATGTATGGTCAGTTGTTTGTAATAATTCATGTTATTTACTTATCTTTAAATGGAAAAATACCGAATGCCTACGTCATGCTCAGAGTCGCGTATTTCATGTCAGTATCGTGTGCAAATTTTTGTGTTTTGAACGGGTTTTTACCTACATACTGCTGTGACTCTTACAAATTTACATACAAATGAAATAAATTTAATTTACTTAATTAATGCGTAACCGAGAGTCAAGCACGCATCCTAGTGCTAGGCCTTATGCTAGACTAAGATACGGTGAACTTTCTGCTGAAAGGTAGGTTAAGCAAAACATTTTACATGCAACTAGCTCAGTTTGAAAATAAATAGTTCTCTCAAGGGCAGAAAATATGAGTTGATTCTCCTGCTCTTTAATTATCTCCAGGTCAGGTAAAGAAATAAAATACAAAATAAATCTTAATATCTAATTTATTAAAATAAAATAATTTTAAACGAATTCAAAAGTTTTTATCTACAAATATTTACACACAAAAAAATCAATATTCAGTCATAATTCAAATTTATACATCATCATCAATAAAATATTACAAGTAATAAAGAATAAATGACATTATGATGTCGTGAAAAGCTTATGTCTAAAAATGTGAACGTGATTATTATGATTAATATTTGTCATAGATACATGTAAACAATCAAAAATAAAATAAATTACCCGTGATGAATTGTACTGGAATATAAATAAAAATAAAATTTGTGCGGTCTATTATTTGCTAACAAAATATAAACATTAAGGAAATGGCTTTGCCCTAATTAGTCCTGTCCGGCGCCTTTTCTCGCTCCCAACACAGTACCATCAGATAACAAATTCACACAGATGAGTATCCCAAAGTTCCACCCTACGAGCATGTCTTTTTCAACTCGTTGGACGCAACCCGAACATACATCACAATGTGCACACTCCTTAAGGAATATATAAATTTTAAATTAAATAAATAAAATGAAATAAAATAATGTCTCTGCGTATCCAATAAATTAACTCAGCCCTGATTAGTTCTGCCTGGTGCCTTTTCTCGCTCCCAAATGCAGTACCACCAAGACCAATTCGTGTCTTTCAAATTCACCAGGACTCCATGCTATGAATTAAATAATGACATAATTCATTTCACACATCCCTGATGTATTATTCAACACGTTAATATTGAACACCCAAATACAACAAAAACATACTTAATACTCATATCAAAAGAAATAATATATACATTAAAAAAAAATAAACTTTACCTTTTTCGCGAAATTCCAATACAAAAACACCACTACAAATAAAGAATTTGGTACGCCACTATACACACATTTATAACAAATATTGTTTAATCACCTTAACTCTTCATACATCGTATTAAACTCTTCCATAATTCTCAATGAAAATTTTATTCACTTAATATATAACCTATATACACATAAAACAAAATTATTAATTTCAAATATCCTTTGTAGGATGAATAAATTTAAAAGAAAAGTAAATTATGCGAAAATGAAATGATTATGCTATCCAAAGTTATCATTACAATTACTAGAAGGTTTTGTCATAATGTATGGCATAGTACCCCTACATCCAAAACAAAACACTCTAGAAAAAAGAAAATAAAATGAAATTAAATAAATTCAAAAACCGAGTTCATAAATAAAAGTATCTCATACATAAGTAATTATTCAAATATATCTAGACATTTCTATGTGATACGCGCTGCATGTTAAAAATAAAATATTATATGCGTTGAATCTTGTTAAAATTTTATAAGTATCAAAAGTCTCAAAAATTATTCTAAGTCCGGATTTAAGAGTAATCCTTTTTAAAAGAAGGAGGGAGTGGTTTATCACCTACTTTTAGACTAGTTAATATTGCGGTTTTCACCAAGCAATCCCGGAAATTTTATCCGTCCGCGCTTTTATGCTTAAATTTCTTTATAAAAACATACGGCAACTTTCGGCAAACACGAATCCACCTCCAAAATTGTATATCGACGGTGCTGCTCTTATCGGTCACTTGGGGAAACAGCGTATTAATAATCCTTGAAAAAGGTAAACAAACATGCGAATATAAATCCGTCTATACGTTTATGACTCAGCCGTGCACCTGATGAACAATACTTTTTGCGCCGGTCTACACGGTCGATCTTTGCCAATGCCAGAAGTCTTTGTGTGGGAAACACTTGCTCGTTCCTTTTCACGTAACATTTAATACGTCTTGATATTATAACCTTATAAAAATTTACTAAGATCCTTTTATTGTTTTACTTAAATAAAAATAAAGTTTTCGTAAATTATTGATATAGTGAATATTTACATACACATTATGATAAAAATGAATAAAATAAAATTAATTTAAATAAAATCTTGAAGTGATCTTGATTATACTTATTTATTTACATATCATTATTTATTCAAGATCACTGCATAAATATCCCTATGGGAATATCTGCAATTTATAAGCGAGAATCGCTAATGTCAATGGTATAAATTCAAGATTTCCCATAAATACCAGTTAATATACTTATACATTATTTACAATATTATTGATATAAAGTATAGAGACATGAAAGTTCCCTATAATATGCTCATTCTATATTTATATACAAATCAGGAATAAATATGCAAAACTCTTGGAGTTTATTTTAAACTTTACTCCTTTCATGACAAGAAAGTTTAAACAAATGACATTTAAAACACTTAAAATAATTATACTACCTATATCTATATATACAAAAGTGTATTCAAATTCTTTAAATTTTACACCTTTCATTGGTATTACAAATATTATAATTTGATTATTGAGTTCCCTTAAAATGAAGTGGCAATTGTAGTCCACTATTTTGGGAAAACCTCTTAACATTTTTAAATATCTGGGCTGTGGGTACTTTTCAACTGCATCCAAAGCCTCTATTCTCTCATGGGTCCATTTAGATTTCACACTCATTCCTAAAATCATTTTATCATTCACATGATGTGACACATTTTCATCATGTGGGTTTAATATGTGCTGTACGGGCTTTACATACCCATAATGTAAAATATTTTGTTCCTTATGAACAATTTTATTTAAATTCACTAATAAATTTACCACTATTGGATATAATTTCACGAAACATTTATATAGCTGTACCAACCAAAGAGAATTAACGTTTACAAACCACTTTGCATTAGTACTTATTAACAATAATGTTTCTATTAACTTGGGGAGTTGTAGCTGTTGTTTTATTGGCTTAAATGTACACAAACTTGATCTATTATTCTTAATGTTTTCTAAATAATCTAAGTATTCCTTAATTATTATTGTGATGGGGTTCATTAAGTTATATACTAAATTTTCAATAATTTCATCTTTTAACAAACTTTTAATTTTAAACTTGACACTTAATTTCTGCTTATGGGAAAATGGATGAGTCGTTTCTGTCTTAAAACAAATATCATAGTCTACTGCTAAATCTACATTACCATTAAATAATTTAACATCTTTTGTCAAAGGATCACTCACATTATCATTATTAATCTGTTTGTTGCAAATCAAATTTTTGTCACCCATATTTATTTCCCGGTGTGAACATTTATTTATTATGTCACCCATATATTTCGTGGCGTCTTTCTTTTGAAGACCCTCCACATGGTGTGTACATTTATTATTTATGTCACCCGTGGCAAACATGGACTCTTCCCTTTGAAGATCATCCACATGGTGTGAACCTTTATCCTTGTCAATCAAACTATCATTATTTATTTTTAAAGTGAGGTCCCTATCAAAATTATCAATGATTGAATTATTAACTAATATTTTATCATCTTGAGCGCCTTTGTCCCAAGACATGTTTACTTTACTATTGTGGAAGGTTCTATTTTCCCTTTCCAATTTTGATGTATATAGACTCAAAAAATCCATCCCAAGTACGCAGCAATATTTTAATCTCGGTGTAACAATAAATTGTGTTACAAGTTCTACATCACCCATCTCTATATTTATACAAAATACATTATCTTGCTTGTAAAAACCTAATTTTTCAAACCTTTTATCAAATAATCCCCCATCTAAAAGTGACAATTCTAATTCACTATCTATTACAGCTACACCATATACATCCCCTACTTTAACATCTACCAGTGGAAATTCAGTGGTTATATTACTTAAATCTATAAAATTTCTCTTGCTTCGTTGTTTCTTCTTTTTCCCTTTGGTTGGACCTACCAAAAATCCAGGTCCTTCTTTATTGCTCCTCTTGACGCATCTTTCATTACAGCTTCTGTTTTATTTTCTTTACTTTCTATAATTACGTTATTAAATCCTCGGGTATCTTCTGTTTCATTTTTTCCATATTTCCTTCCTACATGACCCTCCTGTCTCCAATTATTATTATTATCATTACTACTACTATTATTACTCATATTCTTATTGTTACCATTTTCCACTTTTCCTCTCTGGTAACTATTATTCTGAAACCGATTACCATTGTATCTTTGTTGGTTATTATGGTAATTACCATTATACCTTTGCTGAGTATTATATTGGTTACCATTGTTACCTGCTTTATACCCATTTTTATTCTGAGATACACTCCTATCTTCCACGTCGTCCAGACGCTTAACCAATTCCAAGAGTTGCTCAACGGTGTCTATACCCTGTAAAGCAACTGCTTGTACTACCTCATGCTCAAAATGATTAGCTAATTGGGTAACAATGTCACACTCCTGTATCACAGGTTGTATGTGCTTCAAGAAAGAATATTTCCGAATAACATAATTCTCTCTAGACGTAATAGAACGATATTTTCCAAAGGTAAGGTCATGTCTAATGCGTCTTTGCTGAGTTTGTCCCCAGTACTGTCTAATAAACATGTTCTCTAATTCTTCGTACGTCTGTACCTCATCAATTACCATATCATACCATAGTAATGCATAATCTCTAAGACACCCTCTCATGAAATGTAATTTTGACATATCATCATTAATACCACGAATATATGTCTTAATAGTCTTAAGAAATGCCATTGGGTTGTCTTTATTATACCCAGAAAATTTTGGTATATTTTCCGTACCAATTGATATCTGTTGCGGTACAACACAAGGTGTAATTGTACCTTGTTCAACTCTCGTTTTCAAATTCTTAATTGTATCTTGACAATTTAATGTCATATCCTGTAGCTTTAAAAGAGAGTCTTGTCGCGGGGTAATTACCACAAATTTAATTAACGATGATAATTACCGAAGATCAAATAACTTCCACTAATCCGCAACAGTACTGGATGCAGAGAACAAAACTACTTATGCCGGCCGCTCACGCTGCACCCAGTGATCTCGGGGTCGTTTTAAACTTAATACAATAAGGGGATTTCTCTTATTACTAATTGACTAATTAGGTGTGTATGTGTGCTGTTAAAAAAAGAAGGTGACAAAACTTACGTACCTTTACGGTCCTAGAGCCTTATGCTCTGTCACTCGTTCCTCGCCCGTCGGGTAGATGATATGGATAATTTGAAATTACTAATTGAACTCTCTAGGTGGTTGATGAATAATTGCTTCACTGATTTTATTGTAAAGTAAGCTGTTATCTTAGGGCGCCACTCGCTTCGTTTTATAAGATGTTAATGAAGTATCACATTAATTAGTAATTCCCAATTAAAGGGCTGTCAATGAAAAGAAGCGAGAAGATTTCACTGAGCTTATTATTATTACCACAATGAACGGTGAGGGATCAAATTGACAACACAGATATAAGGAAAAGTTAACAAGGTTTATTACAACAATAAAAGAAAAATGGGTAACATACAATATGCAAAATTCCAAACTAACACATACGTCAAATGCAATAAAGGTAATTTATAACAGTAAATAAATAATTGGTAATTTTCCTAACTGTGAATTTCTCTACATTAGAATAAAGTAAGAATATCCTACACACTAGTTGAAAGTTACACAAACATTTAACAGGTAGAATAGTACATACAAAAGGGGCTGGTTCAGTTAAAATAATCAACTCATTGATAAATAATATTACATTGCTAAATTTATAATTCAATACGCCAGCCTTTTCTAGCACACAAATATATGTCTAATTTCATTACAGTAACCTAATGTACAATTACTAAGTGGTGAATATTATATGACAAATATTATGACTGATACTATTACATAACACATACTCCAAATATTCGGTAATCAATGACTAATTACTTTAAAAAGAAGAACAAATAAACTTCTAAATCTGATCCTACTTTCCCCGTCGGATTACAATGAGTAACATGTTCAAATAATAAAGTGACAAATAACCAAACAGGTCTTGGTCGTGTTTCAGTAGAAAAACAAAGCGTAAATACCTTTGAGACAACTGATTTGTAGCTTCAATAGCGGCCTGGCCAGGGCTGTCAGCGGTCCTTGTCGAAGAGGTCTTGGTTTTCTATGGAGTACTTCTCCCGTCGGGTAAAGATCAAAATGTGAATTATATCCCCAACATGGGTGGCTCGGATTGGTACTGCTTGTCCCAAAGATCAGCAGATTTCCCCAACCGAGGTTACACAGCAAGAGCACTTAGATCGTCTTGTGACGAATTCACTAATGGAATTTTAATTATGTGCTCTAGCTAAACACAATTTTTGCTTCCCGCGGAATACTTTAGATTTTATTTAAACATTCGAACCGCGAAGACTAACCCTCGGCCACTGGGTAAGTTTGACTCTTTTAGGGTACTTTTAGATGGATAATGAATGTAATCTGGTAGCGCTTGCCCTTCTTAAAGATTCATCCCCGGCACGGAAGATGATACGTCATACGTTCTGGAATATTTGGTAACGCGTGCATGGAAGGCGTCTCAAAGTCGGGCCCATTTCAATTCTCACGCCATTCCCCATACAAAGGGCTATTGATAAAATACTCGGATTTGCCAAATTTTTGTCTTCAAGGTAAATATTCTTTTTACCTTGGATAAAATGCTTTTAGAAGAATTTTTAATACGGAGTTGCAAATACATTATAAAGAGCCATTTATTCAAAAAGGAAAAATAAGCTTGGCTGTGGACATTGCAATACATTTATTTTTAAGATTAAAATATAATTTTTCGTAGCCGAAATAATAACTGCATACAGCGTGAGCCAAAAGAAAAAAATATTACGATTAATTTGAAATTCGCGTGTACTCTACTAAATGTTAATTTAAGCAAATAGATATTATTTATTATTTTGATATTAAATTAATTATTACTTGTGAAGTGCCAAAAGCACGCAACAGTCTGTGCATGCACCATATTTAACTTTACAGTCCTCAAAGTTGCTTGTTAAGTTTTGAACCTCTTTCTGAACTGACATGGCACTACTGTTCACCTTCAGTTCCAAGAATTGTATTTTCTCATCTTGTCCTCCAATCCTTTCTTCTATCTGTCTAAAATTTTCTCTTGCTACACAGGCCCTCTGATTCATTTCATCTATAAAAAAATTACTGCTATCCTTGCACTTCTTTTCATTTGCTTCAATTTTTTCATTGATCTGTGTAACACTCTGTTTCACATCTTCTTTTAATTTATAGTTCATTGTAGACATTTCCATTCTACAAGCTTTAATCCTTTCATCAATCTTCTCATTCATCGACTTTACTACAGCTTGTATCTCTATTTTATTCTCATCCATTTTCTTGTTCATTTCCTTTTTGTTTCTATTCATCTCTTCTTTGTTTTCTTTAAACTTCTCATTCATTTCAGCTTTCATTTCTATTTTGTCACATTCCAATTTACAGAAAAGTTTTTCAAATAAAATATCAAATCTGTCTCCGCCTGGCATTTCTTTCGTTTCAATTTTTACATTTTCAATTACATTTTCATCCTCATCAAGAGGTAGCGTCTTTTCTGAATCTGTCACAGAGGAAATACCTTGTGGTTCCCTGTACGTTTCAAATAAATATTTGGTATCCATACCACTTTCAGGATTTTCACCCTCACCTTTATTCTCAGACATATTTACTTTATCTGCCCTGGCACTTAAAGAGACTTATTTGTGGAGAAAAATAAATCAAAACTTGACAAAATTTACTTGTGAATTATACTTATTAATTATTCAAATGCACTTAAAGGTGAAAATATCTCCCTCTAATTACACAGCTATTTGAATATTAAATAATCAATTAATTTTTTATCTAATCAGCATAAAAATGTAAAAGTTTTGCCCCACTACGTTGGTCGCCATATATATATTATGGAACGGCAAAATTTTTACACCATGAACATTGGACATCATATGAATAATATGGAAATGTGAAATTGCTAGTAAATTGTAAATATATATGAAATGTAAATGCAAAAGTTTTGCCCCACTACGTTGGCCATATTTACATTATGGAAAGTATTAAGAAATGATATATATAAATGTAAATGTATCATGGCCCCACGTTGGCTTGCGATCATATATATGCTGTGACTCTTACAAATTTACATACAAATGAAATAAATTTAATTTACTTAATTAATGCGTAACCGAGAGTCAAGCACGCATCCTAGTGCTAGGCCTTATGCTAGACTAAGATACGGTGAACTTTCTGCTGAAAGGTAGGTTAAGCAAAACATTTTACATGCAACTAGCTCAGTTTGAAAATAAATAGTTCTCTCAGGGGCAGAAAATATGAGTTGATTCTCCTGCTCTTTAATTATCTCCAGGTCAGGTAAAGAAATAAAATACAAAATAAATCTTAATATCTAATTTATTAAAATAAAATAATTTTAAACGAATTCAAAAGTTTTTATCTACAAATATTTACACACAAAAAAATCAATATTCAGTCATAATTCAAATTTATACATCATCATCAATAAAATATTACAAGTAATAAAGAATAAATGACATTATGATGTCGTGAAAAGCTTATGTCTAAAAATGTGAACGTGATTATTATGATTAATATTTGTCATAGATACATGTAAACAATCAAAAATAAAATAAATTACCCGTGATGAATTGTACTGGAATATAAATAAAAATAAAATTTGTGCGGTCTATTATTTGCTAACAAAATATAAACATTAAGGAAATGGCTTTGCCCTAATTAGTCCTGTCCGGCGCCTTTTCTCGCTCCCAACACAGTACCATCAGATAACAAATTCACACAGATGAGTATCCCAAAGTTCCACCCTACGAGCATGTCTTTTTCAACTCGTTGGACGCAACCCGAACATACATCACAATGTGCACACTCCTTAAGGAATATATAAATTTTAAATTAAATAAATAAAATGAAATAAAATAATGTCTCTGCGTATCCAATAAATTAACTCAGCCCTGATTAGTTCTGCCTGGTGCCTTTTCTCGCTCCCAAATGCAGTACCACCAAGACCAATTCGTGTCTTTCAAATTCACCAGGACTCCATGCTATGAATTAAATAATGACATAATTCATTTCACACATCCCTGATGTATTATTCAACACGTTAATATTGAACACCCAAATACAACAAAAACATACTTAATACTCATATCAAAAGAAATAATATATACATTAAAAAAAAAATAAACTTTACCTTTTTCGCGAAATTCCAATACAAAAACACCACTACAAATAAAGAATTTGGTACGCCACTATACACACATTTATAACAAATATTGTTTAATCACCTTAACTCTTCGTACATCGTTTCAAACTCATCCATAATGAATATTCAATAAAATTTAATTCACTTATATATATAACCTATACACACATAAAACAAAATTATTAATTTCAAATACCTTTTGTAGGATAAATAAATTTAAAAGAAAAGTAAATTATGCGAAAATGAAATGATTATGCTATCCAAAGTTATCATTACAATTACTAGAAGGTTTTGTCATAATGTATGGCATAGTACCCCTACATCCAAAACAAAACACTCTAGAAAAAAGAAAATAAAATGAAATTAAATAAATTCAAAAACCGAGTTCATAAATAAAAGTATCTCATACATAAGTAATTATTCAAATATATCTAGACATTTCTATGTGATACGCGCTGCATGTTAAAAATAAAATATTATATGCGTTGAATCTTGTTAAAATTTTATAAGTATCAAAAGTCTCAAAAATTATTCTAAGTCCGGATTTAAGAGTAATCCTTTTTAAAAGAAGGAGGGAGTGGTTTATCACCTACTTTTAGACTAGTTAATATTGCGGTTTTCACCAAGCAATCCCGGAAATTTTATCCGTCCGCGCTTTTATGCTTAAATTTCTTTATAAAAACATACGGCAACTTTCGGCAAACACGAATCCACCTCCAAAATTGTATATCGACGGTGCTGCTCTTATCGGTCACTTGGGGAAACAGCGTATTAATAATCCTTGAAAAAGGTAAACAAACATGCGAATATAAATCCGTCTATACGTTTATGACTCAGCCGTGCACCTGATGAACAATACTTTTTGCGCCGGTCTACACGGTCGATCTTTGCCAATGCCAGAAGTCTTTGTGTGGGAAACACTTGCTCGTTCCTTTTCACGTAACATTTAATACGTCTTGATATTATAACCTTATAAAAATTTACTAAGATCCTTTTATTGTTTTACTTAAATAAAAATAAAGTTTTCGTAAATTATTGATATAGTGAATATTTACATACACATTATGATAAAAATGAATAAAATAAAATTAATTTAAATAAAATCTTGAAGTGATCTTGATTATACTTATTTATTTACATATCATTATTTATTCAAGATCACTGCAATACGTAGGGGGTTTTCACATATAAAAGGCCCCCATCGAGCGTGCCTCGTTCATTTACATCTCCGACCTGTCCAGTTCCTACACCTGTCTCTATTCAGCCTCCGAATGGCGTGGAAGAGATTAGGTTAATTCCTTAGAAACGTGATGTATTCAGGTCTCTGTATCATGGAACAGACGTTCTAAATCCGTTTAATCTCGTCCGCATATTTCCCTCTTACTCAGGCCATGTGCCGTGGGAAGAGTGATATATTACCGTTTATAAACCGCATCCCGTCAAGGTCAGACTTTTAAATGTCGTGATCTCCGTAAACCCCGAATTTAATAATAATTGTTTATTTCAGATATTTTGCGACCGTTAATTTCCGATATTGTGCGTGAACGCGCACCGCGTATTTATATTTCATTATAAACTATTGTCTAAACACCCGCGCTATCCGAGTCCGTGATAAAATAGGCGTATTGGTATTTCACCGCGAAGCTATTGAACAAATATACGCGCTATCCGAGTCCGTACCAAGATAAACTTCAATTTCACGATAAACCAGTATATTCTTTAAATGAGCATGTCGTAACATGGAGATAATTTATAGAATAATTTAAATTAACCTGAATGCGTATTTTATTTCAAATTGACCGAGACATATCTTGTTTCTTGTTTTTTTTTATTTTTTTATTAAGGATGATAAAAATGTATTAGGATTTATAAGTGGCATTTCAGGGGATAGAGTTGAGTACATGTTCGATCTTAATTTAATTCACGATAAATGCAATTTCTTTTAATGATTTAAAGATGTCACTGATGCAAATCTGTTTTATAATTAATTGTGTACATATTGTATGACTTTGTGTATGTGCGTAAAATGTAAATATAAATAAATAAATGTGTATAAATTTTGATATTGTTTTAGTAGATAATAAAGCCTATTTTTTCAAATAAGTTTCCGCACGTGTTTTCTTTTCACCGGTTAGTAATGAGTGTAGGGAATGTAGAATTAACAATAAACATTAAAATATATTAAAACAAAAGAAATACTCACGTTCTCCACTGTGTTAGCCGAAGAGTTTGTATTCTCATGTCTAAAAGTCACAACACTTCACCCGCCATATTTACGTCTATAAATAGTGCCAACCGGGCGAAGTTACAAAATGCCATTCCACTAGGGGAAGACGTTTAAAATTTCGTGGCATTGGTGCCTGTGTGTATAGGCAGCCCAAGGTGCTTGTGTTCAAGATTGTATTTTCCGCTATATAATCGAGACATGCAGAAGACTAGTCTTATAGCGTTCGCTTTGTTTTGTACTGGCATTATATAAGCAAGCGAGCATGTTATATTCTATAAAAGCGCACGGCCGTTTCGTGTTAATGTCTTGTGAAAAGACGGCTTAACCGAACGGGCAAAATCGGGCTAAATGCGACGCACGGGGCGCAGTACTTGTCCGAGGATACGTGGAATTAAAAGTTGTCTCTTCGCGTGGACATTCTGACATCTTTCAATTTCCGGTCGACGAAGAGATTTTCCTTTTTAGCCGACCGCGAGCGGAGATACCGGCCGCCAAAGAGGAGCGTGCGAAACGCTCGTTATGAAAAATTAAGAATAGCCACACTTGTGTAAAGTTTTTTCCGTACATATACATGTGCCACACCCGATAAAGCTTCTCGGTCGCTTCGGACGACGTATGTATATATGAACGCCCGGACCCTTCTCGGTTCGACTCTCGCATATGTATATACATATTGCTGTGACATCAGCATATATTATTATTGATGAATATAAGAAAAGATATGAAGAATACACCACCCCACTTGGTTGCGGCGTCAAAGAAATATATATGCTGTGACAGTATATATTTGTGGGTATAGTCATTTGTATATGCTGTACTCTTAAAATTATTCTTTATACACCAAAAACTTATAATTGGTTTTGTATTTTATTTTATATTGTTGAAGCATGTACTTAATAACTATTGTGGGTTCTGGCAATATATGTGGTTCCTTCTCCTTCACTGGTGATCTTTCTCTTACTCATAATAGGGATGAGGTAATAGTTTTGTTCAAAGAAAACGGAATGTCTATACAACATAATCATATACCTTTTTATTTAGTAATTTGTAGATTCAAATAATTTTTTTTTATATACACTTTTATGCTCTGAACAAATACATAATTTAAAATGCTCATATCATTTATACCTAATGTCGGTTGTAATGTATGTAAATCCTTTATTTATTTATTTATGATGCTAAACAAAAAAAAATAAATATTTATCCTGTAAATAAATAAATGTAAACTTTTATTGTACATTGATAGTGATATTTATCAATGTAATTATATTTATATATTGGCTTCAATTAATTGCCTTAGACAACCATTTGCACGTGTTGTATCTAGCTTTTAATCTTTGCCTTATGAAACTTTTAATTAATTATTAACCAAACATGAAAAAGATTAATGATGCCTAGACAATACCATGAAGAAAATGCTCATTCGCACGTAGCATCTCTTCAAATGCCCAACACCATTAGTCCTATTTTTGTTGTAATTCCAACTTTATGAATTAAAAGAAAACCTTACAGGATAATATTTGCTTATCCATATTGTCCAACATTACATTGATTAATCATTTGCACGTAAAAACCAATGTCTGTCTAACAATTCAGAAAACTTCTTTTCAAAAAAAAACTTACTTGCTATCTTTAAATAATTCATCAAAATGTTCACTTTGAATGTCCATATTGAACGTTTCAGAATTTAAATATATTAATAAAAGAAAATTTATTATGAATGAAAGTGATAAAGAAATAATGAAAACTACTATTCTACAATGTAACAATTATTTATAGCGTCTTATTCTTTCGAAGTCAGAAATCTCCCTTTCGGAGTCGTAAGAAGAATTCTCTCTTTCGGAGTCGTAAGAAGAATTCTCTCTTGTCGGATCTTGTTTTCCAATTTATACCCGAAAAAAAAACTCTACGTTGACTATTGCGCCCTCTAGTCCATATTTTAGGTTGGCATTAGAATACACGTTCCAGTGAAGTCGCTGCCCGCATGTTGCCGTCTTGATACACGCACACATACACATATTGTTCTGACAGTTCTTTATTCACTACAACGTCAACCTATCGCAAATTGTTTTCTTATTCAAAAAGTCTTTTCTGCCTCGCACAGCATTTCCGACGGTAGGTTTATTTTTGTTGTTAATACCATCCTTCTTTGTATTCGTCAATGAACCTATTGCCTTGTTCACTGTTCGATACATATT
This sequence comes from Amphimallon solstitiale, assembly GCA_963170755.1. Taxonomy (NCBI): domain Eukaryota; kingdom Metazoa; phylum Arthropoda; class Insecta; order Coleoptera; family Scarabaeidae; genus Amphimallon; species Amphimallon solstitiale. The sequence continues at coordinate 127,406,257 of OY720675.1, read as the reverse complement.
TTTTCTTCCCATTTATTAATGTCAATTTCACTTTTCTTTTAGCTAGATTGCGATTTGGTAAGATGGGAAACACGTTGGAGATAACTATTATTTTTCTTCCCGCACTGCCTGTACCTGGAGGACACGTTTGTTTCTTCACTGTATCTCTGTCCTCTATCCATGATCTTTCCATTGGTAAAATGTCGATCTGCAATAAACTGTACACAAGTTTTATATTTTATTATCTTTTGTAGGTCATGAAACTGTACACGTCTGTTTCCAGTCTCTGAAGCATTGTGTTACAAACAAATCATAAACACATATACTTTTTATTTATGATATCAGCTACCTTTTAATACAGAATGTTATTGCTGATCGGATTTACGTTTTACATATTTTTATATCCTTTTCTTAGTTTCTAGTTATAAGCTAAGGTAATTTTTATCTTTTAATATAATTTTGTTCTTAAACTTTTTCATAAAGTTTTATTGCTTTATGCAAGTGAATCATAATAATTTACTTATTTATATTTATATTCTTGCATATCGTCTTTCATCTTTTTCATGATATATAAACCATACATTTTGTGTATCCTTTCTATAAAAGAAATATATTGCTTATATTTATTTTGTCTTTTATTTCATATTTATTTAATAAATTTTTATTCTACATTTTTCACTATTTATTTAAATAATAATAGTTTTTAAATCACTTGCTTGTATATTGATCATGTGTATGCAACTTTGTATACATCCATGTAATTTTTGTTGCATATTTTTACTCAATCATATTTAAATACGATTTTTGTCATTTTTTATTTTATTTCAAAACTTAAACTAATTCTATTTTATGAACTTGCGAGTTCACGGCAATATGTACACATCGGTGGTCTCCCGCTTGTCCACCACGGTTTAACAATATATTTCGCGCATTTATTCTAAATTTCAATTTTATTGAAATCAAATACCTCTAGTTATACATACTAAAAGCGCACGGCCGTTTCGTGTTAATATCTCGTGAAAAGACGGCTTATCCGAACGGCCAAAATCGGGCTAAATTGGACGCACGGGACGCAGTACTTGTCCGAGGATACGCGGAATTAAAAGTTGTCTCTAGGCGTGGACGTTCTGACATCTTTAAATTTCCGGTCGACGAAGAGATTTTCCTTTTTAGCGGACCGCGAGCGGAGATACGGGCCGCCAAAGAGGAGCGTGCGAAACGCTCGTGATGAAAAATTAAGAATAGCCACACTTATGTAAAGTTTTTTCCGTACATATACATGTGCCACGCCCGATGAAGCTTCTCGGTCGCTTCGGACGACGTATATATATATGACTCTATAAAAGCGCACGGCCGTTTCGTGTTAATGTCTTGTGAAAAGACGGCTTAACCGAACGGGCAAAATCGGGCTAAATGGGACGCACGGGGCGCAGTACTTGTCCGAGGATACGTGGAATTAAAAGTTGTCTCTTCGCGTGGACATTCTGACATCTTTCAATTTCCGGTCGACGAAGAGATTTTCCTTTTCAGCGGACCGCGAGCGGAGATACGGGCCGCCAAAGAGGAGCGTGCGAAACGCTCGTGATGAAAAATTAAGAATAGCCACACTTGTGTAAAGTTTTTTCCGTACATATACATGTGCCACACCCGATAAAGCTTCTCGGTCGCTTCGGCCGACGTATGTATATATGAACGCCCGGACCCTTCTCGGTCCGACTCTCGCTTATATATATACATATATACACATCGGTGGTCTCTCGCTTCTCCACCACGGTTTAACAATATATTTCGCGCATTTATTCTAAATTTCAATTTTATTGAAATCAAATACCTCTAGTTATACATACTAAAAGCGCACGGCCGTTTCGTGTTAATGTCTCGTGAAAAGACGGCTTAACCGAACGACCAAAATCGGGCTAAATGGGACGCATGGGGTGTAGTACTTGTCCGAGGATACGCGGAATTAAAAGTTGTCTCTCGGCGTGGACGTTCTGACATCTTTAAATTTCCGGTCGACGAAGAGATTTTCCTTTTTAGCGGACCGCGAGCGGAGATACGGGCCGCCAAAGAGGAGCGTGCGAAACGCTCGTGATGAAAAATTAAGAATAGCCACACTTATGTAAAGTTTTTTCCGTACATATACATGTGCCACGCCCGATGAAGCTTCTCGGTCGCTTCGGACGACGTATGTATATATGAACGCCCGTGCCCTTCTCGGTCCGACTCTCGCATATGTATATACATATTGCAGTGACCTTGAGTTTGGTGGTAGATTATAAATAAGTATAATCAAGATCACTTCAAGATTTTATTTAAATTAATTTTTATTTTATTTATTTTTATCATGATGTGTATATAAATATTCACTATGTCAATAATTTGCCAAAATTTACTTTTTATTGCATGCCGCGGGGAGTGCTTGGCTCTGTCTCTCTTCCAACGGATAATGCTGTACAGGTCCCCTCCATACTTATATTATAAAATCAGATATCGGTCTGACGTGCACAGCATTAACACAAGATTTCGTGGATTAATTTCTCCACCCTTGCACAGATCATCCCTGTTTCAGAGATCATTCTCGTTTCAGGTTTACACTAAGTACAATGCCTTGCCTTTACATCTCAAGTTGTTACCGTTGGAGAGATTTAAACGCGAGCTTAAGTTTATGTTGATGTCGCGATAGCTTCACTTGACACTTGCTCCTTTCGTTTTCTAATTTTGATCATGTACACATAATCATTCGTAACTTTCAGTTGTATATTGCAATTTATCCCCTGTTTTTCGTCTGCACGGTGCCGAATTTCTGTCTTGATTTAGTTCCATTTTTAGTTAAATTTTTTTAGTTAAGTTTAGGTTAGGACTAGTTTTTTTTGTTGAATTTACCATGATCGAGACTCAAGGAAGATAGAACAGCTATTGCTGGATTTTCCTTGTGATTGTACATTAAAGAAAATTAAAGAAAAAATTATTAGGCATTACTATATATATATCTTTTCTTTCTCAAAATTACTTGTTTTTTATTTTTTTAATAAATATATGTTATATTTCAAGCATAAATTGAAAAGCAGCTCTTGTTGAACTTGAGTAAATTAAATGTAATTTTTGTGTTTTGTATCTTTCATTGCCTTTTGTATTTCTAGTTACAATAAAGACATTATTATTATTATTATTATTATTATTATTATTATTATTTAAGTAAAATAATAAAAGAATGTTAGTATAAATTTTATAAAAGTCATAATGTTAAAATAAGCATTAAATGTTACGTGAAGTATAACGAGCAAGTGTTTCCCGCACGAAGAATACTGTTACCGGGAGAGATCGACCGTATGGCCGGCGAAAACAATATCCTGCGCTAGATGCATAGATGAATCATGAACGTGTAAACAACTTGATATTTACATGTTTGTTTACCTTTTTCAAAGATTGTTAATACGCTGCTTTCCTGAGTGGTGCAGCACTGCAGCTATGTATTTCTGGAAGTGGAATCGTATCTTCCGAATAGAACCGGGCGTTTTTGTGAAGAGAAATATCTATATAAGACTGGGACCATCAGAAAACGGCAGAGTTGCTTGGTGTAAACCGCACTCAAAAGAGGAAAAAAAGGAGAAGGTGGAAACCTCTTCTTCCTCTTAAATGTTAAATGTTAACTTAGAAGTTTATTCTTGAATCTGAACTTAGAATATTTTTAAAGAGATTTTTCGATACTTATAAAATTTTCAACAAAATTTAAAACTTGTAATATTTTTCGTAATAGTCATGCTGCACAATTTACATTGAGATTTGTAATTATTTTAGAAATAATTATTTATGTACGGGACAATTTTATTTTAATTCGAACTTTGAATTTATTCAATTTTATTTATTTTTCTGGAATGTTTTGTTTTGTATGTAGGGTTACTACACCATGCATTATGATAAAACATTTTAGTAACTGTAATGATTAAGTTGAATAGCGTAATAATTTTATTTTAGTGTAAAAATTTTCTTTACTACTTTATTTATCAGATTAAAGGATTTGTGGCTAATAATTTTGTTTTATGTATATACAGAGTAATTGAACTGTGATCAATAGTTAAATCATGGACGAATTTGAAGTGATGTATGAAGAATTAAGGTGATTTGATAATGTTTGTTATAAATGTGTGTATAGTGTTGTACCAATTTTTTTTGAGTGGTGTTTTGTATTGGAATCTCAAAGAAGGTAAAGTTTTATTTTAATGCATATATTTTCTTGTATGTATATCAAGTATATTTTGTAGTATTTGTGTGTTTGATGTTAACGTGTTGGGTAATACATCAGGGATGTGTGAAATGAATTAAGTAGTTATTTAATTCATAGCATGGAGTCCTGCTGAATCCTTAAAACACGAATTAGTCTTGGTGGTACTGTGTTGGGAGCGAGAAAAGGCGCCAGGCAGAACTAATCAGGGCTGAGTTAATTAATCGAATACACAAAGACTTTTATTTTATTTCATTTTTTTTATTTATTTAATTTAAAATTTATATATATACCTTAAGGGGTGAGCACATTGTGGTGTATGTTCGGGTTGTGTCCGACGAGTTAAAAAGACATACTCGTAGGGTGGAACTTTGGGGTACCTACCAGTGTGAATTTGCTTTCTGATGGTACTGTGTTGGGAGCGAGAAAAGGCGCCAGGCAGGACTAATTAGGGCAAAGCCATTCCCTTAATGTTTATATTTTCTTCGTAAATAATGATTCGCGTAATTAATTTTTTTTTGATATTCATATTCCAGTACAATTCATCATGTGCAATAAAATTTATTTTTTTATTAAAGATGTTGATTGTTTACATGCATCTATGGCAAATATAAATCATGATAATCACATTCACATTTAAAACATAAATTTTCTCGACGTTATGCTTTCATTTATTTTAATTTCTTTATTATATTGACTTGTTGATTATCATATGTGTAGTTTTAGATGATGTTTTGAAATATTAATTTTTTTTGTAAATATATATATTTGTGTTATTAAAAAAATTCTCATTCTTTAATATTTATTTTTAATAAATTAGATGATAAGATTTATTTTTGCATTTTATTTTCTTTGCCTGACCTGGAGATAATTAAAGAGCATTCAAGTTGATTGGAGAATTTCTTTATATTTTCTGCCCCTGAGAGAACATTTTTTTTAATCATTCTAAACTGAGCTAGTTAAATGTAAAATAGCTTAACCTACTATCTAGCAGAAAATTTGTTGTATCTTAGTCTAGCATAAGGCCTAGCACTAGGATGCGTGCTTGATTCTTACCTACTCATTGATTGAATAATTTAAATTATTTTATATAAACCTCAATTTGTAAGAGTCACAGTAATATGTACACATCGGTGGTCTCTCGCTTCTCCACCACGGTTTAACAATATATTTCGAGCATTTATTCTAAATTTCAATTATATTGAAATCAAATACCTCTTTATACATACTAAAAGCGCACGGCAGTTTCGTGTTAATGTCTTGTGAAAAGACGGCTTAACCGAACGGGCTAAATGGGACGCACGGGGCGCAGTACTTGTCCGAGGATACGCGGAATTAAAAGTTGTCTCTTCGCGTGGACGTTCTGACATCTTTAAATTTCCGGTCGACGTAGAGATTTTACTTTTTAGCGGACCGCGAGCGGAGATACGGGCCGCCAAAGAGGAGCGTGCGATACGCTCGTGATGAAAAATTAAGAATAGCCACACTTATGTAAAGTTTTTTCCGTACATATGCATGTGCCACACCCGATAAAGCTTCTCGGTCGCTTCGGACGACGTATGTATATATGAACGCCCGGACCCTTCTCGGTCCGACTCTCGCATATGTATATACATATGTACACATCGGTGGTCTCTCGCTTCTCCACCACGGTTTAACAATATATTTCGCGCATTTATTCTAAATTTCAATTTAATTGAAATCAAATACCTCTAGTTATATATACTAAAAGCGAGCGGCCGTTTCGTGTTAATGTCTCGTGAAAAGACGGCTTAACCGAACGGGCAAAATCGGGCTAAATGGGATGCACGGGGCGCAGTACTTGTCCGAGGATACGTGGAATTAAAAGTTGTGTGGCCGCACTTGCAACTTTAAGTTTCCGGTCGACGAAGAGATTTTCCTTTTTAGCGGACCGGGTGCGAAAATATCGCCCGCCAAAGAGGAGCGTGCGAAACGCTCGTGATGAAAAATTAAGAAAAGCCACACTTATGTAAAGTTTTTTCCGTACATATACATGTGCCACGCCCGATGAAGCTTCTCGGTCGCTTCGGACGACGTATGTATATATGAACGCCCGGACCCTTCTCGGTCCGACTCTCGCATATGTGTATACATATGTACACATCGGTGGTCTCTCGCTTCTCCACCACGGTTCATGTATTTATACAGAAAATAAATATACAAAATTTCGCGTATTTATTCTAAATTTCAATTTAATTGAAATGAAATACCTCTAGTTATACATACTAATAGCGCACGGCCGTTTCGTGTTAATGTCTTGTGAAAAGACGGCTTAACCGAACGGGCAAAATCGGGCTAAATGGGATGCACGGGGCGCAGTACTTGTCCGAGGATACGTGGAATTAAAAGTTGTCTCTTCGCGTGGACGTTCTGACATCTTTAAATTTCCGGTCGACGAAGAGATTTTCCTTTTTAGCGGACCGCGAGCGGAGATACAGGCCGCCAAAGAGGAGTTATACTCTATAAAAGCGCACGGCCGTTTAGTGTTAATCTCTGTGGAAAAGACGGCTTAACCGAACGGGCAGAATCGCGCTAAATCAGATGCACGGGGCGCAGTACTTGTCCCAGGATACGTGGAATGAAAAGTTGTCTCTTCGCGTGGACGTTCTGACATCTTTAAATTTCCGGTCGACGAAGAGATTTTCCTTTTTAGCGGACCGCGAGCGGAAATACGGGCCGCCAAAGAGGAGCGTGCGAAACGCTCGTGATGAAAAATTAAGAATAGCCACACTTATGTAAAGTTTTTTCCGTACATATACATGTGCCACACCCGAAACACTTCTCGATCGGTTCGGACGACTCTGGCATATGTACATGTATAAATATGCAAACACCCGCTTCTCGCTTCGGACGTCGAGTCATACATTATGCCGTGAACTTTACCTTAGAATCTAAGACAATATTGTATATAACTATAAAATGTTAGAAATAGATATGATTAATGTTGACACCAAGATATACTAGTGTATTTAGATCAATATTAGCAATAAGAAAACACACTCGTAGTTTAAGAAACATTTATTTTAAAATAAATTTTATTAAAACATACAATAACACAGGTATGCACTTAGGATATAAGTATTTTAATTAGGATTATATGTATATAACTATAAAATGTTAGAAATAGATATGATTAATGTTGACACCAAGATATACTAGTGTATTTAGATCAGTATTAGCAATAAGAAAACACACTCGTAGTTTAAGAAACATTTATTTTAAAATAAATTTTATTAAAACATACAATAACACAGGTATGCACTTAGGATATAAGTATTTTAATTAGGATTATATGTATATAAACACCATTTAGAAATAAATGAGGAAAAACCTCAACGATAATAGCAAAGACACAAATGAATATTTATTCTCAGAAGTGAAAAACACGAGAGAACATTAAAATTAGAAAATAAGTATTTAAAATAAGATATGCTCGTAATGTATATGAAGAGGCTTAATGCACTCACATAACTTAAAGATAAAATACATACAGTTGCGTTGAAAAGGATATTAAAATAAAGTGTATCATAAAGAACAGCATAGAATCGTATAACATTTTAATATACACAACAAAAAGTATCAATTCTCATCGTAATGCGAATAACAGCAATCCTTTTCATGGTTCCAAACTTCGTGCACATACAAATGAACATCTATAACCAAAGGAATAAGCAGCATTAGTATAAAAGCAATGATTTATTACAGCATATTAAACATACAAAATTCCCCAGGGACGGTAAAATGGTTCGAAGAAAGAACAGAGCAGACAGAGAAGCCGCAAATAGAGGGACTGGCGATTGAAACAATATCCAATTTCTTTCCATTATTTCCGATCAAAAGCACCAAAACAAAAATACGAGTAAGGTTAGCGCTCGGTCGAAGAATGTACCTGCAAAACAGTAAAAGTAGCAATGAATACATTTATAAGTACAATGAATGTTTACGATAGCAATAAAAGAATAAAATAACGTAAGAAAAACATCAAAATAAATATCAATATACTTACTGCACATTAGAAATAAATAAATGAAACAACAACAAATACTGTCGTTGGTGAATGTGGAAAAATATCAAATGTCAGGAACAAACATAATAAAAATAAACGCCAACCTAAAATACGACAAGAAGAAGAAGAGACAAGGAATAAGTATCGAGATATCCGCTAGAGGCGCCACGACGAACAATTCAAAAATAAAAGTCCGCAAAACAATCAAATAACGAGCGGCATTTATTTTCAACTATAAAAAGGGAGTCACAACAGAAAAAGGAGTTAGTTGTTAGCTGGTACCTGTGACATTAAAAACTTCTAATACACAACAAAGTGATAGCGTCTTTTGAAGTAGATAATACATCTACGTGTTAAGCGAGTAGTGGTCAAGTGGAGTTATTACACGCTTACCATTACTACCGCAGTATAAATAAATAAATAAACTAACTAACAACTCACCAACAAACAAGAAGCATACACGCTTATATAGGAATAATTTCCAATTGTTTTCTCGTCGCCATATTTGCAAGAAGTGAGCGTCACCATTAAATTTATAGAAGATTCCAAGGAAGGAAGAATCAACAAGAATGGAAAAACAATTTCAAGAAGAATTCGAGGAATTATATGAATCTACGCAGTGAGTAGTAAATAATATTGTTATAACCATTAAATTCAATCAAAATACACAGGTTCTCTCTAAACACTCCATTTCTTTTAATATTTAGTTATTTAAATAATAGAAAGTAAATATAGGGACACAATTTTTATTAAAAATAAAGAACACTTGTCTTAATAGTGTACTGTGTGCGAATACTTGCACAAGGGACCAGTGTTCATCAAAAAAGGCATTTGTAAGCACAGCTTTGAACAATATTCAAACTTTTATAAACAGGAACGCCTAAAAGCTTCGCACTAAGAATCTAAAGACTCCGTGAGAATAGAGGTTTAGACAATTAGTTTGTGATGCATTAGGAATGTATCTGGGGTGGTGATTGATCCAAGCTTTATGTAGTACGTGTGAATGTTTGCATAAAGCCGATTAGTCAGTACTTTCATTATCAAGTCAACATAATTTGGCCCTAATATACAGGCCTTTAGTAAGAAAAGAGTGAAGGTGGAGAAACCCTGTATTGATTGAATTCATATTAAAATAAACGAACACGATATTATTATGAAAACTGCTACTTATATAGCATTGTAAACAAGCAAATAAAATAAGCAATATACATGCAACAATAAATTTTACTTATTGTAATTAATAAGCAGACAATACATTTTTTTTTACATAAGTAATCTGGTGTCATAGTTATTTAAATCCCTATCCCACACAACATTAAAAATAATAATAATAAAGGAGAAACAAGTAAGGAAAGAAGTAAATCACAGTAGAACCTACGAGAGATAATAATTTATGTTGTTTTGCCTATAGAGCTAGCATAAACTTCAATTTTATTTATTTATCTAACAAATAAATAAATAAATTATATGAATTTCATTTAAAGGCAAATATTACAGCATATATACGGCGCCCAACTTGCTGGCTGTGTTTTTCTTACAAAATAAATTAAATACACAATTTGTCAAACATCAAGGCTAAACTTAAAAACACAACTTGCTGGCTGTGTTTCTTTCCTTGCAAAAATAAAATTGTTTCTTCCATGTAATCTTATTCAAGTGGGGTAGGATTCATTCAAATTTCTATTAAGTATAATAATAGTTAGAAAGCGTTATTTGTACACAACAAAAATGTCAGACAAAGAACAAAACAGTAGCAAAGGTGAAAAACCCAATATCGAAAAAGAAATAGAAACAAAGCCACAATTCACTCAATATAGGGAACCTACGCAACCAACCTCGGACTCAGAGTCGGAAAAGACTGAGACAAAAGAGGATGATTCAGGAAATGCGACAATTGAGGAAAGCATACTCACAGAGGGCACAAGTAGCACAACAATGGAACAAAAATTTGAAAGCTTTTTCCATAGATTATTCTGTAAAATAGAGGAAAATAATAAAACAATAGAGGAAAATAATAAAACTCTAAGTAACAAAATAGAGGAAAATAACAAAACTCTAAATAGAACTCTAAGCCACAAAATAGAGGAAAATAATAAAAATTTAAACAAGAGTTTAGAAAGAATCAATTCAAAAATAGACGTGGGATTTAAAGAACTAAGGCAAGAAACACTAGAACTAAATGCCAGATTAGAGAAAAAACTGGACAAAACAGTAGCAGACCTGAGAAAACAAATAAATGACAACACAGAAACGTGCAAGAATACAAGAAAATTCTTTGTACAAGAAATGGTAGAAAGAACTGCGAAAACGCAAGAAAACTTCAACATAGTGAATGAGGAAATAGTAGCTATTAATAGAAAAATAATACACAACGAAGTGGAAAATAAAGACCAAATGGAGAAAATTACACACAAGATAGAAGACTGCGAAACAAAATATGAAACCTGCAATAACGCTGTGTCCAAGCTACAAGATAAAACATCAACTTTTGAGCACACGATCAAACAGCTTGAGGACAAAGTAATACACGGGGTCCATACACCTAGTGTGTCTTTGCCACAAACTGTGGGAAGCATAGACAATGCACCGAAATTCTCAGGACACTACAAGGACAATCCAATGATATTCCTGAGGACAATTAAGACATACATGAGAGGCATAACGGATGAGACATCCAAATTACACTTTATAAGAGCATGTCTCAAAGACTACGCACTCCAATGGTATCACATGATAATGGGTGATGTGATAGACTTTAACGATTTCGAAAGGCGATTCACAAGACAGTATTGGGGTCAAACGCAACAAAGAAACATAAGACACGACCTGATATTTGGAAAGTATAGGTCTGGATTATCTCGAGAGAACTATGTTATAAGAAAATATTCTTTTCTCAAATACATTATACCCAGGATAGAGGAAAGTGACATAGTATCGCAATTGGCTGCACACTTTGATCACAATGTTACTCAGACCGTCGCACTTCAAGGAATAGAAACAATAGAAGAACTCCTTGAATTAGTGAAGAGATTAGATGACATAGATGAAAAGGGCTATAACGTGAACCGAGGGAATGTAAACATGAACAATCCACCTCGAAACAACGACAGCAACAACAGGAACAATTACAATGGGAATAGGCGAAATAACAATAATTACCAAAATACCTATAACCCGGACAGAAATAATGATGGTCAAAGGAAAAATAATAGCCAAAATTATAAGAGGGAAGAGAAGACAAGTAAAGACGATAAAAGAATTCAGAATATACAAATTGAAAAGGAAGAGAAAGAAGCAATAACAAGACAAAATCAAGAATCAAGGGGTGCGATACCAAAAGAAAACAAGCATAACTCAACAAACAAAGAGTGGGTGAATGCAGCATATTATTCTGGTGCAACGTCGCTGGATTTTTAAATAAGCCAGCCAAGAGAAAACATAAAATACAAAACATCTATAATTACGATGATTTAAAAAAGATAACCACGGAACTACCACATATAAAAATCAAGATTGGGGAACAAGAGATAGAAACACTGCTGGATACTGGAGCTCAACTTTCACTTTTAAATAACAATATCATGAACAAAAATATTGAAAGTTTGGGGTGTTATAAACCCATAAAGAAAATAAATCTTATTACTGCAAACAAAAAATGTATGATAACAGTAGATAAAATCTTCTGTATAAATATAAAGATAGATAATTTAAATTTATTAACCGAATTCATCATAGCACCTAATTTGAATAGCGACTGTATATTAGGGATGGACTTTTTAAGCCAATACGGTACGAAATTAAATATGGAAAATAAGTTATTCCACATAAAGGACTCAACAATATCATGGAGCAAAGAAGCCCATGAGGAAGAGATCCTTATCAATAATCTATATGAAGAAAATGCTCAAGAAGAAATCACAACAAAAATGGATTGTAGTTTATATGATGAAGTTAAGAAAAGTGCACATCCTGTGAGGCAACTTCAATGCGGAGACCTCACGCAAATTAGGGATGGTACTAAATTAAATTGTAATAAACAGTATATAACCCATGTGAATTATCTTTTGAGTAGGCATATAAAATTATTTGATGATAGTCCAGGGTTAGCAAAGGGTTACGAACATAAACTTAAAGTCGACGAGACACAGCCCTTCAGAATAAAAACATACCCCATTCCAAAAAAGTATACAGAGCAAGTCAAATTAGAAATAAAAGAGATGTTGAAAAACGGCATAATTACAAGAACGGAGTCAACGTTCATAAATCCAATGGTTGTAGTAATAAAGAAGAAACTTAATGATGAAAAAGACATCAAATTACGCGTATGCCTTGACGCCAGATGCCTGAACTCCAGAACCGCACCTAATTTTGAAGCCCCACAAAACATAGAAACCCTATTGACAAAATGTACAGACGCAAAGTGGTTTACGAAAATAGATTTAAAAAGTTCCTTTTGGCTGGTACCATTGCACAAAGATTCTAGGAAATATTGTTCCTTCATATTTAATTCATTAGTATACTCCTACAATGTGGTTCCATTTGGATTATCGTCAGCTACTGCAGCACTAGTAAGAGCAATGCAGCAGATCCTGGATCCACACGAAGAGTACGTCTCACACTACGTAGACGATATTCTAATATTTAATAAAGACATAGAAAGTCACAAAGAATCAGTAGAGAAAGTTCTGAGTACATTAGCAGAAAATGGTTTAAAAATAAACCTCGAGAAATGCGAATTCTATAAAAATAAAGTGAATTATCTGGGATACATAATTGATGGCAAGACGATATCAATAGAAGAGGAAAAACTTGAGGCGATACGAAAATATCCCAAAACAAAAAAATATTAAAATGCTTAGAGGATTCCTAGGAATGATAAACTATTATAAACACTTCATTCCTAAAATATCCGACCAAACTCACACGTTATACAAAATGATCAAGAAAGGAGTAAAATTCAAATGGACTCATGAAAGGGAAAAGGCATTCATCGACATAAAAGAAAATTTCTACAAGGCATTGATCATAAATTTACCAGATTTCAATGAAGAATTCATACTAAGATGCGATGCCTCTAGCAATGCTGTAGCCGCAGAACTACTACAAATAAGAAATGGCGAAGAAATACCCATATGCTTCCTATCAAGAATTCTAAAGGATTATGAGCAAAATTATTCCTAGTCAGGACGGGAGATTATAAAGAGATCGCCTCCCGAACGTATTTACGACACCTATCTTTCCCAGTAAACACTTAGATCTCATATACTAGTCAGGACGGGAGATTATAAAGAGATCGCCTCCCGAAGGTATTTACGACACCTATCTTTCCCAGTAAACACTTAGATCTCATATACTAGTCAGGACGGGAGATTATAAAGAGATCACCTCCCGAAGGTATTTACGACACCTATCTTTCCCAGTAAACACTTAGATCTCATATACTAGTCAGGACGGGAGATTCAAAGAGATCGCCTCCCGAAGGTATTTACGACACCTATCTTTCCCAGTAACCCCTTAGATCTCACCAACCCCAAAAAGAATTCTAAAATATTACCTACTAGGAAACACCTTCTTACTTGAAACGGATCATTTATCTCTAATATTCTTAATGAAAACAAGGTTTAATAATTCACGAATATACAGATGGTCTCTCATACTATCTGAATATTCATTTAAAATAAAGCACAGAAAAGGTGACAACATAGTTGCAGACGCACTAAGCAGAGCCCATGGAGGTAATAAACAATCACACTCATACCAGATAAATGAATATGATATCGAACACGCTCCAAACTTATACAATCGAGAAGACATCGAAGACAGTCAACGAGCACCTGAGATACTAGAAATAATGGAAAAGGTACGAACAGAAGGTAATTACAAAGGCTACAATATAAATAATCAAATACTATACAAAACATTAGGTAACAAAAACCTAATCGTTCTAGATAGAGAACTCACGTTAAATATAATTAGAAAACGAAAAGATTAAAAAGAATAAAACATATCAAATTGGAGACCTAGTTGTAGTGAAGAACTATCGACTAGGTAGGAGACACTTAAATAAATGTGCAAAACTGGACCTACCCTACAGTGGACCTTACAGAGTAAGTAGGACACTAGGAGATGTAACTTATGAACTACAAGAAGTAGACGATAGAAATATAAAAGGAAAATACCATGTGTCCATGCTACATGACTACGATGCTATAAATGATCAATAAAATTGCATTTGTAGTTCACGTTAGTTGTGAAAACATAATTTACACATTTGTCAATTCATTATTTCATAATGGCAAACCATGGTTTTAACAACTAAGGGATATGCCGTGAACTTTACCTTAGAATCTAAGACAATATTGTATATAACTATAAAATGTTAGAAATAGATATGATTAATGTTGACACCAAGATATACTAGTGTATTTAGATCAATATTAGCAATAAGAAAACACACTCGTAGTTTAAGAAACATTTATTTTAAAATAAATTTTATTAAAACATACAATAACACAGGTATGCACTTAGGATATAAGTATTTTAATTAGGATTATATGTATATAAACACCATTTAGAAATAAATGAGGAAAAACCTCAACGATAATAGCAAAGACACAAATGAATATTTATTCTCAGAAGTGAAAAACACGAGAGAACATTAAAATTAGAAAATAAGTATTTAAAATAAGATATGCTCGTAATGTATATGAAGAGGCTTAATGCACTCACATAACTTAAAGATAAAATACATACAGTTGCGTTGAAAAGGATATTAAAATAAAGTGTATCATAAAGAACAGCATAGAATCGTATAACATTTTAATATACACAACAAAAAGTATCAATTCTCATCGTAATGCGAATAACAGCAATCCTTTTCATGGTTCCAAACTTCGTGCACATACAAATGAACATCTATAACCAAAGGAATAAGCAGCATTAGTATAAAAGCAATGATTTATTACAGCATATTAAACAGACAAAATTCTCCAGGGACGGTAAAATGGTTCGAAGAAAGAACAGAGCAGACAGAGAAGCCACAAATAGAGGGACTGGCGATTGAAACAATATCCAATTTCTTTCCATTCTTTCCGATCAAAAGCACCAAAACAAAAATACGAGTAAGGTTAGCGCTCGGTCGAAGAATGTACCTGCAAAACAGTAAAAGTAGCAATGAATACATTTCCAAGCTTTATGTAGTACGTGTGAATGTTTGCATAAAGCCGATTAGTCAGTACTTTCATTATCAAGTCAACATAATTTGGCCCAAATATACAGGCCTTCGTAAGAAAAGAGTGAAGGTGGAGAAACCCTGTATTGATTGAATTCATATTAAAATAAACGAACACGATATTATTATGAAAACTGCTACTTATAAGAATTGTAAATAAACAAATAAAATAAATAATATACATGCAACAATAAATTTTACCTATTGTAATTAATAAGCAGATAATACATTTTTCACATAAGTAATCTGGTGTCATAGTTATTTATAACCCTATCCCACACAGCATCAAAATAATAATGAAAGTGAAACAAGTAAGGAAAGAAGTAAATCACAGTAGAACCCACGAGAGATAATAAATTATGTTGTTTTGCCTATAGAGCTAGCATAAATTTCAATTTTATTTATTTATTTAACAAGTAAATAAACAAATTATATAAATTTCATTTAAAGGCAAATATTACAACAATATGTACACATCGGTGGTCTCTCGCTTCTCCACCACGGTTCACGTATTTATTCAGAAAACAAATATACAATATTTCGCGTATTTATTCCAAATTTCAATTTTATTGAAATCAAATACCTCTAGTTATACATACTAAAAGCGCACGGCCGTTTCGTGTTAATGTCTCGTGAAAAGACGGCTTAACCGAACGGGCAAAATCGGGCTAAATGGGACGCACGGGGCGCAGTTATTGTCCGAGGATACGTGGAATTAAAAGTTGTCTCTCGGCGTGGACGTTCTGACATCTTTAAATTTCCGGTCGACGAAGAGATTTTCCTTTTTAGCGGACCGCGAGCGGAGATACGGGCCGCCAAAGAGGAGCGTGCAAAACGCTCGTGATGAAAAATTAAGAATAGCCACACTTACGTAAAGTTTTTTCCGTACATATATATGTGCCACACCCGATAAAGCTTCTCGGTCGCTTCGGACGACGTAAATATGAACGCCCGGACCCTTCTCGGCGAGTCAGGTATACGTACATCGGTCCGACTCTCGCGTATGTATATACATATATAAATATACAAACACCCGCATCTCGGTCGGACGTCGAGTCATATATACGTACATCGGTGGCCTGATGGTACTCTTCTCGCATCGAATATATTTATTCTTTATACATACTAAAAGCGCACGGCCGTTTCGTGTTAATGTCTCGTGAAAAGACGGCTTAACCGAACGGGCAAAATCGGGCTAAATGGGACGCACGGGGCGCAGTACTCGTCCGAGGATTCGTGGAATTAAAAGTTGTCTCTTCGCGTGGACGTTCTGACATCTTGAAATTTCCGGTCGACGAAGAGATTTTCCTTTTTAGCGGACCGGGTGCGGAGATATCACCCGCCAAAGAGGAGCGTGCGAAACGCTCGTGATGAAAAATTAAGAATAGCCACACTTATGTAAAGTTTTTTCCGTACATATACATGTGCCACACCCGATAAAGCTTCTCGGTCGCTTCGGACGACGTATGTATATATGAACGCCCGGACCCTTCTTGGTCCGACTCTCGCATATGTATATACATATTGCCGTGAACTCGCAAAATTTGTAGAATAAGAATAGCTTTAGAGATTAATTTAAGAATTAGTTTAAGCTTTGAAATAAAAAAATAAAAATAACAAAAATCCTATTTAAATATTATTGAGTAAAACTATGCAACAAGAACTACATGAAGGTACACAAAGTTGCATACTCATAGTCAATTTATAAAGGTGATTTTAAAAAAAACTATTATTATACAAATAAATAGTAAAAATGTAGAATAAAAATTTATTAAATAAAAATGAAATAAAAGACAAAATAAATATTTGTAATATATTTCTTTTGTAAAAGAATACACAAGATGTATGGTTTATATATCATGAAAAAGATGAAATACGATATGCAAGAAATATAAATGAGTAAATTATTGTGATTTATATGCATAAAGCAGTAAAAATCTTATGAGAGTTTAAGAATTAAATTGTATTAAAATATAAAATTTACCTTAGCTTATAAATAGACTAAGAAAGGATATAAAAAATATATAAAACGTAGAAACGATCAGCAACAACATTTTTGTATTTAAGGGTAGCTGACATCATAAATAAATAAAAAGTATATGTGTTTATGATTTGTTTGCAACACAATGCTTCAGGGACTGAAAACAGACGTGTACGGTTTAATGACCTACAAAAGACAACAAAATATATAAAACTTGTGTAAAGTCTATTGCAGATTGACATATCACCAATAGAAAGATCTTGGATAGAGGATAGAGAGGCAGTGGAGAAACAGACGTGTCCTACAGGTACAGGCAGTGCGGGAAGAAAAATAATGGTTATCTCCAACATGTTTCCCATTTTGCCAAGTCGCAATCCGGCTAAAAGAAAAGTGAAATTGACATTAATAAATGGAAAGAAAAAATATGTATCGAACAATGAACAAGGCAATAGGTTCATTGACGAATACAAAGAAGGATGGTATTAGCGACAAGAATAAACCTACCGTTGGAAATGCTGTGCGAGGCAGAGGGGACCTTTGAATTGGAAAGTTATGTTGACGTTTGGTAAATTGTGAACTGTCAGAACAATATGTGTATGTGTGCGTGTATCAAGACGGCAACATGTGGGCAGCGATTTCACGGGAAAGTGTATTCCAGTACCAACCTAAATATGGACTAGAGGGCGCAATGGTCAACATAGTTTTTTTTTGCCGCTATAAATACGAAAACAAGATTCGACAAGAGGACTTCTGATGACAATTCCGAGAAGGAGACTTCTCATAACACTTCCGAAAGGAAGATCTCTTAAAGAATAAGACGTTTTAGATTGTTACATTGTAGTTTTCATTATTTCTTCATCACGTATAGTCATAGTAGTTTATTTTATTTAATACATTTGAATTCACTTGAAGCGTTCATAATGGACATTCAAAATAAATATTTTGATAGCAAGTAAGTTTATTTTTTTTGAAAAGGAAGTTATACAAATTGTTGGACAGACATTGGTTTTTACGTGCAAATGATTAATCAATGTATTGTTGGACAATATAGATAAGTAAATAATTTATCCTGTAAGGTTTGTTTTAAATTCATATAGTTGGAATTACAACCAAATAGGATTAATGGTGTTGGTCAGTTGGAGAGATGCTACGTGCAAATGAGCATTTTCTTCATCGTATTGTCTAGGCATCATTAATCTCTTTCAAGTTAAGCAAATAATTAATTAAAATTTCACAAGGCAAAGATTAAGAGCTAGATACAACACGTGCAAATGGTTGTCTAAAGCAATTAATTGAAGCCAATACATAAATATAATTACATCGATAAGTATATCCATAAATGTACAATAAAAGTTTACATTTGTTTATTTACAGGATAAATATTTATTTTGTTTGGCAGAATAAATAAATAAATAAAAGATTTACATACATTACAACCGGCATTAGGTATAAATGATATGAGCATTTTTCAATTATGTATCTTGTTTAGAGCATAAAGGTGTGTATATAAAAAATTATTTTTGAATCTATAAATTACAAAATAAAAGATATATGATTATGTTGTATAGACATACAGTTTTTCTTTGAACAAAATTATTACCTCTTCCCTATTATGAGCAAGAGAAAAATCATCAGCAAAGGAGAAGGAACCACATACATTGCCAGGACCCACAATAGTCATAAAGTACATGCTCCAACAATATAAGATAAAAAATACGAAACCAAGTATAAGTTCTTGGTGTATAAAGAATAATTTTAAGAGTACAGCATGTACAAAAGACTATACCCTACGTGTGGTAATACACACAAATATATGTTGTCACAGCATATAAATTATATGGCGATGCCCAACGTATGGCAATAACATTATTTAAAATAAATATTTATATGCCACAGCAATATGTACACATCGGTGGTCTCTCGCTTCTCCACCACGGTTCACGTATTTATTCAGAAAACAAATATACAATATTTTATACATACTAAAAGCGCAGGGCCGTTTCGTGTTAATGTCTTGTGAAAAGACGGCTTTACTGAACGGGCAAAATCGGGCTAAATGGGACGCACGGGGCGCAGTACTTGTCCGAGGATACGTGGAATTAAAAGTTGTCTCTTCGAGTGGACGTTCTGACCACTTTAAATTTCCGGTCGACGAAGAGATTTTCCTTTTTAGCGGACCGCGAGCGGAGATACGGGCCGCCAAAGAGGAGCGTGCGAAACGCTCGTGATGATAAATTAAGAATAGCCACACTTATGTAAAGTTTTTTCCGTACATATACATGTGCCACACCCGATAAAGCTTCTCGGTCGCTTCGGACGACGTATGTATATATGAACGCCCGGACCCTTCTCGGTTCGACTCTCGCATATGTATATACATATGTACACATCAGTGGTCTCTCGCTTCTCCACTACGCTTCACGTATTTATTCAGAAAACAAATATACAATATTTTATACATACTAAAAGCGCACGGCCGTTTCGTGTTAATGTCTTGTGAAAAGACGGCTTAACCGAACGGGCAAAATCGGGCTAAATGGGACGCACGGGGCGCAGTACTTGTCCGAGGATACGTGGAATTAAAAGTTGTCTCTTCGCGTGGACTTTCTGACATCTTTAAATTTCCGGTCGACGAAGAGATTTTCCTTTTTAGCGGACCGCAAGCGGAGATACGGGCCGCCAAAGAGGAGCGTGCGAAACGCTCGTGATGAAAAATTAAGAATAGCCACACTTATGGCAAGTTTTTTCCGTTCATATACATGTGCCACACCCGATAAAGCTTCTCGGTCGCTTCGGACGACGTATGTATATATGAACGCCCGGACCCTTCTCGGTCCGACTCTCGCATATGTATATACATATGTACACATCGGTGGTCTCTCGCTTCTCCACCACGGTTCACGTATTTATTCAGAAAGCAAATATACAATATTTCGCGTATTTATTCTAAATTTCAATTTAATTG
The DNA here is from genome assembly GCA_963170755.1 of Amphimallon solstitiale. Taxonomy (NCBI): domain Eukaryota; kingdom Metazoa; phylum Arthropoda; class Insecta; order Coleoptera; family Scarabaeidae; genus Amphimallon; species Amphimallon solstitiale. Next base: position 127,385,852 of record OY720675.1, on the reverse strand, counting down.
AAATCAAATACCTCTAGTTATACATACTAAAAGCGCACGGCCGTTTCGTGTTAATGTCTCGTGAAAAGACGGCTTAACCGAACGGGCAAAATCGGGCTAAATGGGACGCACGGGGCGCAGTACTTGTCCGAGGATACGTGGAATTAAAAGTTGTCTCTCGGCGTGGACGTTCTGACATCTTTAAATTTCCGGTCGACGAAAAGATTTTCCTTTTTAGCGGACCGCGAGCGGAGATACGGGCCGCCAAAGAGGAGCGTGCGAAACGCTCGTGATGAAAAATTAAGAATAGCCACACTTATGTAAAGTTTTTTCCGTACATATACATGTGCCACGCCCGATGAAGCTTCTCGGTCGCTTCGGACGACGTATGTATATATGAACGCCTGGACCCTTCTCGGTCCGACTCTCGCATATGTATATACATATTGCCGTGAACTCGCAAAATTTGTAGAATAAGAATAGCTTTAGAGATTAATTTAAGAATTAGTTTAAGCTTTGAAATAGAAAAATAAAAATAACAAAAATCCTATTTAAATATTATTGAGTAAAACTATGCAACAAGAACTACATGAAGGTATACAAAGTTGCATACACATAGTCAATTTATAAAAGTGATTTTAAAAAACTATTATTATTCAAGTAAATAATGAGAAAATACAAAATAAAGTTTATTAAATAAATATGAAACAAAAGATGTAGAATAAAAATTTATTAAATAAAACTATGAAATAAAGACAAAATAAATATAAGTAATATATTTCTTTTGTAAAAGAATACACAAGATGTATGGTTTATATATCATGAAAAAGATGAAATACGATATGCAAGAAATATAAATAAGTAAATTATTATGATTTATATGCATAAAGCAGTAAAAATCTTATGAGAGTTTAAGAATTAAATTGTATTAAAAGATAAAATTTACCTTAGCTTACAACTAGACTAAGAAAAAGGATATAAAAATATATAAAACGTAGAAACGATCAGCAACAACATTTTTGTATTTAAGGGTAGCTGACATCATAAATAAATAAAAAGTATATGTGTTTATGATTTGTTTGCAACACAATGCTTCAGAGAGGCAGTGGAGAAACAGACGTGTCCTACAGGTACAGGCAGTGCGGGTAGAAAAATAATGGTTATCTCCAACATGTTTCCCATTTTGCCAAGTCGCAATCCGGCTAAAAGAAAAGTGAAATTGACATTAATAAATGGAAAGAAAAAATATGTATCGAACAATGAACAAGGCAATAGGTTCATTGACGAATACAAAGAAGGATGGTATTAGCGACAAGAATAAACCTACCATTGGAAATGCTGTGCGAGGCAGAGGGGACCTTTGAATTGGAAAGTTGTGTTGACGTTTGGTAAATTGTGAACTGTCAGAACAATATGTGTATGTGTGCGTGTATCAAGACGGCAACATGTGGGCAGCGATTTCACGGGAAAGTGTATTCCAGTACCAACCTAAATATGGACTAGAGGGCGCAATGGTCAACATAGTTTTTTTTTGCCGCTATAAATACGAAAACAAGATTCGACAAGAGGACTTCTGATGACAATTCCGAGAAGGAGACTTCTCATAACACTTCCGAAAGGAAGATCTCTTAAAGAATAAGACGTTTTAGATTGTTACATTGTAGTTTTCATTATTTCTTCATCACGTATAGTCATAGTAGTTTATTTTATTTAATACATTTGAATTCACTTGAAGCGTTCATAATGGACATTCAAAATAAATATTTTGATAGCAAGTAAGTTTATTTTTTTTTGAAAAGGAAGTTATACAAATTGTTGGACAGACATTGGTTTTTACGTGCAAATGATTAATCAATGTATTGTTGGACAATATAGATAAGTAAATAATTTATCCTGTAAGGTTTGTTTTAAATTCATATAGTTGGAATTACAACCAAATAGGATTAATGGTGTTGGTCAGTTGGAGAGATGCTACGTGCAAATGAGCATTTTCTTCATCGTATTGTCTAGGCATCATTAATCTCTTTCAAGTTAAGCAAATAATTAATTAAAATTTCACAAGGCAAAGATTAAGAGCTAGATACAACACGTGCAAATGGTTGTCTAAAGCAATTAATTGAAGCCAATACATAAATATAATTACATCGATAAGTATATCCATAAATGTACAATAAAAGTTTACATTTGTTTATTTACAGGATAAATATTTATTTTGTTTGGCAGAATAAATAAATAAATAAAAGATTTACATACATTACAACCGGCATTAGGTATAAATGATATGAGCATTTTTCAATTATGTATCTTGTTTAGAGCATAAAGGTGTGTATATAAAAATTATTTTTGAATCTATAAATTACAAAATAAAAGATATATGATTATGTTGTATAGACATACAGTTTTTCTTTGAACAAAACTATTACCTCTTCCCTATTATGAGCAAGAGAAAAATCATCAGCAAAGGAGAAGGAACCACATACATTGCCAGGACCCACAATAGTCATAAAGTACATGCTCCAACAATATAAGATAAAAAAATACGAAACCAAGTATAAGTTCTTGGTGTATAAAGAATAATTTTAAGAGTACAGCATGTACAAAAGACTATACCCTACGTGTGGTAATACACACAAATATATGTTGTCACAGCATATAAATTATATGGCGATGCCCAACGTATGGCAATAACATTATTTAAAATAAATATTTATATGCCACAGCATTAATTAAAAATGGCGCTCAACGAAGTGGGGCAATGTATTCCTTTTCTTGTTGTTTATTAATCATATATTTATTTAACGCCCAACATAGAGAGGCAATGTATTACTTTTCATAATTGTTTTAAAAGAAAAAAAAATATATATAATTAATGTTGCTTAACATAGTGGAGCATTGTATCCATTTTCTCGTTTGTCAATAATTATTTACATAACACTCAACGTTATGAAGCAGTGCAATTTTGTTTTTTTAAATGTTTAAACAAAAAAAAAAATAATAATTTATTTAGTACAAATAATGGGTACAAAGTTTGTTTCATTTTTTTTTATTCATTAGCAAATAGAATCATTATTCAATGTCCAATTTAGAGACAGAATACCTTTAATTTTCATTTACTGGTGAATTATCAATTTCTCTTATTTAGAAAGGGATAAAGAAGGAGGAATAGTATTTGATTAGATAAGTTTCGTTATTAATTTATAAGTTAGAAATAAGATAAAAATGGCAGAGAAGGATAAGAATAATGGTGAAGGTTCACAGTTCACAAAATACAGGGACAATCGTCCGGTATCTTCTGATTCAGAGTCAGAAAAACCTGAATCAGAAGATCAAACACTTGAAGGTAGCGTACAAACAGAAAGCATCAGTGGCGTAGCTGGTGAACAAAAACTTGAGAATCTTTTCAATAAACTATTCAGCAGAATAGAAGAAAACGATAGGAATATAAATAAGAAATTTGAAGAGAATAATCGAAAACTAGAACAAAATAATCAAAAACTAGAAAAAATAAATGCTAAAATAGACGCAGGTTTCGCAGAATTAAGAAAGGAAACTTTAGAGCTAAATGCAAAAGTAGAATTGAAGTTAGAACAGTCAGTTTCAACTTTAAATAAACAAATAAACATTAATGAAAAGAAATGTGAAGGTAAAGGCACATTCTTAATAAAAGAAATCAACGAAAGGTCTGCCAAAACACAAGCTAGTTTTAATAAGGTAGATGAAAAAATAAATTCTCTTGAAAATAAAGTTAAAGGGAATAATGTGCAATATCAAGAGCAAATACAAGAACTTTCACACCAAGTGGAAGATTGTAAAATAAAATATGGTGTTTGTACGGACACAATGTTGACCCTACAAAACAAAACTTTAACCTTTGAAAACACTATCAAAGGGTTAGAGAACAAAGTACATGGGGTTAGTACACCTAGTGTATCTTTAACACAAATACCTGGTAGCGCAGAAAATATACCAAAATTCTCAGGATTTTACAAAGATAATCCAATGGCGTTTATGAGAACGATAAGAACGTATATGAGGGGAATATCTGATGAGATGTCAAAGCTACATTTCATAAGAGGTTGTTTGAAGGATTATGCACTTCAGTGGTACGATATGATAATAGATGAAGTAGTAGACTTCAAAGAATTTCAGATTCGTTTTGTGAGACAGTACTGGGGACAGACTCAGCAGAGGAAAATTAGACACGATTTAGTGTTCGGCAAATACAGGGCTGGATCTTCTCGAGAAAACTACATCATACGAAAATATTCTTTTCTTAAATACATACAACCAACCATTGAAGAGAGCGATATTGTTTCACAGCTAGCAGCACACTTTGACCACAACGTTACACAAGCGGTGGCACTTCAAGGAATTGATAACATTGAAGGATTACTGGAACTGGTCAAGAGATTAGACGATGTGGATGAAAAGGGAAACAACAAAAATTATGGAAATGTCAAATATACAAACGATCCACCCAGAAATTATAATAACAACAACAACAATGGAAATAATCCACATATAAACAATACACCTCGTTACAATCAAGATAAACAGTACAACAATAATGGGTACAATCAAAACCAGGGCAAACAGAATTATGGAAATAACCCATATACGTATCATAAGCCAAGCTATGGGAACAATCCATATTCAAATAATAAAACAAGAAACTATGAAAATGAAAGGAAGAAAGAACAGAATTATGGGAAGGAAGAAAGAAACCCTGAGAGGGAAAGAAGAGTGAACAATGTTCAAATAAGTGAAGAGAAAAAAGAAATAAGTACGAAGGAAAAGACAGAATCAAAAGGTGCAATACCCAAGGATTCAAGACAACTACCGACAAATAAAGAATGGGTAAATTCTACCTACTCAAATGCGACTTCGTTGGATTTTTAGAAAGGCCAGTCAAGAAGAAAAAGAAGATACAAAATGTATATAACTTCGACGATCTAAAGAAAATCACGACGGAATTACCACACATAACAGTAAAAATAGGGAACGAAGAAATAGAAGCATTATTAGACACAGGAGCGCAATTATCATTATTAGATAGTAGTATTATAGACAAAGACATAGAAAAAGTAGGATATTATATGCCTATAAGAAAAGTAAATTTAATAAATGCAAATAAGAAACACATCATTACTATAGATAAAGTTTTTTGTATAAATGTTAGAATAGGTAGTTTAAATTTATTAACAGAATTCATAATAGTACCTAATTTGAACAGCAATTGTATTTTGGGGATAGACTTTTTAAGTCAATACGGTACAAAAATAAATATGGAAAACAAAACATTTCATATTAAAAATTCAATAATCTCCTGGTGTAAGGAAACACAGGAAGATGAAATATTAATTAATAATTTATATATAAATAATGCTGAACAAAATCTCACAAATAAAATGGATAGTAGTTTATTAGACAATAAGTGTGCACATCCTGTGAAGCATCGTCAAAGTGAGGACTTCACGCAATATAGGGATGGTACGAATTTAAATTGCGATAAACAATACATAAGCCATGTGAGCAATCTTGTCAGCAAATATAAAGAGTTATTTGATAATAAACCTGGTTTAGCAAAAGGCTATGAACACAGGCTCAAAGTAGATGAAACACAACCTTTTAAAGTAAAAAATTATCCTGTCCCCAATAAATACAGAGAACAAGTCAAATTAGAAATTAAAGAAATGTTAAAAAATAAAATTATAGAAAGAACAGAATCAACATTTATAAATCCAATAGTAGTGGTAGTAAAGAAAAATACAGGCAATCAGAAAGAAACAAAATTACGCTTATGTCTTGATGCAAGGGGCCTTAACTCAAGGACCTCCCCTAATTTTGAAGCTCCGCAGAGTATAGAGACCTTATTAACAAGGTGTACTGATGCAAGGTGGTTCACAAAAATAGATCTGAAGAGTTCTTTTTGGCTGGTACCATTACACAAGGACTCAAGGAAGTATTGTTCCTTTATGTTCAATTCATTAGTCTATTCGTATAGAGTCGTTCCGTTTGGCCTATCAACAGCGACAGCCGCTTTGGTTAGAGCCATGCAACAAATTTTAGATCCACACGAGGAGTACGTTTCTCATTATGTGGATGACATACTGATATTTAATAAAGATTTAGAGAATCACAAAGAATCAGTAGAAAAGGTTTTAAATACGTTAGCAGAAAACGATTTAAAAGTTAACATTGAAAAATGTGAATTTTATAAAAATAAAATAAATTATCTAGGGTATATTATAGATGGTAAAACAATAACTATAGAAGAAGAAAAATTGGAAGCAATAAGAAAGTATCCCAGACCAAAGAACATAAAAATGCTCAGAGGATTCTTGGGAATGATAAATTATTATAAACATTTCATTCCGAAAATATCTGATCAAACTTACATGCTTTTCAGAATGATAAAGAAGGGAGTAAAATTTAAATGGACTCCTGAAACTCTCAAAGCATTTGAAGAAGTGAAAGAGAATGTTTGCAAAGCATTAATAGTAAATTTGCCCGATTTTAATGAAGAATTTATTTTAAGATGCGATGCATCAAGTAATCCATATAGAGTAAATAAAATTTTGAGTAATGTAACGTACGAGCTACAAGAAATAGATAGCGAAAGGATCAAAGGAAAATATCACATATCTATGCTTTATGATTATATAGACATAGAAAATTAATAATCATTTGTGCGAGTTTTCACAATGGTTATTATATGTGTCGTTCATGCTTTAATAATCATTGTTGACGATTCACGACAAAATACAATAACCAAGGGAATATGCCGTGAACTCGCAAAATTTGTAGAATAAGAATAGCTTTAGAGATTAATTTAAGAATTAGTTTAAGCTTTGAAATAGAAAAATAAAAATAACAAAAATCCTATTTAAATATTATTGAGTAAAACTATGCAACAAGAACTACATGAAGGTATACAAAGTTGCATACACATAGTCAATTTATAAAAGTGATTTTAAAAAACTATTATTATTCAAGTAAATAATGAGAAAATACAAAATAAAGTTTATTAAATAAATATGAAACAAAAGATGTAGAATAAAAATTTATTAAATAAAAATATGAAATAAAGACAAAATAAATATAAGTAATATATTTCTTTTGTAAAAGAATACACAAGATGTATGGTTTATATATCATGAAAAAGATGAAATACGATATGCAAGAAATATAAATAAGTAAATTATTATGATTTATATGCATAAAGCAGTAAAAATCTTATGAGAGTTTAAGAATTAAATTGTATTAAAAGATAAAATTTACCTTAGCTTACAACTAGACTAAGAAAAAGGATATAAAAATATATAAAACGTAGAAACGATCAGCAACAACATTTTTGTATTTAAGGGTAGCTGACATCATAAATAAATAAAAAGTATATGTGTTTATGATTTGTTTGCAACACAATGCTTCAGAGAGGCAGTGGAGAAACAGACGTGTCCTACAGGTACAGGCAGTGCGGGAAGAAAAATAATGGTTATCTCCAACATGTTTCCCATTTTGCCAAGTCGCAATCCGGCTAAAAGAAAAGTGAAATTGACATTAATAAATGGAAAGAAAAAATATGTATCGAACAATGAACAAGGCAATAGGTTCATTGACGAATACAAAGAAGGATGGTATTAGCGACAAGAATAAACCTACCGTTGGAAATGCTGTGCGAGGCAGAGGGGACCTTTGAATTGGAAAGTTGTGTTGACGTTTGGTAAATTGTGAACTGTCAGAACAATATGTGTATGTGTGCGTGTATCAAGACGGCAACATGTGGGCAGCGATTTCACGGGAAAGTGTATTCCAGTACCAACCTAAATATGGACTAGAGGGCGCAATGGTCAACATAGTTTTTTTTTGCCGCTATAAATACGAAAACAAGATTCGACAAGAGGACTTCTGATGACAATTCCGAGAAGGAGACTTCTCATAACACTTCCGAAAGGAAGATCTCTTAAAGAATAAGACGTTTTAGATTGTTACATTGTAGTTTTCATTATTTCTTCATCACGTATAGTCATAGTAGTTTATTTTATTTAATACATTTGAATTCACTTGAAGCGTTCATAATGGACATTCAAAATAAATATTTTGATAGCAAGTAAGTTTATTTTTTTTGAAAAGGAAGTTATACAAATTGTTGGACAGACATTGGTTTTTACGTGCAAATGATTAATCAATGTATTGTTGGACAATATAGATAAGTAAATAATTTATCCTGTAAGGTTTGTTTTAAATTCATATAGTTGGAATTACAACCAAATAGGATTAATGGTGTTGGTCAGTTGGAGAGATGCTACGTGCAAATGAGCATTTTCTTCATCGTATTGTCTAGGCATCATTAATCTCTTTCAAGTTAAGCAAATAATTAATTAAAATTTCACAAGGCAAAGATTAAGAGCTAGATACAACACGTGCAAATGGTTGTCTAAAGCAATTAATTGAAGCCAATACATAAATATAATTACATCGATAAGTATATCCATAAATGTACAATAAAAGTATACATTTGTTTATTTACAGGATAAATATTTATTTTGTTTGGCAGAATAAATAAATAAATAAAAGATTTACATACATTACAACCGGCATTAGGTATAAATGATATGAGCATTTTTCAATTATGTATCTTGTTTAGAGCATAAAGGTGTGTATATAAAAATTATTTTTGAATCTATAAATTACAAAATAAAAGATATATGATTATGTTGTATAGACATACAGTTTTTCTTTGAACAAAACTATTACCTCTTCCCTATTATGAGCAAGAGAAAAATCATCAGCAAAGGAGAAGGAACCACATACATTGCCAGGACCCACAATAGTCATAAAGTACATGCTCCATCAATATAAGATAAAAAAATACGAAACCAAGTATAAGTTCTTGGTGTATAAAGAATAATTTTAAGAGTACAGCATGTACAAAAGACTATACCCTACGTGTGGTAATACACACAAATATATGTTGTCACAGCATATAAATTATATGGCGATGCCCAACGTATGGCAATAACATTATTTAAAATAAATATTTATATGCCACAGCAATATGTACACATCGGTGGTCTCTCGCTTCTCCACCAAGGTTTAACAATATATTTCGCGCATTTATTCTAAATTTCAATTTTATTGAAATCGAATACCTCTTTATACATACTAAAAGCGCACGGCCGTTTCGTGTAAATGTCATGTGAAAAGACGGCTTAACCGAACGGGCAAACTCGGGCTAAATGGGACGCACGGGGCGCAGTACTTGTCCGAGGATACGCGGAATTAAAAGTTGTCTCTTCGCGTGGACGTTCTGACATCTTTAAATTTCCGGTCGACGTAGAGATTTTCCTTTTTAGCGGACCGCAAGCGGAGATACGGGCCGCCAAAGAGGAGCGTGCGAAACGCTCGTGATGAAAAATTAAGAATAGCCACACTTATGTAAAGTTGTTTCCAAACGTATATATGTGCCACACCCGAAACACTTCTCGGTCGATTCGGACGACTCTCGCATAAATATACAAACACCCGCTTCTCGCTTCGGACGTCGAGTCATACATACGTACATACATCGGTGGTCTCTCGCTTCTCCACCACGGTTCACGTATTTATTCAGAATATAAATATACAATATTTCGCGTATTTATTCTAGATTTCAATTTAATTGAAATTAAATACCTCTAGTTATACATACTAAAAGCGCACGGTCGTTTCGTGTTAATGTCTTGTGAAAAGACGGCTTAACCGAACGGGCAAAATCGGGCTAAATGGGACGCACGGGGCGCAGTACTTGTCCGAGGATACGTGGAATTAAAAGTTGTCTCTTCGCGTGGACGTTCTGACATCTTTCAATTTCCGGTCGACGAAGAGATTTTCCTTTTTAGCGGACCGCGAGCGGAGATACGGGCCGCCAAAGAGGAGCGTGCGAAACGCTCGTGATGAAAAATTAAGAATAGCCACACTTATGTAAAGTTTTTTCCGTACATATACATGTGCCACGCCCGATAAAGCTTCTCGGTCGCTTCGGACGACGTATGTATATATGAACGCCCGGACCTTTCTCGGTCCGACTCTCGCATATGTATATACATATGTACACATCGGTGGTCTCTCGCTTCTCCACCACGGTTCACGTATTTATTCAGAAAACAAATATACAATATTTCGCGTATTTATTCTAAATTTCAATTTTATTGAAATCAAATACCTCTAGTTATACATACTAAAAATACCTCTAGTTATACATACTAAAAGCGCACGGCCGTTTCGTGTTAATGTCTTGTGAAAAGACGGCTTAACCGAACGGGCGAAATCGGGCTAAATGGGATGCACGGGGCGCAGTACTTGTCCGAGGATACGTGGAATTAAAAGTTGTCTCTTCGCGTGGACGTTCTGACATCTTTAAATTTCCGGTCGACGAAGAGATTTTCCTTTTTAGCGGACCGCGAGCGGAGATACGGGCCGCCAAAGAGTAGCGTGCGAAACGCTCGTGAAGAAAAATTAAGAATAGCCACACTTATGTAAAGTTTTTTCCGTACATATACATGTGCCACACCCGATAAAGCTTCTCGGTCGCTTCGGACGACGTATGTATATATGAACGCCCGGACCCTTCTCGGTCCGACTCTCGCATATTTATATATATATGTACACATCGGTGGTCTCTCGCTTCTCCACCACGGTTCACGTATTTATTCAGAAAACAAATATACAATATTTTATACATACTAAAAGCGCACGGCCGTTTCGTGTTAATGTCTTGTGAAAAGACGGTTTTACCGAAATGGCTAAATGGGACGCACGGGGCGCAGTACTTGTCCGACGATACGTGGAATTAAAAGTTGTCTCTTCGCGTGGACGTTCTGACCACTTTAAATTTCCGGTCGACGAAGAGATTTTCCTTTTTAGCGGACCGCGAGCGGAGATTCGTGCCGCCAAAGAGGAGCGTGCGAAACGCTCGTGATGAAAAATTAAGAATAGCCACACTTATGTAAAGTTTTTTCCGTACATATAGATGTGCCACACCCGATAAAGCTTCTCGGTCGCTTCGGACGACGTATGTATATATGAACGCCCGGACCCTTCTCGGTCCGACTCTCACATATGTATATACATATGTACACATCGGTGGTCTCTCGCTTCTCCACCACGGTTCACGTATTTATTCAGAAAACATATATACAATATTTCGCGTATTTATTATAAATTTCAATTTTATTGAAATCAAATACCTCTAGTTATCCATACTAAAAGCGCACGGCCGTTTCGTGTTAATGTCTTGTAAAAAGACGGCTTAACCGAACGGGCGAAATCGGGCTAAATGGGATGCACGGGGCGCAGTACTTGTCTGAGGATACGTGGAATTAAAAGTTGTCTCTTCGCGTGGACGTTCTGACATCTTTAAATTTCCGGTCAACGAACAGATTTTCCTTTTTAGCGGACCGCGAGCGGAGATACGAGCCGCCAAAGAGTAGCGTGCGAAACGCTCGTGATGAAAAATTAAGAATAGCCGCATTTATGTAAAGTTTTTTCCGTACATATACATGTGCCACACCCGATAAAGCTTCTCGGTCGCTTCGGACGACGTATGTATATATGAACGCCCGGACCCTTCTCGGTCCGACTCTCGCATATGTATATACATATGTACACATCGGTGGTCTCTCGCTTCTCCACTACGGTTCACGTATTTATTCAGAAAACAAATATACAATATTTTATACATACTGAAAGCGCACGGCCGTTTCGTGTTAATGTCTTGCGAAAAGACGGCTTAACCGAACGGGCGAAATCGGGCTAAATGGGATGCACGGGGCGCAGTACTTGTCTGAGGATACGTGGAATTAAAAGTTGTCTCTTCGCGTGGACGTTCTGACATCTTTAAATTTCCGGTCGACGAAAAGATTTTCCTTTTTAGCGGAACGCGAGCGGAGATACGGGCCGCCAAAGAGGAGCGTGCGAAACGCTCGTGATGAAAAATTAAGAATAGCCACACTTATGTAAAGTTTTTTCCGTACATATACATGTGCCACGCCCGATGAAGCTTCACGGTCACTTCGGACGACGTATGTATATATGAACGCCCGGACCCTTCTCGGTCCGACTCTCGCATATGTATATACATATGTACACATCGGTGGTCTCTCGCTTCTCCACTGCGGATCACGTATTTATTCAGAAAACAAATATACAATATTTCGCGTATTTATTCTAAATTTCAATTTAATTGAAATCAAATACCTCTAGTTATACATACTAAAAGCGCACGGCCGTTTCGTGTTAATGTCTCGTGAAAAGACGGCTTAACCGAACGGCCAAAATCGGGCTAAATGGGACGCACGGGGCGCAGTACTTGTCCGAGGATACGTGGAACTAAAAGTTGTCTCTCGGCGTGGACGTTTTGACATCTTTAAATTTCCGGTCGACGAAAAGATTTTCCTTTTTAGCGGACCGCGAGCGGAGATACGGGCCGCCAAAGAGGAGCGTGCGAAACGCTCGTGATGAAAAATTAAGAATAGCCACATTTATTAAAAGTTTTTTCCGTACATATACATGTGCCACGCCCGATGAAGCTTCTCGGTCGCTTTGGACGACGTATGTATATATGAACGCCAGGACCCTTCTCGGTCCGACTCTCGTATCTGTATAAACATATGTACACATCGGTGGTCTCTCGCTTCTCCACCACGGTTTAACAATATATGTCGCGCATTTATTCCAAATTTCAATTTTATTGAAATCAAATACTTCTAGTTATACATACTAAAAGCGCACGGCTGTTTCGTGTTAATGTCTCGTGAAAAGACGGCTTAACCGAACGGCCAAAATCGGGCTAAATGGGACGCACGGGGCGCAGTACTTGTCCGAGGATACGCGGAATTAAAAGTTGTCTCTCGGCGTGGACGTTCTGACATCTTTAAATTTCCGGTCGACTAAGAGATTTTCCTTTTTAGCGGACCGCGAGCGGAGATACGGGCCGCCAAAGAGTAGCGTGCGAAACGCTCGTGATGAAAAATTAAGAATAGCCACACTTATGTAAAGTTTTTTCCGTACATATACATGTGCCACACCCGATAAAGCTTCTCGGTCGCTTCGGACGACGTATGTATATATGAACGCCCGGACCCTTCTCGGTCCGACTCTCGCATATGTATATACATATGTACACATCGGTCGTCTCTCGCTTCTCCACCACGGTTCACGTATTTATTCAGAAAACAAATATACAATATTTTATACATACTAAAAGCGCACGGCCGTTTCGTGTTAATGTCTTGTGAAAAGACGGCTTTACCGAACGGCCAAAATCGGGCTAAATGGGACGCACGGGGCGCAGTACTTGTCCGAGGATACGTGGAATTAAAAGTTGTCTCTTCGCGTGGACGTTCTGACCACTTTAAATTTCCGGTCGACGAAGAGATTTTCCTTTTTAGCGGACCGCGAGCGGAGATACGGGCCGCCAAAGAGGAGTGTGCGAAACGCTCGTGATGAAAAATTAAGAATAGCCACACTTATGTAAAGTTTTTTCCGTACATATACATGTGCCACGCCCGATAAAGCTTCTCGGTCGCTTCGGACGACGTATGTATATATGAACGCCCGGACCCTTCTCGGTCCGACTCTCGCATATGTATATACATATGTACACATCGGTGGTCTCTCGCTTCTCCACCACGGTTCACGTATTTATTCAGAAAACAAATATACAATATTTCGCGTATTTATTCTAAATTTCAATTTAATTGAAATCAAATACCTCTAGTTATACATATTAAAGCGCACGGCCGTTTCGTGTTAATGTCTCGTGAAAAGACGGCTTAACCGAACGGCCAAAATCGGGCTAAATGGGACGCACGGGGCGCAGTACTTGTCCGAGGATACGTGGAATTAAAAGTTGTCTCTCGGCGTGGACGTTCTGACATCTTTAAATTTCCGGTCGACGAAAAGATTTTCCTTTTTAACGGACCGCAAGCGGAGATACGGGCCGCCAAAGAGGAGCGTGCGAAACGCTCGTGATGAAAAATTAAGAATAGCCACATTTATTAAAAGTTTTTTCCGTACATATACATGTGCCACGCCCGATGAAGCTTCTCGGTCGCTTCGGACGACGTATGTATATATGAACGCCAGGACCCTTCTCGGTCCGACTCTCGTATCTGTATAAACATATGTATACATCGGTGGTCTCTCGCTTCTCCACCACGGTTTAACAATATATGTCGCGCATTTATTCTAAATTTCAATTTCATTGAAATCAAATACTTCTACATACTAAAAGCGCACGGCTGTTTCGTGTTAATGTCTCGTGAAAAGACGGCTTAACCGAACGGCCAAAATCGGGCTAAATGGGACGCACGGGGCGCAGTACTTGTCCGAGGATACGCGAAATTAAAAGTTGTCTCTCGGCTTGGACGTTCTGACATTTAAATTTCCGGTCGACTAAGAGATTTTCCTTTTTAGCGGACCGCGAGCGGAGATACGGGCCGCCAAAGAGGAGCGTGCGAAACGCTCGTGATGAAAAATTAAGAAAAGCCACACTTATGTAAAGTTTTTTCCGTACATATACATGTGCCACGCCCGATGAAGCTTCTCGGTCGCTTCGGACGACGTATGTATATATGAACGCTCGGACCCTTCTCGGTCCGACTCTCGCATATGTATATACATATGTACACATCGGTGGTCTCTCGCTTCTCCACCACGGTTTAACAATATATTTCGCGCATTTATTCTAAATTTCAATTTTATTGAAATCAAATACCTCTTTATACATACTAAAAGCGCACGGCCGTTTCGTGTTAATGTCATGTGAAAAGACGGCTTAACCGAACGGGCAAAATCGGGCTAAATGGGACGCACGGGGCGCAGTACTTGTCCGAGGATACGCGGAATTAAAAGTTGTCTCTTCGCGTGGACGTTCTGACATCTTTAAATTTCCGGTCGACGTAGAGATTTTCCTTTTTAGCGGACCGCGAGCGGAGATACGGGCCGCCAAAGAGGAGCGTGCGAAACGCTCGTGATGAAAAATTAAGAATAGCCACACTTATCTAAAGTTTTTTCCGTACATATATATGTGCCACACCCGATAAAGCTTCTCGGTCGCTTCGGACGACGTATGTATATATGAACGCCCGGACCCTTCTCGGTCCGACTCTCGCATATGTATATACATATGTACACATCGGTGGTCTCTCGCTTCTCCACCACGGTTCACGTATTTATTCAGAAAACAAATATACAATATTTCGCGTATTTATTCTAATTATATATACTAAAAGCGCACGGCCGTTTCTTTCATTCGGCGTGTGAAAAGACGGCTTAACCGAACGGCCAGAATCGAATCCACGGGGCGCAGTACTTGTCCGAGGATACGTGGAATTAAAAGTCGTCTCTTGGCGTGGACGTTCTGACATCTTTAAATTTCCGGTCGACGAAGAGATTTTCCTTTTTAGCGGACCGCGAGCGGAGATACGGGCCGCCAAAGAGGAGCGTGCGAAACGCTCGTGGTGAACAATTAAGAATAGCCACACTTATGTAAAGTTTTTTCCGTACATATACATGTGCCACGCCCGATGAAGCTTCTCGGTCGCTCCGACTCTCGCATCTGTATAAACATATGTACACATCGGTGGTCTCTCGCTTCTCCACCACGGTTTAACAATATATTTCGCGCATTTATTCTAAATTTCAACTTTATTGAAATCAAATACCTCTAGTTATACTCTATAAAAGCGCACGGCCGTTTTGTGTTAATGTCTTTTGAAAAGACGGCTTAACCGAACGGGCAAAATCGGGCTAAATGGGACGCACGGGGCGCAGTACTTGTCCGAGGATACGTGGAATTAAAAGTTGTCTCTCGGCGTGGACGTTCTGACATCTTTAAATTTCCGTTCGACGAAGAGATTTTTCTTTTTAGCGGACCGCGAGCGGAGATACGGGCCGCCAAAGAGGAGCGTGCGAAACGCTCGAGATGAAAAATTAAGAATAGCCACACTTATGTAAAGTTTTTCCGTACATATACATGTGCCACGCCCGATGAAGCTTCTCGGTCGCTTCGGACGACGTATGTATATATGAACGCCCGGACCCTTCTCGGTCCGACTCTCGCATATGTATATACATACTGCCGTGAACTCGCAAAATTTGTAGAATAAGAATAGCTTTAGAGATTAATTTAAGAATTAGTTTAAGCTTTGAAATAAAAAAATAAAAAATAACAAAAATCCTATTTAAATATTATTGAGTAAAACTATGCAACAAGAACTACATGAAGGTACACAAAGTTGCATACTCATAGTCAATTTATAAAGGTGACTAGCTAATACGGCAGGCCTTGAAGGCCCGCTATCGCCTCTTATTCCGCTTACAGTTGAGGTACCGCTCCCCCTTATTCTTCTAAATTTATTGCGGATTTTGTCTTTATTGCGTTTCAGTTTTTGAAACACCATATAATTCCGATATATAGCGAATAACTAAATATAATTGTGTTTTAGATGTTCAATATTGCTTAGTTGTTTTTATACACCCCTGTATATAGTTTACAACTATGCAATATTTTATTCAGAATGCTTATCGGATGAAATGATTAATAATAGATTTAGTGATAATAGCAGTTTTTAAATTGAAAATGTTTAACGGCTGTCCATGAAATAAGATGTATTTTATCGTTTAGTTATATTGACATTTTTCACATACTTTTCCTGTGCCTCACAGACGGTAGTTTTCACTCTATTTATAATTTTTCTACTATTATTGGTTTTGTGCCTTGACTTGCCGATGATTTATTTTACGTTTGCCTAATTTATCTGTAGTTTGAATTTTGTTTGTGGGTATAAAATTAGAATAATCTCGAAATCTGTTTTTTTTTGCATCAGTTGGAAAATGTGGTTTGATAGTTTTTGTTAATAGTGTTTCAGTCTATATACATATGTCGATTCCATTGGTCTTTTTGGTTTAAATGAAAATTCATTAGAATTTTAAAAAAACATTTTATTTTATACAAACTTGTAGATAGCTTTATTAGAATTATGTTTTATTGACGCGAATGTATACTTTTAAATAATTCATTTAATCATTGTTCTATAACAAATAATATTTACTTCATTGGCATTTTTATACTGATTTCCATTCCTATACTCTTATAATTTGCAGTGTTTCTTTGTATTACAACTGTCAGTTATGTATGATGCTTAATAATGTTGGTAAAGCCTTGTTCACACTGTACATAATTATTTTCTTTTGCATTGTACACCTACAATTTAAGGAATATATAGATATAATATATGTATGTATTATGGTAATATTGATTACTTATTGTTATATTCGAAAATACTGTAAAACATCCTTTTAGAATTGCTATTTTGAATTATTCTAATTGACGATGTCGCGGGAAGTTCATTTTCGTCAATGATAATTAAACAATCTTTTTTGAATACGTATGATATTACTTCTCAATTTGCCTGGCACAGTAACAACATGATTAAGTGCTTGTTTAATCTGGTAGGAATATATTTTAGTTTCTTTTTTCTATTAACAATATCTTATAATATTTTGAAGTATTTTTACAACTGAATTCATGGACGAAATGACTCCAGTCATGTAACGATAATTGCTAAAAATAAGTAGAAAGTATTTATAAACAAATAAGGAATCGAATTTATAAATTTCTTACCTATACACTATTATCATTGGGCCTATTATTATATATTGCAATATTTATTGTGTTGAATGTTTGTGAGCTATGGCTTCAATCTTTTCGAGCTTGAATTCGCCTTTTGCGCGTCCGCTTACAGCTTTTTACAGTTTCCTGTAAAACGCGATCACTCTCGTGGTAGTTTTTAGAATGTAAGATTTTATAGACTTGTGGCACACTCTGTATATACATATATTTTGTAAAGCCAATTGTATATTTCATTTAGAATTCTTCTAGAATTTTTTTTTACACAAACTGTTACACAATGAAGAGCGAGAAAGATAATTTAATGTTAAACATAAGAATGATGTTAAAGTATCCGAAGAACCAATATGCTCAATAAGTGCATCATTTTCATTGAAACAGTCGGGATAATACGCTATTGAAATAACAGTGGAAAAATTTAGTATATTAACAAAAAGTATGTCAATTGCTCAGAAACAATTTAAGATAGGCATGCACAATATTAATAAAAAAGAACGTAATAAGCAGTCTGACACTGATATATTTTCACCCAAATTATTTGAAGTGGAACAGCGCTTTCATTATGAAATTTTGGTCAGCATAATTGAAACATTCGTCTGTCACATACTCAAAATTAGTTCGCACGTCATTTAAAAATGAAGGACTTGTATTGAAGAACATTTTAAAATTTCAATGAATTACATATATACTACTCGCCCGCTATCGCGGGCTCGTCATTTTAATTGACATGCTCAAATATACGTAGTATCTCCATAGTGTTTAACATGTTTACAACAAATTTTGTTTGGTAAATGGGCGTCGCTTTCAAACATTCTTATAGAATGCTAATGAATGCTGATGAACTTCAAATATATAGCTCGCAAACATATGTATGTGAATGGGTAAAGTAAATTTAATTTATAAAGTATATTACTTTCTTACTACCTTTTCGAAGTCCACTATCGTTAATAAAAGAGCAGAGTATATTTTATTTAAAATTATTCTCGATCTGTTTTTGACACAAATCGGTACACACTCAAGAGCGAGAAAGGTAATTTAAAGTTAATCATAAGCAATGTTAAAGTATCCAAAGACAGAATGAGCTCAAAAAGCGCAACATTTTTATTAAAACAGTTTACAATACTACTTTGATGTAAAGTGAGACCCTTTTTAAATCCACTATCATTAATAAAGGAGCACAAAATAATAATAAAAGTAAAAAACCCAAGTTTTAAATTTAAGCCCTTTTCAAGCGCCTTTCCTGTAAACAGCGCTTTCTAGAATGTCCATTTTTATAAATATTTGAAGCACCCCTGTATATACATTTATTATGTTAAGCCAATAGGATATCTTATTTAAAATTCTTCTCGAACTGTTTTTAACACAAACCGGTATACACTCAAGAGCGAGAAAGGTAATTTAATGTTAAACATAAGTCGTGTTAAAGTATGCAAAGACACAATGAGATCAAAACGCACAACATTTTTATTAAGACAGTGTACAATACTATTTTGATGTAAAGTGTGACCTCTTTGAAATCCACTATCGTTAATAAAGGACCACAAAATGAAAATAAAAGTAAAAACCCCAAGTTTTAAATTGAAGTGCCTTTCATTTTATTTAAAATGTTTCTCGAATTGTTTCTTACACAAACCGGTACACACTCAAGAGCGAGAAAGGTAATTTAATGTTAAACATAAGTCATGTTAAAATATCCAAAGGAACAATGAGCTCTCAAAAAGCGTAACATTTTCATTAAGACAGTTTACAATACTATTTTGATGTGAACGTATAAGAGCCTGTCAATCTTTTCGAAGTCTACTCTCGTTAAGAAAAAAGCACAAAATAATAATAAAAGTAAAAAGCCCAAGTTTTAAATTTAAGCCCTATTAAAGCGCCTTTCCTGTAAAAAAACGCTTTTTAGAATGTCCAGTTTTATAAACTTTTAAAGCATCCCGGTATATACATATATTTTGTGAAGCCAATAGTTTATTGTATTTAAAATTTTTCTCGAATTGTTTTTTACACAAACCGGTACACACTCAAGAGCGAGAAAGGTAATTTAATGTTAAACATAAGTCGTGTTAAAGTATGTAAAGGCACAATGAGATCAAGAAGCGCAACATTTTTATTAAGACAGTGTACAATACTATTTTGATGCGAAAGTGTGAAAGCCTGTCAACCTCTTCAAAATCTACTATCGTTAATAAAGGAGCACGAAATAATAATAAAAGTAAAAAGCCCAAGTTTTAAATTGAAGCCCCATTGAAGCGCCTTTCCTGTAAAAAGCGTTCAATGGCATGACGTTTTTAGAATGTCCACTTTTATAAACTTTTAAAGCACCCCTACATACATTTTGTTAAGCCGATAGTATATTTTATTTGAAATTCTACTCGAACTGTTTTTTTACACAAACCGGTTCACACTCAAGAGCGAGAAACGTAATTTAATGTTAAACAAAAGTCATGTTAAAGTATCGAAAGAAACAATGAGCTCAGTGAGCGCATCATTTTCATTGGGACAGTGTACAATACGATTCTGATGTTTTCGAATCTACTATTGATAAGAAAAAATTAAGTATTAAATTTAAACCCTGTTCAATCACGTTTCGAAGAATCACCGAATTGAAGATGTAATAAGCCGTATCTAAAATTTCACATTCATACGTCAATTTTCAAAGAACTCTTCCGCCAATTTGTTTTTTTTTGACATTTTGGCTTTGGAATCGTGATCGGCGACCTAAGACACCCCCGTATCTAAAATTTCGCATTCATACGTCAATTTTCAAAAACATCTTTCGCCATTTTGTTTTTTTTTTGACATTTTGACTTTGGAATCGTGATCGGCGACCCCCAAAACCCCCGTATTTTTTACATTCATACGTCAATTTCCAAAAAAATCTTCCGCCATTTTGTTTTTTTTTGACATTTTGACTTTGGAATCGTGATCGGCGACCCTCAAAACCCACGTATCTAAAATTTCACACTCATACGTCAATTTTCAAAAACATCGTCCGCCATTTTGTTTTTTTTTGACATTTTGACTTTGGAATCGTGATCGGCGACCCCCAAAACCCCCGTATTTAAAATTTCATATTCATACGTCAATTTTCAAAAAATCTTCCGTCATTTTGTCTTTTTTTGACATTTTGACTTTGGAATCGTGATCGGCGACCCCCAAAACCCCTGTATCTAAAATTTTACATTCATATGTCAATTTTCAAAAAAATCTTCCACCATTTTGTTTTTTTTGACATTTTGACTTTGGAATCATGATCGGCGACCCCCAAAACCCCCGTACCTAAAATTTTACATTAATACGTCAATTTTCTAAAAATCTTTCGCTATTTTGTTTTTTTTGACATTTTGTCTATGGAATCGTGATCGGCGACCCCCAAAACCCCTGTATCTAAAATTTTACATTCATATGTCAATTTTCAAAAAAATCTTCCACCATTTTGTTTTTTTTTGACATTTTGACTTTGGAATCATGATCGGCGACCCCCAAAACCCCCGTATCTAAAATTTTACATTAATACGTCAATTTTCTAAAAAATCTTTCGCTATTTTGTTCTTTTTGACATTTTGACTATGGAATCGTGATCGGCAACCCCCCAAAACCCCCGTATCTAAAATTTTACATTCATACGTCAATTTTCAAAAAAATCTTCCGCCATTTTGCTTTTTTTGACATTTTGACTTTGGAATCGTGATCGGCGACCCTCAAAACCCCCGTATCTAAAATTTCACACTCATACGTCAATTTTCAAAAACATCTTCCGCCATTTTGTTTTTTTTTGACATTTTGACTTTGGAATCGTGATCGGCGACCCCCAAAACCCCCGTATCTAAAAATTTACATTCATGATTCAATTTTCAAAAAATCTTCCGCCATTTTTTTTTTGACATTTTGGCTTTGGAATCGTGATCGGCGACCCCCAAAACCCCCGTATCTGAAATTTCACATTCATACGTCAATTTTCAAAAAAATCTTCCGTCATTTTGTTTTTTTTGACATTTTGACTTTGGAATCGTGATCGGCGACCCTCAAAACCCCCGTATCTAAAATTTCACACTCATACGTCAATTTTCAAAAACATCTTTCGCCATTTTGTTTTTTTTTGACATTTTGACTTTGGAATCGTGATCGGCGACCCCCGAAACCCCCGTATCTAAAAATTTACATTCATGACTCAATTTTCAAAAAATCTTCCGCCATTTTTTTTTGACATTTTGGCTTTGGAATCGTGATCGGCGACCCCCAAAACCCCCGTATCTGAAATTTCACATTCATACGTCAATTTTCAAAAAAATCTTCCGTCATTTTGTCTTTTTTGACATTTCGACTTTGGAATCGTGATCGGCGACCCCCAAAACCCCCGTATCTAAAATTTTACATTCATATGTCAATTTTCAAAAAATTCTTCCACGATTTTGTTTTTTTATGACATTTTGATTTTGGATTTGTGATCGGCGACCCAACACACCCCTGTATCTAAAATTTCACACTCATACGTCAATTTCCAAAAAAATCTTTCGCCATTTTGTTTTTTTTGACATTTTGACTTTGGAATCGTGATCGGCGACCCTCAAAACCCCCGTATCTAAAATTTCACACTCATACGTTAATTTTCAAAAAAATCTTTCGCCGTTTTGCTTTTTTTTGACATTTTGACTTTGGAATCGTGATCGGCGACCCCCAAAACCCCCGCATCTAAAATTTTACGTCAATTTTCAAAAAATCTTTCGCCATTTTGTTTTTTTTGACATTTTGCTTTGAAATCGTGATCGGCGACCCCCAAAACCCCCGTATCTAAAATTTTACATTCATAAATCAATTTTCAAAAAAATCTTTCGCCGTTTTGCTTTTTCTGACATTTTGACTTTGGAATCGTGATCGGCGACCCCCAAAACCCCCGTATCTAAAATTTTACATTAATACGTCAATTTTCTAAAAAAATCTTTCGCCATTTTGTTTTTTTTGACATTCTGACTTTGGAATCGTGATCGGCGACCCCCAAAACCCCCGTATCTGAAATTTCACATTCATACGTCAATTTTCAAAAAAATCTTCCGTCATTTTGTTTTTTTTGATATTTTGACTTTGGAATTGTAATCGGCGACCCCCAAAACCCCCGTATCTAAAATTTTACATTCATATGTCAATTTTCAAAAAATTCTTCCACGATTTTGTTTTTTATGACATTCTGATTTTGGATTTGTGATCGGCGACCTAACATACCCCCGTATCTAAAATTTCACATTCATACGTCAATTTTCAAAAAAAATTTTCGCCGTTTTGCTTTTTTTGACATTTTGACTTTGGAATCGTGATCGGCGACCCCCAAAACCCCCGTACCTAAAATTTTACATTAATACGTCAATTTTCTAAAAAATCTTTCGCCATTTTGTTTTTTTTGACATTTTGACTTTGGAATCGTGATCGGCGACCCCCAAAACCCCTGTATCTAAAATTTTACATTCATATGTCAATTTTCAAAAAAATCTTCCACCATTTTGTTTTTTTTGACATTTTGACTTTGGAATCATGATCGGCGACCTCCAAAACCCCCGTATCTAAAATTTTACATTAATACGTCAATTTTCTAAAAAATCTTTCGCTATTTTGTTTTTTTTGACATTTTGACCATGGAATCGTGATCGGCGACCCTCAAAACCCCCGTATCTAAAATTTCACACTCATACGTCAATTTTCAAAAACATCTTCCGCCATTTTGTTTTTTTTGACATTTTGACTTTGGAATCGTGATCGGCGACCCCCAAAACCCCCGTATTTAAAATTTCATATTCATACGTCAATTTTCAAAAAATCTTCCGTCATTTTGTCTTTTTTTGACATTTTGACTTTGGAATCGTGATCGGCGACCCCCAAAACCCCTGTATCTAAAATTTTACATTCATATGTCAATTTTCAAAAAAATCTTCCACCATTTTGTTTTTTTTGACATTTTGACTTTGGAATCATGATCGGCGACCCCCAAAACCCCCGTACCTAAAATTTTACATTAATACGTCAATTTTCTAAAAATCTTTCGCTATTTTGTTTTTTTTGACATTTTGACTATGGAATCGTGATCGGCGACCCCCAAAACCCCTGTATCTAAAATTTTACATTCATATGTCAATTTTCAAAAAAATCTTCCACCATTTTGTTTTTTTTTGACATTTTGACTTTGGAATCATGATCGGCGACCCCCAAAACCCCCGTATCTAAAATTTTACATTAATACGTCAATTTTCTAAAAAATCTTTCGCTATTTTGTTTTTTTTGACATTTTGACTATGGAATCGTGATCGGCAACCCCCCAAAACCCCCGTATCTAAAATTTTACATTCATACGTCAATTTTCAAAAAAATCTTCCGCCATTTTGCTTTTTTTGACATTTTGACTTTGGAATCGTGATCGGCGACCCTCAAAACCCCCGTATCTAAAATTTCACACTCATACGTCAATTTTCAAAAACATCTTCCGCCATTTTGTTTTTTTTTGACATTTTGACTTTGGAATCGTGATCGGCGACCCCCAAAACCCCCGTATCTGAAATTTCACATTCATACGTCAATTTTCAAAAAAATCTTCCGTCATTTTGTTTTTTTTGACATTTTGACTTTGGAATCGTGATCGGCGACCCTCAAAACCCCCGTATCTAAAATTTCACACTCATACGTCAATTTTCAAAAAAATCTTCCGTCATTTTGTTTTTTTTGACATTTTGACTTTGGAATCGTGATCGGCGACCCTCAAAACCCCCGTATCTAAAATTTCACACTCATACGTCAATTTTCAAAAACATCTTTCGCCATTTTGTTTTTTTTTGACATTTTGACTTTGGAATCGTGATCGGCGACCCCCGAAACCCCCGTATCTAAAAATTTACATTCATGACTCAATTTTCAAAAAATCTTCCGCCATTTTTTTTTGACATTTTGGCTTTGGAATCGTGATCGGCGACCCCCAAAACCCCCGTATCTGAAATTTCACATTCATACGTCAATTTTCAAAAAAATCTTCCGTCATTTTGTTTTTTTTGACATTTTGACTTTGGAATCGTGATCGGCGACCCTCAAAACCCCCGTATCTAAAATTTCACACTCATACGTCAATTTTCAAAAACATCTTTCGCCATTTTGTTTTTTTTTGACATTTTGACTTTGGAATCGTGATCGGCGACCCCCGAAACCCCCGTATCTAAAAATTTACATTCATGACTCAATTTTCAAAAAATCTTCCGCCATTTTTTTTTGACATTTTGGCTTTGGAATCGTGATCGGCGACCCCCAAAACCCCCGTATCTGAAATTTCACATTCATACGTCAATTTTCAAAAAAATCTTTCGTCATTTTGTCTTTTTTGACATTTCGACTTTGGAATCGTGATCGGCGACCCCCAAAACCCCCGTATCTAAAATTTTACATTCATATGTCAATTTTCAAAAAATTCTTCCACGATTTTGTTTTTTTATGACATTTTGATTTTGGATTTGTGATCGGCGACCCAACACACCCCTGTATCTAAAATTTCACACTCATACGTCAATTTCCAAAAAAATCTTTCGCCATTTTGTTTTTTTTGACATTTTGACTTTGGAATCGTGATCGGCGACCCTCAAAACCCCCGTAACTAAAATTTCACACTCATACGTTAATTTTCAAAAAAATCTTTCGCCGTTTTGCTTTTTTTTGACATTTTGACTTTGGAATCGTGATCGGCGACCCCCAAAACCCCCGCATCTAAAATTTTACGTCAATTTTCAAAAAATCTTTCGCCATTTTGTTTTTTTTGACATTTTGCTTTGAAATCGTGATCGGCGACCCCCAAAACCCCCGTATCTAAAATTTTACATTCATAAATCAATTTTCAAAAAAATCTTTCGCCGTTTTGCTTTTTCTGACATTTTGACTTTGGAATCGTGATCGGCGACCCCCAAAACCCCCGTATCTAAAATTTTACATTAATACGTCAATTTTCTAAAAAAATCTTTCGCCATTTTGTTTTTTTTGACATTCTGACTTTGGAATCGTGATCGGCGACCCCCAAAACCCCCGTATCTGAAATTTCACATTCATACGTCAATTTTCAAAAAAATCTTCCGTCATTTTGTTTTTTTTGATATTTTGACTTTGGAATTGTAATCGGCGACCCCCAAAACCCCCGTATCTAAAATTTTACATTCATATGTCAATTTTCAAAAAATTCTTCCACGATTTTGTTTTTTATGACATTCTGATTTTGGATTTGTGATCGGCGACCTAACATACCCCCGTATCTAAAATTTCACATTCATACGTCAATTTTCAAAAAAATCTTTCGCCGTTTTGCTTTTTTTGACATTTTGACTTTGGAATCGTGATCGGCGACCCCCAAAACCCCCGTACCTAAAATTTTACATTAATACGTCAATTTTCTAAAAAATCTTTCGCCATTTTGTTTTTTTTGACATTTTGACTTTGGAATCGTGATCGGCGACCCCCAAAACCCCTGTATCTAAAATTTTACATTCATATGTCAATTTTCAAAAAAATCTTCCACCATTTTGTTTTTTTTGACATTTTGACTTTGGAATCATGATCGGCGACCTCCAAAACCCCCGTATTTAAAATTTTACATTAATACGTCAATTTTCTAAAAATCTTTCGCTATTTTGTTTTTTTTGACATTTTGACCATGGAATCGTGATCGGCGACCCTCAAAACCCCCGTATCTAAAATTTCACACTCATACGTCAATTTTCAAAAACATCTTCCGCCATTTTGTTTTTTTTGACATTTTGACTTTGGAATCGTGATCGGCGACCCCCAAAACCCCCGTATCTGAAATTTCACATTCATACGTCAATTTTCAAAAACATCTTCCGCCATTTTGTTTTTTTTTGACATTTTGGCTTTGGAATCTTTATCGGCGACCCCCAAAACCCCCGTATCTAAAATTTCACACTCATACGTCAATTTTCAAAAACATCTTCCGCCATTTTGTTTTTTTTTGACATTTTGACTTTGGAATCGTGATCGGCGACCCCCAAAACCCCCGTATCTAAAATTTCACACTCATACGTCAATTTTCAAAAACATCTTCTGCCATTTTGTTTTTTTTTGACATTTTGACTTTGGAATCGTGATCGGCGACCCCCAAAACCCCCGTATCTAAAATTTTACATTAATACGTCAATTTTCTAAAAAATCTTTCGCCATTTTGACTTTGTAATCGCGATCGGCGACCCCCAAAACCCCCGTATCTAAAATTTTACATTCATAAGTCAATTTTCAAACAAATCTTCCGCCGTTTTGTTTTTTTTTGACATTTTGACTTTGGAATCGTGATCGGCGACCCCCAAAACCCCCGTATCTAAAATTTTACATTAATACGTCAATTTTCTAAAAAATCTTTCGATATTTTGTTTTTTTTGACATTTTGACTATGGAATCGTGATCGGCGACCCTCAAAACCCCCGTATCTAAAATTTCACACTCATACGTCAATTTTCAAAAACATCTTCCGCCATTTTGTTTTTTTTGACATTTTGACTTTGGAATCGTGATCGGCGACCCCCAAAACCCCCGTATCTAAAAATTTACATTCATGACTCAATTTTCAAAAAATCTTCCGCCATTTTTTTTGACATTTTGGCTTTGGAATCGTGATCGGCGACCCCCAAAACCCCCGTATCTGAAATTTCACATTCATACGTCAATTTTCAAAAACATCTTCCGCCATTTTGTTTTTTTTTGACATTTTGGCTTTGGAATCGTTATCGGCGACCCCCAAAACCCCCGTATCTAAAATTTCACACTCATACGTCAATTTTCAAAAACATCTTCCGCCATTTTGTTTTTTTTTGACATTTTGACTTTGGAATCGTGATCGGCGACCCCCAAAACCCCCGTATCTAAAATTTTACATTAATACGTCAATTTTCTAAAAAATCTTTCGCCATTTTGACTTTGTAATCGCGATCGGCGACCCCCAAAACCCCCGTATCTAAAATTTTACATTCATAAGTCAATTTTCAAACAAATCTTCCGCCGTTTTTTTTTTTTTTGACATTTTGACTTTGGAATCGTGATCGGCGACCCCCAAAACCCCCGTATCTAAAATTTTACATTAATACGTCAATTTTCTAAAAAATCTTTCGATATTTTGTTTTTTTTGACATTTTGACTATGGAATCGTGATCGGCGACCCTCAAAACCCCCGTATCTAAAATTTCACACTCATACGTCAATTTTCAAAAACATCTTCCGCCATTTTGTTTTTTTTGACATTTTGACTTTGGAATCGTGATCGGCGACCCCCAAAACCCCCGTATCTAAAAATTTACATTCATGACTCAATTTTCAAAAAATCTTCCGCCATTTTTTTTGACATTTTGGCTTTGGAATCGTGATCGGCGACCCCCAAAACCCCCGTATCTGAAATTTCACATTCATACGTCAATTTTCAAAAACATCTTCCGCCATTTTGTTTTTTTTTGACATTTTGGCTTTGGAATCGTGATCGGCGACCCCCAAAACCCCCGTATCTAAAATTTCACACTCATACGTCAATTTTCAAAAACATCTTCCGCCATTTTGTTTTTTTTTGACATTTAGACTTTGGAATCGTGATCGGCGACCCCCAAAACCCCCGTATCTAAAATTTTACATTAATACGTCAATTTTCTAAAAAATCTTTCGCCATTTTGACTTTGTAATCGCGATCGGCGACCCCCAAAACCCCCGTATCTAAAATTTTACATTCATAAGTCAATTTTCAAAAAAATCTTCCGCCGTTTTTTTTTTTTTGACATTTTGACTTTGGAATCGTGATCGGCGACCCCCCAAAACCCCCGTATCTAAAATTTTACATTCATACGTCAATTTTCAAAAAATATTCCGCCATTTTGTTTTTTTTGACATCTTGACTTTGGAATCGTGATCGGCGACCCCCAAAACCCCCGTATCTAAAATTTTACATTCATGACTCAATTTTCAAAAAATCTTCCGCCATTTTGTTTTTTTTGACATTTTGGCTTTGGAATCGTGATCGGCGACCCCCAAAACCCCCGTATCTAAAATTTCACATGCATACGTGAATTTTCAAAAAATCTTCCGCCATTTTGCTTTTTTTGACATTTTGACTTTGGAATCGTGATCGGCGACCCTCAAAACCCCCGTATCTAAAATTTCACACTCATACGTCAATTTTCAAAAAAATCTTCTGCCATTTTGTTTTTTTTTTGACATTTTGGCTTTGGAATCGTGATTGGCGACCCCCAAATCCTCCGTATCTAAAATCTCACATTCATACGTCAATTTTCAAAAAAAATCTTTCGCCATTTTGTTTTTTTTTGACATTTTGACTTTGGAATCGTGATCGGCGACCCCCAAAACCCCCGTATTTGAAATTTCACATTCATGACTCAATTTTCAAAAAAATCTTCCGCCCTTTTGTTTGTTTTTTTCAGTTTGGCTTTGGAATCGTGATCGGCGACCCCCAAAACCCCAGTATCTAAAATTTTACATTCATACGTCAATTTTCATAAAAATCTTCTGCCCTTTTGTTTTTTTTTCAGTTTGGCTTTGGAATCGTGATCGGCGACCCCCAATAGCCGCGTATCTAAAATTTCACATTCATACGTCAATTTTCAAAAAAATCTTTCGCCGGTTTTTTTTTGACATTTTGACTTTGGAATCGTGATCGGCGACCCCCAAAACCCCCGTATCTAAAATTTTACATTAATACGTCAATTTTCTAAAAAATCTTTCGCCATTTTGTTTTTTTTCACATTTTGACTTTGGAATCGTGATCGGCGACCCCCAAAACCCCCGTATCTAAAATTTTACATTCACATGTCAATTTTCAAAAAAATTTTCCACCATTTTGCTTTTTTTGACATTTTGACTTTGGAATCGTGATCGGCGACCCCCAAAACCCCCGTATCTAAAATTTTACATTCATGTCAATTTTCAAAAAAATCTTCCGACGTTTTGCTTTTTTTGACATTTTGACTTTGGAATCGTGATCGGCGACCCCCAAAACCCCCGTATCTAAAATTTTACATTAATACGTCAATTTTCTAAAAAATCTTGCGCTATTTTGTTTTTTTTGACATTTTGACTTTGGAATCGTGATCGGCGACCCCCCAAAACCCCCGTATCTTAAATCTTACATTCATACGTCAATTTTCAAAAAAATCTTCCGCCATTTTGCTTTTTTTGACATTTTGACTTTGGAATCGTGATCGGCGACCCCTAAAACCCCCGTATCTAAAATTTTACATTCATATGTCAATTTTCAAAAAATTCTTCCACGATTTTGTTTTTTTATGACATTTTGATTTTGGATTTGTGATCGGCGACCTAACATACCCCCGTATCTAAAATTTAACACTCACGTCAATTTTCAAAAAAATCTTTCGCCATTTTGCTTTTTTTGACATTTTGAATTTGGAATCGTGATCGGCGACCCCCAAAACCCCCGCATCTAAAATTTTACATGAATACGTCAATTTTCTAAAAAATCTTTCGCCATTTTGTTTTTTTTGACATTTTGACTTTGGAATCGTGATCGGCGACCCCCAAAACCCCCGTATCTAAAATTTTACATTAATAAGTCAATTTTCAAAAAAATCTTCCGCCATTTTGTTTTTTTTGACATTTTGACTTTGGAATCGTGATCGGCGACCCCCAAAACCCCCGTATCTAAAATTTTACATTCATACGTCAATTTTCAAAAAATCTTCCGTCATTTTGTTTTTTTTGACATCTTGACTTTGGAATCGTGATCGGCGACCCCCAAAACCCCCGTATCTAAAAATTTACATTCATGACTCAATTTTCAAAGAATCTTCCGCCATTTTGTGTTTTTGACATTTTGGCTTTGGAATCGTGATCGGCGACCCCCAAAACCCCCGTATCTAAAATTTCACATTCATACGTGAATTTTCAAAAAAATCTCTCGCCATTTTGTTTTTTTTGACATTTTGGCTTTGGAATCGTGATCGGCGACCCCCAAAACCCCCGTATCTAAAATTTCACATTCATACGTGAATTTTCAAAAAAATCTTTCGCCATTTTGTTTTTTTTGACATTTTGACTTTGGAATCGTGATCGGCGACCCCCAAAACTCGCGTATATAAAATTTCACATTCATACGTCAATTTTCAAAAAAATCTTCCGCCCGTTTGTTTTTTTTTGACATTTTGACTTTGGAATCGTGATCGGCGACCCCCAAAACCCCCTTATCTAAAATTTTACATTCATATGTCAATTTTCAAAAAATTCTTCCACGATTTTGTTTTTTTATGACATTTTGATTTTGGATTTGTGATCGGCGACCTAACACACCCCTGTATCTAAAATTTCACTCACGACAATTTTCAAAAAAATCTTTCGCCATTTTCTTTTTTTGACATTTTGACTTTGGAATCGTGATCGGCGACCCGCAAAACCCCCGTATCTAAAATTTTACATTCATACGTCAATTTTCAAAAAATCTTCCGTCATTTTGTTTTTTTTTGACATTTTGACTTTGGAATCGTGATCGGCGACCTCCAAAACCCCCGTATCTAAAATTTTACATTCATGACTCAATTTTCAAAAAATCGTCCGCCATTTTGTTTTTTTTGACATTTTGGCTTTGGAATCGTGATCGGCGACCCCCAAAACCCCCGTATTTGAAATTTCACATTCATACGTCAATTTTCAAAAAAATCTTCCGTCATTTTGTTTTTTTTGACATTTTGACTTTGGAATCGTGATCGGCGACCCCCAAAACCCACGTACCTAAAGTTTTACATTCATACGTCAATTTTCAAAAAAATTTCCGCCATTTTGCTTTTTTGACATTTTGACTTTGGAATCGTGATCGGCGTCCCCCAAAACCCCCTTATCTAAAATTTTACATTCACATGTCAATTTTCAAAAAATTCTTCCACGATTTTGTTTTTTTATATTTTGATTTTGGATTTGTGATCGACGACCTAACACACCCCTGTATCTGAAATTTCATACTCATACGTCAATTTTCAAAAAAATCTTTCGCCATTTTGCTTATTTTGACATTTTGACTTTGGAATCGTGATCGGCGACCCCCAAAACCCCCGTATCTAAAATTTTACATTCATACGTCAATTTTCAAAAAATCTTCCGCCATTTTTTTTTTACATTTTGACTTTGGAATCGTTATCGGCGACCCCCAAAACCCCCGTATATAAAATTTTACATTCATACGTCAATTTTCAAAAAATTCTTCCGCTATTTTGTTTTTTTATGACATTTTGACTTTGGAATCGTGATCGGCGACCCCCAAAACCCCCGTATCTAAAATTTCACATTGACACGTTAATTTTCAAAAAAATCTTCCGCCATTTTGTTTTTTTTTGACATTTTGACTTTGGAATTGTGATCGGCGCCCCCAAAACCCCCATATCTAAAATTTTACATTCATACGTCAATTTTCAAAAAATATTCCGCCATTTTGTTTTTTTTTGGACATTTTCACTATGGAATCGTGATCGGCGACCCCCAAAACCCCCGTATCTAAAATTTTATATTCATACGTCAATTTTCAAAAAAATCATCCGCCATTTTGTTTTTTTATGACATTCTGATTTTGGATTTGTGATCGGCGACTTAAGACACCCTCGTATCTAAAATTTCACATTTATACGTCAATTTTCAAAAAATCCTTGGGCCATTTTTTTTTTTTTTGACATTTCGACTTTGGATACGTGACCAATGATACCACAAAGACTCCCAAGTGCCGAATTTTACTTTAATCAGAAGAGAGAAATTAATTTCAGATAGCTCCGCCCACTCTGCATGTATGCCTAATCGTTGTCATAAGGGCACATAAATGTTAAAAGCTATCTTTTTCCCCATTAAGGCGTACGCGTTCTGGAATTAAAGTATTTTAATAATGCAAATATATAATCATTAAAAGAACAATAATCAACCTGTATATCTATAAAAATGTTAAGTCAAGCGGATGTATTATG
Organism: Amphimallon solstitiale; assembly: GCA_963170755.1. Lineage (NCBI taxonomy): Eukaryota > Metazoa > Arthropoda > Insecta > Coleoptera > Scarabaeidae > Amphimallon > Amphimallon solstitiale. The sequence goes on along the minus strand of OY720675.1, from coordinate 127,353,224 downwards.
TCGAGATTGAGATGCCGATAATTGATAATTTAGTTTTACATATATTTTGTTTAATTTGTGTACAACAACCTAATAATTTGTCAAATTTGTGTGCATTTTAGCTTCAAATAAATTGTTTGTCAAACATTTTGTACAATTGGTGTGCGCGCAGCCGAAATTATCATCCCGGTTCGTTTGAGTCGACGACGGCGCGCGGCGCCGAGTATTATATGTGTACTACACGTTCATGAACGGTATGCTATTACGGATCCACACGGTTCAAATGAGCCGGTTCCGTGACCCGGCTCACAATGAGGAGCTGAACCGAGTCAAAGAAATGAGCCGTTTTGCCCACCTCTATGTCAGTTATCTTCATAACCTATAAAATAATTATATTTTGACGTTTGTTATAATTATCATCAATTTTATTCAATTAAAAAATTGTCAAAATTTAATAACATAAATCTAACGTACCGGAAATTACACTTTTTTTTAAAGCATTTATATAATAGAAAAACTTAGTACAATATTTAAAAATTGTGACTTTCGATGTCAGTTTGTATGTTGATAATTTTTTTCAAAATTCAAATTCTGTTATGATTTCTCGTCGCAAAGGAAGAAATTATAGAAAGGAATCATTATATTGAATTAAGTATGGGCAAGTATAGGTACGATGTATTTATACTACTCATTATTATTTTTGATGATGTTTTTATAGTCATTACGTTGAATATAGTTTGTAAATTTATGAATGTTTTTGTGTTAATTTTTATGATAAAGAACGTTTAAATTTCAATAAAGAGAAGTTAGAATTATGTGAACAATTTCGCAACTCTCGTGTTTGCAGAAAGCAACCATTGTTAGATATAGTGATGTATGGAGCTCTTCGAGGTTGATTCGCCTCTTCGCTTGTACTTATATCTTTTTAATATTATATCTAAGGCTGTAAGGGCATCTCATTGGTAATGCGATTAATGCTGGTCGCATGCTGTTTTAATGAATGTTAAATGTTAATAATCATTTCCCCTATAAAAATGTTAGTTAAAATTCATAAGGCAGATTTCATTAAAAAACAACTAAATACGGTATAACTATTTTCGGTACGCTATTTCTGAAAATAAGGGAGCTAATTAGAATTTAGATCCGTATAATATTTGTCCCTGTGAACAGTTGATTTCACTGCTACAGCTCACTGGTTTGACGTAATGTCAGATTATGTGTATGTGTTAAAAAATCGTATGGCATATCGGCAACAACTCTAACCATAATACATAAAATTGTCGGAGTACCTATGCCATTCATAATGTTAATTTAATTTTTATGATACCGCATACGCTTCTTCTTTTTAGTTAGTTAGGTTGTATTCACTATTACCTATACTATTTATGGTATTTTAATTTCTATATGAATGAATGACAGTGGAGGATAATTATGTAGTTAACTTTGCTATTGTAATGAATGAAGATTAAATTTAAAGAAATATCTCTAGAAATGGATTATACATTATGGTGGCAAATGAATTTATTTATTAAGACTTTGCCCACAAAGCGAACAATATTCCTATATAATTTGATGAACGCTGATATTTAAAATTTTTTTATTGACATTCAGGTTTTGTATCAGTTGTGTACATCTAGTTCAAGGTGAACGTCGACAGATCAAAAAAAAAAAATTAATTGAATGTTGTTTCACGTTATTAGTTCTATAAAATTGGTACTACGCTTTGTGTCAAGTTTACGATTGAAATAGTGTATAATTCAAATTTTCTGACAGACTGTCATCGTAACGATATTTCGATGACAGATACCTATGACAATGAAAAGTCAGACAGCTGACATCAAGATGTTTAACCACAATTGTCGTTCCACCTGTCATCGTGACAATAGTTCGTTGAACTGTATTTGTTCACACATAAACTTGCGAGAACGAAATGTCAGTCTAACTTAATAAAACATGTTTTAAACTTACAGGTCATTGAGAGAATTAATTAATTTTTATATTACGCTTTAATAATATACTTTTTAAAACGCAATCGAAAATCTTGCTGGCTCCTATACAGTTGATGCTAGACACTGTCGTACCATTTAACCAAAAATGTACTTCTGATTAGTTGGTGCCAACCAGCTAGTCGCACACTTTAAATACTTGCTTTTATAACTGAATTGGTAAACGAAATGACATACATGCTTATGGGAATCTTATTTGATGTATTTATTTTATTTCGAAGTGCTTCGGACACATCTGACAAATAAAGAAAAGTCGCCCTATTATTTGTATGTAGAGAGATCGATGAGAAATGTTATTAAATGATCCTATTCGTAAAATGGTTTAAATTTATATAATTATAACTTGAACACTGATACATTTCCAACATTCTGTTGACATTTAGGTTTTGTATAATTCGTGTGAATCTAACTAATTTGACAGGCCCAAATGGCAAAACTCAGATGGTTCTTCTTTATATAAGCTTGCTTCAAGTTCTTCGTTGTATGAAATTTACATTTCGATGACATATATAATGAATAGAGTGTCATTGTATTTATTAATATATCTTAATAAAATATAGAAAAATCGTCATATTTGTTACTGTACTTACGTGCGATAATACACTTTAAGTTTATTTTATAATATCCGTCGGCATTTTGTTCATATATTCATATAGAAAAGAAATAGTAACGATTGATAATAATAACACTAATACGTATCTGAAAGGTGCCACGTTTCAATTAAAAATGCACTTCTTCGTAATATCTTTATTTGTCGGCCTTCTGACATTTAAACTTGACAACCGATGGATGAACGTGAATATATAGTCATTAATGACACGCAAACTCGTCGTCGCGAGATTTTTTTACCCTGCAGGAAAGCTTTAAATGAGTCACACCTTCGACAGCGACAGATTTGGCACTTGGACAGTGCACTCAATCGTCGCGGAAAAGTCCACTCTTTTGGTTTCCAACCCTCTTTCCGCACTCTAAACCTCGACGGCCTGAAATTTCTTCGTCAATGTGAAACTTTTACAATTCTTTCGCGCGTGCCTGTCATACCTGACATTTTTACGATTTTGATCGGTTGTCACGTGAATCGTCATGACGTAGGCCATTTTTCTGTTAAAACACCGAATGCACGCTCCTCTTCAACGGGCGATATCTCTGCACACGCTCCAGTTAGAAGGAAAATCTCTCCGTCGAGGAACAATTTAAGGACGTCGGTAACTTCACGCCAAAGGGCAGCTTTCAATGTCGCGTATCCAGAGACGAGTTCTGCGCCCCGCGTACCCAATTTTCGTCGATTTTGACCGGGTTTGGTTGCCCTTGACTACTCGGCTTTTATTATATATAATTTTAAAAAAAAACTATTATTATACAAATAAATAGTAAAAATGTAGAATAAAAATTTATTAAATAAATATGAAATAAAGACAAAATAAATATAAGTAATATATTTCTTTTGTAAAAGAATACACAAAATGTATGGTTTACATATCATAAAAAGGAACCTAATTTTATACAATGCGTAAACATTGCTTTAAACATTCTAAATAATGGACCGCTGTTTAAGTCAAAAAGGGAAATGAAGGCAAATAATAGAGAAAGAGTTATGTTAATGGATGGAACAATTAAGAGAATGAGTCATGTGAAAGCAATAGAATTGTATGAAAAAAATGAAATACGATATGCAAGAAATATAAATGAGTAAATTATTGTGATTTATATGCATAAAGCAGTAAAAATCTTATGAGAGTTTAAGAATTAAATTGTATTAAAAGATAAAATTTACCTTAGCTTATAAATAGACTAAGAAAGGATATAAAAAAATATATAAAACGTAGAAACGATCAACAACAACATTTTTGTATTTAAGGGTAGCTGACATCATAAATAAATAAAAAGTATATGTGTTTATGATTTGTTTGCAACACAATGCTTCAGGGACTGGAAACAGACGTGTACGGTTTAATGACCTACAAAAGACAACAAAATATATAAAACTTGTGTAAAGTCTATTGCAGATTGACATATCACCAATAGAAAGATCTTGGATAGAGGATAGAGAGGCAGTGGAGAAACAGACGTGTCCTACAGGTACAGGCAGTGCGGGAAGAAAAATAATGGTTATCTCCAACATGTTTCCCATTTTGCCAAGTCGCAATCCGGCTAAAAGAAAAGTGAAATTGACATTAATAAATGGAAAGAAAAAATATGTATCGAACAATGAACAAGGCAATAGGTTCATTGACGAATACAAAGAAGGATGGTATTAGCGACAAGAATAAACCTACCGTTGGAAATGCTGTGCGAGGCAGAGGGGACCTTTGAATTGGAAAGTTATGTTGACGTTTGGTAAATTGTGAACTGTCAGAACAATATGTGTATGTGTGCGTGTATCAAGACGGCAACATGTGGGCAGCGATTTCACGGGAAAGTGTATTCCAGTACCAACCTAAATATGGACTAGAGGGCGCAATGGTCAACATAGTTTTTTTTTGCCGCTATAAATACGAAAACAAGATTCGACAAGAGGACTTCTGATGACAATTCCGAGAAGGAGACTTCTCATAACACTTCCGAAAGGAAGATCTCTTAAAGAATAAGACGTTTTAGATTGTTACATTGTAGTTTTCATTATTTCTTCATCACGTATAGTCATAGTAGTTTATTTTATTTAATACATTTGAATTCACTTGAAGCGTTCATAATGGACATTCAAAATAAATATTTTGATAGCAAGTAAGTTTATTTTTTTTTGAAAAGGAAGTTATACAAATTGTTGGACAGACATTGGTTTTTACGTGCAAATGATTAATCAATGTATTGTTGGACAATATAGATAAGTAAATAATGTATCCTGTAAGGTTTGTTTTAAATTCATATAGTTGGAATTACAACCAAATAGGATTAATGGTGTTGGTCAGTTGGAGAGATGCTACGTGCAAATGAGCATTTTCTTCATCGTATTGTCTAGGCATCATTAATCTCTTTCAAGTTAAGCAAATAATTAATTAAAATTTCACAAGGCAAAGATTAAGAGCTAGATACAACACGTGCAAATGGTTGTCTAAAGCAATTAATTGAAGCCAATACATAAATATAATTACATCGATAAGTATATCCATAAATGTACAATAAAAGTTTACATTTGTTTATTTACAGGATAAATATTTATTTTGTTTGGCAGAATAAATAAATAAATAAAAGATTTACATACATTACAACCGGCATTAGGTATAAATGATATGAGCATTTTTCAATTATGTATCTTGTTTAGAGCATAAAGGTGTGTATATAAAAAATTATTTTTGAATCTATAAATTACAAAATAAAAGATATATGATTATGTTGTATAGACATACAGTTTTTCTTTGAACAAAACTATTACCTCTTCCCTATTATGAGCAAGAGAAAAATCATCAGCAAAGGAGAAGGAACCACATACATTGCCAGGACCCACAATAGTCATAAAGTACATGCTCCAACAATATAAGATAAAAAATACGAAACCAAGTATAAGTTCTTGGTGTATAAAGAATAATTTTAAGAGTACAGCATGTACAAAAGACTATACCCTACGTGTGGTAACACACACAAATATATGTTGTCACAGCATATAAATTATATGGCGATGCCCAACGTATGGCAATAACATTATTTAAAATAAATATTTATATGCCACAGCAATATGTACACATCGGTGGTCTCTCGCTTCTCCACCACGGTTTAACAATATATTTCGCGCATTTATTCTAAATTTCAATTTAATTGAAATCAATTATATATACTAAAAGCGAGCGGCCGTTTCGTGTTAATGTCTCGTGAAAAGACGGCTTTAACCGAACGAGCGAAATCGTTCTAAATGGAATGCACGGGGCGCAGTACTTGTCCGAGGATACGTGGAATTAAAAGTTGTCTCTTCGCGTGGACCTTCTGACATCTTTAAATTTCCGGTCGACGAAGAGATTTTCCTTTTTAGCGGACCGCGAGCGGAGATACGGGCCGCCAAAGAGGAGCGTGCGAAGCGCTCGTGATGAAAAATTAAGAATAGCCACACTTATGTAAAGTTGTTTCCAAACGTATATATGTGCCACACCCGAAACACTTCTCGGTCGATTCGGACGACTCTCGCATAAATATACAAACACCCGCTTCTCGCTTCGGACGTCGAGTCATACATACGTACATACATCGGTGGTCTCTCGCTTCTCCACCACGGTTCACGTATTTATTCAGAAAACAAATATACAATATTTCGCGTATTTATTCTAAATTTCAATTTAATTGAAATCAAATACCTCTAGTTATACATACTAAAAGCGCACGGCCGTTTCGTGTTAATGTCTCGTGAAAAGACGGCTTAACCGAACGGCCAAAATCGGGCTAAATGGGACGCACGGGGCGCAATACTTGTCCGAGGATACGTGGAATTAAAATTTGTCTCTCGGCGTGGACGTTCTGACATCTTTAAATTTTCGGTCGACGAAGAGATTTTCCTTTTTAGCGGACCGCGAGCGGAGATACGGGCCGCCAAAGAGGAGCGTGCGAAACGCCCGTGATGAAAAATTAAGAATAGCCACACTTATGTAAAGTTGTTTCCAAACGTATATATGTGCCACACCCGAAACACTTCTCGGTCGATTCGGACGACTCTCGCATAAATATACAGACACCCGCTTCTCGCTTTCTTAAACGTAAATACTTAACTTGAATAACAGCAATAAATCTAATTCACAAACTTGATTAAATCTTGGCTCCGTAAAATAATGAAATTTATAACAATTTTTATTCAAATATAATATAACTTTAATACAACTGTACTTGACGGGAGACCAAAATTTAATAATCAATATTCACCACAGGACAAGTCAAAGTCACACATCCCTACCACATTTTATAAACTTCGCACATGTATACAATATTAAAATATCAAGTTGAGCGTAAATAATCTTTCAGGCATCTTTTCTTTTAAATTCAAATAACAAAATAAATATTAATATACACAGATTACCAAAAGACTACTATACCTCCCAAAATCTTAAACAGAAACCAAAATACAGTGTGTACCAAAACATTTGCCCCACAGAAAAATAAATTTGAAATAAATCAATTTATTTAATTTTACTTATCCGTAGTATATAAAAAACCATAGCTTATCTCCAAAATAACAATTTATTAAATCTGTGCAAAGCAAAGATTTCAGAAATTTTTATTTTCCGCACACAACATCTTACTATCTCTAATGTTTTCTCCAAATACAATATAATGTAAAAATTAAAACCCTTCTCCGCACACATAATATAATTGTATAGTACCTCACAATCTTCTTAAGGATTGTTCAAATATGGATGAAGCATACTAATGTGATATCGTCCCTTCTTAATGCGTCCATCCATTGAATAGAGCTCATATGTGACATTATTAAATATTCTTGTTATAATATACGGACCACAATAAGGAAGATCCAATTTAGCACACTTTTGTTGATTTCTTCTGGCAACCCTGTATCTTCTAACAATAACTGTATCTCCAATATTAAACCTAGTTCTTTCTTTGATTTTTTCATTTTCTCGGCGCACATACATCTCCCCTTGCCTTTGTAGTCTTCCTCGAACAAAATTATTTCTCTCTTCTAGATTATGAACAACTTCTCAATGCAAATCCCAGGGCCGACTAGGAGTCATTCCATTCATCAAAGTCGCTGGACACTCTTCAGTAAGGGTATTGGGCGAATTGTTCATGGAATCTTTATCTGTTGGACATACTGGACCCAGCCTACATGGTGTTCATGGGTTTTCATCCTCAAAAATTTGATTACCTCTTGAATATACCGCTCACATGGATTGGCACATGGATGGCGTATCGAAGAAAAACATACATTAATATCTTGTTCATTTAAAGCATTTATAAATCTATCATTAGTAAAATAACTAGCATTATCTGCCAAAATTCGTCTCAGAAAAACCTTGATTTTGTACGAAGTTATTAATACATAAAAGTGCAATCTCAGAATTGTATTTTGTAGTGGGAAAGAGCCTAACAAATTTAGTAAAAATATCCACCATAACAAATATATTTCTATACCCATAATCTCCTGGTATTAAATTTCCTAAGAAATCAATCGCTACTAAATCCAATTTATTATTCACTATTATACTTTTTATATCATGTTGCAATGTGCGATTTTTATGCTTTCCAAAATAACATTCATTACAATTCCTTACCACCCTTTTCGCAATACTTCTATCTTTAACAGCATAAAAAGCTTCTCTAAAAGTTAACCAAACTTTCCTAGTCCCAATATGTCCCAGTTCATTATGAATAATAGACATTGCTTGACGAGCATACATTTCATTTACAACCACATTATACTGATCACGAATCTGTTTTTTAATAAGCCCATCATGAAAAATATAATCTTTATAATTCCCCACATTTCTCAATTCCTCTTTAATATGATCAAAACATTCATCCTGCTGGACCTGATGGATCTCAACATAGTCAAACATTCCCTCAGCTGCATATCTATTATAAGCATTTAACTCTACATGATTGAAGTTACTTTTTATATTGTACATTCTTGTTAAAGCATCAGCGGTAACATTTAGAACACCTCTGATATGTCTAATTTGAAATGAATATTCTGATAACAACAATGACCATCTATATATTCGATTATTTGAAAATCTAGTTGACAAAAGTGACGTCAACGCCGCATGATCTGATTCTACAATAAATTTTTTAGCCAACAAATAAAAACGTAATTTATTTACAGCATGCACTACAGCAAGTAACTCTTTTTCTCCCACTGTATATCTTAATTCATATTTTTTTTATAGCCTTGAAATGAAACAAATAGGCTCTTCATTTCCCTCATCATCTAACTGAATTAAAACTCCACTTATAGCAGAATCACTAGCATCAACTCTTAATAAAAATTCTTTAGAAAAATCAGGCAGTACTAATAACAAACTATTATAAAATTCATTCTTAACCTTTTCAAAAGCATCTATTCTTTCTTTAGACCAAATAAATTTTTCATTCTTTCTTAATTCATACAATGGTGCACATAATTTTGCCAAATACGGAACAAATCTTTTATAATAACCCACAATACCAAGAAAACCTCTCAACATTTTCACATTCTTAGGTCTAGGATAATTTTTTATAACCTCCAGCCTAGAATCATCCACACTGACATATTTTAAACTTAAATTATATCCAAGGAATTTAATTTCCTTTTTAAAAAACTCACATTTCTTAATATTAATTTTTAAACCATTATTTGCTAATACCTCTATAACCTTCCTTAAATGTTCCATGTGTTCTTCAATTGTCTTGCTAAATATTAAAATATCATCTATATAATGGGATACAAACGATTCATAAGGTTCTAAAATTTGTTGCATTGCTCTAATTAAAGCAGCAGACGAGCTACTTAGTCCATATGGTACCACTTTAAATTGGTATACAGCTCCATCTACCATAAAACCACAATATTTTCTACTCTTTCTTTCTTTCTAAAGGCACCAACCAAAAAGAACTTTTTAGATCCAACTTAGTATAAATCATAGCGTCGTTGCACTTAGATAATAACGTTTCCACAGTTACAGGAGTCTCAAATTGCATCTTGGTACGATCATTCAACCTTCTCACATCCAAAGATAAGCGAATATCTCCACACTTCTTTTGAACCACCACCAGCGGATTGACATACCTCGTGACACCTCTCTCAATAACACCATCTCGCAACATCTTTCTTACTTCTTCTCTCACCTTCTCTTGCATATTTTTGGGAATTGGATAATTTTTAATTTTAAATGGTCTCGACTCATCTACTTCTAATGAATGTACATAATTTTTAGCAATATAGGGTAATTTATCTACCAAGGAAATATTCTTCTTTATCATATCTTTGACATTTTCTTTATATTTTTCTTCAACATTAATTTCAAGTAAATCTACATCTTCAGGCACCTCGATACACATATTATTGGACTCTATTTCTTTAACCTCTTCAACCTCTTCATAATTTTCACCATTTATACTATTTATAACTTCTTTTACTTCATATACCATTTCCATATTATTTATAACCTTTTCATTTTCTTTATCTACTTCATCCTGCTGAAACCAAGAAACTACTTGATTCTCCACCATCATACATTTTTTTTCAATGTCTATTACTGCCTTTATTTTCTCTAACAGGTCCATTCCAATAATACCATCTCTTTGTAAACCTTTGACTGACATAAATTCTCCCAAAAACTTATTATCTTTTACCATAAATTCAACTACATAAATTTTATTTACCATTGCTATTATCTTTTTCGTCGCAGACACAATTGTAATTTTTCTTGTAGGTATATATTTACCTGCATTCATACTTTCTAATTTTTTTATTATTTGATCATCCAAGATTGAAATTTCACTCCCCGTATCAACTAAACAATTTACTTTCACTCCTCCCATAGTAACTTTTATATGTGGCAACATCTTATTATCTAAACTATCTGAATCATTCTCTCTCATTGCATTCATACTAATTATCTCTTTGGTTGGCCCATCTAAAAATCCTGACACTTTGCCTTTTCCTCTCTCTCTACATTTTCTCTACTATTTTTTTTTGTTCAGTACCTTTATACGAAAAATTTTTATTTACTCTTTCATTCTGTATATAATTACTATTTCTATTTTCCTCTCTTAATTGACATGCTCTATCATTCTCTCTATTCCAATTTACATTTCTATTTTCTACCTGTGGTCTCACAAATCTATTTGTCATGTTATAATTGTGTGAATTTCTTTCTCTATCATTAAAATTTCTTTGCTCTCTATATCTTATACCATTTCTATCATATTTTAACATATTAAAACTTTGAAATCTATTTCCATACTCAGCACCATCTAATCTCCTCAATAATTCTATAAATTGACTAATGGTCTTTATATTTTGTATGGCCACTGCCTGACTTACTTCAAAATCAAAATGACATGCTAATTGTGTAACCAAATCAATTTCTAGCATAGCAGGAGTTAAATATTTTAAAATTGAATATTTTTTTATTATATATGTCTCACGATTATCTGAACCTCCTTTCTTAAAATTACCAAATAATAAATCTTTTCTCACCCTCATTTGTGCCATCTGTCCCCAATACTGCTGTGTGAATCTCTTTTCAAAATCCCCGAACGTCATCACCTCGTCAGAAATCATGTCCCACCAGATAAGAGCATCGTCCTTCAAACAATTTCTCACCATCTGCAGCTTTCTACCATCTCCTGGAACATTCTCCAAACACGCCTTCAAATTCTTCAGAAAACCCATCGGATTTATTGATGTTGATCCATAAAACTTAGGCAAAGCATCATCTGCTACTGGCATCGGAATATATTTTGTTATTTCACCATTTACACGAATTTGTTCATTTTTTATTGCTGTTATCTTCTCTTCCACCTTTTCCATTTCTTTTTCATTTAATACATTTCTCTGTAGCACTTTTATGCATTTATCTTCAATAATATTTATTCTTTCTAACATTTCTTCTTTCATTACATCAACTTTAATTTTTAATTCTTCAATATCTTGTTTATTTTCTTCTATTTTCTTTATTTGTCCATCCACCTGTCCAAACTTTGCCATAAATCCTCAAAACTTCTTTGCATCCTTTCTTCCATCTTGTCCATTCTTTCTCCCATTTTCAATATCATTTCCATCAACATTTTATTTTCTCCTTTTTCTTTTTTCTTTAAGATAGACTCATACCCTGCTGGTTGCCTCCATTCCATTTTCTTTTCTCCCTCCATTTTGTTTAACACATCCAAATTTTGTTGAGCGCCTTGTAAATTTCTACTTCCTTCCATTTTCAAACCTCGTTGTTTCAGCCAAAATAATTTCTTTTCTGCCACACGTTGATTGCTGCCAAAATAATTGCTTTTCTGCCCCACGTTGGTTCAGCCAATTTAATTGTGCTATGATATTAGTACAATTGTTATAGGGTTGCCACGATCTAGCTCATAAAACAAAATTCTCTCTCTCTCAGGTTCCCTCGGCGAGACTGTACAATGTTCACGTCAGGAATCGTGATCTTAGAAAACAGTATAAAAAAACAACAAATTACTTGAAGACAAAAAAATGAAATAAATAATTAATTATCTTTTCTAAAATCTTTAATAAAAGTGAAAAACAGATCAGATATAATCTATTTATTACAAAAAAACAAAAAAAAAAAACTTTCATTAACAAATTCTCAAGAAAAAATCCTACCCACTAATTGACCAGATAGGATAAAAAAAACTTGTACTGACAAACGCGACAAAATGTACCTAATTAAATACTGAAAATAATTCACAAAGTTTATACAAAATAATAATTACTTAAAATAAATAAATTAAATACCTATACTTAAAATACATCAAATTATAGCAAACTGATACGGTAAAGAAAATTATCTAATTTAATAGCTTCTCAATAAATATAAAATATTTTCGAACACGTGCAGGAAACAAAATGACGGATATGAGTCTACTTTTTACAATATCAAAATTTTCTCTTATTATTATAAAGAATGCATTCCCTTTATTAAAAGTAAATACTTAACTTGAATAACAGCAATAAAACTAATTCACAAACTTGATTAAATCTTGGCTCCGTAAAATAATGAAATTTATAACAATTTTTATTCAAATATAATATAACTTTAATACAACTGTACTTGACGGGAGACCAAAATTTAATAATCAATATTCACCACAGGACAAGTCAAAGTCACACATCCCTACCACATTTTATAAACTTCGCACATGTATACAATATTAAAATATCAAGTTGAGCGTAAATAATCTTTCAGGCATCTTTTCTTTTAAATTCAAATAACAAAATAAATATTAATATACACAGATTACCAAAAGACTACTATACCTCCCAAATTCTTAAACAGAAACCAAAATACAGTGTGTACCAAAACATTTGCCCCACAGAAAAATAAATTTGAAATAAATCAATTTATTTAATTTTACTTATCCGTAGTATATAAAAAACCATAGCAATACGTACATACATCGGTGGTCTCTCGCTTCTCCACCACGGTTCACGTATTTATTCAGAAAACAAATATACAATATTTCGCGTATTTATTCTAAATTTCAATTTTATTGAACTCAAATACCTCTAGTTATCCATACTAAAAGCGCACGGCCGTTTCGTGTTAATGTCTTGTGAAAAGACGGCTTAACCGAACGGGCGAAATCGGGCTAAATGGGATGCACGGGGCGCAGTACTTGCCTGAGGATACGTGGAATTAAAAGTTGTCTCTTCGCGTGGACGTTCTGACATCTTTAAATTTCCGGTCGACGAAGAGATCTTCCTTTTTAGCGGACCGCGAGCGGAGATACGAGCCGCCAAAGAGTAGCGTGCGAAACGCTCGTGATGAAAAATTAAGAATAGCCACATTTATGTAAAGTTTTTTCCGTACATATACATGTGCCACACCCGATAAAGCTTCTCGGTCGCTTCCAACGACGTATGTATATATGAACGCCCGGACCCTTCTCGGTCCGACTCTCGCATATGTATATACATATGTACACATCGGTGGTCTCTCGCTTCTCCACTACGGTTCACGTATTTATTCAGAAAACAAATATACAATATTTTATACATACTAAAAGCGCACGGCCGTTTCGTGTTAATGTCTTGTGAAAAGACGGCTTAACCGAACGGGCAAAATCGGGCTAAATGGGACGCACGGGGCGCAGTACTTGTCCGAGGATACGTGGAATTAAAAGTTGTCTCTTCGCGTGGACGTTCTGACATCTTTAAATTTCCGGTCGACGAAGAGATTTTCCTTTTTAGCGGACCGCAAGCGGAGATACGGGCCGCGAAAGAGGAGCGTGCGAAACGCTCGTGATGAAAAATTAAGAATAGCCACACTTATGGTAAGTTTTTTCCGTACATATACATGTGCCACACCCGATAAAGCTTCTCGGTCGCTTCGGACGACGTATGTATATATGAACGCCCGGACCCTTCTCGGTCCGACTCTCGCATATGTATATACATATTGCTATGATATTAGTACAATTGTTATAGGGTTGCCACGATCTAGCTCATAAAACAAAATTCTCTCTCTCTCAGGTTCCCTCGGCGAGACTGTACAATGTTCACGTCAGGAATCGTGATCTTAGGAAACAGTATAAAAAAACCACAAATTACTTGAAGACAAAAAAATGAAATAAATAATTAATTATCTTTTCTAAAATCTTTAATAAAATAGAAAAACAAATCAGAAATAATTTATTTATAAAAAAACCAAAAAAAAAAAAACTTTCATTAACAAATTCTCAAGAAAAAATCCTACCCACTGATTGACCAGATAGGATAAAAAAAACTTGTACTGACAAACGCGACAAAATTTACCTAATTAATTACTTAAAATAATTCACAAATTTTTTACAAAATAATAATAACTTAAAATAAATAAATTAAATACCTATAATTAAAATACATCAAATTATAGCAAACTGATGTAGTAAAGAAAAATTATCTAATTTAATAGCTTCTCAATAAATATAAAATATTCTCAAACACGTGCAACAAAACAAAATGAAGGCTACGAGTCTACTTTTTCAATATTAAAATTTTCTCTTATTATTATTATAAAGAATGCATTCTCTTTTCTTAAAAGTAAATACTTAACTTATATAACTGCAATAAAACTAATTCACAAACTTGATTAAATCTTGGCTCCGTAAAATATAAATGAACCTATAACAAATTTTATTCAAACATCAAATATCTAATAAAAGAACTGCATTTAACGGGAGACCAAAATTTAATAATCAATATTCACCACAGGACAAGTCAAAGTCCATACATCCCTACCACGTCTCAATAACATTCCGCACATGTATAGGTACAATATTAATATCAAGATGAAGAGCGTAAATAATCTTCAGGCATCTTTTCTTTTAAATTCAAATAACAAAATAAATATTAATATACACAGACCACCAAAAGACTACTATACCTCCCAAATTCTTAAACAGAAACCAAAATACAGTGTGTACCAAAACATTTGCCCCACAGAAAAATAAATTTGAAGTAAATCAATTTATTTAAATTTTACTTATCCATGATATATAAAAAACCATAGCAATATGTACACATCGGTGGTCTCTCGCTTCTCCACCACGGTTCACGTATTTATTCAGAAAACAAATATACAATATTTTATACATACTAAAAGCGCACGGCCGTTTCGTGTTAATGTCTTGTGAAAAGACGGCTTTACCGAACGGGCTAAATGGGACGCACGGGGCGCAGTACTTGTCCGAGGATACGTGGAATTAAAAGTTGTCTCTTCGCGTGGACGTTCTGACCACTTTAAATTTCCGGTCGACGAAGAGATTTTCCTTTTTAGCGGACCGCGAGCGGAGATTCGGGCCGCCAAAGAGGAGCGTGCGAAACGCTCGTGATGAAAAAGTAAGAATAGCCACACTTATGTAAAGTTTTTTCCGTGCATATACATGTGCCACACCCGATAAAGCTTCTCGGTCGCTTCGGACGACGTATGTATATATGAACGCCCGGACCCTTCTCGGTCCGACTCTCGCATATGTATATATATATATATATATTGCTGTGACTCTTATAAATTTATATATAAATGAAATAAATTTAATTTATTCAATTAATGTGTAATTGAGAGTCAAGCACGCATCCTAGTACTAGGCCTTATGCTAGACTAAGATACAATGAATTTTCTGCTGAAAAGTGGGTTAAGCAAAACTTTTACATACAACTAGCTCAGTTTAAAATAAATAATTCTCTCAGGGGCAGAAAATATGAGTTGATTCTCCAATCGATTCTCCTGCTCTTTAATTATCTCCAGGTCAGGTAAAGAATATAAAATGCAAAATAAATCTTAACATCTAATTTATTAAAATAAATTAAAACAAATTCAAAATTTTAAGTTATACAAATATATATATATTTACATACAAAGAAACAATATCTGAAACATTATTCAAATTTATACATCATAATTAATAAAAAAAAAACATTATAAGAAATAAAGTAAATGAAGTCATAACGTCGTGAAAAACTTATGTCTTAAAAATGTGAACGTGATTATTATGAATTATATTTGCCATCGATACGTGTAAACAATCAACATCTTTAAATAAAATAAAATAAATTACATATGATGAATTGTACTGGAATATAAATAACCAAAGATTTACGCGATTTACTATTTGCGAACAAAATATAAACATTAAGGAAATGGCTTTGCCCTAATTAGTCCTGTCCGGCGCCTTTTCTCGCTCCCAACACAGTACCATCAGATAGCAAATTCACACAGATGGGTACCCCAAAGTTCCACCCTACGAGTATGTCTTTTCAACTCGTCGGACACAACCCGAACATACACCACAATGTGCTCACTCCTTAAGGTATATATATAAATAAATTTTATATAAATAAAATGAAATAAAATAATGTCTTTGCGTATTCAATAGATTAACTCAGCCCTGATTAGTTCAGCCTGGTGCCTTTTCTCGCTCCCAAACGCAGTACCACCAAGACCAATTCGTGTTTTTCAAATTCACCAGGACTCCATGCTATGAATTAAATAACGACTTAATTCATTTAACACATTCCTGATGTATTATTCAACACGTTAACATTGAATACACAAATACAACAAAAATATACTTGATATACAGATAAAAAGAAATAATATATATACATTAAAAATAAACTTTACCTTCTCGTGAAATTCCAATACAAAAACACCACTACAAACAAAGAATTTTGGTACACCACTATACACACATTTATAACAAATATTATTTAATCACCTTAACTCTTCGTACATAATCTCAAACTCATCCATGATAAATTTCAAAAACTTGTTCACATATATATATATATATCCTATATACACATAAAACAAAATTATTAATTCCAAATCCCTTTGTATGATAAATAAAGTTGAAAAGAAAAAAGTAAATTATACAAAAATAAAATGATTATGCTATCCAAAGTGGTCATTACAATCACTAGAATGTTTTGTCATAATGTATGGCATAGTACCCCTACATGCAAAACAAAACACTATAGAAAAAGAAAATAGAAACGAAATTAAATAAATTCAAAATCCGAATTCATAAATAAAATTATCTCATACATAAATAATTATTCAAAAATAATTACAAATCTCAATGCAAAACACATTGCATGTTATTACAGAAAATATTACAAGTGTTGAATCTTGTTAAAAATTTTATAAGTGTTGAAAAATCTCAAAAAATATTCTAAGTCCGGATTTTAAGAATAATCCTTTTAAAAGAGGAGGGAGTGGTTTATCACCTACTTTCAAACTGTTTAAAGATAGCGGTTTGCACCAGCTGTCCCAGAAATTTTATCCGTCCATCCTTTTATGTCTAATTTTCTTTATAAAAACGTACGGCAACTCTCGGCATATACCGATACCACCTCCAAAACTGCATATCGACGGTGCTGCTCTTATCGGTCACTTGGGAAAACAGCGCATTAACAATCCTTGAAAAAGGTAAACAAACATGTGAATATAAATTTGTCTATACGTTTATGACTCATCCATGCATCTGGCGAACAATATTGTTTTCGCCGGCCTACACGGTCGATCTTTGCCGGTGCCAGTATTCTTCGGACGGGAAACACTTGCTCGTTCTTTTTCACGTAACATCTAATGCGTCTTTTAATATTATGACTTTATAAAAATTTTACTAAGATTCTTTTATTGTTTTACTTAAATAAAATAAAATTTTGGCAAATTATTGATATAGTGAATATTTACATACACATCATAATAAAAATAAATAAAATAAAAATTAATTTAAGTAAAATCTTGAAGTGATCTTGATTATATTTATTTATAATTTACAACCCAACTCAAGATCACTGCATAAATATCCCTATGGGAATATCTGCGATTTATAAGCGAGAATCGCTAATGTTAATGGTATAAATCCAAGATTTCCCATAAATACCAATTAGCATAATCATACTTTATTTACAATATTATTACTATAAAGCATAGAGACATGAAAGTTCCCTATAATATGCTCATTCTATATTTATATACAAATCAGAGGTAAGTTCAATCCATTCTTACATACTACGTGGTTTTCACGGGTTCGCATCCTCAGGTGCTTTATAGCCTCTTGTTTCCATCTTTTTCCCTGCCATATTACTCAGGGTCGAGTTCAAAATTATATGCAAAACTCTTGGAGTTTATTTTAAACTTCACTCCCTTCATAACAAGAAAGATTAAACAAATAACATTTAAAACACCTAAATTAATTATACTACCTATCAATATATATACAAAAGTGAATTCAAATTCTTTAAATTTTACACCTTTCATTGGTATTACAAATATTGTAATTGTATTATTGAGTTCCCTTAAAATGAAGTGGCAATTGTAGTCCACTATTTTGGGAAAACTTCGTAACATTTTTAAATATCTGGGCTGTGGGTACTTTTCAACTGCATCCAAAGCCTCTATTCTCTCATGGGTCCATTTAAATTTCACACCCATTCCTAAATTCATTCTATCATTCACATGATGTGACACATTTTCATCATGTGGGTTTAATATGTGTTGTACGGGCTTTACATACCCACACTGTAAAATATTTTGTTCCTTATGAACAATTTTATTTAAATTCACTAATAAATTTACCACTATTGGATATAATTTCATGAAACATTTATATAGCTGTACCAACCAAAGAGAATTAACGTTTACAAACCACTTTGCATCGGTACTTATTGACAATAATGTTTCTAATAATTTGGGGAGTTGTAGCTGTTGTTTTATTGATTGAAATAAACATAAACTTGATTTATTATTCTTAGTGTTTTCTAAATAATCTAAATATTTCTTAATTACTACTGTGATGGGGTTCATTAAGTTATATACTAAATTTTCAATAATTTCATCTTTTAACAAACTTTTAATTTTAAACTTGACACTTACTTTGTACTGGGAAAATGGATGAGTCGTTTCTGTTTTAATACAATTATCATAGCCTACTGCTAAATCTATATTACCATTAAATAATTTAACATCTTTTGTCAAAGGATCTCTCACATTATCATTATTAAATTGTTTGTTGCAAATCAAATTTTTGTCACCCATAATAAAATTTCGGCGTGCACATTTATTTTCTATGTCACCCATATTAATCGTGGCGTCTTTCTTCTGAAGACCCTCCACATGGTGTGTACATCTATATTTTGTGTCACCCGTAACAAACATGGACTCTTCCCTTTGAAGATTATCCACATGGCGTGAACATTTATCCTTGTCAATCAAACTATCATTATTTATATTTAAAGTGAGGTCCCTATCAAAATTATCAATGATTGAATTATTAACTAAAATTTCATCATCTTGAGCACCTTTGTCCCAAGACATGTTTACTTTACTATTGTGGAAAGTTCTATTTTCCCTTTCCAATTTCGATGTATATAGACTCAAAAAATCCATCCCAAGTACGCAGCAATATTTTAATCTTGGTGTAACAATAAATTGTGTTACAAGTTCTACATCATCCATCTCTATATTTATACAAAATACATTATCTTGCTTGTAAAAGCCTAATTTTTCAAACCTTTTATCAAATAATCCCCCATTTAAAAGTGACAATTCTAATTCACTATCTATTACAGCTACACCATATACATCCCCTACTTTAACATCTACCAGTGGAAATTCAGTGGTTATATTACTTAAATCTATAAAATTTATCTTGTTTTGTTGTTTCTTCTTTTCCTTCCCTTTGGTTGGACCTACCAAAAATCCAGGTCCTTCTTTATTGCTCCTCTTGACGCATCTCTTGTTACGGCTTCTGTTTTATCTTCTTTTCTTTCTATAATTACATTATTAAATCCTCGGGTATCTTCTGTTTCATTCTTTCCATATTTCCTTCCTGCATGACCCTCCTGTTTCCAATTATTATTATCATTGTTACTACTACTACTCATATTCTTATTGTTTCCATTTTCCATTTTTCCTCTCTGGTAACTATTATTCTGATACCGATTACCATTGTATCTTTGTTGGTTATTGTGGTAATTACCATTATACCTTTGCTGAGTATTATAATGGTTACCATTGTTACCTGCTTTATACCCATTTCTATTTTGAGACACACTTCTATCTTCCACGTCGTCCAGACGCTTTACCAATTCCAAGAGTTGCTCAACGGTGTCTATACCCTGTAAAGCAACTGCTTGTACTACCTCATGCTCGAAATGATTAGCTAATTGTGTAACAATATCACACTCCTGGATCACAGGTTGTATATGTTTCAAGAAAGAATATTTCCGAATAACATAATTCTCTCTAGACGTAATAGAGCGATATTTTCCAAAGGTAAGGTCATGTCTGATGCGCCTTTGCTGAGTTTGTCCCCAGTACTGTCTGATAAACATATTTTCTAATTCTTCGTACGTCTGTACCTCATCAATTACCATATCATACCATAGTAGTGCATAATCTCTAAGACACCCTCTCATGAAATGTAATTTTGACATATCATCATTAATACCACGAATATATGTCTTAATGGTTTTAAGAAATGCCATTGGGTTGTCTTTGTTATAACCAGAAAATTTTGGTATATTTTCTGTACCAATTGATATCTGTTGCGGCACAACACAAGGTGTAATTGTACCTTGTTCAACTCTTGTTTTCAAATTCTTAATCGTATCTTGACAATTTAATGTCATATCCTGTAATTTTAAAAGAGAGTCCGTACATGTCCCATATTTAACTCTACAGTCCTCATACTTGCTTGTTAAATTTTGAACATCTTTCTGAACTGACATGGCACTACTGTCCACCTTCAGTTCCAAGAATTGTATTTTTTCATCTTGTCCTTCAATCCTTTCTTCTATTTGTTTAAAATTTTCTCTTGCTACCCTAGCTCTCTGGTTCATTTCATCTATTAAAAAATTACTGCTATCCTTGCACTTCTTTTCATTTGCTTCAATTTTTCCATTGATCTGTGTAACACTTTGTTTCACATCTTCATTTAATTTATTGTTCATTGCAGACATTTCCATTCTACAAGCTTTAATCCTTTCATCAATCTTCTCATTCATCGACTTTACCACAGTTTGTATCTCTATTTTATTTCTATTCATCTCTTCTTTCATCTCAGCTTTGTTCCTTTTCATCTCTTCTTTATTTTCTTCAAACTTTTCATCAAACTTCTTATTCATTTCTATCTTGTCACATTCCAACTTACAGAAAAGTTTTTCAAATAGAAAATCAAATCTGTTTCCGCCTGGCATTTCTTTCGTTTCAATTTTTACATTTTCAGTTACATTTTCATCCTCATCAAGAGGTAGAGTTTTTTCTGAGTCTGTTACAGAGGAAATACGTTGTGGTTCCCTGTATGTTTCAAATAAATATTTGGTATCTGTACCACTTTCAGGATTTTCACCCTCACCTTTATTCTCAGACATATTTACTTTATCTGTCCTGGCACTTAAAGAGACTTACTTGTGGAGAAAAATAAATCAAAACTTGACAAAATTTATTTGTGAATTATACTTATTAATTATTCAAATGCACTTAAAGGTGAAAATACCTGCCTTTAATTACACAGCTATTTGAATATTAAATAATTAATTAATTTTTATCTAATTAGTATAAAAATGTAAAAATTTTGCCCCACTACGTTGGTCGCCATATATACATTATAGAAAGTGTTAATAAATGATATATATAAATGTAAATGTATCATGGCCCCACGTTGGCTAGCGTCCATATATATGCTGTGACTCTTATAAATTTATATATAAATGAAATAAATTTAATTTATTCAATTAATGTGTAATTGAGAGTCAAGCACGCATCCTAGTACTAGGCCTTATGCTAGACTAAGATACAATGAATTTTCTGCTGAAAAGTGGGTTAAGCAAAACTTTTACATACAACTAGCTCAGTTTAAAATAAATAATTCTCTCAGGGGCAGAAAATATGAGTTGATTCTCCAATCGATTCTCCTGCTCTTTAATTATCTCCAGGTCAGGTAAAGAATATAAAATGCAAAATAAATCTTAACATCTAATTTATTAAAATAAATTAAAACAAATTCAAAATTTTAAGTTATACAAATATATATATATTTACATACAAAGAAACAATATCTGAAACATTATTCAAATTTATACATCATAATTAATAAAAAAAAAAACATTATAAGAAATAAAGTAAATGAAGTCATAACGTCGTGAAAAACTTATGTCTTAAAAATGTGAACGTGATTATTATGAATTATATTTGCCATCGATACGTGTAAACAATCAACATCTTTAAATAAAATAAAATAAATTACACATGATGAATTGTACTGGAATATAAATAACCAAAGATTTACGCGATTTACTCTTTGCGAACAAATTATAAACATTAAGGAAATGGCTTTGCCCTAATTAGTCCTGTCCGGCGCCTTTTCTCGCTCCCAACACAGTACCATCAGATAGCAAATTCACACAGATGGGTACCCCAAAGTTCCACCCTACGAGTATGTCTTTTCAACTCGTCGGACACAACCCGAACATACACCACAATGTGCTCACTGCTTAAGGTATATATATAAATAAATTTTATATAAATAAAATGAAATAAAATAATGTATTTGCGTATTCAATAGATTAACTCAGCCCTGATTAGTTCTGCCTGGTGCCTTTTCTCGCTCCCAAACGCAGTACCACCAAGACCAATTCGTGTTTTTCAAATTCACCAGGACTCCATGCTATGAATTAAATAACGACTTAATTCATTTCACACATTCCTGATGTATTATTCAACACGTTAACATTGAACACACAAATACAACAAAAATATACTTGATATACAGATAAAAAGAAATAATATATATACATTAAAAATAAACTTTACCTTCTCGTGAAATTCCAATACAAAAACACCACTACAAACAAAGAATTTTGGTACACCACTATACACACATTTATAACAAATATTATTTAATCACCTTAACTCTTCGTACATAATCTCAAACTCATCCATGATAAATTTCAAAAACTTGTTCACATATATATATATATATCCTATATACACATAAAACAAAATTATTAATTCCAAATCCCTTTGTATGATAAATAAAGTTGAAAAGAAAAAAGTAAATTATACAAAAATAAAATGATTATGCTATCCAAAGAGTCATTACAATCACTAGAATGTTTTGTCATAATGTATGGCATAGTACCCCTACATGCAAAACAAAACACTATAGAAAAAGAAAATAGAAACGAAATTAAATAAATTCAAAATCCGAATTCATAAATAAAATTATCTCATACATAAATAATTATTCAAAAATAATTACAAATCTCAATGCAAAACACATTGCATGTTATTACAGAAAATATTACAAGTATTGAATCTTGTTAAAAATTTTATAAGTGTTGAAAAATCTCAAAAAATATTCTAAGTCCGGATTTTAAGAATAATCCTTTTAAAAGAGGAGGGAGTGGTTTATCACCTACTTTCAAACTGTTTAAAGAAAGCGGTTTGCACCAGCTGTCCCGGAAATTTTATCCGTCCATCCCTTTATGCCTAATTTTCTTTATAAAAACGTACGGCAACTCTCGGCATATACCGATACCACCTCCAAAACTGCATATCGACGGTGCTGCTCTTATCGGTCACTTGGGAAAACAGCGCATTAACAATCCTTGAAAAAGGTAAACAAACATGTGAATATAAATTTGTCTACACGTTTATGACTCATCCATGCATCTGGCGAACAATATTGTTTTCGCCGGCCTACACGGTCGATCTTTGCCGGTGCCAGTATTCTTCGGACGGGAAACACTTGCTCGTTCTTTTTCACGTAACATCTAATGCGTCTTTTAATATTATGACTTCATAAAAATTTTACTAAGATTCTTTTATTGTTTTACTTAAATAAAATAAAATTTTGGCAAATTATTGATATAGTGAATATTTACATACACATCATAATAAAAATAAATAAAATAAAAATTAATTTAAGTAAAATCTTGAAGTGATCTTGATTATATTTATTTATAATTTACAACCCAACTCAAGATCACTGCAATATGTACACATCGGTGGTCTCTCGCGTCTCCACCACGGTTCACGTATTTATTCAGAAAACAAATATACAATATTTCGCGTATTTATTCTAAATTTCAATTTTATTGAAATCAAATACCTCTAGTTATCCATACTAAAAGCGCACGGCCGTTTCGTGTTAATGTCTTGTGAAAAGACGGCTTTACCGAACGGGCTAAATGGGACGCACGGGGCGCAGTACTTGTCCGAGGATACGTGGAATTAAAAGTTGTCTCTCGGCGTGGACGTTCTGACATCTTTAAATTTCCGGTCGACGAAGAGATTTTCCTTTTTAGAGGACCGCGAGCGGAGATACGGGCCGCCAAACAGGAGCGTGCGAAACGCTCGTGATGAAAAATTAAGAATAGCCACACTTATGTAAAGTTGCTTCCAAACGTATATATGTGCCACACCCGAAACACTTCTCGGTCGATTCGGACGACTCTCGCATAAATATACAAACACCCGCTTCTCGCTTCGGACGTCGAGTCATACATACGTACATACATCGGTGGTCTCTCGCTTCTCCACCACGGTTCACGTATTTATTCAGAATATAAATATACAATATTTCGCGTATTTATTCTAGATTTCAATTTAATTGAAATTAAATACCTCTAGTTATACATACTAAAAGCGCACGGCCGTTTCGTGTTAATGTCTTGTGAAAAAACGGCTTAACCGAACGGGCGAAATCGGGCTAAATGGGATGCACGGGGCGCAGTACTTGTCCGAGGATACGTGGAATTAAAAGTTGTCTCTTCGCGTGGACGTTCTGACATCTTTAAATTTCCGGTCGACGAAGAGATTTTCCTTTTTAGCGGACCGCGAGCGGAGATACGGGCCGCCAAAGAGTAGCGTGCGAAACGCTCGTGATGAAAAATTAAGAATAGCCACACTTATGTAAAGTTTTTTCCGTACATATACATGTGCCACACCCGATAAAGCTTCTCGGTCGCTTCGGACGACGTATGTATATATGAACGCCCGGACCCTTCTCGGTCCGACTCTCGCATATGTATATACATATGTACACATCGGTGGTCTCTCGCTTCTCCACCACGGTTCACGTATTTATTCAGAAAACAAATATACAATATTTTATACATACTAAAAGCGCACGGCCGTTTCGTGTTAATGTCTTGTGAAAAGACGGCTTTACCGAACGGGCTAAATGGGACGCACGGGGCGCAGTACTTGTTCGAGGATACGTGGAATTAAAAGTTGTCTCTTCGCGTGGACGTTCTGACCACTTTAAATTTCCTGTCGACGAAGAGATTTTCCTTTTTAGCGGACCGCGAGCGGAGATTCGGGCCGCCGAAGAGGAGCGTGCGAAACGCTCGTGATGAAAAATTAAGAATAGCCACACTTATGTAAAGTTTTTTCCGTATATATACATGTGCCACACCCGATAAAGCTTCTCGGTCGCTTCGGACGACGTATGTATATATGAACGCCCGGACCCTTCTCGGTCCGACTCTCGCATATGTATATACATATGTACACATCGGTGGTCTCTCGCTTCTCCACCACGGTTCACGTATTTATTCAGAAAACAAATATACAATATTTCGCGTATTTATTCTAAATTTCAATTTTATTGAAATCAAATACCTCTAGTTATCCATACTAAAAGCGCACGGCCGTTTCGTGTTAATGTCTTGTGAAAAGACGGCTTAACCGAACGGGCGAAATCGGGCTAAATGGGATGCACGGGGCGCAGTACTTGTCTGAGGATACGTGGAATTAAAAGTTGTCTCTTCGCGTGGACGTTCTGACATCTTTAAATTTCCGGTCGACGAAGAGATTTTCCTTTTTAGCGGACCGCGAGCGGAGATACGAGCCGCCAAAGAGTAGCGTGCGAAATGCTCGTGATGAAAAATTAAGAATAGCCACATTTATGTAAAGTTTTTTCCGTACATATACATGTGCCACACCCGATAAAGCTTCTCGGTCGCTTCGGACGACGTATGTATATATGAACGCCCGGACCCTTCTCGGTCCGACTCTCGCATATGTATATACATATTGCAGTGATCTTGAATAAATAATAATATGTAAATAAATAAGTATAATCAAGATCACTTTAAGATTTTATTTAAATTAATTTTTACTTTATTCATTTTTACTATGATGTGTATATAAATATTCACTATATTGATAATTTACGAAAACTTTATTTTTATTTAAGTAAAACAGTAAAAGAATCTTAATAAATTTTTATAAGGTTATAATTTTAAGACATATTAAATGTTACGGGTAAAGGATCGAGCAGGTGTTTTTCGCACAAACACGTCTGGCTTTGGCAGGGATCGACCGGGTGGACCGGCACAAAAAGTATTGTTTATCAGGTGCATGGCTGAATCATAAAAGTATAGACGGATTTATAGTCACATGTTTGTTTACCTTTTTCAAGGATTATTAATACGCTGTTTCCCCATGCGACCGATAAGAGCAGCACCGTCGACATACAATTTTGGAGGTGGATTCGTGTTTGACGAGAGTTGCCGTACGTTTTTGTAAGGAAATTTAAGAATAAAAGCGCGGACAGATAAAATTTCCGGGATTGCTGGTGAAAACCGCAATATTAACTAGTCTAAAAGTAGGTAATAGACCACTCCCTCCTTCTTTTTAAAGGATTATTTTAAAAAATCCGGACTTAGAATAAATTTTGAGATTTTCAATACTTATAAAATTTTTACAAGATTCTACACTTATAATAATTTTATTTTAAACATGCAGCGCGTATTACATTAAAATGTCTAGATGTATTTGAATAACCACCTATGTATGAAATACTTTTATTTTATGAACTCGGTTTTTGAATTTACTTAATTTCATTTTATTTTCTTCTTTCTAGAGAGTTTTGTTTTGCATGTAGGGTACTATGCCGTACGTTATGACAAAACCTTC
Source organism: Amphimallon solstitiale (assembly GCA_963170755.1). Lineage (NCBI taxonomy): Eukaryota > Metazoa > Arthropoda > Insecta > Coleoptera > Scarabaeidae > Amphimallon > Amphimallon solstitiale. The sequence goes on along the minus strand of OY720675.1, from coordinate 127,326,175 downwards.
TAGCATTTGTAATGATAACTTTGAATAGCATAATCATTTTCTTTTCCGTATAATTTATTTTTCTTTTAAATTTATTCATCCTACAAAGGATATTTGAAATTAATAATTTTGTTTTATGTGTATATAGGTTATATATTAAGTGAATAAAATTTTCATTGAGAATTATGGAAGAGTTTAATACGATGTATGAAGAGTTAAGGTGATTAAACAATATTTGTTATAAATGTGTGTATAGTGGCGTCTCAAAGTTCTTTATTTGTAGTGGTGTTTTTGTATTGGAATTTCGTGAAAAAGGTAAAGTTTATTTTCTTTTAATGTATATATATTATTTCTTTTGATATGAGAATTAAGTATGTTTTGTTGTATTTGGGTGTTCAATATTAACGTGTTGAATAATACATCAGGGATGTGTGAAATGAATTATGTCATTATTTAATTCATAGCATGGAGTCCTGGTGAATTTGAAATACACGAATTGGTCTTGGTGGTACTGCGTTTGGGAGCGAGAAAAGGCACCAGGCAGAACTAATCAGGGCTGAGTTAATTTATTGAATACGTAGATACATTATTTTATTTCATTTTATTTATTCAATTTAAAAATTTATATATTCCTTAAGGAGTGTGCGCATTGTGATGTATGTTCGGGTTGCGTCCGACGAGCTGAAAATGACATGCTCGTAGGGTGGAACTTTGGGATACTCATCTGTGTGAATTTGTCATCTGATGGTACTGTGTTGGGAGCGAGAAAAGGCGCCGGACAGGACTAATTAGGGCAAAGCCACTTCCTTAATGTCTATATTTTGTTAGCAAATTGTAGACCGCACAAATTTTTATTTTTTTTTTATTTTTTAATTCCAGTACAATTCATCATGGTTAATTTATTTTAATTTTTGATTGTTTACATGTATCTATGACAAATATTAATAATAATAATCACGTTCACATTTTAGATATAAGCTTGCACGACATGATGATTTCATTTATTCTTTATTTCTTGTAGTATTTTTATTGATTATGATGTATAAATTTGGGATTATGACTGAATATTGATTTTTGATGTGTAAATATTTGTAGATTAAAACTTTTGAATTCATTTAAGATTATTTTATTTTAATAAATTAGATGTTAAGATTTATTTTGTATTTTATTTCTTTACCTGACCTGGAGATGATTAAAGAGAAGGAGAATCAAGTCATATTTTCTGCCCCTGAGAGAACTATTTATTTTCAAACTGAGCTAGTTACATGTAGAATGTTTTGCTTAACCTACCTTTCAGCAGAAAGTTCACCGTATCATAGTCTAGCATAAGGCCTAGCACTAGGATGCGTGCTTGACTCTCAGTTACGCATAAAGTAAATAATTTAAATTTCTTTTATATATCTATAAATTTGTAAGAGTCACAGCATATATATGGACGCTAGCCAACGTGGGGCCATGATACATTTACATTTATATATATCATTTATTAGCACTTTCTATAATATATATATGGCGACCAACGTAGTGGGGCAAAGCTTCTACATTTTAAACTATTTAGATAAAAATTAATTGATTATTTAATATTCGAGTAGCTGTGTAATTAAAGGGAGGTATTTTCACCTTTAAGTGCATTTGAATAATTAATAAATATAATTCACAAATAAAATTTTGTCAAGTTTTGATTTATTTTTCTCCACAAATAAGTCTCTTTAAGTGCCAGGACAGATAAAGTAAATATGTCTGAGTATAAAGGTGAGGCTGAAAATCCTGAAAGTGGTATGGATACCAAATATTTATTTGAAACGTACAGGGAACCACAAGGTATTTCCTCTGTGACAGATTCAGAAAAGACGCTACCTCTTGATGAGGATGAAAATGTAATTGAAAATGTAAAAATTGAAACGAAAGAAATGCCAGGCGGAGACAGATTTGATATTTTATTTGAAAAACTTTTCTGTAAATTGGAATGTGACAAAATAGAAATGAAAGCTGAAATGAATGAGAAGTTTAAAGAAAACAAAGAAGAGATGAATAGAAATAAAATAGAGATACAAACTGTGGTAAAGTCGATGAATGAGAAGATTGACGAAAGGATAAAAGCTTGTAGAATGGAAATGTCTGCAATGAACAATAAATTAAAAGAAGATGTGAAACAAAGCATGACACAGATCAATGAAAAAATTGAAGCAAATGAAAAGAAGTGCAAGGATAGCAGTAATTTTTTAATAGATGAAATGAATCAGAGGGCCGGTGTAGCAAGAGAAAATTTTAGACTGATAGAAGAAAGGATTGGAGGACAAGATGAAAAAATACAATCCTTGGATCTGAATTTAACAAATAAATTTGAGGACTGTAGGGTTAAATATGGTGCATGCACAGACTCTCTTTTAAAGCTACAGGATATGACACTAAATTGTCAAGACACGATTAAGAATTTGAAAACAAGAGTTGAACAAGGTACAATTACACCTTGTGTTGTACCGCAACAGATATCAATCGGCACGGAAAATATACCAAAATTTTCTGGGTATAATAAAGACAACCCTATGGCATTTCTTAAAACCATTAAGACATATATTCGTGGTATTCATGATGATATGTCAAAATTACATTTCATGAGAGGGTGTCTTAGAGATTATGCATTATTATGGTATGATATGGTAATTGATGAGGTACAGACGTACGAAGAATTAGAGAATATGTTTATTAGGCAGTACTGGGGACAAACTCAGCAAAGACGCATTAGACATGACCTTACCTTTGGAAAATATCGTTCTATTACGTCTAGAGAGAATTATGTCATTCGGAAATACTCTTTCTTGAAACATATACAACCTATGATCCAGGAGTGTGACATTGTTACCCAATTAGCTAATCATTTTGAGCATGAGGTAGTACAAGCAGTTGCTTTACAGGGTATAGACACCGTTGAGCAACTCTTGGAGTTGGTAAAGCGTCTGGACGACGTGGAAGATAGAAGTGTGTCTCAAAATAGAAATGGGTATAAAGCAGGTAACAATGGTAACCATTATAATACTCAGCAAAGATATAATGGTAACTATCACAATAACCAACAAAGATACAATGGTAATCGGTATCAGAATAATAGTTACCAGGGAGGAAGGGTGGAGAATGGTAACAACAAGAATATGAGTAATAGTAGTAATGGTAATAATAATAATTGGAGACAGGAGGGTCATGTAGGAAAGAAATATGGAAAAAATGAAACAGAAGATACCCGAGGATTCAATAACGTAGTTATAGAAAATAAAGAAAATAAAACAGAAGCTGTGATGAAAGGTGAATCAAGAGGAGCAATAAAGAAGGACCTGGATTTTTGGTAGGTCCAACCAAAGGGAAGAAAAAGAAGAAACAACGTAACAAGAAAAATTTTATAGATTTAAGTAATATAACCACTAAATTTCCACTGGTAGATGTTAAAGTAGGGGATGTATATGGTGTAGCTATAATAGATAGTGAATTAGAATTGTCACTTTTAGATGGGGGATTATTTGATAAAAGGTTTGAAAAATTAGGTTTTTACAAGCAAGATAATGTATTTTGTATAAATATAGAGATGGGTGATGTAGAACTTGTAACACAATTTATTGTTACACCGAGATTAAAATATTGCTGCGTACTTGGGATGGATTTTTTGAGTCTATATACATCAAAATTGGAAAGGGAAAATAGAACCTTCCACAATAGTAAAGTAAACATGTCTTGGGACAAAGGTGCTCAAGATGATAAAATATTAGTTAATAATTCAATCATTGATAATTTTGATAGGGACCTCACTTTAAAAATAAATAATGATAGTTTGATTGACAAGGATAAAGGTTCACACCATGTGGATGATCTTCAAAGGGAAGAGTCCATGTTTGCCACGGGTGACATAAATAATAAATGTACACACCATGTGGAGGGTCTTCAAAAGAAAGACGCCACGAAATATATGGGTGACATAATAAATAAATGTTCACACCGGGAAATAAATATGGGTGACAAAAATTTGATTTGCAACAAACAGATTAATAATGATAATGTGAGTGATCCTTTGACAAAAGATGTTAAATTATTTAATGGTAATGTAGATTTAGCAGTAGACTATGATAATTGTTTTAAAACAGAAACGACTCATCCATCTTCCCATAAGCAGAAATTAAGTGTTCAATTTAAAATTAAAAGTTTGTTAAAAGATGAAATTATTGAAAATTTAGTATATAATTTAATGAACCCCATCACAGTAGTAATTAAGGAATATTTAGATTATTTAGAAAACACCAAGAATAATAAATCAAGTTTGTGTAAATTTAAGCCAATAAAACAACAGCTACAACTCCCCAAATTATTAGAAACATTATTGTCAATAAGTACTAATGCAAAGTGGTTTGTAAACGTTAATTCTCTTTGGTTGGTACAGCTATATAAATGTTTCATGAAATTATATCCAATAGTGGTAAATTTATTAGTGAATTTAAATAAAATTGTTCATAAGGAACAAAATATTTTACATTATGGGTATGTAAAGCCCGTACAGCACATATTGAACTCACATGATGAAAATGTGTCACATCATGTGAATGATAAAATGATTTTACAAGAGGGTGTGAAATTTATATGGACCCATGCGAGAATAGAGGCTTTGGATGCAGTTGAAAAGTACCCACAGCCCAGATATTTAAAAATGTTAAGAAGTTTTCCCAAAATAGTGGACTACAATTGCCACTTCATTTTAAGGGAACTCGATGATGCAATTACAATATTTGTAATACCTATGAAAGGTGTGAAATTTAAAGAATTTAAGTACACTTTTGTATATATAGTAATAAGTAGTTTCATTATTTTAAGTGTTTTAAATGTTATTTGTTTAAACTTTCTCGTCATGAAAGGAGTAAAGTTTAAGATAAACTCCAAGAGTTTTGCATATTTACTTCTGACTTGTATATAGATAGAATAAGCATATTATAGGGAAATTTCATGTCCCTATGCTTTATATCAATAATATTGTAAATAATGTATAAGTATATTAACTGGTATTTATGGGAAATCTTGAATTTATACCATTGGCATTAGCGATTCTCGCTTATAAATCGCAGATATTCCCATAGGGATATTTATGCAGTGATCTTGAATAAATAATAATATGTAAATAAATAAGTATAATCAAGATCACTTTAAGATTTTATTTAAATTAATTTTTACTTTATTCATTTTTACTATGATGTGTATATAAATATTCACTATATTGATAATTTACGAAAACTTTATTTTTATTTAAGTAAAACAGTAAAAGAATCTTAATAAATTTTTATAAGGTTATAATTTTAAGACATATTAAATGTTACGGGTAAAGGATCGAGCAGGTGTTTTTCGCACAAACACGTCTGGCTTTGGCAGGGATCGACCGGGTGGACCGGCACAAAAAGTATTGTTTATCAGGTGCATGGCTGAATCATAAAAGTATAGACGGATTTATAGTCACATGTTTGTTTACCTTTTTCAAGGATTATTAATACGCTGTTTCCCCATGCGACCGATAAGAGCAGCACCGTCGACATACAATTTTGGAGGTGGATTCGTGTTTGACGAGAGTTGCCGTACGTTTTTGTAAGGAAATTTAAGAATAAAAGCGCGGACAGATAAAATTTCCGGGATTGCTGGTGAAAACCGCAATATTAACTAGTCTAAAAGTAGGTAATAGACCACTCCCTCCTTCTTTTTAAAGGATTATTTTAAAAAATCCGGACTTAGAATAAATTTTGAGATTTTCAATACTTATAAAATTTTTACAAGATTCTACACTTATAATAATTTTATTTTAAACATGCAGCGCGTATTACATTAAAATGTCTAGATGTATTTGAATAACCACCTATGTATGAAATACTTTTATTTTATGAACTCGGTTTTTGAATTTACTTAATTTCATTTTATTTTCTTCTTTCTAGAGAGTTTTGTTTTGCATGTAGGGTACTATGCCGTACGTTATGACAAAACCTTCTAGCATTTGTAATGATAACTTTGAATAGCATAATCATTTTCTTTTCCGTATAATTTATTTTTCTTTTAAATTTATTCATCCTACAAAGGATATTTGAAATTAATAATTTTGTTTTATGTGTATATAGGTTATATATTAAGTGAATAAAATTTTCATTGAGAATTATGGAAGAGTTTAATACGATGTATGAAGAGTTAAGGTGATTAAACAATATTTGTTATAAATGTGTGTATAGTGGCGTCTCAAAGTTCTTTATTTGTAGTGGTGTTTTTGTATTGGAATTTCGTGAAAAAGGTAAAGTTTATTTTCTTTTAATGTATATATATTATTTCTTTTGATATGAGAATTAAGTATGTTTTGTTGTATTTGGGTGTTCAATATTAACGTGTTGAATAATACATCAGGGATGTGTGAAATGAATTATGTCATTATTTAATTCATAGCATGGAGTCCTGGTGAATTTGAAATACACGAATTGGTCTTGGTGGTACTGCGTTTGGGAGCGAGAAAAGGCACCAGGCAGAACTAATCAGGGCTGAGTTAATTTATTGAATACGTAGATACATTATTTTATTTCATTTTATTTATTCAATTTAAAAATTTATATATTCCTTAAGGAGTGTGCGCATTGTGATGTATGTTCGGGTTGCGTCCGACGAGCTGAAAATGACATGCTCGTAGGGTGGAACTTTGGGATACTCATCTGTGTGAATTTGTCATCTGATGGTACTGTGTTGGGAGCGAGAAAAGGCGCCGGACAGGACTAATTAGGGCAAAGCCACTTCCTTAATGTCTATATTTTGTTAGCAAATTGTAGACCGCACAAATTTTTATTTTTTTTTTATTTTTTAATTCCAGTACAATTCATCATGGTTAATTTATTTTAATTTTTGATTGTTTACATGTATCTATGACAAATATTAATAATAATAATCACGTTCACATTTTAGATATAAGCTTGCACGACATGATGATTTCATTTATTCTTTATTTCTTGAAGTATTTTTATTGATTATGATGTATAAATTTGGGATTATGACTGAATATTGATTTTTGATGTGTAAATATTTGTAGATTAAAACTTTTGAATTCATTTAAGATTATTTTATTTTAATAAATTAGATGTTAAGATTTATTTTGTATTTTATTTCTTTACCTGACCTGGAGATGATTAAAGAGAAGGAGAATCAAGTCATATTTTCTGCCCCTGAGAGAACTATTTATTTTCAAACTGAGCTAGTTACATGTAGAATGTTTTGCTTAACCTACCTTTCAGCAGAAAGTTCACCGTATCATAGTCTAGCATAAGGCCTAGCACTAGGATGCGTGCTTGACTCTCAGTTACGCATAAAGTAAATAATTTAAATTTCTTTTATATATCTATAAATTTGTAAGAGTCACAGCAATATGTACACATCGGTGGTCTCTCGCTTCTCCACTACGGTTCACGTATTTATTCAGAAAACAAATATACAATATTTTATACATACTAAAAGCGCACGGCCGTTTCGTGTTAATGTCTTGTGAAAAGACGGCTTAACCGAACGGGCAAAATCGGGCTAAATGGGACGCACGGGGCGCAGTACTTGTCCGAGGATACGTGGAATTAAAAGTTGTCTCTTCGCGTGGACGTTCTGACATCTTTAAATTTCCGGTCGACGAAGAGATTTTCCTTTTTAGCGGACCGCAAGCGGAGATACGGGCCGCCAAAGAGGAGCGTGCGAAACGCTCGTGATGAAAAATTAAGAATAGCCACACTTATGGTAAGTTTTTTCCGTACATATACATGTGCCACACCCGATAAAGCTTATCGGTCGCTTCGGAGGACGTATGTATATATGAACGCCCGGACCCTTCTCGGTCCGACTCTCGCATATCTATATACATATGTACACATCGGTGGTCTCTCGCTTCTCCACCACGGTTCACGTATTTATACAGAAAACAAATATACAATATTTTATACATACTAAAAGCGCACGGCCGTTTCGTGTTAATGTCTTGTGAAAAGACGGCTTTACCGAAATGGCTAAATGGGACGCACGGGGCGCAGTACTTGTCCGAGGATACGTGGAATTAAAAGTTGTCTCTTTGCGTGGACGTTCTGACCACTTTAAATTTCCGGTCGACGAAGAGATTTTCCTTTTTAGCGGACCGCGAGCGGAGATTCGGGCCGCCAAAGAGGAGCGTGCGAAACGCTCGTGATGAAAAATTAAGAATAGCCACACTTATGTAAAGTTTTTTCCGTACATATAGATGTGCCACACCCGATAAAGCTTCTCGGTCGCTTCGGACGACGTATGTATATATGAACGCCCGGACCCTTCTCGGTCCGACTCTCGCATATGTATATACATATGTACACATCGGTGGTCTCTCGCTTCTCCACCACGGTTCACGTATTTATTCAGAAAACAAATATACAATATTTCGCGTATTTATTCTAAATTTCAATTTTATTGAAATCAAATACCTCTAGTTATCCATACTAAAAGCGCACGGCCGTTTCGTGTTAATGTCTTGTGAAAAGACGGCTTAACCGAACGGGCGAAATCGGGCTAAATGGGATGCACGGGGCGCAGTACTTGTCTGAGGATACGTGGAATTAAAAGTTGTCTCTTCGCGTGGACGTTCTGACATCTTTAAATTTCCGGTCAACGAAGAGATTTTCCTTTTTAGCGGACCGCGAGCGGAGATACGAGCCGCCAAAGAGTAGCGTGCGAAACGCTCGTGATGAAAAATGAAGAATAGCCACATTTATGTAAAGTTTTTTCCGTACATATACATGTGCCACACCCGATAAAGCTTCTCGGTCGCTTCGGACGACGTATGTATATATGAACGCCCGGACCCTTCTCGGTCCGACTCTCGCATATGTATATACATATGTACACATCGGTGGTCGCTCGCTTCTCCACTACGGTTCACGTATTTATTCAGAAAACAAATATACAATATTTTATACATACTGAAAGCGCACGGCCGTTTCGTGTTAATGTCTCGTGAAAAGACGGCTTAACCGAACGGCCAAAATCGGCCTAATGGGACGCACGGGGCGCAGTACTTGTCCGAGGATACGTGGAATTAAAAGTTGTCTCTCGGCGTGGACGTTCTGACATCTTTAAATTTCCGGTCGACGAAAAGATTTTCCTTTTTAGCGGACCGCGAGCGGAGATACGGGCCGCCAAAGAGGAGCGTGCGAAACGCTCGTGATGAAAAATTAAGAATAGCCACATTTATTAAAAGTTTTTTCCGTACATATACATGTGCCACGCCCGATGAAGCTTCTCGGTCGCTTCGGACGACGTATGTATATATGAACGCCAGGATCCTTCTCGGTCCGACTCTTGTATCTGTATAAACATATGTACATATTGGTGGTCTCTCGCTTCTCCACCACGGTTTAACAATATATGTCGCGCATTTATTCTAAATTTCAATTTTATTGAAATCAAATACTTCTAGTTATACATACTAAAAGCGCACGGCTGTTTCGTGTTAATGTCTCATGAAAAGACGGCTTAACCGAACGGCCAAAATCGGGCTAAATGGGACGCACGGGGCGCAGTACTTGTCCGAGGATACGCGGAATTAAAAGTTATCTCTCGGCGTGGACGTTCTGACATCTTTAAATTTCCGGTCGACTAAGAGATTTTCCTTTTTAGCAGACCGCGAGCGGAGATACGGGCCGCCAAAGAGGAGCGTGCGAAACGCTCGTGATGAAAAATTAAGAATAGCCACACTTATGTAAAGTTTTTTCCGTACATACAGATAGAACCACCGGCCATCTGCCTATAGGGAATTGTATGCAGTACACATTTATATACGCCTACGTATATATCTACGTACCGGCAATAATAATTTGTGGCGTAAAAAGAAATAAATACACATCCGTCGATAAAGCATATTTAATCTTTAAATATGACACAGATATTGCCATTTCATTTCGTAGATATTTGTAAGAATCAATCATCGGCATAATGTTTCGTGTTGTAGAAATATTAGTAGTAGATTTGTAATGAAAACGAAGGTTTGAGATTCCAAAGAAGTAGTAACTAGTGATTCTGAATGTACCTAGTTAAATAAAATTAAATTGCAAATTACTAAACCAAGAGAAAATAAGAAAAATAATTCTAAAAAGGAAGCAACATGGAGAAATTAAAAAACGTTCAAAAAGTAATAATTGATGTCAAACAAAAAAAATTCTAGAGAAAATAAAATAGAATTCTAGAGGCTAATAAATATCTCTTTCAAACAAGCCTCCATTGTTTGCCTCACAGTAGCCCAGTCTGTTGTAAAATTCTCTACGTACATTAGAGAGAGTTACAGGTGAAATACTATTACAGAGTTGTGTAATTCGCATTCGTAAATCATCTAATGTGCGGGGTCTTTCATTCTGGTGTACATAAATGGTTTCATTCAAATATCCCCAAAGGAAAAAATCACATGGCGTTAAGTCAGGGGATCTAGGCGGCCAAGAAATATTACCTCTAGTGCTAATGGTATGTGGAAAATGCAATGAAAGACATTCTTGTACTATTCTGGCATTATGAGCTGGGCAGCCATCTTGCTGAAACCAAATATCATTAAAGTTTACAGCAAGGTCACGCACTGCAGGAACAATATGATTTTGCAGTAATTGTAAATATGACTGCGCATTTAATGTTCCGTTTAGGAAAAATGGCCCTATGATGTGATCCCCTAAGATTCCTGCCCAGACATTTACTTTCTGTGGATATTGAGTGTTGACATCCCTGCTCAAATGTTTGTTTTTCTGAGACCAGTAGCGAACGGCAGATGGATTATGGCGTTTGTGAAGGGAAAATGTTGATTCGTCTGTGAACAAAATATTTCGTGTAAAATTATCATCATTATCACATTTTTCTCTAATAGCCTCACAAAATTCGAGACGTCTAAACTGGTCATCTGGGAATATTTCTTGATTTTTTCTAACCTTATAACACTTATATTTCTTTTTGTGTAATATACGCCTAACTGTGGTTTTTGTAATACCTAATTGTTCAGAAATTTGGCGGCTAGAGCAGGGCTCACTTGATTCTACAAAGGCGCATACACTGACCTCCTTCTCTATTCTTTCTGATAGCATTTCGAACATCCATTAATGCAGCCCGACTTTTCAAAACGATGTATGATATCTAGTATCGTCCGACGGCAGGGAACTGGACGATCAGGAAACGAAAAAACAAAACGACCAATCACTTCTTGCGTACCTCCTTGAGATGAGTAATACCATTTAATAATATTTATTTTTTCTTCTTTACTATAAACTAACGGCATAGTAAATACGTAAATGAATATCGGTAAAAAAACAGAAAAAAATACTGAGCTCTAAATAATTCTAAACCCTAAAGATACAGACAGCAAGAATTTGCGTATTTTTGCAAGTTCGACCAACTATGAGAATACTCCACCTCAGTCAAGACACGACTGACGCGGTTGACTGTCGATCCCTAGCGTCGGCATAGACAACGCTTCTGATAAACGGTAGGACTAGATACATATATGTACATATAAATGTGTACTGCATACAATTCCCTATAGGCAGATGGCCGGTGGTTCTATCGGTATACATGTGCCACGACCGATGAAGCTTCACGGTCGCTTCGGACGACGTATGTATATATGAACGCCCGGACCCTTCTCGGTCCGACTCTCGCATATGTATATACATATGTACACATCGGTGGTCTCTCGCTTCTCCACCACGGTTCACGTATTTATTCAGAAAACAAATATACAATATTTCGCGTATTTATTCTAAATTTCAATTTAATTGAAATCAAATACCTCTAGTTATACATACTAAAAGCGCACGGCCGTTTCGTGTTAATGTCTCGTGAAAAGACGGCTTAACCGAACGGCCAAAATCGGCTAAATGGGACGCACGGGGCGCAGTACTTGTCCGAGGATACGTGGAATTAAAAGTTGTCTCTCGGCGTGGACGTTTTGACATCTTTAAATTTCCGGTCGACGAAAAGATTTTCCTTTTTAGCGGACCGCGAGCGGAGATACGGGCCGCCAAAGAGGAGCGTGCGAAACGCTCGTGATGAAAAATTAAGAATAGCCACATTTATTAAAAGTTTTTTCCGTACATATACATGTGCCACGCCCGATGAAGCTTCTCGGTCGCTTTGGACGACGTATGTATATATGAACGCCAGGACCCTTCTCGGTCCGACTCTCGTATCTGTATAAACATATGTACACATCGGTGGTTTCTCGCTTCTCCACCACGGTTTAACAATATATGTCGCGCATTTATTCTAAATTTCAATTTTATTGAAATCAAATACTTCTAGTTATACATACTAAAAGCGCACGGCTGTTTCATGTTAATGTCTCGTGAAAAGACGGCTTAACCGAACGGCCAAAATCGGGCTAAATGGGACGCACGGGGCGCAGTACTTGTCCGAGGATACGCGGAATTAAAAGTTGTCTCTCGGCGTGGACGTTCTGACATCTTTAAATTTCCGGTCGACTAAGAGATTTTCCTTTTTAGCGGACCGCGAGCGGAGATACGGGCCGCCAAAGAGTAGCGTGCGAAACGCTCGTGATGAAAAATTAAGAATAGCCACACTTATGTAAAGTTTTTTCCGTACATATACATGTGCCACACCCGATAAAGCTTCTCGGTCGCTTCGGACGACGTATGTATATATGAACGCCCGGACCCTTCTCGGTCCGACTCTCGCATATGTATATACATATGTACACATCGGTGGTCTCTCGCTTCTCCACCACGGTTCACGTATTTATTCAGAAAACAAATATACAATATTTTATACATACTAAAAGCGCACGGCCGTTTCGTGTTAATGTCTTGTGAAAAGACGGCTTTACCGAACGGGCAAAATCGGGCTAAATGGGACGCACGGGGCGCAGTAGTTGTCCGAGGATACGTGGAATTAAAAGTTGTCTCTTCGCGTGGACGTTCTGACCACTTTACATTTCCGGTCGACGAAGAGATTTTCCTTTTTAGCGGACCGCGAGCGGAGATACGGGCCGCCAAAGAGGAGCGTGCGAAACGCTCGTGATGAAAAATTAAGAATAGCCACACTTATGTAAAGTTTTTTCCGTACATATACATGTGCCACACCCGATAAAGCTTCTCGGTCGCTTCGGACGACGTATGTATATATGAACGCCCGGACCCTTCTCGGTCCGACTCTCGCATATGTATATACATATGTACACATCGGTTGTCTCTCGCTTCTCCACCACGGTTCACGTATTTATTCAGAAAAAAAATATACAATATTTCGCGTATTTATTCTAAATTTCAATTTCATTGAAATCAAATACCTCTAGTTATCCATACTAAAAGCGCACGGCCGTTTCGTGTTAATGTCTTGTGAAAAGACGGCTTAACCGAACGGGCGAAATGGGGCTAAATGGGATGCACGGGGCGCAGTACTTGTCTGAGGATACGTGGAATTAAAAGTTGTCTCTTCGCGTGGACGTTCTGACATCTTTAAGTTTCCGGTCGACGAAGAGATTTTCCTTTTTAGCGGACCGCGAGCGGAGATACGGGCCGCCAAAGAGTAGCGTGCGAAACGCTCGTGATGAAAAATTAAGAATAGCCACATTTATGTAAAGTTTTTTCCGTACATATACATGTGCCACACCCGATAAAGCTTCTCGGTCGCTTCGGACGACGTATTGCTATGATATTAGTACAATTATTATAGGGTTGCCACGATCTAGCTCATAAAACAAAATTCTCTCTGTCTCAGGTTCCCTCGGCGAGACTGTACAATGTTCACGTCAGGAATCGTGATCTTAGGAAACAGTATAAAAAAACCACAAATTACTTGAAGACAAAAAAATGAAATAAATAATTAATTATCTTTTCTAAAATCTTTAATAAAAGTGAAAAACAAATCAGATATAATTTATTTATAATAAAAAAACAAAAAAAAAAAAAACTTTCATTAATAAATTCTCAAGAAAAAATCCTACCCACTACTTGACCAGATAGGATAAAAAAAACTTGTACTGACAAACGCGACAAAAATTTACCTAATTAATTACTAAAAATAATTCATAAATTTTTTACAAAATAATAATTACTTAAAATAAATAAATTAAATACCTATAATTAAAATACATCAAATTATAGCAAACTGATATAGTAAAGAAAATTATCTAATTTAATAGCTTCTCAATAAATTTAAAATATTTTCAAACACGTGCAGGAAAACAAAATGACGGATATGAGTCTACTTTTCTACAATATTAAAATTTTCTCTTATTATTATAAAGAATGCATTCCCTTTCTTAAAAGTAAATACTTAACTTGCATAACAGCCATAAAACTAATTCACTAACTTGATTAAATCTTGGCTCCGTAAAATAATGAAACTATAACAAATTTTATTCAAACATCAAATATCTAATAAAAGAACTGCATTTAACGGGAGACCAAAATTTAATGTCTTCATATATCACACGCAGGACAAGTCAAAGTCCATATCCCTACCACGTCTCATAAACTTCGCACATGTATACAATATTAACATATCAAGTTGAGCGTAAATAATATTCAGGCATCTTTTCTTTTAAATTCAAATAACAAAATAAATATTAATATACACAGATTACCAAAATACAGTGTGTACCAAAACATTTGCTCCACAGAAAAATAAATTTGAAACAAATCAATTTATTTAATTTTACTTATCCATGATATAAAAAAACCATAGCATATCTCCAAAATAACAATTTATTAAATCTGTGCAAAGCAAAGATTTCAGAAATTTTTATTTTCCGCACACAACATCTTACTATCTCTAATGTTTTCTCCAAATACAATATAATGTAAAAATTAAAACCCTTCTCCGCACACAGAATATAATTTTATAGTACCTCACAATCTTCTTAAGGATTGTTCAAATATGGATGAAGCATACTAATGTGATATCGTCCCTTCTTAATGCGTCCATCCATTGAATAGAGCTCATATGTGACATTATTAAATATTCTTGTTACAATATACGGACCACAATAAGGAAGATCCAATTTAGCACACTTTTGTTGATTTCTTCTGGCAACCCTATATCTTCTAACAATAACTGTATCTCCAATATTAAACCTAGTTCTTTCTTTGATCTTTTCATTTTCTCGGCGCACATACATCTCCCCTTGCCTTTGTAGTCTTCCTCGAACCAAATTATTTCTCTCTTCTATATTATGAACAACTTCTCCATGCAAATCCCAGGGCCGACTAGGAGTCATTCCATTCATCAAAGTCGCTGGACACTCTTCAGTAAGGGTATTGGGCGAATTGTTCATGGAATCTTCTATCTGTTGGACATACTGGACCCAGCCTACATGGTGTTCATGGGTTTTCATCCTCAAAAATTTGATTACCTCTTGAATATACCGCTCACATGGATTGGCACATGGATGGCGTATCGAAGAAAAACATACATTAATATTTTGTTCATTCAAAGCATTTATAAATCTATCATTAGTAAAATAACTAGCATTATCTGCTAAAATGCGTCTCATTTTTCCTTGATTTTGTACGAAGTTATTAATACATAAAAGTGCAATCTCAGAATTGTATTTTGTAGTGGGAAACAGCCTAACAAATTTAGTAAAAATATCCACCATAACAAATATATTTCTATACCCATAATCTCCTGGTATTAAATTTCCTAAGAAATCAATCGCTACTAAATCCAATTTATTATTCACTATTATACTTTTTATATCATGTTGCAATGTGCGATTTTTATGCTTTCCAAAATAACATTCATTACAATTCCTTACCACCCTTTTCGCTATACTTCTATCCTTAACAGCATAAAAAGCTTCTCTAAAAGTTAACCAAACTTTCCTAGTCCCAATATGTCCCAGTTCATTATGAATAATAGACATTGCTTGACGAGCATACATTTCATTTACAACCACATTATACTGATCACGAATCTGTTTCTTAATAAGCCCATCATGAAAAATATAATCTTTATAATTCCCCACATTTCGCAATTCCTCTTTAATATGATCAAAACATTCATCCTGCTGGACCTGATGGATCTCAACATAGTCAAACATTCCCTCAGCTGCATATCTATTATAAGCATTTAACTCGACATGATTGAAGTTACTTTTTATATTGTACATTCTTGTTAAAACATCAGCGGTAACATTTAGAACACCTCTGATATGTCTAATTTGAAATGAATATTCTGATAACAACAATGACCATCTATATATTCGATTATTTGAAAATCTAGTTGACAAAAGTGACGTCAACGCCGCATGATCTGATTCTACAATAAATTTTTTAGCCAACAAATAAAAACGTAATTTATTTACTGTATGCACAACAGCAAGTAACTCTTTTTCTCCCACAGTATATCTTAATTCGTATTTTTTTAATAGCCTTGAAATGAAACAAATAGGCTCTTCATTTCCCTCATCATCTAACTGAATTAAAACTCCACTTATAGCAGAATCACTAGCATCAACTCTTAATAAAAATTCTTTAGAAAAATCAGGCAGTACTAATAACAAACTATTATAAAATTCATTCTTAACCTTTTCAAAAGCATCTATTCTTTCTTTAGACCAAATAAATTTTTCATTCTTTCTTAATAATTCATACAATGGTGCACATAATTTTGCCAAATACGGAACAAATCTTTTATAATAACCCACAATACCAAGAAAACCTCTCAACATTTTCACATTCTTAGGTCTAGGATAATTTTTTATAACCTCCAGCCTAGAATCATCCACACTGACATATTTTAAACTTAAATTATATCCAAGGAATTTAATTTCCTTTTTAAAAAACTCACATTTCTTAATATTAATTTTTAAACCATTATTTGCTAATACCTCTATAACCTTCCTTAAATGTTCCATGTGTTCTTCAATTGTCTTGCTAAATATTAAAATATCATCTATATAATGGGATACAAACGATTCATAAGGTTCTAAAATTTGTTGCATTGCTCTAATTAAAGCATCAGACGAGCTACTTAGTCCATATGGTACCACTTTAAATTGGTATACAGCTCCATCTACCATAAAACCACAATATTTTCTACTCTTTCTTTCTAAAGGCACCAACCAAAAAGAACTTTTTAGATCCAACTTAGTATAAATCATAGCGTCGTTGCACTTAGATAATAACGTTTCCACAGTTACAGGAGTCTCAAATTGCATCTTGGTACGATTATTCAACCTTCTCACATCCAAAGATAAGCGAATATCTCCACACTTCTTTTGAACCACCACCAGCGGATTGACATACCTCGTGACACCTCTCTCAATAACACCATCTCGCAACATCTTTCTTACTTCTTCTCTCACCTTCTCTTGCATATTTTTGGGAATTGGATAATTTTTAATTTTAAATGGTCTCGACTCATCTACTTCTAATGAATGTACATAATTTTTAGCAATACAGGGAAATTTATCTACCAAGGAAATATTCTTCTTTATCATATCTTTGACATTTTCTTTATATTTTTCTTCAACATTAATTTCAAGTAAATCTACATCTTCAGGCACCTCGATACACATATTATTGGACTCTATTTCTTTAATCTCTTCAACCTCTTCATAATTTTCACCATTTACACTATTTATAACTTCTTTTACTTCATATACCATTTCCATATTATTTATAATCTTTTCATTTTCTTCATCTACTTCCTCCTGCTGAAACCAAGAAACTACTTGATTCTCCACCACCATACATTTTTTTTCAATGTCTATTACTGCCTTTATTTTCTCTAACAGGTCCATTCCAATAATACCATCTCTTTGTAAACCTTTGACTGACATAAATTCTCCCAAAAACTTATTATCTTTTACCATAAATTCAACTACATAAATTTTATTTACCATTGCTATTATCTTTTTCGTCGCAGACACAATTGTAATTTTTCTTGTAGGTATATATTTACCTGCATTCATACTTTCTAATTTTTTTATTATTTGATCATCCAAGATTGAAATTTCACTCCCCGTATCAACTAAACAATTTACTTTCACTCCTCCCATAGTAACTTTTATATGTGGCAACATCTTATTATCTAAACTATCTGAATCATTATCCAATATTGCATTCATACTACTTATCTCTTTGGTTGGCCTATCTAAAAATCCTGACACTTTGCCTTTTCCTCTCTCTCTACATTTTCTCTACTATTTTCTTTTTTAGTACCATTATATGAAAAATTTTTATTTACTCTTTCATACTGTATATAATTACTATTTCTATTTTCCTCTCTTAATTGACATGCTCTATCATTCTCTCTATTCCAATTTACATTTCTATTTTCTACCTGTGGTCTCACAAATCTATTTGTCATGTTATAATTGTGTGAATTTCTTTCTCTATCATTAAAATTTCTTTGTTCTCTATATCTTATACCATTTCTATCATATTTTAACATATTAAAACTTTGAAATCTATTTCCATACTCAGCATCATCTAATCTCCTCAATAATTCTATAAATTGACTAATGGTCTTTATATTTTGTATGGCGACTGCCTGACTTACTTCAAAATCAAAATGACATGCTAATTGTGTAACCAAATCAATTTCTAGCATAGCAGGAGTTAAATATTTTAAAATTGAATATTTTTTTATTATATATGTCTCACGATTATCTGAACCTCCTTTCTTAAAATTACCAAATAATAAATCTTTTCTCACCCTCATTTGTGCCATCTGTCCCCAATACTGCTGTGTGAATCTCTTTTCAAAATCCTCGAACGTCATCACCTCGTCAGAAATCATGTCCCACCAGATAAGAGCATCATCCTTCAAACAACTTCTCACCATCTGCAACTTTCTACCATCTCCTGGAACATTCTCCAAACACGCCTTCAAATTCTTCAGAAAACCCATCGGATTTATTGATGTTGATCCATAAAACTTAGGCCAAACATCATCTGCTACTGGCATCGGAATATATTTTATTATTTCACCATTTCCACGAATTTGTTCATTTTTTATTGCTGTTATCTTCTCCTCCACCTTTTCCATTTCTTTTTCATTTAATACATTTCTCTGTAGCACTTTTATGCATTTATCTTCAATAATATTCATTCTTTTTAACATTTCTTCTTTCATTACATCAACTTTAATTTTTAATTCTTCAATATCTTGTTTATTTTCCTCTATTTTCTTTATTTCTCCATCCACCTGTCCAAACTTTGCCATAAATACCTCAAAACTTCTTTGCATCCTTTCTTCCATCTTGTCCATTCTTTCTCCCATTTTCAATATCATTTCCATCAACATTTTATTTTCTCCTTCTTCTTTTTTCTTTAAGATAGACTCATACCCTGCTGGTTGCCTCCATTCCATTTTCTTTTCTCCCTCCATTTTGTTTAACACATCCAAATTTTGTTGAGCGCCTTGTAAATTTCTGCTTCCTTCCATTTTCAAACCACGTTGTTCCAGCCAAAATAATTGCTTTTCTATCACACGTTGATTGCCGCCAAAATAATTGCTTTTCTGCTCCACGTTGGTTCAGCCAATTTAATTGTGCTATGATATTAGTACAATTATTATAGGGTTGCCACTATCTAGCTCATAAAACAAAATTCTCTCTCTCTCAGGTTCCCTCGGCGAGACTGTACAATGTTCACGTCAGGAATCGTGATCTTAGGAAACAGTATAAAAAAACCACAAATTACTTGAAGACAAAAAAATGAAATAAATAATTAATTATCTTTTCTAAAATCTTTAATAAAAGTGAAAAACAAATCAGATATAATTTATTTATAATAAAAAAACAAAAAAAAAAAAAAACTTTCATTAATAAATTCTCAAGAAAAAATCCTACCCACTACTTGACCAGATAGGATAAAAAAAACTTGTACTGACAAACGCGACAAAAATTTACCTAATTAATTACTAAAAATAATTCATAAATTTTTTACAAAATAATAATTACTTAAAATAAATAAATTAAATACCTATAATTAAAATACATCAAATTATAGCAAACTGATATAGTAAAGAAAATTATCTAATTTAATAGCTTCTCAATAAATTTAAAATATTTTCAAACACGTGCAGGAAAACAAAATGACGGATATGATTCTACTTTTCTACAATATTAAAATTTTCTCTTATTATTATAAAGAATGCATTCCCTTTCTTAAAAGTAAATACTTAACTTGCATAACAGCCATAAAACTAATTCACTAACTTGATTAAATCTTGGCTCCGTAAAATAATGAAACTATAACAAATTTTATTCAAACATCAAATATCTAATAAAAGAACTGCATTTAACGGGAGACCAAAATTTAATGTCTTCATATATCACACGCAGGACAAGTCAAAGTCCATATCCCTACCACGTCTCATAAACTTCGCACATGTATACAATATTAACATATCAAGTTGAGCGTAAATAATCTTCAGGCATCTTTTCTTTTAAATTCAAATAACAAAATAAATATTAATATACACAGATTACCAAAATACAGTGTGTACCAAAACATTTGCTCCACAGAAAAATAAATTTGAAACAAATCAATTTATTTAATTTTACTTATCCATGATATAAAAAAACCATAGCAGTATGTATATATGAACGCCCAGACCCTTCTCGGTCCGACTCTCGCATATGTATATACATATTGCCGTGAACTCGCAAAATTTGTAGAATAAGAATAGCTTTAGAGATTAATTTAAGAATTAGTTTAAGCTTTGAAATAAAAAAATAAAAATAACAAAAATCCTATTTAAATATTATTGAGTAAAACTATGCAACAAGAACTACATGAAGGTACACAAAGTTGCATACTCATAGTCAATTTATAAAGGTGATTTAAAAAAAAAAACTATTATTATACAAATAAATAGTAAAAATGTAGAATAAAAATTTATTAAATAAATATGAAATAAAAGACAAAATAAATATAAGTAATATATTTCTTTTGTAGAAAAGATACACAAAATGTATGGTTTACATATCATAAAAAGGAACCTAATTTTATACAATGCGTAAACATTGCTTTAAACATTCTAAATAATGGACCGCTGTTTAAGCGCAAATAATAGAGAAAGAGTTATGTTAATGGATGGAACAATTAAGAGAATGAGTCATGTGAAAGCAATAGAATTGTATGAAAAAAATGAAATACGATATGCAAGAAATATAAATGAGTAAATTATTGTGATTTATATGCATAAAGCAGTAAAAATCTTATGAGAGTTTAAGAATTAAATTCTATTAAAAGATAAAATTTACCTTAGCTTATAAATAGATTAAGAAAGGATATAAAAAAATATATAAAACGTAGAAACGATCAGCAACAACATTTTTGTATTTAAGGGTAGCTGACATCATAAATAAATAAAAAGTATATGTGTTTATGATTTGTTTGCAACACAATGCTTCAGAAAGGCAGTGGAGAAACAGACGTGTCCTACAGGTACAGGCAGTGCGGGAAGAAAAATAATGGTTATCTCCAACATGTTTCCCATTTTGCCAAGTCGCAATCCGGCTAAAAGAAAAGTGAAATTGACATTAATAAATGGAAAGAAAAAATATGTATCGAACAATGAACAAGGCAATAGGTTCATTGACGAATACAAAGAAGGATGGTATTAGCGACAAGAATAAACCTACCGTTGGAAATGCTGTGCGAGGCAGAGGGGACCTTTGAATTGGAAAGTTATGTTGACGTTTGGTAAATTGTGAACTGTCAGAACAATATGTGTATGTGTGCGTGTATCAAGACGGCAACATGTGGGCAGCGATTTCACGGGAAAGTGTATTCCAGTACCAACCTAAATGTGGACTAGAGGGCGCAATGGTCAACATAGTTTTTTTTTTGCCGCTATAAATACGAAAACAAGATTCGACAAGAGGACTTCTGATGACAATTCCGAGAAGGAGACTTCTCATAACACTTCCGAAAGGAAGATCTCTTAAAGAATAAGACATTTTAGATTGTTACATTGTAGTTTTCATTATTTCTTCATCACGTATAGTCATAGTAGTTTATTTTATTTAATACATTTGAATTCACTTGAAGCGTTCATAATGGACATTCAAAATAAATATTTTGATAGCAAGTAAGTTTATTTTTTTTGAAAAGGAAGTTATACAAATTGTTGGACAGACATTGGTTTTTACGTGCAAATGATTAATAATAATTTATCCTGTAAGGTTTGTTTTAAATTCATATAGTTGGAATTACAACCAAATAGGATTAATGGTGTTGGTCAGTTGGAGAGATGCTACGTGCAAATGAGCATTTTCTTCATCGTATTGTCTAGGCATCATTAATCTCTTTCAAGTTAAGCAAATAATTAATTAAAATTTCACAAGGCAAAGATTAAGAGCTAGATACAACACGTGCAAATGGTTGTCTAAAGCAATTAATTGAAGCCAATACATAAATATAATTACATCGATAAGTATATCCATAAATGTACAATAAAAGTTTACATTTGTTTATTTACAGGATAAATATTTATTTTGTTTGGCAGAATAAATAAATAAATAAAAGATTTACATACATTACAACCGGCATTAGGTATAAATGATATGAGCATTTTTCAATTATGTATCTTGTTTAGAGCATAAAGGTGTGTATATAAAAAATTATTTTTGAATCTATAAATTACAAAATAAAAGATATATGATTATGTTGTATAGACATACAGTTTTTCTTTGAACAAAACTATTACCTCTTCCCTATTATGAGCAAGAGAAAAATCATCAGCAAAGGAGAAGGAACCACATACATTGCCAGGACCCACAATAGTCATAAAGTACATGCTCCAACAATATAAGATAAAAAAATACGAAACCAAGTATAAGTTCTTGGTGTATAAAGAATAATTTTAAGAGTACAGCATGTACAAAAGACTATACCCTACGTGTGGTAATACACACAAATATATGTTGTCACAGCATATAAATTATATGGCGATGCCCAACGTATGGCAATAACATTATTTAAAATAAATATTTATATGCCACAGCAATATGTACACATCGGTGGTCTCTCGCTTCTCCAATACGGTTCACGTATTTATTCAGAAAACAAATATACAATATTTTATACATACTAAAAGCGCACGGCCGTTTCGTGTTAATGTCTTGTGAAAAGACGGCTTAACCGAACGGGCAAAGTCGGGCTAAATGGGACGCACGGGGCGCAGTACTTGTCCGAGGATAAGTGGAATTAAAAGTTGTCTCTTCGCGTGGACATTCTGACATCTTTAAATTTCCGGTCGACGAAGAGATTTTCCTTTTTAGCGGACCGCAAGCGGAGATACGGGCCGCCAAAGAGGAGCGTGCGAAACGCTCGTGATGAAAAATTAAGAATAGCCACACTTATGTAAAGTTTTTTCCGTACATATACATGTGCCACGCCCGATAAAGCTTCTCGGTCGCTTCGGACGACGTATGTATATATGAACGCCCGGCCCTTCTCGGTCCGACTCTCGCATATGTATATACATATGTACACATCGGTGGTCTATCGCTTCTCCACCACGGTTCACGTATTTATTCAGAAAACAAATTTACAATATTTCGCGTATTTATTCTAAATTTCAATTTAATTGAAATCAAATACCTCTAGTTATACATATTAAAGCGCACGGCCGTTTCGTGTTAATGTCTCGTGAAAAGACGGCTTAACCGAACGGCCAAAATCGGGCTAAATGGGACGCACGGGGCGCAGTACTTGTCCGAGGATACGTGGAATTAAAAGTTGTCTCTCGGCGCGGACGTTCTGACATCTTTAAATTTCCAGTCGACGAAAAGATTTTCCTTTTTAACGGACCGCGAGCGGAGATACGGGCCGCCAAAGAGGAGCGTGCGAAACGCTCGTGATGAAAAATTAAGAATAGCCACATTTATTAAAAGTTTTTTCCGTACACATACATGTGCCACGCCCGATGAAGCTTCTCGGTCGCTTCGGACGACGTATGTATATATGAACGCCAGGACCCTTCTCGGTCCGACTCTCGTATCTGTATAAACATATGTACACATCGGTGGTCTCTCGCTTCTCCACCACGGTTTAACAATATATGTCGCGCATTTATTCTAAATTTCAATTTTATTGAAATCAAATACTTCTAGTTATACATACTAAAAGCGCACGGCTGTTTCGTGTTAATGTCTCGTGAAAAGACGGCTTAACCGAACGGCCAAAATCGGGTTAAATGGGACGCACGGGGCGCAGTACTTGTCCGAGGATACGCGGAATTAAAAGTTGTCTCTCGGCGTGGACGTTCTGACATATTTAAATTTCCGGTCGACTAAGAGATTTTCCTTTTTAGCGGACCGCAAGCGGAGATACGGGCCGCCAAAGAGGAGCGTGCGAAACGCTCGTGATGATAAATTAAGAATAGCCACACTTATGTAAAGTTTTTTCCGTACATATACATGTGCCACGCCCGATGAAGCTTCTCGGTCGCTTCGGACGACGTATGTATATATGAACGCTCGGACCCTTCTCGGTCCGACTCTCGCATATGTATATACATATGTACACATCGGTGGTCTCTCGCTTCTCCACCACGGTTCACGTATTTATTCAGAAAACAAATATACAATATTTCGCGTATTTATTCTAATTATATATACTAAAAGCGCACGGCCGTTTCTTTTATTCGGCGTGTGAAAAGACGGCTTAACCGAACGGCCAGAATCGGATGTACGGGGCGCAGTACTTGTCCGAGGATACGTGGAATTAAAAGTCGTCTCTTGGCGTGGACGTTCTGACATCTTTAAATTTCCGGTCGACGAAGAGATTTTCCTTTTTAGCGGACCGCGAGCGGAGATACGGGCCGCCAAAGAGGAGCGGGCGAAATGCTCGTGATGAACAATTAAGAATAGCCACACTTATGTAAAGTTTTTTCCGTACATATACATGTGCCACGCCCGATTGATAATTGAAATCAATTATATATACTAAAAGCGAGCGGCCGTTTCGTGTTAATGTCTCGTGAAAAGACGGCTTTAACCGAACGGGCGAAATCGTTCTAAATGGAATGCACGGGGCGCAGTACTTGTCCGAGGATACGTGGAATTAAAAGTTGTCTCTTCGCGTGGACCTTCTGACATCTTTAAATTTCCGGTCGACGAAGAGATTTCCCTTTTTAGCGGACCGCGAGCGGAGATACGGGCCGCCAAAGAGGAGCGTGCGAAGCGCTCGTGATGAAAAATTAAGAATGGCCACACTTATGTAAAGTTGTTTCCAAACGTATATATGTGCCACACCCGAAACACTTCTCGGTCGATTCGGACGACTCTCGCATAAATATACAAACACCCGCTTCTCGCTTCGGACGTGAGTCATACATACGTACATACATCGGTGGTCCCTCGCTTCTCCACCACGGTTCACGTATTTATTCAGAAAACAAATATACAATATTTCGCGTATTTATTCTAAATTTCAATTTAATTGAAATCAAATACCTCTAGTTATACATACTAAAAGCGCACGGCCGTTTCGTGTTAATGTCTCATGAAAAGACGGCTTAACCGAACGGCCAAAATCGGGCTAAATGGGACGCACGGGGCGCAGTACTTGTCCGAGGATACGTGGAATTAAACGTTGTCTCTCGGCGTGGACGTTCTGACATCTTTAAATTTCCGGTCGACGAAGAGATTTTCCTTTTTAGCGGACCGCGAGCGGAGATACGGGCCGCCAAAGAGGAGCGCGCGAAACGCTCGTGATGAAAAATTAAGAATAGCCACACTTATGTAAAGTTGTTTCCAAACGTATATATGTGCCACACCCGAAACACTTCTCGGTCGATTCGGACGACTCTCGCATAAATATACAGACACCCGCTTCTCGCTTCGGACGTCGAGTCATACATACGTACATACATCGGTGGTCTCTCGCTTCTCCACCACGGTTCACGTATTTATTCAGAAAACAAATATACAATATTTCGCGTATTTATTCTAAATTTCAATTTTATTGACATCAAATACCTCTAGTTATCCATACTAAAAGCGCACGGCCGTTTCGTGTTAATGTCTTGTGAAAAGACGGCTTAACCGAATGGGCGAAATCGGGCTAAATGGGATGCACGGGGCGCAGTACTTGTCTGAGGATACGTGGAATTAAAAGTTGTCTCTTCGCGTGGACTTTCTGACATCTTTAAATTTCCGGTCGACGAAGAGATCTTCCTTTTTAGCGGACCGCGAGCGGAGATACGAGCCGCCAAAGAGTAGCGTGCGAAACGCTCGTGATGAAAAATTAAGAATAGCCACATTTATGTAAAGTTTTTTCCGTACATATACATGTGCCACACCCGATAAAGCTTCTCGGTCGCTTCGGACGACGTATGTATATATGAACGCCCGGACCCCTTCTCGGTCCGACTCTCGCATATGTATATACATATGTACACATCGGTGGTCTCTCGCTTCTCCACTACGGTTCACGTATTTATTCAGAAAACAAATATACAATATTTTATACATACTAAAAGCGCACGGCCGTTTCGTGTTAATGTCTTGTGAAAAGACGGCTTAACCGAACGGGCAAAATCGGGCTAAATGGGACGCACGGGGCGCAGTACTTGTCCGAGGATACATGGAATTAAAAGTTGTCTCTTCGCGTGGACGTTCTGACATCTTTAAATTTCCGGTCGACGAAGAGATTTTCCTTTTTAGCGGACCGCAAGCGGAGATACGGGCCGCCAAAGAGGAGCGTGCGAAACGCTCGTGATGAAAAATTAAGAATAGCCACACTTATGGTAAGTTTTTTCCGTACATATACATGTGCCACAACCGATAAAGCTTCTCGGTCGCTTCGGACGACGTATGTATATATGAACGCCCGGACCCTTCTCGGTCCGACTCTCGCATATGTATATACATATGTACACATCGGTGGTCTCTCGCTTCTCCACCACGGTTCACGTATTTATTCAGAAAACAAATATACAATATTTCGCGTATTTATTCTAAATTTCAATTTTATTGAAATCAAATACCTCTAGTTATCCATACTAAAAGCGCACGGCCGTTTCGTGTTAATGTCTTGTCAAAAGACGGCTTAACCGAACGGGCGAAATCGGGCTAAATGGGATGCACGGGGCGCAGTACTTGTCTGAGGATACGTGGAATAAAAAGTTGTCTCTTCGCGTGGACGTTCTGACATCTTTAAATTTCCGGTCGACGAAGAGATTTTCCTTTTTAGCGGACCGCGAGCGGAGATACGAGCCGCAAAAGAGTAGCGTGCGAAACGCTCGTGATGAAAAATTAAGAATAGCCACATTTATGTAAAGTTTTTTCCGTACATATACATGTGCCACACCCGATAAAGCTTCTCGGTCGCTTCGGACGACGTATGTATATATGAACGCCCGGACCCTTCTCGGTCCGACTCTCGCATATGTATATACATATGTACACATCGGTGGTCTCTCGCTTCTCCACAACGGTTCACGTATTTATTCAGAAAACAAATATACAATATTTTATACATACTAAAAGCGCACGGCCGTTTCGTGTTAATGTCTCGTGAAAAGACGGCTTAACCGAACGGCCAAAATCGGGCTAAATGGGACGCACGGGGCGTAGTACTTGTCCGAGGATACGTGGAATTAAAAGTTGTCTCTCGGCGTGGACGTTCTGACATCTTTAAATTTCCGATCGACGAAAAGATTTTCCTTTTTAGCGGACCGCGAGCGGAGATACGGGCCGCCAAAGAGGAGCGTGCGAAACGCTCGTGATGAAAAATTAAGAATAGCCACATTTATTAAAAGTTTTTTCCGTACATATACATGTGCCACGCCCGATGAAGCTTCTCGGTCGCTTCGGACGACGTATGTATATATGAACGCCACGACCCTTCTCGGTCCGACTCTCGTATCTGTATAAAGATATGTACACATCGGTGGTCTCTCGCTTCTCCACCACGGTTCACGTATTTATTCAGAAAACAAATATACAATATTTCGCGTATTTATTCTAAATTTCAATTTAATTGAAATCAAATACCTCTAGTTATACATACTAAAAGCGCACGGCCGTTTCGTGTTAATGTCTCGTGAAAAGACGGCTTAACCGAACGGCCAAAATCGGGCTAAATGGGACGCACGGGGCGCAGTACTTGTCCGAGGATACGTGGAATTAAAAGTTGTCTCTCGGCGTGTACGTTTTGACATCTTTAAATTTCCGGTCGACGAAAAGATTTTCCTTTTTAGCGGACCGCGAGCGGAGATACGGGCCGCCAAAGAGGAGCGTGCGAAACGCTCGTGATGAAAAATTAAGAATAGCCACATTTATTAAAAGTTTTTTCCGTACATATACATGTGCCACGCCCGATGAAGCTTCTCGGTCGCTTTGGACGACGTATGTATCTATGAACGCCAGGACCCTTCTCGGTCCGACTCTCGTATCTGTATAAACATATGTACACATCGGTGGTCTCTCGCTTCTCCACCACGGTTTAACAATATATGTCGCGCATTTATTCTAAATTTCAATTTTATTGAAATCAAATACTTCTAGTTATACATACTAAAAGCGCACGGCTGTTTCGTGTTAATGTCTCGTGAAAAGACGGCTTAACCGAACGGCCAAAATCGGGCTAAATGGGACGCACGGGGCGCAGTACTTGTCCGAGGATACGCGGAATTAAAAGTTGTCTCTCGGCGTGGACGTTCTGACATCTCTAAATTTCCGGTCGACTAAGAGATTTTCCTTTTTAGCGGACCGCGAGCGGAGATACGGGCCGCCAAAGAGTAGCGTGCGAAACGCTCGTGATGAAAAATTAAGAATAGCCACACTTATGTAAAGTTTTTTCCGTACATATACATGTGCCACACCCGATAAAGCTTCTCGGTCGCTTCGGACGACGTATGTATATATGAACGCCCGGACCCTTCTCGGTCCGACTCTCGCATATGTATATACATATGTACACATCGGTGGTCTCTCGCTTCTCCACCACGGTTCACGTATTTATTCAGAAAACAAATATACAATATTTTATACATACTAAAAGCGCACGGCCGTTTCGTGTTAATGTCTTGTGAAAAGACGGCTTTACCGAACGGGCAAAATCGGGCTAAATGGGACGCACGGGGCGCAGTACTTGTCCGAGGATACGTGGAATTAAAAGTTGTCTCTCGGCGTGGACGTTCTGACATCTTTAAATTTCCGGTCGACGAAAAGATTTTCCTTTTTAACGGACCGCGAGCGGAGATACGGGCCGCCAAAGAGGAGCGTGCGAAACGCTCGTGATGAAAAATTAAGAATAGCCACATTTATTAAAAGTTTTTTCCGTACATATACATGTGCCACGCCCGATGAAGCTTCTCGGTCGCTTCGGACGACGTATGTATATATGAACGCCAGGACCCTTGTCGGTCCGACTCTCGTATCTGTATAAACATATGTACACATCGGTGGTCTCTCGCTTCTCCACCACGGTTTAACAATATATGTCGCGCATTTATTCTAAATTTCAATTTTATTGAAATCAAATACTTCTAGTTATACATACTAAAAGCGCACGGCTGTTTCGTGTTAATGTCTCGTGAAAAGACGGCTTAACCGAACGGCCAAAATCGGGCTAAATGGGACGCACGGGGCGCAGTACTTGTCCGAGGATACGCGGAATTAAAAGTTGTCTCTCGGCGTGGACGTTCTGACATATTTGAATTTCCGGTCGACGAAGAGATTTTTCTTTTTAGCGGACCGCGAGCGGAGATACGGGCCGCCAAAGAGGAGCGTGCGAAACGCTCGTGAAGAAAAATTAAGAATAGCCACACTTATGTAAAGTTTTTCCGTACATATACATGTGCCACGCCCGATGAAGCTTCTCGGTCGCTTCGGACGACGTATGTATATATGAACGCCCGGACTATTCTCGGTCCGACTATCGCATATGTATATACATATGTACACATCGGTGGTTTCTCGCTTCTCCACCACGGTTTAACAATATATTTCGCGCATTTATTCTAATTATACATACTAAAGGCGCACGGCCGTTTCGTGTTAATGTCTCGTGAAAATACAGCTTAACCGAACGGCCAAAATCGGGCTAAAAGGGACGCACGGGGCGCAGTACTTGTCCGAGGATATGCGGAATGAAAAGTTGTCTCTCGGCGTGGACGTTCTGACATCTTTAAATTTCCGGTCGACGAAGAGATTTTCCTTTTTAGCGGACCGCGAGCGAAGATACGGGCCGCCAAAGAGGAGCGTGCGAAACGCTCGTGATGAAAAATTAAGAATAGCCACACTTATGTAAAGTTTTTTCCGTACATATACATGTGCCACGCCCGATGAAGCTTCTCGGTCGCTTCGGACGACGTATGTATATATGAACGCCCGGACCCTTCTCGGTCCGACTCTCGCATATGTATATACATATGTACACATCGGTGGTCTCTCGCTTCTCCACCACGGTTTAACAATATATTTCGCGCATTTATTCTAAATTTCAATTTAATTGAAATCAATTATATATACTAAAAGCGAGCGGCCGTTTCGTGTTAATGTCTCGTGAAAAGACGGCTTAACCGAACGGGCGAAATCGGGCTAAATGGAATGCACGGGGCGCAGTACTTGTCCGAGGATACGTGGAATTAAAAGTTGTCTCTTCGCGTGGACCTTCTGACATCTTTAAATTTCCGGTCGACGAAGAGATTTTCCTTTTTAGCGGACCGCGCGCGGAGATACGGGCCGCCAAAGAGGAGCGTGCGAAGCGCTCGTGATGAAAAATTAAGAATAGCCACACTTATGTAAAGTTGTTTCCAAACGTATATATGTGCCACACCCGAAACACTTCTCGGTCGATTCGGACGACTCTCGCATAAATATACAAACACCCGCTTCTCGCTTCGGACGTCGAGTCATACATACGTACATACATCGGTGGTCTCTCGCTTCTCCACCACGGTTCACGTATTTATTCAGAAAACAAATATACAATATTTCGCGTATTTATTCTAAATTTCAATTTAATTGAAATCAAATACCTCTAGTTATACATACTAAAAGCGCACGGCCGTTTCGTGTTAATGTCTCGTGAAAAGACGGCTTAACCGAACGGCCAAAATCGGGCTAAATGGGACGCACGGGGAGCAGTACTTGTCCGAGGATACGTGGAATTAAAAGTTGTCTCTCGGCGTGGACGTTCTGACATCTTTAAATTTCCGGTCGACGAAGAGATTTTCCTTTTTAGCGGACCGCGAGCGGAGATACGGGCCGCCAAAGAGGAGCGTGCGAAACGCTCGTGATGAAAAATTAAGAATAGCCACACTTATGTAAAGTTGTTTCCAAACGTATATATGTGCCACACCCGAAACACTTCTCGGTCGATTCGGACGACTCTCGCATAAATATACAAACACCCGCTTCTCGCATACGTACATACATCGGTGGTCTCTCGCTTCTCCACCACGGTTCACGTATTTATTCAGAATATAAATATACAATATTTCGCGTATTTATTCTAGATTTCAATTTAATTGAAATTAAATACCTCTAGTTATACATACTAAAAGCGCACGGTCGTTTCGTGTTAATGTCTTGTGAAAAGACGGCTTAACCGAACGGGCAAAATCGGGCTGAATGGGACGCACAGGACGCAGTACTTGTCCGAGGATACGTGGAATTAAAAGTTGTCTCTTCGCGTGGACGTTCTGACATCTTTCAATTTCCGGTCGACGAAGAGATTTTCCTTTTTAGCGGACCGCGAGCGGAGATACGGGCCGCCAAAGAGGAGCGTGCGAAACGCTCGTGATAAAAAATTAAGAATAGCCACACTTATGTAAAGTTTTTTCCGTACATATACATGTGCCACACCCGATAAAGCTTCTCGGTCGCTTCGGACGACGTATGTATATATGAACGCCCGGACCCTTCTCGGTCCGACTCTCGCATATGTATATACATATGTACACATCGGTGGTCTCTCTCTTCTCCACCACGGTTCACGTATTTATTCAGAAAAGAAATATACAATATTTCGCGTATTTATTCTAAATTTCAATTTTATTGAAATCAAATACCTCTAGTTATACATACTAAAAGCGCACGGCCGTTTCGTGTTAATGTCTCGTGAAAAGACGGCTTAACCGAACGGGCAAAATCGGGCTAAATGGGACGCACGGGGCGCAGTAATTGTCCGAGGATACGTGGAATTAAAAGTTGTCTCTCAGCGTGGACGTTCTGACATCTTTAAATATCCGGTCGACGAAGAGATTTTTCTTTTTAGCGGACCGCGAGCGGAGATACGGGCCGCTAAAGAGGAGCGTGCAAAACGCTCGTGATGAAAAATTAAGAATAGCCACACTTATGTAAAGTTTTTTCCGTACATATATATGTGCCACACCCGATAAAGCTTCTCGGTCGCTTCGGACGACGTATATATGAACGCCCGGACCCTTCTCGGCGAGTCAGGTATACGTACATCGGTCCGACTCTCGCGTATGTATATACATATATAAATATACAAACACCCGCATCTCGGTCGGACGTCGAGTCATATATACGTACATCGATGGTCTGATGGTACTCTTCTCGCATCGAATATATTTATTCTTTATACATACTAAAAGCGCACGGCCGTTTCGTGTTAATGTCTCGTGAAAAGACGGCTTAACCGAACGGGCAAAATCGGGCTAAATGGGACGCACGGGGCGCAGTACTCGTCCGAGGATTCGTGGAATTAAAAGTTGTCTCTTCGCGTGGACGTTCTGACATCTTTAAATTTCCGGTCGACGAAGAGATTTTCCTTTTTAGCGGACCGGGTGCGGAGATATCACCCGCCAAAGAGGAGCGTGCGAAACTCTCGTGATGAAAAATTAAGAAAAGCCACGCTTATGTAAAGTTTTTTCCGTACATATACATGTGCCACGCCCGATGAAGCTTCTCGGTCGCTTCGGACGACGTATGTATATATGAACGCCCAGACCCTTCTCGGTCCGACTCTCGCATCTGTATAAACATATGTACACATCGGTGGTCTCTCGCTTCTCCACCACGGTTTAACAATATATTTCGCGCATTTATTCTAAATTTCAATTTTATTGAAATCAAATAGCTCTAGTTATACATACTAAAAGCGCACGGCCGTTTCGTGTTAATGTCTTGTGAAAAGACGGCTTAACCGAACGGGCGAAATCGGGCTAAATGGGATGCACGGAGCGCAGTACTTGTCCGAGGATACGTGGAATTAAAAGTTGTCTCTTCGCGTGGACGATCTGACATCTTTAGATTTCCGGTCGACGAAGAGATTTTCCTTTTTAGCGGACCGCGAGCGGAGATACGGGCCGCCAAAGTGTAGCGTGCGAAACGCTCGTGATGAAAAATTAAGAATAGCCACACTTATGTAAAGTTTTTTCCGTACATATACATTTGCCACACCCGATAAAGCTTCTCGGTCGCTTCGGACGACGTATGTATATATGAACGCCCTGACCCTTCTCGGTCCGACTCTCGCATATGTATATACATATGTACACATCGGTTGTCTCTCGCTTCTCCACCACGGTTCACGTATTTATTCAGAAAACAAATATACAATATTTTATACATACTAAAAGCGCACGGCCGTTTCGCGTTAATGTCTTGTGAAAAGACGGCTTTACCGAACGGGCAAAATCGGGCTAAATGGGACGCACGGGGCGCATTACTTGTCCGAGGATACGTGGAATTAAAAGTTGTCTCTTCGCGTGGACGTTCTGACCACTTTAAATTTCCGGTCGACGAAGAGATTTTCGTTTTTAGCGGACCGCGAGCGGAGATACGGGCCGCCAAAGAGGAGCGTGCGAAACGCTCGTGATGAAAAATTAAGAATAGCCACACTTATGTAAAGTTTTTTCCGTACATATACATGTGCCACACCCGATAAAGCTTCTCGGTCGCTTCGGACGACGTATGTATATATGAACGCCCGGACCCTTCTCGGTCCGACTCTCGCATATGTATATACATATGTACACATCGGTGGTCTCTCGCTTCTCCACCACGGTTCACGTATTTATTCAGAAAACAAATATACAATATTTCACGTATTTATTCTGAATTTCAATTTTATTGAAATCAAATACCTCTAGTTATCCATACTAAAAGCGCACGGCCGTTTCGTGTTAATTACTCGTGAAAAGACGGCTTAACCGAACGGCCAAAATCGGGCTAAATGGGACGCACGGGGCGCAGTACTTGTCGGAGGATACGTGGAATTAAAAGTTGTCTCTCGGCGTGGACGTTCTGACATCTTTAAATTTCCGGTCGACGAAGAGATTTTCCTTTTTAGCGGACCGCGAGCGGAGATACGGGCCGCCAAAGAGGAGCGTGCGAAACGCTCGTGATGAAAAATTAAGAATAGCCACACTTATGTAAAGTTGTTTCCAAACGTATATATGTGCCACACCCGAAACACTTCTCGGTCGATTCGGACGACTCTCGCATAAATATACAAACACCCGGTTCTCGCTTCGGACGTCGAGTCATACATACGTACATACATCGGTGGTCTCTCGCTTCTCCACCACGGTTCACGTATTTATTCAGAATATAAATATACAATATTTCGCGTATTTATTCTAGATTTCAATTTAATTGAAATTAAATACCTCTAGTTATACATACTAAAAGCGCACGGTCGTTTCACATCTTTAAATTTCCGGTCGACGAAGAGATTTTCCTTTTTAGCGGACCGCGAGCGGAGATACGGGCCGCCAAAGAGGAGCGTGCAAAACGCTCGTGATGAAAAATTAAGAATAGCCACACTTATGTAAAGTTTTTTCCGTACATATATATTTGCCACACCCGATAAAGCTTCTCGGTCGCTTCGGACGACGTATATATGAACGCCCGGACCCTTCTCGGCGAGTCAGGTATACGTACATCGGTCCGACTCTCGCGTATGTATAATATATAAATATACAAACACCCGCATCTCGGTCGGACGTTGAGTCATATATACGTACATCGGTGGTCTGATGGTACTCTTCTCGCATCGAATATATTTATTCTTTATACATACTAAAAGCGCACGGCCGTTTCGTGTTAATGTCTCGTGAAAAGACGGCTTAACCGAACGGGCAAAATCGGGCTAAGTGGGACGCACGGGGCGCAGTACTCGTCCGAGGATTCGTGGAATTGAAAGTTGTCTCTTCGCGTGGACGTTCTGACATCTTTAAATTTCCGGTCGACGAAGAGATTTTCCTTTTTTGCGGACCGCGAGCGGAGATACGGGGTGCGGAGATATCACCCGCCAAAGAGGAGCGTGCGAAACGCTCGTGATAAAAAATTAAGAATAGCCACACTTATGTAAAGTTTTTTCCGTACATATACATGTGCCACGCCCGATGAAGCTTCTCGGTCGCTTCGGACGACTTATGTATATATGAACGCCCGGACCCTTCTCGGTCCGACTCTCGCATATGTATATACATATATACACATCGGTGGTCTCTCGCTTCTCCACCACGGTTTAACAATATATTTCGCGCATTTATTCTAATTATATATACTAAAAGCGCACGGCCGTTTCTTTTATTCGGCGTGTGAAAAGACGGCTTAACCGAACGGCCAGAATCGGATGCACGGGGCGCAGTACTTGTCCGAGGATACGTGAAATTAAAAGTCGTCTCTTGGCGTGGACGTTCTGACATCTTTGAATTTCCGGTCGACGAAGAGATTTTCCTTTTTAGCCGGCCGCGAGCGGAGATACGGGCCGCCAAAGAGGAGCGTGCGAAACGCTCGTGATGAAAAATTAAGAATAGCCACACTTATGTAAAGTTTTTTCCGTACATATACATGTGCCACGCCCGATGAAGCTTATCGGTCGCTTCGGACGACGTATGTATATATGAACGCCCGGACCCTTCTCGGTCCGACTCTCGCATATGATTATACATATGTACACATCGGTGGTCTCTCGCTTCTCCACCACGGTTTAACAATATATTTCGGGCATTTATTCTAAATTTCAATTTTATTGAAATCAAATACCTCTAGTTATACATACTAAAAGCGCACGGCCGTTTCGTGTTAATGTCTCGTGAAAAGACGGCTTAACCGAACGGCCAAAATCGGGCTAAATGGGACGCACGGGGCGCAGTACTTGTCCGAGGATACGTGGAATTAAAAGTTGTCTCTCGGCGTGGACGTTCTGACATCTTTAAATTTCCGGTCGACGAAGAGATTTTCCTTTTTAGCTGACCGCGAGCGGAGATACGGGCCGCCAAAGAGGAGCGTGCGAAACGCTCGTGATGAAAAATTAAGAATAGCCACGCTTATGTAAAGTTTTTTCCGTACATATACATCTGCCACGCCCGATGAAGCTTCTCGGTCGCTTCGGACGACGTATGTATATATGAACGCCCGGACCCTTCTCGGTCCGACTCTCGCATATGTATATACATATGTACACATCGGTGGTCTCTCGCTTCTCCACCACGGTTTAACAATATATTTCGCGCATTTATTCTAAATTTCAATTTAATTGAAATCAAATACCTTTATATATAATAAAAGCCAATTGTGTGTCCTTTGTTAATCGCCTTGGTTGAAATAGCTTAACCGAATCCTCGAAACACGTACATATATGCCGGACATTTCTCCTTTGCGAGTGCTATATTTGGTGGCTGCTGGTGACACCACACTCGATATCGGAGGCTCCGAAAAGAGATCCGCGGGCTTACGTATATACAAATCGGCGGTGGTGTGACAGAAAATAACGAAAATGCACTTCAAACATCAAAAATTGTCATATATGACAGCGACATCGAAAAGTTTCACGGTTCTCACTTTCACGAAAGAATTCAAAGTTATCGAGGTTACGCCTGCGCACGAAGGCTCAGACTACGAGAGAATAGACTTTTACGCAACGTTCGGCAGCAATCTCCACTTTCCCACTACTTCTATAACGAAGTTACAGATCATTTAAGGTCTCTCTGCAGGCAGATCCGGTAAAAAAATCTCGCTATCAAAAGTAGGCGACAGCTCACGTCAATTAAAACACATAACATTTTGAAAGGTGCATAGAAAAGCGTTATTTCTGCAATGACAGTTTCTTGTCTTGACGTTTTCTAATAGTAAAAAGGATTTTAATAAACGAACAGAGCGTGAAACGGTCATACGTACCCGATTTGTAATTATCAGGTCGTCCACAAGGTAGAAAAATCGACATTTAGAGAAGAGACCGGCAAAAAGAGCCCTATCCGTGAAATACTGGAAAAATCCAAGGCAACTAAATTTATAAATCGAAGGAATCAAATACGTAAGCACTAAGGAATATACTAAATGGCATTAATTTCATCAAACACGAATTTAGTATTTATACGACAAAGCGTAAACTAAACATATATTATAGAGAAGATATGCACATTTTTAATTTTACTCTATGAAAACTTGAACTGCACGTTGCCGAATAACATACATCGAAAAAAACATTTAAAGAAGTGCTAATATGGTACCTTTCAGATATGTATTAGTGTTATTATCAATTGTTACTATTTCTTTTCTATATGAATATATTAACAATGCCGATGGATATGATTGAATAAACTTAAAATGTATTATCGCACGTAAGTACATTAATAAATATACGATTTTTCTATAATATTGAGATATATTAAATACAATGACACTCTATTCATTATAAATGTCATCGAAATGTCGTCACGACATCGACAGCTCGCGGGAGAAGTACGGGCTATTTTTTGCTTAAAACTGGACGCAAAAAAGTCAGGCAACTACCAATTTCATACAACGAAGAACTTGAAGCAAGACTAAATAAAGAACCATCTGAGTTTTGTCTTTCGGGCCTGCCAAATTACATTAGATGCACACGAATTATACAAAACCTAAATGTCAACAGAATGTTGAAAATATATCAGTGTTCAAGATATAATTATATAAGTTTAAGCTATTTTACGAATGGGATCATTTAAAAACATTTCTCATCGATACATATATTAAATGGCTTGGATACATATCTATCATCTTTCTACATACAAATAATAGGGTGAGTTTTCTTTATTTGTCAGATGTGTCGGAAACACTTCGAAATAAAAGAAATACATCAAATAAAATTCCCTTAAGCATTTATGTAATTTCGTTTACCAATTCAGTTATATAAGTAAGCATTTAAAGTATGCGACTGCTGGTTGGCACCAACTAATCAGAAGTACATTTTCAGTTAAATGGTACGACACAGTCGTATTTAGGAGCAACAATATTTTCGATTGGGTTTTAGAAAGTATATTATTAAAGCGTAATATGAAAATTAATTAATTCTCTCAATGACCTGGAAATTTAAACCATATTTTGTTAAAGTTCATCATGTTATCACAGACTAATGCCCGGTTGCACCGATCTCTGTTAAAGTAGTATTAGTTAATCTTGATTAGCAAATGCTCGGTTAGGCGTATTTTCGTTGCACGAACCACGATTGTCCTAACAGCGAATTACCTAACATGGGTTAACAAATTCGACGTTAGAGGTCGATTAAAGTTAATGTTAACCTAAAAATGTCTTGTAAAGTAACATTGGACGTTCGAGTTTTTGTTTATCTTGTGTCGAGTACTGTAAATAATTATAATAATCATGTCTAGTGATAGTGATAATACAAATATTACATCATCTGATGAAGAATTACTAGAGTTAATAAATATGCTGCCAAGACCGAAACTGTATCGAAAAAGAAATAACCCCATGGCAGATTTCGACGATGTGGACTTTAAAATAAGATGCAGGTTTTCAAAAGAAATAGTTCAAGAAATGATTACAATATTTGATTTGAATGATTTTGAATATAACAACAACAGAAATCATCCTATAACAGCCACGTTGTTACACAGTTGTTATTAACATTGCGATTCTTCACAACTGACACTTTCCAACAAGTAATAGGTGATCATATAAATATTCATAAACAAGGATTTAATTGAAAGGACTTTTGGTGCCTGGAAAAAGAGATTTCCTTGTTTGTCTGTTAAGACTTAAACCTCAAAAAGTTCTACCTATTATTGTTGCTACCGCTGTGTTACACAATTTAGCAATTGATTTTAATGATACTGTTCCTCATGGAATTGATGTTGCCAATGATGCAGTAAACATTTTGAATGCTGAAGAAACTAATTCCCAGCAAGAAAGGCATTAATTCACCAACTTTTTACGGAATAAAACAAGTTATTTAAGGTACGTGCATAAATATAATTATATTGATATGAGTACATTATTCAATTTCTTAATTATTTGTATTCAAAACTGACTTTTGCAAAATTTCTAACTTTAATTTTTTCATATTCTAGTTTGATTGCTTCCTGTTGACCGTTTACAGTTTCTTGTTCTAATTTTTCTTCCTCTTGCATCAATTGAAACTGAGTAATTTATTACATACTTCCTGTTTTTTCTTTTTTAAAGTAAGAATTTCAATTTCAATATTACTTTTTTTCTGTACAGCATTTTGTTTGCAAGATTTTTGTTTTGTGAAATTTTGAACACAATCATATATATCATTTAATTTTCTTTTCTTTTTAGGGGGAATTTCGGAGGCATTATGTTTAGAAACACTAGTTGTATATGGGCTTCCGTCTACAAATGCTGTGGAATTGTTTGTCGAGGGAGGCTGCATTGCCGCTTCACTTCCAGATGCTATTGCAGATGCTACGTTGGCTGGTTTTGTTACAGGTTCAATTCCTTCAGGAACAGCAACTGGTGCTGTGATATCAAAATCCCATATGTTATCTAAAAAAAGACTAGTGTATTTTTGAAATATATATATATATAAATAAGATGTGATTACTTTTTTTATTTGGTTTCTTTATTTAGAGTATAGTGTTTTATGAGTAGCCATTATAATAAATATGTTGGCTATTTTAAAACTTAAACATAAGTGTAATATACTTACCACCAAAATAATCTGCTAAAGAATCAAATGGATTTTGTTTTGGTTCAATTTGTGGCTTGAGCAAACTATATAGCCAACATACTAGTTGGCTCCCGCGGTCAGTTTTTAGGAAGGGATGGTGGGTAAGTTGGCTCCCATACTTTGTACTAGTTGGCTCCCGGCTCATATAATAGTTGGCTCCCAGATGTTTATAGGATTAAATAAACTTAAATAAAACATTACGCGGAAAATAATAGTATAAAATGACACTAGTGCATAATCAAGCTTTTAAAGCACGACTAAGGAGTTTAAAGCCACGACGCGAAGCGGAGTGGCTTTAACGTTACGAGTGCTTTAAAAGCTAATTATGCACTGTGTCATACGATATTTTTTAGTATAAATGCAACAATAATTTTAATTAGAAGAAATCAAATCAATAATTTCAATACATTTTATCGAGTGACATGTGTCTCTATATTATGTCATTTGACATTTCACTTAATTATTAAACATCATTGTTGTATTAATAATGTCGACAGAAATTCAAAAACTAGCTGCTGAAGCTGAATTAAGTTTAATACCTGCAAAGTCCAAGCATTTATATTATAAAGAGTACGAAAAATTATTATTATGGATGGAGCAGAAACAGACTGAACATATTGATGAATCAGTAATGTTAGCGTATATATTGGAAATGTCTAGAATTTATAAAGCTTCGTCACTTTGGTGCATTCATTCCAAACTGCAAGCTATGCTAAGGGTTAAAAACAGAATCGATTTAGCATCTTATCACAAACTCCATGCCTTTATGAAAGGAGTGGGCAAAGGTCAAGAAGCTAAAAAATCTTTGGTTTTTACGGAAGAAGATTTATGCAAGTTTTTTAGTCAGGCTCCAGATAATATATTTTTATTTTTAAAAGTTGTAGCAATTTGTGGAGTGTTTGGTAGTTGCAGAAGAAGCGAAATGTGTAATCTGGTTATGAGTGATATAAGAAAAGAAGGATCTGCCCTGATAATTTGTATTCGTCCGTCAAAACAGAAAAAGGCCGGACGTTTGCTGTAGTAGATAATTCCAACATAAAGTATGCCGAGATATTTAATAAATATCTTGCACTACGTCCAAAGCATATCAATACAGATCGAGTTTTCTTAAAATATTCTCAAGGGCTATGTATAAAACAAGTTGTTGGGATTAATACCTTTGGAAAGCGCCCTTCCATTATAGCACGTTATCTAAATTTCATAAACGCTCATAAATACACAGGTCATGCCTTCAGACGAACATCTGCCACGATTATGGCTAATGGAGGGAAGAATGTCGATGAGTTGAAACGCCAAGTGGGTTGGAAATCCTCATCGACAGCGAGTGGGTATATTGAAGAGTCTATCACAAACAAATTAGGCGTTTCAAAATTAATTGCTGGAGCTGTTCAGAAAGGAGGCAATATTGGATCTGACACATTTGTTAACACTGATAAGAACGTTGAAAATACACAAATAAGCAATGCTGCAAGTCACTTAACAATAACGAATAATCAAAATTGTACGTTTAATATTCATTTAAAATAATTTTTCCGTTCATGTTACATGTTTTGAAATAAGATTGACCATAATTGTTGATTAATTTGATAGTTTACAATAAAATAATAATGTGTTATACGATATTAAATGCAGTACAAACCAAATCAATAATTCCAATACATATTATCGAGTGACATGTACCTATATGTCATTTGACATTTCCTGACATTTCAATGGACTATTAAACGCTTGGGATTGGCTGTTACCAAGCAACCTTTATACGCACGCCGTGCGATAAAGGCCCGATTATGCACGCTTATGGGTGTGTTTTGATTGGTTTATGATGCATGCATACTAAAAATGTATTTAATGTATAATGCATGTATATAATGTAGCTAAGTGACATTTTAGACAATAATTTATGGTTTGAACTTTTGCGATACGCATTTTACAAATTCAAAATTAGTAATTATATTTTTATTTAACAATTCTATTTTGCTGTCAATAAAATCTTTCTGTGATTTTTTTTTCTCCTGTACACTTTTACTTTCTTATACGTAGTATACGGAAGTATTGTGATGATGAAAATTTTCGACTTCGAGATTTTTGCAGATGTCCACGTTTTGAGGTCCCCTGATACCAAGAAAGTGGTTTTTAAAAAATGTCTCTCTCTCTCTGTGTGTGTGTGTCTGTGTGTCTGTCTGTCTGTGACCACGATAGCGCTCAAACCGCTGGAGATATCAATTCCAAATTTTGTATTTACGTGTATAATCTCCCTCTTGAGATCTGATTAGTTTTTCAGTAAAATCGGTAGACCGGAAGTAGCAGTTTACTTCAGTATAAAAATCGAATTTTGCCAATATTTCGTCAAATACTAAGTTTATACAAATTTATAAAGAATTCATATGTACTTAAAATTAAAATTGAGAACAATTTTATTTAAAAAGTTTTTCGAAAGTCCTACCGGAAGTAGGTCTTTTACTCTTATCGAAAATCGGTTTTTTGCGAATATTTCGCAAATCATGCTCTTTAGACAGGTACGTTACGGGTATATAAGTATTTAAAACATAATTTTCAATATCTTTTGTATAAAGAAAATTTCAAAATTCTGACCGGAAGTGCCACTTTTACTCTTATCGAATAGCGATTTTTTGCAAATATGTCGTAAGTTATGCATTCTATATATATTTATCAAGAGTATAAAAGTATTTAAAACTGGATTTGCTATTTTTTTTGTATATATGAAATTTCAAAATTCGGACTGGAAGTAGCACTTTTACTCTTAGCGAGTAGCACTTTTTTGATAATATCTTGCAAAGTATGCATTCTATAGAGATTTATTAAGAGAATAGAAGTACTTAGAATAGAATTTTGAATAATTTTTGTAAAAAAAATTCCTAAAATTCTATAATTTGAAGCGCTCATACGTATAAGAAAGTCGTGTGGTGGCCACACCTCATTTTTTTACTTTCTTATACGTAGTATAAGGAAGTATTGTGATGATGAAAATTTTCGACCTCGAGATTTTTACAGATGTCCACGTTTTGAGGTCCCCTGATACCAAAAAAGTGGTTTTGAAAAAATGTCTGTGTCTGTCTGTCTGTGTGTGTGTGTCTGTGTCTGTCTGTGTGTGTGTGACCACGATAGCGGTCAAACCGCTGTAGATATCAATTCCAAATTTTGTATTTACGTGTATAATCTGCCTCTTGAGAACTGATTAGATTTTGAGCAAAATGGGCAGACCGGAAGTAGTAGTTTACTTCAGTGAAAAAATCGAAATTTGCAAATATTTCGTCAATTACTAAGTTTAAACAAATTTATAAAGAATTCATATGTACTTAGAATTAAGTTTGAAACAAATTGTCTTAAAAGAGTTTTTCAAAATTCCAACCGGAAGTAGGTCTTTTACTCTTATCGAAAATCAGTTTTTTGCGAATATATCGCAAGTCATGCTTTTAAGACAAATACGTTACGAATATAAAAGTATTTAAAACATCATTTTCAATATCTTTTATATAAAAAAATTTCAAAATTCAGACCGGAAGTACCACTTTTACTCTTATCGAA
Source organism: Amphimallon solstitiale (assembly GCA_963170755.1). Taxonomy (NCBI): domain Eukaryota; kingdom Metazoa; phylum Arthropoda; class Insecta; order Coleoptera; family Scarabaeidae; genus Amphimallon; species Amphimallon solstitiale. The sequence continues at coordinate 127,282,742 of OY720675.1, read as the reverse complement.
TAGCGATTTTTTGCAAATATGTCGTACGTTATGCATTCTATATATATTTATCAAGAGTACAAAAGTATTTAGAGTTAGATATGGAATATTTTTTGTATAAATGAAATTTCAAAATTCGGACCGGAAGTAACACTTTCATACGTATAAGAAAGTCGTGTGGTGGCCACACCTCATTTTTTTAGTTGATGAGCTGAAGATTTTAATGTATGTGTCAATTTGAATATTTTTTAAAACTTCAACAAACTGATAGATATTAGGATGTGCTGTGTAAAAAAGGGAATTAAACTTGGAATGAAACGATTCACACGCGTTCGTGGTCCGTTCCAACGAGGAACTGCATTCTGCCCACATACGCGGTGGAAACAGTGCTTCCTCAGAAATGTACGTGTCGACCAGATAATCTGCAAAATCCCTAACTTTCTTGCTGTCGGGCTGAATTTCGGCGAAGTCCAAGGCGAAGCAATCCCCCACAGCAGTTGGTTTCAGAAATGGAAGCCCGAAAATGTATTGGAGATATTTTCCAATTTCAGAATCTTGCAAATATTCTGAGCGTAGCCCTACTTCTTGTATTTTACGCCACCTACAAAACATGAAATAATGTATTTTACTACTTTTTAACTTAAAATTTTGACTTACCATGATTGACCCAGATCAAATCTACATCCTTTTACTACAGCAGATGGAAAAACACTGTAGACTGCTTTGTGGATGTTTATTTCAAAATCGGCATAAACAGATACAGGGTTAAAATACAAATTTAATTTTTCACACTCGTTTTTTAGAAACTCGAAAACAGCAATATAAGAATGAATTTGTTTGTTCGACAACAAAAAAAAGGCGAGAGGTATATAGTGATCGTTTTCTAGACCATGAACAGTAAAAAGTTGATAAAAAAATTTTGTTGCACATTTGAATGTTCCATCAACGTAGATTGTTGACATTTTACTTAAAAATTTTATGTTTGTTTCACACGAAAAAGCCACAAAATTGTTGTTAACATCGTTTTGATGAAGAAATAATTCTCCCTTATTTGTTTTTATGTCTATACTATTCAAAACATCATGAACATCCTTTACATTTTTCGGAATTTTTGGAATCACACTTTTCCGACCATTGTACATACACTTTCGTATTAAGTTTACATCCGTCACAGTTATTGTATCAGCGTCGCACGTTTTCAGTTCTTGATGAAGGATCTTCATGGGTCTTTCACAACTGTCGTCAACTGCTTTTCTCTTAACGGAATTGCTTATTTTTTGACGATTTAAAGTTTGTACACTTACATCATGGATCATGGTTATGTACGTCGTTATGTTCCATTATGCAGTCATTTGAACCCTGAGTTTTAATGAATGATTTACACCCACGTTTTGCACATTGCCATCTTTGCACATTCTCGCACAATATTTTGTGAAAATTATATTTAAAATTATTTAAAACAATTACAGGTTTCCCTTTTTCACTTAACATTTTTTCGACACACTCCATTTTACGGTAAAAGTAAACTAATTTTCATAGTTCTAATTCTTAATTTATATACCTCAAATTTTTCATAAACTGTAAGTGGGATTTGTTTACTTCTTTTCTTAATAACACAGTTTAGGTGCTTCTAAATGACATTTTAAGTTTCCATGTTAATCCGCGGTGGAGGATTAACGGGACCTAATTAGCAAATATTTTCGGAGCCAATTTACCTGTAACCTTTTTGCACAAGAGGATTAAAAATTGACCGCCGGAGCCAACTAGTATGCACCCACTATATAGCCTTACTTGTGACGGGTCTAATTTTGATGTGTGTGGTGTACCACCACCCGTTTTATATATTTCCACCTGAACGAGAAAATTTTTATATCAGCTTAATTTGTAAATTAAATTACTTGAAAATATAAATACTCTGATTACAAATGCTTTTACTATACAATAAATATGATTATTAGAATGTATATTGAACAAATAATATTTATGTTTACACTAACCTGTTCATCAGCATGCTGCTTCCTTAATTGACATTTAGTATTGTCGTAGGCATTCTTTAATTGTTGCCATGTTCTACTTTCATTTCTTGTGGATGAATTAAAAGCTTCAGCGACTATCCCCCATGCTTTGGATTTCTCTTTTAATGAAATTCCATCAGTTCTTTCATTTTCAGTAATATTGAAATATTGTTCGGAAACAATAGCCAAAAGCAACTCTTTATCCATTTGAGTAAAGTTGGTTGACCTATCACGTTTGTCCATTGTATTGGTAATTTGTTTAGTTAATAGAATGTTACACTTATTTTAGAGGTTGAAGTACAATTAAACTTCAGTAGAACATTAACAACCAAAGTAAACTAATTTCATAATATACTCCCTACCTAATATTTATGATAACAATTGTACACGAAATATACATACACATGTTATTTCAAATAAATCATTGTTAAAGTACCAAATGTCTTTATTTTAAAAATGGTTTTCAAATTACTATAATGATATACCCTAATAAAACGCAGATATGTTTGAAAATTCCCATGATAAATGTACACAAATTTAAATCTTACTTAAAATACACAGACCAATCACGGCATGAAACGTCAGACATCTTAATGACGTCAGATTCTTGCGTTGTCAAACGCTCTGTTAACTAATCTACGTTAACTTTTCGTTGGTGCAACGAGAAAGAAATTTAATCCGGATTAACTCTTAACATAGCGTTAATTAACATAGGTTAACAAACTTAACAACGGATGTTGGTGCAACCGGGCATAAACAATCCAGACCGGCAACTTAATCCTAGATTTTATCCAGAGTACTCATCCTTGTTCAGCAAACGTAAATTTCAATACTCTACCATCTTTGTCAGATTCAGTGAACTTGGAGATGAGATGGCGCTAGCGTCAATTGAAATGTTTGTTATGCTGTGGTTATATGTCATTCAAAACTACATTTCAAATTTGACACGTTTGATATATTTTTGCAATCCTTTGTCGTACATCGTAATAATTATATGTTGATACAAATATGGTGTCCAAGTGTTTAGTGTGCGGGTTTAGGTAGGATCAAGTTAACAAAATGCACAGGTTTCCTGCAAATCTCGACAAGTGAGTATAAATATTGTACAGTTGTGCTTTAAATATGTATATTACAAAATTTCTCAGTCGTCATATTAGTCCTTTTTGCATATTATTTTTTTAAAAAAATTCAGGTCAAGAATATGGCAAAAGGTAATGGCGATGGTTTTTACAGGAGAAAACCTCCAGAATTATAAGATTTGTAGTCGTTATTCTACACCTGAGTCATATAAAAACAAAATGTTTGTTTTAAAAGGAGATGCGGTTCCTACATTATTTCCCGCAATTCGATATACGCCACAGATAGCAATAAACTTAACAGAAGCAGCAACTTTGATAGACAAACAAACAAAAAAATCTATCAATCACCTTATTAATGCTGTTCAGTTTACTTTCCTTTGTGAAGTACATCACGGTTTTGTGAAGAAAACTATTGTTAAAGGAGTGCAAAATAGGTATTCCTTGGTATTACAAGCCGGAAAATGAACAGAGGAGGCAGCTTAGATCTGATGTTCGTGATACACAAAGAAAAATAGCTAAACTAAGAAATGTATAAATTTCCTATAAACATTATTTTGTAAAGTTAATAAGATAAGATTGGCATTTCCTTTATTTAAGAAGCGCATTTTTGACATGCTCTTTGCCTTGCAGGTTTGATACATTTAGATTTGGATATTAGTGTTATTATTACTATTTTGTTGTTGATTTTATTTTTGGCAATCTGTATAATATCAATTTTATTATAGACTTGTAATATTAATTTTCTACACCTGCATATTTTTCTGTTATATATTTCATTTACTGTTAGTTTAAGAGACAAATTTAAAATCAGCATCTTAGTAATGAACTATTGCTGAATTTGTTCCTTTTGGTATATATTAGTTTTGTTTTTATTTGCCATATTACACAAGGTTTGCATTATTATTGTCTTTTAATTACTGGTTGTGTAATTTAATTTTATTATGTTTTATTGTATAAGTATATGTATCAATAAAACTATTATTATTATATCCCTATGTTTTCCTTGACAGTTTTCACTTATTGCATTGTTATATTTCTCTTAATCTTATATAGAGTGGTAGTTTATTGTGTCTAATAGGTCACCGTAAGAGGGATGTTATAATACATGTAAGTAAAAGATTAATAATTATATTTCGTATCACATATTTAATATGTAACACCACAAAATTACACATAAGATGCTGAAACTATGGCTATAATTGTTACAGTAAGTAATATTTATTTCCATAGTTTTAGTAACTTTTGTGTATGTTTCTGTTACATAAATAACGTATTTAATAAGGGTATTCTAAAAACAAGGTCATTTCAAATTTCGCGCCAATATGCTGCTAGCGCCATCTTCGTACCAAGTTTACTGATGTGTGACAAGGATAGAAGATCTTGGATATTTTTTTTTTTAAGTAGTTGCCGGTCTGGGTTGTTTAGTCTGTGATGTTATGTTGTTAATTTCATACGACAATTGGAACGACAATTTTGTTAAGCACTGTCACTCTGACATTTCGTGCTCGCAAGTTATTGTGAACGAATACACTTGAAGGAACTGCTGTCACGATGACAAGTGGAATGACAGTAATTTACTTAAGCATCTTTAGGACAATCTGGCGTTTTTTCATTGTCGAATAAATATCATCGAAATGTTATCACTATGACAGTCTTAGGCTAAATGCACACGATTTATACAAAACCTGACTCTTAACAAAATGTTGTAAATGTCAACGTTCAGTAACTTATATAGAAATATTATACGTTTTATGAGCAAATTCTTAATAATAATAATAATAATAAATCGACTTTCTTTATTTGGCGGAGTCCAGCTAAAGCTGTTCAACTCAACCATAAACTAATATACAGTTCTTAAATTACATGTACAATGTTGCATACAAATCTGTCATTACATACTACCTACTATAAATAAATTCATTTGCCACAAATTATAAATGTCAAATAATGTATAATTAACTTTTTGACGTATTGTGTTTAATTTGCATTTTTATGCATAAACAAGACTACAGTTGCAATTATTCTCCATTGACACTAATTCAGATACAGATTTCAATATCATAGTAATATAAAATAAGGCAAATGTGTTAAAAGCAATGATTAATAACACTTTACTTACATTAAAAGGAAAATTATAAGTGTTAATATTCATGTACCTTTGTGACTGGCAGTTGTCACATTGCCAAAGAGGCACATTTATAAGGAAACTTATAGAGAAAATGTGGACGCGAAGAAGCAATTCTAACTCGAAGAGTGTGATGAACCACTATAATAACAATAAGAGCGAATGTTCTATAGATTTACAGTGTCTTTAATAAAAAAAAAAAATTGAGTAATCAACATTACTTATACCAATATTGTATGACAAACACCTATGATTTATGATGATCGTGTACCAGGCTGGTGTCGCGATCTTATTTCGATCGATTCAATTATTATTTGTAGTATCGTTTTAATCATGAACTCTCCCCTGTTGTGTTATTTTTTTATAAAATATTTCATAAGGACCGCAAAGTAATCCAACAAATAGAAATTATAGAGTGCTTTTTTGCAATGTATGTAAGCAAAATGTTAACACGGATATTCCCAGTCAGTCGTCAGTCTGTATGAAACTTTTAGTGTCAAGTCTTGCTTTGCGCTAAATAGAGCTCAAACTTAAAACTTCAACAATGAAAAGTCAGACTGATGTAAATATGTTTAATTATATTGTCGTTCCACCTATCATCGTGACAGCATTTCGTTTAAAAGAAGTATGCCTCTACATAAGGCGTGTCAAAAGTTTAGAAAATCAAAAAGATTTTTTTGCGTTTTACAGGAAACTAATAAAACTGTAAGCGGACGCGAAAAAGGCGATTCAAGCTCGAAGAGATTGCAAATACTACTAGTTGTATATATAGTATCCATTAAAGTTAGCATTGTGAACTTAATGTTTATATGAACATTGGAAAACACATTATTTATTGATTATAAAATAAATTGTCAAAACATAAATATTACTCACCATACAATACCAGTATTTGGTTATAACTCATTTCTTTATGAATAGAATTTTTAACGCAGTTAACAATTTTTATCGAGCATATTACTTTTATTGTATTATGAAGTGAATTAATTTGTACACATGGTATTTCTAACCAAGTCAATATACACTTATTAATTTGATATTGTTTTTCTTCATTGATGGTGCTATGTATTCATATATTATTATGTAAATAGAATATGAGCATTTAGAGGTTAAATATTCATCCTGAAAAGAAAAGCCGATATAAATTTACATTCTGATAGATATAAATTACAAAAGAATAAAAATACTTACGTGTTAATGAGAGATAATAGTATATTCTACAAATCCCAGAGACAACGGACTATCTACACGATAGAGAGATAGAGAGATAAAAAGAAGTCATACTTAAAAATTTGGTTTTGGTAAATAAGTATTACATTAGATTTTTAAAAGGTAGGTTAAAATCTCTGACATTGATTTTTAATAACCCCATGATTACAATAAACTAGTGCAGTAAAGTATAGTACTACTAGTTTAATAAACTATACGAAATTAGTAAAATTATTAATATTTAGATTAATTGAGCTAAGCCGAGGTGTTTTAAATAAGAAAAGAATATACATTCATAATAGAGTCTCAAATACAAGTACATTTTTGGCGCCCAAACGTGGTGCAAGAAAAGTTTCTGGAAATTTGTATAATTAGTAGAAAAGGAAAACTGATACTTATTGAGTGTATATATTTATTTTGGTACAAATTGGTATTGCATATGTGTATATTTGAATTAAAATACAAACTATAGACATATTTTGATATACATATTAGGTATTTTATATTTTATATAAGTACATATTTAAAATCAGACATGCACACCAGATCTAAAGTTAGCAAAAGACAAACTCCAGGCACTAGTGAGAGTGGAGAGGATAGTTAACAAAGAGGAGATATGCAACAAACTATTCCAGGTAGGAATGTGGAAGATATGTTAAAAGCAATTTTAGAGGAAAATCAAAAGTTTAGAGAAGATAGTAAGAAAAATCAAGAAGAGAATAGGAAGAATAGAGAAGAAGAAAATAAGAGAAACCGAGAGGAAGACAGAGGAGAGAATAAGAACTATAAAGAAGGTATAATCGTTTCTGAAGTACAAAAATCAGCATCTACTTTATCTTTAGAAAATGACTTACAGGACTTAACTAATGGAGATAAGGATTTGTCGTGTAAAATGGAAATTGCAGATCTAATACTAGAAATAGAAAAGGTACCAATTAGTAAAGAAGCTATAATAATACCAAAAATGAACGAAGTAGAAGTAGCAAGTGGAAATCAGTTCATAAAAATAGAAATACCTGAGCTTAATAAGGTAAGAGATGGCACGGATTCTTATTTAGATTACCGTGAGTGTACTAACACGAATATTCACATTTTTAAGAAACAAGAATTAGCTGTTTCAAGATGTTTTAGTGATTTTATGGGTCTTTATAATAAGTTTACTGGAAAACAATTTAAAGTTGGACGTAATATGCCTCTAACACCTATGAGAATTGTTATAGGAAATGGAAAGGTTAAGATGTACAGTCAACAAGAAGGAACTGCTAACGGGAATGATTTTGTTGAGAGAAGACGAGTTTACTTAGAAAGAGATTTGCGAAAAAATGTCCATTATTCTACATTGATTTTGGATATAGATGTTAGAGTATTATTAGAACTTGAATCTGAATTTCAAAAAGCTACAAATACATTTATGTTAAGCAATGCTGGTGTAATGAGAGGATTTAGCAAGGTTGGAAAAATTGATAACAAGATTATTTACATAATGGAAGGAAATGATCCATGGTATGAAGAAAATTTGGTTCAAGTAGAAACATTGGACGTTTTACAAATAGAGTCAGATTGAAAATAGTAATGGAAAATATGACCCGGAAAATATATGTTACAGATCTAAAAATATAAAGGGGCACATATTGTAGGCAGGACATAGCATTGGGAAGATTTTGCTATGAAGGTGTCTGACATCACTTCCCTATCCGAGTCAAGATAAATCATTCACACTAAGGGGCAACACATTAAATCATCCACAGAAAATAAAGGGGCATATATAGGTAGGACACAGTATTTGGAGATGTATTGTGTAAGTGTTTGACATCACTTCCTAATCCGAGTTACATTAAATCATCCACACATCATATTAAATCATCCAAAAAAATAAAGGGGCATATATAGGGGCAGGATATAATATGTATAAGTCGTATTATGGTGATGGATGACTTCATCACTCCTATCTTAGTCACATTTAGAGAACCTATAAATTCAGAATAGACCACAGGATAACATTAAATTATCCCAAACATTTAGAATAAAAAAAAAATGAGGTGTGGCCACCACACGACTTTCTTATACGTATGAAAGTGTTACTTCCGGTCCGAATTTTGAAATTTCATTTATACAAAAAATATTCCAAATCCAACTCTAAATACTTTTGTACTCTTCATAAATATATATAGAATGCATAATTTACGACATATTTGCAAAAAATCGCTATTCGATAAGAGTAAAGGTGGTACTTCCGGTCTGAATTTTGAAATTTTTTTTATACAAAAGATATTTAAAAGTATGTTCTAAATACTTTTATACTCGTAATGTACCTGCCTAGAAAGCATGACTTGCGAGATATTCGCAAAAAACTGATTTTCGATAAGAGTAAAAGACCTACTTCCGGTAGGAATTTCGAAAAACTTTAATAAAACAATTTTTCTCAAATTTAATTTTGAGTACATTTGAATTCTTTATAAATTTGTTTAAACTTAGTAATTGACGAAATATTTGCAAAATTCGATTTTTTCACTGAAGTAAACTACTACTTCCGGTCTGCCGATTTTGCTCAAAATCTAATCAGTTCTCAAGGGGGAGATTATATTCGTAAATACAAAATTTGGAATTGATATCTACAGCGGTTTGACCGCTATCGTGGTCACACACACACAGACAGACAGACACACACACACAGACACACACAGACACACAGACATTTTTTAAAAACCACTTTTTTGGTATCAGGGGACCTCAAAACGTGGACATCTGTAAAAATCTCGAGGTCGAAAATTTTCATCATCACAATACTTCCTTATACTACGTATAAGAAAGTAAAAAGGACAGAATATTTGGAGATTATATTGTGATAATGTAGAATATGACTATTGTTTTCAAGACAAGTAAAATCATCCATATACCCATATAATATTAAGGGACAAGGAGCCTTATTAATGGTGTTTGACAAAATTATTTTTACAATAATCCTGAAGAAAATGACTTAGTATAATTCGAATTAAAAACGTAGGGGCAAGGGGAAATAAGAATATGACGAAACAGGTGAAAAGCAATATAATTCTTTTCTGAGAAATTTGGAATATGACATATGAGAAAAGCTATAGGAAGCTAATAGATGTATAATCTACAAAGACAATTATTTGTAATAGTTTACATTAGTATTTACATACGTTACACACTTAGATAGAATATTCGTTTTAATAGTAATTAGTTATGTTAGATGTCCTTATATTTTAAATATGTTGATAGATATGTTGTGAAAAATATACAGTATGTGATTTGAATGGAAGAGATGAAATAATATAAGCATGAATTGGTAACTTTAAATGTTTTAAGTTATGTATGGAAACAAAAAGAGAATTAAAGTAAAAACTTAGTCAATATTATCTTAAGTTATACTACAAAATGAAAATTATAAATATTAAGTATGCAAACATATTATAAAATAAAGGAAAGAAAACATTAGAAAAACAGTACAAGTATAAAATATATGAGATGGTTAAAAAAATATATACAGGTGTATATATTTTTAGATAAAATATTTATTATAAACGAATATATAAAAATTAATAGAGAATGGATTATATTAGTTGGAATTTAATTGTTATTTAAAAAGAGAATATATGAATGTCGAAGTAGACAAAATGCTTAATGCAATAATGAAATATGATGATTATGAAGTTTAGAATATCTTGTATTGGTATAAGAATACATACAAGATGAGTATAGAAGAATATATAAATGAGTATAAAATATACTACCCTAAATATAGTGTTTATTAAAGAAATAGAAATTATATTAATAAAGATAATTTGTGGAATGTATAGTGATGGGTTTGTTAAAACCAAAGATATATATAATAATATATGAGATGGATTAGTTTTTACAATATAAATAATAAACACCAAACTGATATAAAATAATTTTTAAAATGAGTACCAGATAAAAAGATTAGTATACTGTTTATAAATATTAAAAAAATGCATACATGAAAAAGTACTTAAGATATACAAAAGTTATGAGATACGGTAAATTAAAAGTCTTATAAGTATAAGAAGACAGATAAGAATTTTACGATAAACAAACTTTAAACAGAATTAATTAGTCTAATTAAAAAATATGTATCCTAAACATTCATTGTTCATTACAGTTTTAAAAGAGTAGTTAATAACATAGTAGATGTATACAATAAAGTTACATTTGAAAAAAATAGTAATAAAAAGTTATGAATTCCATGAATGAAGAAGAAAAAAAGTAAGTTGGTTGAATATGAAATTTAGTTCTAAAGATTTGTTTGGTTAAAAGAAATTGATAGATATAAAAATATGTACAAAAGTTGATGATGTTTAAAGTAAAGTTATGCTTGATAAAATTTGTTATTTAACTATAATTTATTGACTAACAAATGTAAATTTTAATCTTGCTAAAAATTTATCTATCAGTTATTTATAATCAGCCTTTGCTTCCACTCAAAGTTTGAAATTGTAAATAATTTTATTTATATGTCGAATTATGCTATATTAACACTTTTAGTAACTTTTATAACTCAAAATTATTATAATCTGTATAAATTCCGATGTTATTTAAGTAACACCACAATTATACACTCGTTCTCAATTAAGAAAAAAAATATTCTCCCTTATTTATTCTAAAATCACCTAGACGATCTCCTAATATTTTTAAATTCTCCAATGAAATACTTCCACATACCTTTCATATTCAATATAGTGCTTTTATATTCTCTTTTAAATAATTATATCAATTTAACTTATAAAATACACACATTTAATTAATTTTACCTTTTAAAAACCTAATTTCAATACTTTATATCACATTTTCCATCATATTCTAATCACACTCAACATGATCTGTCACTTCCTCTTGTTCAAACAAATAGCCGCCAATCTTAATTCAAATTTGATTATACTCAAATCCCAATAGATTATTATATTTTACTTTACATATTACGTTCATTAAACAATTTTGTACAAATTTATAATACATAATATTTTTTAACAATACTAATATCTTTAATTTCTTCCTTTCAGGTTTTACAATAATTATATAGAAGAAAGAAAATTTAACGTTCCACCGTTATACATAGTGAACCAAAACTTTACACAACACATCATTTATTACTATAATAATAATTTTTATTAATCTTGCAAACCTTTGAATAAACATTAAACCAATATAAATACCATTCTTTTTAAGAATAGGAAACAATTAAATATATTATATTGCATAGTTAAACAAACAATGTCAATATATAATACGAGGTAAGATCAGTAAGTACCCGTGTTTGAAGACAGGTGGCGCTGCTGAGGGAAGTTGGCATTACCGTCGTGTACTACCATCTGTCAGACAACACCATAATAAATTTCAGACTGATTCATAGGTTAGTTTTTATTTGGCAGCCAGTTGTATCACACGTGTTTCGTGTTTCTCGATAAAATGGAAAAAGAGCAATATCGATCCGTAATTCGCTTTTTATTTTTGGATGGAAAAATATGCGAAGAAATAAAAGCGAAGTTGGATGCTGTCTATGGGAACCCTTCACCATCTATGACAACCGTAAGATATTGGTTCAACGAATTTAAACGTGGTCGTACATCTGTTTTTGATGAGGAGCGCCCAGGCCGCCCGGCAGACGTGGTTACCGAGGAAATCGTTGAAAAGGTCCACGACATGATTCTCGCTGATCGCCGAACGAAAGTGCGCGAAGTAGCAGAGGCCGTAGGCGTGTCGTACGGAACGGCAATTAATATTTTACATGATAAGTTATCGGTGAGAAAGGTGTCGACCCGATGGGTGCGGTTGTCAATGTCGAAACAGTGTTTGGACCTCTTTAAGAGAAATTCGCAGGAGTTTTGCGTCGAGTCGTCACTGTCGATGAAACCTGGATCCATTATTATACGCCAGAGTCCAAGCGACAGTCAAAACAATGGATTTTTCGGGGTGAATCTGCTCCGAAGTAGGCAAAGACGGTCCCATCGGCCGGAAAGGTCATGGCCACGATTTTTTGGGATTCCAACGGAATAATCCTCATGGACTTTTTGCAGAAAGGAAGAACGGTCACGAGGCAGTACTACAGTGAATTATTGGACCGATTCGATATAAAATTGAAGGAGACACGGCCCCATTTGGCTAAGAAAAAAGTGCTGTTTCACCACGATAATGCACCAGCATATTCATCCAGAATTGTAGCGGCAAAGTTGCATGAACTGCACTACGAATTGCTGCCGCACCCACCATACTCGCCTGACTTGGCTCCCTGCGACTTCTTTCTGTTCCCCAACATGAAAACGTGGCTCGGGGGAAAAAGATTCCGCTCAAACGAGGAGGTTATCATCGAGACAGAAGCGTATTTCGCAGAGTTTGACAAATCGTATTTTTTGGAGGGGTTAAAGATATGGCAGAAACGTTGGGAAAAGTGTATTGTACTAAAAGGTGATTACGTTGAAAAATAAAAAAAAAATTGTGAAAAACTTGCGTCTTCTTTCCTAACACGGGTATTTATTGATCCTCCCTCGTATATATTGTGGTAGTTTGAAACTACTCCAATAATATACATAATTTGGAAAGTTCTTTTCATGTTATAGATTTTATTTATGAAATGATTGATTATACTAATTATGTAAACGCATTAAAGTTGGAATATTGGCTTAAAGTTAAATTTATTGGTAATGATTAGTATGTACATAAATTTCAGGAACAATCTGTATATAATTACTCATATGATTTTCATTGATCCTAGATTGAAACCAATATTTGTAAAGAAGAGAATTAAATATTAGATGTGAATTATTATTTGTAATATAGTTGTAAAAACTTGTTCAATTAACGGTAATGATATTAAACAAATAACAAAAAGAATTCTAATTTGAAAATGATTAGTATAACTTTATTATTATTATTATTATTAAATCGATTAGAAAATACGCGCCATATTTTATAATTAGGATTTTGTGACTTGAATGTCAAGTTGATATTGTAACAGTTATAAATACCTGTTATGGTTTAGTAACAATCATTGTCGCCGATGTGACAAATATCATGTGTAATCACGGAGGTTTTGAAACGGCTATATTCAGGCGCTTCTTTTTTTGTCATTTGACATACACATTTAAAGGATGCCGTGCGAATTTTAGCTTCTTTTTAAATGATGAAGCCTAATAAGACACTAGGGTAAGCTCAATTGTTAATATTGCCATTTAATTTAAATCTCAAGTCATCATGCTTCGTGATGATAATAAGTAATGCACCTGTTAATAATTGTTTTCTAATTTCACAAGCACTATTTGTAACGCACGTATTTCTAACCTCAAAATGAAACCATGCTAATTGTTATTTCGACTTGTAGGCTTGTATGGGAATCTTTGTTGTATGAATTGTATGGAAATCCTTGTTTAATGAAGAAAGGAGGAAGTAGTGCAAGTAACAACATAGGCAGAATATATGTAACCGGCAAATGAACCACTAGATAGGAAATACCTTGTGGAACGTGTTCTTAAAAACAATGTAGCTAGCTGTTACGCAGAGATGGCAGGCATATGATTTATTATGAAATAGGCGATAACATTTCGATATGTGCGACGGTATGCAGTGTGCTACCGGACGTACGTCGCACTAAGATAAATGTCTAAAATTAAGGTAAAGAAACGGAGAATCACAATGGAGGTTGATAAAATCTGGGAAACGCAGGGCCGAGCTAACTCTGTCGCAGACGGCGTGACGGTTCAGGTAAACTAGAACACCTAAAAGTAGAGCGTCGGTCGGCAACGACGCTAGCGACGTTGTGCGGGCACCAGGACACTGTGTTACCTTACGATAACCTACCTGCGCCTCCTATGAGCTACCACTGGCTGTGTCCCTCCAGCGGGTTTCCTATTGATCACCCAGTATATTAAAAAGCACCCTACCTTATGTACGTGCTTGTCACAATATTATATGAGTTATGTAGAGGTAAAATAAAAGAAAAAAATATTACGGAAAGTAGCGAGATTTAATTAAAAGATAGGTGAATTAAGTTATTTTTTTTTAAAGTATTAAATATAAAAGTTGGTTGTGTTATATATTTTGTTTTTACAAATTAAAAGAAAAGTTAAAGTATAACAGAATAATTCCAGTGACACAAAGCGGTCTGAACAGTTTAAATATAAAAGAAGATTAGCAACCGTTGACTGAAATTGATTTACACACACAAAAAAAGAAATGAATACTAGACAGTTTGATAAATTTCGTACGCAAAGCGTTAGGTAATAATAATGAATTATAAAAGGAAATAACAAGTCTTAAAACTAGAACATAATCTCTGCGTTTCAGCAGCAGATGGTTGGTAGCAGAAACGTTTCATTACCTCACATAGTTTAAGTACAAATAAAATCATAGAAACGCCACAACGGCAAGGTTAACACAAATGTGAATTAATACGTACGCAAGAGAATAATTATCATCCAGTACATAAGACTTAGACTAATATAGTGAAAAATTCGTTAAATTCCAAACGCAAGGTTTGATTACAGGTTCAAAATTAATTTAAAAGTCGGTTACTTATTAACAAATGTCATATTATTATAGATAAAATTAGAAAGGAAATTTTACAATATACAAAATTACACTGAGCTTCCCGTACAAAATATATTCCTGCAGCAAAGATTTCAACTAGCTCAGGAAAAATTAAATGAACATACGTAAAAGTCAAACTTCTAACTTTCGGTAATAAACGCGCAAAATATTATTATTATATAAAAAAAACAAGATTAAATTCAGCACAACCAAGAGAAATACTAATATATATATAACCCTTTTATTCAACACACATGATATATACATAGTGACATTACATCAACAGAAATATGTGGTTGAAATCCTAAGGCATGGTTCAGATGGCTGGAGAAGTTCTCCAGCCCCTGTTCTTCCACCAAAACCTTAAAATCACAAAAGCCGAAAAAGAA
Organism: Amphimallon solstitiale; assembly: GCA_963170755.1. Lineage (NCBI taxonomy): Eukaryota > Metazoa > Arthropoda > Insecta > Coleoptera > Scarabaeidae > Amphimallon > Amphimallon solstitiale. The sequence continues at coordinate 127,267,384 of OY720675.1, read as the reverse complement.
AACAATACTTGCCTAACCTATCCTAATCCTAATACTCTGCCCAAAAATATATATTAAACTCGGTAACACCCTTACACATATTAAAATAAGAAACAAAATAATACATATTATATAATATACCTAATATATACTGTTTATAACACTGAAAATTAAGAAACGAACTAAACCGAGCATTACTGATGCTTTAACAAATAAGAAAAAACAGCACCCCTGAACGCCGCCAAACCCATCGCCTTAAAATGTTCCGGCATGGAATTGTAAAGTGAGTAGATAACATAAGTGAACGATCTCCTAAAGAAAGTAGTATTGTATTTAGGCAAGGTAATAGCATCCCTCCTCCTTATATTAATACTATGCACGTCGCAGCGAAACCTGATCTTCCTCAACAAGTACGGCGGGCACCCAGACAAAAGTATACTGTGAAACAAGGTGAGACAATGTAAGACAATACGGTTTTGCATATTTACCCATCGCAAGGATTCGAGCTTGTGTGTAATCCTATCGTACTTGCGGATATCAAAAATGTACCTCATGCACGCATTTTGAACTTTCTGTACTCGCCTCACATCATTTGCATCCAAACAGGGCCCATAAACAGGCATGCAATAATTAAATAATGACAGCACCATGGATTCGCATAGAATCCTCTTCAACTTAATACTGAAGATTGATTTCCAAGGATATAAAATCTTTAAGTTGAGGTAAGCACGGCTTATAATTTTAGAGATGTAAGACTTGTATCTAAAAGAATTATCCATGATTACGCCTAAATTTTTTGCTTGCGTTACTACAGGGATAATGCTATCATTTAAGGTAAGGTTCACCTGACCCCCACACCTCTCAACGTCACCCACCCTTCCCAACAACATAACACAACTTTTGTTAGGTTTAATAAATATGGAATGTCTGCGGGAATAAGTACTGATATTTGCTAAATCAGCATTCATTTTGTCTATGGCATCAGCCATGTCGGAAGGAGGAAAAGACAAATACATTTGTGTGTCATCCGCATACATATGCGTTTTGCAAAATTCAATATTTTTGGGCAACATACTTGTATAAACTGAAAACAGCAAAGGCCCCAAAATGGACCCCTGAGGTACACCGCTGTGGATAGGCAACGGGGAGGACTTCCGATTACCCAACCGAACCATCTGGTACCTGTCACACAAATAGGACCGTATAAGTTCCACGCAGGAATCACCGCAACCAAGGTAGTGCAATATAGCCAAGAGAACGTCGTGACTGATGGTATCGAAAGCCTTACTGAAATCTAACAATACTAGAATAGACAGATCGTTCTTATCTCTGGCCCGCATGATATCATCCGTCACGTCCAGCAAGCTTGTGACGCAACCATAACCACGCCTGAAACCAGACTGACAGTCCGGAATCAGATTGTGACATGCTAAATGTTCCCTCAGTTGAGCGCACATGATTTTTTCCAAGATCTTACTAAGTGCAGGTAGTATGCTTACTGGGCGCAGGTCCCGCACATCAGACGGGGCTGGTGTCTTGGGCAGAGGCACCACAACGGCTAATTTCCATTGTCGGGGAAAATAATTATAATACAGGCATGAGTCAATTATATGCGTCAAATAGGGAAGTACGTAGGGCAATACTAATTTTAGCATATTAACGCCAATACCATCCGCGCCCGTAGCGGTGCTAGTAATAGATAAGAAGACCTTTAAAACAGTGTCCTGGTCTACGAGTTGAAAGTTAAAACTAGAATCGAAGTCTGTGCAGGTTGAACTCGCATAAAAGTTGATGATATCAGGGGAAATATCGGTTTGTGGTACACCATCAATGAATGCTTCATTGATTTGATCTGCGTCAGAGAAAATTGCCGGCAGCTCCCTCACCACGGAGCCACCCACACGATGCTTCCTCAATTCACCCCACAAACGTTTGGGATCGCTCCTAGAAAACACATTTTCAAAGTAAGCCTTTTTCTCATTTCGAACTGCAAGTGTAGTATAGTTTCGTAATTGTTTGTAGTACTGCCAATGAGCGTCCAGCTTTGATTTTTTGAACCTAGACTTCGCTCTGTCACGCAATTTTTGTAACAACTTTATATTATCAGTTATCCAAGGCGCTTTGGGTTTCGTTATTTTTACCGTTTTTAGCGGGGCATGCATATCGAAGAGGAACAGAATAGATTCATTAAAGAATTGTAACTTATCTTCAATATTCATACTGAACATATAATTAAATGGTATGCTGGATAGATCCCTATTGAAATCATCAGAGACAAACGATGAGAAATCTCGAAAAGTGTAGAAACGAGGTTTTTTGTCAGGACACGCTAACGATATCCTACAGTAAACCATATCATGATCAGAGATCTCGGAGCCTATTATCCCTGAATCGGTAACCGGCGCCAGGTCCGACACAGCAACAACATCCAGCAGAGACGATTTACGTGTAGGTTCCCTGATCAACTGTGACATAGCAGCTGACTGAAAAGCATAATTCAACTGAATAACGTCATTATCTTCAAGTTCTAACATATTAATATTCATATCACCCATACAAACTACGGAATCAAACCCCAAGGCAAACTCAGTGAGTAACGACTCCAATTCGTCGACAAACTCCCTATTATTCAACAAGGGGGTCTTGTACACACATCCAATCACATACTTCATATTAGCTAAGTCCACCGTGACCCATATCTGCTCGGAAAGGGTGTCAACCCGGCGGCAGTCACACCTTATTTCTTCGCGTACGTATATACCCACACCACCCCCACGGCCGACCCTGTCGTTCCGAAAAAAATTATATCCCGGTATCAGCAACCGCTGAGTGTCAACGGAGGAAGAAAGCCAGGTCTCCGAAATACAAAGAACATCGAGATCGTTATTATGCAAAAGTTCAGTTATGTCAGACAATTTCGGCAGAAGCGAGCGGACGTTCAGGTGTGCCACTACAACATGCTGTTTCATTAAATAACTATAAATGAAATTTATCACAAAATTTTATAAAATATTTTAACAAACAAAACACCCGTATCATATACGAAAATATGTACTATTAACCGAAGTTATACCTCAAATGCAAACGAAAAATATTATAACATAACAACTGTAAAAGAAGAAAAGAGTTTATCGCAACACAATATAAAAGTAACAAATTTAAATACAAACAACAAAAACTAAATAAAGTAACAAAGAACAAACCAAATGAGCCTAGAACTTTTATAGGCAGAATAAAAGATGAATATTTATAACTTATTGATAAAAAACTGAAGTATTAAAATAGGAAATAAAGTGATCTAAACTAACTATAATATAGCTCAGAATGTGGCTAATAATGCTTATCAATAATAATTATAACTTATAGATAGAGAAAAAATTAAATATTAACCAAGAATAAAATAATTTAACTAATTATAATATAGCTCAGAGCGGCTAATAATTCTTGACAATTATAACCTGTAGATAGAGAGAAATGAAATATTGAAATAAGAAATTAGATAAGAAAAGAAAAAAAGAAAGTGAAAATTATTTAAAGAATTTAAATAAATTACTAATACCTTAAATATAAATAGCTTAAATACAATAATAACAATAGTCGGTAGTGCACTGAAAGAAAGGAGCCACTCCGCTACATAAAAAAAAATAAGCTATAGTTATATGTATGTAATAAACAAAACAAGAACAAAAACAAAAGGAATTTTTAGCAATAAAAGAAAAGTAATCTTACTAATAGTTTGATGTAATAATAATCAGACAATGCGTAATCCTCCAGCAGCAGGAAATGATTAACGCAAGGTTTCTGCGACATCTTGTAGATCATTCACAGTCTTGATCCGATGCCTAGCAGTACCAATCCTAACGCAGATAGCACCGTCAGCTGTCCATACATTTTTGCGACCAAATTTTTCTCGCGCACTAGTATATAAATGATGTCTATTACTAGTAAGATCTTCAACGATAAACACTTTACTGTTTTTCAAGTTACGCCTGTTTCGAATTACTAGTTCTTTAAATTTATAATTTGTAAAGCCCATAATAATGGGACGAATATTGTTAGTAGATTTACCGACCCGATAGCAGCTATTGATATCGGCGGGTTTCATGTCGATGTGTAAATCGTTCCTAATCAATGCAAGAGTCCTCTCAGCCACATTTTCATTATCTGACTCGGGAAGTCCAAACACTCTAATGTTGTTCCTACGCGAGTGTTGCTCCAATTCATCTATCCTGCACTGCAGCGTTAGGTTCTCCTTCTCCAAGCGAGTGCATCTATCCGATATAACCCCCACGCTGTCGGTTAACTTTTTCTCCAAGTTCTTTGATATCTCCGCACACATTTTTATCATAAACTCTTCACTTGTTAGTAACTCGGATATACATTCTTTAATCAAAGCCCTGTATTCATCCTTTTGTTCACGGGTTAACGGCATTGTATTGCAGAACTCACAGCTACACACACACTTTCGTGAAGAAATAAATAAATATAACAATACAATGTCACCAAAAACTACAATATATAGCGGAGCGACCCAAACGTGTTACACACTCCACATGACGGTCTCTCTCTATCGTGAATATGATTTCGGAAATGAAATTACTGGATAGTTACTAAGTTAAAGGTTAACTTTACAAGGGATATAGTGCTCCATTAAAGAATTTACAAAAGTTAATGATTAATTTAATTTTCAACATAACAAAAGTTACATAACTACGGTAATGACCTACTAAAATTATTAATGAACTAATTATTCAACATGACAGTGAGAGCCCTTATCTAAACTTCTTAGGGTCTCCCTGTATTCCGCAAAACCAGTTTGCAAAGCAAAAACATGAAAAATAACGATAATTTATTTAGGATTAATATGTGACCTTGCAGTTAACTAGTGGTGCGTTAGTTATTATAGCCACTCAAAGATTCTTAGGTCAAATTCAGGCAAGATAAAGTCCAGCACTCTGGTAAAAAAAGTCGTCGTAATTCAGTCGTAAATTAGGATGTAAAATTACAACGTTAGTTGCACTTAACTGACAAAATGGACGCTCCCGGAACCAATATGGCGGAGGGCCCCCTCGTCGAAAGACTCCACTTCAACAGACAGATAGACGTCTAAGAGCAACTACTGCAGCAACGATAGTATCCACCATACCCTTCCATGATATTGCGGGGAGATATTACCAGACACGTGGCTACTGAGGGCTTTTGTGCCCGTCAAAAGAATCCTATCGGCTACTGAGGGCTTTTGTGCCCGTCAAAAGAATCCTATTAAATTAGACGAGAAAAGAAAACCAAAATAAAATCCCGAAAATTTACACAAAGTTTCAAACACTTACCCCAAAATGATAATGGAGATCCCGCGATAAACGACTTCACAAGTCACACCAGGGTGCAAAATTCAAATTAAGAAGACCAGCACGTGGCCATGCGTGAATTTTATGTAACGGTATATCGATAGAAACTCACGAAAAATAAACAAAATTAAGGTAACGGTAATTACTGCTTACTCCAATTAAAGCCGCATACGCGAAAATATCTACATAGATAATGTACCTAAGTACTAAAGGAAGATAAGCAATTTGCACACCATGTTCTTACACAAGAACCGACTACAAAGTGAAGTGGAAACGGGAATCTTCTTCCATTTCTCATGCGCGCCAGGTACACGCAAAAGTCACAAGCACGGAAGTATCACTGAGCGAAAGGCGGGAGATTTCAAATAAACATCATAGGCACAAATCTAAATTGACAATTAAGGGAGCCGACATCGTGACTTAATTATAATTAACGCAACCCTACACATAACTTAGACGGAAAGAAAATAAGGGACACATTCTTACAAATGTACGTAGAAATCAAGAGTCGGCAGTTCGAGAGGGAATTTCATGCTAGACGTTGGCAATCCGTGAAACGCACAACCATCTAAGCGACGTAACCAAACGTTAGACAGATAGAAAACAAAACAAACCTCCAAATGTAGATACAATTTATTACGAAAGAAAACGGATCCAGCAGGTAACTATTGAAATTTCCAAAATCTTAAATCACGTTACAAACAGACGGTTAAGAAAACCGATCAAAACATATATTTCAGAGTATCAACGATACTTAACCTCCACGGCAGTTCCAAGGAAGAATTAACAGAAGTTACTAACACTTAGAATATCAATGATTGAGTAACAAGGGATCAGCAAAACAATTAAAAGTATGCCCCATATTCCAAGCACCTCTCCAATTAACACTCCTTGCATTTTTCAGTGTCATAAACACGAAGGCCGAATACAATTCAGACGTGCTAGAGGGTCTATGTCTAGGGAAACACATAAACACAGGCGCCAGTTAATACAGTGAGGCCGTCTGATGTGCGTGTCAAGAATTTAAAGACACACATAAATGCACTACGTAGAGAACGGAAGTAATGAATAAGGAAATATTGATAACACTGAAACAGGCGTAAAAAGTAACTGCAAATGCAGAAAATACGAAACTACAGGTAGGGTAAAATAAGCTAGAGATAAGAGAATTAGAATTAGTTACATAGATACAGAGGTTTTTACACAAATAGAGGGTATTTGCTCGATAATACATATTACACATCTATCAACTCCACGGTTCGCGACCTAGGGCTCTAAGGGTACAATAGTCGATTTAGCACACACATACATATACGGCAGGCGGTCCTTTCAACCGGTGACACGAACGATGTACAAGGCACACTCAGAAAGTCTCGTGCTTATACAAAATCTACGTACTTAGACAAGGCACATAATCCTTCGAGAACTAAACACATAAGTAAATTTTACAGCGTAACAAGTGTGTACAAGTATAAATATTGCAAGAAATTAATCAAACAAGCATCGGGATAACCCTATAGGTATACATGTTAGCGAATAGAGAAACAAGGTGAAGCTAAGAAGTATTGTACCTTATCACCTATATGAAGCCATTATTCACCAGTGCAAGTTTATTGACTAGATGCAGATATGATACAGTGTGAAGCAGAATAACAGACTTCGATCTACATAACTCAACGAGACCTTCACTTGTGCAGATTGTATAAGCTAAGTAGTTTTAACTATAGTTTAATTATTGAATGCAAAGACTCCAAGATACTGTAGCTAATTAAACCTTTAGGCATTGTTGTTCGGAGATTCCTTGTAATGTATACGGGAACTCCGGAATGACCTATATTTACCATCGTTGTCACAAGAGTATGGTTGTATTTTTGAAGCTTTGTTGTTGATGATATTTGTATTAAGTATTATGCACATTATATCACCTAAAGTGAGTTTCTTATAAGTCGAAAGAGAGATGTCTAACAGCTGTTACGAATCAGATCGTATATGTTTCGAATTTTTTATTACATATATATATATATATTTAGATTTGTTTTCTTTCTTGGGTATGTGGTTTTTATTTGAATTAAAGGTAACACATTTTTCTTAACGTTTCGTTATATTTAATAACTTTTTCAAAAGACACATAACATATAACATTAAAATGTCATTTCGTCAAATCTTAATAATTCTGAAAACATTTTGTTTTCAATTACGTTTTCTTTCCCCCTTCTTTTTTTCCTTCCGTTTTTTTTTTTTTGTGTTTGTGTTATTTGCTTTTCTATTAATTATTAATTAATAATTAATAGAAAAGCACGGAAGGAAAAAAAAAGGGGGAAAGAAAACGTAATTGAAAACAAAATGTTTTCAGAATTAATAAGATTTGACTAAATGAAATTTTAATGTTATATGTTATGTGTCTTTTGAAAAAGTTATTAAATATAACGAAACGTTAAGAAAAATGTGTTACCTTTAATTCAAATAAAAACCACATACCCAAGAAAGAAAACAAATCTAAATAGAATATTGTGGTAAAGAACCAAATAAATGTATATATATATATATATATATATATATATATATATATATATATATATATATATATATATATTGTAATGGTTTGCCATTAACTATGACTAGGCAACAATATGGTTGATAAATAAATTAGAGGAATTTAATTTAAAGTGTTTTTTTTTATATAGCAGAATTTTTATATTAATAAAATATTTAAAGTATACCAATTGTATAAAGAGGTTAATGTCATCAAATGTGTAGTTTATTCTGTTTTCTTCATGCAGTTGCATAGATAGTTGTGGCGGGATACTTTGATGTTTAGTTTTCTTCAGCCTGAAAGTAAAGATTTAAATATTACTTGATTTGTTTGTATATGTAATATAATGTTTGTGAAAACTTGTTTAATTAACAAAGTATATGAGAATAGTAATAAGTAATGAAATTTTAAAATATATATGCAATAAAATAATGAATAGCTAACGTGCCAAAATTCAAATTTTGGAAGTGTCAGATTTTGACATTTATAAAACATACTACTAGAAATGGGTATTAATAGGTAGAAGTGGAGAAAACAAACTAAAATATTCAATTGAGATTTTATATAGTAAGATTTGGAAATTCTAAATAGGCATTTAAAACATTCTAAAATAATGTAGAAACTTTGTTGAATAAATAAACTGTGTGGAACAATATAATTGGTAAATGAAAATTAATTTATAATCGTCAAGGAAATGGGAAATGAAAAAAATAACAATTCTAATTTTTTCGAAAAAACGCGAACGTGTTTCTCGAGAAGAGAAAGAATTTCATCATTAAATACAGTTAATGTTCATAATTTTCGCTTCAAAGAGTAATAGAAGTGTTTAGTAATTAACGGAGAAGATAGTGAGATTTTATTTCAGGAAAATATTTAATAATTAGAAATTTTCCATTAATATTACTGGTGGATAACATAAAGGAAGGAGGAAAGGATAAATATTTAGAACATATAGTAAAGAGAAGAGTGATTTATTTCGAACTTACCTTATAAGCGGATATTTAAGAAGTATTTCCAATACAGCTATAAACATCCCGTCAGAATCGTTTAGGAGTTCCTGCATATGAATCATTGAACCAGTTGAATTGAAGAATTAATATACAAGTGAGAATTTATGGTGCACAAGTTTGTTAATCCAGGAGTGTAATAATCCGAGGCTAATCGTATTATAAACCGTCCCAGTTCGAGCATTCCAGGAACGTAGAAGTCCAGAGAACATCAAGATAGTGTGTGTTTATTACAGGTGTACAAGAGTGCCGAGATTTCATCCAGGTACGACAGGAAATCGTATTATAAACCGTCCCAGTTCGAGCATTCCAGAACGTGTACGAGAGTGCAGAGATTTCATCCAGGTACGACAGGATAACTGTTCGAGGTCCGAGGATTCCAGTTGTTATACTAACATCATCACAAGAGTGAGAAGAAAGTACGCTAAAAGGAAACACATTGAAGAATAAGAAAGAAATTCTATAATAATTATATCAGGTCGTATAAACATTGAAATTAATTTCGGAGTTAAAGTAATATTTATTGCATAATTTCTGAAGAGAAATTATAAATCGTTGTAATGATCGTGTGAATTATTGTATTTCATCTTTATTTATAGTGAATCTAATTCTTTACTTTCTGATATAAAATCATAATCAAATAAAAATTTGTTTGGAAAGCAAAAGGCTTTTGTATAATCAAACTACATAATTGAATGACAAAATTTAGTTTTACCCGAAATATTAAGGTTCTGCTTATAAATACTTTATTAAAATTCTATAAAGAATAGAAACAAACAGGTATCAAATATTGAATTAAATATTAGTAAAGGTTAATACTTACGTTATTGCATTTATAACCATTGTAGTCAAGTGACAATCTCGTATTAAATTCTTCTCATATTGTTGATTAGACGTGTTGAGGAAAAATTTCCATATGTGTATTTTTGATAATTGTTATAAATTTCTATAATTACTTCTATATAATTTCAACGAATTAAACAAATCTATACTGATATTTTCTTTTATTTGGAATAGTAAAATAAATAATTAGTTTGAGTGGAGTGGGAAAAGAAACAGAAACGCTTATAACCTTAACCTAAAAGGAGAAAATATATGTCAGTAATTGTAAATGGTAAAAATTGCTATTGAAATACATACCTTGTATAGTTGTGCGAAAAATTGATGTAATTATTCTTAATAGGTACTTGCACAATTACACATAGTTTTGGTATTATCTAATAATTGATATAGATTATTAATTTTAAAGATCGGTAATAAAGCTATCATATGAGGTTACTGAACACATTAAAATATAGGTAACTGCTTTAATTATACAAGCTACTGAAAGTCAGCAACCCATATAGCACATTTAGTAGTTGCTTAAACATACAGATTACTGATAGTCAGCAACTCAATTAGTACAAAATATTTGCTTATTAATTTGTAAATATTTAGAAAGTTATAATATCTGAGCTAGTTTTTGGGATAAAATTATATAATAAAGATTTAAAGATTAATTTATTTATCTGAATGTCATGATACTCTATATTAATTAAGAGTATTGTCACATTTTATGGCGTGCCCAACGTGGAGCGATTAAAATAAGACTCGCAAATAGTATTGTGATTATTTTATTCACTTTGATTAGGTGTTTGTAATTTATATTACCCCTCCTTAGCTCATTTTAGGACGTATCTAACGTGAAGCAATTAAAATAAGACTCGTAACAACTTGTTTCAAATATTTTATTTATTGTATTGATAGCGGTAACATTGGTATACATTTTACAAAGGCAGTAAAGTCAGTTACAGACATATTAAGGTATAAGAAATTGTGCACTATAATTATTTAAAATGAATACCAGATCTAAGAGTAATTTTGGATTAAATAGATCTGAATCATCTAGTGACAGTGAAGAGGAAGTAGGTCAGGATGTGAATGTACAAGAGGGGGGAGAACTTACATTACAAGTTCAGGAAGGTATTCAAAAGACAGGAGAAATACAGGATAGAGGTGATAAGGTGGAAATACAAGGAGAGACTTCTAAAATAGAAATGTCGATCCCAGTAGTAGATTTTGGATCAATGTTACAAATGTTAAAACAGATGAATGAAGATAATAAAAAGGTTAACGAAGAAAATAAGAAAAATAGAGAGGAGGATATTAAGAAAAGCGAAAAAATTAGAGAGGAGGATATTAAGAGAAGCGAGAAAAGTAGGGATGAGGATAGAATAGAAAGTAAGAAGAATTTAGTGGAGTTGAAGGAAGAATTAAGTAATAAATTGGACAAGGCTAATGAAGAGAATAAGAAAAATAGGGATGAGGATAAAAAAGAATTAAGAGAAAAATTGGATAAGTTGGAAAAGGCGAGCATTGATACTAGAGAAGAAAATAGAAGAAATCTGGAAGAATTAAAGAAAACGTTACTGAGAGATACAGAAGAAAAGGTTAAAAAACTTACTACTGAAATGGATAATAGGGAAGTGAAAATGCGGAAAGAGATGGATGATAAATTGAAGATTAAGGATACGGAAGTTAAAACTATTATTACAAATAAAGTACAAGAGGTAGAAGGTAAAGTAAAGGTAATACAAGAAAATGTAAAACAAATAGAAAAGAATAGTAGTGAGAAATATAAGGAGTTAGCTAAACGCATACGGGAGGAAGTTGATCAGGTAAATAAAGAAGTTTCTGACAAAACAGAAAAATTAGAAGAGAATTTTTGTAAGAGGATAGAAAATACAGAAGACAGATGTCTGAAAGAAATTAAATTATCAACTGATACTACGATTGCACAGAAATTAAGTATGGAAGATATCCTGAAAGAATGTGAAGAACAGAAGACGAAAATACAAGATCTTTTTTTAAAGACTCAGAATATTAAAAATTCTCATGTAACATGTCCTCCGGCTTACAATATTTTAAATACTGGTATTAGAATTGAGAATATCACACATTTTAGTGGGGATAAAATGTCCACTCATCCAATGGCCTATTTGACAAATATATTGAGATATATTGAGGATATACCAGATTTTAAGGGTCAAATGAATATAATTAGAGCAATATTGAACAATGGAGCTGCAGATTGGTTGCAAAGAGTCGAGAACGATTGTCAGGATTTAACTCAATTTGTGAATATGTTTAGAAGTAATTTTTGGAGCGAGACGCAACAGAGTAGAGCACATCAGAGGTTACTAACTGGAAGATATCAACCGGGAAAATCATCAAGGGAGGCATACGCTCAGAAGATGTTTAATTATTGTAGATATATTTCTCATTTAGATGAACGTACGATTTCGCAACATCTTTTACAACATTTTATTCCTGTGGATACTCATGCTATTATATGTCAAAATGTAACCGATATGAATGGTTTAATTAGTATACTTCGTCGCCTAGATGATTATTCAGATGGTGTAAAATATAGGGAAGCCCGTCAATTCAATGGAAGAGGTGAAACCCAGAATAATCAACGTTTGTCATATAATAATGGTGCAAATAATCAATATGCTCGGAATAATACATCTTATCAACAAAATACATATTTGAGGAGTAATTATAATGGTAATAATTCAAATAACAATTTTGGGTCAAGACAATCGTACCAGTATCATAACCAACAGCAGAATAATTTTAATAGGAATTTTAATGCACCAGGTAATGGAAATCCCAATTGGGCTAATAATCGTGTAATAACAAATGGAGGAAATGGAAGACAGAATGTAAATGGAAATAATCCATTTAACAATAGAGCAAATAGACAAGTTCCTCAAAATAATAATTATCAGGAACAGAATAATAAATATTATAGTAATAATAATTCAAGGCAAATTAATACTCTCCAAACTCAAAATTGGAGACAAACAGAAAGAAGAAATACTGGAAATCAGGTTTCAAATCAAATTATTGATGAAATTGGGGTTGGTACAGAAGAAAAAAAAACGCCAATTTTAGAAATGAATGCGGGTCTTTATCAAAATGTTATACCGGGGACATCTCATTAGTTAATGATGTAGTACATAAAGAAGTTAGTTGTAATTTTATTAGAAATAGTAATATGATAGGAATGGGGAATTTTAAGAAAGAAACAGATATGGGACACATAATTAATAATTATGAAAGTTTGCCTTTTTGTACTATTTGTATTAGAAATGTTAATTTTAAAACTTTGTTAGATTCTGGTGCTGAAATATCTCTCATAAAAGAAGAAATGATAATAAATATACCTGAATATTCTAAACACATTATTAAAGTCAAAAATACTAATGTTATGTCTGCGAATAGGGGAAAAATGGGTTGTATTAATAAGCGGTTATGTATAGATGTAGTAGTAAATGGACACAAATTTATTATGCAATTTTATTTATTAGGGAATTTGTTTTATGATTGCATATTAGGGATAGATAACATGAGAGCGTTGGGTATGAATTTAGATGTTGAAGAAAACAAAATTAAAATCGAAGGGAAGGAAATTTTATTAGATAAAGTCGTGGATTTAAAAGAAATAAACGCTTATATTGAATACAAGGAAGATATACAGTATGAGGTGAATAATGTCATCATAGCTGATCGTGCAGAGAATGACGATGCACAGGAACATTTGGAAGGGGCAATGTTCGAATTACCTAGATCTGATATAAATGACGAATATGGAAATGCTGTAATAATAGAAGATAAACAAGAAGTTAAAGTAATAAGAAATATAGCTGACATTCAAACTTTTATATTACAACAAAAATTACCAGAACCATGGATTGAAGAAAGTCTAATAGAAATCTTAGATAAGAATATAAAGTTAATAAATGATGAAGTCGTTTTTGCAAAAGATTATGAGCATCGACTATTGATAAATGATGATTCGCCGTTATCATGTAAAAATTATCCTATTCCGTATTTTTTTCAAGATCGTGTTAATGAGGAACTTAGAAAATTAGAAGAAGCTGATATTATTGAGAGATCGAATACATATTTTATTAGTCCAGTTGTGTTGGTTAAAAAGAAGGACAATTCTATTCGCCTTTGCATTGACGCTCGCTTAATTAATTTAAGGATCATGCCTGAGCACGAAATACCACAAAACATTGATGTCTTAATTACAAAGTGCGGAAATAAAAAATGGTATAGCAAATTAGACCTTAAGAATGCATTTTGGTTAATAAGGTTGGACGAGCATTCCAGGAAGTACTGTGGATTTAACGTGAATGGAATTACTTACCATTTTAAAGTATGCCCCTTCGGCATAAAAAGTAGCCCTGCTGGATTAATTAGATTTCTACATAAAATACTAGACCAATATGAGAAATTTGCCCTTCATTATTTAGATGATATCATAATATTTTCAGATGACATAGAATCTCATATAAATCATATAGAGATTATTATTAATACATTACAAGTTAATGGTATGAAATTAAATTTATCTAAGTGTCAGTTTTGCCAAAAAGAAGTCAATTATTTGGGTTATGTAATTAACCAACAGAATATTTTATTAGATCCTAAGCGATTAGAAGAGATACAAAATTATCCAAGACCTAATAAACTCAAAATGTTGAGAGGATTTCTTGGATTGTTGAATTACTATAGGAAATTTGTATCTAATTATAGCCAAAAGACAAGTACGTTGTTGAATCTACTGAAGAAAGGAACGAAGTGGAAGTGGACTGATGAATGTGAGGATTGTTTCATACAGTTAAAATCAAATTTTGTAGAAAATCTTAAGTTGTATCATCCGGATTTTAATTTAGATTTCATCGTACGTACAGATGCATCAAGTGTAGCCGTAGCAGCGGAATTAGTACAGATTAAAGATGGTATCGAGGTTCCAATATATTTCGCGTCAAGAACTTTAAAACCTTGCGAAAGGAAATTTGGTATATCAGAACTTGAGATGCTTGCCGTCATTTATGCATTGACTAAATTACGCTATTACCTCATAGGGAAGAAGTTCAAATTAGAGACAGATCACAAGGCGTTACTGAATATTATGACCACTAAACTAAATAATAACCGGATTTACCGATGGACGTTATTAATACAGCAGTATGATATGGAAATCATATATAGACCAGGTAAAGAAATGATTGCAGCTGACATACTAAGTAGAAAACATGGTGAGACAAAAACAGCAAATGTACATATAAATTTAGTAAGATTGGGAGCAGAAGGTATTTTCTCTTTACAAAGAGTTAGAGAAGCTCAAGATACACCTGAGTTGGAGTTGATTAAAAATAGATTACAGACAATAGGTACATATAAAGGAATGAGAATTAATGAAGGAATAATCCTGAAGAAGATAGGCGATCTGGAGGTATATGTTACGAATGAAGAACACACGATAAATATTATACGACATTTACACGTATTATATACACATATAGGAGCAAGAAAATGTTGGCTAATGTTCCGAGAAGCTTATTATTGCCGGAATGACGAGAAGATAATCAAAAGAGAAATTAAACGGTGTGAAACTTGTATTTTGGCAAAAGAAAAGAATTATACAAACCAAAATATTAGTTTAAGTATTGTGGCTGATGATAGGTTACAGTTAGTAGCAATTGATTTTATTTCTAATCTGATTCCGAGTACTAGGAGATATAGAAATATTTTAGTGTTATGTGATATATTTTCTAAACATGTGCGATTAATACCAACACAGAAATGTGATACAGATACTGTATTACAGGCTTTACAAGAATACATAACTGAGTATGGGACTCCAAGAACAGTTTTATCAGATCATGCAACATACTTTACGAATCAGAGATATCATGAATTTTTAGATGATAGAAATATTAAATCTCATCACATATCTATACGTCATCCACAAGCTAATCCTTCGGAAAGGTATATAAAGGAAGTTCTTAAATATTTACGAATATTACTCGAAGATCGACATCATAAATGGGCCAGATGTTTAAAACAAATAGAATTTGTTATGAATAATACTCCAAGTACCGTACATGAAGCTTGTCCAATAACCATTTTCACAGGACAACCTCCACAAAGGCCTTGGCAA
Source organism: Amphimallon solstitiale (assembly GCA_963170755.1). Classification (NCBI taxonomy): domain Eukaryota; kingdom Metazoa; phylum Arthropoda; class Insecta; order Coleoptera; family Scarabaeidae; genus Amphimallon; species Amphimallon solstitiale. Next base: position 127,251,517 of record OY720675.1, on the reverse strand, counting down.
GATGATGAAATTGCAGAAATAGGAGACAGATATGAACAAATTAAACAAAAATTAATGAAACGAAAAATCAAATGGGAACAGAAGAAAAAGGAAAAACAACGTAAATATAAGGTTTATAATGAGAACGATAAAGTTATTGTACGCGCGTTACGAGTAACGGATAGAAGGAATAAAATTATAGCTAAACTCATAAGGCCATATTCGGGACCATATTTAATACATAGAAGAATAGGATTGAATAACTATGAATTAATTGATGAAGAAACGGGATATATTAAAGGAACTTATCATATTTCTATGTTACATGATTATATTGATGAAGTATAAATTGTTAAAAAAATTTAGGGGCATGGCGGTACTGAAGGGCCAGTAACCGTTGGTAAATAGCGCTACCACCCATTCCAGAGCTACACTGAATATAATAAAGCCCAAAATTTAGGAACAAAGCGGTTGAAATACATAGGGAAAATAACCGTTGTTACCGGAGACACTACCCATATCCAGAGACACACTGAATAGAGAAAAGAGCCCAAATATTAAGAGATATAGCAGTTACACTGAAGGACTTGTTCACGTTTATATGATAAAAATATTGCATAAACCAGAGTAACAACAAATACTTCAAAGATTAAGAAAATCACTAAACACTTGAGATTAAATAATAAAGGTATAACTATTACAAGAATAACATGAATTCATGAAAAGAATTGAAGAAGGTAAAATAGGGATTATTAAATTGGGAAATTAAACTAATAAGGGAGTACCAAGCAAGGGGCATGTTTAATGTCATTTGATATTACAAAAGAATATAATAATAAAGAGGAATACGAATATGTTCGTTCGAATAATTTATGATTGAGACTATAATGTAAGAATATTCACCAAGATATTCTAACAAAGATTTTGTTTTATTTCCTTACTCTATGATAATAGAATCAAGATAGTTTAATTTAGACGAATAAGAGTGTAAATATTAGATAGTATAAAGAAGTTAGTAATATTTAGTTTTCCTCATTTCTTTCATTATACAATTTGTAAATATAAATAATACAAGAATATATAAGTAACTTTCCAGTTGGTAAAATTTGTACAAGTACAAAGATTTGAAGAAATGTATGAAGAAGATATATGAGAGAAGAACAAATAGGAGCCTTATAAAAAATAAATAGAAGATATCTAAATAATGGCAGAATTCTGTGTAAGAAATAATATAAAAAACAAGGTATATGAAGTATAATAGGTGATGTACAAATAAAAGTATACAAAGATAGGAAAAGTCTTTATAATAAAATATGTTAAAAGAGATTAAAATGAATGCTTACAATAAATAATAAATATTTAAAGGTACCATGAAAATATGGAATAATTATAGAAAATATGTATGATAGGGTAAATATAACCCAAAGTGATGATAAATATTAATAGGACGAAAATGTCATAAAAGTATTATGTAGGTAACGTACGCCTTATAAAACGAAAATATAATTAGATACTTTCCAAAGATGAAAGTACATGGGTAGACGAAAATGTCAAATAGGGGTATAGGGGATTTGTTCAGATGAGAACAGTATAAAAAGAAAATATAATTAAAAAGAAGATGTGAGCATATGTAAAGTATATTTGTAGAGGCTACTAGATATCTGAAAAAGTAACAGATGAAACTTATTAGTAATCACCAATAATTGTAAGGATGAACACAGAATATATTTTCGAAACAAATTTTGATAAGGCTTAAATAGTCTAAATTAGTTGAAACCAAGAAGGGTTAAGTTTAAAAAAAAATGGTAAAGTTTTAAATAGGGATTACATTTTCAAAAAGAGTACTGAATAAAAGTTATGCAAAATGGATTAAGTTACTTGTATAAAGTGTAGAAAATAATTATAGTTACATAAATTATAACAAATATAAATAGACATAGCATTTAGAAGTGAAGTTTATAGTACAGTTGACATTGTTTAAAAAATTTAGTCACTTAAAATGTATTGACTTAATTAGTTGAGTTCTTAAAGATTAATTGAAGCAGAGAGTTAAAGAACAAAAAGATTTATGAATATGCCAAATGGTAAATAAAAAAAAAAATATTAGTTGGATGTTTAAAATGAATTTAGAAGTATTTTTCTTTTGAAGATAACACAATTGATATTACAATTAATTTAGTTCAGTTGTTTAATAAATGTAAATTTTATTTCACATGTGGAAATTTAAATTTATTAAAAAAGGGGCATATGTAATGGTTTGCCATTAACTATGACTAGGCAACAATATGGTTGATAAATAAATTAGAGGAATTTAATTTAAAGTGTTTTTTTTATATAGCAGAATTTTTATATTAATAAAATATTTAAAGTATACCAATTGTATAAAGAGGTTAATGTCATCAAATGTGTAGTTTATTCTGTTTTCTTCATGCAGTTGCATAGATAGTTGTGGCAGGATACTTTGATGTTTAGTTTTCTTCAGCCTGAAAGTAAAGATTTAAATATTACTTGATTTGTTTGTATATGTAATATAATGTTTGTGAAAACTTGTTTAATTAACAAAGTATATGAGAATAGTAATAAGTAATGAAATTTTAAAATATAAATGCAATAAAATAATGAATAGCTAACGCGCCAAAATTCAAATTTTGGAAGTGTCAGATTTTGACATTTATAAAACATACTACTAGAAATGGGTATTAATAGGTAGAAGTGGAGAAAACAAACTAAAATATTCAATTGAGATTTTATATAGTAAGATTTGGAAATTCTAAATAGGTATTTAAAACATTCTAAAATAATGTAGAAACTTTGTTGAATAAATAAACTGTGTGGAACAATATAATTGGTAAATGAAAATTAATTTATAATCGTCAAGGAAATGGGAAATGAAAAAAATAACAATTCTAATTTTTTCGAAAAAACGCGAACGTGTTTCTCGAGAAGAGAAAGAATTTCATCATTAAATACAGTTAATGTTCATAATTTTCGCTTCAAAGAGTAATAGAAGTGTTTAGTAATTAACGGAGAAGATAGTGAGATTTTATTTCAGGAAAATATTTAATAATTAGAAATTTTCCATTAATATTACTGGTGGATAACATAAAGGAAGGAGGAACGGATAAATATTTAGAACATATAGTAACGAGAAGAGTGATTTATTTCGAACTTACCTTATAAGCGGATATTTAAGAAGTATTTCCAATACAGCTATAAACATCCCGTCAGAATCGTTTAGGAGTTCCTGCATATGAATCATTGAACCAGTTGAATTGAAGAATTAATATACAAGTGAGAATTTATGGTGCACAAGTTTGTTAATCCAGGAGTGTAATAATCCGAGGCTAATCGTATTATAAACCGTCCCAGTTCGAGCATTCCAGGAACGTAGAAGTCCAGAGAACATCAAGATAGTGTGTGTTTATTACAGGTGTACAAGAGTGCCGAGATTTCATCCAGGTACGACAGGAAATCGTATTATAAACCGTCCCAGTTCGAGCATTCCAGAACGTGTACCAGAGTGCAGAGATTTCATCCAGGTACGACAGGATAACTGTTCGAGGTCCGAGGATTCCAGTTGTTATACTAACATCATCACAAGAGTGAGAAGAAAGTACGCTAAAAGGAAACACATTGAAGAATAAGAAAGAAATTCTATAATAATTATATCAGGTCGTATAAACATTGAAATTAATTTCGGAGTTAAAGTAATATTTACTGCATAATTTCTGAAGAGAAATTATAAATCATTGTAATGATCGTGTGAATTATTGTATTTCATCTTTATTTATAGTGAATCTAATTCTTTACTTTCTGATATAAAATCATAATCAAATAAAAATTTGTTTGGAAAGCAAAAGGCTTTTGTATAATCAAACTACATAATTGAATGACAAAATTTAGTTTTACCCGAAATATTAAGGTTCTGCTTATAAATACTTTATTAAAATTCTATAAAGAATAGAAACAAACAGGTATCAAATATTGAATTAAATATTAGTAAAGGTTAATACTTACGTTATTGCATTTATAACCATTGTAGTCAAGTGACAATCTCGTATTAAATTCTTCTCATATTGTTGATTAGACGTGTTGAGGAAAAATTTCCATATGTGTATTTTTGATAATTGTTATAAATTTCTATAATTACTTCTATATAATTTCAACGAATTAAACAAATCTATACTGATATTTTCTTTTATTTGGAATAGTAAAATAAATAATTAGTTTGAGTGGAGTGGGAAAAGAAACAGAAACGCTTATAACCTTAACCTAAAAGAAGAAAATATATATGTCAGTAATTGTAAATGGTAAAAATTGCTATTGAAATACATACCTTGTATAGTTGTGCGAAAAATTGATGTAATTATTCTTAATAGGTACTTGCACAATTACACATAGTTTTGGTATTATTTAATAATTGATATAGATTATTAATTTTAAAGATCGGTAATAAAGCTATCATATGAGGTTACTGAACACATTAAAATATAGGTAACTGCTTTAATTATACAAGCTACTGAAAGTCAGCAACCCATATAGCATATTTAGTAGTTGCTTAAACATACAGATTACTGATAGTCAGCAACTCAATTAGTACAAAATATTTGCTTATTAATTTGTAAATATTTAGAAAGTTATAATATCTGAGCTAGTTTTTGGGATAAAATTATATAATAAAGATTTAAAGATTAATTTATTTATCTGAATGTCATGATACTCTATATTAATTAAGAGTATTGTCACAATATATACAAATATGTGAGAAGTTTCTTGAATTTAGCGGCGTATTAATTAATTGATGCTAATTACTTGCATTATTCAAATGTTAATGATTTTAAGGAAAAGAAACACACCACTCCGAGGACTAACACATATGCATTAGTTTCATTAACCACTACAACGTGAACACTCGTCAGCTCGGCAACTGTAATGTGTTCGTTTTCCTATCTACCGAAATTTGTATATATAGTTTCGGGGACGATCTTTGCAAGCTTGAGAGATAATTTCTAATTATTCTCATTTAACGAAGGAACCATATTAACTACTATGTTTTCCTTCTACGAAATTAAAGCACATTCAGTGCACTCTGTGTTGGAACACAGAAATCCTAATTTCATTCTGGATAATCCATTATCCATTATCCAGAATGAAATTAGGATTTCTGTGTTCCAACACAGAGTGCACTGAATGTGCTTTAATTTCGTAGAAGGAAAACATAGTAGTTAATATGGTTCCTTCGTTAAATGAGAATAATTAGAAATTATCTCTCAAGCTTGCAAAGATCGTCCCCGAAACTATATATACAAATTTCGGTAGATAGGAAAACGAACACATTACAGTTGCCGAGCTGACGAGTGTTCACGTTGTAGTGGTTAATGAAACTAATGCATATGTGTTAGTCCTCGGAGTGGTGTGTTTCTTTTCCTTAAAATCATTAACATTTGAATAATGCAAGTAATTATCATCAATTAATTAATACGCCGCTAAATTCAAGAAACTTCTGACATATTTAGATATATACGGCAAAGAAACGAATTATATGTGTTTAATATATACGTTAAACACATATAAAATATTATATATATATATATATATATATATATAGTAAATTAGAATTTTAATTATTTTTAAAATTCTGTTTTTCTCAGCGTAGAAATATGTAAATTGATTTTTCTGCTTCGCGCTGAGTAAATTAATTAGGAAATTTTATCACAAAAATTTGCCCACGATGAGATTTGAACTCATGACCTTCTTACTGTCGATAAGATGCGCTACCAACTGCGCCACGAGGGCCTGAGTTCATATCTACTTTAAACGTCTTGATCTCTTCAAGTAACAGTTGAAATATACATCTTTATCCGGCAGTTCGGAAATGTATGTGTAAATTAGAATTTTAATTATTTTTAAAATTCTGTTTTTCTCAGCGTAGAAATATCTAAATTGATTTTTCTGCTTCGCGCTGAGTAAATTAATTAGGAAATTTTATCACAAAAATTTGCCCACGATGAGATTTGAACTCATGACCTTCTTACTGTCGATAAGATGCGCTACCTACCAACTGCGCCACGAGGGCCTGAGTTCATATCTACTTTAAACGTCTTGATCTCTTCAAGTAACAGTTGAAATATACATCTTTATCCGGCAGTTCGGAAATGTATGTGTAAATTAGAATTTTAATTATTTCCTAATTAATTTACTCAGCGCGAAGCAGAAAAATCAATTTAGATATTTCTACGCTGAGAAAAACAGAATTTTAAAAATAATTAAAATTCTAATTTACACATACATTTCCGAACTGCCGGATAAAGATGTATATTTCAACTGTTACTTGAAGAGATCAAGACGTTTAAAGTAGATATGAACTCAGGCCCTCGTGGCGCAGTTGGTAGCGCATCTTATCGACAGTAAGAAGGTCATGAGTTCAAATCTCATCGTGGGCAAATTTTTGTGATAAAATTTCCTAATTAATTTACTCAGCGCGAAGCAGAAAAATCAATTTAGATATTTCTACTCTGAGAAAAACAGAATTTTAAAAATAATTAAAATTCTAATTTACACATACATTTCCGAACTGCCGGATAAAGATGTATATTTCAACTGTTACTTGAAGAGATCAAGACGTTTAAAGTAGATATGAACTCAGGCCCTCGTGGCGCAGTTGGTAGCGCATCTTATCGACAGTAAGAAGGTCATGAGTTCAAATCTCATCGTGGGCAAATTTTTGTGATAAAATTTCCTAATTAATTTACTCAGCGCGAAGCAGAAAAATCAATTTAGATATATATATATTATTATTATTAATTATACAATTAAATTAGATCTTGTGTGTTTTGATTGCTATTGCTATAAGTCCTATTCCTAGTTTTCATGCTTTTGGTTGATAAAAGCATGTGGCGCTTATATTATTGAACCCATGACCTTTTACACCGACTAACGAGTTACAGGGGCAACGCTTTTGATTTTTGTTTTAATTATTGAGCAAATTCATTGACATGTTAAAGTGGCATCCTTTTTATTGGACCAAAACATCTAGTCAATAAGAAAGGTGGTTGCAACATATCGAAATTAATTTATTAAGTACTGAATTTCAAGCATGCAAATATAATTGAAATTAATTTTAATTACATTAATAGAATTTTCAAACTAAGCAATCTGAATTTTGGAAGAATGTTAAGGTAATTAAATAATTCTAAAATCTATTTTGATTTCAATAAAGCTTGTGTAAAGATATGCTTGGTTAATTTCGAAATTTAAATGATCACCAGGGAAATTGAAATAAATAATAAGGGAATTATTAAAAATTTTTAGAGAGAAGTAGTTGTATTTTTTCTTGAAAGCGGAAAATATAACTAGTACTTATTAAATTATCACTAAAAATAGACATGAAGTATATCAAATTAATATTCAAGTGTATGTGAAATAAGGAAAGTTTGAGTTAAAAATTCAAAAGAAAATATAAAGCTGAGAGAAAATAAATAAAAGTACTTACATACATGGGCGTAGCCAGGATTTATAACAGGGGGAGGGGGGGGGGCAAACCATGGTCCATGGTCGTTCAAAATGTAAAATTTTAGGATAAAAAGAAAAGGCAAATGAAAACAAAACTTTGAGATTTTAATTATACTTAAATTAAATTAATAACATTTTTCTTGGCTTGAAACTAAATTTATCCAAAACTTTCTTCACTATGCAGTCCTGATTTTCCTTAAAAAATTGTCGATGCACACTCATCAAACACAACCCAGTGAGTCTGTCATCACCCATTGTATTCCTGAGCCAGGTTTTTACCCTTCGTAGGGTACTGAACGATCTTTCCACGGTAGCAGTAGTGGATGGGAAAGCACTTAATATTAGCAGTGCGTGCCTTGTTGCAGGGAAAAAAACATTAGCTTCCTCCAAAAGTGCAGCCACTTCAATGTCCATTAATTTGTCTTCTGCTAAATTCTTCTTCTTCCATATATTGTACCACAAATCTAATTCTGCAGAGACATCACCCAACTTATAAAATTCCATGAAAGATTCTGCATTATTTTTGAAATCTTTTGAAGCCATTTTGAGCATGCTTGAAGGATGAAGATAAGTTAAAGCAAAAGCAGGTGTATTTTCGTTGGAGAATCTAGCACCCAAAGACGAAGTTAAAGAATCAAGATAGGGGATGATTATTGACCGCTTCCAGTATACAACTGCAGACTCAGATGGTGGATTACTTCTGTGTACTTACTTTTGAGTGACTCGTGGTACTGACAACTCAACCCCTACTTTCTCTGCGATATCAAGTGATTTTTTATATAATTCATAAGAAACATTTTCGACATCTTGTCGATCTTCTTTGATTACATCTAGAATATCATCAATATGTTTCTTCACCATAACCAAATCCATACTTTTACCTTGTAAAACGTTTACAACGGGTTCCAAAATTGCAGAGTATCTTGCAATTATGTTTAAGCCTAAGATGAAAATTGGTTTAGTAACTGCACAGTGCAATTGGTAGGCACATTTTCTTGTTGCATAGTTTCCGTCGACAGATAGATGTTCTAGTGCTTTAACAATGTCAGTGAAGCTCTCTGAAAAAATTTTTATGCTCTTGTATTTTTCCGACCATCTGGTCTCACAGAGCCTTGAAAGATTTGGAACCGATTTCCTACGGGCTGGCGATTCACGAAAGAAGGTTATTGTGTCTTTAACCGTTGCAATTGTGTTTCATATTTCTAGTAGCTTGCTAGTATCATTGACCACAAGATTTAGTCTGTGGCTGGAGCAATGGAAAAATAAAGACTTAGCGTACTTTTTTTTAAGAATGGCCTGTACACCACCTTCTTTGCCGGCCATCGTAGAACACCCGTCAAATCCGAATCCCACACAATTATCGGCGGAAAAATTATTATCTTCTAAAAAACTTTGAATTGCGCTAGCGATTGTAGAAGCATCTTGACATTTTAACTCAATGTAGCCTACAAATTCCTCCCTAATTATTTTTTGGCTTTCATCATAGAACCTTAATCCAATAGAAAGCTGCTCTTTTCCAGCGATATCTGCTGTTTCATCAGCCATTACAGCATAAGCTTTTGCCCGTTTACAGTCTTCGATTATTTTTTCTTTGATAACTTCACCGCATAATTGTATGATCTCATTTTGAATTGTTGGTGAGGTATAGACTGCGTTTTTTTGACATTTATCCAAGTGGCTCTTTAGCTTCTCATCACCAGAGTCAATCCTCAAATTTAAAAGGTCAAAGAAAACTCCCTCATTTCCTACTTTTCCTCTAAGCGGCAAATCATGAATTCCACAAAATATTATGCATGAAATAATTGCTGACAATATTTGTTTATTTTCTTCAATCGTCTTATGGTGCCCTATTTGCAACTGGACATCAACAGGAGCATTTTCAAGAAATGCTTTTGCAGCAGCTGTTGAAGATTTGTGGTAATGGGTGCCAACGTGCTTTCTACAATCTTCATGTATATCCTTAAACTTCATGTAAGGCCTTACCATAAATGACCCCAAAACTCCTTTAACTGTAGCAATTCTTGGCGGAAATAAAACACAATACAAACATAGAGCACCTTTCAAACGACTTGAGTACACCAGCCATGGAGTATATTGATCTAACCAGCGATGGTTAAATTTTGTTTTCAAGTGAATGGCATCAGAAGCAAAATCGTAATTGGATGATGGAACCCAAGGGTTTGTCAACAATTCCTCCTTTTTTTCAGAAGGCAAGTTATTGGCACAACTAACATAACGACCAATGTCATTTTCATGGTAGCCATCGCGTTCTTCAGTTTGTTTAGAGGTCCCAGATCCAGAGAAAGCTTCATGTAGATATGAAGAACTACTTGAGCCTTCTACAAAAATAGATTCCGATTTTGATGTTCCGACCATTTTACTTTCATCTTCATCACAATTATTGCTTCCACTTCCACTACTGTCATCATGAACTTTTTTCCGGTTTAGAGATTTTTGACCTAAAAATAATAACCTAATATCATTCTTGTTCTTAGTCCCTAGTATAAAAATTAGTATAAAACAAAACTACCATGTAATGATAGTGATAGCTTATAATGTGGATATACTATATCTGATGTTAATATTTTTTCTCTAGATTAAAAACACAAAATGAAATTAATAGCACGTACAAAGTGCTGTTTGATCTTTAATATGTACAAATTTCTAGTTTTAATTGTGAACAAAAATTAACATGGGATATAACATATCTGCATTATAAGCTATCGTTACATGGTAGTTTTGTTTTATTTGGTGCTGGTCGAGCAACCAATTTTCAAATTTTTGGACCATTTCTAATGGAATGACTCTGACTCTAAAGTTTTAATTAAAAATTTAATTTTCTACTGAAATTATTTAACTTACCTTTTTGTAACCAATTTCTTATATCCATATTGTCTTTTCTGTCTCTTTATTCTGTGGTAAAACTATTGTTACGGATTTTCCCTCTTGTTTCTCGCGCCTCGCTTTCTATTCGCCGTATGCAACTTCGTATCCTGCACTATGTACTGCACTGTACTGTCTGTCTTCGCGCCGGATAGACAACTAACTTTATATACGCTTTTGAGCCTAGAAATTGCCAGAACATTCGCATCGCCGGTTCCCGTATATTCCTCACTTGTATCTCGATTTTTCTCGAACTCGAAGAAAACCAGTGGCGTTTTGTTACACTATTAAATAGGACACTGTCGCTAGACAAGAGCACTTACACACCAACTCAATAGTTGTTATAAGAGTATTTAATTCGGATTCTGATGTAGGATTGTGTATTGAATGTTTCAAAATATTTCACGCTAAAACTACTTATTGAGTAAATTTATTTTAATTAATAGGATTAAAAATGTAGTTAAATGAAAACAAAAAAAAAGTGACAATTTTTTTACCATTTTTCTCAAAAATGTCCGACTGTTAAGTGGTTGAATCGAACACTAAAAATTGACGTATCCTGAGAGTAAATCGAACACTCCTTTTTATCCAATTCTGGTGTGGGACAATTCTGGTGTGCACCAATGCATAGATCGAAAACGCTATTAATATATATTTGGCACTATGTCAGTTTTTCAAACAGCTTTGTTTTTTGCTGATGAAATATATTTTAGTGACAAAGGACACGCGAATAATTTTATTTATTAGAGCTTATTAATTAATTTTAAAATGTTCATAAAAGCAACCAAACGACCACAACAACAAACAAAATATATAAAACAGATAACAAAAAAAAATATGCAGAACAGAAAAATATGTATATTTTAGATTTAATTTTTCGTTTATTAAAATTTAAAAATTATTTAATTTATTTTTGCTTCCAAGGGGGGGCAGTAGCCCCTCCCTGCCCTTCGCTGGCTACGCCCATGCTTACATAGAAGATACGTCGATTTAAAGAGTTCATCTTGAGGGAACTGATTTCTTACTTCAACAGCTTATAAAAATATAACAATTATACACATGTAAGCTGTCGTCATCACCGATAGTAGATAACTCCAGGCTGTTTAGTAGATCCGGTTGAACGAAAAGGATTCAAAACTTGGAGCGTAGCTAGTTGATCTTGTAGGGGTTTAACAGACGAAGTCATATAATTTCCAGAACAACGATATCAAAAGAAAATTTAAGTTATCAGGAAACTACAGCACGTGCAAGATTATAAATTTGGAACGTAGCCAGCTGAACTTGTAGGAGATTTGTCAGGCGAGACCATATATCATCCAGAACTTCACGATCAAGAGGATATTTAAGTTATCCGGAAATAACAGCACGAGCAGGATTCGGAACTTCGAGTGTAGGCAGTTGATTGCTTTGGAATTTAACTGACGAGGCCATATATCATCCAGAGCATCGATATCAAGAAGATTTGTAAGAATTTATCCATTTTATATCATTCCATAATTGTTTATTCTACAAAAAACAGTTAAAAGTATTAGTACAGATATTGAAATTAAATGAGATATACCTAAAATCAAAGTCATATGATTATAATTAATATAACCTAAATTTCTAACCTAATGTCTTGATTTACATAGTTGAAATATCTTGAAAAAACACAAGTATAGTATCAAATCGAAATAGATTATCATTTATAATTGAATATATTTATAAGCTAAATTGAAGCTATGAGTATTACTATTCGATTGTGTTTACAAATCGATTGTAATACGAAAATTCTTACCTTTATAAATGTTGGGTTAAGATTCTTCATTTGCGTTGTACATTGAAATTTACTTAAGTTCGTTGAACAAATTTACGGAAATTCTATAGAATAATATTGGCATTTTCTTCCTAAACTGATTTAGCATGTATAATGAAGGATTAAACATTAAAACAGGAAAAAGAGAATATTGGGTAAATTCCGCTGTACTGCAACCGTAGACACGTGTTTCTGACTAATTGGTCGTCATCAGTACGGTGTTGCACTACAGCGGAATTTACCCAATATTCTCTTTTTCCTGTTTTATTTTATGTATCCGCGATAATTATTTTATTGATTAAACATTAAATCTATACACGTTTATATTGTATCTTATTTCATGGGCGTAGCCAGGATTTATAACAGGGGGGGGCAAACCATGGTCCATGGTCGTTCAAAATGTAAAATTTTAGGATAAAAAGAAAAGGCAAATGAAAACAAAACTTTGAGATTTTAATTATACTTAAATTAAATTAATAACATTTTTCTTGGGTTGAAACTAAATTTATCCAAAACTTTCTTCACTATGCAGTCCTGATTTTCCTTAAAAAATTGTCGATGCACACTCATCAAACACAACCCAGTGAGTCTGTCATCACCCATTGTACTCCTGAGCCAGGTTTTTACCCTTCGTAGGGTACTGAACGATCTTTCCACGGTAGCAGTAGTGGATGGGAAAGCACTTAATATTAGCAGTGCGTGCCTTGTTGCAGGGAAAAAAACATTAGCTTCCTCCAAAAGTGCAGCCACTTCAATGTCCTTTAATTTGTCTTCTGCTAAATTCTTCTTCTTCCACATATTGTACCACAAATCTAATTCTGCAGAGACATCACCCAACTTATAAAATTCCATGAAAGATTCTGCATTATTTTTGAAATCTTTTGAAGCCATTTTGAGCATGCTTGAAGGATGAAGATAAGTTAAAGCAAAAGCAGGTGTATTTTCGTTGGAGAATCTAGCACCCAAAGACGAAGTTAAAGAATCAAGATAGGGGATGATTATTGACCGCTTCCAGTATACAACTGCAGACTCAGATGGTGGATTACTTCTGTGTACTTGCTTTTGAGTGACTCGTGGTACTGACAACTCAACCCCTACTTTCTCTGCGATGTCAAGTGATTTTTTATATAATTCATAAGAAACATTTTCGACATCTTGTCGATCTTCTTTGATTACATCTAGAATATCATCAATATGTTTCTTCACCATAACCAAATCCATACTTTTACCTTGTAAAACGTTTACAACGGGTTCCAAAATTGCAGAGTATCTTGCAATTATGTTTAAGCCTAAGATGAAAATTGGTTTAGTAACTGCACAGTGCAATTGGTAGGCACACTTTCTTGTTGTATAGTTTCCTTCGACAGATAGATGTTCTAGTGCTTTAACAATGTCAGTGAATCTCTCTGAAAAATTTTTTATGCTCTTGTATTTTTCCGACCATCTGGTCTCACAGAGCCTTGAAAGATTTGGAACCGATTTCCTACGGGCTGGCGATTCACGAAAGAAGGTTATTGTGTCTTTAACCGTTGCAATTGTGTTTCTTATTTCTGGTAGCTTGCTAGTATCATTGACCACAAGATTTAGTCTGTGGCTGGAGCAATGGAAAAATAAAGACTTAGCGTACTTTTTTTAAGAATGGCCTGTACACCACCTTCTTTGCCGGCCATCGTAGAACACCCGTCAAATCCGAATCCCAAACAATTATCGGCGGAAAAAATATTATCTTCTAAAAAACTTTGAATTGCGCTAGCGATTGTAGAAGCATCTTGACATTTTAACTCAATGTAACCTACAAATTCCTCCCTGATTATTTTTTGGCTTTCATCATAGAACCTTAATCCAATAGAAAGCTGCTCTTTTCCAGCGATATCTGCTGTTTCATCAGCCATTACAGCATAAGCTTTTGCCCGTTTACAGTCTTCGATTATTTTTTCTTTGATAACTTCACCGCATAATTGTATGATCTCATTTTGAATTGTTGGTAAGGTATAGACTGCGTTCTTTTGACATTTATCCAAGTGGCTCTTTAGCTTCTCATCACCAGAGTCAATCCTCAAATTTAAAAGGTCAAAGAAAACTCCCTCATTTCCTACTTTTCCTCTAAGCGGCAAATCATGAATTCCACAAAATATTATGCATGAAATAATTGCTGACAATATTTGTTTATTTTCTTCAATCGTCTTATGGTGCCCTATTTGCAACTGGACATCAACAGGAGCATTTTCAAGAAATGCTTTTGCAGCAGCTGTTGAAGATTTGTGGTAATAGGTGCCAACGTGCTTTCTACAATCTTCATGTATATCCTTAAACTTCATGTAAGGCCTTACCATAAATGACCCCAAAACTCCTTTAACTGTAGCAATTCTTGGCGGAAATAAAACACAATACAAACATAGAGCACCTTTCAAACGACTTGAGTACACCAGCCATGGAGTATATTGATCTAACCAGCGATGGTTAAATTTTCTTTTCAAGTGAATGGCATCAGAAGCAAAATCGTAATTGGATGATGGAACCCAAGGGTTTGTCAACAATTCCTTCTTTTTTTCAGAAGGCAAGTTATTGGCACAACTAACATAACGACCAATGTCATTTTCATGGTAGCCATCGCGTTCTTCAGTTTGTATAGAGGTCCCAGATCCAGAGACAGCTTCATGTAGATATGAAGAACTACTTGAGCCTTCTACAAAAATAGATTCCGATTTTGATGTTCCGACCATTTTATTTTCATCTTCATCACAATCATTGCTTCCACTTCCACTACTGTCATCATGAACTTTTTTCCGGTTTAGAGATTTTTGACCTAAAAATAATAACCTAATATCATTCTTGTTCTTAGTTCCTAGTATAAAAATTAGTATAAAACAAAACTACCATGTAATGATAGTGATAGCTTATAATGTGGATATACTACATCTGATGTTAATATTTCTTCTCTAGATTAAAAACACAAAATGAAATTAATAGCACGTACAAAGTGCTGTTTGATCTTTAATATGTACAAATTTCAAGTTTTAATTGTGAACAAAAATTAACATGGGATATAACATATCTGCATTATAAGCTGTCGTTACATGGTAGTTTTGTTTTATTTGGTGCTGGTCGAGCAACCAATTTTCAAATTTTTGGACCATTTCTAATGGAATGACTCTGACTCTAAAGTTTTAATTAAAAATTTAATTTTCTACTGAAATTATTTAACTTACCTTTTTGTAACCAATTTCTTATATCCATATTGTCTTTTCTGTCTCTTTATTCTGTGGTAAAACTATTGTTACGGATTTTCCCTCTTGTTTCTCGCGCCTCGCTTTCTATTCGCCGTATGCAACTTCGTATCCTGCACTATGTACTGTACTGTACCGTCTGTCTTCGCGCCGGATAGACAACTAACTTTATATACGCTTTTGAGCCTAGAAATTGCCAGAACATTCACATCGCCGGTTCCCGTATATTCCTCACTTGTATCTCGATTTTTCTCGAACTCAAAGAAAACCAGTGGCGTTTTGTTACACTATTAAATAGGACACTGTCGCTAGACAAGAGCACTTACACACCAACTCAATAGTTGTTATAAGAGTATTTAATTCGGATTCTGATGTAGGATTGTGTATTGAATGTTTCAAAATATTTCACGCTAAAACTACTTATTGAGTAAATTTATTTTAATTAATAGGATTAAAAAATGTAGTTGAATGAAAACAAAAAAAAGTGACAATTTTTTTACCATTTTTCTCAAAAATGTCCGACTGTTAAGTGGTTGAATCGAACACTAAAAATTGACGTATCCTGAGAGTAAATCGAACACTCCTTTTTATCCAATTCTGGTGTGGGACAATTCTGGTGTGCACCAATGCATAGATCGAAAACGCTATTAATATTTATTTAGCACTATGTCAGTTTTTCAAACAGCTTTGTTTTTTGCTGATGAAATATATTTTAGTGACAAAGGACACGCGAATAATTTTATTTATTAGAGCTTATTAATTAATTTTAAAATGTTCATAAAAGCAACCAAACGACCACAACAACAAACAAAATATATAAAACAGATAACAAAAAAAATATGCAGAACAGAAAAATATGTATATTTTAGATTTAATTTTTCGTTTATTAAAATTTAAAAATTATTTAATTTATTTTTGCTTCCAGGGGGGGGCAGTTGCCCCTCCCTGCCCTTCGCTGGCTACGCCCATGTCTTATTTGTATCTTACAAGTCTACATGTGTATAGAATAGTATAGATGATCACATGTTGTAAACTATAGTAACCTAAAAACAGAAAATCTTATGAAGATAGGTACATACTTGAATTAACAATAATACTTACATTGATGATATAAGTAAGGTAAATTCATAAATATTGATAAAAACATATAAGCAAGTTTATCGGACTATTCTACATGAATTCCGAAGAGATTTAGTTTAAAAAAAAAAGATTGTTAAAATTATGAAACTGTTAAAGATTATTAGTATCAAGATACCATCTATTATCAAAGAGTATAACTAAAAGTTTTGAAAAGTTGATATAATACTATTGGACTGTGTATTGGAGACAGATACAGATTAAGTACAGGAAAAGTAATATATAAAAAAATATTTTTTAGTTTAGAATTCAAAATTAAATATATTTGTAAACTTGAGTTACAAGTCTCATGCTCTATAATGAATAAGTCTTGCTTAGAATATTGAATATTCTAAAATTGAGCTAGCTGGTGTATTTAATAAAAATTTTAATTAGAAGGAAACTAGTACATTAGTACAATTTATTGCTAATTAACGTGGAACGGTATGTTGTAATATCTTTATCACCTCTACTATAGCATTTTATGGGGCCCAACGTGGGGCATTTAAATAAACTTACTTATATCGTGGGTTACTTATTAACGAAATAAAATAAAACAAGTACTTTTTCATTTAGTAATTTATTAAACATTCTTATAATTGTAATAAATTTTTCTTTAAAACTACATAACAAAAGAGTTTTCATATTCTTAGAACTAGTTTTGAAAGTATTAGGGCTTTGTTGTGGAAGAGACACCACAGTTAGGTGAAATACAAGATAGGGGTGATAAATCGCAGGTGCAGGGAGAGACGTCAACTACTTCAGTAGATGTGATGGCATTACAAAATATGTTTACTAGATATTTCGATGAATTAAGTAGGAAATTGGATAAGACTAATGAAGAAAGTAAGAAAAATAGAGAGGAGGATAAGATAGAAAGTAAGAAGAATATGGAACAATTAGAGAAAAATAGAGAGGAAGATAAAAGAGAATTAAGTGGGAAATTGGATAATTTGGATAAGAAGAGCGAGGAATTAAGTGGAAAACTAGTTAAGGTGAGCGAAAAATTAGAGAAAAACAGAGAAGAAGATAAAAGTGATAACAGAAAGGATTTAATGGAAATGAAGGAAGAATTAAGTGGAAAACTGGAAAAGCCGTGTGAAGAATTTAAAAAGAATTTAAATCAATTGAAAGTAGAAAACAAAGTTATTAGAGAAGAAAATAATAGGAATCTTGCAGAATTAAAAGTATCTTTGTTAAATAATACACAAGAAAGTATTAACAAACTTACTATAGAGATGAACGAAAAATGTATTACTAAAGAATCAGAAACTATAACTCTCATTACTACGGAGGTACAACATTGTAGAAAAGGAGGTAAAGGTAATTAATGAGAATATAATTCATTTGGAAGTAGACAATAATACGAAACATCAAGAAATAGCGGATAGGTTAAAACAAGGATTGGAACAGGTAAATAAAGAAACTGCTGAACAAGTAGAAAGAATAGAAGATACTCTTAATAAGAAAATAGAATTCACAGAAAATAACTGTATGAAAGAAATACAATCAACAACATCTACTAATGTTCAGAAGTCAAGTATGAAGGATATTTTAATGGAATGTGAAGAGCAGAAGAAAAAAATACAAGATCTGTTAATACAGGCTCAGAATGTTAGGATCTCTAATGTTAATTGTGCTCCGGTTTATAGTAGTTTAAATACAGGAATTAGGATAGAGAACATAACACATTTTAGTGGTGACAAATTGACTACACATCCTATGGCTTATTTAACGTATATTTTAAAGTATATAGAGGATTTTCCAGATTTTAAAAGTCAGATGAACATAATACGTGCTACATTAAGCAACGGAGCAGCTGACTGGTTGCAACGGATTGAAGATAGTTGTAAAAGTAAGGACAACTTTGTGGAGTTATTTCGGAAAAATTTTTGGAATGAAACCCAACAAAGCCGAGCTCATCAAAGATTATTAACTGGACGTTATAAATTAGGTAAATCTTCTAGGGAGGTCTATGCTCAACGTATGTTCAATTATTGTCGTAATATATATCACATTTAAATGAACGTCTCACAACATCTTTTACAGAATTTTATACCTGTAGACACTCATGCAATTATTTGCCAGAATGTTACTGATATGGATGGTTTGATTGAGATACTTCGACGTTTGGATGATTATTCGGATGGACTGATTCGAAATACCGAGAATTAAGACAATCAAATAATAGACAAGAGGTACCAGTTAAGTATCAACGTCCTAATAATAATGATGGAACATACAATCATTATAATAGAAATAATTCTTCTTTGCAACAGGCTAATAACTCCAGAAATAATTTTTTTTTAATAACTCGGTTTTACAACGTCCGTCGTCTTCCGATTTCCAATCTCCACTCGTTTCTATTCGCCCACAACTCGTCATCCAGACCCCTAAACCTCATTTCGCTGCCTATTCCTTCTCTCCAGCTCCTCCGTGGTCTTCCTCGTTTTCTTCGCCCATTTGGATTCCATTGTATTACTTGTTTAGGTAGTCTTTCGTTCTCCATTCTCTGCACATGCCCGTACCATACCAGTTGTTTCGTTCTTATCTCGTCCACTATCGTACGTTCACCCACTGTCATAATTTCTCTTATTCATTGATTTGTAACTCGTTCTCTTCTTGATCTCCCCGCTGCTCTTCTCCAATAATCCATTTCCGTAGCGGACAGCATTTTCTCTGTTCTGTCCTTGATTGGCCAGACCTCTGAACTGTACGTAACAATACTCTTTACTATGGTGTTATATATGAGCTTTTTGTTCTGTTTCGATATACTCTGGTCCCAGAGTATTCCATTTATTAAAGTTATCGTTTTTCTTCCTTGTACATTTCGGTCTTTTATAGCTCTGGCTTCACATTTACCATTGTTATTTTAGTTAATAAATTGTTATTGTTTTAATAACTTGTGTGTTTTTCTTGAAGATAGGCCTATATATTATTGTAGTGCAAAATTTCCCATTTTTATTTTGCTATACAGCAACAACAGTGACCTTGCCTTATTAATTAGAAAATGGGTGGCGCAAACGGGCATTAACATCTTTTAATAGTCTCAAGCTCTGAGCTAGATATATGGGGTGGGTCACAAATATCAAAAACATCAACCGTCTACTTCAAGGGTAACAACTAGAATTGGGAACGTATATATTAATCATAAGCGATTAATAATTATTTTAAAGGTAAGTGAATGTACTGTTCTAACACACAATTATCTTGCACCCTGGAATTTTAGTTTATTTATATTAGGAGTTTCTTCCCTTAAGTAACATTCCTCTAAGTAACAACTTGCTGAACGACATAATAGTATTATTAGTCAATTCGTAAGTTTTAGCAATATTATTAAATACAATATGGAATTGGCTTTTCCACTAGTCTCGAAACATACGGTGGGTCGTGCCACTAATCTGTGGATTACTAACGGTATACGTGTATCATCCCGGAGACTCAAAGATTTATATGTTTTCTCTCTGAGGGGTGATGATAACATCAAGGGATATTATTGTAAGTATAAGTCTATTTATAAAGACGTGATCAAACAAGCGAAATTAATGCATATAACACAGTTTTTCAAACTGCGCAGCTTGGCAGATAATAAATAAGAACACTAAGAATAAATCAAATTTACATAATTACTCGTTAAGTGTTGAAGATGAATTAATTACTAATTCTAAAACTTTAGCAAACATTTTCAATAATTATTTCAATACAGTAACAGATAAACTGTCTTTGCAGGGGAGGCCTATTTTTGATGATTCGAATATTGTAAATACAGATTCGTTTTTTCTTGATCCAGTTGATGAATATGAGGTGATTGAGATTGTAAAAAATCTCAAACGTAGTGATTCCTTTGGATATGATGGTATTAGTACTAATATATTAAAGCAATGCATCCAGGAGTTAGTAACTCCATTGACCACTATAATAAATAACTCATTTAAAGAAGGTATATTTTACACGGAGTTTAAGATCGCTAGGATTAGGCCTCTGCTAAAAGGGGGATCAAGTTTAGTAATCGATAACTATCGGCCGTTATCTGTTTTAAGTGCTTTCTCCAAAGTACTGGAAAAGGCTATCGCAAAAATGTTAATTTTATTTTTAGAAAGGTGTCACATTTTGAATCCGTCTCAGTTTGGTTTTAGGCAGGGACGATGTACGGCTGACGCGATAGTGGAGTTTCTAAATTGTCTGCACGATAAGTTGGACGGGGGCAATACATGTGTGGGGGTATTTCTTGATCTTAGTAAGGCCTTTGACTTGATGGAGCATTCAATCTTGCTGGAAAAATTGAATTCTTACGGTATTAGGGGTTTGGCATTACGGTGGTTTGAGAGTTATTTGACGGACAGGACACACTATGTAGAGTTGGAGGGAAACAAATCTAGCTGTCTTACTCTTAAACGGGGTGTGCCACAGGGAAGTATACTTGGACCGCTTCTTTACATTATATATGTAAACGATTTAAGAATGGAGGGATCCGTTATGTATGCTGATGATCAACTGTATGATTAGTGGTGCTGTAAGCGAAGTAAATAATTATTATGTGAGCAATGGACTCTTTCTGAATTGTCAGAAATCAAAGTTTATAGAGTTCAAAAGATCAAAGATGGAAAGAGACACCTCCCGTTATGTCGCTATAAAGGGCAAGAGCATCCCTCAGGTAGATGCCACGACTTTTTAGGGGGTAGGGGTTGACTGCAACTGCAGTTGAACTCAACATATAGCGGAATTATCCAAAAAATTAGCTTCATTGTGCTACCTGTTTAATAGATTGGTGAGAGAGTTGAATCCCTCTTTGATTAAAATGTTTTACTTCTCAAATTTCCACTCACTCATTTCTTATTGTACAATTGCTTGGGGAATTTCGGGTGATATGATAAGAGTTTTTAGAATGCAAAAACGAGTTATCAGAATTATGAGTGGTGTCAATCGACAAACAAGTCGTAGGGATATATTCATAAGGATGCACATAATGACGCTGCCCTGCATTTACATATTTCGGCTATTATTATATGCAAAGGAAAATGAAAACAAGTACATATATTAAATTGAGCAGCTTTCATGCATATAGTACACGTAATAATCTATTATTAGAGATACCAAGGCACAAATGCGCTTTCAGTGAGAAAAGTCCGATGTACGTGTCTATAAGAGTACAATAAATTACCACATAAATATAAAGTGATGCCATACAGAAGGTTTAGAAGTGATATTAAAAAACTTCTGCCTCCTTGGATGAGTACCTCAATGACTCCTCCATGTAATCAAACTTGTAATTCCAGTATAATACTGTATAAATGATATACTGACGTATCCCATACCGAAAGGTTACCGGGACAAAATGTTTGTACCATTTAATTTGTATATTTATATTTATTGTATAAATTATATGCTGTTTTGATGTATATATTGAGGTAGTGCTAGATACCTACCATCAATATTTATATATGGATATTATGTGAATTTAATTTTAAATGTTAAAAGATTGAAAAACTTATAAATAAAAATGAAGTTATGAGGAAAAATATTTTTAGTACTAATTTTTATAATTACAATCGTATATTTACTGTTTATAGTAAAGTTGTGTGGATAAGGTCCATAGTTTTTCAAATAAGATCAAGACCTGAAAAATAGAGATTTTGAAATTAATTGAGTGTTTGTTATGTAATATAAAATTGTAAAAACTAGTCTTTAATGATGAGAATTGATGTTAAAGGAGGGTAATATTGTTTAAATGTAACGTCAAAATAGATCAAAAACTCCCGCATAAAATTTAATTTAGAGGAAATGTCAGTGGATGACAGATTTTGACACTTACAGGAAATTTTAATAGATTGTGTTTTTAAATTGTTCTAAATGCTTAAATTTATTGGTAAATTCATGGTTAAAACTGTGAAAATATAAGTACAGTTGTACAGAAAGGGATTTGAGAAAATAGTAAATTAATAGAAGGTATTTTGAATATAATTAAGAGGTGTTAAATAGAGATTGGTCAATTCAAAAAGGAAAATTATCACTAGGGAAATGAGGGTAAAATAAAAAAAAAACTTCTGAAAAAATTTTATGAGAAGAGAGTTCATAAAAATTCGGTTCTAAGAAACAACGCCGAATTTTTATAATTAAAAGTGATTAAAAGGCATTTTTAATGTAGGAAATTAATATTCTTATACTGTGTAAAGTTAATTGACATATTAACAAAATATTAGTGTATCATCACTGTAAAATAAGCAGTATATAGAGATTATATAAGAAGATTTAGGTGCATAAAGGATTTAAATAAATAAAAATTACTTACTATAAAAGGATTGATTTATTGAAAAATTCCGAAACCAACGAGGGACCATAGGTAGTAAAGTTTTCCAGGGACGAAGAAAGAACGTGCATATCCAGTATAATATCCAGTCAGATAAAGGACATTTGATCTAGTCTAATATCCAGTCCGAGGTAGGAGATTTGAACAAGTATAATATCCAGTCCGATAAAGGAGATTTGATCCAGTCTAATATCCAGTCCGAGTCCGAGGTAGGAGATTTGAACCAGTATAATATCCAGTCCGAGGAACCAAGTACGTGTATATCTAGTACAAAATCCAGTTCGAACACTTGAAATAAATTTCACGAAGCACAAACAGCTGTTCGATTGAGGGATTCAAGTCTATCCGAGTCTACAAGGAGACAAGAATTAATAAATTTCCTTATCAAGAAGTAACCCCATTGTAAAACAAGGTTGTATTAGTTATTTGTTAATATTTTATTTGAATATCTCTATTATTAGATGATTTGAATTTTTATCGATCGAATAATTCATCTTCAAAATATTTCTGTTATAAATTACAGCCATAAATAACGGCATTATAGTACTATTTGTATTTAAAAGTAATAATATTCATTTATAAAAAGTTATACACTTAAAATAAACAAACCTACCTTCAGTTATTTAGAAATTATATACAATTCTTATCATAGCCATATCATAATAAATATTGGACAAGTTTTAAAAAAAGAAATTGTAAATATTATAGGCATGTTCATCAGGTACATCAACGTTGTTAAATATCTTTGATTATTACATTATATTTATGGTTATACATCCATCTGTGTTTTAATTTATGTTGAAGCATTCTGACAAGTAAACATTATCTCGTATATGGGTGTGGAATCTCCTAAAAAATAGAAATATATGAAAAGTTTAAGGTATAAGATAGTTATAGTATTTGTATAATAAGAACTTACCATACTATAAGATAATAAGAGGTGTAGAATTCAAATTGAACTTATACCTAGTAAAGATTTTTTTATCGATTAAACTAAATATTTAGCAAACTAATCAGGTTAGTTTTCACTTAAAGCGGTATGATCAGTTTAGTTACGGATTACCAACTTATATGATGAATAGTACTAGGGCTCTTATATGCTATAGGAAAAACTAAAGAGACAGGACCGGATTAAATTTTATATTAGTAAAAAAGAAACTATAAAAATATAAAATATATAGAAGTAAATTTAATTGTCATAAATATATGATTTATAATATTTGAAGTACATGATTAAGTATTGTAAGTGTATTTAGAAAAGGATATCAAGATTTTTATTACAACTGAGTTAGTTATGGGCAAATAAATATTACATATTATAATAAAGTCAGGCATAATATTGGAAACATATTACTTTATTTTATCGGCCAACCCAACGTGTGACAATTCATCTGGATTGCCATATATGATCAAGAACTTTTGTCATACTTATTTATAAAAAAATGTCTAACCCAAGATGTAATAAAGAGATATTATGAGTGAATGATAATTTCATTGTTAGATTTTACTTGGGTATTTTATTACACTCAGGGTTAGTACAATATGTAATAATGGCTTATCCCATAAAGAAGGTCATCGGGCAAAGAAAGTATTATTGTTATCGTTGTTATCATTATTTTTTTATGCCTTTACGCTGTTAGTTGCGTATGTTTAAGTTTGTGTTCGTATTATTTAATTTTTATGTTTATGATTATATTATTTGACTTGTTCTATACCATGTTTATGGTCACATGAACTAATAAATATTATTATTATTATTATTATTATTATTATTATTATTAATTAATTAATTTCTTTGAAAATAAAATCCACTCGCTGTTCCTTACGATTATCAAAGTGATTAATAACTAATTCATTGAAGTTTGGTGTTCATGAGTTTATCTTTATTATAAAATTCATCTAGAAATGTTTTGGTTGCTGTAAAATTGTCAAATTGTATTGTATATTTAAAAAATGTGTTCCTAGTTGCTTTAACAAGATGTGGTACATCAAAAATATAAAGTATTTTATGCTCTTCTAGGTAAAAGTATGGTGATTCTGGAGTAACTTCTTTTTCTTTTGAATATTTACAAAAATTTGATAGTGCTCGGATAGAAAGCCCAATTGCAAATAGCTTTAGTATTGTATTATCTACAGTCTCCTCTAAAGCTTTACCACTACATGTGCTGCTGACTAACCAACTGGCTGTTTACAATTCATATACAAATGCCCTTAGCAAAGAGAACCACAGCAAATTTGGCTGGTTTATATGTTGTTTGACCATTTATTTTATGAAATCCTACAATTTCGTCTTTAGTTATATTATAAAATAAAATAGATTTTAGCGACATTTCATCAATGCATAGAATGCATTCACGTGCTTCTGGTGGTACATGAGCAGTTTTTATTTCAATTGCAGAATACATAAAATCACACAGTCCTGGAGTTACATTTCAATTCTGTGTTAATCTTTGTAATGTTCTTACCCTTAGCAAATGAAGTATTTTAGTTAAGTATTTATAAACTCTTGATCCAAAAAAATAGATATTTAAAGCAAATTGTTTGTACTCTATGCTGTATCTTGCAATATTCTTATTTTTATTAATTGCATTAAATTTAACAACAGTTGCCAGTTCTTTTAATAACACAAAGCCCTAGAAAATATTGTAAATTCTTCTGTTTAGGATAGGATTTCATTTAAGATTTAGTAGCTATAACTCGATTCTGTTTTAGAGATTTTCTCAGTCTGTTCTTTCTGGGTGTATGGGCAGAGAGATTGTTTTCTGTTTGAACCCCAACATCACTTGTAGTAGGCATTTCCATAACTGCTAAAATATAATTAAAAAATTATACATTTCATTAAATACAAATTAATTGTATACTTGTAACTGAAAAAAATGACTTCGAATTTTTCAATTAAACAACTAAACGAATTTTATGTTTTGCACATAATATAATTTTGTATTGTAAATATTAATTGTCGTATCTATAGTTGGTTCACTTTCTGCTAAATTTTGGGATTCAATATCACTTGTGCTAGCAACATTCATAGTTTCCACACATTCTAAAATACATTTTGAAATCAGTATGCTTTTAAAATTTCAAATAATACTTAGTTTTTATAAAATAAAATTTTATAATAAACATTTACCTGTAGATAGTTCCTAACCGGTGAGGTTTGAAATGATTTATGAAGTGAAAACTTCTATGGGCGCGTTGATTGTTGGGCACTGAACGAGACTGAGCCGTCACGCTCGGAATGAAACGCTAGTTCGGGTAAAGTCGGCTCGACACTCGGCTTTGTATTATAATACTAACTAGCGGTATTTAATTTCAATTAAATTGAAATTTAGAATAAATACGGGAAATATTGTATTTTTATTTTCTGATAAATTCTTGTCCGCGTGCAGATGCGATCTCGAGCCGCCCGGATATAAGGCCGGCACGTTACCATTAGACCAGCGCGGGTACTCGTATGAGAATTATAATATTTGTATATATACATGCGTACGTATGAATTTTTGAAGTGAAAACTTGATCAGACCGAGCGAAATGTGCTAGAATAATGTATATACAATAATAATAAATACATATTTTCTAAATGTAATATAGAACGAAAAAAAAGTTGTATTTTGTATTATTAACCTCGCCTTCATGAAGTTTTCACTTCTGTCGTGTGGTCTTAAGCACACCCAATTTTTTTTTCATTTCATGGCTGTGAGAGATAACGATGTTCTCTAAAATTCTTATGTTGCGTTTTCGGGGTCGAAATGAACAACTCGTGCAAATGTTTTAAAACTGTCTGTATATTTTCACACTTAAAACTAATCACAATATATAAATATAAAATAAATGTAACGCACTTAAAACTACTAGGAATAAATTAACACACGTATTTATATCTATCACTACTATTTATGTCTGTAATATTTATATAATAAAACTGCACCGCTCACTTTTTTATGTCTATTTGAACTGCACGACTACTATTCAATGAATGAATTCCTTATCCCACCGGCGGCATTTATATGTGCAGATAAAAGGTCTAGCAAATTCTGGCTCTCTTCTACCATATTCCAGACTTTCTGTCGCTGACGTAGTATATGAGTGCAGTTGATTTACGACTTGTTTACCGGTACGTTTTCGTTGTCGCCCGGATGTCTGCTTTTTTTTTGTGGGCTTATTTCATTACATTGCCCCCTTAGTAGGGTACTTATACCGATTCTGGGACCTCCTCCCCCTCTCACCCAGCTCCCCCTCACCCCCCTCGCCCTAGTGGCGCCCTCTGCCAACCCAACTGATGTGGCGCCCCCTCGCGGTCGCCAACCCAACTAAAATTGCAGATTTCATCATTACCAACCCAACTAAAATTGCAGATTTCATCATTACCAACCCAAGTGATGTGGCGCCCCCTCGCGGCCTCCAACCCAACTAAAAATTGCAGATTTCATCATTACCAACCCAACTAAAAATTGCAGATTTCATCATTACCAACCCAACTAAAAATTGCAGATTTCATCATTACCAACCCAATGTGGCGCCCTCTGACGGCCACTAACCAAACTAAGAAATGGCAGATTTCATCATTACCAACCCAATGTGACGCCCTCTCACAGCCACTAACCAAGAAATGGCATCTCTCATGATTACCATAATGCAGCATCCTCTTACGGTCACTAGCCAAACTAAGGTGACGTCAGACAAAATGGCGGACCATCAAGATGGTCTTTGCTTCTAGAGAATTCCTGAATAAATTACCAGGCTTGCTATCGCGCTTCTCAATGTACTTCAAACAGGTCTAAACATGTTTCCAGCGGAAACCGCAACGGCTGTCTGCTTCTGTGATAGCCGCATGCTTGAAATGTATATCCCACTTATAAAATAAAATAAAACAAACAATATATTTTTAAGAAAACAATTTATTTATTATTATTCATAAATTAACAATATTATTTTAAATTAACATTATCTACAAGTTTCATGACCTCAAAGTCATAGTAAAGCGAATTATAGCTAATATGTAGCACTTCCATCATAAGGAAAGCGTTAAATGAATTACAATGATCAACAAGTAATTTTGATACATTCGTATATAAATCTCCAGTTAATGCCATGCAGGCGGTTAAGATCATTTTATAAAATGTTATGAAATTACTATTTACTAAAAATTCTAATTTACTCTTAATGAGCAGTCGCAAATTAAACAAATTGCTATAGGTATCGGAGGACAATACCAGTTGCTGATTGCGACTGCTTAATACAATTACGCTAGTATCTCTAAATGTTGACGTTCGAATTTGATGATTCGTACTGCAACCCTCCGTCTTACAAAATTCTTCCCACTCGTCCAATGTGAAGAATACGCAGCTTGCAGGCGATCGAATCTGGATGATGGGCACGAATCCAGCAGCCGGACTAAGGCCGATATTCACCCATTTCGAACCGCATTTGTTGAGGAAGTATGATGACTGCCCAATCAGTTGTTTTTCCTTAACGATATTATCGTCAATCATTTTAAGTGAATCGTCAATAAATTCATTATAAGTTTCTGAAAAGAATTAAAAAATATATAGATATAAGTTTATGTACATAATAATTTTGTATTCTTACTAGCTTCCATTTTAATGTTAGAGGTTAAAGAATATGTGTGAACTCGAATGCAAACAAACTAATACTGATTTAGTGGGAGAAAATTACAGTGAGAAGCAAACAAAAAAGGGTGGGGGTACTTACCCAATTTGAGGCGGTAGAGCAGCTGCACCCGAGGCATGTGCAGCGACCATCTAAGGAGCTGGTGAGTCGATTTTATAATGCCCCCAGGCGAGAGTATGAATGCCATCCTCATCAATCCGACGTTTATCATCGTGAGGTGATAGGCTCAATTTATTTTGCTTGACGGTATAAATCTCATGTAGTTTGATTTGAAAAAGATTTTGCTCTCTTAATAAAATATCATTGTTCAATAAACACTGCTTGTAATCTGCCAGACTAATCTCATCCCGTACAACGTTCTTTTTAACACCCTTAACCTTTTTAATCTCCCTACCCTCAACCTCTAAGGCATACATTTTTGCGCGCAATCCGACAAATTCACTCATTATATTACCCGCATTTTCGTCTTTAAATAAACCTAAAACAGCCTTGTTTTGAGGTGCTATGCTGTAGACATTATTTGCCGAAAAGTTCGATGTATCGAATTTTGATATATTTTTTTTTCATGTCGCTGTATATATCATCTGTCTCTACTTTTAGGATAAAACTATCCGTATCCATATAACACAGACGGACCTTTTCTGCATACACGCGTCTCAAAAAATTGTGGAAAAAGTCATACATGAGGTGCTTTGATAGCTCCAAGATGGAGAAGCCGATATAAATAGGTTTATTATATACAACTTTAAGCTTCCCCATCTGGACAGCCACAAAGTTTTCGGAAAAAATACTAATACTTTTAAAATTCGGTTTCGCGATTAAACTACCAGCCCCGCGACTTTTGCCATGGTCCTCCCAACGTGTGACCAATTTGACTTCTACTCGCTTGTCAACATTCTCCATGGTTTTACCATATACGGAGTTGTTCATAAGCTTATAGAAGTCCTTTTCAAAATCGTTCCTAGCATGCTGACGTAGGCTGGTGTTTAGGTCGATATAAGTTTGAAGCCAGTTTGACTGGTTGAATTTTAAAACGCGGTGAATTTTGGTGATTTTAAGGCCGAAATGTAATGCTTGCTTTAACGTTTGATAGTGTATGACATATTTCTCTTTGTTCTGTAAATTCGCGATCAACTTTTTATACTGAAATTTAGACGTGGGAGGCACCATGTTTTCGGGCAGAAAAGGAAGGTCGTTATGCTCATCGTGCAAAGTTACAGGGTACGTGACATCTACCTCCAAAAAATAGCCAATCGGCGAATCATCAGCGACCCCAGATATATTTAGATTGTCAATTTCATCCTGACTAGCCCAACTGAACCCACCGAATGGTAGATACTGCGACATTGCCCACCCGTACAAATTGTTCGCGTCCCAATAAGCTAAATACGAGCTAGGAGCACTCGCATCATAATTAGGCATATACTTATTATTTGCCGTAGCGTGCCGCAATGATACTTGACACAACCCATCCCCTGATACTCTGCTTAACAAAATGATGCATGTCGATGTCTATGAGTAGCTCCAGCTCAATTTTGGTATGCTTCAACATAGCATCCCAAGACAAGCCCGGGCTGGTGTAATATTGAGCCAGATCCAGACTGTATGTATCCCGACAAATCTTCCTGAAATTTTCAAAAATATCGGCCAAAAGTAAAACGTCTGATTTTAAATATAAGTTTGAGTACTCTAATAAATTTTGACATCCAAACGTATTCCATACAGTTTGCGCATGTTGATATTCAACATCCGAAATATCAACATTCGTTAATGAATTAAAAAAATCGCGTTTTGCCGGTAAGGTCGATTCGTTCAATCGCCCAAAGGTATCTATGTATTGATAGGGGAATACACCCTTCTTTCTAATTAAATGGAAATGTGAATCTAGTGGAAACGCCCGCCTAACATTGACAAAGTCTTGCGGGCTCAAATTTTGTGCAAGCTTATCGATAGAAGACGCCATGAATCGAAAACTATCTAAAAACCGTAGTTTTATATAAAAATTTTTTTTCTCGCCCGATTTTTTATCTGTGTAGTCACCAACCAAAACTTTCGCGCTGAAACTGATATATCTTTCTTTATTAATAGGAATTACGTCAATATCTAAATTTTGTTGTGCCAAATCTCTTAAAAATAGATGACTATCATACCCGCTCAAATTGTGAAAATAGATAGGGACAAATTTCGGAATTTTGAAGTTTAGATTACAATTAGAATGAGCGGCCCCTCGAAACGCTCCCGTAATGTGGCAGTGATCTCTCACTCTATCTCCGTTGAGAGACAGCTCACAAATGTGGCATATCACGGCCTCATTATATAATTTTCGCTCGCTATTATTTAAAGTTTTCATCGGCACGATAGTTTTTAAATAGTTTTCATAGATTAGCTTAACATCGTCTATCAATTTTTGGACAAACACCGTTGAGCAATCTAAACCGGCATACGTGACAAATTTATTCAACTTTGCATCAAACGAACATACAATTTGATATGCAAAACTATATGGAACTTGTTTGAATGTTTTATTCGTATACGAACTAGCTGGATCACGGCTGCATGTGTGAATCGGTTGGAGAATACTTTCAAAATCCGCATAAACGACGAACGGAACGGACATTTTCTTATGATGACTATCGAAACGTAAAATATTTTCGGGTAGCATGTCTCCAAATTTTGTTTTACGCGCGTCGGTTGAGGGTAGTACCGTATACACATGGTTGCAATCGTGTTGTTGATGGACGTTTAATTTTTCGATGGTGCTGAAATTAATTAAACACCCATCACAGATGTGAGCTTCATGACCATATTTGCTTATTTGAGATGAGACTAGCCTGGACAGATTTTTAATTAAAACATAATGGGCTCTTTTTCCATCATCAATTAGTAGTAAATTGATGTGGATATCTTTTCTGTTTTTCGTGAAATGAATTGGCCCCACCACCTCATGATTTTTTGTTTCATCATTAATAGCCAAACCGTAAACGTTAATACTTAAATTGTTCATATTCTCAATTTTTGAAATATCTTTAATTTTAACCGGGAATTGAATACCTTCTAAATTTAGGATGCTGGAGTAATGAGGATAATTACTAACTCTCTCTTCATGTATGTTTGCCGGGTGGAGTGCTGCTACAATCGACCAACACAAGCATGCATCGTCCGAGTTCTGAATATTGATGCATGCTTTCCTGTTTCGAATAGAGGGGGTAGTTCCAACTAAGATGATCCCCCAAGAGGTTGGTAACTGTTGATGTTAACCTCTAAATGCGAGACCATCTTAAGTGTCCAATTGCTCCCCCTATCCGAAAACTCTTCAGCTTTCGATTTTATGATGGCAGCAGCCTGATCAAAAACGTCCTCTAAGTCTGAAGACCTGGTGACAATGACGTACCGAGTATTGAAGGACTTTAAGTCGACTATTTCCTCATCAGCTACGGTTTTAGCATAATGAGCAAATAGCTCTAACTGTACCTTAATACCCGATACGACCTTGGCCAGAACATCGTTAATCAGGCCGCACACTTTCATTTTCAAATTCGATAAAAAATTTGTGATGTCAGCACTCTCATCACCTAAAATTTTGTAACTCGCGACCCGGCTTTTAAATGAGGAATTAATTTTGAACACTCCATCCGGCAGCATAAATGTATTATTATTCAAATGCTGCTGTGTGCGAAGATGCCCCCTATACAGAGAATTATTAGGGAACATCAACCCACAACAGCTTCTCTGAGGCGCATCTCGACTGGTAGATGGCGCAGCATCCACAGGTCTATTAGAACTTGTGGATGGTGTAACATCTACTTTGGCCACCTTCTTAGGTGGTCCCGCAACATGCTCACATGTATCCGCACCCTCTCCACAAATAGCGCAAACAAAATTGCGGTGGAGGGTATTCACATGCCGCTTCATGTTGTCGCGCCGGGTGAAGGATTTTCCGCAAATGATGCAATTCATTCTATGAAAAACAAATTAAAAATAATTAATATAATAAATTTAAAAGAATAAAAAAGCTATTGAAACCCAATTTTTAATATGTCTAAATTGCTAATTTATTTGACTGATTCGCTAGCCTAATAGCCCAATAATTGAGAAAAACAATTTTTAAAAGTTCTATAAAATTTTAGAGTGGTAGAAAAACTATGATCCGCGTATATTTAACTAAAAATACCTGTATTATTGAGAATTTATTGATAAAACCCTTTAAAACCTTATAAAATAATCAATTTAATAATATAAATTTACGCACCTAAAAATTTAAAAAAAAGAAAGAAAACAATATAAAGAAAGCACTAAATGCAAAAAATACTTTGAAGCACCCCTGGATTAATTGTATATAAAAATATTATTCAATAAAATATTAATAAAATATACACCATTAAATTATTTAAAAAATAACCTTATAATTGAGAAAAAACAATTTTTAAAAAGTCCTATAAAATTTTAGAGTAGTAGAAAAACTATGATCAGCGTATATTTAACTAAAAAATACTTGTATTATTGAAAATTTATTGATAAAACCCTTTAAAACCTTATAAAAATTAAAAAAAAGAAAGAAAAACAATATAAAGAAGCTACTAAATACAAATAAAATACTTTGAAGCACCCTGGATAATTGTATATAAAAATAAAATATTAATAAAATATTAATAAAATATATACCATTAAATTATTTAAAAAATAACCTTATAATTGAGAAAAAACAATTTTTAAAAGTCCCATAAAATTTTAGAGTAGTAGAAAAACTATGATCAGCGTATATTTAACTAAAAAATACTTGTATTATTGAAAATTTATTGATAAAACCCTTTAAAACCTTATAAAAATTAAAAAAAGAAAGAAAAACAATATAAAGAAGCTACTAAATGCGTATAAAATACTTTGAAGCACCCTGGATAATTGTATATAAAAATAAAATATTAATAAAATATTAATAAAATATATACCATTAAATTATTTAAAAAATAACCTTATAATTGAGAAAAAACAATTTTTAAAAGTCCCATAAAATTTTAGAGTAGTAGAAAAACTATGATCAGCGTATATTTAACTAAAAAATACTTGTATTATTGAAAATTTATTGATAAAACCCTTTAAAACCTTATAAAAATTAAAAAAAGAAAGAAAAACAATATAAAGAAGCTACTAAATGCGTATAAAATACTTTGAAGCACCCTGGATTAATTGTATATAAAAATAAAATATTAATAAAATATTAATAAAATATATACCATTAAATTATTTAAAAAATAACCTTATAATTGAGAAAAAACAATTTTTAAAAAGTCCTATAAAATTTTAAAACTAATGTAAAATATTGCAAGTTAATATTATATAAATTAGGCTTTCTAAATACCTTGTAGTAAAACACAAACAAGCACTAAAAAAAAAAAACGATGTTGACTCTTCGAAGATACTGATTATAATGAAATTAAAGATGTCGATCTACGCATATATAGATACTCATTCGTGACGTATACATCCATCTGCGTCAGGTTCCCACACCAATTGATATGTTAATCAATTAGAGAAAACCCTTTTTTACCACACGCATGCACATATGCGTGTGACCGGAGGCAATTAAGCGCGGCTGCATTCCGTTCCAATGGGTGACTGTGTGGTCCATGTACAGCTGCGACGACCCTTTTTTCCCACACGCATACGTATATCCGTGTGAACGGAGATAATTAAGAGTTGCTGCATTCTGGTCCCACGCTCCAGCCGTGTTCTAAGGAATGTACTTACATTTTTTACCGTCGCATACCTGCATCGAATGGTTGCTGTCCGGGTGGCCCTTTTTAGGGCAGGCGATGGTTAATTAATGTAAATGTATAAAAAATCTCTCGCTTACATACCTACCTCGGATTGGTGCCGTCTCGGCGGTCCTTTTATACATGTATAGACATGTTTATACGTATACTATTTTGCTATATTATTATTAATATGTATAGGTGGATTGAAATAAAAATAATAAGGTTAAAATAATTCTTTATTTTTTAGATAATTGCATAGAGTTATAATATTATTTTGCGTGCATATACATTCTTCATTAGTTTTATTATTATGATAAAAACAATGATTGATATTTTTAATAAGCTTTGGTACATCATTAAAATATTCCAAGTTAATTATGTCAATATCAACATATTGCTTAAGTAGCTCCTTTTTTTGATGTCCTTTAACATACACTCTATTATATGAGTTACAGATATTTTTTAATAAGTTAATAATGTCCTTAAAATAAACATAACCAGTAGAGTATTCTATATTTAAATAATTATTTTCAAGCCATCGAACGGTCCTCTGGTCTTTCTTCGATAATAGATGGAATTCAATGCTAGGTTTAAATAAAAAATGGATGCTCCTTTCTCCGTCACTTATGCTCATCTCTTTTGGATCGAAATGTTGAATCGCATAACCTTGTATGTCTATAATAAGGAATGATTGAAGTTGATCTCGAGTGTCAATTGCACCTCTTTTAGCCATGAGGTCTCGCGATTGACTGAATGTTATATAATTTTCTTAACAGTGCCTGTCAGTGCACTATATTCAACGACACAATCTTGTAAAATTAACAATAAACAAGAGGTGTCCTCGCTAAACGTCTCCTGGCACTGCATCTCAAGCTTAACATCGACGGTGGATGATTTTAAGCTCTCATTCTGCTTCGAACAATCTATTACGTAAAGTGCTGAATCGTGGAACTTCTCGGAGCTCATGAGAGGTCCCCGAGTGCTCCCATAATAGCTCGATTGAAATTTTGTGTACATTAGATATGCTTGGGCATATAGTTTTTTACTCATATCTATATTCATATCGCTATATGGGTAATATTCTGAATTTAAATGCAATTTAATATTTGTGATTGAAGCGTGATCAAAGCCTGATGCATCTTGCTGAAAATTATCTTTTCTGTTGCGTTGAAACGCTATAATAGCATATCTGGGCTTCTCTAGATTAGTGCTAGTTTTAACAGGCCAAATGTCAGTTTTCGTTGCACGCAAAGCTGGAAGTTCAT
This sequence comes from Amphimallon solstitiale, assembly GCA_963170755.1. Taxonomy (NCBI): domain Eukaryota; kingdom Metazoa; phylum Arthropoda; class Insecta; order Coleoptera; family Scarabaeidae; genus Amphimallon; species Amphimallon solstitiale. Next base: position 127,216,049 of record OY720675.1, on the reverse strand, counting down.
ATAATTCCCATTTACGAAATGTTAGATATATCGGTTTATTGGTTTTAAGGGTGTTTAAGAACTTTAAGCGTGTCTGATCATTTACGCTTACATGTGGCACCCGCCATTCAATCTTTTCAATCTCGATTGAGGCCTTTTTTGTACCATCAGCGGTCTTGTTTTGATAGCAGTTTTCATCCGTTTTACTTCTAATTAGGACTAATTCTTGACTGACGTTAATAATAACCCTCCTGTAATCGGAACAGAAGCCTAAAAGCATGCTCAATGGAAGGCATGCGTTGAACTTGTTATTGGAGAGTGTTGCTTGCCGCTGTGCGAATGGTCCCCACCCAGCAATCGACAACATTCGACTTTCATCTTCATTATATGAAACTAATGCTTTCATCGTAGAACTGATTCCTGGCTTCATTGCGCGATCGATTTCTACACCATTAAGCTCATATCGAATCTGATCAAACAAAAAAGCGTATGCATTGTTTGTTAATTCAGGTAGACCCGTACCATTATCATCAGGTTTAAATTTCCCCTCTATGTATATATAACTCTCGGAAGGTAGTGTGTATATATCTTGATTTTGAATACTTATGCGAACTTCATCATTTAAGTTGAAATTGTGTGTTCTCGGATAATATGTGTGATACTCTTCTTTCGTTATAACTTCGTCAAAATGCACACCTTCAAATATTGATAGCTTTTCCTCCATTTTTTACTCGACAGCCTAACGATTGTAAAAATATTATATTGGCCGATGTTAACTGCTTGAGTTTAGATGTTGAAGTGATCTTCCGTTGTGGGGGTGAGGAAGTTATATAACGTTTACGAAATGAAAGGCCCATTATGAAACTCTTTTTAATTCTAATCTAACAATGATTTGCTCGCCTCTAAAGTTTACGGCATCACCATCTTGATCGAGCAGTGTTAATGTGATATTATCGATACGCTTATAATTAATTGGTAGATATATTATATGCTCGGGCGCTATATTAATCGAAAACCCAGCTTCAACTTGTGGAGAAAATTCGTAGAGCGTGTGGGATAAACGACTATCGTTGTAGGCTGATGTTGTGATATTGCACTCAATTCTTATTGTCGACACTTTTATAATATTGACAGGTAAATCCGATTCATGTTTTTGATCGGCTGGTAATAGCTTCCCACTAAAACCTAATATGCTTCCTATAGAGTCTCTAGGTCCAAAATTTATTTCATATTTGCTTTTAATTTCACACTTTATTGTATTGTTGTTTGGTTTGAGGGATATTGCACCTCAAGGCATCGCATTCATCAAGAAATCGGCGATATCACTTATCTCATAAGATCCTGTGGGAATTGTAATAACTTTGTCATTATCATAATAAAATTTGTTACAGCCCTCTACAATGTTGGGAATCGAATTGTAGCTATTAAATCCTATTAGACCCAGAACATATTCATAGTGGGGATTCAATTCAATAGGCGGATAATAATCAACAGAAAGCACTGATTTTGTGCCCTTCAGGGTGAAAGTGTACGACATGACTAATATATTGATATATGAACATACGATTATATATTATTTAGTAGGAATTCTAAGCATAAGTGACCACAATTGAATGTATTGAAATTTTGGTATCGTTTATGATTATACATTATTTTATTAGGTCCCTTTCTATTAAAATATTCTATCAATTCCGGTGGAGGCTTTAAATTGCCAAACGAATCATAATAGTATATATTAGAACCTCTCTTCTTATAACAGACCCAATGTGTTCCCGATCCTTTAATGCTATTCAAATTAACGACTGCGCTTTCATTTTTGTTGGGTGATTTTGGTAGAGTATCCCTCATAAATACACCTCTAAAATGGTGAATATATTTCGCATATTTCAAAATATCATGATCGGTTAATGCTCTTTGAGGCAGTCGACTTATTAGTTTTTTGATGGTTTTAGATATAAACCTAAGCCTCGCTTATATGGCTTCAGATATAATCCTTTACCTTTTAATGCGATAGCTTCCATAGTTTTATTATGCCTTTCAGCTTCCCGTAATTGACTTCGAGCCGCTTTCGCTTTGAGTACTGCTTGTGTTATACCACTTACACCGCCTGCCAGTGAGCCGAGAGCGCTTAGCCCGGCGAATATTGGTATGAGTGGCAATACGCCTCCAACTTTCGGTATGGGGATTATTCTGGGGGTTTTAATATGTTTTCGACCTCCAGCCTCTTTGATTGCAACCTTAGCTGCTGCCAATGATGATTTAGCACCCTGTTTAATATCACCCCCGAATCGCTTAAGAGTCTTCTTAACATTGGTGCACACTATTTTTTTAAAAGTTTTTTTCTTTAAGCCCATACCAAATTTTCTTTTGGCCTTCATTGCGTTAGTCACCAACCAGGCTGCTGTCTTTTCACCAACACTTGCGTCTGCTGACTTTACACGATTCCAAGCTTTTTCTTGCAATATCAAATCTGCCTCGTGTCTATCTTTTAAATCTTTATGTTGTGAATATGCGATATCGTGTTCCCGACAAGCCGCATCCAATGGATTAATGCCGGGATCACCTCGTGCTAAACGTTTCTGGAGCTTTGTACCAGGACCACAATACATGTACCCACCTGGCAGGTGAAGCTCTATAGGCAACTTGTTGATTATCGAGTTCACGACACCTCCGCCCTCTTTAAAAGTTAGCATCGAAATGAATTAGCTTTATAAACATCCAACAATTTATATATAATTCATTCACCATGAGACTTGTGAAGCAGAAGGATGCACTTGAAATAATCAACTTGGATTTGGACGTTGATGAAAAGGGTAAATTTCGGAAACATAGCAGCCTACTACCGAACTCCATTAGAGCGCTACTTTGTGGTGCATCAAACTCTGGGAAAACAAATCTCATGCTATCGTTATTATTCAATGAAAATGGTCTCAAGTTCGAAAACGTATACATTTATTCCAAGTCTTTATATCAAGCTAAATATAAGCTGTTGGAGAATGTTTTAAATAATGTTAAAGATGTGAAATATTTTCCTTGTAAGGAGAATGATGATATAATAGACCCCATGGAGGCTGAGAGAAATTCGATATTCATTTTTGATGATGTGGCGTGCGATAAGCAAAACAATATTAGAAAATATTTTTGTATGGGTAGACATAAGTGTGTTGATAGCTTTTATTTATGTCAAACTTATACTAGTATTCCGAAACAGCTAGTTAGGGATAATGCTAATTTTTTGGTATTATTTAAGCAGGATAATACAAATCTACAACATATTTACAACGATCATGTTGGAGTTGACATGTCATTTGAGCGGTTTAAATCGGTTTGTGGTGAGTGTTGGAAAGATAAATACGGATTCCTGGTGATAGACAAGGATAGTGATTTGCATAATGGTCGTTATAGGAAGGGTTTTGATCGCTATATATGCTGGTGAATTATTCATTTTATTTAGTTAATATATATCTGTCTGCAAATAATCATGCGCAGGCAGGCAGTTAATAGTAGAAAAATGGATTATGAGAAATTGAAGCGTGATATTATTAAGGCAAGTAAAGTTATTAGGAATAAGTATATGCAATTGAAGCTTAATCGTTCCGATGAAGATTATTTAATACGAAAAATGTTTAAGCCCACAACTGAGAACCTAGAAGGTTTGAACACAACAATAAAACAGGAAACACAAACAATTAAGGAGCCTATAATGAATATTACAAACACTTTGAAAAATAGAGGAAAGCTGATAAAAAAACAAGAGATAGAAAAGAGCTCTTCGATTAATCCATTCGATGAGCAGTCTAATCCATTGGTGGAAGAGGATCCGCATTCACATAATGCGTTTTATGGAGATCTTAATCCTTTACCGAGAGAGTTTGTACGAGGTCTTTTTCAAGATACAAGCAATGTATATGATACAACGTATGGTGTTACATTCGAACCCGAAACAAATAGATTGAAATTGGGTGGGCATACATTATATCTAGATGGTAAAGACATAATAATCAATAATAAGCTGTTTACGGGTTCTCGTGGTCTTTATGAATTAATATTTAAAACTAGCCCAAGTAGATATAATGAGGAGGATTTATCACATTACTATGATATTTTACACGAAACTAATGTGCATCGCAAACTGTTCCAACCCAAAAATAACTTGAGGGGGACTAGAGGCCACAAATGGCGTGAAATAATAAAACCTCTTCTTGCTAAATATTCCAGTTCGACTTCAGAAACATGGTCTGGCGGACATATAGGCAGCATGCTTGTTTCCAACACCAATGATAGATATCAATATGTCTATTGGGACGACATAAACGAGCTCGTGGATCGTCTTAAACTTTTGAAGGCCTCTCGGGATTCTGGCAATGAAAGTACCCATAATGAAATGCAGTCGATCATCGAGGAGCTTAAAGAATGCGGCGTAATTGAATAAATATTTAATACTATCATTCTTTTCCTCAGTATCGTCATGAGTGTAGACAAATTTGGCCGATATCTTAGCAGCGGTAAAGCTAGCGTTAAACGTCAAAAGCCATCTCTGCCATTAACAGAGGAAGGTGATGTTGATATTGGCGGTAAACGTATTTGTCGTGTAGCAGATCCTATACACGATCAAGATTCTGTTAATAAGCGTCACCTATCTAGAATACTTGGCGTAATAGATCTAAGGATTGATAATGTGGTGAGTGATATTCAAATAAAAATAGACGCCTCGAATTCCAAAGTGGCTGAGGATATTAGTGATATCATACAACATATGCAGACTGCTGTTGAGAATAGAATCGAAAATGAACTAGACAATTTAAGGAACAATCTCGCAACAAACACCTGGGTTAGTGACAAGATCGATAAAATTAAGAGGGAATTGGATGAGAACTTGAATGCATTTAAAACTAATTTAAATAAAACTGTTAATTTGGATATATTTAAGGGTATTGTTAATGTTAGTGTAAATAATGTGCAACAGTCGATTAATGGGAAATTAAACCAGATGCAAGCTAGTGTTGAGAAGAAGATTGATGCTAAATTTGATGTTTTAAGAAAAAACCATGCTACAAATTCTGAAGTTAGTAATAAGATTGAAAAAATTAAGAAGGAATTGGATGGTGAAATACTTGCACTGAAAAATAATTTAAATAAGGGCGTTAACTTGGATACAATCAAAGGGATTGTCGAAGTTAGTGCAAATACTCTACAATCTGAAACTAATCAAAAGCTGTATCGAATGGAAAAAAGTGTTGAGAGTAGAATTGAGGTTAAACTCAATGCTAAACTGGAAGCTATAAGAAAAAAACTTGAAAAGAAATCAGGGAATTCCCCACCCCCACAACCACCACCACCACCCCGACCGCTCCCAAGACCATAGAGACGAAACATAATTTTAATTCATTTACCATCGCATTGTTCTACCTACATGATGTATTAACACGCTGAACAATAATTGTTAATTATGAATAGTATTAAGCGTCATTTAGTTGATGAGCTGCATAGACCGGCTCGTAGATTCTTTCCCAGACGTCGCGTCATTATTAGAGGGTTTGACGATGTTTGGCAGATTGACTTGGCCGAATTTATACCACATGCTCGAGAGAATGGCGGGTATAGATATATACTTGTGGTTATAGACTGTTTCTCGAAATTTTTATGGACTCGACCCCTTAAATCGAAAACCGGTCTGGATGTATGTAATGCTATGGAAGGCATTCTACAAGACACTCGACAGCCGAAAAATATACAGTCCGACAATGGTAAAGAGTTTTATAATACTCGATTTCAAAATCTCATGAAGAAGTATGGTATAAACCATTATTCAACATATAGTACAATGAAGGCGTCTATTGCCGAACGTGTTATTCGTACGCTAAAGGGTAGATTATATAAGGAATTTACAATGAGAGGTAGCTATAAGTTGATAGATATTTTACCCTCCGTGACTGATATGTATAATAAAACAAAGCATCGAACAATTAAAATGCGACCTTGCGATGTGACTAAAAAGAATGAGAGGCTCCTGCTTTCTACTATCTACAATGATGTGCAAACAGCTGTGAAGCGGAAATATAAAGTTGGTGACATCGTGCGGATAAGTAAATTCAAAAGTGTTTTCTCGAAAGGCTATCTCAGGAACTGGGGTAGTGAATTGTTCAAGATTATTAAAGCTAATGCTACAAATCCGCCAACATATATGCTGGAAGATATGAATGGAGATCCGATTTTGGGTTGTTTCTACGAACATGAATTACAGAAAACTAAACATAAAGATGTATATCTGATTGAAAAAGTATTACGTGTAAAGGACGGAAAAGCTTATGTAAAATGGTTAGGGTTCGATAATTCACATAATAGCTGGATTGAGGAGGATAATGTTTTGTAATTTTATTAAAACTGTATATTATGATTATATAAAAATAAAAAAAGTATTAATTCTATACATGCACGCATTTTTATTTAAGGTGAATTACATATCCGTATCCCAACATCCTGTATAAAGCAATATAGGAAGTTTTGAATCGTGAGAAGGTATAAACGTTCAGCTGCAAAACATTATTCTTATATACTCACATTAAAAATATGACTTCTATGTCTACGCATTTCTTTAAGTGAGATGCACTTTATATATATCTAAAAGGGGTATTTTAAGGAAAAAATGTTGGATGTTATATTCTCTTTATTTAATAATGTATATTACATATATTTATTTATAAAATTATATAAAGTGTACAACAAAAGACCTAATGATATATTTTTCCATATTCTCCATTTTATAGCTTTATTTTACTAATATTTGTTACCAACGCATACATTTCTAAATCAGATTTGATTTTCTCAATTTCGGATATAAACCTCATAATTCTAATGTTCAACAAGTCCTTCTTCTGTCTAAGAACCCTCCGCCTGCTTTCAACGGACATTGTCGACTGATGTATTTCCAGCAAGTCTAGACATGTTTAGGCGGGTCTGTACATGTTAGCTACTTGCGAAACACTTCTGATGAGCGTATATAACATATCCACCACCAGTCGCGGCAAGCTCGTCATTATAGTCCAATTCAGGATGATTATATTGATACCAACTCATTAACATCTTCGGTATGCTCTTATTTAAAGTCAGTACAGTCGATGTTTCTATGTCGAATACGCAAATTTCTGCATGAGGATCTAAATCAGGTTCACATATATATTCATACTCACTATAAATGTACCACTTCTTAAGTTGGCTCATATTTGGGTTACAATATTCCAAAACGTTCATTAATTCATCGATATCAAAATATTGCATGTTTTGATATGCGAATGTCGCTATGAATAAACAATCACTTTGATTCAATTCCGAGGATAATAACCAATCTCGCACTATGATAGGTATTTCAATACCATTAGCAGACAAAAAGTTATCAAATTTCTCGTATTGCACCGCCATTATACTATATAGAAGGTGCTACACTGCTTTGCAATTGATACTGATGATATTACATTCGAAATTCTTATATATTTAATATTTAGTTGGGCTAGTATCCATCAGGGGGTGCTTTTTATATTTTCTGCGCATGCGGCTATCACAGAAGCAGACAGCCGTTGCGGTTTCCGCTGGAAACATGTTTAGACCTGTTTGAAGTACATTGAGAAGCGCGATAGCAAGCCTGGTAATTTATTCAGGAATTCTCTAGAAACAAAGACCATCTTGATGGTCCGCCATTTTGTCTGACGTCACCTTAGTTTGGCTAGTGACCGTAAGAGGATGCTGCATTATGGTAATCATGAGAGATGCCATTTCTTGGTTAGTGGCTGTGAGAGGGCGTCACATTGGGTTGGTAATGATGAAATCTGCCATTTCTTAGTTTGGTTAGTGGCCGTCAGAGGGCGCCACATTGGGTTGGTAATGATGAAATCTGCAATTTTTAGTTGGGTTGGTAATGATGAAATCTGCAATTTTTAGTTGGGTTGGTAATGATGAAATCTGCAATTTTTAGTTGGGTTGGAGGCCGCGAGGGGGCGCCACATCACTTGGGTTGGTAATGATGAAATCTGCAATTTTAGTTGGGTTGGTAATGATGAAATCTGCAATTTTTAGTTGGGTTGGCGACCGCGAGGGGGCGCCACATCAGTTGGGTTGGCAGAGGGCGCCACTAGGGCGAGGGGGGTGAGGGGGAGCTGGGTGAGAGGGGGAGGAGGTCCCAGAATCGGTATAAGTACCCTACTCCCCTTCTTAAGAACTGCGTTTCGTCCCGAAACACGCTATTCCATGTTCTTGTTGTTGGTGAATGACGGAATCTACATTGGGACCCACTGGTGCACCTAGTGTCTTGTGGAAATGGCAATCCACCGTCTTAGGTTGTATAACGGGCTGATTGGGATGATAGCTGCATACGACTATTTCCATACCAGTATGCCGAAACACCACCTCCAGCATGTTTCTTACGATTCTCCATTCCAAACGGTCTAATCCGCAGCCCAGTTTCGGAATTGGCAGCTTCTTTACGTTTTGTTCGAGTGCACGTCCTCGTAAATCAACAAGGGATTCCCACAATGCATGATAGGTCGGCCTTTCGTTGGAGACTTCTTTTGTGACCAGGTAAAAGATAGATCGTATGTCATGCTTTATCTCCAGAGTTTTACCAACCCTTGGCTTTTGTTGGATCAGTTCATTGACCCCGCCATATCTCCTCTTGAATTCCACGGCAATCCCTCTACGCATACATAGATCCTGGGCCACACAGTAGCTAAGGCATAATCACAGGGTACCGTAAAAAGATCCTGTTGCTTCTCCGTGGTAATTCCAAAACGCGCCTTCCTGGTACCAGAATATTCTTTCATGAAATTCCCATAAGTTGGCTCTCTATGTTTTCTGGTAATTTGTCGCACATCCGTTACTTCGCCGTTGTTACGTCCATGGTATGGGGCCAATCGGTTGAAACGCACCACCCTTGACTTACTATGGGGTGTTCGTCGACGTCTTTGGAGCCCATTGCTGGCGGGACAAGTTGCACATTTTCGGCACCATTCCTTTACATCTCGTGTGCAATTCGCCCAATAAAATCGTTGGCGCACTTTCTCGAGTGTCTTGTGTAAGCCGCAGTGTCCTCCGGACCTGTCCTTGTGGAGCTGTTGCAGTACATCAGGTATCCTTTTCTTAGGGATGACCACCTGTATTCTTTGCCCATATCCATCTGGGTTCTCCACAACACGCTTGAGTAGGCTATTCTCCACCTTCAGAGTCCCATTGAGTCCAGTAGGATTTCAGTCCCTGTGAACGAGGAGCTACGTCTTGCCAAGCTGGTCTGTGACCAGTACCTTTCCAAACCATCAAGGAACCAAGGTCTTCATCAGCTTCCTGATCGATCCTCAATTTGTCAGGTTGCCACTGATCCTCAACCACTTTAGTTCTAACTGTGTTGGCCGATTTTTCTTCTACCCGGTCTTCTAGACATGGTCGCCTTGAAAGAGTATCAGCGTTTTGGTATTTAAGGGATGTAATTTGCGCTATTGCTTTTGAGGCCCTATGATACTGGTTCGGCCATTGCCTCCGCTCATAGTCCCGTTTTAGTTTTCCTGCTTGCTTCGCTATGGGTTTCTTAGGCTCCTTCTTGCATTTACTGCGAACATGGCCCATTTCACCACAATTCCAGCATCGGAGCGTTCTTCTCTTAGGTTGCACTTGATGCACTAATCGTCGGACTACCTGTTCTAAGGATTCTTCGGCTTCTGGTAGATCTCTGACAGAACATATTCTTGCCGGGTTACGAAAGAACAGCTTTGCGGTTTCGAACTCCAGACCATGTGCCAAAGCATCAATTAAGGTTATTGGTCTTGCCAGCCTCAGTGCTAGCTGTTTATCGCCATCTCGAAGACCATCTATGAATGTCTGCACAGCCAACTGTTCGGAGAAGCTATCTGGAGCCGTTGGATATGCCAGACGAACCAAACGGGCGATATCCGCTTCGAATTCTTGGAGGCTTTCGCCCTTTTTCTGCAGACTATCCTTCAATTGTATATGATAAACCTGCTCCAGGTGTGCCTGCCCATACCTCATTTCAAGACGCTTGATCAATTGAGGGTAGTCTTGATACTCTTCCGGAAGTAAGGTCTGCAGAAAATCAATGGCCTCTCCTCTTAATGACACAATCAGCGCAGTAGCTTTCTCCGGGGACGTCCATCCATTTGCTCCTGCAGCGGCTTCGAATTGTTTCAAGTACGTCATCCATGACGTCTTTCCATCGAAGGTGGGACGTTTTACCTTTGCCTTTGCTGTTCGGCAGACCTCCAGGCTTTCGCTTGAGGTGTCATGGGGACTGCAGTCGTTCATCGCTGGCAATTGAAGCTGGACTTTAAATTCGTCCCTCATTCTGGATATGCGTTCCTCAAATTTCTGTTCTACGGCTTCGATGGCCTCAGACAATTCGTGCCTCATATTCGATGCATTCTTCTGAATGTCATCCTTAAAAGTAGTCTCGAGTTGTTTTGAATTATTTGCCATTTCATATTTTAGAGTCTCCATAGCAGTCTCAAATTGTTTTGAATTATTTGCAATTTTATTTAACATCTCATCTTTTAGAGTCTCCATAGTCGTCTCGAATTGTTTTGAATTATTTGCAATTTTATTTAACATCTCATCTTTTAGAGTCTCCATGGTAGTCTCGAATTGTTTTGAATTACTTGCAATTTCATTTTTTAAAGTTTTTGAATTATCTGCAATTTCATTTTTTAAAGCTTTTTCCAAAATCTTTGAATTATTTGCAATTTCATCTTTTAAAGCTTTTGAATTATCTGCAATTTCATTTTTTAGTCTCCATAGTAGTCTCGAATTGTTTTGAATTATGTGCAATTTCTTTTAAAGTCTCCATAGTTAAGCTTGTATCAGCCTGTACTTGAAACAAATATTTTTTGGGATCCTTACTTTCATTTATTAAAATATCACGAAGCCTGTCCTGGTGAATTATTTGTTTTCCAGACCTATCTGCGTCCCTTTCTTCTAATTCTACCCTTAACTCCGGGACCTTTAATTCTTCCAAACGTTTGGTAGCCATTTTTTTTGCACTTATTGTTCACCCCACACCTGACACCAAATTGTTGCGTTTTCGGGGTCGAAATGAACAACTCGTGCAAATGTTTTAAAACTGTCTGTATATTTTCACACTTAAAACCAATCAAAATATAAAAATATAAAATAAATGTAACGCACTTAAAATTACTAGGAATAAATTAACACACGTATTTATATCAATCACTACTATTTATGTCTGTAATATTTATGTAATAAAACTGCACCGCTCACTTATTTATGTTTATTTGAACTGCACGACTACTATTCAATGAATAAATTCTTTATCCCACCGGCGGCATTTATATGTGCAGATAAAAGGTCTAGCACATTCTGGCTCTCTTTTACCATATTCCAGACTTTCTGTCGCTGACGTAGTATATGAGTGCAGTTGATTTAAGACTTCTTTACCGGTACGTTTTCGTCGTCGCCCGTATGTCTGCTTTTTTATGTGGGCTTATTTCATTACACTTATTTTCAAAGGAGGTTCCTTCACTAATATAAAAAGATAAAAAACACATTAGAAGTATTTATTTTCGTGCTTCATCTTTAATTAAAACTTTAATTATAAGTGCAAACCTTATCAAAACTTATATTTTTTGTAGATAGTAAATAAATTTACAAATTTAAATTACGAAATATCTTATTAGAGAAATTAAAGTAAAAGTCATCTTATTATATTTATTCTACTCCAATGATGATGTATGAAGTTACATATTTTAAAATTACAATGTAACTGTATTGCGACTTAATATAGACAAAAATTGTTGAATACATAAAAGATAAATGCTAACAAATAATTTTGAAAATATTTTAATTTTATGATAACTTATATTAAAAACACATTTATGAAAAATAACCTACCCGTGTGAAATTCTGCATCGAAAGCTGTTGATGTTTTTGGTGTTTCCGTTCAGAGTGAGAGAAATAATGTGGGAATTGCATTGGATTCCGTAAGTCATATCGTAAATGTACACATTTTGACATATCCCATGTCGCTGTATATGTGATCTAAGGGACAAATATATTATTATTATTATTATTATTATTTAAATACATGTGTAATTCAAAGTGTTTACCACACACAAATGTTGTTTGCCATAATTTTGACACATCTTTACTTAGAAGGTTGTTAAGGACGTTTATCATTATTATTTTTCTTTTATTCGTTTTTATAATATATATAACATTCTATGTTATATGTAAAACGTATATATGTTTAGTTTCAATTTGCTTTATTTAACAAAGGTACAATTAATTAGAACATGTATATTTCTCTGTATAAGTGCTTAGTCATTTTATTACTTCATAATCGTAAAATAATATATATTTAAAATTAAATCTAGAAAGACCAAGAGGGACATCAGTCTCCTAATGTAATCTCTTTCTAAGAAACCTTTATATTGCTCGTTCTAGAAAATCGGTAAATGCTTTGTCTAAATTACCATTTATATTCTTGCTTTTATTAACATCATGCCGTTGTAGTACTTTAAAATTCATAAACATTAGCCGAATTTCAGAATTATAGATATTCTGTAATTGAAGAAACCCGTAAACGCCACAGCAGGGCTCATATATTGTGATGGTTTTAATATCCATACAATTTATTAGTTTGTAATTGTGTTATAACATATGATTTTTCAATTCTTAAAACTATATTTTTATCAATAAAGAATTAATTATTTAAATGATAATATAATATTCATTATTTGATGAGATTTTCTTGATGTTCTGGTTGTCGTAGAGGAAAAATAAGGTTTTCTTTCTTCTATGTTTGTATTTTTAGAATCTGTTGAGGAGAAATGAAAAAATATTATTATTGTTGTCAAATATGATGTATTATGTTTTATGTACAAGATTGTTTAATTAACGATGATATGACAAGTATTGTAGACGTAAATAATTGATTTAGAGTATAAACTAATTTGAATTAAATTTCCCGCCATTATTTGTACAGGTGTAAATGTAAGGATAATCTTGACAGTTCCTGTAATGTAAATTTTTAAATTGAATGACAATTGTGTGTAATGCTTTGCAATTAGGTTTTTTAAAAATGTAAGAAGAATAATTAATATACGTAGTAATAAATTAAAGGGATGTAAATATTCGAAAGTAAATAGTAAAGAGATATTTTGAATTATAAAGGTAGGTGTAGATTTCTGATTGGAGAATTTGAAAAAGTTTAGAAAAGGTTGCCAAGGGAATTGTTTTGAAAAAATAATAGATAATTTTTTCTGATGAAAAAGTGCGGTTGTATAATTTCGGTGTTGCGAAAAGAATATCGGAAATTGTACAAAATATAATAATTTTGAGTTATTAAAACGTAATAAAAGTGTTCATATAACAGAATTCAAAGTGTAAACAAATTTATTTTCAATTTCCAACATTGAGTGGAAACGAAAGCTTAGTATAGATTTATGAAAGGGTTATATAGAGATTAATATTGAACGTACACACAGGAAAAGAAGATTTTAGTAAATAATAAAAAACTTACCCTTAATATAAAATTCTGATCCAAGTTATTGTGAGTACATCATTTTGGATTCTATTAGAAGAAGTAGAGGTCTTGAAGAGTATTCAGTCCGGAAGATATCGCAAGTTTAACTAATTGACGAATTATTCAGAAAAGGTATGTTCCTGTAAGACGTTGTCCAATCCAGAAGATTATTCAAGTTTAACTATTAGATGAGATGTAAACTATTGTCCAGTTTCAAGAGTAGATAATATTCCTAAGTTTCTACAATCGATGCAATTTTAACTGTTATCCAGTCCAGGAAGTTCTCAGAAGTATTTTTCCAGTTTCGAGGAAGTGTTTTCTTATTTTAAGGTACAGCTGAATTTCAATATACAACATCCACACGTATTAGTAGCAGGCCAGTTTGGAGATACCCATCATCTGTACGCACGAAGGGAAGCGTATAACTCCAGGGCGAGACAAGAGACAGCAAATCGTATTGAGATTGACTTCATCGAGGCACGTGCAAACTACAATACATAATAGAATTATCAGATGGAAAGACCGTATGAAATGTTTGTTTAAAACTGATTCAAGGTTGTATTAGATACTTATTTATTATTACAATAACCGGTTTATTTGCAAATTTAGTTTGTTCACATAAAATTTATATTGAAATCTATGTACAGAAAAAGTTATAGCTATTTGAATTTAAATACAAATTAGGGAACAATGTAAGAAAGGCAATACCTTATTTGTAGTAGTATTACAAATTTCATCCAGTGGAAATCTCATCAACAATCGAATATTCACAACTAAAATTGAAAAGCATTATTTGTTAATAGTAAAAAACATACTCGTTGTTCAACATACCAACTCGCTATCCTTGTGTCATTATCTATAATGGTCGATTTTTATATTTTCCTACATCCGAAAATATATCGTTATTAGACAATTTTAAATAACTATTATTTATATTTATAATTCTGAAAAGCACAATATTATATCATTATTAGCTTGAGATTGTTGTTTTCTTTCAATTGTAGCATTATCTATGTACTATCTTAAACAGAACAACTGATTTCCAAGAGTTGTGGAACACTAAAAACATAACCATATAAAATTATTTTACTTTGAAAAAGATCAATTAAAATAAGGAATACTTACATGTATAGGCGTAATTCTACAATTTACAAACGAATAATCAGTCACAGCGAACTTCAAACACCCCTGATGATAAATAAAAGTATTTTTTAAAGAACATTTAATAAATTAATCGATGATAAATGATTCATAAGTTAGGTTATAAATTTTTGACATTTAATATACAATATCCCTTCCATTTTTATAATGTATAGGTATAGATCTCAAATAATATAGTCCCACCAGTTCAATAAAATAAACAAGGAGTAATAAAAATTGATATTTATTTAATTTGAGTATTAGCCGAGGAATGATATAAATCAATAATAGTAGTAGAAAATTATGTGTTGTAAATAACATTTATCCATAACCAATACATTTTGGCTGGCCCAACTTGGAGCAACACATACAAATACAATATTTATATTATATAATTGCATTGCTATTAGCTCCTTCCGAGATTCTTTAATGAAACTTATAACCCATTAATGTTCGGTTTTTCCAGACAGCAATAGAGGAGGTACGGTTTTGTAAACTTACTACCCCACTCTAAATACTGAATTTGTTTGTAACACAAAATTGAAATCAGTTTACCAACGAAACTCAACCTGTTAGCAGTTAGCTATCATGTACGGTTCAACTTGCCCAATGCAAGAAGCCGACATTTGTTCGCATTGTTACTTTATTTAATTGTAAATAAAGTTGTATATAACAGTATAGTGTTATTTCATTTGTGAATAACCACGTATAACGTAAATTTAGTGAGGAGTTATTTTTTACTACTTCTAAAACAAGAAGATCCAATTGAGGCGTGTTTTACAAAAACAGCATCTGTCCAAAAATGAGATTTTTCAGAAATCACAAAAAACAATTAACATTGATACCTAAAAGTTATTTATAAACTGTTTATTATTTATTTGAATCATAATATGACTAGGAAGGTATGTATGATATGAATATAGATATAGATTGCTTAGATTCTACAAAAAAAAAATCTTTGGACATATGTTGTTTTTTCAAGAAAATAGTGCCTATTATTTCAAAAAATAATTTATTTTTCCAAAATAAATGTAAATTCAAATACAAAATACTGGTACCATGGCGAACAAAAAAGATTTTTTTATTAATCTTCGCATCCACTGCTATTGTCATCTTGTTCCATGTCCGAATGTTCGGAAGGTGTTCCTCTTAAAATACGTTCGTAATAAGTTTTGTTCTCTACCAAACGGAGTAATGGCAGTAACGACTTTAAGTTGTCTGCTTTATTAGCAGGAATAGGTATGGGGTTATCATACAGGTTACTGAGTTCAATAGTACACGGTAAGTTTGTTTTAGCGATAATACTGCTTCGAAATTGTCCATTGTAAGTGTCCTTCAGAAAGAGAGTCGGTGTTAGATTGGTAATCTTCATAATCCTAGTCGTTTTTATGCTAATGGCAGGCTTTGGAGCTTTTAGGAAAAAGCTTTCGGTTGCAGACTTTATGTCAAAGAAATCACATTGTCTCATTTTGACCAAATCAAACGGAGTTGGTTTCATTCTTGCATCTAATATTATCCTATCCCAGTCTTCCGGTCTTTCTGCTCTCTCCAAGCGCCTCTTTTTCTTTTCGATCAGCGCAAAATCTGAATCGTTTGGCAGATATGAATGGCCTCTCATGGGAAATATATATTCTACGCAATCAAAAATTTTCAACACATGGACCAATGCGAATAAAAAATGTACCATTACGTAATTTTTATTCTGGCCAGGACATCCATCACTAAATAGAACCAACTTGCGATTATGTACATTACTGTTTAAGTAATGCAAGAGCATTGACGTCACTTCATTGGCTCCTTTCTTTGCTTCATTTTCAAGATATGTATAGATGCTAACTTTAACAGTTCCTAAATCGTGTATGCCAAATACGTTATACCAGAGTTGCCGACTGTAGAATACGGGATTAGACGGTATATGAGGAAGAGGAAGGTTCTGCATAAAGTCGAAGCTGATACACATTACTTCCCCTGCTTTGGCCTTTAGTTTGTATTTTCGCTTTAATTCAAAAAATGCTTCAGCCTTTCGAAGATGCAACTCTTTTTCGGCTTCTATTTTATTTCTGTTTTCTACGTTTAGTTCCAGACTATTAAGTTTTTGTGCAAATTTATCACACTCAGAACAGGTGTCCGACCTAGGAAATCCAAATTTGATGTTAAAATGTGTTCTAAAGGTTTTCCAATAGGTTTTATAGGCAATGTTTATACGATACTTTTGCACAAACATAAGATGCATTTTTTTTAATGTAAGAGATTCCGGTAAATAGAAACATTCAGGATTTTTGCGTCGCGAATAATGCGATTGCCTTGCAGGAAAAGATTTTATGTGAATTTTAATTAGTTCAGTTACACATTCAGGAATTTTGTACGGTCTGTTCTTATGAATACCTCTTTTGTCTGTTGGAGACGCACCTGTTATCATTAAGGAATCTCTAATTCGCCTTAAACGTGCATCTTTCATCCCATATAAGCTTAGAAAAGCCTCTTTACAAAGTACTTGTTCACCTTCCCTAGTTCGAATTTTATAAGTAAAAGAAGCCCCATGAGTTTTTGTGTTGTCGTCTCTTCGAGGGCGCCTTCGTCTTATATGATTCATTGAAATCAGTCCAGATAAATGAGAGTCCTGGCTATTCTTGTTATCCATATCATTAAACTGTTGCAAAATTGCGATTTTTTGGTCTTCAGAAAATTTGGTAAAACACAGATTTTTACATCTAGAGGAAATACGCAACTCAATAAAGGTTAACAAGCTACAATAGTCTAGACTTACCTGCATGGTTCTCCAGTTTTTCGAGCTTCAATACGCCTTCCTTTATGATTTGTGTGTTCTTCACCTCGAATTTTCGCCTGCTTAATTAAAGTTTCTTTCTTTAATTTCTTTTCTTTTTTCTTGGGCCATTCTGTAGATACTTCATTTTCCATTTTAAAGAACACTGTCTAAGTAAATAATGCGAACACCTGTAGCTTACACACGCCGACAATCATAACCTAAACTATCAAACTCACTTGAAAAGCAACCGTCTATTCGGGTTTCTATCAAAAACCACACATGTCCAAATACGACACGGACTTGTGTGGTATTTGAAAGAAACGCGCTGGACTTATGTGGTTTTTGTGGAATCAGCTATACTGTAACCGTCTTTATCTTGGCGTGTGTGTTCTTTTTGCAGAAATAAGTTTTACGCATATATAGATATCGAATTTTTGCGCCAGATGGACCCACTAACCCGATTTCAGTAATTTTGGACTTATGTTGTTTTTGTAAAACACGCCTCAATTGAAAGAAAAACGATACAAGTCTTTCAAAACAGGAAGACTCAACAAAGGTCATTCCGGTTACAGCTGGTGATCCACTGTAAGACACTACAAAAAAGATGAATTATTACAAATTATCTGTTACTCAATAGCTATAACTTACCGATTTTCTTCTTTAGGAAACGAAAAAGAACTGTAGAATATATTTTGTTGCTGAACATTTTTACAAGTAAAAATACAACATCTACGTACGCCAGATTTCTTCTTTTGTACAGTTTCCATTATTTATATCAACAACAATTTAACTGGCACCTTTACTTATCATTATTTCGTAAATTATAAGTTATAAAACTTAGACAGGTTATATTTATACAAGTACACAACAAAAACAAAACACGGCATTTTGAAATGTGCGCTTGGTTCATTTTGCGCACAAATATCGGAATTATGCAAGTGAGGCTTTTATCACTTCTGTTATTCTGTGATATTACATACTGGATTGCCATCCAGCATCACAAACTAGTGCCCGCTCGCTGACATATACCGCTCTCGCCCCGCGCCACTTTTTATCCGCTGGATTTCTAATACAAATGGTGCAGTCGCGCGAGATGCCCCGGAGCCTACGTCAGACTGTGATTTTTAAACGCGCTGAAGAGACGGACTGTTATTTCCGAAAAAATCCCAAGCAGCAAAATCACAATTTTAGAGAAGGATAAAAATATGTATTTACTTATGTAGGACAAGTGTGCATATAGTGATTTTGCTGCTAGGGATATTATTTGTTATCCAACGAATCAGAAAAATTACATACAAATTAGGTATTTATAATTAATTTATCTGTTAAAAGAAATTTATCACGCAATCTGTATTTCAGTTTGTGATGAAAAACACATTATTATTCAAAACCCTAGAAAGAGTGGCAGTATGATCTTCAACTACAATGAATGTTTCAGTATTGTTTTGATGGGCCTTGCAGACAGCAACTACAATTTCATATGTTCCACTATTAGTGGTCAAGGCAGGATTTTTGCAGAGGTGTTTTCTGATAAACGCATTTATTAAGAAATTGCCAAAAGGCAACCTAGGCATTACCTTCCTCACAGCCACTTCTCAGTTTTCAGCAAACGTGCTGTTTGGAAAGAAGCTTGGCGTGTGACATGAAGCTCGGTTACAAGCCGGGCAGCGCTCGTTATTTCAATGGACTCCCAGGAACGTTCAACGAAATACACGGTACACCCTAATAGCACAGTATATAGCTATGTAATAGAAACAGTAATTTCAATGGAGGGAAATAATTGTCCTCCGTCAAACCGACGCGTGCGTGAGTGCGCAGTAGTCAGACATCAGCTGTTGGGTCGTGGCGGTATTATTTTGTGTTGTACGTATAATGTATTACGTTTTAAATACGTGTGTAATATGTACTTCATAAAAAGCAAATTTTATCCTTTCTTTTGTATTATTGATATAGCTTTTTCATCATTTTAAAAATAGATTAACATATTTTTCTCATGAACGATTTGGTTCTGACGCCACTGGTTTATTCCTGAATAGAAGATTTGGTTGCGCGGGCGTGAGGTGCGCAGTACCATTTTGGGACACAAACATCAAAGGTGCCGAAAGCGATTGAAACTACTGTATCTCTACAACTCTATACTGTGCTAATAGAGTTTTAATTTCTTACTTATCAAATTCTACAATTTTTCATATATCAAGAATAAATAAGTTTTGAACTACATTTTAATATCAATATTGATCTTTATTATTGTAAAATCAATTATTGAATAAAACGCACTTCATGTACCATACAAGTCTATTTAATATTTAATGGCTTTACTTTTTGAAGTTTAATATCCGCCAGGAGCATTAAGATTTTTTTCAGAACAAGTGCAAAATAAAACGGAAATCCAAAGATGCTCATGAGTGCGCGCACACTAATTTAAACACGGTCAATACCAAAGTAACTTATATATAAGGAGCAATATCGCACACAACCTTGGAGTAGTGGGACGGAACACAGTGAGCGCTAGAATTGACTCACAAATTTAGTAGTTCTATATCGAATGCGAACGAGGTGTATGTGTGTATAACTGCTCCGTGTTTCTATATACCTGAGTAACATTTTTTTAAAATGATGTGTATTTCTGTTTGATTCGTATTTATTTCAAATATTATTAGTGAAAAGTGTAGTTTTGTGAGGATTAAAAAAATATGAATTGATATAATGCCACAATTGACGGATAATATAGTAGCTTTAACACCTACATCACAGGTATTTTTATTTAACAATTATTAATATTAATGGAATTCCTTAGTTTGCGAAATTTTTGGTTGAACGATCAAAGGTGAAAGGTGATTAGACTATATATTTTTAATTGCAATGTTATATTTCTAAAAATAGCATAGTTTTATTAGTTTACTATATATCTCAGCCGTCTAAAATATTTGAAAACCTAAAACTTAAATAATTACTTTTTAATATTTGGTTATTTTAGTTATTAATATTTGACACAAGGAGAATTTTCTGCTTTTTTCTAAATAGAAAAATTGCCATTTCTATCTGTCTGTGTTATTACAAACACTGGGCTTCATTGATTTTTCAGTCAATATAATAACATCCATGTGCTGCACGCTTACAATAGAGAAATTGGCTAAAATTTGCTCAACAGTAAGCTATGACTATACTTTTTTGGAAGAATAGTTTTTGCAATAATATTTCTGCTTTATGAGTATGTTTAATTTTTCGGGATGTATTTACGAAGAATGAACATCGAAAAGAAGTATAAAACGTCTTTTAAAGATAGGGACTCGACATTTCAATTAATCTTCCTTTTACATATACATACTGGTTATGCTTTGGTGCTAAATTAGACGCACCATCAAAAGTAAAGGATCTATATTTTCTATATACTTATACGATATTTATCTTTTCCGAGTCACTTAAAGTGGTCGGTTGTGCCTCATTTGGTTTTCCTGGGAATTGTTTCGTTATTAGTATTGAGTTCTTCCAATAATATACGTAAATACCATAATAATAATTTTTGAAGTTAAGGTAATATATTTCTTCACGAATAATACCGTATAAAAAACAATTATAATAACATATGCATGGGTGTTTAGCAGAGTATCTATCGTATTTATATATACAGGCTGGCTGAATATATAGGTACACGTCCACTGTTTTACGCGAAACTATAAAGTGTTTTTCATACATGCATATTCTAAAATACACGGTCCTACAAGAATAAGGTATATGCCAAAGTCATATTTGTAAAATGGAACGATTTTTACATTTTACAGTTTTTCAGATATTTTAAGAATTGAAAATTGCGGAAAAAAGCGCTTACGCTTTATAAGTCACAATTAGATATTTATATTTCATATAAATATTTTGGAAAAAGAACTAAGTTGAAGTGCAAAATAAATTGTCGCAAAACTTTATTACCCACTGGATGATGAATGTCTTACCAACAATTTTATTAATCTACGTAGTTATTTTGCATGAAACATCCTGTATTAAATATTGTAGATTATGGTAGGTATCAATCTTTCACACAGTAATACAACACATTTCAATATCAATGTACCTATCCTGAAACAAATGGGATTGTTGCCTTTCATTTACAAATCACACACTCGTCGCCACATAGTTTATAAAAAAAACATGTTTTACAAATCCCCTAAACTTAAATCATATCTTTTATAAAAGGAAGTTTATATATTCATGTGTGAAGAGTGCACAATACATTGTTTATTGCCATTAAGGACCTATATACGTCCACAAATATCCAGCTCAAAATTATTTAAACAAACGTTCATCTGAATTCTAATTATAATGTAAATACGTAAATTTAATTAGAAAAATTTGTAATATTAAAAACTTATTTAAAAAGATCCTTGAAATTGTTGATACTTAAGTAATGGGCATTTTTATAAAACGACTTTATATGAATCAGTGCGTAATGACTGTCGGATTTCGTTTTAATTATTTGTTAAAATATTAAATTAGGTAAGATTTTTGTTACATTCTCTGTTACGTATTATAATGAAGTACTTTAAATGTAATTACCTAGTTTGTTTTATTAACCAGTTTATAAGATCTATAACATTGTGTACTATTTACTATAGGTACAACATGATTATTATATTAAGAGAGATACATTGTAAATAATCAACTTTCACATATGTGGGAACGTATGTATGTTGATTTTTAGAATGTCTTTAATAAGACTGAAATACACACTATTTACAAAACTATATACTGTAGATACAATATGCATGTTAACATTCATAATTTATATGTTTACATTTACGGAATGTACTCGTAATAAATAGAAACCGGACACAAGCGGCCGATGACTCATCCACTGGTGCACTATTGAAATTTTGTATTTTTAAAGAGTTTTTAATTTTATTTATATAATTGGATAACAAGTGGATGGTGATCTATAAAATACAAAATACGTTATTATTTGTTCCTTTTGTAGTTCAAGTCGAGTAAAGGAGTATGAATATTTACTAGCAATACTTTCTCAAGGTTCTCTTCTGTAAGATTTCTTCTCTTTGAATGAAGTACATCCTTATAGATAGAAAACGTCCTTTCTACATCGCAACAAGTTATAGGTGCCTACTGGAAATATTCTTTTATTTCAGCGTATTTAGTAGTTAGATTTTGTGTCATTGTCCTCATACACAATTGCCGCAATGTTATTATTTCTGGATTTCTATTAAAAACTACGTCTAACTTTTGCCGAAGGCCACATCCGAAGTCACTTGGAATACTTTTCAAATTATATATATTCACAGATTCTGTGGAGAGCATGTGCTACACAAGTAATATGCAGCATATAAGGATATATGTATGTAATAAAACACAATTGAATACTTTCAAAAAATTATAATGTTCACACACTACATATGTTTCGCCACACTGTGGCTTCATCAGGTGGATGAAAAATATTTTCATCCACTTGATGAAGCCACCGTGTGGCGAAACACGTATAATTCGTTTCAAGAAATATGAGCGACTTGTATAAGGTGATAATCCGGATTAAAGAGAAACCCTTTCCTGGAGCTGCAGCGGGTAATTAAGAAGCACTTGAAAAATATCAGGTACGGTCTACAGATAATTAGAAAGCAGCTCGAGGAAAGGGTTTCTCTTTAATCCGGATTATCACCTTATACAAGTCGCTCATATTTCTTGAAACGAACTATAAGTGTGCATTCGTCAAGATAATTGGAAGAAGTAGATTCAATGAAACGGTATTAAACAGGAACTATTACAAACATTACGAAATATGTAATTAACAGTCAAAACAATGAAAAAGCGAAACCAACTCTCCCTACTTTATTTATCTTATAAGGTAAATAGATTAAATTTTAAGAACTCCTGACCCTTCTATACCTACGCCGATGAAGAAAGAAATTTATCAGTAAAGTCGACTTTTTTGCTATCCGTTTTCTTGACGAAAACAGATGTTGCAGTTCACCATATAAATTGAATACTTAGTGCTATTCAGTTGCGTTATGTTATACATTATTTCTTTTGTCCGTTGTAATTTCGGTCTCATACGTCCGGTCTATAGTAATAAATAAATACGTAAATATTGACGTGGTAAAAGTAAATAAAATCATATTTATTAAATCTATCATTTAAATATTCCAACCATACATTTCAATAAATAAGAAGAATATTGTAGCGCCCTCTATTATGCTACCTCATTTATTCATTTATAATAATTGCTTTATTAGACGTCCAACCCTTTAACGGGGGGACGGATGTCACAAATGTATCTTTTAGAAATATCATAAAAATTCTTTGATATATAATCATATATCCTCTTAAAATGATATACGATTAGAATAATACCATATAGAACAATTAATGTGGACAGATTAAACAAATGGTTTGTAAGTTATATTTATCTATATCGGGTGTTCAGAAAAATTCGAAGCTAAAGTAATCCTGAAAATTTGAAATCATATCTGATTCTGACAATGTTCAATTGTTGATATACAACAATTGAAATTTAATACTAAGTTAAGTTAGGGCATACTATTTTTTGTTCAACACCTATTTGATATCGAATTTTTCTGAACAGCCTATATAATATATCTTCTACAGATAATTAATGTCAGTTAGTTTTTATAATTGTCAAGTGCCTATAACAAATTAATAACCTTAATTTTTGAATAAGTGGATATGACTCCAGACAAGTATTAAAATTGTCAAAATGAGATGTTTTCAATCACAAATTAAACACAATTTCTATCTTTGTAGATCATTATCTATAAAGTTAAAAAAAAGAATATACAGATCACTAGGAGCAATTTATTGGAGAAGCAGTATTGTCCTGGAGTATTAAGTTATAGAATAATATTTCAAGATTTACTATATATATATAAATATTTCAAGATTTACTATATATATATATAAATTGTGTTTGTTTTTTTTTACCACTAATTATTAATTAATAATATATTGTCTTGGTATTGGCTGTTTTTAATCTTGATCTTTTAATTTGTGATATTGCTGTATACGTTTAATTTTATATATATCTACTAATGTTTTGAGAAAGAAGTAAATTAAACATCGAAACGTTAACAATCTTTCTTTTATTTTAATATAATTTTACCACAATATCCAAGAAAATGTATTATTAATTATATATATATATACAGCAAGAGCGCGCGAGGTATGATCACCCGATGGTATACGTAAACTCGCATCTAAACGTGGTCCGATAATACATATTAGAGTTACGGCACAACATACTAGCATTGCCTGCTCATATTCGAACTCATAGTGATCTGATTATTTTTTCGCAGATTGACAAAAAGAACAAATTAAATTTTTTCTTTAAGTGATGACGATTGCTTAGATAACTAAGTCGATAATAACGCGAAGATTGTAATACTTATAACGTAATTATGATTATCCGTATGAAATTAAATAATAATGTAGTTGTGTAAAAAGTTATAGCAGTACAACTGGGTTTTAGAATGAAATAAAAACAACCCGCCTGAAACATCTGCAGAATAAACTAAGATGTCTAGAGAAAAATAAATAAATAGAAATTTCATGGTAAAAAAAAACTATAAATAAGTATAACAGAAATACCATAAAATAACACAAAAACCTACGTGCATTCCTCTTTGCAGCCAGTACGCAACTGGAACTGATGTAAATATGTATCTATATCTCGCGAACACAGCTGGCGGAGATCAATTTTCCGAATATACGTCCGAAGAATATCGACTGGCACGGGTGATCATACCCCGCGCGCTCAAGCTGTATATATATGGTTTCCTTCTTTTTTTTTTTTTGGCGTTTTTAAAAATAAATAAAATACAAAATAATAATAAATAATAATAAAATACAAAAAGAATGTAATCAACAACCTAACTGACAGAGCAATAAAACTGGCACACCATAGATACAGACCTAAAAACATTAATAAGATAAAGTCAATGCTAAAAGGAAATAATTATCCACCCTGTCTAATAGACAAAACAGTGAAGCAAAGAATAAATAACATCTACAATTCAACCCAAAAAAACAAAAAAGCCTCAAACGTCCAAAAATTTATCGCTATTCCATATGTAAACCAACTGGCAGAAAAGATATCAAACACACTAAAACCATATGACATCGCAGTCGCATACAAGCCCATCAATACGACAAAGACACTTTTCTCGAAACTAAAGCCCTATATCGCAAAAGACAAACAGACTCACGCAATATATAAAATACAATGTCATGACTGCAGTGGCAACTATATATGACAATCGAAACAATACTTATACAAACGAATGCAGGCCCACAAATACTCAAAAACAGACAAAACGGCATTGGCAACACACGTAACGGAAAAAAAACACACCTTTGATTTTAAAAATATCAAAATTCTTGACATAGAGAATAATACCAAAAAAAGAGAAATTAAAGAGATGATCTATATTAAGCAAAGTGCAAACTGTATTAACAATAGAAATGACATAAAGAATTTGAACTCAATCTATTACAATATCATTAAAAAGTAGCGATCTGCATCTTAACAAATATCATTTAGTTATAAGTGACGAACCCCCCCCCCCCCATTCCAGTGTTTCTTTCTTTTTAAACTGAGGGGAAAAAAAAAGAAAAAAAAAATTTTTACTCTGAGACAATCTATAATTTTTCTAATTAAATATATACAACCGTAATATGCTTAATTCCTGACACCATGTATGTGTATTCATCAAATAGAGATAGATAAACTGCAATATGCACAAACACCAAAAATAAATAGTTCTTCTTACTTGAAGAAAAATCAATAAGCAAACAACAAATAAAAAATTATAAAATATTTAACGTCCTACGACATATACACACGTACTGCTCGCAATCTGACATCCAAATAAGCGGCAATATTTAACGTTTACATGTTACATGAAACAGAAAGTAACATGTCTGTTTTAGATACTAAATACAGCTTTACTTCGAAACACATTGTCAGGTAATTACGTATATTTTTTAAGAAAAAAGCATTTGTATTGTTTTTTGTCACTCTAAATTTTAATCTTATGTACTGTTTTTATACATTTTAGATATATTTTAAATTGTTATATTGTTTTTATCACTGTAAACTTAAATTTTACACATTGTTTTTCGTTATTATCTAACACAACCATTAATAAATGTTAATTATGTATTCTAGAACAACATTTGAAAAAGGCCCGCTAGGCCGAAACATGTAATGGAAAAAAATAATTGTTATAAAATAAAAACAATGGCATAACAACGCCTTTGTTTTATTCACAAATCGACCTAAAAAACGCCAAAAAAAAAAAGAAGGAAACCATATTAATATACAAGGTCACTGAAAAGAAAAATACCCTCATATATATATATATATATATATGTATATAATTATAAATCCAATTATTAATATATATATAATATTAAAAAGAAACTGACGTTAACACTTTGGAATAAGAATTATATGTATATATATACATATTTTCTATTCTTTGTTGCCGTATTTATATATTATTTAAACTCTTGATGAGCATTGGGCATTTTCGGCAGAAATTAAATAAACATACATTAGTTTATAATGATGTTTGATTTATTTTTAACGTTTCGACCTTTCTTTTGGTCTTCATCAGAAATAATAATAGGTAAGAAACAATTTTTCTGAAACAACATACGCCATGTATATACAAAATGCGATAACACAAAAATAATTTGATATAGGTATACAAAAATATAAGAATCATTTTAAAATATGTAACGTCAAACGATTAAGATCTAAAATGTCAATGAAATGTCTACAATGCTGGTTTAGTCTGACATGGAAACGGCCAAAACAACAACAAAAACGGATAAAATGTATTTATATGAATGTATGCATGTTAATATTAATGGGTTTTGTAATTATAATAATTGTCGGTATACTGTTGATAAATTTGAGATTTCTCCTCTGTCATTAACTGAGTTTTGATTTTTGTGTATTTCAATCATCTCTAAAATGTTTCTCGACTTTGTATTATACTCTCTCTGTAACACTGAAATGCGATCAAAATCAAATGTATGTGAGAACTGGTTAGAGTGTTTCTTTAACGCCGTGCTATTTTTTGCATATTTATGTGCTTTGACTCTTTCATCAAGATATTGTTTGGTCTGGCCACTAATTATAACAATTTACAGCATCTTTACGCAAAATTAAAAGACAAAATTCCATTAAAAAAACAAACACATGTTGTTTATAAGATTCCTTGTAAAGACTGGGAAGGTATCTATATTGGCCAGACCAAACAATATCTTGATGAAAGAGTCAAAGCACATAAATATGCAAAAAATAGCACGGCGTTAAAGAAACACTCTAACCAGTTCTCACATACATTTGATTTTGATCGCATTTCAGTGTTACATAAAGAATATAATACAAAGTCGAGAAACATTTTAGAGATGATTGAAATACACAAAAATCAAAACTCAGTTAATGACAGAGGAAAAATCTCAAATTTATTAACAGTATACCGACAATTATTATAATTACAAAACCCATTAATATTAACATGCATACATTCATATAAATACATTTTATCCGTTTTTGTTGTTGTTTTGGCCGTTTCCATGTCAGACTAAACCAGCATTGTAGACATTTCATTGACATTTTAGATCTTAATCGTTTGACGTTACATATTTTAAATTTTAAAACCCTTTTAATGTATTTTATTGTTGTGCATGTTTTATAAAAGTTATTAGGACACTGTTGTTACATATTTTGGAGTAAGTTTTCTCATTTTTAATATGATTCTTATATTTTTGTATACCTATATCAAATTATTTTTGTGTTATCGCATTTTGTATATACATGGTGTATGTTGTTTCAGAAAAATTGTTTCTTACCTATTATTATTTCTGATGAAGACCAAAAGAAAGGTCGAAACGTTAAAAAATAAATCAAACATCATTATAAATTAATGTATGTTTATTTAATTTCTGCCGAAAATGCCCAATGCTCATCAAGAGTTTAAATAATATATACATATATATACCGACTGCTAGACCCATTAAATTCCACGTTTTCTGTCTTAACTGATCAGTCGAGATCATCCTTACTTTATATATATATAAATATATATATATATGTTGTCACTGGATTCCGAGTTTTCTTCCGCG
Source organism: Amphimallon solstitiale (assembly GCA_963170755.1). Taxonomy (NCBI): domain Eukaryota; kingdom Metazoa; phylum Arthropoda; class Insecta; order Coleoptera; family Scarabaeidae; genus Amphimallon; species Amphimallon solstitiale. The sequence goes on along the minus strand of OY720675.1, from coordinate 127,187,478 downwards.
TTTCCACTGCTTGGTCTTTGGAAAGACCGATGCTGGTTTCTTGACGACGTTTCGACACTTACCATCTTCAGGTCTGCGATAACTGTCTGCTTCTGCTTCTTGTTATTCGTAAACTGACGTTTTCGGGATTCGGATGGTGGTTATATACTTCGTTAGCGTTTCGGTTGGTTGCCCTTGGACGAGTGTGTGCATGGTTCCGTGTCGTTGGGCTCGTGTTTGGAGTGTGACGGCTGCTTTGCGATGTAGAAGTATTAGTTTGGTGTTCTTTGTTGGTATCTGTTCTTGTTAGTGCTGGTTTCCATGCTGTTGGTAACCTCTGGGTATCATCCCGTGAATTCAGATTGTTCGGATGTTTTTCAGTTTCGATGGCTTCCCTGATGATTCTGGTTTTAGTATGTTCGATGTTCGCTAATAGCTTGGTGTTACTGAAGTCTATCGTGTGGGATGTTTCTTTTACATGTTGAGCCAGAGATGAAGTTTTCTCGTCTCTTCTTACGGAATTTTTTATGTTCGTCTCTTCTTGCGTTTACCCTTCTGTTCGTTTGTCCAATGTAAGTTTTTTCACAGTTGAGGCACGGAATTTCATAAACTCCTTGGTTTTCCTAAGGTATTTTTGTTTTAGGGTTTCGAAGGACTGTACTGATTTTTCTGTCTGCTTTGAATGTTGTTTCAATGTTGTGTCTTCGTAGGATTTTGGATATTCTATCGGTGGTGCCTTTAACATAGGGTAAGTAGGTTTTGGCAGTTGGTGTTTCTTTTTCCTCTTGTGGTATTGTTGGTTTCGGCTTGGATGCTCTTTTGATAGCAGATTCACTGAAACCATTCTGCTGGAGTGCCTTGTGGAGTTTGTCCATTTCTTGGGTGATGTTATCTTCGTCTGCTAATCTCTGCGATCTTGTCACTAGGGTTTTCACTACTGATTGTAACTGAGCTGGGTGGTGGTGAGACTGAGCGTTCAGATATCCGTCTGTATGGGTGGATTTTCGGTATACCGTGTGACTTAAGTTCCCATTTTCTTTCTTCTTGACCAAAACGTCGAGCAATGGTAATTCGTTGTTCGATTCTATTTCCATCGTAAATTTTATTTTTGGATGGGTTTTGTTTAAATGTTCCAGGAAGATGTCGAGGTGGTCCTTTCCATGTGTCCAGATCACGAAAGTGTCATCGACGTAGCGTAGCCAGAGTTTGGGTTTGTGGGTGGCCGTCCTTAGTGCTGTTTTTTCTAAGTTTTCCATAAAAAGGTTTGCTATTACTGGTGATAGTGGAGAACCCATTGGGGCGCCTTCTATTTGTCTATAGCGCTGATCTTCGTAGATAAAGTATGTGTTTGTCAGACAGTGTTTCACCAAGTTCATTATGTGCACTGGGGGTTGGTATATTCGTTCGATGGTCTCTAGAGCTTCGGCAACTGGTATATTGGTAAACAGTGATACTACGTCGAAGCTTACTAATAACCATTCTGGTTCTACTTACAACATTACGAAATATGTAATTAACAGTCAAAACAATGAAAAAGCGAAACCAACTCTCCCTACTTTATTTATCTTATAAGGTAAATAGATTAAATTTTAAGAACTCCTGACCCTTCTATACCTACGCCGATGAAGAAAGAAATTTATCAGTAAAGTCGACTTTTTTGCTATCCGTTTTCTTGACGAAAACAGATGTTGCAGTTCACCATATAAATTGAATACTTAGTGCTATTCAGTTGCGTTATGTTATACATTATTTCTTTTGTCCGTTGTAATTTCGGTCTCATACGTCCGGTCTATAGTAATAAATAAATACGTAAATATTGACGTGGTAAAAGTAAATAAAATCATATTTATTAAATCTATCATTTAAATATTCCAACCATACATTTCAATAAATAAGAAGAATATTGTAGCGCCCTCTATTATGCTACCTCATTTATTCATTTATAATAATTGCTTTATTAGACGTCCAACCCTTTAACGGGGGGACGGATGTCACAAATGTATCTTTTAGAAATATCATAAAAATTCTTTGATATATAATCATATATCCTCTTAAAATGATATACGATTAGAATAATACCATATAGAACAATTAATGTGGACAGATTAAACAAATGGTTTGTAAGTTATATTTATCTATATCGGGTGTTCAGAAAAATTCGAAGCTAAAGTAATCCTGAAAATTTGAAATCATATCTGATTCTGACAATGTTCAATTGTTGATATACAACAATTGAAATTTAATACTAAGTTAAGTTAGGGCATACTATTTTTTGTTCAACACCTATTTGATATCGAATTTTTCTGAACAGCCTATATAATATATCTTCTACAGATAATTAATGTCAGTTAGTTTTTATAATTGTCAAGTGCCTATAACAAATTAATAACCTTAATTTTTGAATAAGTGGATATGACTCCAGACAAGTATTAAAATTGTCAAAATGAGATGTTTTCAATCACAAATTAAACACAATTTCTATCTTTGTAGATCATTATCTATAAAGTTAAAAAAAAGAATATACAGATCACTAGGAGCAATTTATTGGAGAAGCAGTATTGTCCTGGAGTATTAAGTTATAGAATAATATTTCAAGATTTACTATATATATATAAATATTTCAAGATTTACTATATATATATAAATTGTTTTTTTTTTTTACCACTAATTATTAATTAATAATATATTGTCTTGGTATTGGCTGTTTTTAATCTTGATCTTTTAATTTGTGATATTGCTGTATACGTTTAATTTTATATATATCTACTAATGTTTTGAGAAAGAAGTAAATTAAACATCGAAACGTTAACAATCTTTCTTTTATTTTAATATAATTTTACCACAATACCCAAGAAAATGTATTATTAATTATATATATATATATACAGCAAGAGCGCGCGAGGTATGATCACCCGATGGTGTACGTAAACTCGCATCTAAACGTGGTCCGATAATACATATTAGAGTTACGGCACAACATACTAGCATTGCCTGCTCATATTCGAACTCATAGTGATCTGATTATTTTTTCGCAGATTGACAAAAAGAACAAATTAAATTTTCTCTTTAAGTGATGACGATTGCTTAGATAACTAAGTCGATAATAACGCGAAGATTGTAATACTTATAACGTAATTATGATTATCCGTATGAAATTAAATAATAATGTAGTTGTGTAAAAAGTTATAGCAGTACAACTGGGTTTTAGAATGAAATAAAAACAACCCGCCTGAAACATCTGCAGAATAAACTAAGATGTCTAGAGAAAAATAAATAAATAGAAATTTCATGGTAAAAAAAACTATAAATAAGTATAACAGAAATACCATAAAATAACACAAAAACCTACGTGCATTCCTCTTTGCAGCCAGTACGCAACTGGAACTGATGTAAATATGTATCTATATCTGGCGAACACAGCTGGCGGAGATCAATTTTCCGAATATACGTCCGAAGAATATCGACTGGCACGGGTGATCATACCCCGCGCGCTCAAGCTGTATATATATGGTTTCCTTCTTTTTTTTTTTGGCGTTTTTAAAAATAAATAAAATACAAAATAATAATAAATAATAATAAAATACAAAAAGAATGTAATCAACAACCTAACTGACAGAGCAATAAAACTGGCACACCATAGATACAGACCTAAAAACATTAATAAGATAAAGTCAATGCTAAAAGAAAATAATTATCCACCCTGTCTAATAGACAAAACAGTGAAGCAAAGAATAAATAACATCTACAATTCAACCCAAAAAAACAAAAAAGCCTCAAACGTCCAAAAATTTATCGCTATTCCATATGTAAACCAACTGGCAGAAAAGATATCAAACACACTAAAACCATATGACATCGCAGTCGCATACAAGCCCATCAATACGACAAAGACACTTTTCTCGAAACTAAAGCCCTATATCGCAAAAGACAAACAGACTCACGCAATATATAAAATACAATGTAATGACTGCAGTGGCAACTATGTATGACAATCGAAACAATACTTATACAAACGAATGCAGGCCCACAAATACTCAAAAATAGACAAAACGGCATTGGCAACACACGTAACGGAAAAAAAACACACCTTTGATTTTAAAAATATCAAAATTCTTGACATAGAGAATAATACCAAAAAAAGAGAAATTAAAGAGATGATCTATATTAAGCAAAGTGCAAACTGTATTAACAATAGAAATGACATAAAGAATTTGAACTCAATCTATTACAATATCATTAAAAAGTAGCGATCTGCATCTTAACAAATATCATTTAGTTATAAGTGACGAACCCCCCCCCCATTCCAGTGTTTCTTTCTTTTTAAACTGAGGGGGAAAAAAAGAAAAAAAAAATTTTTACTCTGAGACAATCTATAATTTTTCTAATTAAATATATACAACCGTAATATGCTTAATTCCTGACACCATGTATGTGTATTCATCAAATAGAGATAGATAAACTGCAATATGCACAAACACCAAAAATAAATAGTTCTTCTTACTTGAAGAAAAATCAATAAGCAAACAACAAATAAAAAATTATAAAATATTTAACGTCCTACGACATATACACACGTACTGCTCGCAATCTGACATCCAAATAAGCGGCAATATTTAACGTTTACATGTTACATGAAACAGAAAGTAACATGTCTGTTTTAGATACTAAATACAGCTTTACTTCGAAACACATTGTCAGGTAATTACGTATATTTTTTAAGAAAAAAGCATTTGTATTGTTTTTTGTCACTCTAAATTTTAATCTTATGTACTGTTTTTATACATTTTAGATATATTTTAAATTGTTATATTGTTTTTATCACTGTAAACTTAAATTTTACACATTGTTTTTCGTTATTATCTAACACAACCATTAATAAATGTTAATTATGTATTCTAGAACAACATTTGAAAAAGGCCCGCTAGGCCGAAACATGTAATGGAAAAAAATAATTGTTATAAAATAAAAACAATGGCATAACAACGCCTTTGTTTTATTCACAAATCGACCTAAAAAACGCCAAAAAAAAAAAGAAGGAAACCATATTAATATACAAGGTCACTGAAAAGAAAAATACCCTCATATATATATATATATATGTATATAATTATAAATCCAATTATTAATATATATATAATATTAAAAAGAAACTGACGTTAACACTTTGGAATAAGAATTATATGTATATATATACATATTTTCTATTCTTTGTTGCCGTATTTATATATTATTTAAACTCTTGATGAGCATTGGGCATTTTCGGCAGAAATTAAATAAACATACATTAGTTTATAATGATGTTTGATTTATTTTTAACGTTTCGACCTTTCTTTTGGTCTTCATCAGAAATAATAATAGGTAAGAAACAATTTTTCTGAAACAACATACGCCATGTATATACAAAATGCGATAACACAAAAATAATTTGATATAGGTATACAAAAATATAAGAATCATTTTAAAATATGTAACGTCAAACGATTAAGATCTAAAATGTCAATGAAATGTCTACAATGCTGGTTTAGTCTGACATGGAAACGGCCAAAACAACAACAAAAACGGATAAAATGTATTTATATGAATGTATGCATGTTAATATTAATGGGTTTTGTAATTATAATAATTGTCGGTATACTGTTGATAAATTTGAGATTTCTCCTCTGTCATTAACTGAGTTTTGATTTTTGTGTATTTCAATCATCTCTAAAATGTTTCTCGACTTTGTATTATACTCTCTCTGTAACACTGAAATGCGATCAAAATCAAATGTATGTGAGAACTGGTTAGAGTGTTTCTTTAACGCCGTGCTATTTTTTGCATATTTATGTGCTCTGACTCTTTCATCAAGATATTGTTTGGTCTGGCCACTAATTATAACAATTTACAGCATCTTTACGCAAAATTAAAAGACAAAATTCCATTAAAAAAACAAACACATGTTGTTTATAAGATTCCTTGTAAAGACTGGGAAGGTATCTATATTGGCCAGACCAAACAATATCTTGATGAAAGAGTCAAAGCACATAAATATGCAAAAAATAGCACGGCGTTAAAGAAACACTCTAACCAGTTCTCACATACATTTGATTTTGATCGCATTTCAGTGTTACATAAAGAATATAATACAAAGTCGAGAAACATTTTAGAGATGATTGAAATACACAAAAATCAAAACTCAGTTAATGACAGAGGAAAAATCTCAAATTTATCAACAGTATACCGACAATTATTATAATTACAAAACCCATTAATATTAACATGCATACATTCATATAAATACATTTTATCCGTTTTTGTTGTTGTTTTGGCCGTTTCCATGTCAGACTAAACCAGCATTGTAGACATTTCATTGACATTTTAGATCTTAATCGTTTGACGTTACATATTTTAAATTTTAAAACCCTTTTAATGTATTTTATTGTTGTGCATGTTTTATAAAAGTTATTAGGACACTGTTGTTACATATTTTGGAGTAAGTTTTCTCATTTTTAATATGATTCTTATATTTTTGTATACCTATATCAAATTATTTTTGTGTTATCGCATTTTGTATATACATGGTGTATGTTGTTTCAGAAAAATTGTTTCTTACCTATTATTATTTCTGATGAAGACCAAAAGAAAGGTCAAAACGTTAAAAAATAAATCAAACATCATTATAAATTAATGTATGTTTATTTAATTTCTGCCGAAAATGCCCAATGCTCATCAAGAGTTTAAATAATATATACATATATATACCGACTGCTAGACCCATTAAATTCCACGTTTTCTGTCTTAACTGATCAGTCGAGATCATCCTTACTTTATATATATATAAATATATATATATATGTTGTCACTGGATTCCGAGTTTTCTTCCGCGTTTCCACTGCTTGGTCTTTGGAAAGACCGATGCTGGTTTCTTGACGACGTTTCGGCAAAATCACACTTACCATATTCAGGTCTGCGATAACTGTCTGCTTCTGCTTCTTGTTATTCGTAAACTGACGTTTTCGGGATTCGGATGGTGGTTATATACTTCGTTAGCGTTTCGGTTGGTTGCCCTTGGACGAGTGTGTGCATGGTTCCGTGTCGTTGGGCTCGTGTTTGGAGTGTGACGGCTGCTTTGCGATGTAGAAGTATTAGTTTGGTGTTCTTTGTTGGTATCTGTTCTTGTTAGTGCTGGTTTCCATGCTGTTGGTAACCTCTGGGTATCATCCCGTGAATTCAGATTGTTCGGATGTTTTTCAGTTTCGATGGCTTCCCTGATGATTCTGGTTTTAGTATGTTCGATGTTCGCTAATAGCTTGGTGTTACTGAAGTCTATCGTGTGGGATGTTTCTTTTACATGTTGAGCCAGAGATGAAGTTTTCTCGTCTCTTCTTACGGAATTTTTTATGTTCGTCTCTTCTTGCGTTTACACTTCTGTTCGTTTGTCCAATGTAAGTTTTTTCACAGTTGAGGCACGGAATTTCATAAACTCCTTGGTTTTCCTAAGGTATTTTTGTTTTAGGGTTTCGAAGGACTGTACTGATTTTTCTGTCTGCTTTGAATGTTGTTTCAATGTTGTGTCTTCGTAGGATTTTGGATATTCTATCGGTGGTGCCTTTAACATAGGGTAAGTAGGTTTTGGCAGTTGGTGTTTCTTTTTCCTCTTGTGGTATTGTTGGTTTCGGCTTGGATGCTCTTTTGATAGCAGATTCACTGAAACCATTCTGCTGGAGTGCCTTGTGGAGTTTGTCAATTTCTTGGGTGATGTTATCTTCGTCTGCTAATCTCTGCGATCTTGTCACTAGGGTTTTCACTACTGATTGTAACTGAGCTGGGTGGTGGTGAGACTGAGCGTTCAGATATCTGTCTGTATGGGTGGATTTTCGGTATACCGTGTGACTTAAGTTCCCATTTTCTTTCTTCTTGACCAAAACGTCGAGCAATGGTAATTCGTTGTTCGATTCTATTTCCATCGTAAATTTAATTTTTGGATGGGTTTTGTTTAAATGTTCCAGGAAGATGTCGAGGTGGTCCTTTCCATGTGTCCAGATCACGAAAGTGTCATCGACGTAGCGTAGCCAGAGTTTGGGTTTGTGGGTGGCCGTCCTTAGTGCTGTTTTTTCTAAGTTTTCCATAAAAAGGTTTGCTATTACTGGTGATAGTGGAGAACCCATTGGGGCGCCTTCTATTTGTCTATAGCGCTGATCTTCGTAGATAAAGTATGTGTTTGTCAGACAGTGTTTCACCAAGTTCATTATGTGCACTGGGGGTTGGTATATTCGTTCGATGGTCTCTAGAGCTTCGGCAACTGGTATATTGGTAAACAGTGATACTACGTCGAAGCTTACTAATAACCATTCTGGTTCTACTTTTTGTTGTCTCAATAGATCGATGAAGTGGCTTGCGTTCTTGACGTAAGATTCGGCATCTTCGACATGAGGTTGTAGTTGTTGGGCTAGGTATCTAGCCAATTGTTGAACAGGTGATCCAATGGAGCTGACTATGGGTCTTAGGGGTGCACCTTCCTTGTGGACTTTAGGTAAGCCGTAGAATTTGGGGCATCTTGATAACTTCTCCCTTGGAATGAGTGCTGTCTGGATTTCCTTGTGCACCCCTAAGACCCATAGTCAGCTCCATTGGATCACCTGTTCAACAATTGGCTAGATACCTAGCCCAACAACTACAACCTCATGTCGAAGAAGCCGAATCTTACGTCAAGAACGCAAGCCACTTCATCGATCTATTGAGACAACAAAAAGTAGAACCAGAATGGTTATTAGTAAGCTTCGACGTAGTATCACTGTTTACTAATATACCAGTTGCCGAAGCTCTAGAGACCATCGAACGAATATACCAACCCCCAGTGCATATAATGAACTTGGTGAAACACTGTCTGACAAACACATACTTTATCTACGAAGATCAGCGCTATAGACAAATAGAAGGCGCCCCAATGGGTTCTCCACTATCACCAGTAATAGCAAACCTTTTTATGGAAAACTTAGAAAAAACAGCACTAAGGACGGCCACCCACAAACCCAAACTCTGGCTACGCTACGTCGATGACACTTTCGTGATCTGGACACATGGAAAGGACCACCTCGACATCTTCCTGGAACATTTAAACAAAACCCATCCAAAAATAAAATTTACGATGGAAATAGAATCGAACAACGAATTACCATTCCTCGACGTTTTGGTCAAGAAGAAAGAAAATGGGAACTTAAGTCACACGGTATACCGAAAATCCACCCATACAGACAGATATCTGAACGCTCAGTCTCACCACCACCCAGCTCAGTTACAATCAGTAGTGAAAACCCTAGTGACAAGATCGCAGAGATTAGCAGACGAAGATAACATCACCCAAGAAGTGGACAAACTCCACAAGGCACTCCAGCAGAATGGTTTCAGTGAATCTGCTATCAAAAGAGCATCCAAGCCGAAACCAACAACACCACAAGAGGAAAAAGAAACACCAACTGCCAAAACCTACTTACCCTATGTTAAAGGCACCACTGATAGAATATCCAAAATCCTACGAAGACACAACATTGAAACAACATTCAAAGCAGACAGAAAAATCAGTACAGTCCTTCGAAACCCTAAAACAAAAATACCTCTAGAAAACCAAGGAGTTTATGAAATTCCGTGCCTCAACTGTGAAAAAACTTACATTGGACAAACGAACAGAAGGGTAAACGCAAGAAGAGACGAACACAAAAATTCCGTAAGAAGGGACGAGAAAACTTCATCTCTGGCTCAACATGTAAAAGAAACATCCCACACGATAGACTTCAGTAACACCAAGCTATTAGCGAACATCGAACATACTAAAACCAGAATCATCAGGGAAGCCATCGAAATTGAAAAACATCCGAACAATCTGAATTCACGAGATGATACCCAGAGGTTACCAACACCTTGGAAACCAGCACTAACAAGAACAGATACCAACAAAGAACACCAAACTAATACTTCTACATCGCAGAGCAGCCGTCACACTCCAAACACGAGCCCAACGATGCGGAACCATGCACACACTCGTCCAAGGGCAACCAACCGAAACGCCAACGAATTATATAACCACCATCCGAATCCCGAAAACGTCAGTTTACGAATAACAAGAAGCAGAAGCAGACAGTTATCGCAGACCTGAAGATGGCAAGTGTGATTTTGCCGAAACGTCGTCAAGAAACCAGCATCGGTCTTTCCAAAGACCAAGCAGTGGAAACGCGGAAGAAAACCCGGAATCCAGTGACAACACATACTACTACCCGCGGAAACTTGAAAGAGAACATATATATATATATATATTATGCTGTTATCCTTAGCTAGAATTGCTAAATAAAACTTATCCAACAAGATACTGAGGCTTTAAATATGTATCTTCCTTCAAAATCTCAACAAAACATTTAAATCTCGGGCTTTTAATTTAATAATCAATTGAACTAAGCTCAGTCGGTCTTTAATTTATATTAAACGAGCAAGAATGACTTTAACGACTTTTAATCTCAGGTCTTTTAGAGTTCTTTAAAATGTGAAAGTTACTTCAATCTTTCTTTAAAATAAAAATTAATTCTTGTGAAACGTTCTTTTACTTGATATGTTTAAAAATAAATAAAGTCATATAGGTTTATATGTATTTTATTTAATCGTCAACAATAATCAACAAACTACGTAATTATTTCAAATTGTGTATAATAAATCTTTAAAACATACACCAAATTCAATTCTCAAAATCAATGAAAGTTAAATAATTTTCATGTCAAATAATTAATCAATCATATGTCAAAACTGACATTATAAGGAATTTGTATCGACGTAATCATTTTATTTAAACATCAGAGTTCAATTTAAATTATTCTTGAATTGTGAAATTTGCTTTTACGTTAAGAAATGTTAGATTTCAAACCTTTGATACATACAAAACAGAATAATTTAACAAAACAAAGTCAGTTATATTGTGACAATTTCTAACTCATAAAATGAAAATAAATGTCTGATTTAAACTTTTAACTAATAAAACTTGCATATAAAATGTTATATTTTGTACTTTACATTTTCTTATTTGATTCAAAACAGGTACGGTCCTTTTCCGGAATCCTCAAGTAGGTATAGCAATGACAGCATTCATCCGTCAGGATACGTCAAACTTGTAGTCTCGTACTGCAGTCTTCTCTTCAAGATAATGTATTCCTTGATTGTTTTTCAGCTTACAGTCCAATTTCAATTTATTTTAGGTAATATCAGTTGTAATAATTAGTATAATGTCCCGTTCTTTTCATCTATCAAGGTTGGAAAATATTCATAAACACCTTTGTAATTTCTTCTTTCTGGATAACGTATTTACTTATATGGTTTCCAATTTATGAAGATCCAATTCTTTTACTATTAAATTCTTCTTTTTCTAATTAATATTTTCTTCTCCCATAAATTTGTCATTTACTTTCAAAAAATTCATAAATCAATAATCTTCCTTTTTTTTCCTTGTAACTATGCTCTCATTAAAATTTCAACATAGTTGATTTTTCGTATCATAATTGTTCATGTAGAAATGAAAATTTGCTTATCTTAGTAATATTTTAACTTTATGATTACTGTGACTTTAGATGTATACTATTTTGTTAATTTCCTATTCTTTCATTAAGTTTGAGATTACAATATGTCTTCTTATAGTAATTAACATATCTAATATATTTAAAAATTATTCTGTTTTATATGATAAATAATATTTCTAACGCAATACCATACAATTGAATTTGAGAACTGTTAAATTTAGATTATCTTAAATGTGATGTATTTTAAACAATGCATTTTTGCCTTCCTCTCAGAATAAAAAAAATAATTTATGGAGTTTAACATTTATAATATAATTTCTCTCGATCATCTATTCATAGTAATCATGAATCATTGACACATGAAATCTACCCCTTATTAAATTTGTGTCAGGTTCAACCAATTCATATGTAGTATCACCAAATATTTTTCTTACCTCATAAGGTCCAATAAAAGTCTTTAAAAATTTCGCCACCTGATTTTTATTTTTATCTATAACTCTTAAGTTCTTTATGATTACATTGTCTCCAACATTTATTTCTTAAAATGTTATCACTTTTTTTTTACGATTACAACAGGATTAATAAAATAGGAAGTTGATCTTTCTATAATACCTTGTTTTAATAATGTATCGATTTCTTGTTCAACTTGTTTTTGATATTGATATGGAATAGGATAATTATTTCCATTTAATGGTTCATCATTATCAATAATTATCTTATGTTTATAGTTTCTAGCAAATGTAACTTCTTCATTATATAACCTTTTATTTTCCATCAAGGTTCTTCTCATATCGTTCGTTAATCCTTCTTCTAAATCCATTCCAATTATTTTCTTATTTAATTCTTCAACATAATCTTCTTTCTTAACATCACCTTTATCATATGTAAATACATCCTTTCTATAATATAAATCATTATTAACATCTTCATAATCATCATATATAAAATTCTTCTTCTTATTAAGTATTGTTCCATCTTCCAAAATATCCTCTTGGTTATCCCTTAATTCTTTTATCTCTTCAACATTCCTTATAATATTATAATTATTAATGTTAATATTCTTATCTTCTTTTGCTAGTTTTATTTCATTGTTTTTAATACGTAAAACATTATTCTCAAAATCAATTACCATATCATACTTTTTAATATTATCAAACCCTAAAATACATTAAATTTCATGTTTTCAAACACATAGAATTCAAATAAATAACTGCCTTATTCCACATTGTTTCAAGGCAAACCTTTTCATGAATTATTCCTAGTTTCTTCTGATTTGTAGCAATAATATCCATTTTCTTAATCTTAATCACATAATTTTCATAATTAATAATCCTGTTCAAATCTGTTCTTCTTATTAAAGAAATTTCAGCAGCAGTATCAACAATAGCTCTAAGATTTAAATTCTTAATAGTCATTTCAATTACAGGTATATCATTTTCAATTAAAATTTCTGATTCCTCATTGATTTTTATAAAGTTGTGTGGATTGTCATAAAATCGATTATTTTTAGTCACATCCAGGAAATAGCTACATATTATTGGTAAATTTAATTTTAGGTTCGAGAAGTACTCGGTTGACACCGATTTACCTCCGGAATTATCAGATTTTCTGTGTCTAAATAAATCGGCGTTTTTTTTTCTGGCTCTTGTAGTTTTCTTTCATATATTCTGGATTCATGGTCGATTTTCATATTACTTCAACATTATTTATCTGTGGTCTATTATTACCTCTGTCTTTGAAATTACTATTGGAATTAGGATAATTCTCCTTGTTTCTATTATCATGATTATAATTATTTCGGTAATGATTAGTTTCACTTCTGTTTCCATTTCCATTTCCATTGTCATTTCTCCTGTAATAATTATTTTGACCAAAGTTACTTCTGAAATTATTATTTCCATTTCCTCTTACATAATTTTGTTTTTATTAAAATTACTTCTATTATTGTTACCAAAATTATTTCCTCTTCCTTGATTTGTATAATAATTATAATTATTCCTGTTTACTGGATTATGATTAATATAATTATTTCGGGAATTTCTTCTTTTAATTTCTGTCAGATCATCCAATCGTCTTAGTGTTTCCATCAATTGTTCTATGTTGTTCACATCCCTGCTTATAACAACTTCCCCATCTGTTAAAATAAAATGATTCAAGATATGTCTAATGACTTCTTCTTCGGACATATCTGGTATATGTTTAGATTTATTAAACATATCACGCGCATAATTCTCTCGGTTTACCACACCTTCTTGATAACATCCTGTTAATAATTTCACTTTCATTCGATCTTGTATATTTTTATTCCAATATTGTTGAGTGAATTCTCTTTCAAAATCTTTAAAACCATTACATCTTTCTTCAACCATCTCGAACCATTCTAGCGCTCTCCCTTCTAAAGTTAATCTAATAAGGTTTATCTTTTGGAAATCATCTTCAATATCACTTGTCAGTCTTGTTATATTCTTTAGGTAGGTCATAGGATGAACTTGATCTCTACTATCTTTATATTTAGGCCACATTTCCGGTCTTAAATAAGGATTATAAGAATTACTTTTTTCATTACAAATAATCCTGTTACCAGCTCTTTTCATCTGTTCCAATTCTTTTCTTATATTTTCGAAGAAATCACATTCTTCTTGTTGGAATCTATTTATGGATGATCGGTATTCTTCATCAACCAAATTAACTTTTCCTTGTAGAATTAGTGTATCTTCCTTCAAAGTTTTAATATCACCTTTTACTTATTTTGCCTCTTCCTTATTATCCCTAATTCTAGATGATATGACATCAAATTGATTCTGTACATCCTTTTGTTCTTCTTTTAATTTATTTCCTATATTTGTAGTTAAATCTTCCATATTCTTCTTCGTTTTCTCTTCTAATTCCAAAGTTTTCTCTACATTCTTATTAATTCGTATATCCAATCTGTGTTCCATATCAATCATATTTATTTGTATGTTCTTTACATTAGTCTGTAAATCTTTCTTTATTTCCTCCTTAAGATTATTAATATAATCATGTAAACTATCTATACTATTCCTATATTCCTCCTTTTGTATATCCAGCTGCTCTTCTATATTCTTGATGTGAGTATTTAATTTTTGACTATTTGAGTCAAATTTAAGATCTAACTGTCCTTGTATTGTTTGTAAATTTTGTATATTTATATTTATATCTTGCATGTTTTCTGCACGTCAAATTGGTTTTGTATATTTTGCATATTAGTGTTTAGTTGTTGTTGTATGTTTGTATTAATGTCTTGTTTTTGCATGTCTAATTGAGTTGTTAAATTTGCATTTTGTGTGTCTAATTGCGTTTGTAAATTTGTATTTTGTATTATTAATTGATTTTGCATGTTCGTATTCTGTGTATCCAATTGGCATTGTATAATTTCTTCCAAATTCTTAAACATAGTTTTAATATCCAAGTTTTCTTCTGAGCTTGTTGAAGAACCTTCTCCTGAAGCAGATCCAACCCCTTTCCTGGTATTAGGCATATTAAATGACTAATATGTTTTATAAATAAACAAGAAATCCCTACTAACAATATTGTTGTACGTTCTTTTTTTTTATATCAACCCAACACACAAAAACCATGAACAGACAAACAAGAAATAATATATAAGCAATTCAATAAAATACACAACAGCTATGTCCTTTATTTACCTTAAATTCAAATTCAAATCACCCACGTAATTCTTTGATCTAGCCTCTAAGTTGGGTGCCACAAATATGCTGTTATCCTTAGCTAGAATTGCTAAATAAAACTTATCCAACAAGATACTGAGGCTTTAAATATGTATCTTCCTTCAAAATCTCAACAAAACATTTAAATCTCCGGCTTTTAATTTAATAATCAATTGAACTATGCTCTGTCGGTTTTTAATTTATATTAAACGAGCAAGAATGACTTTAACGACTTTTAATCTCAGGTCTTTTAGAGTTCTTTAAAATGTGAAAGTTACTTCAATCTTTCTTTAAAATAAAAATTAATTCTTGTGAAACGTTCTTTTACTTGATATGTTTAAAAAATAAATAAAGTCATATAGGTTTATATGTATTTTATTTAATCGTCAACAATAATCAAAAAACTACGTAATTATTTCAAATTGTGTATCATAAATCTTTAAAACATACACCAAATTCAATTCTCAAAATCAATGAAAGTTAAATAATTTTCATGTCAAATAATTAATCAAACACATGTCAAAACTGACATTATAAGGAATTTGTATCGACGTAATCATTTTATTTAAACATCAGAGTTCAATTTAAATTATTCTTGAATTGTGAAATTTGCTTTTACGTTAAGAAATGTTAGATTTCAAACCTTTGATACATACAAAACAGAATAATTTAACAAAACAAAGTCAATTATATTGTGACAATTTCTAACTCTTAAAATGAAAATAAATGTCTGATTTAAACTTTTAACTAATAAAACTTGCACATAAAATGTTATATTTTGTACTTTACGTTTTCTTATTTGATTCAAAACAGGTACGGTCCTTTTCCGGAATCCTCAAGTAGGTATAGCAATGACAGCATTCATCCGTCAGGATACGTCAAACTTGTAGTCTCGTACTGCAGTCTTCTCTTCTACATAATGTATTCCTTGATTGTTTTTCAGCTTACAGTCCAATTTCAATTTATTTTAGGTAATATCAGTTGTAATAATTAGTATAATGTCCCGTTCTTTTCATCTATCAAGGTTGGAAAATATTCATAAACACCTTTGTAATTTCTTCTTTCTGGATAACGTATTTACTTATATGGTTTCCAATTTATGAAGATCCAATTCTTTTACTATTAAATTCTTCTTTTACTAATTAATATTTTCTTCTCCCATAAATTTGTCATTTACTTTCAAAAAATTCATAAATCAATTCCTTTTTTTCCCTCGCTATGCTCTCATTAAAATTTCAACATAGTTGATTTTTCATATCATAATTGTTCATGTAGTAATGAAAATTTGCTTATCTTAGTAATATTTTAACTTTATGATTACTGTGACTTTAGATGTATACTATTTTGTTAATTTCCTATTCTTTCATTAAATTTGAGATTACAATATGTCTTCTTATAGTAATTAACATATCTAATATATTTAAAAATTATTCTGTTTTATATGATAAATAATATTTCTAACGCAATACCATGCAATTGAATTTGAGAACTGTTAAATTTAGATTATCTTAAATGTGATGCATTTTAAACAATGCCGCTAAATTCAAGAAAATTACATATTATATGTACATTTGTACATGTGTATGTTTCACAAGTATTCATATAGATACGGCTAAGAATAAAGACGTGTTTAATATGCAAATATTAACCACATATCTAATTGATATATATATATATATATATTTCTTCGAATATTTTCGCGGTCGTTTGTTGAAGCGTTGTTCTTCGGGATATTTCGCCGCGTTTGGATGATTTTGCCCTGATAAGGACATCTTTCTTCCTGACGTTTCGGTGACATCACTTTCACCTTCTTCTTGAGGATCTTCTAAGAAGAAACCGTCGAACTTAGAAGATCCTCAAGAAGAAGGTGAAAGTGATGTCACCGAAACGTCAGGAAGAAAGATGTCCTTATCAGGGCAAAATCATCCAAACGCGGCGAAATATCCCGAAGAACAACGCTTCATATATATATATATATATATATATATATATATATATATAAATTTGACGAAATTCAGTTTTTAACTGAAGCTGTATTTCACTATGTACTATAAACAAATTAGTTTACCATTCCTAGGGAAGTGGAATAAGGGTTTGTAAAAAACTTGTAATAAAAAAACAACTCTTCTTAGCTTTGTGACGTTTCGGCTGCTCTTTTCAGCCTTCTTCAGACCTGTTTAATAGGAAAGACGTATGTGTTACATTTTTGTGGATTTACAAATCGTTTAACAAGATTTACAGATTGACAGAAAAACAACATTTTTTTAAGACTTAATAATTGACACTCAATTAAAGAATAAACAAAAAAAAAAAACACTTACTCTCGCTAACGTTGTGCAGGTTTTGCTAATACCACACATTGTGTGATAGGGACTGCTTTACAGATACATTTTAAAAAATCACAATTTTAAGACTAACACAGAAATACAGAAAAAAAACAAAACGAGCGAAACTCTAAAAACTATTTATATTGATTACTGCATTGTTATATGCTACTATCGTATATGTCCAAAAAATAAACGCTATTCGTTTCAGTTTAGAAATCTCAAGTTAGTATTATCTATTGCAATTGCTTTAATAATGTGCGAGGAAATATATTCTTCGCCCGCTTGTCTGTGTCGGTCGCCAAACATCTGTTTCTTATCCGTTTTTGTTTTTCGCAAAATACTTGTTATTTTTATATTATCGATAACTTTTTTGATAGGTTTCCCCGAATGCATGAACATACCGTAAGGCTGTGCATTGTTCGTTAATTATTCACTGTATATCTCATGTATTGAACATCTTGTGTCTAAAACCCCTATTGAAAATACCCCCTTTATCCTTTTCCCCCTTTATTGATATTTAATGGCAAATTTTATGTTATCTTTGCTTATGTTTGTGTTTATGCAAGTTTATAGTTTATTCTACGCATTAGATGTGGTAGATGTATATCGTATATGTTGCTAAAACTCTTTGAATCTGTTTTTGAGTTTAGATTATCTTCAAATGCTCTAATTGTGAGTGTTTCCAGAAATAATCTTCTAGTGTAGTTTTGTTCTTTGAAAATTATTCTGGCATCATTATAATTGGCTATATGTCCCGTAGTTGCTATATGGTTTGCCAAAGCGCAACATTGTGGTTTTATTCTACTATCACTCATGTGTTGTGTGATTCTATTTTTTAATCTCTGTTTGGTTTGTCCAAAATAATAAGTATTGCACTCACAAGGTATGGCATATACCACATTATTATTCATTTCTGCCGGTATTTTATCTTTTAGTGTGCTGTATAATTTTGCGTTTGAAAAAGCCGTTGTGTATGCAATGGAAAAGGTATTTTGGAAAAGCATTTTAATTTTGTTCGTGAGATCTGGTATATACTGTATCTTTTTGTATTTCTTCCTGTCATCATTGTTGATAGTTTGCAGTGCATTGTGTTGGGTTGTTGCGACTCTGTGACTTTTGTCTTTATTGCAGCTCGGAAAGAGAATCTTGTTTATTAATGGCTTAGGGTAGCTATTGTTCAATAAGATTTGCTGTAGGCAGTGAAGGTCTTGGTTAAGGTAATCTACATGGGTAATTTTGGTAATTCTATCTTTAAGTGCTTTTATTAGATTTATTTTATATTTTTTCGGGCAATTAGAATGAAAATTTAGAAGTCTATTGGAGTTTGACGGTTTTCTGTACCATCTTAATTTAAGGTTGTTATTGTCATTTATGATTAATGTATCCAGAAATGGAATGGATTTGTTTGATTCTGTTTCCATTGTGAAATTTAGACTATTGTGAAATGCATTGAAACGTTCTAATGTAGTGTCTATTTTATTGTTAGGTAAACAACAGATCAAATCATCCACGTATTGCCCTATGAAAAGGAACTCAAAATCTATACCCTTCTCTACAAATACTATTATTGTATTCATCACAAGGTCTGCTATTATTGGTGAAAGGGAAAGTCCCATAGGTGCCCCTTTTATTTGTTGGTAAAATTGTTCTTCGTATACGAAATATACACTATTGAAGATCCATTTTGTAATATCTATAAATTCTTTCTTTGGTATGTTCGTGTTATTCTTGATTAGTGCCCATTGCTTATCTATAATCTCTATAGCTATATCTATTGGGATATTCGTAAAAAGACTCGTTACATCAAATGATACCAAAACGTAATTTTCTGGTATTTTGAGATTATTTGTCTTTTGTGCAAATTCAAAAGTATCTTTGATTTTGTGTTTGTTATATGTCAAGAAAGATTTGTCTAAGATGTCTGCTATGTGTTTTGCTAGGTGTTTTGTGTGAGATTCTACACTGCTAACTACCGGCCTCAGTTTATTGTTTGCCTTATGTACTTTTGGCACACCGTATATTCTCGCTGTTTCTGAATTATTTTTAATGAGTGTTTTATATGTTTCTTCTGTGATATGTTTATTGGTTTTTAAGTTTTTTATTAATTGGTTAGTTTTTCTTTCAAATTGACATGTAGGATCTCTATCTATTTTTTTGTATGTTGTGTCGTCATTTAGTTTGCATGTACAAGGAAGAATACAATAAAAAAATGACAGAATTACTAAATGACGACACAACATACAAAAAAATAGATAGAGATCCTACATGTCAATTTGAAAGAAAAACTAACCAATTAATAAAAAACTTAAAAACCAATAAACATATCACAGAAGAAACATATAAAACACTCATTAAAAATAATTCAGAAACAGCGAGAATATACGGTGTGCCAAAAGTACATAAGGCAAACAATAAACTGAGGCCGGTAGTTAGCAGTGTAGAATCTCACACAAAACACCTAGCCAAACACATAGCAGACATCTTAGACAAATCTTTCTTGACATATAACAAACACAAAATCAAAGATACTTTTGAATTTGCACAAAAGACAAATAATCTCAAAATACCAGAAAATTACGTTTTGGTATCATTTGATGTAACGAGTCTTTTTACGAATATCCCAATAGATATAGCTATAGAGATTATAGATAAGCAATGGGCACTAATCAAGAATAACACGAACATACCAAAGAAAGAATTTATAGATATTACAAAATGGATCTTCAATAGTGTATATTTCGTATACGAAGAACAATTTTACCAACAAATAAAAGGGGCACCTATGGGACTTTCCCTTTCACCAATAATAGCAGACCTTGTGATGAATACAATAATAGTATTTGTAGAGAAGGGTATAGATTTTGAGTTCCTTTTCATAGGGCAATACGTGGATGATTTGATCTGTTGTTTACCTAACAATAAAATAGACACTACATTAGAACGTTTCAATGCATTTCACAATAGTCTAAATTTCACAATGGAAACAGAATCAAACAAATCCATTCCATTTCTGGATACATTAATCATAAATGACAATAACAACCTTAAATTAAGATGGTACAGAAAACCGTCAAACTCCAATAGACTTCTAAATTTTCATTCTAATTGCCCGAAAAAATATAAAATAAATCTAATAAAAGCACTTAAAGATAGAATTACCAAAATTACCCATGTAGATTACCTTAACCAAGACCTTCACTGCCTACAGCATATCTTATTGAACAATAGCTACCCTAAGCCATTAATAAACAAGATTCTCTTTTCGAGCTGCAATAAAGACAAAAGTCACAGAGTCGCAACAACCCAACACAATGCACTGCAAACTATCAACAATGATGACAGGAAGAAATACAAAAAGATACAGTATATACCAGATCTCACGAACAAAATTAAAATGCTTTTCCAAAATACCTTTTCCATTGCATACACAACGGCTTTTTCAAACGCAAAATTATACAGCACACTAAAAGATAAAATACCGGCAGAAATGAATAATAATGTGGTATATGCCATACCTTGTGAGTGCAATACTTATTATTTTGGACAAACCAAACAGAGATTAAAAAATAGAATCACACAACACATGAGTGATAGTAGAATAAAACCACAATGTTGCGCTTTGGCAAACCATATAGCAACTACGGGACATATAGCCAATTATAATGATGCCAGAATAATTTTCAAAGAACAAAACTACACTAGAAGATTATTTCTGGAAACACTCACAATTAGAGCATTTGAAGATAATCTAAACTCAAAAACAGATTCAAAGAGTTTTAGCAACATATACGATATACATCTACCACATCTAATGCGTAGAATAAACTATAAACTTGCATAAACACAAACATAAGCAAAGATAACATAAAATTTGCCATTAAATATCAATAAAGGGGGAAAAGGATAAAGGGGGTATTTTCAATAGGGGTTTTAGACACAAGATGTTCAATACATGAGATATACAGTGAATAATTAACGAACAATGCACAGCCTTACGGTATGTTCATGCATTCGGGGAAACCTATCAAAAAAGTTATCGATAATATAAAAATAACAAGTATTTTGCGAAAAACAAAAACGGATAAGAAACAGATGTTTGGCGACCGACACAGACAAGCGGGCGAAGAATATATTTCCTCGCACATTATTAAAGCAATTGCAATAGATAATACTAACTTGAGATTTCTAAACTGAAACGAATAGCGTTTATTTTTTGGACATATACGATAGTAGCATATAACAATGCAGTAATCAATATAAATAGTTTTTAGAGTTTCGCTCGTTTTGTTTTTTTTTCTGTATTTCTGTGTTAGTCTTAAAATTGTGATTTTTTAAAATGTATCTGTAAAGCAGTCCCTATCACACAATGTGTGGTATTAGCAAAACCTGCACAACGTTAGCGAGAGTAAGTGTTTTTTTTTTTTGTTTATTCTTTAATTGAGTGTCAATTATTAAGTCTTAAAAAAATGTTGTTTTTCTGTCAATCTGTAAATCTTGTTAAACGATTTGTAAATCCACAAAAATGTAACACATACGTCTTTCCTATTAAACAGGTCTGAAGAAGGCTGAAAAGAGCAGCCGAAACGTCACAAAGCTAAGAAGAGTTGTTTTTTTATATATATATATATATCAATTATATATATATATATATCAATTATATATATATATATATATCAATTAGATATGTGGTTAATATTTGCATATTAAACACGTCTTTATTCTTAGCCGTATCTATATGAATACTTGTGAAACATACACATGTACAAATGTACATATAATATGTAATTTTCTTGAATTTAGCGGCATTTTTGAAATTTTTAATTACTGATATCATGGAAAAGAAAGCATTACTGAAGACTAATTGCTATTATAACGATTAGTTTCGTTCATTTCGTCAGTTCAGTAATCAATGCTTCTGTCCATATAATTTCACTTCCGAAAAATTACATGGACAGAAGCATTGATTACTGAACTGATGAGATGAACGAAACTAATCGTGATAATTTCATAATTAAATAAGTTAGGAATTGGGGGATGACTAGGTAAGTTTGATTGTAGGTTTAATTAATAGGTTAATCTTTGATGTCTGTTGATTCTGTAAAGAGAATTTAGCTTGTGATGATGCTAGAAACTGAAACATTTTGAACTAGGTCCAGGAACCACGATGACAATTTATCAATAAGTACTGCTTATCCATCTATTTTGAAAAATGTTATTACTAATCGTTATAACAATAAGGGTCCTCCTGCGTGGGGTAGTCATACTTCTAGGATTAAATTTCTTCAATATTAAATCTTTGGGAATAATATTATGTTCGAGTGAGTTTCATGTTTGTTGGTAAAGGAAAGTTGTTATTTTATTCCTGATGTCTCCAGTACACGCTTTTAATTTTTGTTGATACTCCGCTCATGTTGGCTTGTTAAAATGTAGATTTTTGCTCAACCAATACTGATATATCTCGGGGTTTTAATGCCCGTGGACAAAGTTAAAATAGTGAAGAAAAATTCCTTCACAAATATGTATTATAGTGTGTATATATAGTGTGTGTTAATAAACTCCCAGCACCAAAGGTTTCTTTATCTCAGGCAACTTCTTTAACTTCAAAATTGATGACCTAATAATTGTAGGTAAATAGATACCTAACTAAAATCTTCTGTAATGATTTTCTCAGATCAGCATATTACCAAACGAAATTTGATTCCATTTAGTACCTACCAATAAATATTCTATGCAAGGCAGCCTAATGTTTTCCAATGAAATTTTCCTGAGAAGGATCTATATGATGAATGTATTGTATTCGTAAATGTTCGCACTTAGCATCATACATAGTTACATGACAACATGATGAGACGACGCGACATTGTGTTGCCATCATACTATTATTAATTGAATGATCTATTATTTCTATCTCGTCGATTACGACGAAGCTTTCTTCATAGCAACTTGCGTGTGATATATACGAACATATATTTGTACAAGATTCTCTTGTTCCTGATTCATGTTTAACTTTTCTATTCTCTCTTTGTATATTCAAGGAGTTTTTAATTTGTTCATGAGTCTTTTAAAAAGGGCTTGTTTTTTTTATTTATGTTACTTATGTAATGAACATTATATTGAGCAATCTCGTTAACATGGCATACCTATCTGCAAGATATAATTGTTTTTACTGCACGTGTATAAATTACGCAATGAATATTATGATATGGTACTTGTGTGATAACTATAATTATGATAATTATAATTTTGTTCCAAAGGCTTTCTTTTTTTTTGGCGTTATTAAATTTACTGCTGTAATTTTTCCAAAATCAGTCACATACCGTTGTAAACTTACGTGTTCAGTGTAAAGCGACGAAAAAAATACAGAGTAAGATTGCAATTTTAAACAGAACACAGGTGGAAAGTTGATTTACTGGTCTGCAACAACACCACAATAATGAGAGGTCGATGTCGGTAACAAAAATAAACTCGTAAGTAGTTTCTTTTTATTACAATTTATGCCTTTTATCGTATTCTTGCTGGGTCGGGTTCCGTTAATCTCAATATTTAGAGTGGAGACTGATTAATGGATATAAAGTATATTTTTAACTCATATTTTAAAGTTCAGAGATATTAGGTCAACGAAAACATCTAAAAAAAAACTAGTTAGTGCTGTTATCGATTTTTTATCTATAAATATTATAATCTTTTGATAATACGAAGCTTTATTTGGTTTATGGTGAATTTGTATGGCGTGACTAGTCGTTCCTGTAATAGAATTTTCCGTCCAAACATTTACATAGATGACCTATCGAACGTGGGATAACACACGTTGTGCGTCAATTTACCTTGTATACTCATATCTTATCTACATGTTTATGTTTAGATAACAAAATAGAGATTACTATGGCACAGAATGCGTATTCGAGTATGTTTTCTCGCATTCTACTAGGTTTAGGCAAAAATTTTCTCTTAGTATTTTTTGGGTTTCCTATTACATATTTAGATATTTATATAATTTCTTCAAAATTTACTATTTTTTCAATTCCTGTCTACTAGAGACAGCTGTATGAACTGTAGTTTTGTTGAAGACATTTATATTTGTTTTTGATAACACTGTCGTAGGTTATCGGCCATTTGTAAACATTAGTTATTTTTATATATAGGATTCAGATTTTTCTATTTAAATAATTCGATTAATATCTTTAGTTACTTTGAAATATTTATATTTCAAAGCAACTTTTTTTTTATATTTAAATAATAGGTGAGAGTATGAAGTATAGTAGAAAAATATCCCATAGTGGAAGTATACCTATAATTTTCTTTTTTGATTGCAAAAAATTTTGTCCATCTAATACGTCATTTTCGAGACATATAATTTTATACAAACATTGAATTTTTCAGAAAAATGGAAATAAGTCAAAAACTACACTTTAGGCCTATACTATCTTATAACTTTTTGACTAAAAATTATACGGGGAATTCAAAAATGCAATAATATATAGGGTGTTCCATTTAAAAAATTATAACTATGGTTAGCCACCAAGTTATGGAACACTCTGTATGATACAAAATATTTTTAAAATGTGCCCCTAATGAACAGCTACTACAAGAAAAACCGCTACGAAATATCTTTACTCGTAAAGGCACAATCGGCCTTACCCGCGTAGTTGACTCACCCTGTATATAGAATGCATAATTTACCAAATATTTGCAATAATCGCTATTCGATAAGAGTAAAAGTGTTACTTCCGGTCCGAATTTTAAAATTTTTCTTATACAAAAGGTATTGAAAATTAAGTTCTAAATACTTTTATACTCGTAACGTACCTGTCTAAAAAGCATGACTTGCGAAATATTCGCAAGAAACTGATTTTCGATAAGAGTAAAAGATCTAGTTCCGGTAGGAATTTCGAAAAACTATTTTAATAAAATTCTTCTCAAATTTAATTTTGAGTATATATGAATTCTTTACAAATTTGTATAAACTTAGTAGTTGGCGAATAATTGGCAAAATTCGATTTTTTCACTGAAGTAAACTACTACTTCCGGTCTGCCAATTTTACTGAAAATCTAATCAAATCTCAAGAGGGAGATTATATTGACATTTTCATCATCACAAAACTTCCTAATACTACGTATAAGAAAATAAAAATAATGAGTTTAACACTCTGTCTTGTGGTTTTTAATTAAAGCAATATTTGCCTTTTTACTTTCTTATACGTAGTAAGGAATTATGATGCAGATGTCCACGTTTTAAGGTCGTCTGATACCCAAAAAGTGTTTTTGGCAAACGTCACCCTCTCTCCCTCTCTCTCTCTCTCTTTCTCTCTTTCTCTCTCTCTCTCTTTCTCTCTTTCTCTCTTTCTCTCTTTCTCTCTTTCTCTCTTTCTCTCTTTCTCTCTTTCTCTCTTTCTCTCTTTCTCTCTTTCTCTCTTTCTCTCTTTCTCTCTTTCTCTCTTTCTCTCTTTCTCTCTTTCTCTCTTTCTCTCTTTCTCTCTTTCTCTCTTTCTCTCTTTCTCTCTTTCTCTCTTTCTCTCTTTCTCTCTTTCTCTCTTTCTCTCCCTCTCCCTCTCCCTCTCCCTCTCCCTCTCCCTCTCCCTCTCCCTCTCCCTCTCTCTCTCTCTCCCCCTCTCTCTCTGTCTGTCTGCCTGTCTGTCTCTGTCTCAGTGCCCAAACGGCTACAGTTAACAATACCAAACTGTACTTCCTCTTGAGATCAGATTAGATTTTGAATAAAATCGGTAGACCGGAAGCAGTAGTTTACACTAAAAAATCAAAATTTACTAATACGTTGTCAACTACTACGTTTAAACTAATTTCTAAAGAATACAAAAGTACTAAGATGTGAATTTTAGAAAGACTTTTTTTGACATTTCTAGTAGAAGTAGGTCTTTCTACCTACCGCGAAAAGCGGTTTTTAGCAAATTTCTTACAAAGTATTCATTTTGTACAGACTTTAGAATACAAACATATTTAGAGCCCGAATTGGAACAATTTTTGTATAAAAGAAATTTCAAAATTCGGACCGGTAGTAACACTCTTGCTTTTATCGAATAGCAGTATTTTGCAAATATTTCGCAATTATGCATTCTATGGAGATTTATTAAGAGAATAAAAATATTTAGAGTTGAATTTGTGATAATTTCTGTATAAAAAAATTGTCCAAAATTCGGACCGAAGGATACACTTTTAATCAGAAGTTTATTTTATAAAGACGCAACTTAAAATTTAATTTGGAACAACTTTTGTATACACATTTCGTCACATACGTATAAAAAAGTCGTATGGCGACCAGACTTCATTTTTAGATTATAGCTCTCTAAAAAAATTAAAATATATTCTAAAACAGCAAAATTTTGCATTTCGTATTAATTATTACATTATAACATGATTTAATGTATGTAGTGATATTATAAATTTATTCTTACAAGTTTATAACAAAAAATAATACATATGTATATACATACAAGGTGCCATACTCGAGCTTCTGTGTTCAACATAGAGAAAATAAAGAAGAGCTCCAACTTGAATTACACGATGGTGGCTCCGCCATTTTTAATCCTATGAACTAATGCAATTTTAGCGCATGCGTGGTTACTCGTACATTTACCGCCATTTATCACATTGTCAGCCCAGAGAAATAGAGTAGGGGAGAACGCGCTTAAAGATGCGCCAACTAAGTTAAATTGAATTCCGCCATTTTGAAGGTTGCTCACAAGCCTTACAAAAATGTTTGGAACAAATAACTTTATTTTTGGACCAGGTCCACGTTTCAACATTTTTTCCTAGCACATCTAACCACATTTTCAATGAATCACCCCGTGGAAATCTACAAATAGTGCAGAATTAATCGCGCTCTTAAAGATGCAATTCTTTCATTCTATTACGGTAATATTTATACCTAGCTCAACAATTCGCATGTAAAGTTCATTGACTTAGAAAAATGTAAACAAACTTACGTGTGAAAAGAAATGCCTTCCGGCTTAAATCTTCGACTGTTACTGCAGCCCAACACAGAGCACGACATGTTAATAACACACACAAGTCCTTTTTAATACAATTAATTAAAAATAACCTCCAAGCTTGACAATTACAACAACACAAGTGCCAATTACCCTGCAAAATGGCGACCACAATAGCGTTTGCTTAAAACTGGATGCGCACTCGTCGAAGCGCGTTCTCCCCTACTCTATTTCTCTGTGTCAGCCATGTTGTAGTATAGGTTCCGGGTATCGTATGGAAAATTGTTTGGTTAGTCTTTGTTTTAATTTTTATTATCCTTAAATCATGAGTGAAACAAGTTTATCGTGCTGCATTCCATTCTGTGCAAATGTTCGTTGTAGATTATTGGAAAAAAATACCTCACAAAATGTATGCTTTTTTTTATTCGATCCGAAAACTTCACGAGGAAGGAGGTGGACAAATGTATTGAAAATCCATTTTCCGGAATTCTCCGACACAACTGGAAAGCGGTACATATGCCAAGATCACTTTTCAGAAAAAAATTTTACAAGTACATTGAAACGTAGGCTAATAAAATTTGCAGAACCAGATATATTCAACAATAACATAACAGCTGTGAATATTAATTCTACAATTAGTGAAGATACTTGTCATTATAATGATTTGGGATATATGTAGTAAAGCTGGTTTCAAATTTCTTAGAACAAGAGCAATAAATCAAGATCCATTAGAGAATTTATTTAGCATTATTAGGCAGTATGGAAGAGGTAATGATAACCCTACTTGTTACCAGTTTAGCAGTGCTTTGAAAACTTCGATATTAAATGGATTAGTATCACACAAAAACAAAGGCAAAAATTGTGAAGATGATGAGAGTGATGTTTTAGATGACTTAAATACATTTATTAGAAGTTGCATAAGAAAAGGTAACTCAACAACATTTGGAGAAGAAGATACTATACCTTGGAATGTACCAGACAAACCAGAAAATGCAGATTTTGCTGAATTACAGGCAGTAACGTATGTATCAGGTTATATTGTTAAACGGCTTCAATTAGAGTGCAAAGATTGCGAAAGTGATTTATTAAGTACCGAAATTTTACCTGAACATACATTTACAATGTTTAAAGATTATCATACACAGAAAGACCATTTAAAATATGCTCGAACGGAATTAATATATTGTATAGCCCATATGTATCATATTATCTATAAATATTTAGAAAAGCGAGGACATAATACAAATGTATATGAAAAGTTGAAGTTTTGCATTAGTGAAAATGTAACGTTTGAGTGGCTACAGTGTACTGTGCACAAATTTAATGTTAAAAATAAAATAGTTGAGTTAGTTCTTAATATGTTATTTAAAAAGTTTTTTTGTGAATTGGAAAGAAGGGTAAAGAATAGAATGAGGTGCCGTAAAAGAAAGTGCTGCTAAAATATTGACAAAAATTTCATAGTATAAATCTGGAACAAATATTGTGTTGTTACTGATGTTTGTGATTATTAGTGTAGTATAAATAAGTATATCTTGCAACATAACATAAGTGTGGAACTTGTTAGTGGTAATTGTTATATATAGATACATATACTATACAGATACAGATTAGGTACTTGTCATTTTCTTTCTTTTTTACATGTTTACGTTAACTGGCCTGATGACTGCATTGATTACCGAGGAAGACACCTTTACTGTGATATTTTTAATTGTTATAGAATATATTTTTTGTTAATATTTTTATAAGAGTTTACTTTCTGTTTATGTATTATTGTTATTATTATTACAAGAATCTACTTTTCGTTAATTCAGTTTGCATTTTATTTATTGTTGATACTTTGTAAAAATTTAATATCTGTAAATGTCTTTATTTATTGTTTTTATGAGAATTTTATTTATATTTTATATAATGTTATAATATGTTTAATTTTATTTATTAACTGTTTTCTAAAATTAAACTTACTATGTATAACAATTTTTCTCTTTTTATTTTTAAAATAGTTGACTTCCATGAAGTAGTGTTTTGTGAAAGTAGATGAAAATGTGTAATTGATTATTAAGTTGATAAATATGTCACTCAAATGATCAATTACTGCATTTTTATCTTTATTTAAAAATAATATTAAATTTTAATTCAGAAAGTATGGTATTTAAATATTCAAATATGGCGCTGTTGAAAATTAGTACCATTGGCTAAAAATGGCGGCGCTATTGTGCTTCGAATTTTAATACATTAAGTTGGTACTCTTTTTACTGTTAATTTCTCTATGGTGTTCAATTTCTCACAAACTCTCAAAACGAAAAGTTTTAATTTAAAATAAAATTAAAGTAGACGGGAGAGGACATTTAATAAAATTGTGAAGAAAATGTGCGGTCACGTCACAATTTTTTAAATGGATTGTTACATTGTAACATGATGAATATCCAGGATGTTTGTGCACATGTGAAAGTATATCATTAGTAGCATCGCAAATTTTTTCTACAAATGATTAGCCAAAATAAATAGTTCTTCTAAAGAATAATATTCATTAGAGAAATCGCTGCAATCGTAAATATTATATCGTGAAATTAATAATCATACATCTTTCATCGAAAATTTTATTGAAAGTAAGAATACCTTAGACAAAATTTGATTAATTAAAATTAAAGTCTGGTGTAGTTGGAACTATGCAATTAATGGATAATCAAGTAATAAAATTTAATTAGGATTGTAAAATTAATTTCTCTAACCTTTACCAGAATAAATTAAAACAAAAACTGTAGTCGATATCAAGTTTTTAATAATTAATATATAATAGTAATTAATTAATAAAGAAATTAAAGAAAATGGTCATGTGATTTTGTTCTTTTCTTTTCGCAATAATAAAAACCTTAGTATGACATATAAAATCCATTATCGTCCATATACTCTTGCAATTCTTGATTGCATAGAATTTATTATAGTTTCACATAAGTTTCTTCTTCTGAAATGCTCCCATACAGATTGTGCATATTGAGTAATATTTTCTATATTAAGTTGGACTCTATCAGTATTAGCATTCCTATTCGGCACCATAGCACTCCACATATTTTCAATGGGATTCGGATATGGAGATTTTGCCGCCCAATCAAATACTTCTGCGTTATTTTCGTTAAATAAATAAAAAAAATAAAAGAAAGTAAGAGTGTTACTTCTGGTCCGAATTTTGATTTTTTTTTATATAAAAATTATACCAAATGTGGCTCAAACAATTTTGTGTTCTTAATAAATCTGACTAGAATGCAAAACTTGTGAGATTTTCCAAAAAACCGCTATTTGATGCGTAGAAGCATTACTTCCGGTCCAAATTTTAAAATTTCTTTTATAGAAAAATTGTTCCAAATGTAGCTCTAATTACTTTTGCACTTATAATACATGCATAAAAAAAGCGCTATTCGATAAGAGTAGTCTTATGGCTGCCATACACGTTACGGTCCACCGGAGAGGTCTACCTGTGCAGGTACGCCCGCGCAGGTAGACCTGAGATGAACCTGAGCGTGTGTGGGACATTTTTTGAACCTGCGCAGGCGACCGGTGAAAGAATCGAAAATCAATTCTTTCACCGGTCGCCTGTGCAGGTTCAAAAAATGTCCCACACACGCTCAGGTTCATCTCAGGTCTACCTGCGCAGGCGTACCTGCACAGGTAGACCTCTCCGGTGGACCGTAACGTGTATGGCAGCCATTACGTCCGGTCCGAATTTTCAAATTTCTTTTATACAAAAGTTGTTCCAATTCGGGCAATTTGCTAAAAAACCGGTTTTTGCTAAGATATGAAGGCCTACTTCCGGTGGAAATTTCAAAAAAAGTCTTTCTAAAATTCACATTTTAGTATTTTTGTATTCTTTAGAAATTTCTCTAAACTTAGTAGTTGACGACGTATTAATAAATTTTGATTTTTTTAGTGAAGTAAACTAATTCAAAATATCAGTGTTGATCGGGAAAGATATAATTTTCAATAATTCTAAACATTCCCTTTTTAGAAAATATAACAATTTTTACTTTTTATAAGAAAAACATGGATTGTTATAATACCAAATTGTTTAAGTATTATTTTAGTTTTCAGTTAAACGTTGTTATTTTAAATAAAAAGCTTCAACATCTAAAATAAATACAAATCACTCTCAGAAAGAATAGTAACAAGTCCAAAATTCCATAAAACCAAGATTTGAATGAAAAACAGTGGATCTCCCAATAAAAATTAAAATAAAAGGCTAAAGAATAAACTAAAAGCCAGAAAGATATTGAGGAACATAAAAATGATTTTTTCTAATAAAGTACCTAGCATGAACGTTATCAGACAATAAATTATTATGAATAAACACAAATATTTCAAATATATTGGCTTATAGTATATGGCCGATGTAGTTTGTTTTTCAGAGCAATTTAATACATAACGTAATACAATCTTTTTCTTTTAATTGTATTTAAGATTTAATTATATATAATTTTAAAAGCAAGACATTCAAAATATGTGTTTCATTCGTTACTATATATATGACATGTATATTTCGTGCAGATTGTGGAAAATAAAGTATTTAAAAACTTCAGAAAATATAAACCACACTCATATTAAGTACAATGGCTTATTCATGCTATATAAGATTTACGACGCATGTTTTTTGCTTGCCCCGTTCTTAACTCGAACATTAGAATGTTACTATCGTAGAACTTGGGGATCTATTTTCAATTTACACCGGTCATTCCTAAAGAAAGCAATGTACGTGTGTAGGTATATATATTTTTTTTTATTTCCAAAATTCAAGTTTTCTTAATAGCTACCGAGAAAATACTCAAGAATAATGTAATAAAAAAAGTAATTTTTATTAACTATAACTTACAAGTAGGTAAAATATCCAGTTCTAGAAAATTGAATTTTTTTATGAAAAATAAAATGTATTTTTTTTTACAAATCATAACTGTCTCATAGCCACAGGACAATAAGTAAGCTGTTTGCCTGCATTTGTCGGTACATCAGTTCCATAAATGCAAGCTATCAGGCAAAGAGCTCAGAAATAATAATTTGGAAAGTCTACTTCCCTTGAGACGGTTACGACTTTTTGTAGCGGTTGCTCCAGCTTTTGAAAATAACCTCTCACTGGGGGACCGACGTTGCCACAACACCAAAATATTTTGCCGCTAATTTAAATAAGTTGGGATATACCACTTTCATTTCATTCCAGGTATCCAAGAGATCATCATTTAGGTTTCTAACTGGCACGCTTAAATATTGATTAAGTTCACTATCCTTATTTGATCTGCCTTGTCCACT
Organism: Amphimallon solstitiale; assembly: GCA_963170755.1. NCBI lineage: Eukaryota > Metazoa > Arthropoda > Insecta > Coleoptera > Scarabaeidae > Amphimallon > Amphimallon solstitiale. Next base: position 127,154,719 of record OY720675.1, on the reverse strand, counting down.
TTTTTTAGTGTTAGCTAATCTTTTATGATGGGCCCATAAATCAAATTCAGGACCTTCAGCAGACGAATCAGAAGATTCGGATGAAGAAGAGGTTTTTTGCAAACTCGTGATCTCACTTTTTATGTGTCTCATCACAGTACCTAGGGCTTGATGATCTCTGAAGTGTATTTGTTTGAATCGAGGATCTAATATTGTGGAAACTGGTGGTATATAAGATTTTTCGATAGCGCCAAACCTCTTTTCAATTTCTTTTAATAAGGTTGTTTTCAATTCTTTACCTATTTCATACCGGGGCACATAATTGTTGTACTGATCCATCAGACAACGAATCATAGGTATTACTTTGCCTATTGTTGGGTAATTTTCACCACTTATCTGTACTGTCATCCTTTCTAATGGCTTTAGATATTTGCATACTTCGCGTAAATGCTCAACTTCGGCTGCAGTAATCATATTTGGAGCATTAACATCGGAAAGTAAAATATTGCTGACCATTGGTGACATTTGTAAAAATCTCTCTAACATGTAATATTTGGAGTTCCAACGAGTTTTGACATCCAAAATCAGTTTTTTTTATGTTTCCTTCTAGCGTTTCTGCATCGATTTGTGCTTTTCTTAACTGATCACTAGCCTTAACACTTCTTTTGAACCATACTACTATGGATCGCACCTTGTCAATAATATTATTCAAACCACGGTGTTTGTTAGCGAATTGTCACATACCAAATTGAGAGTATGTGCGAAGCATGGGATGTGTCGGTTTTTCCCAAATTTGTCATGTATAGCTTTGACCATATTGGCGGCATTGTCCGTCACTACAGCAACAACATTATTAGGATCAATTCCCCAAATTTCGAGAGCTTTGCCCAATTCTAAAGCAATATAGTCCGCTGTGTGAAACTCTGTTAATTCAATAATACCTATTGTCGCTGATGTTAACTTCATATCATGTACAAAGTGGACAGTGAGGCCCATAAAACTTTTGGTCTGCATATCGGCAGTCCATATGTCCGTTGTAAGTGTTAAATGCTTTGATTGTTTTAACATATTTTTAAACGCGGCGGAAACCACCTCGTACTTTCTATCAATATTATTTTTGATGGTGTTTCTGGTTGGTACTTTGTATAAAGATGCCACTTCTTTCATCAAAGACAGAAAACCCTTACCTTCTACAATATTAAATGGCAAATTATCCTGAACAACAAATTTTACTAATGCTTCCGTTAGTTTCACATTCTTAGAGCCACTATCTAAAAATAGAAATAAACGGTGAAATTCATGCCGATTATTAAAAATGTCAGCTTTACCTTTGAAGGATGAAATTGTTTTGAAGGCAGACACAATTGTAGCTTGCTTGAATAACGAGCTTGTTATTTCTCTACTTGTGCTTGGTTCAGCCTCATATTCAGAAACTGTCATTGTTGAAGTTGATGAATGATCATGACTTTCTTGTGAAACAATAAGATTTTCCTATAAATATTTAATAATAATTTATTAAAAATTAGGGGTATATTGGTCTTACCTCACCTTGAGGTAGTGAACTACTAGTTCCAGCCGTTTCTACATCCATTCGGCTTTCGGGTTGGAATGGACCTTTTCTCTTTTTTGGTTCATCAGCCTTCTTTTCCTCCTCAGTTAAATGTTGTAGAACGGAGGAATGTTTTTGTTTGAAATGTGTTTTTAAATTTGTTGTATTGCCCGAAGTTTTCAGTACCTTAGCACACAGACTGCATTTAGCAGTATTTGGAGCAATTTTTTTAAAATGCTTCCAAATGTTACTTCTCGGAGGAGCCATATTTTCAAGACTAATAATCGGTCACTTAGTATTTAATAAATAAAGTTGATTTCAATTTCCACTTCATTAAACTTTTGAACAATCGCACTATATTCTTTCACAGTGAACACTTTTGTAGCTCTTTGGAGACTGCGGAAAAAGTCGAGCTTTATTTATAAACTTTGTACTTTGTATGGTAATTCTCCGAGAAAAATGTTCTGGGAAGAACTTGATTTTGTTGCAATAGTTCAAAGGAATCCCGATTATAGCCGATAATTCTGATACCTATCGTATGAAATGTAGGTAACTAAGTTACTTTCGCTCCTCGACGCTAGAGGGTACTACTGTTAAGTAACTTAACAAATGTTGGTTTTAAAACAAACTAAATTGAAGTTTCATTGAGTTTCACACTTTCTTCATTTTTCGATATATTTCAACAAAAATATCGATATATTTTGCGATATATCGAAAGTATTATATCGATATTTATTTATCGATATATTTGAAAAAACATCGATATATTAAATATATCGATATATCGTTGCCATCCCTAGTCATGTGGGGTGGTACACACAACAAAGAAACCAAGGTTTCCTTGATTTTAGTGTTACATCCAAGTTTTTATACGTGTTAAGTGTCCGTCCAGCATGATCAATACGGGATTATTTTGAGAAGGCTTAACAAACCTCAAAGAGTGATGAAAAAATTGTTTCTGGCTCCGTCCATTAAGTCAACTTTCATGTGTTTTATGATAAAAACAACATGGGCGGTATGAAATTTATGGTTGCTGATATGCAAAGTACTGCTGTTGTTGCACGTTCAGCTGAGGTTATGTGGGCGACTTTATGCCTTCTTTTTTTGGCAAATGTCTGAAGTAGATTATGGACTCCCCATATTAATTTCAGGATGTCTTGTTTGGAAACCGGATAACCAGTCTTCTCCAGCAGTTATATTTATTGGTGAAATCTATGGGGTATATTATTTTTTTCAGTCAGATGAAAGGCTAAACGGCGAAGAACTTGTCTTGTTATACCTACATTCTCGTCTCCAAATCAAGAATACGTTGTATTAATCCGTTTTCTCGATTTGGATTGAAGATCGTCATCCTATTGTCAAAATGTCGGTACGTTTTCCGTGGCTATTATTTTTTTATTTTTTACCCGGCGTTTTATTGACATCACAGGAACATTGAAGTTTTTTCCTGCTGTTTTTATGGGCATTTGCATATTCTCATATTTGTGTTGATATTTACGTGGCATTCTACTTAATACCTTATTAAAAACTGAAAGTGTACTTAATAAATGGGAGTAAAATGATCCCGAGATCATTTTGCACCACTACCCATAGGAGATCGTTTTGCCGGTGCATGACTGTCACGTAACCTAAAAATTTGCGATGAAACAATATGCGTGTAACTAAGGATTTTAAAGCCCAAGTATACCATAACAAATTGTGCACGCCCCCGATTCAATATATAATAATAATAATAATAATAATAATAATAATAATAATAGTATTTTATTGCCCAACAGATTACAATCCAATTACAGGACAATTTACAATTTATGCAATATACAAAAGCATATACAGCAAAAAAGAAAATAAGATAACAATAAAAAAGAGATATTAATGAAAGTAACAGTAAAAGTAAAAGTAAAAGTAACAGTGCACCCAATCGCAGAGCAAGTCCCAACCCCACTGGCACCGAACAGTATGCAAAATCCATACGGATAGCAAAACACGGTAAAGTGATATAAAAATAACTATAGACAATAATAACCTCACACTCTGGCATTTGTTGTTACAACCACACCACCAGCCGACGCTAACGGAAGTGCTCCCCAGCCACGGAAACCACAGATCTAAGACACGTGAAATTAATATCACACATACCGGATATTTGGTTATAATTCGTGCACATGGAGAAAATGGGTGATCCAAGTAACGCATTCGTCGTAGCCTGAGGGCAGTAGAATGCATCACCCCGCCGAGACACCAATCGCGGCACAAGAAATGGAACCTGGGAGAGTAAGGATGGGCTATCAATCCCATTGTGTAACAACTTGTATAAGAACGAGATAGCATGAATGGCTCTTCTACATTCCAAAGACGCCACCCCAAAACGTGCCAGAAGCTCGGTGTGCTCACACCCACGAGGAGGATAGAAACCATCAACGCGAAGTGATAAAAATTTCAGAAACTTCCTTTGAACAGCCTCAAGAGAGAGCCTATGGGTTTCATAGACAGGATTCCAAATTAGTGAACCATATTCTAGTCTAGACATAACCAATGCAAAATATAAGGATCTAAAAGCAGCTATATTAGAGAAGGAAGAACAATTCCTAATAATGAAGCCCAAGGCTCTTCGCGCCGATGACGCCACGCCAGAGATAAGCTCAACAAACGTCAACCTCGCATCAAATGTAACCCCAAGGTCGTTAACTGAGGCAGTACGGGTAAGGATCCCACCCCTCAAAGCATAGTCAAAACTCATAGGCCGCAGCCTCCTCGTAAATGTGACAACCTTGCATTTCGAGATATTTAGGTCCAATTTATTAAGTCGGCACCAACCGGCAATCTTGTCCAACTGTTCCTGCAGGAAGACGCAATCATCGCCATCTTGAATACTATGAAATATTTTTAAATCATCAGCAAATAGTACCTTTATCGAATTGACGCAGAGCACCAGATCATTAATAAAAATCAGGAACAGAAATGGACCCAGGTTGGAACCCTGTGGTACGCCCGATGTTGCAAGGAAGCAGTAGGAGGCGAATCCGTTGTACTGAACATACTGATACCTGCAGTGCAAATAAGAAGAAAATAAAGAGACCAGGGAGTCACTGAAACCAAAACGCCTCAACTTCCCCAACAACACCGAATGACTGATTCTATCGAACGCCTTAGAAAAGTCCGTGTAGATAACGTCCACCTGCCCCTGGCCATCAATAGCGTGGGAGGTCTACTGCATGAAGTACGCCAAATTAGTAATAGTAGATCGTTTCTCCATGAAACCATGCTGGTGTTCCGAAATAAAGTTTGAAACAGATGGGTAGATATGCGAATAAACACATATCTCGAACACTTTAGCAAAGTTCTGCAAAATAGATATTGGTCTGTAGTTATTAATCATGGCTGGGTCACCACTCTTCAAAACGGGACAAACTCGTGACAACTTCCAAGTATCAGGAAAAGTCGCTGTTTTTAAGACCAAATTGACTAAAGAGGTCGCGTAAATATCTCCACACAATCTCTTATCAAGAGACTGGGAATTTGATCATGATCTGCAGTTAATTTATTAGGAAGTCGAAGGATAGACTCTCGAAGAGTCCAAGGTAGGAACACGTTTATATTTATAGTTGGCAGGTCATTCACAATACCATCCCGATCATCGTTATTGCAACCCGGCGGAAGATACACCGAAGCAAAATAACTCGCGAAGGCATTAACAATTTTATGGGGGTCGTCGAGCTCCTCATCATTATAATTCACTCTGCCCGGAATTCTAGTTGAACCTTTTTTAGATCGTATAAACGACCAGAAGCGCTTAGGATCCTCAATGATGCCGCTCTCAACCGCAGTCAAGTATGAGCCGTATGCAGAGGAAACAAGATCCCTCAGCAATGTCCTAACTCTGCGAAAACCCGCCAAGTCAGCACAGTCACCAAACCTTCGAAACCTACTGCGATAACCCTCCTTCAGTTTAATGTAGTGAACGATTTCTCGAGTATACCAGATAGGATATCTAGACCTCTTATTATGATAAACAGGAACATGCTTGTCAAAAACAGAAGAAAGTCTGCCGTAAAATTCAGTGCAAGCCTCATTTGCATCTATTAATATGTCCAGGAATGACCAATCAATATCAATAAGGGCCGCATATAAGTCAGGAAAATTAGCTTTTTTAAAGCTATAGGTACCGCCGATTGGCTCAATTAGTTTAAAGTTCACAACCCTGTGAAGTGTAAGCACAACATCGATCGAGAGAGCCGGATGGTGTAAGTCAATCGATAGCAAGGGAGCATTGTCATGACAAACTTCACAATCGACATCTGATAGTACTAAATCCAGGAGACGCCCATTGCAATTAGGTACACTGTTCCTCTGTTCAAGATTTGTGAAATCAATGAAATTCTGCATGGTATGTGACTTAGCATCGCTGACTCCTGGACAGCCAAACGATGGCACATTGAAGTCACCCATGATAACCACATTAGTTAAGTCAGATTCAAACAGTTCCAGCTGCTCCAGGAACAACTCAAAATCAGTAACATTTACATCTGGAGGAACATAAATAACAATGTTTATACAAATTAACATTAATCTTACAGCACAGAATGTCCACGATAGGCATGATGTCCAGTTGGGACACATCAATTTTTCTACAGTATACGTACCAGTTACAGCTAACAACACCCCACCAATACATAGATCTGATATAGAATTTAAAAAGCACTCACCTTACAACGAAGAGTTATATAAGAAACAAACGAAAAGACCAGTTTTTCGAGCGTATTTAAACTAACCATACGTTATGTGTCCATAACTATAGAACACTTTAACTGTCATATTCCCCTATTGTGACCTAGATGGCACAAGTGGTTTCTTCAGTATTGAGGGGATCATTTGACCCCACTCTCCTCTACATATAATGGTTTTTAAAATAATTTTCTTACAATAAGTTAAAAAAATGAGGTGTGGTCACCACACGACTTTCTTATACGTATGAGCGTTTCAAATCATGCAATTTTAAACAAATTTTTATACAAAAATTATTCAAAATCCTATTCTAAGTACTTCCGGTCTCTTAACAAATCTTTACAGGATACATACTTTGTGAGATATTTGCAACAAAATACTACTCGCTAAGAGTAAAAGTATTACTTCCGGTTCGAATTTTGAATTTTCATTTATACAAAAAATATACCAAATCTAACTCTAAATACTTTTGTACCCTTGACAAATATATATGGAATGCATATTTTTCGATATATTTGCAAAAATCGCTAAACGATAAGAGTAAAAGTGTTACTTTCGGTCAGAATTTTGAAATTTCATTTATACAAAAACTATTTCAAATCCAACTTTAAATACTTTTGTACTCTTGACAAATATATATAGAATGCATATTTTACGAAAGAGAGAGAGAGAGAGAGAGAGAGAGAGGGGGAGAGGGAGAGAGAGGGAGAGGGGGAGGGAGAGAGAGAGAGAAGGAGAGGGAGAGAGCGAGAGAAGGAGAGGGAGAGAGAGAAGGAGAAGGAGAGGGAGAGAGAGGGGGAAGGAGAGGGAGAGAGAGAAGGAGAGGGAGAGGGAGAGAGAAGGAGAGGGAGAGAGAGAAGGAGAGGGAGAGAGAGAGAAGGAGAGGGGGAGAGAGCGGAGGGGGAGAGAGAGGAGAGGGGGATAGAGAGGGGAGAGAGAGCAGGAGAGGGGGAGAGAGAAGGAGAGGGGGAGAGAGAAGGAGAGGGGGAGAGAGAAGGAGAGGGGGAGAGAGAAGGAGAGGGGGAGAGATAAGGAGAGGGGTGGAGAGAGAAGGAGAGGGGAGAGAGAGGGGAGAGGGGGAGAGAGAGAAGGAGAGGGGAGAGAGAGAAGGAGAGGGGGAGAGAGAGAAGGAGAGGGGAGAGAGAAGGAGAGGGGGAGAGAGAGAAGGAGAGGGGGAGAGAGAGAGAAGGAGAGGGGGAGAGAGAGAGAAGGAGAGGGGGGATAGAGAGGGGAGGGGGAGAGAGAGGGGGAGGGAGAGAGAGAGAAGGAGAGGGGGAGAGAGAGAGAAGGAGAGGGGGATAGAGAGAGAAGGAGAGGGAGGAGAGAGAGAAGGAGAGGGGGAGAGAGAAAAGGAGAGGGGAGAGAGAGAAGGAGAGGGGAGAGAGAGAAGGAGAGGGGAGAGAGAGAAGGAGAGGGGAGAGAGAGAGAGAAGGAGAGGGGAGAGAGAGAGAGAAGGAGAGGGGAGAGAGAGCGAGGGAGGGAGAGAGAGAGAGAGAGAGAGAGAGAGAGAGAGATACAGACTTACTAAGAGTATGAAAATATTTATAGATTTTTTTGGACAACTTTTTTAGAAGAAAATGTTCTAAATTCGCGGGGCGGAAGTAATATTTTTATTGAAAACCAGTTTTTTTAAATTTATTTCATTTGCGTTTTATGCTGATTTCACTATTATATATTATATGGAATAAGTATATGGCCAACCATGGGTGTATATTTATGGATTACTCCTATCAAAGTGTACAGCATTGGCTCCAACGAGAGCGAGAAACACTCAGGTAATATACTTCAGTACACAGGCCGAGTCCTGACCGATGGGAGGAGCCTCGACTTATAAGTCGTGCAGATTTATAGGTCAGTGTGTAACAAAGAAAGTATTCGGAAAAAGGAAATGATAACATTTGTTCATCATCGCATACATTAGCCGGACGAACGAGTAAATGCAGATAATAATAATAATATTCTTTATTTGTCCAACAGCACATGCCAATTACAGGACAACAATCAATTCTTGATAGCATTTCCTAAACTAAAACTAAAAAAACACAAGTAACATTACAATAGATGACAAGTTATGGAACACTTCAAGCTTATATAAATGAAAACACACGCATAACCTGAATTGAAAAACTAATATTAAAATCTGATACAGTGGCTCATATTGTATTAATAACAATAATAACAATAACAATAATGAGTAGAAACCCCAGCACATTAGACGAAGAAGCAAATATTTAATAATTAGTACATCATAGCCAATGCGTTCAGATTAAATTAAAATAAATAGTGTTACAGACATATGCATTGAGTCAAATCGAAAGACATATTCATTTATCGATAGAGTGAGGCTTTTGAATAAAAGGAAAGTGAAAAGGATCAGGGCATAGTTCGTTAGCGTTTCTAGCCATATGCGTAAGAGGTGCCTTAGCAAAAACATTTGACCTAGCTCGAGCCACCACAAAAGTATCGATTGAACGCGTACCATATCTGGGAACCAAAAAATCCACAGCCGAGAGTATATTGGGGGCATCAATTCTGTTACTAACCAGCCCAACCATAAAATTGGCACTTGCGATCTCTCTACGCTCCAAGAGGGAAGGAACGTCATGTTCTAATAGCAGACTCTCATAGTCAACGCCTCTAGGAGGATACGTGCCTCGAGCCCTGTACGAAAAGTACTTCAAAAATCTTTTCTGTACTCTCTCAATCAAAAGGTTTTGGTAAACGTAACAAGGATACCAGATTATAGAGGCGTACTCTAGTCTGGGTCGCATCAGTGAGAAAAACAGTATTTTCAATGTATCCGGATTCATGAACTCCCGGCACGACCTGACAACAAAGCTGAGTGCACGTGAGGCGGAGTTGCATATCGAATATATGTGATTAGAAAAATTCAAACGTTGGTCAAATCACACTCCAAGATCCTTCATTTGTGTTTGCCTGGGAATAGGAGTTTGATCCAATACGGGGATGGCTCGTTTCGTGTGGTATATGTAACCACCGCACATTTATTAACGCTGATTTTTATTTTGTTCCGCTGGCACCAGTTGTTAATAACACGTAGATCATTCTGTAGGGCTTCACAATCGCAGACTGACGAGATCCTTGAATAAATCTTTAAGTCATCAGCATAAGCTAGGACGCGACAGCTGAGAATAGACAGTAGATCGTTAATGTAAACGTTGAAGAAGAGTGGGCCCAGGTTTGATCCTTGGGGTACACCTGAAGAAGCTGTAAAAGTGTTAGAATGAAATCCATTGTAGTAAACATAATTAGAACGATTGTCCAGGTAAGAGGCAATCAGATTAATGACAGGTGACGTAAGACCCAGGGAACTCAGCTTTGAAAGAAGTATTGTGTGATCAATAGTATCGAACGCCTTGGCGAAGTCTGTGTACAACACATCCACCTGCTTTCGAGAGTTAATTCCAGAACTGATAAATTGTGTTATTTCAACCAAGTTGGAGACTGTTGATCTGCCCGAAGTAAACCCATGCTGCTGCGGGGAGATGTGTGACCTTATGTATGCATAGAGCTTAGTATAGAGTAAATGTTCAAATACCTTGGAACTCCCCGACAATATACTGATTGGTCTGTAGTTCAAGATATCATCTTTGTTACCCTTCTTAAAGACAGGATTAATTTTACTTATTTTCCAGATTTCAGGAAAAGTTGATGTTCGGAGAGAAAGGTTAAAGATCACAGACAACGGAGCGCATAAAACAGATGCGCAATCCCTAAGCAAAAAGTTGGGCAACTCATCATGACCTGAGGTAAAGTCAGCTTTAAGGTGTTTCAAAGCAGTCAGAGTTTCACCTGTCGAAAAGGGCTCCATAACAAAGCTGCTAGAGCAAAAATAGAACGTGGTTGAAACACTTCAGAAAATATTTTAGCAAAAGCTTCTAAAATTTCGTCCGGAGCAGTAAGCTCCTCCTCCCCATGTCTTAACGTACGGGGAATTCTTGACTTTCCCGTTCTTTGACCAACAAAGTGCCAAAACGCCCTGGGATTTTTAGATATGTTGCTCTCCAAATTCAACAAGTACGTACCATAAGCTCTACGTGCCTCCAACTTCACCAATCTACGTACTCTGACAAATTCACCCTGGAAGTGAATTTGTCAGAGCAGTGATCCCGATAATTTCCATTTCTTGTGGTAAAAATTCTTGAGATTTAATAACTTGATTAATGAGGAGTCGTACCAGCTAGGAAATCGCTGAGATGTTGATGAGTATTTTGGAACGTGCAGGTCTATAGCAGAATATAGGATATCATAATACTTTGAGACAGCGACGTTAACATCAGAGCATTCATCCAGTTGCGTCCAGTCGACGCCACAGAGATCATTGTATAGGGCAGGGAGATTGGCTTTTCGAAAGTTATACCTGGAATTGATATTGGACGGAAATGCTGTTGTGGATTCGATATGAAAGTTCATCTCGATATTAAGAGCAGGGTGATGAGGATCCTCAGGAACCAAGGAACTGGGATCATGGTGTATGTTATTAGAAAGGCCGATACTAGCGAAGACTAAATCCAGCAGTCTATTGTTTCTATTCACAATTGTGTTAAGTTGAACTAAGTTAAGCGTAATCATAAAATTGTTCAAGGTTCTATATCTGAAATCATGCATTCTATTGTCGGCACTAAATCTGGGACAATTAAAGTCCCCACACATAAATACATTTTTATCAACAAGACTAAGAGCTAAATTTTCAAAACATAATTCAAAATCGTCATTGCTAATACTCGGTGGAACATACAGCACCACTACATAAACACTTGATGACATGAAATTACACTTAGATACAACTATGTCCACCAGGGGTACCAAGGCAGATATGTAGGAGACGTCACACGGGACAACCGGAACGGACGGAGACGCAGCCACCAGCACACCACCACCAGATAAGAAATTGTAATATACTGAAAAGAGATACATATATGTGTAACGCTTGACAATTTTTCCAGACTGCTCGTGCTTATCCTAATATTATAAGGATCCACTGCGCATCTTGTGGGAGGGGTATCTCACCGGCCAGCTCTCGCTCTGCGAGCTGTACCTAGTTGTTATCTTTTTTTATTATATGGGAGAGGTGTTATATAAAAGATAATATTAGCGCATAAAACGACAGAGAAAAATATTGCCAACATTTAAAGAAATATTAGATGAATATTAAAAGTCATCAAATAAACATTTTTAGAAAAATGTAAATTCGTATCCCGTCAATATTAAACAAGATAATACACATACAAAACCAAGAGCAATGTAAATTTTATGGGAATATACGAATTACGAATGTTTTGCCAGTACAAACTTTATCTCTCTTACGCAGTCTCTCACTCTAATGTTGGAGTCAATGTGTAAATCGTTTGAACAAGACATATACCTATAATTAGAGCTAGGATAGTTAGGCAAAATAAAGTCTCAAAAAAGGCTGGTAAAAAGGCAAAAAAAAAATGATTTAAAAAAGCACTAAAAAGGCAAAAATAAAATATAAAAATGGCAAAAACGTAAAACTAAAACTGCTTATTTTAAAAAAATAGCATCAGTATGTATATACAGTATTAACTATTTATTGTATGTAGGCACATGATTCTTTAAACATTGGTTTTATTACACTGCCAACTAGTCACCAGTAATTTCTCCGTGTTCTCTGAAGTCAAACAAGTTCTCTTGTCGTTGACAATTTGTTTGTAGCTTGAAAAGGACCTTTCTACGTCACATGATGTTATCGGAGCGTATTTCAGAAAACTGATTCGTTGTGGTGACAGTATATCAAACCTATAATTTCGAGTAGAAATCCCCTGGTGAATTTCGGAAATTATTTTTAACTTTTCTAAAGAAGGATTTTTTTTGCAAAACAGCTTCAAGTTTATCCTTTATTTTTATTCCTGCTGGTCCTGGGACGCTCGGGATACAGTACTGCGACGTTGCAATTCTGATGTATTTTGGACTTGCTCTATCAAGTGTTCCATTACACAAGCTGTATACGATTTTTTTACAATTTATTTCAGAAATTTAAAATGTGCGTTTTTCTAAAAAAATTGCTAGTAGGATTTTTTTTTAATTGCAAATTTAAAAACCAAATTTCTTAAAATTTTAATTTAGTATACAATAAAAGGCACAAAAAGGCACAAAAAGGCAAGAAAACAGGAGATTCCTAAGAAAAGGCAGAATCCTAAAAAAGGCGCAAAAAAGGCATAATAAAGCAATTTGGCAAATTATCCTAGCTCTACCTATAATATATTCATGTGGCCAACCAATCACCAGTTATCATAACATCAATGTTGATTTTACATTAAAATTGAAGTTTATTTGGTGAATATCTTTTGAATTGCTAGAACTTATTTTGTCTCAATACTACCTAGTCGATGTAGCATACTAGTGCCTTGTAGTGAGTGGTAACGTATTTGGAACTAGACTTATAATTTACAAGGAAACGACTAGTAGTATACATATTTTCGTGTAGTGCTTTTATATCCGAGAACACACAAAGTAGGTCTGGGAATAGAAAAGTATTCGAAAGTTAATTTGAATTCTGTTAACAAAAAAGTTTTTGGATATTTCTACCCGAAGTAGGTTTTTACTCTTATTAACAGGTTTTTACAAATATCTTTCAAGTCATGCTTTCTAGACATACATATATACCGAAAGTATAAACGAATTTAAAGTTTGATTTTTAATAATATTGGTGTAAAAAGATTAAAAATTCGTACTGGAAGTAACACTTTTCGTTTGTTGAATAAAATATCTCGAAATTAATGCATTCTACACAGATTTATTAAGATAAAGGTATTTGGAGTTGGATTTGGAGTAATTTTTTAATATAAAATATTTCAAATTTTGGACTGGAAGTAACACTTTTACTCCCAGGTATATTTTATATTAACTATTCAAAACTTAATTTAGAACAATTTTTGTATAACCAATTCGAAACACACATACTTCTAAAAATGTCGGATGGTACCCACACTTCATATTTATAGTACTTTATGCTTAGTGCCTCAAGAAATTTTTATCAGTCTTAGCAACAGCGCTGGCTTGATCAGTATCTCGAGCTACATTCTATCTTTTGAACATCGTGTTTTGGGTATGATTTTGTACGTGTTTACTTCTATGAATTATTTATGATCTTACACATACAGGTTTTTAGCAAATATCGATAATAGAATATGAACATTCTTCACATATGGTAAATATCACATTATTTTAGTGGCCTATAGAGATGTCCAAGATGCTGTCATATTTTCGCGAGTTTAGACGGCATCGTTTTAATATGAGTATTCCACTTTAATCCACTATAAACCCATAGGCCCAGTAACCTGGTATTAAAAACAATGTAATTAAGCTTGTTCAAATTTACACATAATTTATTTCCTTCATCCCAGTAACGAATCTTATTTATTATGCACTCGGTTTTCTACACAAGCTCTGCCAATGAAGAATCCGTAATAATGATATTCGTGTCGTCGGCATAATACACTGCAGTACAACCCGGAGTTCATAATTGTAAAGATCATTAAGGGTGTTGTATACCAAACTAAAAATTTCGACGTCTTCGCGGCGGGTTAAGGGGGGTTCTACTCAGAGGTGGAGCTTGCCAATACCCCACTACCATGTACTGTTTTGCTAAATGCTATAGTAAAAATCTAAATTGTACAGTTCCCGGTTTATAAGTACCGCCCTTATGGGAGCGATGCATTCAAAATAACATACGTACGATGCGTTAAGTGCTATTTGTCTCTGTTCAGGCTACACATACTCTACGTAACGTAGGTGCTAGTAATATTTTGTATGATTTATTTAGTCTGCGAGTCTAGGCGCTACAGAAATGTAAATTGTAAGTTTTTTTAGTCAGACATATGTTCAATAAGTCAAAAGTTAATATGTAAGATGGAATTATGATTAAAAGAAATATTACTTAGTGTCTATGAATACTATATAATAATAATAATACTTTGTTCAACGGTACTATGTCATCGTCTTGATTATCTTTTCCATTGGGCGTATTGAAAATCACAGGATAATTATTTATATCTATAGGTACTATTATTATACAGGGTGGCCGCCAAGGTATCCGAGAAACCTCGCACGTGAATTCAATGACTAATTTTAAGCAAAAATGTTTCTATTCACTTTTCCCGAATTCCTAACGGTTCTTGAAATATCGGAGTTCGAAGCTGTAATAAATTACTAGAGGGTTTAGAAAAAAATGTGATTTATTTTATGGAAAGCCTAAGGAGCATTATTAAAGTTGCTCAATGTGGCCACCGCATTGTACAATGCATAACTAAATCTTCCGTCAGAGTCCTCGTTCCCACTTGTAGTTCTCCATATTGTTTTTCGCCTCATAAAACTTTTCTAAGGAAAATAATATTAATTCAATTTAATTTGGTATTTATTTTTATTAGTAAGTAATTGGGGGAAAGAAGCGAAATGAGGTAAAATGCCCATTGACAATTATTCTCAATTAGTCGACCAGATGTGAGAGGAATGCAGTCTTCAAATTTCTATGTTATGTAAGAGTATGATGTTTGAAGTATTATTTTGTTGACGGCGCTAATATCGTGTTGATTTTCTTTTCCATTGGGCGTATTACAAATCGTTCTATAAAACAATTTATTATGTTATGATGTACCCTATGTTATAATTTACCTTTCATAATGTTACTTAATGCTAAAGTAAATAATAATGAATTGTACCTATATACACAGTATATGCATTTATTATATATATATATAATATATAATATATATAAATTATGTGTCACTTGATTTAAATACTCGTGATATACGACATTTATTTCTATCTATATTATTACATACGCAATACATACACGAATATGTTTCTCCATTTACATTTCTCCAAAAGTTCAAAGCAAACTTTTTAATTGCATCTCTTATATATTACAGAACATAAAAATACATACAAAAATTAAAAAGTGACGTATTAATAATTTAAATTCATTCTGTGAAAAACGAAGAATAACTATTTATGATATGTAGTGCAAAATGTCGTTCATAAACGTCGTCATTGTATTTATCACCAGAGCTATCAAAAGCTGTAGAGGGGCCTGGGTAAGGGAGATGGCGGCGAAGAAATAGAAGTATTTACAAGGGTAGGAGTCCTGGTTATAGCTTTTGAAAAGAATGTCGTTAATGTAGTCTGCTTTGTAACTTGTAAAACTTCATTTATTGGCCGTTCAACTTTCGTGAACCGTTCAACATTTGAATCCATACCTTCTAGTTTTATTGGTTTCATTCACTTTCCTCTACTGGTTCCTCTTCCGGGAGCCGTTGTACTTCCAACTCTATTAATTCTTCAATATCCTCCGCTTCAGCTTTTAAATTAAGTATGTTAGCAAGTTCCACTACTTTATGTATGACATTAGTGTACTCGTCTTAGTCAAAATCTAAATTATTCCTGAACACTTTCTGACATTTTACATTTTTCCATAGACCCTGCACACATCTTTCTGTCACTTCTTCCCACGCGGTTTCAATGTTCTTTATGTATTCTAAAATATTATATGACTTTCAGAAGTCACGAGTTATTTCATTACTTTCTGTTGCTGTTATGGCTTTGGAAAACGTTGTGCACAAATAGTATTATTTAAACGTAGCTATTGTACCCTGATCTATTGGTTGTAGGATAGCGTTTGTGTTTTTAGGCAGATACACCACCTTTACATCTGGGTGTAAATCATCAAGATGTTGGGGATGACCTGGTACATTGTTAAGCAGAAGGATAATTTTAAATGGCAAGTTCTTTTTCAAACAATATTAACCGACGGTATGAAGCAGTTGAGGAACCATTCCTCAAATAATGCTTGCGTCATCCATGATTTGTTGTTTGCACGATAGTAAACATGCTTTAATGCACATGGGTTCTTAAAGCAATAGATAAGAAAAAGTTTTAACTTCAATCCAGCGACATTACCTCCTAACAACAATGTAATTGTATCTTTAAATGCCTTAAAACCGGCATTGTCTCCGTTTCTACGTGTATATAGAAGCTCTCGGAATTTTTGTTTTGTATCTGGTCATCAACCAAATCGCGAGGAGCTTTTCCATCTCATGAATCAAACCTTTCCGCTACATAGTTATTACGGCTTTAAAACCTGTCGATGATTATAATGCATCTTTTACGCATCAACAAAACGTATCCGAGTATTCCCCACGTTAAACAGTTGTTTGTTGCGGGGAATACCCGACGCAGAAGCTCGAGCGTCGAAGTCGTATGCCCGAGCGGTCGTTAAACGGTTTTTAGACAGGTACGTTACAAGTATAAAAGTATTTAGAACTTAATTTTCAATACCTTTTGTATAAAAAAAAAATGTCAAAATTCGGAACGGTAGTAATACTTTTACTCTTATGAATAGCGATTTTTGCAAATATTTCGCAAATTATGCATTCTATATATATTTGTCAAGAGTACAAAAGCATTTAGAGTTGGATTTGAAATATTTTTTGTATAAATGAAAATTCAAAATTCGGACCGGAAGTAATACTTTTACTCTTAGCGAGTAGCATTTTTTTGCAAATATCTCATTAAGTATGTATCCTGTAGAGATTCATTAAGAGACTGGAAGTACTTAGAATAGGATTTTGAATAATTTTTGTATAAAATAATGTTTAAAATTGTATGATTTAAAACGCCCATACGTACAAGAAAGTTGTGTCGTGGCCACACCTCATTTTTTCCTATTATCTTGGCTAATTTCGACTTTTTTTTAAAATACGTTGGAACAACCCTAGAAAAACCTGATACGACTGTCAGAATTTAGATTTTCGGAAAGAGGGGGCTAACTTCTCACTTTTGGATTTTGTTTTTTTTTTTGCAATATCCTTCGATATACCTATAAGAGATACGGTTTTGAGGCATTAGAAAAATGTTTAGAACAAATCTACAACTACATGAAACAACCGTCAGAATTCAATTTTCGCAAAAAGGGGGGCTGTAAGATATCGTTTTTTCCTATTAACTCAGCCAATTATGACTTTTTATTTGAAATACTTTGGAACAATCTAAAACAAACCTAGAACAACCGTCAGAATTTCGATTTTCGAAAAAGAGAGGGGCTAACTTCTCACTTTTGGATATAGTTTTTTTGCAATATCTTTTGATATATGAGATACGGTTTTGATGTATTAGAAGAGCGTTTCGAACAAATCTAGAACAACCTGAAACAGAATTTCAATTTTCCCAAAAAGAGGGGCTGTAAGAAAATCGCTTTTCCTTTTAACTCAGCCAATTACGATTTTTTTTTTGAAATACTTTGGAACAATTTAAAATAAACCTGGAACGACCGTCAGAATTTTGATTTTCGAAAAAAGGGGCGCTAGCAAAAATTTGTTTTTGCCATTTTCTCGGCCTATTATAATTTATTTTTTGAAATACTTTTGAATAATTGAGAATAAACCTAGAACAACCTGGAACAACCGTCAGAATTCCGATTTTCGAAAAAAGGGGTCTAACTTCACACATCCAAAAGTGAAACTAAAACGACATGTGCGTGTATCATTAAGAATTTTTCAAATTTCCGGAATATGTCGCAGAGTGAGTAATTAAGAATTTTTTGGATTACGGAATACTCACCCACGCAAGTATACCAGCACTTCGTATCTATACAAGAAATTATTTTGAAGCGTACGGCTTCCTGAGAAGACCCAAAGTAGATAGAAAGGCATCCATGTCTCGCTAATTCTTGGACCGAAAATATTCATTATATATATGAATGACCCCGCCCTGTAGTGCCCCAGACACGGAATTGTGTCTATATGCGGATGATACCACGTTGTTAGTAAGGGGAAAGAACTCCAAGAACTAACAGCAAAATCTGCAGCTGACATCCAAAAAGCAGAGGGCTGGTTTGCGGCAAATCACCTGAAAATAAACCCGAACAAAAAACAAAACATGAAATTTTCCACGAAAACAACAGAAGATCGGGAAAAGCCAAATTTTTGGGTCTGATAGTGGACTCCAATCTGAGGTGGGGACACTGGTAGACTGACGTTTGTGGTATTCACCATAAGAAGACTGAGACATGTATGCACATACGAATCTGCAAAGGTGGCGTACTGTTCGTATTTTCATTCTCTTCTAAGTTATGGAACTCTCTTTTCGAGACAGACGGCTGATGCAAATAGAATATTTCTACTGCAAAAAAGGCTACCAACAAACACACATTTTATCCAAATGGAAACAAACATGAGTACAACACACTAAGTAGAAAGCATCTAAGAACCCCTTATCATTGACTTTCACTGTTGC
Organism: Amphimallon solstitiale; assembly: GCA_963170755.1. Lineage (NCBI taxonomy): Eukaryota > Metazoa > Arthropoda > Insecta > Coleoptera > Scarabaeidae > Amphimallon > Amphimallon solstitiale. The sequence continues at coordinate 127,136,193 of OY720675.1, read as the reverse complement.
AGTCGGGTGTCGATTATTGGGGTCCCAAGCTATATAACCACTTGAAGAAGAACTTAAAGACCTACCACCTGACGAGTTCAAGAAAAGGGTCAAAGGGCTGCTGATGGAGAGGAAGTACTACGGCGTCGAAGATTTTCTGGCAATTAACGCGAGCTGCTGAAGTATATAACATTCTATCATTTATTATTATTTGTTTATTTGTGTATATCGTTGTTTGTCATATTGTTGATACAATGATCTTGTTATACATATATACACTTTAATTTAAATTAATGTGATATTTTATGTCAAATGTGATAATTACCACAAGATTACTCAGATATGACGATAATCTGTAATTAATATAATGTTAATAATTATAGATGAGTAAATATACATTATTATTATTATACTATTATTATATTATTATTATATTAAAACAACGCTAATATATTTTCGAATTAAAAATGACTTTGTTTTGTTGGAGTTTGCAGAACGAAAGGAATGTCATTATATTATTATATTATAATGTACTATTTTTCGTGAGTGAAAGGAACAAGATTCTATTGGTGGTATAGTATGTTAAAAAACAATTTTGCAGTTACTTCGGTTTTGCTTACTCCAGAAATTATTGAACAACCAAATGAACACATATTCCATGGAAACAACGTTCGAGAAGTCCGGGCGAAGGCGGTAAATAAGGGAGATTCACTTTGCTCTTGATCGCGGATTGCGTGAATTCCTTGAAGCGAAGTTGAGACAGTGTGTATTTGCAAGTGGCACCATCGTACAATGCCATGAAGATGACCTGTCCCGCGGCTTCAACGCACAGTATTCTTCGTCTCCGAAATTTTTCTTCGCAAATGAAGCAAACGCTTATTTCCAAAGAGCCAGAAAAGATAAGTCCTAACGTAGAGACGGTCATCTCTCTACTGCCCTTCAGACAAATTGAGGCATTCTCTGCAACTTTACATTTGCATCAAACGCTAAAAAAATTTTTCGCGCCGAAAAATAGTGAAAACCCATTTTTGAAAATTTTGGCGCCCTCTGCTTTTTCCGCTTTTGGCTGTAGCGCAGCGAGTACATTAGATAATTTGTAGATATTGTTTTTTTTGTTAAAAAAATTTTTTGTTCGACCAACCATTTACGCCGAGAATCCATTCAAAAACTTTTTGAGATTACCAAAAACCCACAAGGAGTTCCAACTTTTTGGTTTTAGAGTCGTCGCATGCCCCACTAACGATTTATCAAATAAAATAGTCTCCCATATTTTCTTCCAAAAAAAAATATAGAATGACTACTATAATATCATGTATTGAATCGAATTTCATTGTTTTATTATTATATATAAATTATTTAAAATTTAATGTTTATTCATTATTATTATGTAACTACATCTGTAAAATAATAAGTCCTATTTCTGTCTGTTCTTTATTTACCATAACAGGAAAAGTAATCTAGTTAAATTTTTAAAATAAAAGATATCCTTTTGGAGCAATTTCTGGTTTACTTCAAATCTTTTTATAACTGTCCGAACACTGAATCGTTTGAGAGTAATTTTTTACTAGGTCGTAAATTAACTCTTTTGAACGTCTACCAGTCTGCTACAATATCTGACGATCTGTACAGATGAAGTACGCACCATCTATATCCATCTCATTTTCGATATTAGTTTTACATTATTTTTAACTCACTTATAAATGTCAGTAGTATTTTATCTTGATAAATGTAAAATAGTGGAAGAACTAAAAAAGCTAGTATTATTTATGAATCATATGTAATACTTTTGTTTAAGTTTGTATTTATGTAAAAGTTATCAAAGCCTACCAGAAAATGTGTACAATTTTATGAAATGTAATACAAAATAATATAAGTAAATTTAACAAAAAGAAAATATACATTAATTTTATAAAGTTAAATCAAGGTTACTAGATAATGTTTTCAATTTTATGAAATGTAAAATAATATAAAAAATGTTTAATCAAATACCTACTCAAAACCGTAACAAGGATTTCTGTATTCCGAATATCGCTCGTAAAGTGAATCCCCACCTAAACAAAGTAACTCCGCCCTGTCTTGGATTGCAAGGATATATCAAATATTTCACTGCAGGTGGCGTACTAAAGCAGTGCCAAAAATCCATTTCTTTCTTATCAAATTACACATTTATCTTAATAAATACGAAAAAATTTTGCTAGAAATTAATGTTCACAATAATATGTTATACGTCGATACGCATTTTATTTTTCGATTGTCTATTTATATTTAATTTTTTATAACAATTAATAAAAAATTGAAAAAACAAAATGCCAAAGGACGTGTAGATAAACATTATAAGAATATTTCATCTAAATCATTTTTGCATAAAGTTTAAATGTAGCCTGTAATCTGTAAATATTTGAAAATGTACCTATACAACACCCTTAATGATAAAGCGTGCAGGAGCCAGTATATTTGAAGAATCCATGCATTTGAATCTGTACACTCGCTTTTTGATCACCTTATGCGACAAGCTGGTATCTGTTACTTAAGTAAGACTTGAACCAGCTGAAGGCTTTACCTCTTACACGATATATTCCTAATTTTAGAAAAATAAGTATTTGAGAAGAAAATTCCGCTGCAGCGCAACCGTACACACGTATTTCATACTCGTTAATCGCCCTCAATACTGTGTAGCCAAGGAATATCGATTAGGTTTCAAAACTCCACTAGGATAACTCATAGATATTTAAAAGAATGCACTAAGCATTGTTACAAAGTAGAAGCGTTAACATCCAGTATTAGCAGTATCAGATATTTATAAAATTCTTTCAAATCTTGTATTATATTGATGATATAAATATTAATGTTGAAACAACTTTTCATTGATGGAAACATTTGCACGGACATAAAATTTTATCAAGTATACAAGAAGTATTCAAAATTGATAATTTTACGCTAGAATTAGGATTTAGACTTTTACAGTTTTTAATACTTTGTTTATGTATTTAATTTTATGCTGTATATTTCATCAAGTGAATATGTATATCATTATATTTTCGGTAACGAATATTACTTAAACTTTTGTTATATTTATCTATGATTTGGCAACATATTGCTAACAATATGTGTATTATTTCTAGCATCCTACTTTATTTTTTGAGAAAGCCATTCAATTTATTGGTTATGTACATAGGTAGTAATTGAAAAATTAAGTAATTCTGTTACGATATTGCCGAAATGACTCCATGTAATAAATAATAATGTACGCGTTTCCATTTATCTCTTGTGCAATAATTTAAAACTGACATTAATTCATAATGTAATTATACGGTTGTTCAACTTTAATGCTAGGGTATTTTTATCTTCGCTCTGCAATTTCGGGAAGGTAATGAATATAAAAATGGTAATGATTCTTTATTGTCAGTAAAAATTGAACAAAGAAGACATTTTTAAAATTAACTATGCAGATTTTTCTATGCAATGCGTGAAATAATAATATTCCATTTATGTATAAGAGTTTTCTAACTGGCGTTAGAAATATTTATATTAAGACATGCAAAAGATTTTATACTTCGCCTTTTGCATAGTTTTGTACGAGATAAAAACTCTTTCGAAAATATAACGCTTATTTCACTTCTGATTATACCGGAAGTTACTTCCAACTTTCTTATTTTTGTCAATATTCGAACATTACATGTTCTGCAAGAAGGACTTTATTACAACACTATTTGACCTAAAGTGAAATTGAAATTTCAATGTAACACCGCAATAAACAAAACACTGCTGCGCGGTTGTTTGTGAAAATGAAAAGAACTTACTTATTGATCGACGATATATCCTACTTTCATGTTTGCTGAAACCCCTACATATCTATTTATATTTATGCAAGTTGTTCATAAGTCATTAAATTATACTACATATAAATACACCTGAGTTTTTTTTTTAAACAGAAGAGGAATTTACACCGAATTTGATGTAGAATTACATTCTGCATCGATTTGTATTAGTAACTTCCCTATTGGATCTTTCAATTTTCATTGTTCATTTTCTTTTCTTTTAACAAACTATAACATAACAAGGTCAAAAGTGCATTTAATAGTGTCTATTTGAGAGGTTTCCGTTGTTAATATTTCTTATCTCAATTGTCAGTTATTTGATGTGACTTGATTCATTGACTGTCGTGCATAGAATATGTAAATACTTATTTTTATTTAAATGTGTATTATAAATGTTTATTTTCACTTGGTTAGTAATGCAAAATTTTATTTGGCGTTATCAACCAAGTTATGTTTTCTTTGTGAGACCAATTGATTTGCAGATGGTTTCAAAGTTTTCTTGTTCCGCAATGAACAGTTTTTGACTTGGTTCTATTTTGTCACGTATATAATTAATATCTGCTTGATATTAATAGTTGGACATTTTGTATAGCGCAATATTCTTCGTAATGAATAATATATAATTCTTGCGATTACGAAAGCTTATTGAAATACTCGAAATTTTAAATATCCATAAAAATTCTTTTAAATGTATTTTTAGTTATAGGTGGGAAATTTTGATATCATTCATTAAAAGTTCTACGAGTTCGTCCAGTTATCTTGATTGGCGTCTTTTGAACACGCTTTCCATTTTTAGGCATTATATCGAAAGTATAAATAAGTAACAGCTTGATTAACAAATTTTTAAAACAGGAATCTGTCATATGTCCAGTACTATATCCATGGCCCGTCGTATATTTTTATTCAAAAAATATATGGTTTTTGCATAAATTACGAAAAATTATAATATCGTATACCTTCTGGCGAAAGTCACGTGTTAGACCTTATCAAATCACGGACGTGCTTCTAACATGGCCTAGCGACTACTAAAATTGCCAGGACAAACGCCTTTACGTATCTTCCGAATCACGGTGGCAGCTCACACATAATTTTTAATATTATCTTTTTCTATGATGCGATACGTTGCGTAAATTCAGGCTATAAATTATTACTTGTCTATAAATGAAACGTTGGCAAAGGATTTTTGGTTAATCTATTTTTTGCTGTCAATGGAAATCGTCAGTTTTCAATCATCGTATTTAATAGATGGGGATTTCCTATAGCTTTCCTCTTCAAAACGCGTTGACGTCGGTAAGGAAATGTTTGAAATACTTTTTTTTTGGTCATGGTTTGGTACATAACATTTTCTTTCAAAATTACATTCTTATTTCTGTTGAAATAAATACTTGTTCTACTAATTTATTTTACCATAAAAGAACATTTGTTTACAATATTTTTAATAAGGAAAAGAAGTTATTCCACGTTTAAGACAGAAAATGTAAGTACATATATGTAAGTTACATATCTGAAAATATTAATTATTACAGAGCGAATCAAAATAATTGTCAATTCGACTTCAATAAAACATGACACATTCTATAGGTTTCCATGTTGTTTTCTATTATTCCGAGAATTCATGTATCAGTAACGCAAATACGAGGAGAAGTATATACAAAAACATTTAGGGTATCACTTTTATTAAGTATCGAAATGCAATCCCAGTGGAGTAGCATGGGTGTCAGCCGCCCGGGGCGGAGGAAAATTTCGCCGCCCCCTTATTTAGTTATTTCATTTTAAAAGACTAAAATACGGGTATACAGTAATTCTGAAGAACTTTTCGGCAAAAACGATTGTCATTATTGTGTATTGTTCAGGTTACAAATAAAACAGTGATGTATATACGTTTTACAATATAATAATCAAATTTATTACAAAAATTCTTACACGTATGCCACTTACATTGATATAACAGTTATAACACTTATATAACACTTATGATTATACCTTGATGATCGACAAGGTTAAGTTATTAGCGAATTGAATATAAAACACAAATCGACTTTCAAGTAGAACTAGAACGATTCTGTTACTATTTATATTTTTATTGAAAAATAATATAATGGTTAGAATTAAAAACAACGCATCTGCTTTTAACTAAAGCTTTATTCGTCTACTTTTTTTAAGAGCAAAGTCTTTTATTGCACTATCAATGTCTATAGCATCACATACCTACCTCTTGCTCAATAGACAAGATAACCAGATTGGTTAGCCTAAAAGTACTCATTGTTGATCTTAAATAATTTTTGATCCATTTCAATTTTGAAAAACTCCTCTCATGGCTGGCATTGCTTATGGCAATTGTGAGGAATATTCGGAGAATTATTATAATATTGGGCAGAGAATCTTCCAGGTTGGAGTTCACAATAAATTTTAATAATTCAAGTGAGTCCGCATTAATTAATTTATTTTCGTTGCTTGTGGCAGCAATAAAAGTCCGCAGTCGAAGTCGTTCCAACTTGAAGTCCTGTTCGTTAATTTCGGCAAATGCGTAGTCTAGATTACATTTAGTATCGCCCGAATCTATTAACATAGCCGGCGCTAGATAAGCAAACTTATCCACCAAATTCTGTAACTTCTGAAAACGCTACTGCTTTGAGAAATGTGGATAAGTAAGAAACTCTTTTTCAGCAATTTATTACAAGTTGGCATTTTAACATAGACGTTCCATTGCAGCAATTACTTATTGCTTATTTATTTAATTATCATTATTTGAAACCTGTACCTTTCAAAGGCTAATACAATAAAACTGAGTCTTCAGAGGCTTCGCAGTATAAATAACTTTCATATGTATGTCTTATATAATACATAAAGAAAGATGATGTACTATACGTACCTATGCCTGTTATGAATTTTTCTGTGTATTTCATTTACCGATAAATTTAGAACTGTTTTGTGAATACTAAATTGTAACATACTCTCACAGAGTGAGATTCATGTGTCACATAAATCGGTTTCATAATTTTTACTCTATTAATCTATATACAGGTTTCGAATGTTAATAATGAAGTACATAGGTACGGTGGAAGCAAATAATATTGACCGCATCACTGGTGTATCAACCTTTCTGAGATTATACCTCACGTATATTATTGTAGTATGAAAAACTATTTTAAATGCAAAAATATAAGATAAAAATACTACATGAATGCAAAATTAAACTATTTATTAAGAAAAAAAAGACTACTACAGATAGTAACAAAAATAATATTTAAATAAATATTTTGTAAAGGAAATAATGTCAGGCGATCTTACCGAAAGACCCGTGTTACCAATTCAATTAAGAAATTAATCTAATTAGAAATAAATAACTACAGTTATCAAGTTAGTTGAATTTCCATCATATAGTTTATTATATTAGAGTTAAGTGTTTTTCTTTATAAAATATCGTGCAAAAAATGTATTTAAACGAGAAAGAAAATTATTTTTTTTTTGTTATTATGTTGATAATAGAAATATTACGAACGCTAGCAAAATTGTATTATCAAGGCTTCGTGGAAAGAAAACGACCATATCAATGATTATTCTCTATTAGAAAATTACTTGAAAAAGGTTTATAGATCGTTTACAAAACCATAGCAATTGAAACACAACTTCAAACCGAAAAATGAAGATGTAAATTACATTTCTGACTTTGGTTGCTAAATTTCGCATCAAATGCCTGTAATTGATCTGCGCCTTGTGATTTAGAAATTTTCGTGTTATTAAGTCGGCAACTTTTTTCTTCGTTTGTTCATCCATTATAGACGCGCCTAAATATTTAATTTACAAAATAAATATCGCGCTATAGTCATATCATCATGCTTACGTGCAACTATGTCATTGCCAATGTATTGAAATATTATAGTAATAATAACCTGATTTCGAAATTGTATTATGTTAAAGTTGATTAGTATTAAAGATTAGATTTATAATTTTCAAAGGCACTACTAGAAATACCTTTAATCTGCGCTTGTGGGATTCTAATGTCAAATTTGACAATTAATTTGAAACATGCATGGGGTGGAAACTGTAAAACGTAAAAATCGCTTAAATGCAAATGGCGGCGGAAGCAGGATATACACTTTTTTACAATCAACGTGAAGAAAGTATGCCTACATCTGTATAAACAACAAAACATATTTTAACTCTGAATGTCGTAGGTAGTATGTATAATGAAATTAATATCAACGTCTTCATCACATTCTCATTGCTGTGTCAGTACAGAGCAATGAGAATGTGAAAGTAGTTTTGAGAAATTATATACAATTTAACTAAGCTCATCCTAAAATGGAGCAGTAAAACACAAGAGCATATTTGTTTACATATCTGTTATATAAAATTAATTAATCATATGCTTACAACTATGTCTTGCTTTGCAATACAATGATTTCTTGTTAAACTTACTTCCGTTGTTTATATTAAACTATCCTTTTATAACATGTGGATTTTGCAAAACATTGAACAGGTACCTAACAAGAAATGTACTTTTGTGAAAATAGAAATTTGTTGAAAAAGAGATAAAATGCCTTTAAATTGATATTTTTTGCACTTGGTACCTATATATTTACGCTAAAGTGTCGTTTCGTTAGTGACAATTATAGAGGTACATTCAGTGGCGGCTCGTGATTTTTTGGGACGGGAGGGCACCGGGGGGGTCTGAGTGTTTAATATCAAAAATTAAGTACAGACAAAAAATAAACTCAATATGCTATTTAATTAACTTGTTTGAAAATGAAATCCATCCGCCGTTCCTTACGATCAGCAAAATGATTAATAATTAGTTCACACATTGCTAAGACACATAGTCTGCTTTCCCGCATGGTATTTCTAGAAAATGTTTTTATTCTCTTCAAAGTAGAAAAACACCGTTCACTTTCAGCAGTTGTCATCGGTATGGTGCAAATTATTTTCAATAGATTCACAGATTCGGCAAATGTAGTTGTTAAATTAATTTCATAGAAACATTACAGTAATGTTAGAGCAGATGAAGCAGTTCCAAAATCTGGTCTATTATACAAAACTACCAATTCGTATCGAACTATAAAAGCTAACTGGGAAAATTTTGCCGAATCTGTCGTCTCGTCTGCTTGTATAGCGATATAAATGGGCTTTATTAATTTCGTCTAGAATCAAAGTGCGAGAAACTTCGTAGATACTGTCCAGCAATTAATTTTGAATGGTTTTTGACAAACCCATAAAAACTCTCTTATTGGACTTGTGGGTGCTGTCAATTCCTACCAATATATTAACCAATCCACGAAAAATCCCCGCATTTGCATTGTGTTTCGTCATGGCCCATTAAAGCGATTTCAAACATGATACAAAACTTAATGCAGTCTATTAATTATATAAGAGTATGTCTGTTTTTACTGACGTTTTCATTGTGCTGAATTATATTTAATCTATCTATATGTAGTGTTCAGCTGACACATTATACCTTTCCCAAAACTGAATAGTCTATCATGTTACTAAGATGTTTTTCACTTACTTTATGTCTTTTTACTTTCTCAACAAAGTGTTTTAAATCCCTACTACCATTAGAAGTCCAGACAGGGTCGCTTCCTAATTAAGCACACATAACAAAAAATAGTATATTAAACTACAAGTTTCATAACACACGGTTTTTGCGCACGCGTTTAAGTTAAGAACAAGAACAAGTGTGCAAAATGTGTTATGCAACGTGTATTTTATACTATTTTTTCTATTTTGGTTATTAAAAGTTCAAAAAAGCTTAAAATGAGAGACATGTTTCGTTCGAACATTTTAAATATTTGAATATAGGCGGTGTTATATGTAATTATAGTTAAAACGTCTATGAAAACTGTAACTTCGTACGAGTTTGGATGTCTTCGGAATGTCAGTGGTGGCCTTGCTTTGACTTCGGCCAACTTCGTATGGGTTCGGACGTCTTCGGAATGTCGGCGAAGGCCTTGCCTTGGCTTCGGCAAACTTTATTTGTGTTCGGACGTCTTCGGAATATCGGTGAACGCTTTGCCTTGTCTTCGGCAAACTTCGTGAACATTTTAAATATTTGAATATAGGCAGTGTTATATGTAATTATGATTAAAATTCAGACTGATTTATGCAATAAATTATTTCAAATTATCAACAAATAGGACGAAATAAATAATTGCACGCCCCTAGAGATTCGCAAAATAGCAGAAGACAATTTACAAAATCTTTCGCCAACATAGTCTCGACATATTATCAAAAACAAACTTTTATAACAGTTGTACTATTCAACATTGGAAGTAAATTTCAATAGTAGCATCAGAAAACTTATCATCAACTCTGCTTAACAATTTATATTGTTAATTAGTAAATAAAATGTGAGCATGTGTGCTTTTTTAGAGCTCTTACTATCCGGATATTCGAGTATCCGGGTTACTCATTATAACTCGAAATCCGGATCAAGATCCGGATCCGGGTATCCGGATACTTGTTTAACTTAAATTCGAGTATCCGGATATCCGGTTTCGGTTCTTTTATTATGACGCCTCAAATATAAAGCTGTCCTTATTTGTATTCTGATTATCCCTTGTGTCTCTGATCGAGGTACCCGGGTACATGACAATTACTTTATCATTAAGTCACATATAAAGAATGTCTATTACACAATTGAAACAAATATTTAAAAAAATTTAAAAAATTCCATAAATTATTTTTGGCAGATGCTAAATATGTATGTAATATAAGCATAATGTATGCAGCAACATGTTCCAATGCAAGTGCAACCCTATTTCTGCATACAAATTAAAGAACTAACCAAAATCGCAATAAGTCAATCACCAAAAGCCAATTTAATTGTGTCCTTTTATGCGCCACGAAATTGTGACAACTGATTAGGCGGAGCTTATATCCATTTGTGACGTAGTAATGTACTGTCGAATTATACTATTTGTATAATAACTCAGTAAAATTGTTTATACTGATACCATAAACCGCGATTCGTTTTTTTTACGAAAATGTCTGGATGAGGCAACCTTTAGGCAAATTATCATTGTACCAAACTGGCATCTAATTAAGTTTTACGCAGTCTTGGATATTAGCAGACACGATAATATTAAGGAATAGCTCGTTCAGGGAGTCAGTTGTGCGGAATTCTGTAGTACCACGTCGGCGTTGTTGTTAAATTGAAGACGATATTTAATTTTTTATAAACATGAATTAAATGTAATCACTTTTAACATATTTTTACGGAAGAACATACGCTAAAATGCAAGTTATTTAGGCTATACTTTATTTTAAAATCAAATGGCCTAACACACACTTTTATATATTTTTGTATAGGGTGCTTATTCATACGGGAATATTTATACACATAGAAACGTATAATTCGACAATACCAACAATATCAAAATAAACCACAATAACACAACCAATATTCTTTGTTTGTTAGAAGTGAATAGAGAAAAGTCAAGTGCAATTGTGATTTAAAGACTTTTCTAAATTGCTTTACAGAGCTATCCATACACAATGTAGAAATTGCATTACTTAAATATGAGATGTCGACTATTGTGCCTATATAACCAAGAGTAAAGTTGCGTATGGTTGCGTTGAAAATTAACTACCTATCTGCACAGAAATGGATGCCATTATTTTATTAAAAAAATGTAGGCAATACAATTAGATTGTATAAAATTTTAGTACACTACAAAGTATAATTTACTGATGTTAAGAGTAATAATTTTGTCTATTGTCTGTATATATTGGTCATATTAGCATTAAGTGTATTAATTTTCAGTAATGCTGTGAAATTACATTTTAAATAACGAGTATTTTAACTACGCCTTGTTATTACCGTTTCTAAACTCCCAATACAGACAGAACACGTTATTTTGGTCACCGTGATTAATTTAATTGTAATTTTTATATTCATTAAAAATAAAAATTTCCACCCACTGTAATTCTACTAAATTATATTTGAAATAACAGACATTTTTCACCATTAAGCCTACCTCGTATCTCTTACCCCATTTACTACGTTATTTTGGTCGCCATATATTGTATTAATATTTGAACGGGGATATATTTTAATATCCACTAAGTTCCACGTTGAACCAGTCAAATGAATTAATATTTGTAGATGAGTGTTATTTTCAACACTTATTGTTCTAATAATACCCCATGTTCGGGCGCTAAAATGAATTAATATTCGAGCTGAGATATATTTTAATAACCTTTATTATAAATGCCCTACTATTTTTAATAAACCTCTGGCTAAACTCAAATAAAACAAATCATAATATTTTTCTCTTTCCTTATATTTATTAAACTGGTGGGACTATACTTTTAATAAACTATACCAGTATATTATAAATCTGGGAAGGGTTCTTCACGTTCAATGTCATTGATTTCTAACCTTATTTGTAAATCGTTTACCACTGATTTGTTTTACAAAATTCTTTATATAATACTTCTTTTAATCTCAAGAAAAGGCTGTATCTGATTATTTGCTGGTAAATATATGATTACAACTAAACATGTAAGTATTTCTAATCTTATTTAATCTTTTTCAGATAACATTAGTTTTATATTTGTTTTGTTTTAGGGTTATGTAACTCTCATTAACAGATGATTCATTAAAGGATAAAAATAAATAGTACTTCTAATGAAGGAAAAACGACAATCTCAAGATAAATAATGTATATTAATTGTGCTCATCAATACAACAGTAATAAAAAAATCACTATTAAAATTGTCTAATAACGATGAAAATATGTACGTTTGAAATTATGTAAATAAACCGTTATGCAAAATGATACATTTATGGTGAGTATGTTCTTTGGATGACAGTTTGTATATTTTTAACAACCGATAAATAATGCTTTGTAATTCTTAATATAAATATTCAATTTATGACGATATTCCAATGGATAAAATGCGAAATATTATTCTCAATAAGGTATTTCTTTTATATATAATTTTATCATGCGTATTTTAATTCGGTGAATCCTAAATGATTGTGCATATACTTTTAAATATGGATTTTTAAGTTTATACTATTAAATTCGTAAGATAAATCTGTTATTCTGTTAATAAATAAATATCTTATACAACCTTGAACTAGATACAATATGAAGTTTCACACGATTTGTCCAATTGACCATCCTTTTGTGTTTTTATAGATTGTTCGTACCTCGATAGAACCTATATCCTTGACTAGGGTTCTTGTTTCGGAGTATTACACCTTCCTACGTGCTTCAAAATGATGAATATTTCCAAAACTTCCAGCTACTAATACTTGTGTATCTTGAATAATAAAATATGGCTGTTCGTAAAAATAAAAACACTTCCTCGAGATGTTATGGATTCCTGGATCTGGATTATAATTTGCAGCACATCTAATGGTTAATCTTGAAATATTCTCGGATTCTCGTCCTGGATTATAAATTTCTGCACATCAAATGGTTAAACTTGTAATATTCTCGGATTCTTGTCCTGGATTATGAATTTCTGCACATCAAATGGTTAAACTTGAAATATTCTCGGATTCTCGTCCTGGATTATAAATTTCTGCACATCAAATGGTTAAACTTGGAATATTCTCGGATTCTCGTCCTGGATTATAAATTTCTGCACATCAATTGGTTAATCTTGAAATATTCTCAGACTCTTTAACGGGTTTGAATCCGGATTTTATAAATATGCGGTAAGTTATTTATTTATATGTAATAAAATCTTCTTATTAGTTGTAGTATATTAATATCAATCACATATCTCTTTTAGTAATAAATTGTTTGCTTGAAAATCCTCTTAATGTTAGAAACTTATAAGAATCTTCTTATAAATTTCTGATAATGCTCAATAACCTTTTTAAACACTTTTATAACACACAGATATCTCAATATATATTAATTTTGATGGAATTTTCTTCCTCATCAAAATAATACATCCGTACACAAATTTTATGTAAAAAATTCTCCCTGTTATTTTTTAACAAATTACCTTGGCGACCTTATTATTTTTTAAAATTCTCCAATGAGAAATCTACACCTACCTTTAAAAATCAACATATCTGTTTACTATTTGCTTTTGAATATTTATATCTATTTAATTTTATATTACACACATTATTTGTTCTTTTTCTATTAAAAAAAACCTTCTTTCAATGCATTTTTTAACATTTACATTCTATTTAAAAATACCTATCACAGGAACTGTCAAAATTAAACTGTCACTTCCACCTGTTCAAATAACTGCGGGAATCTTAATTCAAATTTGTTTGTACTCAAAATCAATTAGTTTTGTCTATTGTACTTGACATATCATCGTAAATTAAACAATTTTGTACAAAAACATAATACATAATATTTTGTAACAATACTTATATTATTCCATTTCTTTTTAACAGATTTTACAAATATGACATAGAAGAAAGAAAACCTTATCGTTCCACGACTCTACAGGATGAACCAAGAAATCTCATCAAATATTAATTACTGTAATAAGTTACTTTCTAAATAATAAATTCTACATGAACACTAAAATCATTATTTTAAGAATTTAAACATTATCTGTTTCAAATAATTTAACAATTATATATATGGCATGGTTATTTAAACCATGTCAATATACAGGGTGTTTGTTCACTCGCTGGTATAATAAAAACAGTATGTATATTTATGTCAAGTATATCGATATCCGACAAAAAATTTTTTTTTTTAATTATGTAGATTTTTTTAAAAAAAGTCAACGTTTTTATATTAGATAGTACACTTTATGCTGATTAACAGACGTGTAAAAATAAACACACATATGATTTAAAGGTCGAGTGTGTGTTATGCATGTTCGCTTTATGTAAACACTTTCATTAGGGATAAAAAAAATACTTAAACAGCTACTTCTTCAGATATCCGATTACAAAATGATAAATGAAATAGATTATCTTTTAATAGCGATTCAATATGTTTTGTTGTTCGTTTGTAATGTACAATTACAGCAAATGTTCAAAATTCTCACTATTCTTTTGAATACATACTCTGGCGCATCGTATAAGTGACTCGCGCACACTTTGAAACAAATTGCGTTAACGTATTCGATCCGTTTTCACAATATTACGTTCACGTAACTCGTCAATATTGTTGATTTCTGGGATGCATTTGATCTTCCCGCAGCGTTCTCCAGACAGTATAATTGGACACATTAAACTGTCTAGCAAGTTGTCGTGTAGGTACTAAGTGTTGGGTCGTTTTCTATAGCTTCTATGATATCTTCTTCTGCGTATAATACTCTATTGCTTCTGCCACGTCCTTCGCGTCGTTGTGGTTCAATTCGTACAGTATCTCTTAATCGCTGAACTAATTGTACAAAGGTAGCTCTCGCGGGCAGTTGTCTGTTTAAAAAATTTTCCGCATATCATCGCCGAGCAGTTGCAGCATTTTGTTCGCACTCACCATACATTAACACCATATCTACTAATTCATTATTATTGTAAGCCATACTCTTGAAAGGAGACACACAAACAAATAATTAAATAATACAATATCCGCCAGGTACAACTTCAGTAGTCCATACAAATACGAGCACTAGACTAACAGCTGTTAAATATCGTAATATGATACACTGTAAACACACTCTTCGTGTTCGAGAGTTTCTTGTTTGCAACAGCTCAGCATTTCTCGTTTAAATAAGCAAAGCTTACGTAGAAGGTACACACATACACACTTACACTATGTGTACAGACCGTCTTAACAACATTTTCCAATGTTTTCTTCTTTTTTTTTTCGCGTTTATTTGAAAACTTTTTCTACGCGAATTTTTGGTAGTACATTCTACATTTTGGGAAATTTATACCCTCCAAATTAGGAAACTGAGTAATCAAACACCCTGTATATATCATTTATAAACTTAATTTAAATTGTTATATTTATTAAAAATAAAACTTTCCAATAACAATAGATAACAAACGGCTTTCTTTTTTTCCTATTAATCTACCCCGTAGCTCTTACTGTTTATGAAATCTTAACTTAGTACACGTTATTTTGGATACAGTGTATGTCTATAAATTTAATTTGTATTCTTATATTCTTTAAAATTAAAACTTTTTTTCCTAGTATAGGTATTTATTTGAAGATCAACCTCTATAAATAAAATTAATAAAACCGATATCTTGTGGGTTGTCACGTTTTATGCATATTTCCATATGAATAATAGTGTTAGGTATAAACTGAAATATAATCTTCTGGGCGCACAGAACTAAATAGTTACTGGAGAGCTATCAAAATTTAAAAGGTGCAGGTATGTTTTACACCTTACTATAAACTACTTAAAGTTCACTATTAGACTTCAATGTAATCTAAATGTGAAAAAAAAAGAAGCAGATTGACGTGGGAAGGACAGACTATTATGTGTTTACCGAAAATTGTTCTTGAATTTGAAAAGATGGTGTTGGTGGGTGCAGAGGGACTGTAATTTAAGTGGTTGAATCCAGTAGCCGCTTAATGAATAAGAAGGAATGTTGACGATTTGTAGTGCCAGATGATGTGCTGAAGGACGAGTTGTAGGCGCATTAGAACCGAAGCACACAAGTGTCTATTACCCAAAAATAACAACAGATGTGTCTTTGCTACTCTCATGTACTACAAATATGTACAATATGTACATATAGGAAGTATATACAGACATATTTTTTTCTTATAAATTCGTTTTACGAAACTAGTTTTTCCGAGTTTTTATGCCACTTTGATTCTTTCAATGGTACATAACCCTTTTTCCAAGTCATTTTCGTAAAATGAGAAATCTTGTATTTGAATTTATCTATAATTTTTATTACTTAAAATACATTCTTTTGTGAATCGAATAGTGTTAACTATGCTATTGAATTATTATAAACCAACTATTATTTCCATATAAAAATATGATTTATGGGTCAATTCTGTGCACATCTGTAAGATCTGTAACGTCTGTAAGGGTTTACAGATGAAGTTGCAATTCTGTGTCCATATTTATTATTATTATTATATTATTATTTATTATTTATTTATACAGAATATCCGTAACTCTTACAGATTTCCGTAAACTTTACGCTAAGCGAGCGCATGCCCATAAGATTGTAACAGAATGTGTAACGTAAACGCTGTATGCAAACTTGTTGTATAAGGATGTCTATATACGACAGAATATTGTGTAGCAAGGACCCCTGGCAATGAAAGTCGTTTTGTTTTTTATATATACAAATTTATTTATTTTTTGGAGTTTGAATTTTTTAGTTTTTCCTGTATTGTTTAATAAATATATACGTATATAATATGCACTGATAGGTAAAAACGGTACTCTTCAATAAAATAAATTCACAGAGCATATACTAATATTATTAAAGTAAATAAATAATTTATAACTCAAAACAAAAAAAATCTCATAAAAAACATTTTTAAAACAAAATAAAATAAATAAACATTCTCGTAAAACACAATATATAAATAAACTCATAAAACAATATATAAATATTGTCATAAAAGAAAGTAAGCTTTTTTATAATAGAAAAATAAATAAACTTTCTTTTAATACAAAAATAAACAAATAGACTGCTTACACAAATGATCACTACCCAAAGTTGAAATTTGGGTTTTCAACCTTAAATTTCAAATTCTAATCTTTTTTTTCTATATAATTTTTTTCTTATTTTATTTCAATGTAAGTATGACAAAACTGTTGCGCTGTTCACCCCACCGTGAGCATTTGTTATATTAATTAGCTTTTCTGCCAACAAAGATAAAGGCTTTTGCCTTGTTCTACTTTGTCTTTGTTTATGACTCGATTCCTTGTTTAGGTAGCAGTTCATGTGTGCCTTGCTGTTGTGTGAGTTGTATGTCTATTCCTTCATAATTTGTTGCACAATTTAGGCCTGTTACTGCTACTTTTCTTCATACAGATTGTCCTCTTTCTTCCAAATTTGACATTTTAATAGTAGTGGCTGGTCATGACTCCGTCTGGGACCTATATTGTGACAACTTTCTATATTTTGCCCTTGTGGCATATTTCCAGTCACTAAACCGCTACATAAGATATATATTTTGTAATATTCTTTTTTAATTTTAATTCTTTTTATTACCTTTTTCCATTCTTCCACCTCTAAATTCGGACCATCTCCAATTGCATTTAAACTATTACATAGTTTTATACACTGGTTTTCTATGTAGTTTTCCCTAACGTGGTATTTATAGTACCACTTCTTAAATGGTAATCTCTTTCCTTGTATTGTAAATAAAGATCTAATTGTTCCTTGGTGGTATTTTTTATCCGTTTACGTTTTTGGCTACTGTAGTAAATACATTACAAGAAAATAGATATATTGCTTAACATAATTAAAGTATCTTACCTCATTATTTTAGATAATATAATTATAACAGTTATATTTGAAGAAATGTTTTAATAATATCATTGAACTTCTATGCCTACTACACTTAACCTAACAGATTTTGCAACTGACATACACGCTTACGGAGTCACACTACATAACAATAACATGAAGATAGTCGCTGGTTTTGTTTTTACAGAAATGTATACAGAATTGCCCCAATCGTAAATCTGTAAGTATAACATTTACAGACTTTTGTGACGACATACACAGCCGAAACAAGAGCGGACACGGCGGAAACAAAAAGAATGGCACGTGCAAGTGAAATGAGGGTACTAAGGGCAATA
The DNA here is from genome assembly GCA_963170755.1 of Amphimallon solstitiale. NCBI lineage: Eukaryota > Metazoa > Arthropoda > Insecta > Coleoptera > Scarabaeidae > Amphimallon > Amphimallon solstitiale. The sequence continues at coordinate 127,117,732 of OY720675.1, read as the reverse complement.
ACGGGGAACACACTTAGAGACCAGAGGAGGAGTGAGGAGATCAGAGAGGAGTGTCAAGTGGAGGATGTAGTGAGATGGAGTCGCGAGAGGAGGAGATTTTGGAATGAACATGTGTCGCGCATGACCAGTGATAGAATGGCAAGGATTGCAAGGGATGGAAAACCAGCGTCCACACGACCCCCAGGAAGACCACCAAAGAGATGGAGGGATAGTTGGACATCAATATCGCAAGAACGGGAAGAGAGGAATGGGAATGGGTGAAACAAACTGTTAGCTTTCGTGAAGAAGAAGAAGAAGAAGACTTTTGTAACGTTACAGATATCTAAAGTTACAGATCTGTAAGGAATTGCACAGAATTGGCCTATAAATTGTATTTTTTAACGGAAGAAAAATACAATACTGTACTGTTAGTCAGTGATTGCGTTCCGTATCAGCTTAAATATATTCAGTGTAATTCATTTTATCTGTTTAAATCTTCTGCAATTCTTTTAAATAATTCAAAGTGTATGTTTTTATTTCTTGTATGGTGGTGTAGGGGAGGGTGGGGCAAAGTGGAATTTATGATATGGGAACATTGCACCACGCTGCCTTTGAACAAAACATGTGCTCTACTGCCGGCTCATTGCGTTACAGAAAACGCCGAGCGTTGGATGCACGTGTGTTCCTGATATGTGCGAATATATAAAACTGACGCACATTCGTTAAATTTTGCAGGTTGCAAATTTGTTATAATAGTGGATTGTGTCGAGAAAACAGACACCGCTATATATTCTCTTCAAGGTAAGACATATATACAACCACACTAGATCATATAGATGCATCTTGCCATTAGTTTTTGAAAAATTATACACATTATAGATAAATAACAAAATGGACAAAGTGGAATGGTCATTCCACTTTTTCCCACAAAAAATAATAGTTCATTGAATACACCTATGTGACGGATTAAACATTGTTTTCCATCTTTTTCTACAGCTGTCCGATAAAAATGGTTAGGAACTATGTTCGTAAATCCAAACAACAGTCTTGGAACGAAGACGATATGGTCGATGCTGTAAGAGCGGTAAGAAGACACCGTTTAAGTTATAAGGAGGCCGCACTTACTTACAATGTACCTCGTACAACTTTATTTAGAAGAGCTAGAAAACACTGCGATGCCCAAGAGGCTTTAAAAAAACGCTTAGGCCGATTTTATAAATGTTTTACATTACAGCTAGAAAAAGAGCTAGTTAATCATTGCCTTTTCATGGAAAGCAGGTATTTTGGGCTAAGGATTTCAGATTTGAGGCATCTTGTCTATCAGTTTGCTATACGAAATGACATAGTTTATCTATTCAATAATGAAAACGGGAAATCTGGAAAAGATTGGGTCCTATCCTTTTTAAAACGAAACAAAGAGATATTTACTTTATGTTTCCTTTCAGCACCTTTTACACTCATGAGTGTGAGCTATGGTTAGGGAAACATACCTGAGGGCGCAAACTGCTAAGAATACCATTAGCGGATTTAAAAAGACAGGGATTTGGCCGCTTAATCCGAATATATTCCCTGACGAAGCGTTTGCCGCAAGTGAAGTAACTAATAGGTAGGTGACTGATTTTGTTATCCGCTAGGAGATTTCTGCTACTGTAAAATTATTGCAGTTTTAATTTAATTTTTTTACAAGCCAGCTACCGAAAACAAGGATCTTACCAAAAACAAGAAACGAACATCTGATGACGATGATGACATCCCTCTTATAAAATTGAAAGAAACTCTTAAAGAATCGAATAAAGAAAACTTTCCCTCCTGCAGCAAAGATGTTCCAGATGCAATTCTATTCTGTTCAACGAAAGTAATAGTGCAAACAATTTCTAACTGCTATCCGACAGTGGAAGTGGAGGTAACTCCATTGGTTCCAAATATCAGTGAGAAATTTCCATCAAGCAGTAACCAAATGTGCAATCCACGTGACATCATACCTGTGCCTCAGGTGAAGCAGACTAATGAACGTAAACCATCTCGTAAGAGAGGTAAAACTGCAGTGCTGACAGCAAGCCCGTATTTGAAAGAACTGCAGGAAAAAAATAATGTAGCGCCACAGAAATTAGTTGAAACTGTAAAAAGAACAGTTTTTGAAAACAAAAATGAAGAGCCTCAAGATACAGAGGACAATAAACGCAAAAAGTTAAAGCATAAAAAAAACTGATGATGATGATGTTGATAACGTATGTTTTTTGTGCGAAGGTGAATTCTTAAACTTTGTTCTAGAGAAATGTGGATATCTTGTAATTTGTGCAAAGGATGGGCTCATGAAGAATGTAGTGCCTATGAAAGTATATCTTATAAAGCCAACGTTTGCGACCTTTGTGAATAAATACTTTATTAATTTTTTCAACGAGTTTTTTATTATTTGTTCAATTTCTCTTCTGTAAGATTTGTTCTCTTTGAATGAAGTACATCCTTGTAGATAGAAAACGTCCTTTCTACATCGCAACTTGTTATAGGTGCGTACTGGAAATATTTTTTTATTTCAGCGTATTTAGCAGTTAGATTTTGGTGTCATTGTCCCCATAAACAATTGCCGCTATGTTATTAAATCTGGATTTCTATTAAAAACTGCGTCTAACTTTTGCCGAAGGCCACATCCGAAGTCACTTGGAACACTTTTTAAATTATTAATAGCTACATCTAATATGGTTAATCCATCTTTTAACTTCAGATTTCGATTTTCAAAATATGTGATTAGTTTAGGCAAATTTCCAAAGTGTTCCTGAAGGAATAACAGCTGATGTTTTAAATTTGGGATTTGTGTTAGTTTCTTGCGCTCAGAAATACTTCGAGCATCGTCATTTAAACATGTAACGAAATTTTGTAAACTATCGAAATTCTCTGCATAAAAACTAGTAGCTTCCAACCATGTTCCCCATTTAGTTATTACTGACGACGGAGGCAGTGATAAAGATGGAAGTTTTTTCCCTGTAAAGAGCTACTCTCGATGGTGCCTTTTCTGAAAAGCGGAATCAAGTCTATCAATTTCCGGATACCTGTCTCTGATATATTCACAGATTCTGTGGAGAGCATATGCTACACAAGTAATATGCAGCAGATAAGGATATGTTTCCTTTAATAGTCTGTCTGCTTTTAACATACGCGGATTTGTCACGAACAAATAAAAGCATTTTTTACAAGTAAAAATTGAAAAATATTCAAATTGAGTTCAAAACAGTTTTATTCAATTCACAACAATCGTTTCACCCTACTAGGGCTTCATCAGGTGATGAATATTATAATACAAAATATTTGTAGACGTTCTTATTTATGTCTTTTCCTAACATAAACATAAATAAGAACGTCTACAAATATTTTGTATTATAATATTCATCACCTGATGAAGCCCTAGTAGGGTGAAACAATTGTTGTGAATTGAATAAAACTGTTTTGAACTCAATTTGAATTTATTTCAATTTTTACTTGTAAATTATGGAGTTTCAACACGTATCTCCGTCTTCAATCAATTATTTAAAAGCATTTTTGCCCTGTACCTGTCGTTCCGAATGAAGCATTTTGTGCAAATTCGCGTCAATGGTTTTAGCAACTGTTTCCGCATTAACTTGTATTTATAACTTTAGATACTATTACATATGCGTTATATGGAATAGTTGGATGTAGTACACCAGCTACAACATTTACCACACAGCGTCCTAATATATCGACAGTTTCGTCGGCACTTATCCATAGGTATTGATTTGAAAGATGTTTTCTAATGCCTTCTACTGTTTTCGTGAAGCAGTTAGAACCATAATATTTGCGTAATGTGCATTCATCAGGAACATTTCGACCAGTATAATTTGAAGAAATATTTTGAAAGTGGGATTGTCAAGTTTCTTTAAAGCTTCACAGAGTTCTTCGTTAAAATTGTCAGCTTCCAACGGGTCCAATTTTTGTGTATGTTTTAGCGATGCTAAGTGACGTTGTACGTGGCGTTTTTAGGCATTCTGTAACGATATTTTACAGACTATGCAATAAATTTCGGAATCACTGACAATGGAGGACAATCTGTATGACCCTTAATCCAACTTGCCATTGCTTTACGATGCCATTCTCGACGTTTTTCCATATTATAGTAACATAAACAATGTTCTAGATCTAAATACATGATAACTAAAAATGTATGGGTATGTTATTGAAACTTAACAAAATCCAATGCATTTTACGAAATAAAAGGTAACTATAATAAATTTTAAAAACTCGTCACCCTTCTACCTACGCCGATGAAGAAAGGATTTTACTCATAAATTCCTTTTTTGATGGGCATTTTTACTCTCTTATACGTAGTATAAGGAAGTATTGTGATGATGAAAATTTTCGACCTCGAGATTTTTGCAGATGTCCACGTTTTGAAGTGCCCTGATACCGAAAAAGTGGTTTTTAAAAAATGTCTGTCTGTCTGTGTGTCTGTGTGTCTGGCTGTGTGTCTGTGTGTGACCACGATAGCGGTCAAACCGCTGTAGATAGCAATTCCAAATTTTGTATTTACGTGTATAATCTCCCTCTTGAGATCTGATTAGTTTTTCAGTAAAATCGGTGGACCGTAAGTAGCAGTTTACTTCAGTGAAGAATTCGAATTTTGCCAATATTTCGTCAATTACTAAGTTTAAACAAATTTATAAAGAATTGAAATGTACTCAAAATTAATTTTGAGACAAATTATCTTAAAAAGTTTTTCGAAATTCCAACCGGAAGTAGGTCTTTTACTCTTATCGAAAATCAGTTTTTTGCGAATATCTCGCAAGTCATGCTTTCTAGGCAGGTACATTACGAGTATAAAAGTATTTAAATTATAATTTTAAATATCTTTTGTATAAAAAAAATTTCAAAATTCGGACCGGAAGTACCACTTTCACTCTTACCGAATAGCGATTTTTGCAGATATGTCGTAAATTATGCATTCTATATATATTTATTAAGAGTACAAAAGTATTTAGAGTTGAATTTGCAATATTTTTTGTATACATGAAATTTCAAAATTCGGACCGGAAGTGGCACTTTTACTCATAGCGAGTAGCACTTTTTTCGAATATCTTGCAAACTATGCATTCTATAGCGATTTATTAAGAGAATGAAAGTACTTAGAATAGGATTTTGAGTAAGTTTTGTACAAAAAGATTCTTAAAATTGTATAGTTTGAAACGCTCATACGTATAAGAAAGTCGTGTGGTGGCCACACCTCATTTTTTATTATTCTTTTGTGTTTCTTCATTAACGATAGTAGAATTCAAAAAGGTTGACATGCTTTTTCACTGTTACATTAAAATAGTACTGTAAACTGTCTTAATGGAAATGTTGCGCTCTGAGCTCATAGTTTCTTTCGATACTTTAACATGACTTATGTTTAACATTAAATTACCTTTCTCGCTCTTGAGTGTGTACCAGTTTGTGTAAAAAACAGGTCGAGAAGAATTTTAAATAAAATATACTATTGATTTAACAAAATATATGTATATACAGGGGTGCATCAAAGGTATATAAAAGTGGACATTCTAAAAAGCGTGATGCCAATGATCGCTTTTTACAGGAAAAGCGCTTCAATTTAAAACTTGAGATTTTTACTTTTATTATTATTTTGTGCTCCTTTATTAACGATACTGGTTTTCGAAAAGATTGATAGGCTTTTACACTTTCACATCAAAATAGTACTGTACACTGTCTTAATAAAAATGTTGCGTTTTTTGATCTCATTGTGTCTCTGCATACTTTAACACGACTTATGTTTAACAATAAATTACCTTTCTCGCTTTTGAGTGTGTACCGGTTTGTGTTAAAAACAGTTCGAGAAGAATTTTTAAAAAAAACGACCTATTGGTTTAACAAAATATATGTATATACAGGGGTGCTTCAAAAGTTAATAAAATCGGACATTCTAAAAAGTCATGACAGTGATTGCTTTTTACAGGACAGGCGCTTCAAAAGGGCTTAAATTTAAAACTTGGGCTTTTACTTTTATTATTATTTTGTGCTCTTTTATTAACGATAGTGGATTTCGAAAAGGTTGACAGGATTTTACACTTTCACATCAAAATAGCATTGTACACTCTCTTAATAAAAATGTTGCCCTTCTTGATTTCATTGTGTCTTTGCATACTTTAACACGACTTATGTTTAACATTAAATTACCTTTCTCGCTCTTGAGTGTGTACCGGTTTGTGTAAAAAACAATTCCAGAAAAATTTTCAATAAAATGTACACTTCACAAAATATACGTATATACCGGGATGCTTTAAAAGTTTATAAAACTGGACATTCTAAAAAGCGTTTTTTTATAGGAAAGGCGCTTTAATTGAGCTTAAATTTAAAACTTGGGCTTTTTACTCTTATTATTATTTTGTGCTTTTTTCTTAACGAGAGTAGACTTCGAAAAGATTGACAGGCTCTAACACTTTCACATCAAAATAGTATTGTAAACTGTCTTAATGAAAATGTTGCGCTTTTTGAGAGCTCATTGTTTCTTTGGATATTTTAACATGACTTATGTTTAACATTAAATTACCTTTCTCGCTCTTGAGTGTGTACCGGTTCGAGTAAAAAACAATTGAAGAAAAATTTTAAATAAAATAAAAGGCGCTTCAATTTAAAACTTGGGCTTTTTACTTTTATTTTCATTTTGTGCTCCTTTATTAATGATAGTGGATTTCAAAAAGGTCACACTTTACATCAAAATAGTATTGTACACTGTCTTAATAAAAATGTTGCGCTTTTTGATATCAATGTGTCTTTGGATACTTTAACACGACTTATGTTAAACATTAAATTACCTTTCTCGCTCTTGAGTGTGTACCGGTTTATGTCAAAAACAGTTCGAGAAGAATTTTAAATAAAATATCCTATTGGCCTAACAAAGTATATATATACCGGGCTCTTTTTTTATCATTACACATAGCATTTTCCCTATGTGTAATGATAAAAAAAAATTGTCAATGCATTAGCGATATAGTCACTGTGTAGTAGACAACCAGTTATACACTCGTATTTTGACAAGCAGGAACATTGAGCTGTCGTAAGATTTTTATCAGTCAATTTTCGTTAAACTTTTTATTAAAATTTTAAAATAAAAATTGAGTTTGTAGCAGAAACACTGTACGATACACGTGTTAAAATGTTATTTTATTTTGCTTATTTTAAATTGCTCCAGTTCCTAATCACCCTCGTGTCGCAAATCTTACTCGCAAAATAAAATAGCACTTTTAACAATTATATCGTAAATAACTAATTTTGTACAATTTTTCTTACAATTTTAAAATTCGAAATATATCACGTCGTCAACATCATAATTGCTACATTAAGGATTTCCCGCCATTTCCCACTGGCCGACACAAATAAAATAATATTCTGGAGATCCGTTTCTCTTACTTCTACCATAAATTATTTGTACGGAAAAATTAAACTTTGCAGCGTACATAAAACCTTTTACATTTATTACGAAACTGTTAAAATTTAGCGCGAAAGTATTTGATTCGGCAATAATACTTGACTGGGCTGCGTTCATAAACGTCACGCTGCGTGCACTCTAGGGTAAAATTTCACACAAAACCGTTCAAAAACAAATGAGTGATTCAATGATGTACGCGTGTAATGTGTTCATAAAGTTCGCTCTCGAATCACTCGAGCGTTTGAAAAACGCCGGATTTGAAACCACGGTGAAGAAGACTCGACATGCGCACATGGAAGTGTGATTGTAAACAAAAAGCATATGATTCTTTGCCGGTCTTCCGAATATTTTGTAAACGTAAAATGCAGTTGCACGAGCCCATTTTCATCTGGTAAAATTACCAAATGGTGATGTGTTTACCACAGATGAGGGTCACTTTCCGAAAATGCTATAGGTACTTCAAAAAGGAGTTGCGCTGCCAGTATCATGGTACAAGACACAACTGTTTCCTCATCCATCGCTTCCGTTTAACGTACCTATTTACGATTATACAAATGATGAAGGAAAACAGCTTCTGTTATGTGGGGTTATATGACACATGTGCTGTCATACTTGTCACCACTCTAAAACCGTTCATAAATACCAAAACGCTCTGTCGACACTCTAGCTGCAAAGCAAATTACTCAAATGCCACACACACAATTATAACGATTCATTTATGAACGCAGCCCTGGTAACACTGGGCGATACAGAGCAAAATAAAGCTTTGAAGAATTAGGTTATGTTTTTAATAAAGAAAATGCAGAATATCACTTGGAAAATAATTAGTTTATTATAACAATTAAACGAACTTAAATGTGAAGTCTAATATCATAACAAGTTCTCGAAATGTCCACCTTGTCTTTCAAGGCAATAAGCAAGGCGATCTTGAAAGCAACGAAGTGTATTTCTAATAAATTCTGGCCTTATTCCATTACATGCAGTACGTATACGCTCTTTTAGTTCATTCAAGTTGCATATTCGTACATTGTTGTAAATTTTACTTTTTAGGTAACCCCAAAGAAAATAATCATTTGGAGATAAATCAGCGGATCTTGGAGGCCATAGTATGGGACCAAATCTACCAATCCACCGTCTTTGAAATAAGTTATTTAAAAAATTCCTGATAGCGTTAGTAGAATGTGGCGGGGCCCCATCCATTTGGAACCAGGGTTCATCAACATTCATCATCTCAATTGATGGAATGATATGATCTCTCAACAAATTCAAATATTTCACTGCAGTGAGGTTACCGTCAATAAAAAATGGGCCAATAAGTCTATCGCTTATTATTCCAATCCAGACATTAACTTTTTGAGGGTACTGTGTTCGGGTCAGGTTTAGAGCGTGAGGATTTGTACGGGACCAGTACCTAATGGATTAATGGATAGGAAATTTAATAATTTTTCATGGATAAATGTAGGGTACAAACCGAAAGTTCTGAGAGTTGACTTCACCGTTTACGGTAAATGTAGCTTCATCAGTAAAAATTATTTTATTTAAAATTTCTTGGTTTTCATTTAACATGTTAAACATTATTTCACAAAACTCAGTTAGTTTTATCTTATCCTCTTCGAAAAGCTCTTGATGATTTGATATTTTGTATGGCCTATATTTAAATTCTTTCAGAGTTTTGTATACCGAACTGTACGATACTCCAAAATGTTTAGCTACATCTAAAAGAGATCCCGTTCCTCTACGTAACACAGGATATTTAATTTCATGTCTTCTGTTCGAACATGATTGGTTCTATTTCTTTTTTTGTGAGAATTTAGAACCCAACCATCTTCTTGAAATTTTTTAAAAAAGTTCAGAATTGTTTTTGCACAAGGTATAGGCCTGTCTGGATAATTGACGGAAAACATGTCTCTCAACTTGCCTTAAACTATTATTTTTCTGGTACCACATTACTATAGCCACCTTTTCATTTCTGTTGTATTTATCCATGATTTATAAATAAATTATCTATTTTTTAATGAAATGTATTTAATTTATGACTTATGTTTGAATAAAAATTCAGAAATATTATGTAGACATAAAAAATGTTTTTCCCGTCATGGCAACCTGATTTAAAAATTAATTATACGTAAATTCTTCATTAGTCTATAACTGGTTGTCTACTATACAGTGACTATATCGCTAATGCATTGACAATTTTTTTTTATCTATGCTATGTGTAATGATAAAAAAAGAGCCCGGTATATATATACAGGGGTGCTTCAAGAGTTTATAAAAGTGGACATTCTAAAAAGCGTTTTTTACAGGAAGGGCGCTTCAATAGGGCTTAAATTTAAAACTTGGGCTTTTTACTTTTATTATTATTTCGTGCACCTTTATTAACGATAGTGGATTTTGAAAAGGTTTGACAGGCTTTTACACTTTCACATCAAAATAGTATTGTAAACAGTCTTAATGAACATGTTGGGCTTTTTGATCTCATTGTGTCTTTGGATACCTTAACATGACTTATGTATAACATTAAATTACCTTTCTCGCTCTTGAGTGTGTACCGGTTTTGTGTTAGAAACAGTTCGAGAAGAATTTTAAATAAAACGTCCTATTGGTTTAACAAAATATATGTTTATACTTGGGTGCTTCAAAGGTGTATAAATGTAGACATTCTAAAAAGCGTCATGCCAGTGATCGCTTTTTATAGGAAAGGCGCTTCAATTTAAAACTTGGGCATTTTACTTTTATTATTATTTCGTGCTCCTTTAGTAACGATAGTGGATTTCAAAAAGGTTGACAGGCTTTTACACTTTTGACATCAAAATAGTATTGTACACTGTGTTAATAAAAATGTTGCGCTTTTTGATATCATTGTGTCTTTGCATACTTTAACACGACTTATGTTTAACATTAAATTACCTTTCTCGCTCTTGAGTGTGTACCGATTTATGTCAAAAACAGTTCGAGAAGAATTTTAAATAAGATATCCTATTGGTTTAACAAAATATGTGTATATACAATGGCGCTTCAAAAGTTAATAAAACCGGACATTCTAAAAAGCCATGCCAGTTATCGCTTTTTACAGGAAAAGCGCTTCAATAGGGCTTAAATTTAAAACTTGAGCTTTTTAGTTTTATTATTATTTTGTACTTTTTCATTAACGATAGTGGATTTCAAAAAGATTGATAGGCTATTACACGTTCATATCAAAATAGTATTGTAAACTGTCTTAATGAAAATGTTGCTTTTTTTTGTCTTTGAATACTTTAACATGACTTATGTTTAACATTAAATTACCTTTCTCGCTCTTGAGTGTGTACCGGTTTGTGTCAAAAACAGTTCGAGAAGAATTTTAAATAAAATATCCTATTGGCTTAACAAAATATATGTATATACAGGAGTGCTTCAAAAATTTATAAAAGGGGATATTCTTAAAAGTGTTTTTTACAGGAAAGGCGCTTCAATAGGGCTTCAATTTAAAACTTGGGCTTTTTACTGTTATTATTATTTTGTGATTTTTTCTTAACGAGAGTAGACTTCGAAAAGATTGACAGGCTTTTACACGTTCACATCAAAATAGTATTGTAAACTGTCTTAATAAAAATGTTGCGCTTTTTGAGAGCCCATTGTTTCTTTGGATATTTTAACATCACTTATGTTTAACATTAAATTACCTTTCTCGCTCTTGAGTATGTACCGGTTTGTGTAAAAAACAATTCCAGAAAATTTTTAAATAAAACGTACTATTGGCTTCACAAAATATATGTATATACCGGGATGCTTTAAAAGTTTATAAAACCGGACATTCTAAAAAGCGTCATGCCAGTGATCGCTTTTTACAGGAAAGGCGTTTCAATTTAAAACTTGGGCTTTTTACTTTTATTATTATTTTGTGCTCCTTTACTAAACGATAGTGGATTTCGAAAAGGTTGACAGGCTTTTACACTTTCACATCAAAATAGTATTGTAAACTGTCTTAATAAAAATGTTGCGCTTTTTAATCCCATTGTGCCTTTGGATACCTTAACATGACATGTTTAAAATTAAATTACCTTTCTCAGTCTTGAGTGTGTACCGATTTGTATAAAAAACAATTCGAGAAGAATTTTAAATAAAATATACAATTGTCTTCACAAAATATATGTATATACAGGGGTGCTTCAAATGTGTATAAAACTGGACATTCTAAAAAGCGTCATGCCAGTGATCGCTTTTTACAGGAAAGGCGCTTCAATTTAAAAGTTGGCCTTTTTACTTTTATTATTATTTTGTGCTCCTTTATTAACGATAGTCGATTTCTAAAAGGTTGACAGGTTTTTACACTTTCACATCAAAATAGTATTGTACACTGCCTTAATAAAAATGTTGCGCTTTTAGATCTCATTGTGTCTTTGCATACTTTAACACGACTTATGTTTAACATTAAATTACCTTTCTCGCTCTTGAGTGTGCACTGGTTTGTGTTAAAAACAGTTCGAGAAGAATTTTAAATAAAATATCCTATTGGCTTAACAAAATATATGTATATACAGGGGTGCTTCAAAAATTTATAAAAATGGACATTCTAGAAAGCGCTGTGTACAGAAAAGGCGCTTCAAAAGGGCTTAAATTTAAAACTGGGGTTTTTTACTTTTATTATTATTTTGTGCTCCTTTATTAATGATAGTGTATTTCAAAAGGGTCACACTTTACATCAAAATAGTATTGTAAACTGTTTTAATAAAAATGTTGCGCTTTTTGAGCTCATTGTGTCTTTGGATACTTTAACATGGCTTATGATTAACATTAAATTACCTTTCTCGCTCTTGAGTGTGTACCGATTTGTGTCAAAAACAGATCGAGAATAATTTTAAATAAAATATACTCTGCTCTTTTATTAACGATAGTGGACTTCGAAAAGGTAGTAAGAAAGTAATATACTTTATAAATTAAATTTACTTTACCCATTCACATACATATGTTTGCGAGCTATATGTTTGAAGTTCATCAGCATTCATTAGCATTCTATAAGAATGTTTGAAAGCGACGCCCATTTACCAAACAAAATTTGTTGTAAACATGTTAAACACTATGGAGATTCTACGTATATTTGAGCATGTCAATTAAAATGACGAGCCCGCGATAGCGGGCGAGTAGTATATATGTAATTCATTGAAAATTTAAAATGTTCTTCAATACAAGTCCTTCATTTTTAATTGACGTGCGAACTAATTTTGAGTATGTGACAGACGAATATTTCAATTATGCTGACCAAAATTTCATAATGAAAGCCCTGTTCCACTTCAAATAATTTGGGTGAAAATATCTCAGTGTCAAACTGATTATTAGGTTCTTTTTTATTAATATTGTGCATGCCTATCTTGAATTGTTTCTGAGCAATTGACATACTTTTTGTTAATATACTAAATTTTTCCACTTTTATTTCAATAGCGTATTATCCCGATTGTCTCAATGAAAATGATGCACTTATTGAGCATATTGTTTCTTCGGATACTTTAACATCATTCTTATGTTTAACATTAAATTATCTTTCTCGCTCTTCATTGTGTAACAGTTTGTGTAAAAAAAATTCTAGAGGAGTTTTAAATGAAATATACAATTGGCTTTACAAAATATATGTATATACAGAGTGTGCCACAAGTCTATAAAATCTTACATTCTAAAAACCACCACGAGAGTGATCGCGTTTTACAGGAAACTGTAAAAAGCTGTAAGCGGACGCGAAAAAGGCGAATTCAAGCTCGAAAAGATTGAAGCATTAGCTCACAAACATTCAGCACAATAAATATTGCTATATATAATAATTGGCCCAATGATAATAGTGTATAGGTAAGAAATTTATAAATTCGATTCCTTATTTGTTTATAAATACTTTCTACTCATTTTTATGTAAAAATACTTCAAAATATTATAAGATATTGTAAATAGAAAAAAGAAACTAAAATATATTCCTACCAGATTGAACAAGCACTTAATCATGTTGTTACTGTGCCAGGCAAATTGAGAAGTAATATCATACGTATTCAAAAGAGATTGTTTAATTATCATTGATGAAAATGAACTTCCCGCGACATCGTCAATTACAATAATTGAAAATAGAAATTCTATAAGGATGTTTTACAGTATTTTCGAATATAACAATAAGTAAGCAATATTACCATAATACATATATTATATCTATATATTCCGTAAATTGTAGGTGTGCAATGCAAAAGAAAATAATTATGTACAGTGTGAACAAGGCTTTACCAACATTATTAAGCATCATACATAACTGACAGTTGTAATACAATTTACCACAAAGAAACACTGCAAATTATAAAAGTATAGGAATGGAAATCATTATAAAAAATGCCAATGAAATAAATATTATTTGTTATAGAACAATGATTAAATGAATTATTTAAAAGTATACATTCGCGTCAACAAAACATAATTCTAATAAAGCTATCTACAAGTTTATATAAAATAAAATGTTTTTTTTTAAATTCTAATGAATTTTCATTTAAACCAAAAAGACCAATGGAATCGACATATGTATATAGACTGAAACACTATTAACAAAAACTATCAAACCACATTTTCCAACTGATGCAAAAAACACAGATTTCGAGATTATTCTAATTTTATACCCACAAACAAAATTCAAACTATAGATAAATTAGGCAAACGTGAAATAAATCATCGGCAAGTCAAGGCACAAAAACCAATAATAGTAGAAAAATTATAAATAGAGTGAAAACTACCGTCTGTGAGGCACAGGAAAAGTATGTGAAAAATGTCAATATAACATTAAATGATAAAATACATCTTATTTCATGGACAGCCTTTAAACATTTTCAATTTAAAAACTGCTATTATCACTAAATCTATTATTAATCATTTCATCCTATAAGCATTCTGAATAAAATATTGCATAGTTGTAAACTATATACAGGGGTGTATAAAAACAACTAAGCAATATTGAACATCTAAAACACAATTATATTTAGTTATTCGCTATATATCGGAATAATATGGTGTTTCAAAAACTGAAACGCAATAAAGACAAAATCCGCAATAAATTTAGAGGAATAAGGGGGAGCGGTACCTCAACTGTAAGCGGAATAAGAGGCGATAGCGGGCCTTTTAGGCCTGCCGTATTAGCTAGTTATATTACTAATGCCCTTAATCGAATATCAAAGATAAGTACAAGATTTTTCGTGGAAATCACTCAATACATAAATGTTTATTTTTAATATTCCGAAAAAGATGACGAACGTTAAAAATAGATTTTATTTAATTTATATAAAAATTTGGTCAGAATCTAATCATTAAACTAATTTTTCTTATTAAACGGTCAATTCAAATTTCATTAAACATTTTTAAACTTATATTATTTGTAAAATGTACTGCCTCAGATTTCTTAATTCACTTATGATTATAGGAAACTTTACCTTTAAAGACAATAAGAAATCATAGAATCTCGTGTGTCAGTGTGATGATACACAGCGGTTTTTGCGAACTCGGCGATAAGATGGATACGAACCGTCATCTATCTCGAAGCGACAACTAAAAAGAGTCTCCGTTTTGTGACACGCCCATTTACTTCAGGGATGAGCGATGACACACACAACCGTTTTTACCGAGTCGGCCCAAACCGCTCTCATACTGTATGGAATTATAGCGCATGTGTCAAATATAATTAGGTATAGGGATTCAATGTTTACGTGCGATCTATACGTATGACTGTAATACGTGGCAACGTGGTCCCCTACTGTCCGTCACCAATGCCGATAACAACCGACATCACAACGATATTCTCCGACCCCGTCCCAGATTTTACATTCAATGTTTAGCTGGGAAGACGTTGCGGTCCCTGGGCGTCTTCTTACTGGAACGGGAAACATCAAATGGCCTCCGCGATCTACTGATCTCTCTCCAAATGATTTTGTTTGTGGGGATATTTAAAAAATATTGTTTATACCCATGAAGCTGGTAGAGCAGAAAACATAGTTACCTTGAGAGAAAAAATAATTGAGGCTGCTAATTCAGTAACTGCTCACATGTTAGAAAACGTAAGAGTAAATTTCTACAACCGCCTAGGGCAATGTCTTGCTGTGCAGGGAGGAATCCTATTTTATTTATTTTATTAGGGTTATTTTATTATGGTTATTTTTTAATTTTATTAAAATTACGCTTTTGTTTGTGTCATGCAGCGTGAACGCAGCTTAATAATTCTCTGCATTTACTGAAAGGAAAAAGAAAAGCAAATCCTTGCAACTCGTAAATATTATTTCTGAACGCATTAGAAACACCCGAGTCAGTCGTCCAATGGTTACTGCTAACTTGTATTTGCGAGCATGTATCGGTCGCGTCGCTGGCATTGAAAAGGAAAGTAGGGGTACCACGTTACCACGTATTTCATGGATTGATCGCCTATGGCTAATGAAAATTGACACATGCGGTATTTGAAGTGCAGGTTGTTTGTATTTGTTTTAAGAAATTAAAAGTTATTACAAAGTTTTCAAAAGTCAATATCTGATCAATTATTTAATGCAAATGCTGTTACCTAGTCACATGTTATTGAGGTTTGTTTTGGGTGAATCGTTGTGATGTTTTTCTCATATTATATATGAAAAGTAGCACCTAGCATTTTTAAAAGGCTCTTCAGCTTCTTTTATATATGTGCATACATATAAGAGGAAAGACAATGAAAGTCACTTAACTTTAATTTACGGGATATATTTACATATTTATCTAAATTAGTTTTTCTTTATAATCAATATACATGTGCACACTTATACAGTGAGCTCAAAAAGGTTGGAATAAATTCATTTAAAATTCAACCTTTAATTTTTTTAAAAAACACTGGGACCCGTCAATTTTTATTTTTAGATGGGCATTTTTTAAACTAATTTTTGTTTATACAGGATGACTCAAAAAAAAGATTTCATGTGACACTTCAATTTTTTTTAATTGAAACACCCATTTTTTATTTTATTTTCGAAATATACGTAAAATTTCAATTACATTTCATGTATTATAACCTAAGTCTAAGTTAAGTTAGCTTATTTCTTTTCATTTAAACTGTACATATTAGGAGTTAAACATAATCAAATTTACTGAAACTGTAACAACTGTAAACATTTAAACATTAATACCATTTTTATCTGTTACCTAGGTTATTTAACATTGACGTTGAAGTTCATTCCCTGTCAAAAGTATTTAAACATTTGTATAAAAGTTCTAATAAAAGTAGTTTTTTTAACTGTAAAATGGCACGAGTAAATGAAAGGGAGCGCATAGAAATACTAATGATGATTGGCTATGGAGATAGGATGCGTACCCAACTGGAAGTTTCCGAACTGTTCAACAATAAATACCCAAACAGAGCGCCTATATCTCAATCAACTATTAGTAAAATTGAAAAAAAAATATAGGGATTTGGGGCATGTGAGAGATAATTATGTAAAAGGCCGGCCCACTATCTCAGAATATGTGCAGTTGAATGTGCTATTATCCGTTGAAGAGAACAACCATAAAGTTAGTCGCGCTATTGCTGACGAGAACAAAATGAGTCAAGGATCTGTATTAAACTATTTACATAAAAATAAATGGCATCCTTATAAAGTTCAGTTAGTTCATGAACTAAATGAGGACGATCCAGATAGAACAGTGGTTCCCAAACTTATTTTGCCTACTGCCCACTTTGAGAATAAATTATTTTTTAGCGCCCCCATTTTTTCACCTACTTGTAGCCAAAATTCTTGGTAGCCATTTTTGAACTTGATTTTTATTTCCTCGTTCGTTGTCAATTCTATAAGTTCTTCTTCCAGATGTGGTGATATTGCTGTGTTGACATTTGAAAACGGATCCAACACCCAGTCTGGTATTTCCAAGTTCAAAATATCCTGGTATCGTTCGGTGAAGTCAATGTGGAGCTTTTCCAAATGTTGGCAGTAGGCAAACAAGTCGTCGTTACTGCAGGATACTGATAAATTCGGAAAATTATGAAACTCACGTCTGCCCATATTCTTTTTGTGTAGAAGCAGTTTGGCTGCGAAAGCAGCAACGACATTTTTTGTTTTAATTAAATTTAGTTCATCGCCTTGCAGTTGGAGATTCATGTTGTTGAACAATTTATACAGGTCTGTCATGTAAGCTATATCATTTTTTGATGTAATGAGCTTGTTGCGCAATTCTGTATCTTTAGTTTCCAAAAACTCTATCACAGAGTCAAACAGGTTGTAAAATCGAGTCAGACAATTGCCTCTTGATAGCCAACGAACTTCGGTATGAAACAACAAACGGTTGAAATCTTCGTCATTAGTAACACAAAGCTGATGAAATAATCTATCATTCAAAGAGCAGTTACGGATTTTATTGACTGCTTTGATGACATATTGCAGTGATTGAAATAGTCGTTCACTTAAATTTCTAGCAACCAAATGTTGTCTATGAATAACGCAATGTACAGCAAGGACATCTGGAATTTTATTTTTTACGTACGCTATGAAGCCTTTATGGCACCCTGTCATAGCCGGAGCGCCATCCGTAGCAACTGATATAATATTTTTCAAGGGAATCTCTTTCTCATCACAAAACTTTTCCAATGTATTGAATATGGTTTCGCCTTTTGTATCGGTCTCTAAATTTCTAGCAAACAATAGTTCTTCACATATTTTCTCATCTTTAATAAACCTCACGTAAGACAGCAACAATGCTTCATTAGTTGGTAAAGTGGACTCATCGAGCTGAATTGAGAATTGACTAGTCCTCAGATGATTGCACAATGATTCTTCTATGTTTCCGGCCATTTCATCAATTCGTCTTTGCACAGAATTATTACTCAAAGGAATTTTTCCGATAATATCTGCGGCCGGTTTATGAAGCACAGTAGTTATTACTTCCTTTATTGCTGGCAAAATTAACACTTCTCCGATGTTGTGTGGTTTGCCTTTTTGAGCAATTAACAAAGAGATGTTGTACGAAGCTCGAAGTCCGTCGTCATCTTGCTTAGCAGCCGCCGAAAAGAGTTTTGCTACACTTGGCCGAGTATTATGCTTCTTCTCTAGGTCTTGAAAATATGCTACATTCTTGTCTTTCTTATCTGGATGCATTTTATTCAAATGATCTTGAAGTCTTGAAGGCTTCATTGCTTCATTCGAAAATGTTTTTAGGCATAGAAGGCACAAAGGCGACGATGGGTTTGTAGGATTTTCAATGAATTCGAATTTAATATATTCCGCACAGTATTGCCGTCTCTTCTTTTTTACTTCCGACATTGTTTTGTTTTGAGAAATACGTAAGTATAAGTGTTGAACTTAAGTACTGCTTATCTATTACGCGCGAAACCGCAAATGAAAATAAAATAAATATTACGTTGTTTATATAGGATTGCATAAGCAGCACGCACCGACAGGGATAAGACAAACATGCATAAACTCGTTTATCTCATTCGACGCTCAATCGTACTCAACAAGTAAGAACAAGTATTCTATGAACCAGCCGATTGATACAGTTGCCTTTTTATTTGTTTGTTTGTGTCTCTTTTCGTTTCGAAACGGAGCGACCGATTAATATGTTTTTTATTTTATTTATTCAATAAAACAGGACAGATATATGAACTACTCGGAGAGAAATATCGAACCGAGTTGGTTTGAGCAATCTCTTAATTAATATTAGTTGATGTTCACAAGCTGTAGTCGAGAGTAGGGATGGGACATCGGTGGGTAAACATCGATATCAAACATCGATGTTTTTAAACATCGATAATTATATTTATAGATTTATTTTTTGGCAGTTTAACAAAAACTTTATTATAACTTAATTAATTTACGTCCTTAACAAAATGATATAAAAGATATCACTATTCAAAAAAAATAATAAAAGAAATATATACATTTATAATATGTAGTTAACTTTAGAAACTACTCAAAAAAAACTATATAAAAAAACAATATTATGCAATTACGCATGAAACAACCACATGACTTAAATCGTCTGATACTTAAAAAATATATACATTTACGTGTATCAAAGCTTTTTAAGAGAACGATTTTTATTTGGGATTTTATAGTCTTGCATTTTTTTTTGACTACGCTGGCAAATACCGAGATACATATGGATATGGTTTTATATTTCTGATGTGTCATCTTGCATTTAATACGTGTATCGTCGTGTATGATTGTACGCACTAGGGAATTTCCCGAAGAAGTATACATCGGTAATGTCTATCTCCCTTCTTTTTCTATGAAAATACGTTTACCTCCTTCACTTATTCTGCATGCATACATAATTTAACTTTTATTCTGCACATTAAAAGTACTATAAATTTATGTATTTAATTATATATTATTTAAATATTTATACTGAGTAATATTTAAAAGAGCCTAAAATGAAATATTCGAATTTATATGATATAGCACTGTGTAATTTAAATACTTCTTTTATTCGTAGACAATTTTACATCCTCGTAGCCTGTATGTGAGCTGTTAATTTGGAAACATTTTTGTATTTGTCAACAGAGGACGCTGTTTTATTTTGTGATTAGTGCAAATACATTTTGTCAAGCTTAAAAGTTCGATGTTCACTATATTTCTTCTAACATCGATAGTTTATCGATAAATCTAAATTGCAAACATCGATGCAAAAACATCGAACATCGATCCTAAAATATCGATGTTCAATGAACATCGATGTTTATCGCCCATCCCTAGTCGAGAGTCGAGAGCTCAGTCGGTGTCTAAGAGTCCTCCTAGATTCTAGATGAAATTACAAATCGCCCCCTAAGCCTTTACACAACGCCCCCATTTTTTTCTGGGTCTCTTACCGCCCCCCTTTAGACCTGCAGCGCCCACAAGGGGGCGTTATCGCCCACTTTGGGAACCTATGAGATAGAAGAATGCAATTTTGTGAAATAATGATGGAGAGATGTACTGATGATCCTCAATTTTCACGAAGAATTGTGTTCTCGGATGAAGCAACGTTTTGCCTAAACGGAACCGTGAATAGGCAAAATTTTCGTTATTGGGCTACAAAAAACCCGCATTGGATTATGGAGTGTCACACACAATACCCTCAAAACGTAAATGTTTGGGCTGGAATTATTGGAAACAGAAGTTTGGGTCCCTTCTTCTTTGACGGCACTTTAACTGGAGAAAGATATCTAGAATTTCTAGAATTCGATTTGATACCTGCGCTTGCTGTAGTGTATCCAAATCCAGAAGATCCTGACATTCCCAATGATAGCTTATGGTATCAACAGGATGGAGCACCAGCCCATTTTACTCGCCCGGTGCGTGAATATTTAGATAGTGTTTTTCCTGGAAGGTGGATTGGTCGACGGGGCCCAATAGAATGGCCGGCCAGATCCCCTGATTTGACCCCGTTAGACTATTATCTGTGGGGCTACCTAAAATCTAAAGTGTATATCAACAGACCGAACAATATTGACGAACTTAAATCCCGAATAAGGCAAGAAATGAGACTGATAGAACCTCAAATAGTGCACAATGTTTTGCAAGAATTCGAAGATCGCCTCGGATATTGCCAGGATGTTGGTGGTGGCCAATTTCAACATTTATTAAATTAATATTTCACAATTTAATTACGAATCATTGAGACATTTATTATTTAGAATTAAATAATTTTTTTTTAAATTACATTGATTATTTTAGAAAAGAACTTAACTTAGACTTAGGTTATAATACATGAAATGTAATTGAAATTTTACGTATATTTCGAAAATAAAATAAAAAATGGGTGTTTGAATTAAAAAAAATTGAAGTGTCAAATAAAATCTTTTTTTTGAGTCAGCCTGTATAAACAAAAATTCGTTTAAAAAATGCCCATCTAAAAATAAAAATTGACGGGTCCCAGTGTTTTTTAAAAATATTAAAGGTTGAATTTTAAATGAATTTATTCCAACCTTTTTGAGCTCACTGTATGCAGACCACCATATATAGATCAGCGGTAGTAAGTGCTGATATCGATTACATGAAACACCCATAAATATATTAAAAAAAATGTTGGGTGGAGCTGCAGACAGACAACAACCTTGTTAAGCCTTTATTTAACTTGTAAAGATAGTACGGACAAACATTGTTCTTCTTTTTTCTTTGCCGTTGCCTTGTCGCCATAACTACTTTGCTCAGTTCTTGAAAACACTACGCACAAACGATCAATTAGTAGGGATGTGTCACTTAGACATAGGTTAAATGCCTTTGAACCGAAATGAGCAAAGTAGTTATGGCGACAAGGCAACGGCAAAGAAGAAAGAAGAACAATGTTTGTCCGTACTATCTTTACAAGTTAAATAAAGGCTTAACAAGGTTGTTGTCTGTCTGCAGCTCCACCCAACATTTTTTTTAATATATTTATGGGTGTTTCATGTAATCGATATCAGCACTTACTACCGCTGATCTATATATGGTGGTCTGCATACAGTGAGCTCAAAAAGGTTGGAATAAATTCATTTAAAATTCAACCTTTAATTTTTTTAAAAAACACTGGGACCCGTCAATTTTTATTTTTAGATGGGCATTTTTTAAACGAATTTTTGTTTATACAGGCTGACTCAAAAAAAAGATTTCATTTGACACTTCAATTTTTTTTAATTGAAACACCCATTTTTTATTTTATTTTCGAAATATACGTAAAATTTCAATTACATTTCATGTATTATAACCTAAGTCTAAGTTAAGTTCTTTTCTAAAATAATCAATGTAATTTAAAAAAAAATTATTTAATTCTAAATAATAAATGTCTCAATGATTCGTAATTAAATTGTGAAATATTAATTTAATAAATGTTGAAATTGGCCACCACCAACATCCTGGCAATATCCGAGGCGATCTTCGAATTCTTGCAAAACATTGTGCACTATTTGAGGTTCTATCAGTCTCATTTCTTGCCTTATTCGGGATTTAAGTTCGTCAATATTGTTCGGTCTGTTGATATACACTTTAGATTTTAGGTAGCCCCACAGATAATAGTCTAACGGGGTCAAATCAGGGGATCTGGCCGGCCATTCTATTGGGCCCCGTCGACCAATCCACCTTCCAGGAAAAACACTATCTAAATATTCACGCACCGGGCGAGTAAAATGGGCTGGTGCTCCATCCTGTTGATACCATAAGCTATCATTGGGAATGTCAGGATCTTCTGGATTTGGATACACTACAGCAAGCGCAGGTATCAAATCGAATTCTAGAAATTCTAGATATCTTTCTCCAGTTAAAGTGCCGTCAAAGAAGAAGGGACCCAAACTTCTGTTTCCAATAATTCCAGCCCAAACATTTACGTTTTGAGGGTATTGTGTGTGACACTCCATAATCCAATGCGGGTTTTTTGTAGCCCAATAACGGAAATTTTGCCTATTTACGGTTCCGTTTAGGCAAAACGTTGCTTCATCCGAGAACACAATTCTTCGTGAAAATTGAGGATCATCAGTACATCTCTCCATCATTATTTCACAAAATTGCATTCTTCTATCTGGATCGTCCTCATTTAGTTCATGAACTAACTGAACTTTATAAGGATGCCATTTATTTTTATGTAAATAGTTTAATACAGATCCTTGACTCATTTTGTTCTCGTCAGCAATAGCGCGACTAACTTTATGGTTGTTCTCTTCAACGGATAATAGCACATTCAACTGCACATATTCTGAGATAGTGGGCCGGCCTTTTACATAATTATCTCTCACATGCCCCAAATCCCTATATATTTTTTTCAATTTTACTAATAGTTGATTGAGATATCGGCGCTCTGTTTGGGTATTTATTGTTGAACAGTTCGGAAACTTCCAGTTGGGTACGCATCCTATCTCCATAGCCAATCATCATTAGTATTTCTATGCGCTCCCTTTCATTTACTCGTGCCATTTTACAGTTAAAAAAACTACTTTTATTAGAACTTTTATACAAATGTTTAAATACTTTTGACAGGGAATGAACTTCAACGTCAATGTTAAATAACCTAGGTAACAGATAAAAATGGTATTAATGTTTAAATGTTTACAGTTGTTACAGTTTCAGTAAATTTGATTATGTTTAACTCCTAATATGTACAGTTTAAATGAAAAGAAATAAGCTAACTTAACTTAGACTTAGGTTATAATACATGAAATGTAATTGAAATTTTACGTATATTTCGAAAATAAAATAAAAAATGGGTGTTTCAATTAAAAAAAATTGAAGTGTCACATGAAATCTTTTTTTTGAGTCATCCTGTATAAACAAAAATTAGTTTAAAAAATGCCCATCTAAAAATAAAAATTGACGGGTCCCAGTGTTTTTTAAAAAAATTAAAGGTTGAATTTTAAATGAATTTATTCCAACCTTCTTGAGCTCACTGTATGCAGACCACCATATATAGATCAGCGGTAGTAAGTGCTGATATCGATTACATGAAACACCCATAAATATATTAAAAAAAATGTTGGGTGGAGCTGCAGACAGACAACAACCTTGTTAAGCCTTTATTTAACTTGTAAAGATAGTACGGACAAACATTGTTCTTCTTTTTTCTTTGCCGTTGCCTTGTCGCCATAACTACTTTGCTCAGTTCTTGAAAACACTACGCACAAACGATCCATTAGTAGGGATGTGTCACTTAGACATAGGTTAAATGCCTTTGAACCGAAATGGATTTTATTGGGTTAATATACTTTGATTTGGTAAATTAACGAAGGCGAATTTGTTCAGTCACAAATTATTGTTTCCATCATAAGATGATTTGTTTCAATTGTTTACAATATCTATTGTTGTTATTTGTACATCATATAATGTAATAGATATTCATTTCTGATGATTTCACATATTGGAAAATTTATTGCTTCTTCATTGTGCGCTAATTCAATATCACGTTGCAAATATGTTGAGTCTATATATTTGTATGTTTGTGTACTTAGTATACACAATAGTCTTTAATGTGTATTGACTATGGAATTGCATTAATGATAACATATACGCTTAAATTTATAAAGAGAATGATTGATTGAGTATAAGCCCCATTTCATAATCTTACCAAGGTATAGATGTAGCTGTTTCTTTCTAGAATTAGGATTGCTAGCAAAATTTACCGCCAAATTAATAACTAGATATGTCTATTATCTTTCATTACGATTTTTATTATTTGAATGTTTTGCATTTTTTCTGTTTTTAATACGTTAAATAACATTACCTATCGTAACTATAAAAAATAATTGCGCTCATGTAAGATCGAAATTTAATCTTTCGATTTGAGAATGGACTCATGCGAGCGTAGGGTCAAGGAAAACACCTAATTCAAGAGATGTATGTTATAACGTTTAAATGTGACATCATGTCAATAAAATGTCAAGGAGAAACAAAAAAAAGTTATATTCGGAAAGAAAGCGAAAACACGCTATAAGAACATACGTGTATATAGACAAATATGTGTTATCTACAGCTATTCAATAATGTTGTTTCCCACAAGATGTATAATATAATACTTTACAATACAGGCTGTCCCAGAAATAAAAAGACGGAGTAGCAGAAATCGGAAGCTAGATTGTGTAAAAACGTACCCTCAAAATATCACGTCTTTATTCGTGCGCAAACGGCAGAAAAAAAATAATAAAGAATTCAATTGGCCTTACGCAGATCCTGGACTAAATATCCACCTGCTTCACTTTCACAATCGGTTCTTTTCAGGACCACCATATTACTTGTGTTAAAAAAGGAGAGGAATAAATACCTCATAATAAATATCAAATCATTAATTACTTTAATTTTACACCTGCTAGAAAAAAATAATTACATTCTTGATATTTACTACAATTTATTGAATATTCTGAAATAATAATAATCAGCTGTTTCCGACTACAAACACATTAAAGAGCAACAACCTTCCTATTTTAAAAATAAAAACAATCTTTTATTGTGTGCAATAAAGTGCGTCGCCCATCTGGGTCAACAACCGACTGCTGTTACGTAGATGCATCGGGCAAAAAAATTTTATATGAATGAGTACGTTTTAACGTTTTTTTCCGTTTCATACAAATAAAAGCGTATTTTTCTATGAATGCGTGTTCGTTTCTATTTACAAATTAGCATTCTTACGTGTATTTATAAACACACATTCTGTGCCAGGTTCGTAATGTAATTTTTTTATCTAAAAAACAACATAGAAAATGAAATTTTTAATTTCTTCGTTGTTGTGGTATATTTGGGCCTGTTTCTGTTCGGACTTTACATACCTGCTACTCCGTCTCTACACATCGGTTGGCATAAATACGTCTACAGGGATGAGAAAATGGCGGCGATAAACTCCCGTCGATTTACCTGCTGACAAGTAAACTACTTAGGTACTCTAATACTGTACCAAATTACCAAATTCGTCGCACTGCCGATTATTAATAGTCGCGTATAATGTCCCACAAATATCCGAAACACAAAAAAAGAAGGTATCGCGCGTTACTGATTGTAACTTCAAAACCAATGCACATTAACTCCTGGCGATATCTATGGAAGAGCAGCTTGCGAGGTAGTGACATAATAGGGTAATAAATAATCAAACCTGTATATTAAGGACATAGAAATGATTAATTATGTATGTACCGTTTTAGGGTTACACAAATGTAATTGAAATACTTTCATTTATTGAAATATACGCAGTGAATACGTTACGAGACGACGAAACGACGAAACGACCTTGAAGTTGGACTGTTTCGGCAAAGTTCCTGAATTTGCGTAAATATAACATTCAGGGTGGCCGCTGAGGTATCCGAGATACTTCGTTTATGAATTCGATAATTTTAAGCAAAAATTATTCTATTAACTTTTCCCGAATTCCCTTTTATTTGAAGCAACACATTGGTATAATCTAAAGAATTCTAAGTGCTAAATATATCGTAAATTTGGGAAATATGGCGCAAAATTCTAAAATTTTGAATCATATATTAATGATTTAAAATTTCTAATGACTTTAACCGGCAAATATTGGAAAATAGATCTCGAAAAGTCGAAAAGATAATAATAGTTCATTGTGCAATTCTATACCTTTCTGTTTTTCCATCTTTATTTATTTGAAGTTTAATGTCGAAATCCATGGAATTCTATACCTTTCTGATTTTCTATCTTTATTTATTTGAAGTCTAATGTCGAAATCCATTCAACTTTTTTCAAATAGTCGTCTTCTTTAGAATGAAACGTTAGTAAAAAAACTGAATGATGAGAAACAGCTTTCCAACAAATCGAAATGTTTACCTACTGAATTGACGGCAATATCTAAAGTTTGAATGTAAAAATGAACATTAACATTTTTTAAGGGTCTGTAACATATACAAGGTGTCTAAAGTTAAGTGTTCACCATTGTTAAGAACTTAACATCTTTTATTTTATTTTATATTATTATTTCTTGTTTTACTCGTATATATGAATGTCTTTCTTGATTTTTATGTGTTATCATATTTTTGTAATGTATGTTTTATTTTTCAACTTTTAAAATATATTGTGACTTAATGTATTTTTTACATATAAATATTACGCATACTGATGCGGAGCCGGCTTCGGGCGCATACAGTCTCACCAGCCGAATTTATTGTCTGCCGACAGAGTTACACGACTGTACACCGAAGGCGATGCAAGGGCTCCTATGTGTACGTACGGACGGCAGTGTCTGACATGTGCGTACATATAGGGACCATTAGCTCCACGAGCGATGCACATTATATATGCTGTAATCTTATGTTCGATGCAAGAGCGGCCCCAAAATTCTCGGCGCACACCGAAATAAATAAATGTGTATTTGAACTGATATTTGAGTTTTATTTTACGGTACTTTCAAACTAGGAAGTTTCCTTAACATATTGGTCCTTTACGAGTCGGATCGTATACATTGATATACGAAGAAATATTGTTCGTTTAAGCAGAGAATACATACGCTTATCGCTTGGTATTTAATACTGCGGCCGGTCTTATCGAACGTACTAGTCCGAAAAAGCAGCTTTTACTGAGGCGGATCTAGAAAATTAGAAATATTAATAGTCCGCAAAGGCAGGAAATACATAGGCGAGTATCGTATTCAGTTCTGCAACGAACTAAAAAGACACGAAGCGTCCAGTGCTCTGGTCCGCTTAAAATAATACGCAAGACGTATACAAATTTAGTGTTCGCTTACGCAAAGGATACATACGCTGATTATCACATCATATCCTGATACTGCGGCGAATCCAATTGAAATATTTAAGTTAGAAATATTTACAAACAATTGTTTGCAAAAGCAGATGATATATGTGCGGCTATCGTACTTCCTATTATTGCAGCGGCACAGAAAGATTAAAATTGAAGAAAAGTGGCCTTGCAAACCACTAAAAATACACTCTCGTACAGTAACAAACATACTTACGCAGAGCGAAACAAAGATTATTAAAATCTAAGAAAGGTGGCCTGGCAAACCACGAAATATACTCTCGTACAGTAACAAACACACTTACGCAGAGAAAAGGTAGATTACTAACATCTAAGAAAAGTGGCCTGGCAAACCACGAAATATACACTCTCGTACAGTAACAAACATACGTACGCAGAGAAAAAATAGATTACAAAAATTTAAGTAAAGTGGTCCGTCCCTACCACGAGATTGGTGCATGCAAATAGAAAAATCTAATACTGAAGACAGATTTTTCATTATTTTTTTTTTGCTCAAATACTAATACGGAGCTTAAATACTGATACGGAGCAAATAATACTGATGCGGAGGTGAAATACTGCTGCGGAGCTAAATACACTGTGCATAAAATAAGCAGCTTGTGGATGCTGCAATAAATAGAAAAATCTAAAACTGAAGACCGATTTTTTTTATTTTTTTTTTTGGCTGAAATACATATACGGAGCTCGATTTACTGATGCGGAGGTGAGATACTGATGCGGAGGTCATATACTGATGCGGAGGTGAGATACTGATGCGGAGGTGAAATACTGATGCGGAGCAAGGTATACTAATGCGGAGGTGAAATACTGGTACGGAGCAAGGTATACTGCTGCGGAGCTACGAATATATCTGTATATATTGAAAAATAATAAAAATGGAGGATTTAAAATTTCAGCGCCGAATAATTAAAGCATCGTTGACAAGAGCGGTCACTTATTTAGATAAAAGTGGTCCCAACGACATCGTTGACGACGATCGCTATGAAAGATATATTTTATTACTGGAACAATTTGATAAAGTGCAGACTCAAATTGAGGAGCTAGATGAAACAGAATTCGAGAATACTGAGCGTGAAGAATTTGAAAATAAAGATTACGACAATAAACTACGATGTACATCTATGTTAGCTCCTGTGCGAGACAACGATGAATCCTCAGAAAATAATAGTATCACCACAGTAAATAGCTTCATCAAACTGCCTACAATTGAGTTACCGGTATTTGCTGGTGACTATGATGACTGGCTCTCATTCTACGATACTTTTAACTCTCTTATACATAATAATAGTGGCATACCAAATGTACAAAAGTTTCATTATTTGAAATCGTCGTTGAAAGGAGACGCAACCAACGTTCTACATTCCTTAGAAATATCATCCGAGAATTACGCAAATGCATGGCAAATGTTACAAGATAGATACAATAATACGAGAATAATTGTACAGAAACCAATAAATGGTATTTTTAACTTGCCAACAGCACACAAAGAAAACGTAAATATTCTCAGACAGATATTAGACGGTTTTATGAAGCATTTTAGAGCCCTCACAGCACTGAAACGTCCTACAGAACATTGGGATGATCTACTAATATGCATTGTCTCCAAAAAGTTAGACGTTCAGTCATTAAAGGAATGGGAAGCCAAAATACAGTCTACAGAGTTACCTACATTATAAGAGTTCACGAATTTTCTCACACAAAAATGTCAAACTTTAGAAGCGATCTCAAAAGCCAGCAACAATCATTACAAAACGTCAGCGAACGTGTCAACTAACAAGAGTTCAGTATCATGCACATTTTGTAAAGGTTCCCATATTATTTATCAGTGCAGAAAGTTTATAAATCTTCCCGTTAATAAACGAATTGCGGAAGCTAAAGCCAAGAAACTTTGCATCAACTGTCTAAACACAAATCATGTAGCTTTTAAATGTCCAGGGAGACCTTGCAGACACTGTCATAAGAAGCACAACGATTTGCTTCATCTGCAAACAATATCTAGATCTGAGACATCGCCATTGGAGACCAGTTCAAGTTCCACCGGTTCGAGTTCCAGTGTGTCACATCACAGCTGCAATTCAGACGCGAACAGTCACATTTTATTATCCACAGCGTTGGTTAACATTTTAGACCAGAAAGGAAAAACTCATGCCTGTCAAGTTCTTTTAGACTCGGGATCACAGTCACATTTATTAACATACAGAATGGCGAAAATCCTTAATCTACCGCTAACTAACACACAGATATCTCTATCTGGAATAACACAGTACACTACGAGAATAACACCACCAAGGTTTCAATTACTCTCGAAATAATAATTTCAAGGCAAAACTAGGTTGTTTAGTACTGGACAAAATATCGGAATGTCTTCCTCTAGTTTCTATATCAAGAGATGTTATTGATGTACCCAAAAATATCAGACTGGCAGATCCTGATTTTAATATATCCAGAGATGTAGATATGCTAATTGGTGCTGAACTGTTTTATAAACTACAATGTGTTGGACAAATCAGTATAGGTAAAAGAGGTCCATATTTACAAAAAACTTTATTAGGCTGGGTAATATCTGGAAAACTAATTGCACCACAAACTTCAGTAAACGTAACAACGTGCAATTCAGTAACACTAAAACAACTTAACGACAATCTAAATAAATTCTGGGATTTGGAGAATGTCAAAAAGGATAAAGTGTATTCACATGAAGAAAAGCTATGCGAACAACACTTTATTAAAAATACAAAGAGAAACATTGATGGCCGTTTTTGTGTATCTTTGCCATTTAAGAATAATGTTTCTTCTTTAGGCACTACACGTGACCAAGCTTTAAAACGATTTTACTCGCTAGAAAGAAAATTGAACAAAAATTACAATCTAAAACAAGATTACTTAGCCTTTATGAAAGAATATCAAGATGTAGGTCACATGCGATCAGTAGACGTGTCTAACGATGCTACAAGAATTAGTTTTTATCTTCCACACCATGCTGTTATTAAAGAAAGTAGTTTAACGACAAAGCTTAGAGTTGTATTTGATGCCTCTGCTAAATCCTCGACTGGTGTGTCACTAAACGACACACTGATGATCGGTCCGAAACTTCAACAAGATCTATTCGATATAGTGTGTAGATTTCGGCTGTATAAATATGTACTCACTGCAGACATTACCAAGATGTATAGGCAGGTTGATATAAATGAGGACTGCATGCCGTTTCAAAGAATTTTATGGCGAAATTCAGAAGAAGACGAAATTCAAACGTTTGGGTTAACAACGGTTACTTATGGAACGGCCTCAGCGTCTTACTTGGCAATCAAGGCACTACAACAGTTAGCAGTAGAAGCGCTAGAAACTCATCCAGTAGGTGCTGAAAGAATACTTCGTGATTTTTACGTTGCCGATTTGTTGACAGGCACAAACGATCCAAGTGAAGCATTTCAAATAATACATGAAGTAATAAACATACTGAGTAAGGGCAAATTTGAATTGAGGAAATGGGCATCAAACCAACCAAATTTATTGCATGAAATACCAGAGACTTGCAGTGGCAGTGCCATTCTTGATCTCGACAAGAGCGATGGTCTTAACACATTGGGTTTGCAATGGAAGATTAATACAGACAACTTACAATATTCAGTATCAAATTTTAAAACTAAATGTATATCCAAAAGGAACATACTGTCATATGTTTCAAGAATATTTGATCCTTTAGGACTAATTAGTCCATGTAACGTAAAAGCTAAAATATTAATGCAAGATATTTGGAAGTTAAAATTGAATTGAAAAATGAATCACTTCCACTCAATATAAGAAACACGTGGATGTCATATCTTCAAGAGATGTAGTATTTACCAGAAATAACAATTTCCAGAAGAGCAGTGTCGATCGAGGAGCCAGAGTATTTTGAAATGCATGGATTTTGTGATGCAAGTGAAAAGGCCTATGGGGCGTGTGTATATGTCAGAGCAGTGAATAAATATGGGAATATATCTTCTGGATTGTTGTATTCTAAATCCAAGGTTGCTCCAATTAAAACGATAACTGCCGCGATTAGAACTCTGTGGAGCTGTTCTATTAGCTCAACTGATCCACAAATTAATTCCTATACTGCAAGTTAAATTCAATAAAATATTTTACTGGACTGACTCTACGATCGTCATATCATGGTTAAAGTCAGCTAGAACGTTCAAAACTTTTGTGGCTAACAGAATAGGTGAAATTCAAGACACATCTGATATCTCCAACTGACACCACATAGAGAGTACACAAAATCCTGCAGATTTAATATCCCGTGGCACTTCTCTCTATACATTGAAAAATACAAATCTTTGGTGGAATGGCCCTGCGTTTCTAGAACTAAATGCAAGCGAACCGCCAACTATTGAAACTTTGCCAGAAATAAAAAATATTGTTGCTGTTAATGTCATTACAGACAACTGCGATCTGTTCACTAAATACTCTTCTTTAAACAAATTAACAAGAGTAGTGGCATACTGCCTCAGGTTTAAAAATAATGTACGGGCAAAATGTAGTAATTCTACTATGGAAATAAATACCGGCCATTTAAAATGTTCAGAACTGGAAAGAGCAACAACGGTATTAGTCAAATTAGTACAAAAGCACTCATTTCCTAAGGAATATGATAAATTGCAAAGGTAGAGTCAATACCAAAAGCAATTTATTGTGCTTAAGCCCTTTTCTGGACAATGAGGGTATTTTGAGAGTCGGTGGGCGTTTAAAACGAGCAAACATTCCCTACTCTCAAAAGCATCAAATACTATTACCAGCGAAACATCCATTCACAACATTAATAATTCAAAATGAGAACATTAAGCAGTTACACGCTGGCGTACAACAAACTATTGCTGCCATACGAACAAAATATTGGCCATTGTTCATAAAAAATTCAGTCAAAAGAGTCATAGGAAAATGTGTAACTTGTTTCAAAGCTAAACCAGCAAATACGGATTACTTAATGGGCGATCTTCCCACGGACAGAGTAACATGTGCTAGAGCCTTTCAAAATGTAGGGGTGGATTATTTCGGTCCACTTTATATCCGTGAAGGAAGCCGCAGAAAATATAATGTAACGAAGACCTACGGTGCTGTATTCGTATGTTTCGCAACCAAGGCAATACATCTAGAACTTGTGGGTAATCTAACAACCGATTCATTCATGGCTGCGTTGACGCGATTCATTTCAAGGAGAGGAAACGTGTCCAATCTATATTCCGATAACGGAACACAATTTGTGGGAACAAATTTCGAATTAAAGAAGATGATCAAACAACTGAATTCCCAGTATAACCAGGACGAGCTGCAGGCTTACTTCGCCCATAATCAAATAAAATGGCATTTTATTCCACCAAGGTCGCCACATTTTGGAGGTTTATGGGAGGCAGCAGTGAAATCTGTAAAAATGCATCTCACTCGCATAATTGGTAAAAGTTCCTTGAATTACGAAGAAATGTACACCCTATTAGTCCAAATTGAAGCCACACTCAATTCTCGTCCTATAACAGCCATTTCAAACGATCCCAATGATTTAACCTTTCTCACACCTTCCCACTTTCTTACTGGTTCCATATCTGCTACCATTCCGGAACCTAGCTTGATGAATATAAAATTAAATTCCTTATCATGTCTTTCTTTATTTTTATGTGTTATCATATTTTTGTAATGTATGTTTTATTTTTCTACTTTTAAAATATATTGTGACTTAATGTATTTTTTTACATATAAATATTACGCATACTGATGCGGAGCCGGCTTCGGGCGCATATAGTCTCACTAGCCGAATTTATTGTCTGCCGGCAGAGTTACACGACTGTACACCGAAGGTGATGCAAGGCCTCCTATGTGTACGTACGGAGGGCAGTGTCTGACATGTGCGTACATATAACGACCATTAGCTCCACGAGCGATGCACATTATATATGCTGTAATCTTATGTTCGATGCAAGAGCGGCCCCGAAATTCTCGGCGCACACCGAAATAAATAAATGTGTATTTGAACTGATATTTGAGTTTTATTTTACGGTACTTTCAAACTAGGAAGTTTCCTTAACAACCATTGCTAACTTTGTTATTATTGAAGCTACGAAGTCAGTTAAATTAGCAAACTAGTAGGACTCTTTTTTGCTGATTAAGTTAGTCAAAACAGAGAAACAATTGAAGAGCTAGTTTCTGAGATATTCACAAAAGCAATAAATTTTTAAATGAAACATCCTGTATATTTCGACATTTCTTGAAAGAGAGTTAAATTCTAAACAAAATGTTAGTAAGACACTATCGTCCTAAATTTAAAAATAAGCGAATAAAATGCACTTAAACTCTGATTATCATTACTTTAATACTACTTACATATTAAAGTAATGATAATCAAAGAGTTTA
Source organism: Amphimallon solstitiale (assembly GCA_963170755.1). Taxonomy (NCBI): domain Eukaryota; kingdom Metazoa; phylum Arthropoda; class Insecta; order Coleoptera; family Scarabaeidae; genus Amphimallon; species Amphimallon solstitiale. Next base: position 127,083,790 of record OY720675.1, on the reverse strand, counting down.
AGTGTTTTTTATTCGCTTATTTTTAAATTTAGGACCATAGTGTATTACTTACTTTTTGTTTAGAATGTAACTCTTTCAAAATATGTCGAAATATACAGGATGTTCCATTTAAAAATTTGTTGCTTTTGTGTATATCTCAGAAACTAGCTCTTCAATTGTTTCTCTGTTTTGACTAACTTAATCGGCAAAAAAATTCCTACTAGTTTGCTAATTTAACCGATTTCGTAGCTTCAATAATAACAAAGTTAGCAATGGTGAACACTTAACTTTAGACACTTGTATATGCATCAGGTGACTTGTAGTGAAACAGACAATTAAGGTTTTTGTTTTACGAATTTCCAGAAATTCGGACTCTACTTCAATTTCCTGTGGTAAATCTAAACTAGACGATTGATTAAAAAATGTGGTAAACCTTTCGTCATTTCTTTCAGAAATTATATATGTTCTTACATATCTTAATACTTCGCCACATTCTTCTAAATCGATGTTGGAGTGCTGAACATTTTTGAAACAATATTATTTATTCGTTCTAGCAAGTCCTGCCAAATTATTACTGAACATATAAATTTATATGTACAATTTTTTCCGTTAAAGATTTAGCTTTTAGTCTGTCTACAGATCTTTTGCTTCTTGGGAAAGTTGAGTCAGCGCAACGAGTATATTTTTAAGATCTGTTTGTAATGGTCGCAATACTTTGATTCGACTTTTCCAGAGAGTATGGCTAAGCGGCTTTAACAAAAAGTTTGCAGTCGTTTTCTTTAAAATATCCCATCTGATATTGAAGCTGAAAAAATTAGATACAATCCTTGAATAATGTCAAAAAAATGTGCAATCTCTTCACTTAACTTAGCCGCGTCGTTTACTACTAAATCAAAGAATGTGCAGCGCAGGGTACAAAAGATGCCCTACGATTAACATTTAATAATCTTTTTTTGCAGATCTATATTTTTTCCGCGCACGTTAGCGCTATTATCGTATCCTGGTCCCCGAATATTTTGAACATCTAGATTTAAACTAGATAATACATCATGTAATAAAAAATTGAATGAACTGCCTTAATCGAATAAAATCCTACAAAATATTCGGAAGTAGCTGGTTTGCCATCTGATATGTTCACACATCGCATTATAAAGGTAATTTGTTCAGTGTGGCTAATGCCCGGTGTACAGTCTAAGATAACAGAAGAATATTTGGAATTCTGTTTTATTTTCATAAGCTGCCTTTTAGTAGACTCTGCTTAAAAAGTGCAATAATTTCACTTCGAAAATTTTGGCCTGAATAATATTGCATGCGCGTATATTTTTAAAAATGGTTCCATTATTTTTCCGTATGTGCTTGAACTATTGTCCTTAAAAGCTAAGGTCTGGCTTCCCAAAAATTGCATAATATCAATAATTCATTTGATAACTGCTCTCTGTCGCTTCTTTTAAACGAAAAGAAGTTTTGTTGCTTTCTATCTATTGTGGCCTAAATAATATTGCATGCGCGTATGTTTTTAAAAATAGTTCCATTGTTTTTCCGTATGTGCTTGAACTATTGTCTCTAAAAGCTAAGGTCTGGCTTCCCAAAAATTGCATAATATCAATAATTCATGTGATAACTGCTCTCTGTCGTTTCTTTTAAACGAAAAAAAAGTTTTGTTGTTTTCTATCTATTGTGCTATTGTTGCTTAGCTGTGTTTTCAGCTCACAGTAAGACCTAACATATTTCATATGTTTTCACTATTCTCGTAGAAAAATAGTCAGGATAATGTCACCAATCTCCAGTTTCCTTCCGCATAACTGAATGGAAAACAAAACAGAGCATCTAATAAAATAAAATATAAATGCCAAGTTCGGTTTAGCCGTTTCAGTATTTTCTAACATCTTATCAAAATATAAATTACTGACTCTTCTACCAGTTTCATGGGTAGAAAATTTAAAATTTTCATTTACTAACAAAAGTTGAATAATAAATGTAATACTCTATGGCTTATTCATTTTAAGACTGTCTGCAGAACGTACTTCTTTTATAATCTATCGACGTTTACAGAGCATCATAATATTCCATTATTATTTCATTAGGAATGCAAAAGTAGTGGTATACCAGTGTGCAATTACTTGAAAAATCAATAGTTTTTATGACATCGGTTGTTCTAGGCACCTATTCACATGGCTATTATGAACGTATACCTAAATATGTGGGCAACTGATATTGATAAGTGTAAAGCTAACATGCGACTAGTATGCTTGCTGTTCTTAATTAAATCAGTTTCTATCCATGTTAAATATGTTATGAATTCCAATTTAGACAAAATAAATGGAGAAATATACCTTTAAAATTTACTGGGAGTGTACGTTTAGTTATATCTGCCTATAGTATCCTAAAGAATTTACATGGTTTTTATCTATGGCAAGAGTAGCTACTTTTTGGAAAGAGAAATATTAGCTTCGTTCAACAGATTATTTGATGTATTTCTTTCATTCTGTTCTTCTTACGTCTCTGTACTCTCTTGACGTAGGTACAGTGGACTTACATAGTGCTGGTAAGATGCCCCTCCCACAGTGCGCACAGTGGATTTTTATAATATTACGATATGCACGAGCAATCTTGAAAAGATTGTCAAGCGTTACAGATCGAAGTATGTTTCCTATATATGTATCTCTTTTCAGTATATTACAATTTCCTATCTGCATTTACTCCTTCGTCCGGTTAATGTATGCGATGATGAACAAATGTTATCATTTCTTTTTTCCGAATACTTTCTCTGTCTGACAGTGACTCATACTTTGCGCAGCGAAGATTTATCCCACCGGCTAACTCTCGCTCTGTGAGATGTACTTTTCTGTAGTCTCTCGACATACAGTGACTTACATAGTGTCAAAGGTTCCATTGATTTATTAAATACTTACATTACAAATTAGCGTTGTCAAATGATAAACTGTCGTCTGTAATTAGTAATTGTAGTATCTAAGGAAAACAATATTCTCTTACACCAGAAAGAATTTATACTATTGCACAGATACTACAACAACTAATATATTGCTCAATTATTTTAAATATTAATAGATAAATTGATTAATTGGATTATAAAGAATATGTAGATGTATGAGTTTATTAGAGCAGATATATCTGAAGAAAGGTAGATGTTAAATGAGAACATTCTTTTCTTTTATAGCACATAAATTGTTGATGAATCGAGTAATTATGCCCAAATAGCATCGATTTATATATAGGATTTCTTTACAATAGATTTTGAAAATAACAATGAGTTTTGCTTTAATTTCAATTATCTCAATAAATCAACTTTTAAGATTTCTGTAGTAAATAGCTTTGATATGAAAATCTAGTCTAGTCTAGTAATAAAAAGTTTTGCGATAAGAATCTTATTCTTAATTAACTTTACAATCCAAGATCTAAACGTAGTCTCAAAAGTAATATAGTTTCACAGCGTATTGGTGATTTGTGTAACTTTAGGGTCAACGCTAGTATGATCTCTCAGTAAAACAGGAAATAGAATCTGACCTGACTTTTGTAGTTTGCCGCTGTACATTCTGTTGTTATCAAAGGAACAGGTTCCCTTTAGTAATAAAAAAAATACTTCTCATAAAGTAAACTGCATAGTGTGGATTACAAACGAAACTAGAATAAATTATATAAACGGCATCCCTTGAATAAGCTGCAAATTAGAAAGTAGTACTGATTTACATACTTTGTGAAATAGAAAGATTTAAGTAGATATATGAAATGCGTAATGCGTAATGTAATATATGTATGTATTTGTTTTGTTTTATTTTGACTAAGTACGAGGGACACTATTTATGTATTGAGAATAGAAAGAATAAACAAATGAATTTGATGAAAAATACCTTTATTGCTTTTCAAAATAATCGCCTTTAAGATCTATACACTTTTGCATGCGATTGAACCACCCTTCAAAGCACTTTGTCCAGTCAGAAGATGGTAGCTCTAAACCATGCGTTTTGAAGGCCTCAACCGCTTCTTCGGGCGATGAAAATCGTTGTCCACGCAGTTTATCTTTAATTACTGGAAACAAGAAGAAGTCATTGGGTGCCAAGTCGGGGCTGTAAGGCCGATGACCCATCAATTCGATCTTTGGTGTGTCCAAATACTCGTTTGTTGCATGTGATGTGTGTGAGCTCGCATTGTCATGATGCAAAATGATTCGTCGTTTTGGGTTGGTTTCTCTCAATTTACTGAAAACTTCAGGCAAACAAATGGTCGTATACCACGCTGAATTAACGGTTTTTTGATTTTCGAGAGCCACAGTTGCCACGTGACCAGTTTTCGTGAAGAAAAACGCCACCATTTGCTTCCTAACGCTGCGAGAACGAACAACTTTTGTTGGCTTTGCTTAACATTGAAACACCCAAACTGCCGATTGGCCTTTTCTTTCTGACTCATAAGAATAAATCCACGACTCGTCACCTGTGACGATGTTGTATACCGCTTTGGATGCACCACAGTTGTATTTTGAAATCATTTTACGGCACCAATCGACACGAGCATTTTTTTGAGCATCTTTCAACAAATGTGGAATCCAACGCGCACACAGCTTCCGAACACACAAATGTTCGTGCAAAATCTTATGTATGCTGGTCATACTAATGCTTAAATATCTCTCGATTTCTTGATATGTCACATGACGATCTTCTTCAATTAGTTTTCGCACAGCATCGATATTTTCCGGCGCAACGACCGATTTTGGACGACCTTCTTTAACTTCGTCCGTGAGCGAACTACGTCCACGTTTGAATTCAATGTACCAGCGATATACAGTGGGTGTGGATGGCGCTTCATCACCAAAAGTTGAATTCAGTTGATTGATGCATTGTTCTTGAGTTAGACCACGTCGAAAATCATAATAAATCATAGCTCGAAAATTTTCGCGAGTTAATTCCATATTTTGGCTGAGATGAAATTTTAAACACTGCAAAAAACACAAATATTGCTCGCACGTTAAAACTTTCTGACTACCTATAACGGCAAAAATGTCAAACTTTACGATGACAATTTCAAATTTCACCTGGCAATACCAGTGTTGCCAATTCTCAATACATAAATAGTGTCCCTCGTATAACATGTATTTTTACTGTTATTATCTCCCTTTCTTAATTTATGTTTTAAACTATATTTAGTCACAGATCTAATTACAAGAAATTAATCATGAATCGAGTAGCAAATTTTTGATATTCTTTTTCTGATTTGTGCGTCAGATTACACTAGCCAATATACGGTTTTATAATTAACATGTAAATCAAGGGTAGCACACACAGACGCGTTGGGATATTATCGTCTTGATGTACGTAATTGATTAATACGTACGCGATGTGAAATGAACTCTTTCCTTATAAAATGTTGATAACTTGTGTATAATTATATTGAGAATGGCCTTGAAGATATTTATCCTTGAGTAAGAATACAATCTAAAGAAATTTCTAAAATTTGCTGGTTTCCATTCCTTACATACAGATTTATCGAGCTATTATTAGTTATATTCGTATATGAACACAAATATACGTGGGCACATACAATATTGGCCACAATATAAGACTTTTTTTAAGTGATTAATAGCAATTTAAGTGTATGTAAGTATTACGCGATAGTGTGTCTTATAAGCTTCATAAATGCCGTAGGCAATTCAAAAACTTCAAGAAAAACTTAAAAAGGATCATCTTGGATCTTGCTGTTTTTGCATTAATAGGAGGACTCAATAGTCGTAAGAAAAGAAAACGTGATTATGTAGAAGCAGCGTCAGCTCTGAAACCCCAACCACATAAGGAACATAATACACCTCCTCATCCGCCAATTGACAAAGAGCGCCCGTCAGGAGTGTCAAAGCACAACTTCTTTGGTCGCGAGTACAGCAACGAAAACTCTTGGCGAAAGGAATACAAATTAGTATTTATCACACCAGGCAGAAAAATATTTCGAGGCTTCTATAGTATGGCCGGTATTTTGGCCTACTGCTTGTAAACTTTTTGAAGCTGTCGAGATTATTCATATATTCGTCAATGATTAGTTTGAAAACAGTGTTGTCACTCAAAGGACATTTCTATCCTTCCATTCCAATAGTAGATGCTGTTTCAATGAAGGAAACTTACGAAAACCTGAAAGTCTTGTTAGAAAGGAAAGTACGAAGACTATTCCTGTAATATTTTTGCAGGTTTTGAAGTTATTGTAATTATTAAGGGTATGCAATCAGGCTACATCAAATACTGTTGTGTTTTATTTCTTTGGGACTGTCGTAACAAGAAAAACCATTTGGTACGTTACGCAGAATTGGGTACTACAACAAAACTTTAACCAGACTATTTGCAACATTAGCTTATAGTGGAAAAGGAAATGATTACATACCACCTCTGTAAAACTATGGCTTATGAAGAAAATTGTTAAGCAATTAATCAAAAAGGTGACTGTTCAAATACCTTTGAGAAGAGATCCCAAAAATAACAGAAGGAAAAGTAAAAGGTATTTTTTGGACCCCCGATACGATAAACAGTAAGAGATAGAAACTTTGAAACCAAATAATTAGCGCGGGAAAAAGTTGTATTGATGTCCATGGTTCAAGTTTTTTGCTAGTTTTTTGCAAAACAAAAAAGCAGAAATGTACAAAACTTTAGTAATGGGCATGTTAGAAGAGTATTTTGTGATGCAGGACGCTATATGTCGCTTAAAGTGCATATTGTACATTCTTACATGGACTTTTGTCCGGAATATGAGCGACGTCAGCGATAAGCACGGCGAGCGCTTCCACCAATATATTTTGCGAATGAAAAAATTGCACCAGGGCAAATGGGAAACCTGTATGTAATTTAAGCAGATATAAGCTTTGAATGTTAAGAAGGGGAGCGATGGATGTTACTTATAATAGATAATGCAAGATTTCGTCACAATTTGTAATTGTAAGAATTTGGAATATACAGCAAAGTGCGTTATAAATACACAAAATTAAAATCCAAACGAAATTAGAGGTATAACTTCATAACCATCTACATTTTATTCTGTTTTCTATAAAAATTAATATACCTCTTTCATTGCAAAAACTAAAAGTTGAAATTTGGTTTATGTATGCAATGTTTTATTCAAATTTTTAATATTCTTCATGCAGTAGTATTCCAGACTTCTGTAGATACTGCTACTCTATCAACAGGTAAATATAAATTAAACTTGATTCAGATAGTATTACAGAAAATATCATTCTGGAACATAAAACTAACTGTCTTAATTCAATCGAACTTGAGTAATCCTATTCTCATAATAAACTTTGTTACTTGGAGAGATATTTTGGTAGCCAAGCCATAGCTGAATTGTGTACTGTATTGTTAGCTGAAGATTAGGGTAATTTGTATGTAATAAATATTGTTGATACCGCATTTGAGTATTTTGTGAAGCTTTCAATTATTATTTTGATTTACATTTTATAAACAGAGTTCCATAAACTTAATTATTTACTAACTTATTACATACGAGTATATAAATTTAGAAAAGTCATAGCATGAGTCCTGAATTTAAATCCCACGTATTATAGAAGCAACATTAGTTTAGTGTAAATATAAATACTTTTCTGAATGTACTTGGTAGTTGTCATTAAAGGATCTGCTAAAACTGTCGCTTCTCTGCAATCCTTATTCTCTGGTTGTGTTCCGATCCGATAATATATATATATACAGACGTTTCACACTTGAGTATAAAAAAATATTACAAATAACCACTCTTCAGACAAGTTAAAAAAATATTTCAATATAAAGTGAATAACGCTATATAAATCTTATTTATTTCAGTTACTAACAAATTGTTGAATAATTCGTTTTTCTTCATTAGATAAATATCTCTAGGAAGTAAAAAGTCTTTTGTACTTTATAGTTACCGTTTAAATTATACTTAGGTCTGATGTCTGGGCTAATGCCATAAGCGACAAATTAAGAGTTTATTATGTTTTTAAATATGTGTTTCCTGTGCCTGCAATATTTTAGCTGAGGTTTTAGAAAAAACTATGCAGCGATACTCCAAGTTAAGGTGTTTCTCGAACTGTTCGTAGCAGTAATACAACTCTTGAAATTGCACTTAACTTGAAAATAAGCCTTCGCTTATAACATATCCATCATAATTCCTAAATAAACAATGACAATCTGGATCTGAGGTGTAGGTTACACAAAAGGCTATGCGATGTTTACAACCAATATTGCATAGGTGACGTAGTTTCAAACAATAAAGAATGCCTTGTATAGAACACATAATTATCGATTATATTAGTACTCTATGTATTTTCTTATATTTTTTATATTAATATTTGGATCGTAGTAGAAGACAGTGTATTTCGCTTTGCTTTTTTATTTCCGCTCATTATGTAAAATAGGAAAGGAACAAGAATATTCATTTACCAAAGATAACTTCCTATTTTACGATATGTCCAACAGCTAATTAACAGATCAAATATGCGTTTGACATCTTGCGTATAATTAATTGTGTTTGGGACAAGTTTGTTTAACAGTATTTCAAATTATAGTTCAAGTGTTTTAAACCAGTAACTTTTATGATTATAACAAACATTTGTATGTCTACAGATAAAATTCGTGACATTTCACGCTACGCTGTTTACCTGTTGCCGGGCATTAACATAGCCCTTTTCCTATATCATTATATCCGTCAGGTTAATGCATATCACAATCTGTAATAAAATTCTCTTTAGATATGACAATATTACAGATTGTGATATGCATTAACCTGACGGATATAATGATATAGGAAAAGGCTAGCTATAGGAAAATATAAATGTGGTGTACACAGATGAGACAATCTCATTAACAAACAAAGGAAATTAGTTGTGGAGGTTTGTTTTGGAAATTGTCAGGGGTAAGTGTGCTTTTTTTGGTTTGTTAGTTTGGTTTTTTACTAAAATAGAAAATGGATTGAATGCTATAAAATTAAAAAAAAAATGTAAATATAATGAATTTTATCAGATGTTTATCAAACAAAACACAATTTAGTAACACAGGTGTGGTTTGTTTACAGAGAAATCATTTCAAATTATAAAGTACGCAGATATAAAATGAAGAAGTGCGATTCTGGATTTTTATCGTACAAATACAAAACCAGATTTTAAATAAATGAGTTTCAAAATTGTTATGTGATATCAATGTAAATAATAATTAAAGAATTTTACATACACATACAAAAACCAAAATTTTTAAATTGTTTTTAGGTGAGTGTGTTTTTTACAATGTGTTTTTAAATTTTAACTAGAGATAGATTTTTTAAATGTTACAGACATAAGTATAGAATAATGATTATTGTAATGAAAATGAATACACAGTTTGAAAAAGATATTAGTAAAGTATCGAAACGTTACATGAACATTTAGGGTTTTTTTTAACCTATTATACAAATCAATAAGGTCGCTAATCCCAAGAAAAAATTTTAAAAATTCTATATATATATATATATATATATAAAATATATTACAATTCTTTGCCAAATATACAAATGTATTGAAAAATTGAAAATCTTCTTGGTAGTAGTGGCATACAATGAAATAAAAGTAATAACAATATGACAACTGGTTGTCAATTAGAAAATAATGACAAATATAAAATGTAAATCAAAATGTATAAATGAAAATGTAATCAATAAGCATAGGACAGTCGGAATTACTTATATAGTCACATCAAAAGGCTTGGGATCTACCACAAACTGTTCAGTCAATGCAATTATACAAATAACAACGACGCAACTATGTAATGAAAAATTAAGAGTAGAACTGTTGATATTATAACAATATAGAATGTAAAATCAGTCATGTATAAATGTAAATGAAAGCAATAATAAGCATAGGACAATTGGTATTACCTATATAATCCTATCAAAATGGCCTAGGTGCACCTAAACAATACAATTTGATTGAAATACATAAATAATCAACGATGCAACTATGTATGTGTTAAGATGTATTTGTAGCTACAGGCATATATGTTTCTACCTAGTTTGGTTTCGTCAGTGCAGCATAACAAAGAAGGTGTATGTTAAAGCATTAAAATGTGTTGAATAAAAAATATATAGTATTACCTTAAAATGTCAATCCAAAATGTCCAAGTGTAGAACAACTGTGCACTTACTTAATATATTTGGCAAAGAATTGTAATATATTTTATTAACTGCTTGGTTGAAATAAGGCATTACACAGTATTAAGTAAGTGCACAGTTGTTCTACACTTGGACATTTTGGATTGACATTTTAAGGTAATACTATATATTTTTTATTCAACACATTTTAATGCTTTAACATACACCTTCTTTGTTATGCTGCACTGACGAAACCAAACTAGGTAGAAACATATATGTCTGTAGCTACAAATACATCTTAACACATACATAGTTGCATCGTTGATTATTTATGTATTTCAATCAAATTGTATTGTTTAGGTGCACCTAGGCCATTTTGATAGGATTACATAGGTAATACCGATTGTCCTATGCTTATTGCTTTCATTTAGTGATAGTGATAGTGATTTTATTCGTCATCAAAACTTACATGACATGTCAGTAAATAACAATTAAAGATTCTTTCAAAGAATTTCTAAGTAAATAATACGAAACATATAAATACATTCAACTTACATATTGCACAAACATACAGATAAGTAAAATCAGGTGTATATAAAAGTGTGTAAACACAAAAGATATAAAATTACACAAACAAACGTTTAGGTAACATTATTAGCATTATTTCGGCGGGAGAAAGCCTCGAGATATTCCTCCACGGTATAGAAACTAGAGTCAATCAGCATTGCTTTTACAGTTTTCTTAAACAGGTTATTATTCATGGTTTTTATACTTTCCGGAAGACAGTTATACAATTTGGGGCCCCAGTAGTTCACTCCCTGTTGTGTAACACTTAGGCGATGATAGGGGATTACCAACGCATCTGCATTGCGCGTGTCGTATCGGTGAAAGTTCTTATTGCTCGCGAGTTTATGTATATTCTCATGCACATGTTTAATACACGAATAGATGTAAGCACTAACCAAAGTAAGTATTCTTTCACTCTTAAAGTGTTCCCGGCACGATTCATTGTATGTTAACCCACAAAGAGTTCTAATTGCTCTTTTTTGTAGTAATAGAGCATCCTCCATCCTCGCTGACATGCCCCATACGAGAATTCCGTAGGTAGCGACACTGTGGAAATCTGCATAGTAGGTACTCTTTGCGGCTTGGTGCGTGGAAACATGTTTTATTGTGCGTATTGCAAAGATGGCCCTATTTAATCTTTTACATAGTGCTTCTATGTGGATGCTCCATGACAGCCGATTGTCGAGATTTATGCCCAGGAAATTAACCACTTTCACATTGTCTTCATTTGATTTGAAGTGTATTCTCTGTGTTTTATCTTGATTTAATCTGAGTTTGTTGGCCATAAACCAACTTTCTGCATCCTCCATTGCCGTTTCCATTAACGTTTCGGTTCCCTCGGGACTCCCCCGTACAAGGATCGAGGTGTCATCCGCATACATTATCGTCTTGCCATGCATAATGTTGACCGGCAGATCGTTAATGTAGATAATAAACATTAGCGGTCCCAAAATAGACCCCTGTGGCACTCCAACATCTACAACGGCGACATCCGAGAATCCATTCTGCCACCATACCATCTGTTTCCAGTTGTTCAAATACGACGCCAATAGTCCATGAGCTAACCCTCTCAGTCCATACTGCCAAAGTTTTCTCAGCAGGATCTCATGTGAGACACTGTCAAAAGCCTTGCTGAGGTCGCAGGTTACCACTGTAGCTTGTTCCCCTTCGTCCCTCGCCTCGAGGATTGCTTCCACCATATCCAACATTGCTGTCAAGGTCGACCTCCCAGCTCGAAAACCGTGTTGGGCTTCGGTAAACAGTTGGTGTTTTTCAAGGAAATGCACGATTCTGTTCTTTATTACTGATTCAAATACTTTGGATAGAACTGGTAGCACTGAGATTGGTCTGTAATTGTTCGCGCACGATTTATCCCCTTTCTTGTGCACAGGAATCACTTTGGCAAATTTCAGCTCTTCTGGAAATTCACCATTCCTTAACAATGTATTTATAACACACGTCAAAGGTCGTGCTAGTATGTCAATGGTTTCTTTTAATAAAGTTACTGTGTATCCATATATATCCCTAGATTTTTTATTCTTTAGCTTCCGTACGATATTTATTACTTCGGTTTCTGAAGTTTCTGCAAGGTAACAGGATTCTGGAACAGTTATTCCATTTCCTTTCTGAATCATATGCTCTATATTAAAATCATCGTTGTTACTTGTATTTATATTTTTTGCAACAGTATGTCCAATTGTGGCGAAGAAAGTATTTAATTCATTTGCAGTTAGGTCTGCGTGGACTTCGTAAGATGAAATTTTTTTATTTGTTTCGTTTTTTATGACATTCCACACCGCTTTCTGCTTGTTTTCAGAACTATTTATATAATCCTGATTGCTTTTCCTTTTCGCATTTCTTATTACTTCTTGATATTTCACTTTATGGTCTGTATAAATTTGTAGTATATGAGGAGATTTTGTAACAGTGAAAATTGTGTTCAACGCCTCAAGTTTATTTCTGTAATCTTGTACTTCTTCAGTTAACCAATTTACTTTCTTCGCTCTACAGACCTTTCTTTTTTGCATTTCCGGGAAACACCAGTTATATATATTTAACAGTTGCTGGTGGAATAGTGCAAACATATTTTGCGGGTTGCTATCATCTAAGTGCCACATATGTTGAGCCAAGTGCTTCTTGTAAAGGTAAATATTTTGTTCATTTATTTCGCGTATTATAATATTCCTTCCCTTACTTATAGGTAACCTTTCCTTTACCTCCACTTTTATCGTTTGTGCTTTGTGGTCTGACATATGTGTTTCCACTGTATTAACACTTACTATATTTTTTTCATTTGTAAATATGTTATCTATACACGTGCCATTCGTTCTATTTTCTCTCGATACTTCTTTCATGGTAATTTCTAGGCCAAACGAGCTACACAGGCCCTCAATCATACTGCTATATTTAGTCTGTTTCCTAAAATCGACATTAAAATCACCCGCCAAATATATTACCTGATTAGGTGATGGTTCAGTTGCAATAGACAGTGCCTTGTGCAATGCCGCTGCAAAAACTTCCATATCACCATTAGGGGGTCTATAAACGGAGATTATTACAATTTCATCTGTTTCCATTTTTATCTTTGCAGCAGCAAGTTCGATCTGTGTTTCATGTGATAGCGCAACAATTTCTGGTATTTCTTCTGTTGTAAATGTATCTCTAACTAGGAGCATTGAACCACCCCCTCTCCTACTCTCGCGGCAGTAACACCCGCATATTTTATAACCGTCCAGTCGGAGTACCGTGCAGGTGTCTTCCGACAGCCAATGCTCAGTGATACATATTATGTCAATTAAGTAGTCCGTTAGAAATAATTCCAACTGGTCTTTCTTTTTTAATATAGACTGTATATTTAAATTGCTAATCGTCAAAATATCTTTCGCCGGGTTTATGTTTGTGTACTTGTCATTAATGTCTTTACTTGCAATGGGCCGATCATCGGACGGTGTTTGTCGATTTACATTCCCCTTAGCATGATGGGACTGTAGGTCGGAAGTTAAGGTGTCTTCGGTTTTCTTTGAAATCGGTGAAAAAATACTCATTTATTTTAACTCCTGCGGGCCATAATTCCGGTTTTGTGAGATCGGCTATTTTGTCAGTTGGAATTGAAACTTTAAAGGAGGAATACTCTTCGGGATGTTTCGCTTTCATATTTTCACATTTTACCTGATTAAAATTGTTTTGTTTTAGGTAAGATATTATCTCTTCATTAGTTGTTGCTGGATCGAGACCGTAGATGTGAAAATGTTTGTTGCGAATAGTTCCCTTTAGTGGCACATCAGAGGCGTTTCCAAGAATTGTATTTACTCTCCTTGTGTGTCTATTTCTTTTGACTAATATAAAGTCATCTTCGACCTTTGTATCGTTTGATGTCTCATCGGGAGCGTAAATTTTATTCGATGTTGTGTCGTTATTTACCTCTATGTTCCTTGGTTTATCCGTTCTAGTTGAATCTGTGTGCGAATGTTTTTTTATCTTGCCTCGATATGTTTATAGTTTCTTCGAGTTCAACGATCCCCTTTTTTTGGGTGTCAACTGCGATGTATTTACTTCTTTGGTTGTTGTCGTGTTTTTGTCCTTGAGTGATTTTTACGACATTGTGGCGGACTGTGCCCTCTGTTGATTTATCGCTGAGGATCAATCCGTTAACTATCGTCTTTAAGTTTTCTACTTCTTTCAATAGCAATTTGTTTTGTTTTGATAATACCTTGATCTCATCTCTCAGCGGTGTTACTACACCGTTATTTATTTGTTTAATAATGTTATCCTCCATTTGCTTAAATAAAAGACCGACGGTGTCTAACTTCAAGTCGGTTGAGGTGACATCTTCCTTGTTGTTTACGCACACACTACAATTAATACATTTCCAGTCCTTGCACCCGTTACATTCCTTCATGGACACAAACACTTCCAGTGTAACGTTGGCACAGTTTATGTGAAAGCTTGAATTACAATTTCCACTACATGTAATGTAGTCGTGGTATCTACCGATAGCTTTCCCACACGACGCGCACTCGATCGCCATTACTACACTACTCAAATATCTACTACAATCACATACATTTATACATGACTGATTTTACATTCTATGTTGTTATAATATTAACAGTTCTACTCTTAATTTTTCATTACATAGTTGCGTCGTTGTTATTTGTATAATTGCATTGACTGAACAGTTTGTGGTAGATCCCAAGCCTTTTGATGTAACTATATAAGTAATCCCGACTGTCCTATGCTTATTGATTACATTTTCATTTATAAATTTTGATTTACATTTTATATTTGTCATTATTTTCTAATTGACAACCAGTTGTCATATTGTTATTACTCTTATTTCATTGTATGCCACTACTACCAAGAAGATTTTCAATTTTTCTATATATATATATATATAACAAAGCACAGAATTCCATGGGGTAACTCCGCTCAAAATGCAACTGCGGACACGTGTTTCGAACTACTTGGTTCTCGTCAGCGCAGTGTAGCCAAGGAATAGGATGGGATAACCTTGGAGCTGAAAAACATCAATCAGAGACATACACAAGGGACAGCCTACCAATTGAGGCTTCAGCTAGAGTGTCCTCGATACTGAGAATGAATCTAACGTCGCCGCGAGGTAGACATTGTCCACCTGCAAGCCATCTGAACCCACAGGATAACAATAAAGAAAAGAAATATTGCGGATTATAGAATAACAAAGCACAGAATTCCATGGGGTAACTCCGCTCAAAATGCAACTGCGGACACGTGTTTCGAACTACTTGGTTCTCGTCAGCGCAGTGTAGCCAAGGAATAGGATGGGATAACCTTGGAGCTGAAAAACATCAATCAGAGACATACACAAGGGACAGCCTACCAATTGAGGCTTCAGCTAGAGTGTCCTCGATACTGAGAATGAATCTAACGTCGCCGCGAGGTAGACATTGTCCACCTGCAAGCCATCTGAACCCACAGGATAACAATAAAGAAAAGAAATATTGCGGATTATAGAATAACAAAGCACAGAATTCCATGGGGTAACTCCGCTCAAAATGCAACTGCGGACACGTGTTTCGAACTACTTGGTTCTCGTCAGCGCAGTGTAGCCAATTGGTAGGCTGTCCCTTGTGTATGTCTCTGATTGATGTTTTTCAGCTCCAAGGTTATCCCATCCTATTCCTTGGCTACACTGCGCTGACGAGAACCAAGTAGTTCGAAACACGTGTCCGCAGTTGCATTTTGAGCGGAGTTACCCCATGGAATTCTGTGCTTTGTTATTCTATAATCCGCAATATTTCTTTTCTTTATTGTTATCCTGTGGGTTCAGATGGCTTGCAGGTGGACAATGTCTACCTCGCGGCGACGTTAGATTCATTCTCAGTATCGAGGACACTCTAGCTGAAGCCTCAATTGGTAGGCTGTCCCTTGTGTATGTCTCTGATTGATGTTTTTCAGCTCCAAGGTTATCCCATCCTATTCCTTGGCTACACTGCGCTGACGAGAACCAAGTAGTTCGAAACACGTGTCCGCAGTTGCATTTTGAGCGGAGTTACCCCATGGAATTCTGTGCTTTGTTATTCTATAATCCGCAATATTTCTTTTCTTTATATATATATATAATAATTTTATTTCAACCACTAAGGGTTGTTTGTTTATTTTTCTTAGCCGTATTTTGTATAATTATTAATAATGTTTTTGTTGGAATGCGGCTTTAAGGGTAATAAAAATTAAAATTGACGTTTCGACATTCTTTTATTGTCTTCATCAGAAATTGATCACAGAAAAATCATATCGTATAAGGAAAATTCTTCTGTTTTTCATGTTCCCTAGTTTTCTAAGGTTGTTTCTAATATTCTTAAAGTTTGCTTCATTTATTTCCATGTGTTGATCCATAACAGGTGTAGAAACCATATTTTCATCCATGGTAATTATAATAATTTTATTTCAACCACTAAGGGTTGTTTGTTTATTTTTCTTAGCCGTATTTTGTATAATTATTAATAATGTTTTTCTTGGAATGCGGCTTTAAGGGTAATAAAAATTAAAATTGACGTTTCGACATTCTTTTATTGTCTTCATCAGAAATTGATCACAGAAAAATCATATCGTATAAGGAAAATTCTTCTGTTTTTCATGTTCCCTAGTTTTCTAAGGTTGTTTCTAATATTCTTAAAGTTTGCTTCATTTATTTCCATGTGTTGATCCATAACAGGTGTAGAAACCATATTTTCATCCATGGTAATTATAATAATTTTATTTCAACCACTAAGGGTTGTTTGTTTATTTTTCTTAGCCGTATTTTGTATAATTATTAATAATGTTTTTCTTGGAATGCGGCTTTAAGGGTAATAAAAATTAAAATTGACGTTTCGACATTCTTTTATTGTCTTCATCAGAAATTGATCACAGAAAACTCATATCGTATAAGGAAAATTCTTCTGTTTTTCATGTTCCCTAGTTTTCTAAGGTTGTTTCTAATATTCTTAAAGTTTGCTTCATTTATGTGGGTATGCAGTCAAAGGGCAAAATTAAAAAACGTACTCTTTTTAAATGCCAAGCTTTCGGTCTGTATTTAAACCTTCATCAGGGCTGTGAAGTAATTATAAACAAATTCTTTTAATTTCTAACCATTTGCATAAGAGAAACAAACTGTATGTTATTATTAAAATACTTACAATTTAATTGAGGTTGTATGATAAAAGACAGCAACATCCTTTTTAATCTATGTGTTAAAATAATGTGGTTATATAATAAAATCAAAAGACATCAACACAATAAAACTAACAAAACAAAATTTGTATATAAGACATCGCGACATTGAGAGACGTGTACCTCTGACCTGTCAAGGTTGTGTGAAAGTCGCGAAAATTCACCCGTTTGAAAGGACGCAAAGATGGAAATGTTAAAATTTTAATTAAGTTTGTAATTGATAAGGTACGTATAAATATTGCTTGAATTTGCTAAGTCAGATTTCTTGTTCATAGTTTGGGTTTTTTTGGTAATATGATACATTTCTAAAAACATGCGTTTCTGATTATTAGGTTCTGTTTCTAAAATTTTAGTTTGTTCATACGTAATATTATGATTAGTGGAATGGCAATGTATCGCTAAAGCCGATGACTGTTTTTTATTTATATTTTTGTTATCACTTTTATGGGAAATCAAACGGGAATGTAGGGTGCGCGATGTTTGACCAACATATACTAGATCAAAACGAAAATGAAAAGTGTGAACACATGGATGTTAAAACTAACATCAAGCAGTAAATAATTACTGTGACTTACATATATACCTTTATACGTAAAACGTATATGTATATATGCATGTGTTTGAGATACACACATACATTAAGTGCCATTGCCGATAATCGAACGCACAGACACCGGTGTTTCGACCTATGAGGTCTCATCAGTGTACGTGGAGATTCTCGACAATAGCTTCAAGACTTAAATCGCTGCCTATGTCATTTTCGCATGTTAAATGTAGTGAGAGTATCACAGCGACATCTAACACCCAAAAGATGACACGAAAAAAAGCGATGGCTTCTGACAGCATGTTCTGCTATACAGAGGCCTGTATGTTAATAGTGTATCTCGTGTAATAGAGCCTTAGGTGGCGTCACCAATCAAAACGAAAATGAAAAGTGTGAACACATGGATGTTAAAACTAACATCAAGCAGTAAATAATTACTGTGACTTACATATATACCTTTATACGTAAAACGTATATGTATATATGCATGTATTTGAGATACACACATACATTAAGTGCCATTGCGGATAATCGAACGCACAGACACCGATGTTTCGACCTATGAAGTCTCATCAGTGTACGTGTAGATTCTCGACAATAGCTTCAAGACTTAAATCGCTGCCTATGTCATTTTCGCATGTTAAATGTAGTGAGAGTATCACAGCGACATCTAACACCCAAAAGATGACAAGGAAAAAAGCGATGGCTTCTGACAGCATGTTCTGCTATACAGAGGCCTGTATGTTAATAGTGTATCTCGTGTAATAGAGCCTTAGGTGACGTCACCAATCAAAACGAAAAAATCTGACAGGATTTCCAAACATTGACTTTTAAGCATGAAATTCCAAGCTCTAACGATTTTTCGAGAGGAAAACGACTCGAAATGGAAAACAACATGGTTTTAGTAATCATTTGCATGGTTATTCCAACATCATTGTCATACAGTGTCCATAGTACATGCAATTTAAAACCCTTAAGCAGATGAATTTGCTAGAAAAATGTTGCAAATACAACTAGGGTTGTCGGCCATCGTTTTTTGATTAATGTAAGATTCATAGCAAATAAATACACATTATATATTTAGTTTTACGGCAAGGACAAGGCACTAAATTAATTATCGGGACGCAATCAATACGTTTTTTTTATATTCTTTTGACGATTACACGTCTATTTTCTCTAGAATTTAAAAGAAAATACAGATTCTACCATAGGGCAAACCAATATATAAATACGGCAGTTGAACAAGCTACTTACAAGTAGGTCAATAGCCCGATGACAAGATTGACGGCTTCTTAAGGGTCTCTATCAGTACCGAAAATGTATACGCGAAAGCACCAATTCTTTACGCGTAAATAACATTTTCAATTTTCAATTCTACGGGGAGATCCATATTTTTATAGGATAACAAAGTTGTTTTTTGGGTCGGACTAAATTAATTATTTTCTAATTTTGTTCCTAACACTTTTTATGGTTGCATAATTGAAAAATTGTAAACACGTTTTTCTCCAAGACTTTACATGTGATATTCTTCAGACTTACACCAAAATGACGAGCATGCTGCGAGCAGGGGCAGACCAGATTTATTATTTTAATAAATGTTTTAATAAAAGTCTAATTCTCTGTTTAAAAAAATAAATAATATGCAACCAACATAACTTTTGCATCGAAAAAGTTTTCTTCGAGACATGATTTATGAGCCCTCCTAATTTCTCTTGCCCCCCTGGAGAGAGGTCGGACTCGTTAATCCATCAAGCAGGTACCGACACGCCAATTTGTCGATTTTACCTACAAATAGTTACCTACTTAGGCAACGTATTATTAAATTTAAGTAAATGATATTTAATGAACCCCAATGAATCTGAGGTCATTTGTTGCTTCTAATTTGTTTTTCTTATTTTCAAGTTGTATATTTAAAAAGGGTACAATTTAATAGATTATTATTAAGTAAAAGTGTCCAAGAGAAAATGCTGGAAATTATTTTGGAGTTTGTAAACTGTCCGCAAGGGGGCGTAACAGTCAGGGTCAATGTTAAAATTTAGAATTTCTTCATATTTTTACTAATTAAGGGGTATTGAAAATTTCTAAACTTTATTCCCTACACATTCTTTAATACTTTTAGTCTTGCACATTTTTCACTATCTAGTGAAATAAAGTGGTGGGGACAGTTCAGATGTTTTTTTAAATAAACTAGGATTACTCCCGTTTGGCTTAACCGATTTGAATAAGTTTGGTCTTATTTAAAAGAGCCTTATTTGCTCTACAAAGTGCACTTATGTTTTTGTATCTCGAACTTTTGCCGTCACCGGTAGATGGCCTTAACTGAAATGTAAACAAATATTAGGCCTTTTTTCAAAAAAGTCAAATGCAATGATATGTTTCTTTTTACATAAGTTAATAAAGAATTAAAACCTCTACATTTCGGTAAAAAGGCGAAATTTGTATGTTTTTTAGAACAGGAGATATTGGCAATAATAGATGAAAATGCATGAATTCTCTTGTTTTAATTGTGGTCTTTTTTATATATATATGTATATATATAATTTTACTGAATTTATTATTATTATATATATTATATATATTATATACATAATAATATATTTATTTATATATATATATATTGTGGTAGTTCACCAGCATCAACCAACAATAATATGTGGGAAGTACTAGTATTAACAAATCATACTGTATATGTTCTTTTAGTGAGGATAAAAAAATGAAAGTTGGTAATGTTTAATAGATTGAACTTTAATTAAGTAAATAGCTGTGGGAGTATTTGATTTATACTTAAAATAATTGTGAGAATATTAAATGGATATGTTCTTATTTCTTCATGTATCGTGCAAAGTTGGTTGCATATCGGGGAACATTGTAGTTTTCTACTTGCATCGAACATAGTTGGTTGCCTATCAGGTTACTTTGTTGCATTAATTTTATCCAGTTCTGAAATTAGAATTTTAAATATTACTTGATGTATTTTCATATGAAATATTATTTTGTAAAAGCTTGTTTAATTAATACTATTGAAAAGTAGAGATAATTAGTGTGAATTTTGAAATATAAATGTAATAAAATGATGTATAGTTTGCGCGCCTAGATTCAAATATGAGATGTGTCAGATTTTGACATTTTAAATAATTATGTTATAGTATTGGGTATTCGTTTGCCGAAGTGTGTTAAAGGTTTTAAAAAATAAAGTAAAGAATTAAATTGATAAATTTTTGGAATTTATAAAGGTATTTAAAATATTCAAGTACAAATTAAATATGTTTTGGATTAATAAAATGTGTGTACAAAGATCATTGGATATTGAAAATTAATGAATTATTACCAAGGATATAAGGGATAAATAAAAAAAGAGATTCTAAAAAATTTTAGAAAGCAGCGGATGTATTTTCGGGAAGACTAAGTTTTTCTCCGATAAATACATAGTAAAGTTATCAATTATAGCGTAAAAGTGTAAAAGAAGTGATTAAGTTAAAGTGGAGAAGAAAGCAGATATTTTTTTAGGAGATTTAAATATTTTCTAGAATATTACAAATTATAATCATCCTAATATATTGAAAGAATATAAGAAGAAAGGAATAATGTTAATATCAACTAAATAAGAGAAGAGTTTCAAAAATTTGAGAAGTAAACATATAAATATAAAATTATTATTTAAAAATAAACTTACCATATTGATGAAAATCCAAGAAGAATAATCCATATTCAGCCAGAGAATTATTATGTAGGAGAGTTGATTGAGTTCCAGTATTAGAACTAGTATTTCAGTCCAGGAATAGAAGAATTCGAGTACTTCAAGAAAGCAGTTTGAATCCGAGTGTTCCAGGTGTGAGAGAATCTGAGGTGTACTAGGATAGCAGTTCGAACACAGGTATTCCAGTCCGGGAGAGAAATAATCCGTGGGAAGACAATTATCTAAGGTACAGCAAGACAGCGGTCGAAGGTTCGAGTGTCCAGGTGATATCAGAATCGGAGGTATAACAGGATAGCAGTCAATCCAGTCCACGAGCCGAGCATTCCAGAAAGATAGGTAAAGAAAAGGATCAACATTTTCGAAGCCAGTAAATATCGTCTTAGAGCTAAAAAGAAAATCTTTTGGAGTACAAGAAAGAATACCAGTTTATAATTTTTGACAGGTCGTATATATTTGGAATAATCTGAATTTAAGCAGTTTCGAATATAGTATAATTTTATCAGAACTTAGAAAACATATAAATAATCGTATGATTTAACGTCGATGATAATTAATAACGTATATTTTGTATCTTTATTTCATAACATTAATTTTTGACATACTATTAAACATTATAGAACTCAAAGAAACTGATTGGCAAACCAAAACTAAATAAGTTATGTGTGAAATTGATTATTAACAAGAACTATACAGTATTTTGAAAATAGTATTACAAATATACTTACTTGATTGCATTCCTATCCACGAAATTTATAATTTCGTGTATATATAAATTTTCATAAAGTTGATTAAACAGGCTTGATACTTCCGTACATGTTTTGTTGGAATTGTAATGGATTACCACCATCCGTATTATAATTTGTCTTGTACATTAAACAAATAGTTTTGATATATTTGTTTTTATTTGGTATGTTAGGAAGGATCTTGAATTAAATTGATGTGAAATATATGACGCTTAAAACATTAACCTATAAATAGAAAAATAATTGTCAGTGATTATTTACATTATTTGAGTAGTATTTTAGTACATACCTTGATATCGTATTCATTGTAAGTGATAATTGAAGATAGACTTGAAACACATATAATTAATCACTTGAGTATTACTGTTATATCAAATATGATTTACGAATTAAAAAAATATAAGATGTAAACATAACATGATATTTGTTGGTGTTGAATAAAATACATATAGGCAACTGTTCGACTTTATTGAATCAAGTGAAGTTAGTAACATGTAAGTATAGTAAGTTTAAATGTTTTAAACAATATCTGAGTTAGTAAGGGCATAATAAAAAAATATACCTGAGATAAATAGAAAATTGATATAAAAATTACATTGAAGTTATCATATTTTTTTTAGTAACGGTAATAAATACAGGGTTTAGTTACATAGTTAAAATAAAGATTTTTGAATTTACCAAAGTGTAATTTTATCTTTTATTTAGTAAAGGTATTGTTACAATATATATATAGTAGTGAGGTATGATTACGACTGGCCAGTTGAGGAAACCAAATTAGTTGTATATTGGGATGAGCAGTCACTATTGGCCACTAAGAAAACTCTTTCAAATTTGAGTCAAGCTTTCGGTTTATTGACAATTTAAACCTTCATCAGGACCTGATGTAATTAAAATAACATAAGTGTATATTTTAGATTACAAACATTAAGTGTAATACATACTATTTGTGAGTTATCAATAAAGCAGCACCACATTGTCAGATATATATATATATATATAGTCATAGAAAATAGTGGGTAATCCCGCTATAGAGCAACCGTAGACACGTGTTTCTGACTAATTGGTCATCATCAGTACGGTGTAGCCAAGGAAGAAGGTGGGAAAACCTTGGAGATGTAAGCGTAAGCATTTATTTACCCGCCGCACTATTTCCACTTTTGTTTATGTATATATACAGTGATGTGCAAATGTATGGAACCAAGTAAATATCTCTGAAGTTTCTAGAGATGTAGAAATTAAATTTGGTGGGTAGATATTACACTATATTTTGTATTTAGTTTGAATGTTTTTATCGCAATTCAACTTCCAGTTTAACCGGAAGTAATGTCAGCTTGAAATTTGTAAATAGAACACCCTGTATATTATTTTAGTTTTGAATAGAACACTTTATTGCAAGTACAAAAATAATGGGTTCGATATGTTTTATTTCATGGCCAACCGTGATATTAACAAAAGAGTGATTTTTGTTACAATGCTAAGATCTAGTATTTTGCGAGTGTAAATCACAAATGTAACAATAACATTAAATACCAAAACTGAAATTGAGTACAACAGTACTTAAATTACTGAAAAGGGCGCTAAACATAGTAAAATAAAACATGACTACGACAAAGCGTTAGGATACCGTTAAGTGTATTAAATGTTCAAACTGAGCACCATTTACCTCTTGACAGTAGGCCAGTCTATTTTTAAATGCCATTGTAACATTGGCCTTTGTTTCTGGTGGAATTCTTTGAATCTCTTGAGTTATTCTCTCAGCTAATTCTTGCAAATTATCTGGTCGATTAAAATAAACTTTGGACTTCAAAAAACCCCATAGAAAATAGTCCAGTGGATTAAGGTCTGGTGATCGAGGAGGCCATTCTATAGCACCTCTTCTTCCAATCCACCTATTAGGAAATGTCCTGTTTAAACAATCTCGAACAATGCGAGCGTAATGAGGTGGTGCCCCATCTTGCTGAAACCAGATATTATTTGGCAGTTGTCCATTTTCCTCCAGCGCCGGAATTATTTGTGCATCCAAAAGTTCTAAATACATGTTCCCGTTCAAATTTCCTTCTAAAAAGAAAGTACCCAATAATTCTGTTATTGTAAATACCGGCCCAAACGTTCAGTTTTTGAGAGTGTTGCGTATGAGCTTCTTGTACCCAGTAAGGATTATTTTGGGACCAGTAACGGCAGTTGTGTCGATTAACTGTACCGTTCAAACAAAAAGTTGCTTCATCAGAAAACACTACATTTTGTACAAAATTATCGTCACGGTTACAAATATCCATAACTGATTCACAAAATTCTAGCCGTCTGTTGAAGTCGTCGTCGGAAAGTTCTTGAACAAGGCGAATTTTGTACGGGTAATATCTTTCTCGTTTTAATATCCTCCCTACTGAACGACGGCTAATTTCGTGCATATTGGCCAGTTCAGTAGTAGACAAATTATGATTTTCCTCTAAAGATATAGCAATATTTTGAGCTACTTCTTCATTTGTAGCAGTATTTATACGTCCACTTTTTCTTAAATTTCCGACGGTGCCATTTGTATTGTACCTTTGCAAAGTCTTTGTAACTATCGAACGTGTTATTTGCCTATTCGGATGAATATTGTTAAAAAGGTCACAAACTTCTTGATGCGTTCTTCTTCTGTCGCCAAATCCAATCATCATTAGTATTTCAATTCTTTCTCTTTCGCTTAAATGAGCCATTTTTGCGTTAAAACTAAAATACTACTTATTTTGACAATAACTGTCACTGCTACAATTATTACATGGACTACCAGATATTATTACATTTTCATTCAAAAATAATTTTTTTTTTGTTAATATCACGGTTGGCCATGAAATAAAACATATCGAACCCATTATTTTTGTACTTGCAATAAAGTGTTCTATTCAAAACTAAAATAATATACAGGGTGTTCTATTTAAAAATTTCAAGCTGACATTACTTCCGGTTAAACTGGAAGTTGAATTGCGATAAAAACATTCGAACTAAATACAAAATATAGTGTAATATCTACACACCAAATTTAATTTCTACATCTCTAGAAACTCCAGAGATATTTACTTGGTTCCATACATTTGCCCATCACTGTATATATATATATATATATGTATAGTAAATTCAGTAAAATTATAACACGCAGACCAAATAATAAAATTTCACAAAAGCGGAAGAAATTTGAAAGGCATTCCTGTAATACCGATGCACAATATATAAAAATATATTAAATAAAAAGAATGTATAACGTTTCGTTAGTTCCTGTTTAAGAATCCAAAATTACATAAATGTAATTTTATGTAAACGTACGAAAATCATGTATTTCAAATTTTCGTATACTATGATTTACTATACTAACAATTAATACTAACACTATCAGAATAAAACTAATGTTAAACACTAAAATAACTACAATTACATTACTGTAAAGATTGGTTTGCAAAATTTTTAATGACGGCCTAATTGTTCAAAATGGCGCCCATCATTGTTAATGTAAGCCTGCAACCGTTGCCGCGTGGATAAAACAGAAGTTTCAATTTCCACCACCGATATGTTTCGTACTGCTGCTATAATTTTCTGCATTATATTTTGTCTTGTTGTAGGCCGGTTTTCAAAAACAATATCACTAACTCTCCCCCAAAAATAAAAATCTAGTATGTTGAGGTCTGGTGACCTGGCGGGCCAGGGAAATATACTACCCCGTCCAATTCACTTGCCAGGATATGTATGATCTGAGAAATCCCGGACGCTTGCCGCAAAATGCGCCGGGCACCCATCGTGCTGAAAAAACTTATCACGACGAACGTACAGAGAAGCAGCTCATTCATAAAAAAATTTAAATAAACCTCTCCAGTGAGATGTCGGTTAAAGAAAACGGGTCCAATACTTTTAACTCCTAGAATACCGCACCACACGTTTACCGACCAGCGGCCTTGATGCTAAACTTCCTGCATCCAACGCGGATTTGTCCTGGACCAATAGTTCATATTGTGCAAGTTCACGCCATTTCGGGGTTTCCGCTACCATATTTAATAATTATTGACAATAGTCAATCCGGCGATCGAAATCTTCAGCCGTTAAAGCTTAATGAAGAACGATGTAATAAGGATACATCCTGAAAATAATATGGCAAACGTGAACGAAACTGTGAGATCAAATTTATCCAAACTTGTTAGACACTGTTTTAGGTAACTTACTATTATAAAGTATTACTGAGGTCTATATAAACGGTATCGGATAAAAATGGCCGTGACCGGTAAACAGACAATAAATAGGCAGATGAATGTATGAGTTAAACTTAGGGGAACCGAGTACGGAACGTTAAAAACAACTGTTATGCCTAATGCTTAAAAGTATTAAAACAAACTGTAGGAGATAAAGCAAATCTCGAAATAAAGTTTGTTTTATTTTTAACTTAAATCTTTCAATATATTTGGGACCGTAGTTCTACAAATGCCCAACTCTCTACTTGTGGTTTCGGTCACTACATGTGGATTAAATTCAATATATTCTAATACTTTTATAACGTTTTATTCGGTTCGACCAGTAGGTTTCTCTAGGCCTTCTATACACCGGAAGATTAATATTTCCGGTGGTCCAAAGCCTTCCACTAACCTACGAAAAACACTGCTCGCATAAAGTCGTCTTCCAGGGAACTGCGTAGCATACACTCTGGAAGCAAATGTAGCATTTCACATGCATTCGAAATAGACACCAATCATATCGAATGTCTCTTCATTCGCTAACCGTATCTCACTAAAAGAGAAGTTTTTCCAAACACAAAAAAGTAAACGGAATCAATCAAAAACTGACAATAATTTTATTATTTTCACAATTGGTCGTTTTAACACAGTTATTGTTTTATTTTTTCATAGCTTACTTTTTTCTTTTCAATAGTATATTTTTTGGATTAAAATAAGTATTAAAAATAATCTTGCTTTATTAAACAGGGTCTTTCAAAATGGTATAATATTTTTCTTGATAATAATAATATGTTAGGTAATAATAATATATGTAGCTCAAAATTGTTAGCTTCATAAAAAAAAAGGCCAGTAAAACAGGAGAACTTATGAATTTTGATCTATTTTTGTCAATATCTCCTGTTCTAAAAAACATACAAATCTGGTTTTTTTACCGAAATGTAGAGGATTTAATTCTTTATTAGCTTATGTAAAAAGAAACATATCATTGTATTTAACTTTTTTGAAAAAAAGCCTAATATTTGCTTACATTTCAGATAACGCCATCTACCGGTGACAGCAAAATCAAATCGGTTAAGCCAAACGGGAGTAATCCTAGTTTATTTAAAAAAACATCTGAACTGCCCCCACCACTTTATTTCACTAAATAGTGAAAAATGTGCAAGACTAAAAGTATTAAAGAATGTGTAATGAATAAAATTTAGACATTTTCAATACCCCTTAATTAGTAAAAATATGAAGAAATTCTAAATTTTAACATTGATCCTGACTGTTACGCCCCCTTGCGGGAAATGTCGATCATTGTTTTTATCATAATAATAAAACTAATGAAGAATGTATATGCACACAAACTAATATTTTAACTAAGTATCTACAAAATAAAAAAATACTAATATCATAATGATATAATATACATATGAATTTTATACAAAGACGGACCTGTCCATACATGTAGAAAGAGGAAATTCCCACACACACACACACACACACACACAGTCAGCTGCTCTAGCCTGAGAAAGGAATGTCGGGTTGTCTGCTTCTGTGATAGCCGCTCCCATACATACATATATGTATGCGTGGTGGTGGTCGTTAGAGGATTCCACTTTAATTGAGCTGGTGGTCATTAGATTTCATAAGGATGATAAAAATCCATTTGAAATGTAGAGAAAATTGTTTGAAGCAGTCCTGTGTTTTCTTTATTAATTTCCCGTGGGAATTTTTTTTCTTTTAAGTTGATTAGTGGGGGTTGGTTGTAAAATCAATTTTATAAATAGAGGTGTAGCCGATCATCTTATATTAGTTTTGATAGTGTGCCTAGAAGTAGATTTTGTTTTTGAGTTTGTTTTTGTCGCGTGTGTTTTTTCCCCTGCATCTTTTATTGTTGGCATTAATTGTGTTTATTTAGTGTGTTTTATTTATGTAAGTGGGGGTTTAATATCGATTGATTTTGTTGATGTTTAAAGATGATGATGATCATAATTTAATATTGATTAATTTTTGTTTAAGGTGATGGTTGACCAAAATTCAGCAACATCAGATTTAACATTAGCTTTGCCGCTATTTTTAATAATTTAATTGTGTGAATTTTATTTATATTTTATTGAATATTATTTTTATATGCAATTAATCCAGGGTGTGTTTCAAGTATTTTATAGGCATTTAGTGGTTTCTTTAAATTGTTTTTAATATTTAAAATTTATATATAATTAAGCTGATTATTTTATACGGTTCTTTAAAGGGGGTTTTTCAATAATTTAAATAAATTCTGAATAATAAGAGTATTTTTAGTTAAATATACGAGGATCATTCAAAATTCATATATTAAAATATTATTTTTTATAGGTAATTAATCCAGGGTATGTTTCAAGTATTTTATATGCATTTAGTGGTTTCTTTAAATTGTTTTTAATGTTTAAGCGTGTAAATTTATATATAATTATGCTGATTATTTTACACGGCTCTTTAAAGGGTTTTTTTCAATAATTTAAATAAATTCTGAATAATAAGAGTATTTTTAGTTAAATATACGAGGATCATTCAAAATTCATATATTAAAATATTATTTTTATAGGTAATGAATCCGGGGTATGTTTCAAGTATTTTATATGCATTTGGTGGTTTCTTTAAATTGTTTTTAATGTTTAAGTGTGTAAATTTATATATAATTAAGTTGATTATTTTATACGGTTCTTTAAAGGGTTTTTTTCAATAATTTAAATAAATTCTGAATAATAAGAGTATTTTTAGTTAAATATACGGGGATCATTCCAAATTCATGTATTAAAATATCATTTTTATAGGTAATTAATCCAGGGTATGTTTCAAGTATTTTATATGCAATTGGTGGTTTCTTTAAATTGTTTTTAATGTTTAAGCGTGTAAATTTATATATAATTACGCTGATTATTTTATACGGTTCTTTAAAGGGGTTTTTTCAATAATTTAAATAAATTCTGAATAATAAGAGTATTTTTAGTTAAATATACGGGGATCAGTCAAATAAATTAGCAATTTCGATATATTAAAAATTAGGTTTCAATAGCTTGTTTATTCTCTTAACTTTATTACATTAATTATTTTTAATTTGTTTTTTCATAGAATGAACTGTATCATATGTGTCAAATATTTCACCCGGCGCGACAACATGAAGCGGCATGTAAATACCCTCCACCGCAATTTTCTTTGCGGTATTTGTGGGGAGGATGTGGATACATGTGAGCATGTTGCCGGACCACCTAAGAAGGTGGCCAAAGAGTATTTTCAGTTAAATATACGGAGATCATTCAAAATTCATGTATTAAAATATTTTTATAGGTAATTAATCCAGGGCATGTTTCAAGTATTTTATATGCATTTAGTGGTTTCTTTAAATTGTTTTTAATGTTTAAGCGTGTAAATTTATATAATTAAGTTGATTATTTTCTATGGTTCTTTAAAAGGTTTTTTCAATAATTTAAATAAATTCTGAATAATACAAGTATTTTTAGTTAAATATACGTGGATCAGTCAAATAAATTAGCAATTTCGATATATTAAAAATTAGGTTTCAATAGCTTTTTTATTCTCTTAAATTTATTATACACATATTGAAAACCTGATGTCCGTTTAAGCTTAGTCATGACCCTCTATCTCATCATATAATCTTGTAGCAAAATTCTTGGTGATATAAGCAGTGGCTAAAATTCAATCTTCATTTAATTTAATGTGGTGCATATATAAATTTTATATTTTGTATTCATTTAATGTGAGACTTCTGCTAAATTTTTATTAAAAGTGTAGAGTGATTATATATAGTGGTATTAATATTCATGAATTTGATGTGTCAACTTTTTTGGATGGTTGGTTGATCTGAAAATCATAATTTTTTTAGTGTCTCTGAGGTAGTTTTATTAATCATAAAGTATGTATTTTGTGTAAAAGCATCTAAATTTCAGATTAAAAGCTGATCGCGAAGCTTATTTCTTGTAGTGATATAATATAAAACTATATGTATATGTATACTTATGGATTCTTATAATTCTATCAATTTATTCTTAAATTATATTCATATGGGAATTAGAACGTCTATGTATTTATGTATGTGGCATTAAATATTTAATTATTTATTTTTAAAAGTTGGTATTGTTCCAGCACTTTTCATATTTTCAAATTAGAAATAGTCCACTCCCTTCATTTTCTTTATAAAATTTACGGTAGTTATGGTTTTGATAGATTCTATTAACTATAAAATTTTCATTTCAATGTATGATCACGTGACTAAAATTGAAATTAAAAATATTACTAGCAAAATATGTTGACGTTTTAACACTCTTTAAAGTAGATCTTCTATGAGGAGCGTGGTGCCTATTGAAGAGAATGATGTTTATTAACTATATATCTTTACCTATGGATTTATATATCATAATTGTTTGTTGATCATTGTAATTCGTTTAATGTTTTTCCTTATGATTGATATGCTACATATTAGCTATAATTCACATACAAAATGTGGTGGTTGTTTTTATTTTTAATCAATTGTTTTCTTAAAATATGTTGTTCCTTTTTATTTTATATCATAGATATATTAAACATGGCAACTATCATAGAGGCGTCGATAGTGATCAAGCGTTGTGGTTTCCACTAGAAATATGTTTAGATCTGTTAGAAATATACTGAGAAGCTTGATATCAAACTTGGGGGGTAATTTATTCTAGATTTTCTAGAAAACAGGGTTTATATTTTTATCGACTATCTTGATAATCAAGCATTTTGCTAGATGTTACCTTAGTTTATTCGATTTTGGTGATCATCTTGGGTTCATTATTTTACTTTTCTAAATCTTCACTTTTGAACTGTTAAGTACTACAAATACATTTCATGTATGCATCTATCACCGAATGTTGTTTTGAATGCATGGTTTTGAGAGATTAATTTGAATGTATTGTTTTGATAGAGGGATTTGAATCTATGGTTTTGATAGAGGGGTTTCAGAACCGGTTCATGAACCTGTTGTGAACCGATTCTAGGAATGGTTTTGAAATGAAGTTTTTTTTGGGAAAGAGGGGTTTGATATCGACTATCTTGACAATCAACCATTCTGCTGGATGTTACCTTAGTTTATTCGATTTTGGTGATCATCTTGGGTTCATTATTTTACTTTTCTAAATCATCACTTTTGAACTGTTGAGTACCACAAATACATTTCATGTATGCATCTATCACCGAATGTTGTTTTTGAATGCATGGTTTTGATAGATTGATTTGAATGTATTGTTTTGAAGTGATGGCTTTTTGAAAAAGAGGGGTTTGATAGTGGTTTGAAAGCATATTTCTGATAGAGGGGTTTCAGAACCGGTTCATGAACCGGACAGGGTTAGTTGGATATCTCTTTGCAAGTCTACGTTATTTTTTATTATTACGGATGTGTCATCCGCATAGAATAAGGTACTGTGTTTCACTAGAATAGGAAGTTCGTTAACATACAAAAGGAATAAACGCGGGCCGAGTATTGAGCCTTGTGGTATTCCACGTTCAATGTACAATCTGAACAGATGATGTTGCCTTCTCCATCCACAGAGAATATCCTTTGTTTACGACCTGTCAGATAGGATTTAATCAATTTCAAACACGTTCCACGTATACCCATAAATTGCATTTTCTTGTAGAGCTTTTCGTAATTTACGCTGTCGAAAGCTTTCGAAAGGTCCATGAAGATTCCCACCGCATATCCATGGTCATTTATTCTATCATAGATATCCATCATAGCCTGGTAAATAGCTCGTATGGTGGATCTACCCTGCACAAAACCATTTTGCATTGTGTGTAATATATTGTGTCTCTCAACAAACTTGTATATTCTCTTGTAAATCACCTTCTCATATATCTTTGATATGTTTGAAAGTATCGATATAGGTCGGTAGTTTCCTGTCATTTTTATTGCCCTTCTTATGTATTAAGGTAACCGTCGACCATTTAAGCATATCAGGGAAACTGCCTGTTTCTAATGTAATAAGAGTAATAATTTGAAAAATGTTGTTAAAAAACAAGAAAAAACAACACGAAAGTGGTATGAAGGAAGACATCTTCTTAACTCACCCTATTAGCTGTGCTGTGGATTCAAACAGATACTGCACTAAGTTCACTTCTCCATTTTGTATTTATTATGTAAGTAAAAATCTGCTTTATCTGCAGACGGAGGTTAAACTAGATACAGTAAAGGAAGTATAGACACAAACCCTAGATGTCTCCTCATTATTGGTTTCTTAATCTACGAAAGAAACTGATACAAATGTCAGGTAATGGGACAGTGTCAGCGACTGGGTCGTTTGGTAGTGCAATATAAAATATTTTAAATGCAACGTAAAATGTAAGTGTAATAAATATCTGTTCGCGTCAGTTGTTGGTATATGTATTAATCTTTGTTGCTGACTTTGCAATATTGGTGAATTATTGTTACACTATGTTATAATGCAAAAAATATTAATAATGGATAGACGTATAAATGGTAACGAAATAAATGTATATTAGTCCATATATATTAGAACGTGAAAACCCTAATAGTTTGAAATAGGAACTCTGTCTCCAATCAAAATGTGCAGGTTGCTGCATATTTATTGGCGTAGTTGAAAGTACCAACACAGTATAGAGGTATAACAAACAGTAGTTTCAGTCAAGGGTAAAATTGTGTGACAAATTTTTGCGATTTTAGACAGACTCGTGGGTGAGTGCGTAGTAACTCTACTTACTTAACTCATTCTCTCTCCCAGCTTTGAGTTAACGGGAGGGGCGAACTTGTATTTTTTTGTTTTGTGGAGGTATAAATACAAT
The DNA here is from genome assembly GCA_963170755.1 of Amphimallon solstitiale. Taxonomy (NCBI): domain Eukaryota; kingdom Metazoa; phylum Arthropoda; class Insecta; order Coleoptera; family Scarabaeidae; genus Amphimallon; species Amphimallon solstitiale. The sequence goes on along the minus strand of OY720675.1, from coordinate 127,050,487 downwards.
TTTTGTACCTCTGTACTGTGTTTAATAGTATTTTTCAAGAAAAATTTGTTCACATTTTAGTATTTTTTGCCGACCCTAGTGGTTATGTCCCTTGTTTACCATAATTATTTACGCCTCTGGCGACTCGTGGGTGAGTTGCGCAGTACGAGTTTGGAAGAATTGGAAGGGAAAGATCAAAGGTGCCGACAATGAGTAAAACTACTGTTTGTACTTATATCTCTATACTGTGGTACCGATGTCACTGCTCAACTCATGTGATGTGGATGAAGAATTGTCGGAATTGGTACCTATGAAAGAAAGAACTTATGCTAAAACTCAAAAACACTGCTACCTGTTTGGCTTCCGGCTTTGTTGATAACTTTGTTGTTGTGCTGAATAGATCAAATTTTTGGTTAAATCTCCTCCAGTTCTCAGAAATATTCGCATCTAGCGACAAGGGCTCGGGAGGGCCTAAACAAAGTTTCCATACTTTTGCTACGACTAATCGTACCCGATCGTACCCGTCAAACCTGACACCATGTATTATATTCGGTTGCACAGCAATCTAGTGCCTTCTAGTAGGCTTGCACAAAATAAGAAACTACAAGCGTTCTTTATATTCTTTTAATGTCGTGTCACATTACAGTACAATACACAATACTACTTGCTAGTTACATGGTTGCACATGTATATGTGTGCGTCGCTATTGCTACCAACTTAACAACTATATCATACATCTCCCTTTCCTCTTAAATAATGTTTATAAGTCAAGTTTATTTGGTTTGTTAACAATAGGACCAGACCGTGTTCTCAAACAACCTTCAAACGATGATTCCTTACTTTCATTAGCTCTCAAAGTGTCTGAAAATTGCTCTGAACAGGTTACTACATTTTCATCATGTGATTCGATATCATTGCTAGGATTGATTAAAGGATGGGGCATGGTTATTGAGGGAAGGTTTCAGATCAAGTGTATTACGCCTGACAATTGTTCCAACATTATCCTTGACTAGATGATCTCGGTGTTGAATCTTTACTTGCTTTTTGTCCCGGCTCCCATGCTCCATTGACGTGATTATATATTATTACGTTTTCGTTAGGCTCCATTGGTTTCAAGTCTTTAGCTCTGTTATCAAAATATGTTTTGGACGCCAAGCATTAAGCTTTGCTTCCTTTGGAGTTTCTCATTTACATTTTCACATTGTACTGGTTCCAATAAGTTTGCGGATGTTGGTATTTTGGTTTTACAAATCCTGTTCATTAATAGTTGTGATGGCGAGTATTCTACATGCTTGAGCGGAGTGTTTCGGTATTGTAGCAACGCTATCTGAATATCACTATCTTCTTCCTTTGTTTTTTAACAAGATTTTTACTTATTCCTACGGCTTTCTCTGCAACTCCATTAGAACGAGGGTAATTCGGACTTCTAAATGTCACTTCAAAATTCCAATCCTTCGCGAACGCTCTAAATTCTGTACTATTGAATGGTACGCTATCACACGTAACTGTATCTGGCGAGCCAAATCTAGCAAAAACAGTTTTCATTGCCAATATTGTTGTTCTTGCTGATTTGTCCTTTATTGGTAACAACTCGAGCCAATTCGAATAAGAATCATATATTACCAAATAGGAAATATTTGCATGGGTGAAAATGTCAATACCCACTCTTTCCCATGGTCTTCTTGGAACGGGATGTGGAAGTAAAGTTTCCTTCTGATTTCTCCTAGATAACTTTTCACAAGTTCTGCATTTCCCAATATAGTGCTCTATATCAGCACTTATACCTGGCCAATAAAACACTTGTAGAAGCTTTATCAATTCTGACTTTAATGTCACTGGAACTATCAGTTTATTTCCATAAAATAATAAGCTGTCTACAATATTAAGATGTTCTTTAATTTTAAAATAGTGTTTTATATTATCCGGAACATTGTTTTTATTATCGGGCCAACCATTTTCACAATAATTTTTCACTTGTTGAAGTCGAATGTCATTTTCAGTTTCATGTTTGAACTGTTTTTTTCTGTGTTCCGACATAGGCAAGTATTGCATCAAACTATGTACAGCATACTCAAATTCTGTATCAGATTTTAATTGTTTATCTGACAAATATGCTCGCGACAACGTGTCTGCAATATACAAGTACTTACCGGGTTTGTAAGTCACAATTAAATTGTAGTTTAAGAGTCTCATTTTCTGTAATCGTGGTGTTATAGAGGACAAGTCTTTCTTAAAAATTGATTCCAAAGGTTTGTGATTAGTATTTACTTTAACATCCAAACTATAAATGAAATAATGAGATTTCTGTATACCAAACTATATCCAACATTTCTTTCTCTATTTAGGCGTATCTTTGTTCTGCGGAGTTCAAACTTCTTGATGCCAATGCTATGGGATGGCCATTTTGCAAAAGACAAGCATCCAGTCCATCCTTAGATGCATCCGTCTCAATGTCTATTGGCTTAGTTGTGTCAAAAATTGGCAGAACAGGGGCGGTCGTAAGCAAATACTTTAAGGTCACTAATGTTTTGTCATGTTCGTCAATCCATAGCCATTTCGTATCCTGTCTAGTTAATGATCGCAAAGGTACTGTTATTTTGGACAAATTTGGAATAAATTTACCAAGATATTTTACCATTCCTAATAGTCTCAATAAATCAGTCCTATTTTGAGGCATAGGCATGTCGGTTATGGCTTTAACATAATTCTCATTTAATTTAATTCCTGCTTTAGAGAAAATCTGACCCATGAATTTGACACTTCTTGATTTGAATTGTAATTTGGACTTATTGAATTTAATATTATATTTTAATGCTCTTTCTAAAACTAATCTGAGGTTGTTATCTTATTCAAAGTCATCTGATCCTGTCACTATTATGTCATCAAAATATACACCAACTCCTTCAATATCACCAAATATCTCATAACTTTTCTTTTGAAAAACTTCAGGAGCTGAACAGAGACCAAACGCAAGATGACAAAATTTATATCTGCCTAAAGGCGTGCCAAATGTACAGTAATCTTCACTTTGATCATCTATTTTAATTTGGAAATATCCCTCTTTCATGTCAAGAACCGTAAAATATTCTTTATTGCATATTTTTTGTGAAATTTCGTCAGCAGTAGGTATCAAAAAATACTCACGTTGTATCGCCTGATTCAGAAATTTCGGGTCCAAGGACACTCTCAGGTCACCATTTTTCTTTTCAACTATCACTAGCGGATTTAGCCATTCTGTAGGTTTGTCAACTTTATGACTCCTTGGCTAATCATTCATCCAATTTAATCTTCTATTATCTGCCATGTAACCTCTGGGGAATTCTTCTTTGTGGTTGAATGTGAGGAACTGCATCATTCTTCAATGTTATGTGATGTTATGTTGGAAATTCACCTAAACCTTCAAAGATATTGGGATAGGAATTAACAATATCATCCATTGATTGGAAATTAACAATCATGCTATCTAATCGCTTAATTAAACTCAGTGCAATGTGGCTCTGTAGACCAAGCAAAGGTAAATGATTATCTAAATCTACTACAATAAATACAATTCTGGCTGATCTATTGTTTACATTACAATCAAATGAGATTTGACCCACTGGTTTTATCTTAAAACTAGAATTACCATATGAAACTAATATTACTTTTGTTTTTTGTATCTGTTGAGCTAGGTTTAGTTTGTTTATAATATTTAAAGATAAGACAGTTACTTCTGCACCTGTATCTAATTTAAATATTACCTTTTGACCATTTATATTAACTTTTTCTGTCCAAATCTCTGAATGTTTTTCACTGTTTACACTATTTATAGAGTCAACTAATTTCACCGAAGCTACATACAGTTCATCAGTATCACTTCCTTGGTTTTCTTCTGTTGTGACATCATGACATCACTATCTTCTTTTTCTCCTTTTTGTTGATTACATCTTTATGCTTTGTTATTGTTTTCATACATACACTAGCAAAATGATTTCTACCTTGGCATTTTGCACACGTCTTGCCAAAAGCTGGACATTTATCTCTTATATGTTTATAACCACAGTAATTACAAATTTTCTGCTTTGTCTCTGGCTTATATTTGTTCTGTTTTACTGTATTCACAACAGCTACATTTTGTAAAACTCTTGACTGTAACTTACTGATTTCAGAGGCTCTGCAGTAATCTATTGCTTTGTTTAATGTTAAACTTGGTTCTCTTAGTAATCGTTCTTGGATCACTTTATCATTTACTCCCATGACAATTCTATCTTTTATCATTTCTTCTTGTTTGGTGTACTCTGTTGTTTGTACTGCCTTGCGTAACTCAGTTACGAAATTATCAAAAGTTTGACCTTCGTGTTGTGTAATGCTGTTAAATCTGTATCTCTCAAATATTACGTTTTTCTTGGGTGCGCAATAATCTTCAAACTTCTTTTTAATTGTCGTCAGAGTCTTTTCTTCATCTTCTGTGAAGGTAAATGAATTGTAGAGCTCTAAACCATCATCACCAACAAAACTCAAAAACACTGCTACCTGTTTGGCTTCCGGCTTTGTTGATCACTCTATTGCTGTGCTGAATAGATCAAATTTTTGGTTAAATCTCCTCCAGTTCTCAGAAATATTCGCATCTAGCGACAAGGGCTCGGGGGGCCTAACAAAGTTTCCATACTTTTGCTTCAACTAATCGTACCCGATCGTACCCGTCTAACCTGACACCATGTATTATATTCGGTTGCACAGCAATCTAGTGCCTTCTAGTAGGCTTGCATAAAATAAGAAACTACAAGCGTTCTTTATATTCTTTTAAGGCTGTTCATACGGTCGGATTTGTGAAGACGCGCAGGAGTTGTGCTGCCAATTGATTGTGCCATTACTGTAGGATCTTTCTTGACGAAAATTTGTCTGTAATAAAAGGAAAGTTGGTTCTATACTTCTATAGAATTAGATTTTCAATAACTTTCCCCACTTAAGAGAAATTCTAATGTAAAAAGTGCTAAAATGACTAAATTTTAACGTGTCTCTAAGAAAAAATATGAACTTATATCGAGAAAGTATTTCTATAGAAGCATAGATTTGTCTTTTGCAAATATCTTACAAAAATCAGAAATAAAATACATCCTTCAATAAATGTATAATCAATTGGCACCGTAAACCTTGCATTCACCAAATCTGCATATTTAACCCACTGGAAAGTGGCGCTGCATAGTGCATATTAGCTTCAACTGCCGAATGGGTGGATACTCCAAACTGAACGTATTATAATTATTCTAGGCCCTATGTTTTAACTGAAACGTTTTATTCTTATACCATGTTATACTAGTTGAACGCACGAAACAATCCACTTTCGTCATAAACGAAAATAATTACCTTCTATATTACTAAATTTATAATTTTATTATGTAGAATATATTATATGTATATAATAATAATTACAGGATTATTTGAATGATTAATATTAATTAAAAATAATAATGTTTGCGCTATTTCAACGAGTTTTACTAGAAATATTAACATCGGATGTTGGCTTACATGAAACGTGGTTTGAACTTCGCTAGTCATTTGATAACATTTGACAGTAATACAGGTTACGGTTGTTGTTTATTTTGTTATTTATTATCACTAAAAGTTGTTTTTCCAACTTACGATGCCCACCCACAGAATATACTGTTTTATTTTTAATAAAAATGTAGTTAATTTACTCAAAGTAAACTTCAGAATTCGTAAATTTTAGTAATAATAATAATAATAATAATAGTGTTTATTTCCATCAAAATCAAAATTACAACCTAAAAGGTAACAAAAAAAAAAGAAACTTACAATAAGTTGAAAGATGATGGAAAAGGGAGGCAATTCAAGCTATGCTTGTTCTACCATTGCCCCCCTCATCAGATAAACAAAGCACACACCATACATGTATCTTTACTAATAATAATAATATAACTCACACATATATATAATCTATAAACTAGATGACAAAAGTGCACCCAGGTATCAAGGTATCGGCAAGACTCAGAAGATTGTGTAATACAATAAATCGAAAAGAAAAGAAAACGTGGTAGCTAAAATAAAAGTAAAACCGTGCATATGCGTCCGAATGCAGTTACACCAATAAGCAAGGTCAACTGGCTGCCTGCCCTGAATATAAATATTTAAACATACTTCGCCTAAAGACAGTCACGAGCAGAGACTTCAATCCACCAGGAACGGAATTATACAGCTTAGATATCGTATAGGAGAAACTTCTTTCGAAATAAGCGGTTCTATGCAATGGAACAGAAATGATGTTTTTAAATCTGACATTAATATTGTGCACATCAGTCCTATATTTAATTTTAAAAGTTAAATATGCTGGTTTATTCAAGGTAATAACCTTATGGTAGAAAACACTGCCAATAAATCTATATCTATTTTCCATATTTAACCACCCAACGTCAGACAACTTATGCGATATTGGAGAAAATTTGCGAATTCCGAATACGAAACGCAGACAGGAATTCTGCACCCCCTGGACTCGCCTCTTAGTGAGAGCATCCAAGCACGGCCAGATCATAGGTAAGCAGAATGAGAACTGAGACAAGACCAAAGACTGACAGAGCGAAGTCTTAGTACTGTAGCTCAAGTATGATCTATGCGGATACATCATTCGCAATGCAGCATACGCTTTTTGTATGCAATTAGCAACATGAGTTCTGAACCGTAGCGAGGTGTCTATAAAAACCCCTAGACTGCGACATCCATCAACAAGTTTAAGAGTCTCTCCATCAACCAACAGTCGAATTGATTGTCTAAGTTCAACAGAAATGTTGCCGAAAACCATCACAAGTGTTTTTGAAGAATTCAGATGCAGTGAATGTCTACGGGAATGATTAAGCAGTGAATCCAAATCGGTATTAAGAGCAGCAACCGCCTCAAGAAGGTCATCCCGCCTAAACCTGTGATATATCTGAGAGTCGTCGGCATACATGTGATACTTGCAGGTACGTAAACTCATTATATTGCAAGTGTAAATACTAAACAGTAACGGACCGAGAATAGAGCCCTGCGGCTCACCAGTCTCCAAACATCTAAAGTTCGAAAGCTGATCCCTCACCTTAACACACTGGCACCGACCACCCAAATAACCCCTAAAGAACCTCAAGGCCACCTCCCCCAACCCTATATACTGAAGGACCGACAGCAACACCTCATGATCTATAGTGTCAAATGCTCTGCTGTAGTCTAGCAAAACCAAAATCACACCATTCGCATTATTCATCGATCATAATGAATTTTGATCACATGGATTGTTTCGTGCGTTTTAGTATACCTAAAGAGAAAATATTTCAAGCAGGGAGTTTTAATTATGGGTATAAAATATGAATACACATCAGTGGAACAAAAACAAGAATTCTTCTAAAGTCCTGTCAGAAAGACTAATGATTTGGCGTGAACCAGAAGATCACGCCACGGACTGTTACGTCTCTCTTTTAAAAATTTCAGGGTTTTTAAAAAGAAATAAACACAAAATAATATATCCAGATTCCATCTGTAAGCAAACCGTTGAAAAGAACTGATTGTGAGCTTCCAACTCCAATACATTTCATATTCTTCTGCAAATTTTACGTGCCATGTGTATGTTCCTTCTGACGAACCACTTCCCGTCACTCAATCAGATCCGAATGATTTGATACGGGATTTGGGTTTAACCAAAAAAACTCACAAATTTTGGGATATCGATTAAAGGAATGGAATCTTTTACATTCCACTACAAGAATCTCTGTATTGAAAAATCGTCACGAAAAATTCAGTTCATTTTACAAAGTTGAAAGACATTTCTGTTACTGTACTAATGTAAATCAATTTTGTGTGAAATGAGTATTAAATATAGCCCTGTAGAATGGCGATTGTTTATCGACTCATCCTAAACAAGTCTCAAAGCCGTTTTACTTTATAATGATAACTCGAAACCATCAATTCTAATGGCTCATTTTACAAATACAAAAGAAACGTATGACACTATGTCAACTATACTAAATCTCATTCAAATCATTTTTGGCAAATCTGTGGTGAAGGTTATTTCCTTATTACTTGGATGCAAGGACGGTTTACCAAATATTTGAGCCGTTAGTGAATTCTAATTTGGTGATTCTACTACCCCCTCTACACATTAAATTAGGATTGATTAAACAGTTTGTCAAAGCACTAGAGCCTGGCAGTATGGACTTCTTTTAAAAATGTTTGCAAATATTTTCTGGGAAATCAAAAGAGTTAAAACTGCCATGATATCGTGGCTAATTTGCTAGAAAGCTATAAAAATTTAGGGTGCCGGATGTCGCTGAAAGTTAATTTCTTTCCTGCTAATTTAGTAAAGACGAATGATCAACAGGAGGAAAGGCTCCATCAAGAGATTGCAAAAATGAAGAAACAATATCAAGGAAGGTGGGATCCCGTCATGATGGGATATTTTTGCTGGTTTGTCATTAGAGAATGCAACTGGCAACAGAAAGGGCAGAAATAACTCTATTTTCTTTTGTGTGTAGTTGTGTTTTTGTATTCTTGATACTAATTAAACATTCAAGTATTTGTTATGTCAAGATTTTTGTACTGATCTATTTCTTTTTATAACCTCTGAATAACAAATTTTTTAAATATAATATTATTGTTTATCTACTAACGGTGGATGATTATAATTTTAAAACTAGACGTAGAAAGATTTGGTTTGTGGTTATACCTTCTGTTAAAGACTGTAAGAACTGTACACCCATTTTTACAACAGTTATTAAAAAAAAAATTGTTGGCTAATATAATTGCATTAAATAAAGAACTTAACTGTCTTTTTCAAACAAAAAAATACGGTTCAACACTCGTCTCACTATTTTCTTTATCCATTCCTTACTGGATAATTTACTTTAATCTTTACAACTTTTTTCTCTTAACGTAACACTTAAATCTAACTTCGAGATTACACGCAATAAGACTGACTTTTTCAATTCTTTTTTCATTCAAAATAAGTATAATGTCCGTCAGGATGTTTCTCGTAGATAACAAACAAGACCATGGTACAAAACTAGCCTGAATTATTTTTTTTGTGGGACTTGTGTCGTGAGAAATTATGTATTTTAGTTAGCGCGGTTAGCGTTTAATTTTTTCCTAATTAAACACATGTTTGTATATAATATCAATAAAATCAACAGTGTATTCATTTTCAGACAAAGTTGTTAAATATTTATGTGTATTTATGTGTAAATATATTATTATACCTATAACTCACATTATATACAGGGTGAGTTTTTTTGAATGTTTAGCATTGGGATCTCAGAAACTACTGGAGATAGAAAAACGCTTAAATGGGGAAAGATGCGCAGTTTTACGAATTTGATTTAAAACTGCTTTTGTTTCTCCGATAACTTTCATGGCTTATTAGATATTCAAAGAAAACTAAATTTTACGTTTTTCTTTAAACATGCTTAGCATCGTTAATAGTAATTTTAGAGAAAAAGTGTTCAGACAAAAGTTTTAGATAATTTTACGCCAAATAAAACTATATAGCTAATATTTTTTTTCGTTCGCCATTATCGAGTTATGACACAAACTTGTGTTTTTTTAAATGGAAACCATAGTTGGTTTTGACATCATTAAAAAGCTTATTTTTTGCTGATTACAATGATATAAGGTTTGATATGGTTATTTTAAAAAATAAAGAGGATATAGACATTTTTATGGTTTTTATGGAAAACAATTGAATTTCGAACTGATAAAATACAAACCAAACGAAAACTTATTTTGAAATCTTATGTAGTAATAAAATGAAAACTATAAGAACTTTTATTAAGGGCACACAACATTATTAATGTTCAAAGATACCTCCATTATTATTAATACACAAATTGCATCTCTTCACAACAGAATTTGTAGCATTGCGTACTTTACGCCTACCAATGTTATTAAAAGCAACTAAGACAGCTTGTCTTAAATCGTCGATTGTTTCATATGTTCTTTTGTATACTGTGTCCTTTAGTACACCCCACAAGAAAAAATCCAAAACTGATAAATCAGGGGATCTAGCCGGCCATTCAATGGGTGCATTTCGTACTATCCATTGATTACGGAAGTTCAAATTTAAATAATTTATAACATTCAGTTGATTGTGCGGAGGCGCTCCGTTATGTTGAAACCATTGCATTGCTCGGGTTCTTAAATTTAAATTATCTAACATTTCCTCGAAATCTTGTAAAAAATTAAGATAACGATTGCCAGTTAGTGATCCATCAAAAATAAAAGGAGGAAGAACAGTTGATCCTATAACACCACCCCAAACATTAAACCCAAATTTAATTTGTGGTCTCCTATGTTCAACGTGAAGCGGATTTGTTTGAGACCATATTATGTGCTCATTGTGCCTATTAAACATTCCACAATTTGTGAAACGAAATTCATCAGTCCATAATATTTTCATTGAGCAGTGTGGATCGTTTTGACACTGATCTTTAAACCATCTACAAAAAGCTATTCGTCTGATGTTATCACCTTCATGTAAAGTTTGTGATACTGATAATTTGTAGGGACGAAATTTATGCTTCTTCAACACTCTGACAATAGTGCGTTGAGAGGAGCCCATTTCTGTTAAAATTAAACGTATTTTATTTCTGTTAAAATTAAACGTATTTTATGTTTTGCTCATAATATAATTTTGTATTGTAAATATTAATTGTCATACCTATAGGTGGTTCACTTTCTGCTAAATTTTGGGATCCAATATCACTTGTACTAGGAACATTCAATATATTTTGTTGCTGAACATTTTTTAGAAGTAGAAATACAACATATACATACACCAGATTTCTTCTTTCGTACAGTTTCCATTATTTATATCAACAACAATTTAACTGGCACCTTTACTTATTATTCTTTCGTAAATTATACGTTATAAAACTTAGACAAGTTATATTTATACAACAAAAACAAAACGTCATTTTGAAATGTGCGCATGTTTGATTTTGCGCACAAATATCGGAACTATGCAAGTGAGGCTTTTGTCACTTCTGTTATTCTGTGATATTACATACTGCATTGCCAGCCGGCATCACAGTCTAGTGCCCTGTCGTGACATATACCGCTCTCGCCCCGCGCCACTTTTTATACGCACGATTTATAATACAAACGGTGCAGTGGCGCAAGATGCCCCGGAGCCTACGTCAGACTGTGATTTTTAAACGCGCTGAAGAGACGGACTGCTACTTCCGAAAAAATACCCAAGCAGCAAAATCACAATTTTAGAGAAGGGTAAAAATATATATTTGCTAATGTAGGACAAGTGTGCATATAGTGGTTTTGCTGCTAGGGATATTATTTGATATCAAACAAATCAGAAAAATTACATACAAATTAGGTATTTATAATTAATTTATCTGTTAAAAGAAATTTATCACGGGGGGGGGGGGGGCAGTGGAACTACTGACAGAAGCTACAAATTGGCTCTTGCTTTTCCTGTTTTCTCACTTTGTAATTAGTTGCTATTTCTTGTCAACACAGTCCCTACGTCAAGATTCATTTTATACATTTTTTCAAAATATTGGCCACGAATGCTTTGTTTATATACAGTGTGTTTCACTTTGATACTTGAAAAATCAGTATTTTTTAATGGAACATCCGATTTAATTTTTTCTTTTTTAAAATATATTGCACTTAAAAAGCTCTATACAGTGATGTGCATTTTTTTGATTTAGGCCCTTTGCATGGCCTGCTGTGGTATTAAATGTAACCCCAAAAATGGCAAAATCGTATTAGGCATTTTTTTAACAAAAAAACTATTTATGCAATCGATTTATCCATGCTTCGAAACCCTTAGTACCAAATTTCAAAGTCGCATCTTATACAGAGTGTTTATAATTTAGGTGCAAACTTCGAAAAATACCAATGTTTGGGAGCACCCTGTATTAACAGAATAAAATATTTTCGAGATTTTCTTCTTTCGATGGAGGTGTAAGTACTATGGCTTTGAAATTATACTCTTTTTATTGGCCTAGTTAATACAGGGTATTCGTAATAAAAAATCAAATTTAAGGAAAAATCGATTTTTTTCGTTTTTATTTACTGAACATAACAAACTACAAAATAACCAAATATCTTTAAATTTTCGAGTTTTCTATTACCCCTCCTTCAACTTGAATACATTTTTCTAACCTTCTTTGGCAATGATTCATTACTTTCGCGAGTTCTTGATGAGAAATTAACTCGCACTCTTCTGTTATCCTCCGCTTAAGTTCTTCCACATTATTGGGTCTTGTACGGTAAACATTTTCTTTAAGTTTCCCCCAAAGATAAAAATCGAGTGGCGTCAAATCTGGCGATCTCGGAGGCCACTTAATTTCTTGACTATAGCGCCCAATCCACTTTCTGGGAAATTTTTGATCAAGCCAGTTGTTAATTATTGCTGCAGTATGGACGGGTGCACCGTCCATTTGAAATATCATGTCGGCACGTCTAGCAATTGGCAGTTCTTCTAAGGCATCCCAGAAATTCGTATTTAGAAAATTCAAAAAATTTTGGGCCTTCAAGTTATGTTGAAAAAAAGGGACCAATTATTTGTTTATCAAAAATGCCGCACCATACATTAATTTTCTCAGAATATTGCCTTTTACAGTGAATAACCCAGTGAGGGTTTACTTCCGACCAGAATCTACAATTTTGTGAAGATACAACCCCGTTTGTGGTGAAGGTTGCCTCATCCGAAAATAAAATTTTATTTAGGAAATTGTGGTCATTTAGATAATGTCCTTGACACCACAGAGCGTATTCCATTCGAGAATTTTCATCACCATTTTCTAAAGTGTGTAGGAATTTTGGTTTGTAAGCAACCTTTTTATTTTTCTTAAGACATCGCCAAACTTTGCTGGAAGGTATATTAGTGTTTCGCGAAATTTGTCTAACGCTAGTTTTAGGGTTGTGCCAAATTTGATTTAAAACAATGTTTTCTCTGTTCTCAATTAAATTGTTTCCCCTTTTATTTGTGGAAATAACATTACCAGTTCTATCGAAAAGAGAATTAATATTTGCTACAGTTTGAAAACTCACTGGTTCTAGTTCTTGATGTCTCCTGTTAAATTCTTCTGCAGCTTGTTTATAAGTTTTTGCATTGTCACCAACTAGTCTTATTATTTCAACTTTTTGCTGTAAAGTTAGTTTATTTCTAACCATTTTTACACAACTTTAATGGTACACACAATAACGTTTTAAGCAATATAACAACAAGTGTCAAATTGTTTGAAGTTTGATACATTTTTGTTTTCAAGGCCTGCTTCACTAGCGTTAGACAAATTTCGCGAAATACCTTCCACCAAAGTTTGTCGGTGTCTCAACAAAAAATTCTGTTCGGATGTAAACCCTAACTGGATTATTCATTTTAAAAAACAATATTATGAGAAAATTAATGTAAGGTGCGGAATTTATGATAACCAAATCACTTGTCATTTTTTCTTCCAACATAATTAAATAATTAATGTCCTCAACTTAAGCAGAGAATAACAGAAGAATGCATGACTAGCACTAAAATATTTTATCTTATTTATTTTTACTTGTTTTGTAGTTTTTTGTTATGTTCAGTTAAATTTCTTTTACTAAAAATAAAAACGAAAAAAATCGATTTTTCCTTAAATTTGATTTTTTATTACGAATACCCTGTATTAACTAGGCCAATAAAAAGAGTATAATTTCAAAGCCATAGTAGTTACACCTCCATCGAAAGAAGAAAATCTCGAAAATATTTTATTCTGTTAATACAGGGTGCTCCCAAACATTGGTATTTTTCGAAGTTTGCACCTAAATTATGAAAAAATGCCTAATACGATTTTGCCATTTTTGGGGTTACATTTAATACCACAGCAGGCCATGCAAAGGGTCTAAATCAAAAAAATGCACATCACTGTGTAGAGCTTTTTAAGTGCAATATATTTTAAAAAAGAAAAAATTAAATCGGATCTTCCATTAAAAAATATTGATTTTTCAAGTATCAAAGTGAAACACACTGTATAATATAATATATATTGTAATGGTGTGACTAAAAATTGTTGAATTTAATCCAAAAATGCAAGTAAACCAAAAGATATACTGAAGATAACTGAGAGTTTAAAACACGTGTCTATAGTAGCCACGCACTTAGTAGTTTCCATTTTCATTTTTACTTAACATATTTTCACATTATTAATTTCTATATTTGTCAGTTATTGTTCATTTTCGTATAGGCGAGCATTGTCTACCATTTAGTGAAGTTGGTTGTTGTCTACGATAAATTGTGGAACTACTGACAGAAGCTACAAATTGGCTCTTGCTTTTCCTGTTTTCTCACTTTGTAATTAGTTTGCTATTTCTTGTCAATACAGTCCCTACGTCAAGATTCATTTTATATTTTTTTCAAAATATTGCCCACGACTGTTTTGTTTATATATAATATAATATTTATTATAATGGTGTGACTAAAAATTGTTGAGTTTAATCCAGAAATGCTAGTAAAACAAAAGAATTAATGCATTTTCATCTATTTGGGTCAATATCCTCGTGCTTTAAAAAAGATTTAGGATTTTTATCAGAACATTCTGAATTGATCTCACCACTTTATTTTATTAGATAGTAAAAAAATTTAAGACAAAAGTATCAAAAAATACGTAAGGAATAAAACGCAGATATTACAATACCTCTCAATTAGTCAAAACACGGAGAAAATCGTAATTTTAGCATTTATCATGACTGTTACCCGCCCCTCCCCCCTAGCGGACATTTTACAAACTCGAAAATAATTTCTAGCATTTTCTCCGGGATACCTTTACTTGAAAGAATTTTACTCGCGAGCAATATGACTGCCCTGTTTCTGAGATGTAGCAGGTGGTTAGTCTTTGTTGGCCACCGGTACATATAAAAGAATTGTTTTCTTTTTGATCAAGAAAAATTTCCTAGAACAACTGTAACATTTTTTTAATGTAAGAAATAGTATTAAACCGACAAAATATTTTATTGCCACTATGTCAAATAAGCCTTTCTTTAATTCAGTGCAAATATTTATCACAAAGGAGTCTTGTCCTCTGCGTGGATAGAGGGATTTGTCTTTCTAAAATTTTTACGATACATCTTTACCAAAAACTATTTATAACTGTTTCAATGAGTGCTATATAATAGAAATAAACTGCTTTATTATTATTAACAGAGAAAAGCACAAATTTGCAAGGTGTTCCAACGCGTTCAAATCTAGCTCTACTTATAATTCACCTATTAGCAGTAGTCTTTACGGATTATGTACCTCTTCACCTCAGAAGGTGTTTTATGGTATTTCAAGAAATCCAAACCGTATTGTTTGCCAAGCTTCCTGATTGGATATAAGTAATTATTAAAACAACCGTTTGCTAGGATATTTGAAAAATAGTAGAATTACGCAAGTAAACATAAGGGTGACATCACTAATTATAGGCTCATTATCATTATAAGTAATTTTGTCAAGTTGTCTGTGTTTGTCATATATCAACAGTTAATAACTGACTCTAAAATTTTACTTACACCGTAACAACAACTCTTCATATGTGAATGATTCGATATCACTAAGCTTACTGAAATTACACAATATACAAGCAATCCCTTATATAATCGCCTTCAATAGACATTATTTATCCTGACTTTGCTAAAGCTTTTGATGTCATCGATCATTCCTTACTTCTACAGAACTTGATTATTTTGCTTTTTAGATCGGTTTGCTCAAGCTGTTACTATTATATATTTGATACAGTTCCTGTTACATATGCCTACAATGGATTCCAATATAGCCATTTCATTCCAACTTTGGGTGACAGCTTTTTAATTTGACTGCTGTGATGACCCACATGTTACCGTTGCATCGCCTCTATGTTACCGTTGCCTCGCCTCCATGTTCTCCAAGTCAAGTGCGATTGAATTAAAATAAACCGGTTGTCAAGGAATGTTGGTTTGAGTTATATCAGATAAGACAGTAGTGAGTTATATAATTAATTGTCAAATGATTTTTATGTGCTGAATAAATTTAAAACATTGCTTTAGTAAGATTCATTTATTAATACGTTACTTACGAGACTACGCCGCGGCCTTTTATCTATCAATAAAGCGTAAGTTAACAGAGTGGCGCTCAACTAAGTGGCTCGAACATAAAGTACAGTGTTCCCGTACCCACCCCTATCAAAATGCCGGCCAAGAAAAATAAAAAGGTACGCCAGAGTAGTGACTTCATCAACATACAGCAACACCAGTCGCTACAACAGGCAGTCACCCCAGATACGACCAACCTGGAAATTAAGCTGGCCGCCCTCGTCGAGGAGATGAAATTAATGAACAACAAAATATCAGTGATGGAAACAAATAAAAATAACAGAACGGCTAGTTCAGAAATTACCCAACTCCTAACACCAGACACAGCCTCCACCACGCCGAAGAAAATCGCCTCGGAAGAATTAGTAGCTGGCCCGGAGCTAGAAGTCTCCCCTGTACGCCTTGCTGCCCCTAATACACCAATAACACAAATAACGGAACAGCATCCGCAACAGCAACACATCATCGTGAACCACTTACACCCGCACCACCAAGACCGTACAGCGGCCACCTAGTCGAAGACCCGGAGGTCTTCCTGACCAGACTAGATGCACATCTAGACAAAGGGTATATAGAGATACCGGAAGATGTGGACGATGCTGTTCGACCGTATTTGGTGGGGGAAGCTGCCATCTGGTTCAGAAAGAACGAGGGAGGATTTGGCACGCTTAAAGAATTCTGTCACCGCTTTAGGCGAGAATTCCTAGGCCCGCAACGCAAAAGGGCGCTACAACAGGCCTGTGAGACGAGACAAAGGGTAAACGAAGACCCCTCCACATTCATCACACGGATGAAAAGGCTATGTCTGCGTCTCAACCCTCAGTGGCCCGAGGACGAATTAGTAGAACATATCATCCACCAAATAACGCAGCAATACTGCATTCACCTAGCACAGGCAAGCCCGCGAACGATCACAGAGCTCCAGGAAGTATGCGAGAAGTGGACTAGCATCTTCGAGAACTTTCAAAATAAAACTATGCCAAATAAAGGGGAAGCAGACCGACCTCGAATGGCCCCAGTAGCAGCAAAGAGGGAACAGCCAGTTGAAAGACCACCCCCACGCTGTTGGTTCTGTCCTGAGCGGCACTATAATAAGGATTGTCCACAACAGCCGGAAAGCTACGCCAACCGGCATCCATCAACCTCTCGGAAATCGGGGGAAGAACAAGGGGCCGTGCCAGAGCCAGTACAGGGACGGCCCTAATTACCACGGCTCCAAACAGTCAAACGCCCTCCATCAGAATTCAGATTGGTAGCCGCGATGTTATGGCCCGTATCGATAGCGCAGCCAGCCGCAACTTAGCCAGACCCGAGTGGCTGCTCGGACCCATCACCACAACAACCCCCGTGGAGTTCTGTATGGCGATTGAAAGTAAGACTTTCAAAACAAACCAGTGTAGGCAATTAAGGGCCACCGTAGGGAACAGCTATGAGTTCCAATTCGAGGTCTTGGTGGTAGAAAACCTTCAGACTGAAGTTATATTAGGGCACCCTTGGCTAAAAGAGAACCATGCAGTTCTCGACTACATCCGGGGCTGCATGCACATCGGAGTAGACCAACGTTACACGGTCTATTTCGACAGAGTGCCGCCACGACACGCAGCCCCTAGTATGAACATGGGTGACATCTCGGTCAACATCCAGGACTGGACTCCCACCCAGACGAATAACTTCCGAGTACTCCTCGAGGATTTTCAAACGCTGTTTGAAGTAGGTGGACGCATCAAAACCACTACCACCACCAAGCATAAAATACGTCTGCACAATGACGTCCCTGTAAGAGTGGCACCATACCGTTACACCCCCAAAAAAAGCAAATAATAGCCGCCCAGATTGAGGAGATGTTAGCCTCTGGGGTAATCAAGCCTAGTCATAGTGAATATAGTTCGCCAATAGTACTCGTCGCAAAGAAAAATGGAGAAGCCCGCTTCTGCGTCGATTATCGTCGCCTAAATGAACGGACCCAGGATGAAGCCAGTCCGTTGCCACCAATACATGAATCCCTACGAGACTTGGGGATGGCCAAAATATTTACCACCTTGGACATGCGCAATAATTATTGGCAGATTGAGCTGGACGAAGATTTCAAGCGACTCACCGCCTTCACGACGCCAGAGGGGGCGGCGTATGAGTTTAATGCCATGCCATTCGGGCTGAAGGGAGCTCCTGCGACATTCCAAAAACTCATGGTCCAAGACGTCTTGGTAGGCTACTTACAGGATTTTGCCATAGCCTACCTGGATGACATCATCGTCTATTCCAACACCATGGAAGAGCACCTTGGGCACTTGCGAATGGTCTTCGAACGTATCCAGCAGCATGGGCTCAGGTTCAACCTCAAGAAGTGTCGATTCGCTAGCTCCTCCTTGGACTACTTGGGCCATGTAGTTACCAGAGACGGTAACCAACCGCAAACGGCCCATATCCAGGCCATCCAATCCGCAGAGCCACCAACAACACGAAAGGCCCTGCGCCGATTCCTTGGGTCAATTAATTGGCTGAGAGACTATGTCCCGGACGCATCCAGGGTAATGGCGCCTCTGACAGACCTCTTATCCACTGGAACTACGTTCAAATGGACCAAGTTCGCTGAGGAGGCCTTCCTGAAGATCAAAGCAGCTGTATCTAGGCCCCTTTTCCTGCACCGACCCAACTTCGAGCTACCGTTCGTCCTCCAGACAGATGCAAGCGCTATAGGAGCCTCAGCGGTACTGTGCCAGGAGAAACATGACCAACGCAGAATTGTCAGTTACGCCAGTCTCCGATTTAACAAAACTGAACAAAGATATCATATTACTGAACAGGAGTGCTTGGCGGTACTCTGGACCATACGGAGATACCGTCCGTATCTGGAGGAAAAGCCTTTTAAACTAAGAACTGACAGCAAAGCCCTAACATGGCTACACAGCTTCCGAGAAACAAAGTCGAAACTAATGCGTTGGTCACTCCTTCTACAAGAGTTCACATATCAGGTGGAACATATCCCGGGACGAGAAAATGAGCTACCAGACGTACTCTCACGACATCCCGGTGAAGAAACAACACCGCCCGAACTGGAGGAAGTAGAAAGACTGGTCCCGGACACCCAACCACTCCCAGATCAAAACATGCAGGAGCACATATGCCTGGTGCAGGAGGGTGAACCATTGTTCCAAGTAATTCAAGATGCTCAGCAGACGGATCCAGCTATCAACGCACTAGGACTCCAGCTCAGCCAAAACGAACCCGAGGCCAACCAGCATCCCCATTTTGTATATGCCGATGGGTTTGTCAGGTGCCGGGATGGTACCCATCAGCCAATCGTGGTTCCCGAGGCGGCTCGAACCCAGGTCCTCTACCAATACCATGATGAACAACACAGCAAGAAAGAACAAAGGTTTATCAAATATATTTATCTCATCCAGATAAATATATTTACTCATTTCGTCTCTGTTTGAAAACTGATTTATTAAGTTTAATCCTTTATTTTATTAATACGTTTACATAGAATGATTTTTAAAAATACCTTATTTTAAGGCTGCTTTCTTCTTTCTTCGTTGCTTTCTAGCTGAATCTTCTTTATTCACAAGCAAGACGTGGAGAATCGACCTACACTTCCAATTGTAGCAATCTTTATAACAAACGATATAGTAACCTAAATACAAACTTGATTAATTAATATGCGGTCAATTTCACAAGTTTCTACATGTGAATATACTTTTATTTAACCGCTACTTATATAACTCTTATAGTCGATACACTTTTTGAATTTATTTGCGACTCTTTAATTAAATTTCACTTGTCAACGACTCTACTGGCCGTTGTCGACCCACTACCTGGAGTCAAACACTTGGAGTGTGCTTTCCGACTCTTACTCGAAGTCTAGCTGCCGACTCATACATTACAACATGCATTTTCCTTCTTATTGTTGGAGGCCTGGCATTCCCCGCTTTTTAAGTACTCTGGGCACTCTCTCTTGCATTTCACACACAAATTTACTTACGCCGTGAGAAGTTATAGATATCGTAGCGCTTATCTCACTAGGTAACATAAACTTTCGACGCCACAATGCTTATGCATAATAAAACTTGTTTACATACACATGACTACATGGGAATTAAAATTATAGTAATATATTGATTGATTTTAAATATATTTTAAATATTCATAAAATATTATTTATTGGATTATTTAATATCATAAACTTATAATACTAATTTATAAAATAGGCTATACCATCGCATACCACACGATCATCTGATTCCTTTGTTTTGCTTAAGGGTTGAATTAAGATGCTTGTCAAAGCACCACTTATGCACGATACCAATATTCAATCAATCAATCTTTATTGGTGTTCTGTACAATGTACTTACTCAAGTCATTCTATCTATAAATATATAAAAGGAAAAAAAGAAAAGAAAATGTATGTCACTGGACAATAACAGATGACAGATAATCACCAACTTACAAACTAAAATCTTTTATATTAAGTTTACACGTTAAATACTCATCGTATGAGTAAAAGGCTCTTGCAACCAGGAACCGTTTCATCCTCAATTTAAACTGCTTCACGGGTAAAGACTTAATTTCTGCGGCCAATTTGTTAAAGAATTTTATACCTACATATCCAGCATATTTCTGGCTCTTCGATAATCTGCAAAATTGACACGTCGGAAATATTGCCCTTAATTTACAATAAACACTCCAGTATGTATAGGGCAGGTAGTGTCAATATTTTTAAATGAATAAAAGACCCCCTGCAGTCCTCCAGATACTGGTCACCAGCCACTATGCGAACTCCCTTTCTTTGGAGAGCAAAGACTCTCAACCATGTAGCAGCGCTACCCCTTGATAACAGAGAATATGTCATTAGTGAATGACAAAGTGTATAATACGCTGAGACCATTACATCTCCAGACACATACATACTCAAAATTCTTAATAAATAAATATTACTATTTAATTTACTGGATCGACGTGCTTTTCCCATTTTAGTGTCGGGTCTAAGTACACTCCCAAGAATTTTGCATGTTCATCCTTTGTAGATATCGGGTTGTCCTTAAGTGTAAATAACAAAGATTGGGTTTTAGACAAGTTCAGACTAAGTCTATTCGAGCTAAACCACTGCTTGTAACGAAGTCCCTTCGTTAATTGAATAAAATATCATGTTTTGGAATTCATAATTAATTTGTCATGTAAATACCAAATTATGTATGACTGCTATTTTATTCAATCATCAGTAATAATGTTTTCATACTGTATATACCGCTGTAATTATTGTATTTGATTTGTTTGTACATTTGTTATTGATTTATTGTATGAGGAAAATACCTATATACGTCACGATCGTATTCGCGCGCTTCTACATCGCGTTCGAGTGCAAAATTCAATACTTTCGTGCTAGTTTTTGTCGATCATAAATGATATATAAAGCCGACCGTTTTCCAGTCAAAAGGCAGAGTCCCGCCGGTCCTTATCCTAGTCACAGGTCAATTATCGTGTTTTTACAAACGGTAAAAACGGTTTCTCGAGAACTCCTGACGATGCCGCAAGGCGAAATGTACATCGAGTATTTAATTATATTTATTTGTGAAACAATACCAAGTGTGTTTTTTGTTATTACTTGCTTATATTTCGACATATTTCACCAAGAGATTTCCATCACTTCATTTAATTATTTTTGAAATAGCTGTATATTCTATCTTTTAAAATTTTTTCAAAAATCTTGGATACTATTGTAACCTCACGTTGTCACCAAATTGTAACAACCTGCACCTGTGGAATCGGAGATTATTGTTTTCGCTGCCACCAAATGTAAACTATAGTTACATTAATTAGATATAATAATTATATTAATTTTTTTTCCACTAAGGTGTCACGTGCTGTTAAGTAACGCGTCGAGCTGGTCAAGTAACTATGATCTCTTCGAACGTGGGGTGTTACGGGATTGAGATAAAGAAAACATGTATTTTTTAATAAAACTAAATGTTTAATAGTGCTAAGGTACTTGTCTTATAATACAATAACATTACAGAATGCGATAAAACATAAACCAAATAAACAAAACTAAAAGAATGTACTTGGCGCTATCTCGGCCTCTGAAATCTTACTTACGCAAAGCTATAATAATCCCGCTGATGATTTTCCGTAAATTTAAGCCCAAATTTAACATTAACCACAACAAACAAAACAAAATATACTAACGACTTACCGACCTTATTGTCATCCAGTCTATCGTCTACACCACCACAAATTAACCAAACTTACAAATCAAATATCACTCACTGGTGAATTTAATTATTTATTACAATAGCTTGAACGTATTTTATATAACGCAGAAAAGAGAAACACATACAAAAAATTATAAAACACAATTTTACAAAAGGAATTCAACTGGTTACACAATTATAGGCAGTTCATACTCTCTTAGACCGAATTCTTAACACACAACATAAAACTGCGATTGTTTTATAGGATAACTCAAGTCGAGGTTGAGATCCTTTGCGGAATTGTCGAACTGTTGGAACTTCTGCCGGAACTCCACCGAACTCTTGGAACGGTCGGAACGGTCGGAGCCCCGCCGACACCCGGCCGGAACTCCGCCGAAACTCTCTGCCGAAAAACTCCCTCTTATTTTTCTTCTGCACCTAGTTTTATTAGTTCTTGGTATAATTATGCCACGCCCTGTATAGAGTTAACGAATCCATTTTTAGTTCTTATTGGTGGAAATTATTTTGCAGATGTTACTTGAAAGTATGCCTTTTACATGTACCTTCTTATTTTGGACTTGTCATTAATATAATTTAGACACCACTGTGTGTGATCTAATATTTTTTCAGTAGACGTAAGAATGTCTGAAACACTCTTGCCTAAAGGTCTGCTGCGCACACATGTTCTTCTTCGAGTGTGGTCTGTGCTCTGTTACAACTCAGAATTCTACATACTTTCCGCATTACCAATTACTATTGACATATTTATGCAATTTTAACAATAGAGTTTCCAAACCACCCCATAATAAACTACTTGAAACTAATGTAACAGATATCTACTGGCCGTCTGCTTTAAAGTGGCTGGCGACAAATGCTCTGTATATCACTCACACGTAACAGCTTTATTTAACACACTTATTACTTTCCCTTACGAATATTTATGCATTCCTTTAAAGGTACTTGTATATTTCATTTCCCTTGACAGTCTTAGAACTAATATATTGCTTTTAAGCAATATGTATACATTTCTCATTGGTCCATGTATATAGACGATAGGTGTGGTTTTAGTTTGTAAGATTTCTTGAGCCGCTCTTTTTTTGTAATTTAAGGAGAGGGGTTTTACGAAATATTGACCGGAATAATATAAAAACAATAGAAAATAATTAAATAAATGCATGAAACAAAAATATAAAATTTTAACTAATAAATCGCGTAAGCCGATTTATTACATTCCTCTCCCCTTAAATCAAAGAATTGTTGCCAACAATTCTTAACTTACTTAAACAACTATTAACAAAAAGAAATGAGGGCCGTGCCACGACATGGAAATTTGCTATCATCGTCAATTATTTCAATGATGCAAACAACTAAAAAAAATTATAAATGTACGTCCTTTATACTCATAAATTAATTAATTTAAAAAAAAACTTTCTTGTCGTGTCACTTTACCTCTTGAATTCTTACATAGTCTTAACTAATCTTAAGGTCCCTAGTTCTCGGTATTCGTCACTATAATCGTCTTGGCGTTCACTAAACTCTCAAGTACGCTGTTCGAATTTTTCGCACTACTTTTCCGTGTACTTCGCATCTGAACACTGCTGTCTTTGTACAACCCGTTGCCATTTGGCAATTACTGTTCACTGCACTTGCGATATTCGCACAGTCTTCTTCTTCTGCTATCTATCTGCTTTCTGGAGGCTTCTCTGCGTTTAACTTGTGTTTGCAAAACGCCATCATAAGGTCAGCAACAGCTATTACTAACTTTAGCTTTCCAACAAGGAAAGTCATATGGACAACACTGATACTGGTACAACAGTGTCGTCACTGAACATGATTGTTCTTGAATTTTGGAGATACTTCTGTGGCACTGGACGAAGAAGTATCACTTATGTAGGCCCATTTTACTACGAATATGCCTGTCTGTAATATCTCACATTGCACTGGTTCATTTTAACATCGAACGACTCTTCTGACTTGCACGTCTACTGTTGTATACTGAGTAGATGCATATTTTCTTCTTCATGGTTGATTCCTTCATTAAACTTCGTGGCATTGGAATAATGGTACCTTCTGTATTTGAATCACCTGCTTGATTGACATCATACCCCAAATGTTGACTGGACTTCCTACTGTGAGGTTCCTAGGCTGATACGGCCATTCGTCTACCATACTTCTTGCGGTTCCAGTTTAACTAATTGATAGCCGGAAAATACTCGCAGCACCCATTGCACTATAGGGACCTTAAACTAACAAAAAAAAACATACCGGGATTAATTGTTGATCCGCCAACTTATCCATTAACCTTGTGGATCTATACTTATACATTAAAAAAGCTAATTCATAGCAAATAAAATTAAATACATATACTAAACCCGTTACCTTAATTATTTTACATTATCCACGGATACTCGGGGACTGGTTCACGGCTTTTTAATTGATATCTAGGTAATCGAGCTTCTTCTTGATCCTTTTCTTCTTCTTCTTCATCTTCGTCTATCTTCTTCTATATCATGCCCTTTTACTAAACATTCTGAAAACAGCCCGTTTCTAATGATGGGGTGATAACCTTTGTTGTAGTCTAACCCTTGGGTTGTTTTTGCCTCTTCTAATCTCTCTTCTTTTACGTCTTCTCCCTCTCGATTGTATTCGCTAATTTCCTCAACACTTTCTTCGTCGTAGTATCACTTTAGCCTAGTAAGGTGTACTATTTGCTCACTGCCATCAATTATTCTTTAAATTCTCTTCCTTTTCTTTCTCTTCTTCTTCTTCTGCTTCTTCATCTTCTTCTACATCATGCTCCTCTGTTAGGCTTTCTTGGGACAACCAGTCTCTAATCATGGGGGTAATAACCTTCGCTGTACTCTAACCCTTGGGCTGTATCTGCCTCTTCTAATCTATCTTCTTCTCCGTCTTTTCCTCTCGACTCTATTCGCTATTTTCCTTCTTCGTCGTAATATCGCTTTAACATCTTGAGGTGCACTATTTGCTCACTACCATCCATTATTTCTTGATTTCTATAGGTTACGGCCCCAATTTTTCAACTATTAAGTATGAATCTTTCCACACTTTTGTCAGTTTTTTCCCCGTTATGGTTGCGGGAGTCCTTAGAAAAACTTATGTGAAACCTTTATATTAGGGTCACTGACATCCCTATTACATTGTAACTCTCTTGTTTTAACTAATTTGGCTAATGCGTGTGGTAAACCGTTCACAAAAATGTAAATATAGAGATTAACCAAAGTTTTATACTAATAAACAGATCAGGATCTTTTTTTAAAAAAAAGAAAAAAAAACAGGATTTTTTCTTTTACTTTAAGTAATCTTTAAAATGAAAAATTAACCTACTACAATGAAATTTATTTGCACATACTTCAATCATGAAACAAACAACAAAACAAAACAAAAAAAAACAATAGCACTCTTACCAAAGAAGCAATTGTATATATAATTACATTAAATATTTAACAAAAGGCGTAAACAAACATATTCTGTCTAAATTATAATTCACTTTTCAAACCAATATTTCGGTCAGACGTTAGACCATAAATTATTACGGTCACACTATGTCAGGTAGCTGACCCTTAGTAAAAGGTCCAGATGCTACTCTCTTAACACCTAAAGGGAAAAAAAATAAACTTATGCAATAATACAACGCTGTTCAAGTACCTTGCACTTATTCAAAACTAATAACTATTCTTTATCTCTCTTTATTACCTATACGGTACCCGTAACTATACTTGATAATACAAAAAACAAAAGACAAGAAAAAAAGGGATATACTTCAGTTTAATGCGAATGAATTCGTATATTGACATATACGCTGCTTAAAAAAAATACGTCTAATGTATATTGACTTGTCAAAATCATTACAAAAGTCCTGTAAGTCACAGACGCGCCTAAACAAATTATTGATTGATACTTAATTGTTTATGCAGGCTAAAATTATACGTGTATAGATATTTATACCTTTTTGTTTATACACAAAAGGGAAAAAAATACTGCTTCGAATATCTTGTTTCCTAACTCTATTACATATCGGTTATGTAAATTCAATAAAATTTCTTATGTTTTAATTAATCTAAATGAATTATCCCACCGCTGCCACCAAATTGTAACATCACGTTGTCAACAAATTGTAACAACCTGCACCTGTGGAATCGGAGATTATTGTTTTCGCTGCCACCAAATGTAAACTATAATTACATTAATTGAATATAATATTTATATTATTTTTTTCCACTCAGTTGTCACGTGCTGTTGAGTAACGCGTCGAGCTGGTCAAGTAACTATGATCTCTTCGAGCGTGGGGTGTTACGGGATTGAGATAAAGAAAACATGTATTTTTTTAATAAAACTAAACATTTAATAGTGCTAAGGTACTTGTCTTATAATACAATAACATTACCGAATGCGATAAAACATAAAACAAATAAACAAAACTAAAAGAATGTACTTGGCGCTATCTCGGCCTCTGAAATCTTATTTACGCAAAGCTTAATAATCCCGCTGATGATTCTCCGTAAATTTAACATTAACCACAACAAACAAAACAAAACATACTAACGACTTACCGACCTTATTGTCATCCAGCCTATCGTCTACACCACCACAAATTAACCAAACTTACAAATCAAATATCACTCACTGGTGAATTTAATTATTTATTACAATAGCTTGAACGTATTTTATATAACGCAGAAAAGAGAAACACATACAAAAAATTATAAAACACAATTTTACAAGAGGAATTCAACTGGTTACACAATTATAGGCAGTTCATACTCTCTTAGACCGAATTCTTAACACACAACATAAAACTGCGATTGTTTTATAGGATAACTCAAGTCGAGTTTGAGATCCTTTGCGGAATTGTCGAACTGTTGGAACTTCTGCCGGCACTCGACCGAACTCTTGGAACTGTCGGAACGGTCGGAGCCCCGCCGACACCCGGCCGGAACTCCGCCGAAACTCTCTGCCGAAAAACTTCTTCTTTCTTGAGCCGCCCTTTTTTTTTAATTTAAGGAGAGGGGTTTTACGAAATATTGACCGGTATAATATAAAAACAATAGAAAATAATTAAATAAATGCATGAAACAAAAATATAAAATTTTAACTAATAAATCGCGTAAGCCGATTTATTACACTATTGGTAGAAGTGATATGGGTCTAAAGTTAGAGATCTCTTTTGGATCACCTTTCTTGAAGATAGGGTTTACAATAGCTACTTTCAAAACATCTGGAAATATACCTTCTGCTATAGATAGATTAAATAATTTTGTTAACAGTATGATTAAAAGATCTTTTATGCTTTTAATAACTGGTACTGTAAATCCGTAAATATCCCTACTATGCGTTACTTTAAGAGAGTTAATAGCATCTCTCACTTCCACTGGACTAACCAAATCTACTGTAAATCAGCAACCTTCGCAATTGATTTTACTAAGGTAGGCATCCATATCTACACTTTTGCTATCTACGTTGGTCGCTATACCTCTCGGATAATTAATAAGGAAGTCGTTTACTTCGTCTGCATCAAAGTCCGCTCCAACGGTACTGTTATTTTTTCTGTAGCTATTTACAACTTTCCGCATGACTCTACTCGAATAGTTGGACTCACTAATGATCCGATCGTTCATTCAAATCTTGGCGTGTTTTATATTTTGTCTATAATTTTTGCGATATTCATTACGACAAGTTTTCATCACATCAGAATTTGTTGCATCACAAATATCACAGAACAATCTTAGATTTTCGCGCATATCTCTTAGTTCCGCATTAAACCAACTATTATTAACCTTAATTCCATCATTATGACACGTTTTTTCAGGAAATGAATCATTAATGGTGCATACCAAGCGTTCATGAATCTCTCAAACTTCTCATTTGCATTAGAATTACTTTCGTATATAAAATCTCAGTTTAGCTTGTCAACAGAGTCATAGAAGCGCAACTTACCGATCTCAGTTATAGGTCGAGCAATTCTCACATTCGCCCGCTCCCCACAAACATTTATATTGCAATCCAATATTGTACTACGATGATCAGGGAAGCTCTCCCTCGTTCTCACCCGAACCCCATATGCACTAAAATTAATGAACATGTTGTCAATACAGTTTATTTCCACGCGTAGGCTCCCCAACCACCTATATGAATCCGTAAGATAGCAAGCAGTCAAGAAGCGCACGAGAATCACGTCCATTCACACCGAATTTTACATTAAAATCCCCAGTTATGATGATTCTGTTCGTAATCCCAATGATTGCAAGAGCCCTATCTATCAGGTCATTAAAAACATTTAAATCGCCATCTGGCGATCTATAAACATTCAATATAAAAATACTATAATTGCCAGCCTTAGCAATGTCAATCCTCGTGGAAGCAATCTCACAATGAAGCTCGATCGACAGCTGATTAATATTTTCTAAGTTCTTCCTTCAGCATTATTAATGCACCACCATGTGCATATCGCTTTCTACAAAAAAAGGAAGCCGGAATGTACTGGTTCAATTTTACTATGGGAGCTTTATCCTAAGATAGCCATGTTTCAGTAAAACACAAAATTTCATAATTTTTGTCCACAAAATATGCTCCAACACTTATTATTTATACTCTGAATATTAGTGTAAAACAATTTGAAAGAATGTTCATTAATTTTTTGATTATATGGGCTTGGGCGAGTTAGAGCATTAACTACATTTTATTACGGACTTATCAGGATCCTTTCATGTAGAATAGCAGTAAAGATTTTAACATTTTGTGATAGTTGTAGTTGACGTTGACCGGACCATATTGGACAATAGAATTGTATTATTATTATTAATAATTATCATATGCAGTCTACTTTCATCGTTAATACACGATAAACTGTACATTTAACAGTTTGTTATCACGTAACCTAAAAATGAAATATATTTAGTGTCGAAAATCTTTTTAGATCTTAATATTGCATCCTTAAAATACAATGTATTTTATTCTTGTGACTCACGATTAAAATTTGCAATTATATTAAAAAATAGTTAAAATACAGCACTTTGAGTTTTTTTCGTTTTATAGCGATATAAGGCTTACTGTGCTTAAATAGTACTTTTTTGAATCGATATTTTTATTCTAAACACGACAATGTATTTACTTTCCTTTCAAAATAACCCTGGTCTCCAAAAAATTACCTTGAAACCAATGAGAATGATCACAAAGTCCGCACTGACAAATGCCAAATAGGCAACACACAATTCAACCTCTTACTCACAGTTTTGTAATTCTAAGACCAGCTATATGGGAGGTATACCTGGTCGACTGTATTAAGCCGAACATCATATAAACAGAGAGATCTTCAATTTTTTTTATTACCTTAGGTAAACGAATGTTTCATTCATATATTGGCTTTATTTTGTAATTATTTTAAGGATATTTGGGAGAATGTATTAGATATTAATTTTTTGTCTGGAATAAATATATGTTGTTATTATTACTATAATAATAAGTATACATTAAACATATTTGTAAAAGAAACTACATGCAGTTGGTATTTACAAGCAAATTGTAATATATTTCAGATATTTTTCAGTGTTCATTTATGATTGATTACGTGATAACATTGATGCATCTACTTTGTTAGACATTTTTTTCTGTTCGTTAATATTCTTCTCACTTTCAAAATGCATTTTATTTTTCAAGGACGAGGTTCCGGCTTTATGGAATTTCAGAAATGCAGTTTTCTTCGGCAATAAATTTACATTATTATTATTATTAATTATAAAGTTGCACGACTTATTATTATTTCTAACCTTATATGTTGAAGCTTTTTAATAATATGAACAATGTTTGGAGAAAACTAAAATCTGAAAAAACAACTTTATGTCTTTGTAAGATACGAACTTAGAAGTTTGCCGGACTCTTCAAACTAAGTGGCAGGAAGTTACACAATTTTCAGTTTTCTAGATGGTAAAAGCATTTATTTAAATATCTGAATTTGTTGTGCCATGTTTTTTTTTATTTATACTTTGTATTTTGACTCCAGGACAGTTTTAAGATTTTTTTTGTATATGTGAGTACGTAAAAGAGCATGGGCCAAACGAGCTTATAAGTTTAATTACAGCGGTTTATCAGGAGTGGCAGCAATTGTTGGATGGCGCACGAAAAAAAATTGTATGTAGGTGTACAAAAAAAAATTTGTTTAATTTGTGCAAAATTTGGTAAATCTAAAGATCACGTATGCTACAAAAATTAGTCTTCGTCGTCAACAGTCATGGAGTCGACAATTATTGCTGAAGGTTTCTCGTGAAATGCAGGGTGTAATTTATGGTAGATTAATAGGGGACGGTGATAGCATCGTTCTTAGAAAACCACGTGAAACGGCCCCTTACGGTCCCCAAAAAATTATTGAAAAAATCGAGTGCGAAATCATATATTACGTAATTATATAAATAAAATTAGGGACTGTATGAAAAAACCTAAATTCAA
The DNA here is from genome assembly GCA_963170755.1 of Amphimallon solstitiale. NCBI lineage: Eukaryota > Metazoa > Arthropoda > Insecta > Coleoptera > Scarabaeidae > Amphimallon > Amphimallon solstitiale. The sequence goes on along the minus strand of OY720675.1, from coordinate 127,019,801 downwards.
TTCGGCCGTGACAAAAGCAATTGAACATTACAAAAGTTCGAACTTAACAATAACAAATTATAGATAGTGAAATTGCAGTGTGACATTATAAATGGACCAAGATATATTTTTTGTGAACACTCGGATTGTGCTTCTTACTTTTGTCAAAGATATAAAGAAGGATACTTGGTATGAGACAATACACATAGATGTAGAACTCTAACCAGAAATGGTAATTAAGTTAGAGTAATTTTATTTTCTCGCTTTATTATCTCAAATTATGGATCCTCGTATTTTGAAAAATCGAGAAATTGGAAACGTCAAATTGGAGAATTAGTATGTACCTACTGATTGTGATACGTTTAGACAAAACGCTACTTGGCCATTCTTATTTATTTTCTACACTGTCTATACTTTTGTAAAAAAGTTTTTTTGTAAAAAACATGAATTAGGACTACTGGGAATACCATGAGAAAAAGACGCCCTTTGCCCTTTGCACTCTACCTCTAAGGTGGTGCGGAAAGGATTGTGTTTGACGTTTTGTCTGCCACATAACGGTTATTTAAAAATTTTACCGAAGCTTTACTGAAAAAAAATTAAACAGTGCAAGATATAAATAAAAAAAAATGATAATATCAATAACATTCGATTTGAAGTTGTGGTATTAACATTGGCTTCTAATCAATGATTAGTTCGTCCGCACAGTTCGTATCTTACCCACGGTGAAATTTTAATAATTTAATTTCGCTAACTAACAATATCAGTGTCGATTGTGAAGAATATAAATATTTTTTACATTTTATAAGAAACGCCGGCACTGCTGTTACAATAGATTTTTTTATCAGATTTTAGTTTTCTCTAAAACATTACTCATATTACAAAGCCTCAACATGTAAAGTAAATACAAATCATGGTGAGAAATAATAAGAAGTACAACTTAAATAATTAATAATCATAAATAATAGTAATAAAACTATATATTTATTGCAGAATAAGATTTAATATCTAATTAATTCCGGAAAATATCATTAAAATAGGTACAAATTACATAAAACGGGAGTCTTAATAAAACTAAATAAATACAAGCCAAAAGAATATTCAGAAATAGCAAAAACAAATTTCGAACAAAAGAGTTGCACCAATATTTTCATGCAATAAATGTGGGAGAAAAATATCCCAAATTTATTTGTTTTTCAGTTGACCAGGCATCGCTTCATTTTGCTGGTCGTATACCTGCATCGTGTAAAAGGTACAGGCATATTAAACTCCGTAAATATATTCAATATATTTCAGGCAACCCGACATACGCCGTTCGAGAATTTTTCTTAGGGAAAGCCCACCCTTAAAATATAAATATTGTTCGGCATATATGTAGATCATAGACTTTAACGCAAGAAAACTAATCAACCGGAGGTAACATTTGTTTTAAACTTGATATTTACGTTGTTAGCAGATTGTTATTTAACAAGTTCTGAAAAAAGAATATATGCAGTGACATTTATTGACCTACAAATTGCAAGCCTGCCAACACATAGATAGTCGATTTTATGATGTATGAGGAACTATAGAAATCGAGTCATTGTTCGATATCGTAATTATTGTTCCGGCACAATGGTTCTCTTTATTCTCAATTCGTATACATGTATATACTTTGTATTGTACATCCTTTTTCAAAGACAATAGCAGATGATTATCTTATAAGCAATGTATTTTGAATCTAATAAAATGATTTTAGGAGTAATAGGGAGCATTGATTTCATTTAAATCAAAAAATATAATTTGTTTATATAGCTATCTCCATAATCGAATTGGGAATTATAAATATCTATAATGAAACATTTTTCTCAGAACGAAAGAATTATTTGCAAGTTATAATTTTTATTTAAAATCTTTTTTGTACTCTTACACTAAAATATGTCGATAATATTTACTATTAAAGAAAATTGTTTGCAAGTCAGGACGCGAAATTGCGATCTTTGCTTTCCCGGCAAGCGGTCTGGACGAATTACTTGTCGACTTATTTGTTTGTAGTCAAAAAATGGCAAATGGCTTTGATGTGCTGACCTATGCCAAGGGGCACACTGAATCTTTACTTGACTAAACACATATGTGTATATATTGAATATGTGTTCAGAATCAGAACAACTCATAGTTTTGACTTGGCTTTCGAAGTAGATATTGAGAAGGGAGAATAGAGTTACCTTCAGTTCGAGTGCATATGTTTCGAAAACAGACGCATCAAAATCGGAAAAATAGGGAAATGAGAATTTGAGCAACAGGTAGGAGATGTGTCATTACTATTGTAGTACAATTGGACATTTGTTATTATGGGAACAGTGGTAGCTTAGAAATTGGTTTTGTACCTAGTTTGCTTACAGTAAACGGTTAAAAATAGCACTTTTGTATATAAATGAAAAGCTCACGTGAAGCTTTTTGTTGGATATACGATTTTAGGAAAGGCCTAAATCAACAACAATACATAGAATTGCTTCATTCAACTTTTAATAATGAGGTGTCATTAGAAAAGACGGTTTACAATTGGTCAGCAAAATTTCGTCATGGTCGTTCGTCCAACAGTAATGAATTTATGAACATGACTAAAATTGGGTGCTATTCCAAAACTCATCGATGAATTGCGCAACATGATTGCACAATATCGGCGTGTGACTTACAGTGACATAGCGGCATCTTTAAGCATATTGAAGGTGGTCTTCAATATGCTTAAAGATGCCGTTCGATGTACATTCGATTTTGCATAAAAATTTAGCTATCCATGAATTGCAAAATCTGTATAAAAGATCGTAACAGCTGACGAAACTTTAATTTATTCCTATGAAGTGAAAACTAATCAACAATCCATTATTGGGATGTTCCAAGATGATTCGGTTCATAAACCGAATTCCACAATAGTTGTTTGTTCATGAATCCAAGAAGAGTCGAAGAACAGTTAATGTTGAATGGTACACAACAATTTGTTTAAGTTATCGCCGAAATCATGGAAAATCATCATTGCTCATCAGGACAATGGCAGCTCTCATACAGCGCGTCAAACAATTAATTATTTTAAAGGAAAAACATAAAATTTATGTCCTATTTCTCACAATCACCTGATTTATCTCGTAGCGACTGCTTGGTGTTCCCGACTGGGAAACAAAAAGTACGTAAATAGCGATTTTGATCGCCTTCAAAAGTCGTTGAAGCTCTTAAAAACCATGTTATCGAGATACTAACTCCACATAACTGTTTCGAGAATTGATTTGAACGCATGTGAATGTATATAAATCTTAAAGGCAAATATTTTAATAAGCAATAAGACACATCTTCTATGTACTTAACAGATGTAGATTAAGTTATTTTATAAAAATATTGGGAAATGAAAATGAATTGAAAGAATCGTTTGCGTAACACTTAACTTGAAATTGATCTATTATATAATTTATTGTCAGTCTTCTTGAAACTGGTGCAGAACGTTCGAGGAATGTTATCACGTCTAACAAATACATACATGCACATACATTCATATGCACTTACATGAAAGTACAAAAGCATTACACGTAAAAAGGGGGGAAATATGCTTGATGGCATTATTACACTCGTCTTGTCTTTAAGCACCGCAGAATACTTCATACGAGGCAAGATATATTTAATAAGTAAAGTTGCATGCGCAATATCTCAGTATGACTGGAATACTGGTGTATAGATAATGCTCTTTTGTTGGTTTTGTCTTGTCAGAAATTTATTAGATTTTATCTTATCTACAAAAGAAATTTAAGTGTTCAAGAAAACATGTAAATGGATATTTGCATTTTAACACATGTGCTGGTGTTAGGAATACATGGTTAACTAAAAACTTATACGAGTGACTTAGCTATAGCAGGTTTGTTTATTATTTTGTGCTAACACAGAAAATTTGTTTAAATTCACATTTTGAAACATCAAGGATATTTTTAGAGACTTTTGAGATAAATAAAAAACAGCTTTGAACAAATTTACACAAAACTCATCACGTTAATAAGGTGAATTTAAAACATTTTTTTAGTATAATAATTTGTTAAATTTCTTTATTTTATGACAATTAAAAGCTACAAAAGTCTATAGTAACGAATGTATTTAACAAATTATTTTATGGAAAAGTAAAGAAAAGATACATAGTTGAAAATATATTAGATATATTGGAGAAGAATCGATGATATAAGTGTCCTAGAACCCATCAATTATTTTACAAACATGAAGCTTCCATTTCTATAGTATATTGCTTAGTCTTAAAATTGTGGGTCTCTAGATCCCTATTTGTATTACTTACAACTTTGAAACTTAATGAATTAAATTCAGTGAAAGGCTTGGTTAATATATTGGTTGGTTTATATTACATAGACGATAAAATATCAAAATTGTGTCAAAAGAAGTGCATAACAAAGACTCATCAATCCATTCATTCATTATCTAAATTACAAACAAATGTTCTACAAAATATAATTTTTAAAAAATCACATCTCTATAAAATCTTTAAATTAGTTTATAAATATGCTTGAAATAAATTGGTGAGGGAAGGGGGACGTTAGTTTCTTACAGTTTTTCGCGCTGAAGTTAATGCTCGACTTCCGATTACTGAGTTGGTTCAAAAAAGGAGTAACTGTTCCGACTAAGATTACAAGCCTAAGTTTAAATCATATAGATAGCTGTCGGTGTTTAGGTGCTATCGTGACCCCAGGTACACACTCATATGAGTACCCCAAAACGTGGAGATAAGCAATAATCTCGAGATCAGAAATATCAAAATATTATAATCGTTTCATATTGTTCAGGGTGAGACAACGATCTGATAAAGTAAATTTATTCTTTAATGCTTAATATCATTAACAATTCGCCTACTCTAGTTGATAGGTACCTATTCTCATTGCGTCACAATTTTAAAATATATGCGCTTATATAGGACCTTCCATAAATCACTGGTATGTATTTTTTTTAAATTGAACACCTAATATCAAAATTGGATTTCGCGTAAAAATAGAAATATTTTTTAATAAAAGTAATTATTCGTTAATAGTATATTATGCAATGAGCATTTAATGATAGCTATTAAGACACGAGTAAGAACATTACAATACGAGGCGAAGCCGAGTATTGTAATGAATACGAGTGTCTTAATAGCCATTAAATGCGAGTTGCATACACTATTTTTTCTACGACCCCATAATAAAACATTATTTTTTGAACATTCCATTTCATAAATTGAGGTTAAAATTTTCCATGCACATTTGCGAATTTAGCTGGTAATAAATTGTTCGTGGTTACTAAGGCTTGTTCCATTATTTCTGGTGGACTCAAATTTTACCTTTCACTGTCATTATCCCTCATTTTTACCGTTTATATTTTCAAAAAAGCACAAATTTTAAGTAGGTACTTACTTGTAAATTGCAGAGAACTGTCACATTTATTTAATTTGTATATCTGTTAGATATGCAGTCGCCATATTGAATATTGTTTGAATATTGGAATGTCGGATTCCTATTGGATATAAACTTGTATCGTAATGAAAAATCTGTATTCCTATTGGATATAAACTTGTATCATAATGAAAATCGGTATCGTATTGGACATAATTAAAGTACAGGTTCGGCATATCTAATAATACAATTAAAGTATGGGAGTAGAAAAAGATAATAATTTTCGAGTTATTTATGATTAAATGTAAACATTGACATTTACAGCTGTCTTTTTAATTGCCAGAACACAAAATAATTTGGTATGGCGTACTCACAAGGTGTGCCAAATAATACTTATATGCAGAATTTGTTCTAATTTATATGTTTGCAAAGGTGTTGCACAATGAAGAAACTTTAAACACAAAAAGTTGTTTAATTAGAGTGGAACGGCCAAACTTTTTTACAGAATCATATTAAGCCCTTCAAGAATTACTTGTTTTGTTAAGTATGTCCTAATACAATTCTGTCTGATATCGACGAAGCTCATAACGAGCGATTTATCGTGGCCTGAGATGTCTTTACAGCAAAACGTATTTTGTTTACTGCAAACCTGCCGATTTTGTGTAACATGAAAACTCTTTGAATTATACTGTTCTTTTCCGTAAGCATCATACGTTTAAGTTTTTCAAAAGTTAGTGAATGTCTATTTGGCTACCGCTGCACCGCATCATTAAATACCTGAAGCAAGTAAGGAATTTTTCTGGGTTTCACCTAGGATTTAAACCATATCATTTAACTGCTCCTTTTGGAAAGTTCGCTAACAATAAACTATAAATATAATGTAATAACAAAAAGCAAAAACTGATAAAAATAACACAAACAACAACAAAAAACAATAATAATAACAATAATACGTTTAGAAAACAATAATAATACTTTGCAATATATCTATCTTAGCAGTGTGATTTCATGGCTACTATGTTTCTCCATGGCTATCGTGATTTTTACTTCGTACGTAATAAAAAATATTTCTATTTGAACACGAAATCCAATTTTAAACTTATATAGCCTGTTCAAATTAAAATAATACATCTTCTTTGTGCCAATGATTTATGAATCAGCCTGCATAAGCGTATATATTTTTAGATTGTGACGTAATGACAATCCTATCAACTACAGTACGCGAATTTTTAATAATATCCTTGTTTATAAATACTATAGTTATACAACCTAGAGAAAACTGTAAATATTTCTTATGTAGTAAAGTGTCGTCCTCTGATATCTTTCAAATGGATTAATACGAAAGAATGAAAGTGCTCAGCCAATGAAATATTCTCAACGCCACTCCCACAATTTAATCCGGAAGTTTATAAAAAAATGTAAATATATTTTGATATTTTCTATTAAATTTTACATAAGAGTATATTTTGTTTGATTTGCTTTTCACATCGTTTGCCCTTGAATTACATATCAACATAACCTATATAGCTTAACTGTGATAAAGTAGATTTAAGTAAATGTTTTATTGAAGAATCGTAGGATTACTATTTTTTTCCTTATTATACTCACAATTACCCTTTTATAACATAATAAAAAAAAAGACATACAAAAGGCTTTTTAAAAAACGTATTCATGTTTTTTAAAGAAATAAATCTAAACAAGAAAACGGTATTAAAAAGTCAGCATTTTTATTAAATACTCACCTACATGAAATGTCAGTCTGTTTCGGGTTCAGAGTTTGGGTTATTCTAATTTTTTTCTGTGTTCAACAGGTATGTCTAAAACAGTCTTCTATATATTCGGTATGACTAGATATATTATGTAAAAGAAGAAAAAGTAATTAAAAGCTATCCGAACCACAACATTTATTAAGTTGCTTTGCATGGTTTCATCAACTTGACTGGTTTATGTGAGGCTTTCAAACCAGTAATGTAGTACGTTTTACAAAGAAAATGCATTATAAACATCACATTATTTTAAGGTTAAGGTTTTGGTATCTTCAGAATTTAGAAATTTAAATGGTTCACAGCCAATCATTTATCACTTAACCAGGATAAATGTGAGACAATTTATTTTACTAATAAACATAGATCAAACATATATTCTACGAATTGAAAATTCCTTGATATTAGACTAGACACAAGATTAATATGGAAGAATAACGACATACTATGGACTATCAAATCACATATCAACAATGTTTAACCAATATGGGGTAAGTAGGCCTATGTAGAAAAGGTGTTCATCCTGCAGAAGAAGGCTGTTCGAGCAATTGTCTGTGTTTCACAAACTATTCGCTGCAAACCTCTCTTCCAAGAACTTATGATAAGTCCATTAGCCTAGACACATATTCTTCAACAACTAAGGAGGGCTTTGAAAAAGCTGTCACACCTCATGACTAGGGGTGAGATTACAGAAGTCTCCACCCCTCATAACCATTTGCTGCACATCCTGCATTACATAGGACAAAAGTCACTTCAGTACAACACATCACTGGTAATTATTTAACAAAATCAAAGTTATGTGTAGACATCTTTCTACTTTCGTATCTAAAGAGAAAATAAAGGACATTCTCCTTCAAGAAGCTTCTACAATGTCAATGACATAAATTAGCCCTGTGTTGAAGTTATCATTACATTTTTGCTTGATGTGCTATTGTGTAAACTGTATGTATATCTTATTATTGATATAATAAATTTATTATTATAATAGAAACACTATCCTTCTTACTGCAGAAGTGTTATAATTAATCCTGCTTTTACACCCACAATACTTCATCTCATCAGGGAAGTCGCAGCAACTTTCATTATACATTTACATTCTTGGTAATTATCAATATAGTAAGTACTGCCTACACGTGGTCTGTATGGACGTTTCTTCAATTTGTATATATTTACCTGCGATTTTAAAAATTGCTTTCAATAATAGTAATTCCTAATAATTGAAGTTACGTTGGGGTTATCAAACAAAACTAGTTTAAAATATATAACACTTTCGGCTGTTACTTTGTGAAGATTCATGATACTGGATATATAAGTAAAATAAATAATAAATATAAAAATAATAATAAATTTTCATCATCACAATACTTCCTTATACTACGTATAAGAAAGTAAAAGGAATATCTTCAAATGCCTATAGATATGCCCAGACGTGTATAAAGTACGTATTGGATACGTACATACACATAGGTGATACATCCGTACACATGTGCGCGCTTGAAATCTTAAAACTGAATTGCTCAGGTTTTAATTAACTTTCCTAACCAGAAGCTGATCCTTTACTATCAATATCTATCACGAATTACTTACACTAATTAAATGTAAATGCCGGTGGATCTCGGAATAAATTAGAATAGCGTCACAGTAAATGAGATTTATTATAGAGGTTCGGCGTTACTCACGAAAGATCAATTGGCTTCAGACAAAATTTATATTTATTTTTCCATATATTTGTGTACAGTTTTGTCATTCAGATTAAAATGTGTAATTATACCAAGGGAGCAGAAATTAATTATACGAAGCCCCGTGAAGCACTAGATATAAACCTTGAAAGGCTGTAAACAACGATAAAAAATCACTCAGGCTAGATACAATTTTAGAGAATGCATAAACAAAAATATAACATTGTATACATTAGGGATGAGCGATATTTCACTACCGGTGATTTAATCACCGTGATCAAAAAATCACTGGTCATTACAGTAATCCAATATTCGTTTTCACGGTGACCGGTGGTCTCACCGGATGCAGCTTTCAATATCTACCTTAGCCTCATCAGTGCCATGTGAAAGGCTTTTTTCTAAAGCTGGTCAGGTCTTGACTGAACGTAGAAATAGATTAAGTGATGCAAAAGCCAAAATGATGTTATTTTTAATTTTTAAATGCGAATTACAATTATTTGTGAATTGTGAATAGATCTGTTTTTTATTTTTAGTAAATTATATATTGTTTTTTTTATTTCAATACGTTTGTTTAATAAACAACAAATTTTTCAACCATTGTCTTTTGTTTCATAACAGTAATAATTCTGAAAGGTAAACCAACTCATTCTTTTTGTATATAAATTTAAATATACTCTACATCACTGCTGACTATATTGCAATATGCCGTGATAAGCGACAGAAACTCAAGTAGAGTGGAAGTGAACATCGTATCATATTGGTAGGTAAGTAGTTATGGGTTATTTTGGTGTGATTCACTAGGTGTAAAAATCGGAATTTTTCTACAATAACGTGATCACGGTCACCGTTTAAAATCACCGTGATTCAAAAGTAGCAGTCACTGATCACGACGATATCAGAAAATCACCATATCGCTCATCACTAGTATACATAGTGAGTCAACGATTTAAAAGTAAATTTACTCTTTTATGCTTAATATTATCCTTGTTTATTAATACTATAGTTATACAACTGAAGGTTAGTTCGGGTAGGTAGCCAACAGAGGGGTTGGGCAGTAGGATGTGCCCATTCATAAATTTTTCCGCTAAATTTGTTATAGTAAAAGCAGTCTTCTCGTAGTAGTAAAGAGAAGCCAATGGGAGCTTAAAGGAAGTGACGCAATTATCCAATTACACCAATCGTGTTTGTTACAATTTTGTAGGCGTTTTGCTTTAGATTTAAATATGTTAAAATATTTTGAATTAAGGGATATGATAAGTCTACTGACACTAATTTTTCAAATTCCAAAAATAAGTGATGATGTGAGTGTGGATGTTAAATGTTATTCTAAAATACATATTGCAAGACGATGTAACGAGGAAATGTCATTTTTCCTATATATTTTATCTTATAATTATGGATATTGGAGTACAAGCTGAAAAAGGTTCAAAGTACTAACCTTTAATAAAATCTTTGCTTGGTTATGAATTAGTTTGTTTGTATAACTTGTTGGGTATGTACTATCCTCAACAATAATTGATGATTATTCATTCAGACTTGTATCGTGGCAGTTGTTGTTACGATTCAGGCCTAGATAAAATAAAAATAACTAGAACCATAATAAAATAAGTAATGTCAAAGCTGAGTACATTTAAGTGTGTATCTAAATAACTTTTATGAAGTGATATACCTCACTTCAACAAGTATGAAGGCTAAAATTCTACATATATAGGGGAAGGTGGTCTAATATCGACCACTTAACACAAATAAATGTATATTATAAATATGCGTCGATAAAATGAACATATATTGATGTGAATACATTGACTGATCTTGAAGGTAAGTATGTAAGCACAACTTAACCTTTAAACGTAATTTATTTTGGGAAAATAAAAAAAATACAAAACTGTTGTGTGGTCGGTATTACACGACCACCAATGGGAAATATCGACCACGCGTAGGGAAATATCGACCATAACAATAATAACTAAATGAATGGTGTTTACTGGCAATTATTACATGATGTAAAGTATTCTGCACTTTCTACAGTGGTGCAAGCAGCGTGGAACCATGTGGCACATGATCTGCACCGCCACCACTCTTCATTATCCGCCCCAAATTCACCGCAAACATAACATGTTGATGCTGTTTTTTCCTCTATCACGTCAACAACTCGTTTCTTATTGAACTTCGTCTCCTTTTTCCTTTTTCTGTTGGGTTCTTTAGTTTTGCCAACTGTGCAAAGTAGGCGTTTCGTCACAGTAGCAGCGGCTTTCTCTTGTCTCTTTAGTTCTTTTGTTTCCAGCTGTTCCTTCATCGGTGTTGAGGTCAAGACTTCGGATTTCTGTTTCTTTCTTTTGCTGTGTCTTGGTTTAGGCTTAGGTGTTGGATATATGTCTTCGAAGGATTTGGTCTTGATCTGTATAGTTTTATCTTCATCATCGGTCGCATCATTATCATAAACTTCTTGCAGCTCGCAGGATGATTCATCAGTGTCGGAGAAAGTGTCTTTAAAATTATTTTGCTTCAAGTTTTTTTCCAAACCAGAAATTATGTTCTTATTCTTGCTAATAGAAATCAACCCACTTGGGCCAGCAACGGGACTTAACGAAAGTGGAGTATCGGAATTAACAACTAAAGCTGGTATGACCATGTTATCCGCGGTAAGAGCAGATGACTCCTCAGGTATATGAGTAAAGTCTTCCTCTTTAAATACATTTCTGTCCAGCGGATATAATCCTGTAGTTTTAAAACCATTTACGCCTTTTTCAATGGTAGCCACCCTGTTATAGGCTTTAGCAAATAACTCGGCTATATCTGTTACAGCGATTGTTTCATAGTAATGCGATTTCATATATAGGTCACACTCGTGATTGTATGCAGATTTCAATCCACTGAAGAAAGTCACATCCAATGGTTGAACCCTATGCGATGTGTGGGAGGGAAGAGAAACCATGATGATTCCATTTGCACGACAGTAATTGTAGGAGTGCAAAGTAGAATGTGATGTGTGGTTGTCTAGAATGAGTAGGACAGGATCATCAAGGGTGGCTTTCACGAAATTGCGAAAATGTTTTAACCATTCTGTAAATAATTCTTGTGTTATCCAACCGGATTCTGAGCAGCGATAGATCGAGCCAACTGGACCATTTTTACTCAATCCCTCCTTCATTCTTTTTCTTTTGAAAACAAACATTGGTGGAACATACTGCCCTGCAGCACTCATACAGCAAACTATAGTGGTAGTTTGACCTCGCTCTCCACTTGTGATAGATCCCACTTGCTTTCTTCCCTTTGGTGCAATAACGCGAGGTGGTTTGTGTACAGTTGTTATCCCGGTCTCGTCCACATTATATATGCGGTCCGGGCCAAAATTGTATTTTTCTAGGAGTGTTGCCACGTTGTCATAAAGCAAGTGTATATCCGGTTTATTAAAAGCCAGGACTCTATTCTTGCTAGTGGCTTCTGGCTTTCTTAGCGAAAGCTGGGGATGTCTCTTCAGGAAACCATATAGCCATTCCTTTCCACATGTTTTTTTATTGTGGTTGAAGTTATTTTTTATATGGTTTGCTTCAGCATAATCATATGCAACTTTCCGGATACTGTTTGGTGTCAGTCCATAGAACAGATTTGATAATTTAGTTACATAATCAGCCAGTTGCTTTTCTTGTTCGTCAGAAAAAACTGGTTTTCTTCCTAACGTAATTTTCTTGGCTGGAAACTTATTTTTAAGACGGTCTTGTAAGGTACCATATGGAATCGAGTAGAGAGCCGCTGCTTTTCTAATTGAACACAATTTTTGATCAACCGCATTTAATGCCTGTTTCATCTCTTCTTCGGTCCAGGATGAACGAGCTGTTTTTCATGTATAATTTCTTGGCATCTGTCGATGAGAAAAAATACCCATTAAAAAACAAAGCGTACAATATCGACATAATGATGATAATAATCTATATAATAATATATATAATCTATTATAATAATAAATTTATTATTATAATAGAAACACTATCCTTCATACTGCAGAAGTGTTATAATTAATCCTGCTTTTACACCCACAATACTTCATCTCATCAGGGAAGTCGCAGCAACTTTCATTATACATTTACATTCTTGGTAATTATCAATATAGTAAGTACTGCCTACACGTGGTCTATATGGACGTTTCTTCAATTTGTATATATTTACCTGCGATTTTAAAAATTGCTTTCAATAATAGTAATTCCTAATAATTGAAGTAACGTTGGGGTTATCAAACAAAACTAGTTTAAAATATATAACACTTTCGGCTGTTACTTTGTGAAGATTCATGATACTGGATATATAAGTAAAATAAAACACTCAATTAAATTTGAATAACTTCACTTTATTTTAAGCACTATGCGTAGGCACTATGTGACTGCAGTTTCGACATTACATGTCATTATTAAACTAGCTTACTCATATTTCTATTTAATTTTTCTTTCACTCACGTTTAATTGCAATTGTTTGAAATCTTCATGGATTTTATTGTGTTATATATGTAGAATTTTAGCCTTCATACTTGTTGAAGTGAGGTATATCACTTCATAAAAGTTATTTAGATACACACTTAAATGTACTCAGCTTTGACATTACTTATTTTATTATGGTTCTAGTTATTTTTATTTTATCTAGGCCTGAATCGTAACAACAACTGCCACGATACAAGTCTGAATGAATAATCATCAATTATTGTTGAGGATAGTACATACCCAACAAGTTATACAAACAAACTAATTCATAACCAAGCAAAGATTTTATTAAAGGTTAGTACTTTGAACCTTTTTCAGCTTGTACTCCAATATCCATAATTATAAGATAAAATATATAGGAAAAATGACATTTCCTCGTTACATCGTCTTGCAATATGTATTTTAGAATAACATTTAACATCCACACTCACATCATCACTTATTTTTGGAATTTGAAAAATTAGTGTCAGTAGACTTATCATATCCCTTAATTCAAAATATTTTAACATATTTAAATCTAAAGCAAAACGCCTACAAAATTGTAACAAACACGATTGGTGTAATTGGATAATTGCGTCACTTCCTTTAAGCTCCCATTGGCTTCTCTTTACTACTACGAGAAGACTGCTTTCACTATAACAAATTTAGCGGAAAAATTTATGAATGGGCACATCCTACTGCCCAACCCCTCTGTTGGCTACCTACCCGAACTAACCTTCAGTTGTATAACTATAGTATTAATAAACAAGGATAATATTAAGCATAAAAGAGTAAATTTACTTTTAAATCGTTGACTCACTATGTATACTAGTGATGAGTGATATGGTGATTTTCTGATATCGTCGTGATCAGTGACTGCTACTTTTGAATCACGGTGATTTTAAACGGTGACCGTGATCACGTTATTGTAGAAAAATTCCGATTTTTACACCTAGTGAATCACACCAAAATAACCCATAACTACTTACCTACCAATATGATACGATGTTCACTTCCACTCTACTTGAGTTTCTGTCGCTTATCACGGCATATTGCAATATAGTCAGTAGTGATGTAGAGTATATTTAAATTTATATACAAAAAGAATGAGTTGGTTTACCTTTCAGAATTATTACTGTTATGAAACAAAAGACAATGGTTGAAAAATTTGTTGTTTATTAAACAAACGTATTGAAATAAAAAAAACAATATATAATTTACTAAAAATAAAAAACAGATCTATTCACAATTCACAAATAATTGTAATTCGCATTTAAAAATTAAAAATAACATCATTTTGGCTTTTGCATCACTTAATCTATTTCTACGTTCAGTCAAGACCTGACCAGCTTTAGAAAAAAGCCTTTCACATGGCACTGATGAGGCTAAGGTAGATATTGAAAGCTGCATCCGGTGAGACCACCGGTCACCGTGAAAACGAATATTGGATTACTGTAATGACCAGTGATTTTTTGATCACGGTGATTAAATCACCGGTAGTGAAATATCGCTCATCCCTAATGTATACAATGTTATATTTTTGTTTATGCATTCTCTAAAATTGTATCTAGCCTGAGGGATTTTTTATCGTTGTTTACAGCCTTTCAAGGTTTATATCTAGTGCTTCACGGGGCTTCGTATAATTAATTTCTGCTCCCTTGGTATAATTACACATTTTAATCTGAATGACAAAACTGTACACAAATATATGGAAAAATAAATATAAATTTTGTCTGAAGCCAATTGATCTTTCGTGAGTAACGCCGAACCTCTATAATAAATCTCATTTACTGTGACGCTATTCTAATTTATTCCGAGATCCACCGGCATTTACATTTAATTAGTGTAAGTAATTCGTGATAGATATTGATAGTAAAGGATCAGCTTCTGGTTAGGAAAGTTAATTAAAACCTGAGCAATTCAGTTTTAAGATTTCAAGCGCGCACATGTGTACGGATGTATCACCTATGTGTATGTACGTATCCAATACGTACTTTATACACGTCTGGGCATATCTATAGGCATTTGAAGATATTCCTTTTACTTTCTTATACGTAGTATAAGGAAGTATTGTGATGATGAAAATTTTCGACCTCGAGATTTTTGCAGATGTCCACGTTTTGAAGTCCCCTGATACCGAAAAAGTGGTTTTTAAAAAAATGTCTGTGTGTGTGTGTGCCTATCTGTCTGTGTGTCTGTGTGTGACCACGATAGCGGTCAAACCGCTGTAGATATCAATTCCAAATTTTGTATTTACGTATATAATCTCCCTCTTGAGATCTGATTAGTTTTTCAGTAAAATCGGTAGACCGGAAGTAACAGTTTACTTCAGTGAAAAATTCGAATGTTGCCAATATTTCGTCAATTACTAAGTTTAAACAAATTTATAAAGAATTGAAATGTACTCAGAATTAAATTTGAGACAGATTATCTTAAAAAGGTTTTTCGAAATTCCAACCGGAAGTAGGTCTTTTACTCTTATCGAAAATCAGTTTTTTGCGAATATCTCGCAAGTCATGCTTTCTAGGCAGGTACATTACGAGTATAAAAGTATTTACATTATAATTTTAAATATCTTTTGTATAAAGAAAATTGCAAAATTCGGACCGGAAGTACCACTTTTACTCTTACCGAATAGCGATTTTTTGTAGATATGTCATAAATATGCATTCTATATATATTTATTAAGAGTACAAAAGTATTTAGAGTTGAATTTGCAATATTTTTTGTATACATGAAATTTCAAAATTCGGACCGGAAGTGGCACTTTTACTCTTAGCGAGTAGCACTTTTTTTCGAATATCTTGCAAAGTATGCACTCTATAGCGATTTATTAAGAGAATGAAAGTACTTAGAATAGGATTTTGAATAAGTTTTGTATAAAAAAATTCTTAAAATTGTATAGTTTGAAACGCTCATACGTATAAGAAAGTCGTGTGGTGGCCACACCTCATTTTTTAATAAAGTGTTAGTTCTTGATATAGGTACAAAAATGTTTACTGGCGTCCGCAATTTTTTAAATATCCCTATATTTATGTAAATGTCTCAAGTAGACTTTGTGAGAAAAATAAATAAATATGCCCTCATAGCTCTCGGGTTAGGTATATAAATATTTCATATAACAATGGAATCAGTTATATTATCGGCATTTTAAAATTCTTGTCAATTACACAAACTGTTTAATTTTGTCAATGGCGTATCTGACATAAAGGTTATAAACTTGTTACATGCTATTGTTGAAAAGTCGTACCAACAAGCTTTACAGCAATAGTAAATATTTTCTTACTCAGGGCGTAAAGAATGCCACAGAGCACGCACTATCTCATTCTAGGTGTTTTCCGTGTATAAGCGTGATGAGTTTGGAAACTTAGTTAAACACAGTTTCCTACTCAGATGAAAGAAGAGTATAAAAGGGCCCCCAAAATTTGGCAAAATCTAGAATTACTAGCAATTAAATAGTGAAATCTCCTAGAATATTTTACAAATTATTATATTCATTATTGTTAGTTATACATTTTAAAGTTAAATTTGTCAAATTCATATATCAAATTACTAAATGTAGCTCTACCAACCCCATAAAATTTGATTGAAGAACTATTAGATCTAAAGCATGTTCTCACGAGCTTATTTATATTGGTAAAGCGGAGGTTACAAAACTCTTTAAAACCAAACTCGATACACAAAAACATGCAATAAACTCACTAATTATCTGACACATGGTATTTGTCTAATAGGAACGCAGCTTATATTTACCGCAACGTTTGGAGGTCAATGAAAGGTGAGTGTTTCTGTATTGACACTGGTAGAGACCAGGCCCGATGTCTTTGAATAATTGACATTTGTACGACGAAAGCGATAGGGTTGTGGCTGAGCTAATGTGGTGGTACATATTCTAAAAGAAAAAAAAACGTAATATAGGTATATCCTGTGTCTCTATGAAAATACTGAACCCCATAAAACCGGCATTCTTTTGAGTTTTTATTTGGAGCATTTGTTTGACAAGAATTCATTTGTTTTACTGATATTGACATAATTCCGTTTGTAGACTTTAGAACATTAGCTAAGTGAATATCAGCCCCCGAAACTGGGAATTAGCTACTGGCGAGTTTGTCAAGGAATGTAAAAATTGGAGAGGGCACGCAAGCAATTCTTAAACAAAATGGGTACCTTCTACATATTTCTTTATTTTATATAATTTTACAGGCTGGTATTTTTATATTTGCCTAATACTTTCTGGTTACATTTATAACTGTATAGATACTTTGTCCAAATACATACATGATTCTCTATAATACGTAATAACGTAAAGTTTGCAAAATTATGCCAACACGAATAATTATAGCGATAATGACAAAATATATTAATGATTATGACTGCTTTCTATGTGCTGAACTTTATGCTGGCGGATGATATACTAATTATTTAGTATACGTAACTTGCCTTCACTTTTTGAGATAATATATATCTACATTGTATTTGTGGTGTAATGTACAATATGGCTTGCCTGTGGAAAATACCTACGTATATAAAATAACCTATTTAGATAACTGAAAAACAAAAAGTAAACTGTCAGTGTTATAAGATTATAAACACGTTCGATCACTTTAAAAGTAAAAACGTTCAACACCTTCGTAATGATATGTGAACACATTACTGGTTTACAGCCTTAACCTGTTCGTAGTACCTGATGATGTGTGTGCAGTATGTATTGACCAGGTTTTGTGACTTACAGTGAAGCATATTCAGGACAATGTTATTTGTTATCTATCTACTACGTACATTTATAATGTTATTTTAAATTTTGATTATATGTACACTTACTTATTACCGTTTAAGAAACTTATTATATCTAATCGTAGTCAAAAGGTATACGACACTATTATTAGAAGTTAATAACAATGTCAGTACATATATATTTAGTCTTCAATTTGAATATTAATATATTAGCTGGGGTAAAATTAATTCGTTATGTGTTTAGTCATTTCATCAGTTAGTGCAGGTGTCTCCAAACTACAGTCCTCGGGCCACTCTCAACCTACCGTATAATTTTACCCAGTCTGTTCAAAAAATCTGATCTATTAGAATCTGCAAAAAAATGTATCTTTAATATATTTCATATTTGAAAATCGATGTTATAATCTTTTATTATATTAAAAGAATCGGCAATTCACTGTAAACTTGAGGGCTTAAGACCTTGAAAATAAAGTAATAAGCATTAATATCACTGAAAAGAAAGCCTTAGAGATAAAAATGGAAAAGAAAGAAAAATTAGCATTCACATTAATCGTCAAATAGTTAGCAAGTAGAAAGTTTTAACTATATGGAAGCAGTTAATATTACTAATAATATTAATAATAATAATAATCTTTATTAATTCAGTAATGTATAAAAACATAGAATACGTCACATAAATTTAAAAATATACATACATAAAAATATATGGAAATCCATACAAAAAACTCATACTTGATAGGGTGCAGATAAAAACTCCTGATAGAAGTAAAAGGCTTTGCTTAATGTATAATTTGTTAAGGGGGCTTACGCAGAGGTGTTTAACTGCTGTGAGGTAGGACATAAGGGGCTGGCGCCATATGCGCTAAAGCATATTCTGAACTTTAGAAGGTTCCGTTCAAGCAATAGTACCGCTTTCATTTACAAAATATCAAAACGAAATTTAAAACACAAATAAACAAAGGCTCATTGCATGTTCGACTGGAATTATTTTTTAAAATAAAGTTTCTGAAACTGAGTTATGATATAAATTTTGCCAACTTCGGGGGTGAAGTGTAGGAGTAAATAATTTTAATTATAAGAAAGTACTGCCAACGAAACCTTAATTAATCCTTTATATTCAATTTAATAATAATTAATAAGAAAAACAAAAATTTCTGCTGTTTGTTTCACTTGAACGAATACCTTACAACGGCGGAATTTGCATTAGCTCATATGGCGCCACCCCTTACGTCCTACCTCACGGCATGACAGTTAGTCGACAGAAGCTCTTACAGTTTATCCTAGACAGACTGGTTGTATGGGTGCAATGTGCAAAATTCTTTTTTCTACTTCGGTGCTATAAAGTTCACTTTACGACGCTCGTTGTGATTGTAAAAGTATTACTTTATCGCACGCTAATTTTGTTGTTTTGACGTTGGTAACAAAAAAAATGGAACCAAATTATATTTAAATGTCAAAATATAAGCCTTTAATGTAACAAACATGTGCAAAAGAAATTCTACAAAGAATAAAAAGCACACATTTTATTTACTAATTAACAATATAAATTGTTAAGCAGAGTTGGATGATAAGTTTTCTGATGTTACTATTGAAACTTACTTCCAATGTTGAATAATACACTGTTATAGAAGTTTGCTTTTGATAAATATGTCGAGACTATGTTGGCGAAAGATTTTGTAAATTGTCTTCTGCTATTTTCCGAATCTCTGTGGGCGCACAATTATTTATTTCGTCCTTTTTGTTGATAATTTGAAACAATTTATTGCATAAATCAGTCTGAATTTTAATCATAATTACATATAACACCGCCTATATTCAAATATTTAAAATGTTCGAACAAAACATGTCTCTCATTTTAAGATTTTTTGAACTTTTAATAACCAAAATAGAAAAAATAGTATAAAACTCACGTTTAATAACACATTTCGCGCACTTGTTCTTTAGAAAACTCGCCTGGTGGCTCGTTTTCTAAACTTAAACACGTGCGCAAAAATCGTGTGTTATGAAACTTGTAGTTTAATATACTATTTTTTGTTATGTGTGCTTAATTAGGAATTCTCCACAAAGCGACCCTGTCTGGACTTCTAAAGGTATTAGGGATTTAAAACACTTTGGTTTGGTGACAAAGTAAAAAGACATAAAGTAAGTGAAAAACATCTTAGTAACATGATAGAATATTCAGTTTTGGTAAAGGTAAATACCTATAATGTGCCAGCTGAACACTGCATATAGATTAAATATAATTCAGCACAATGAAAACGTCAGTAAAAATAGACATACTCTTGGAAAATTAATAGACTGCATTAAGTTTTGTGTCATGTTTGAAATCGCTTTAAGCCATGACGAAACACAGTGCGAATCCGGGGATTTTTCGTGGATTGGTTAATTTATTGGCAGAAATTGACAGCACCCTCAAGGAGCACATCAACAAGTCTAATATTAGAGTTTTTATGGGTTTGTCAAAAACTGTCAAAATGAATTCCTGGACAGTATCTACTAAGTTTCTCGCACTTTGATTCGACGAAATTAACAAAGCCCACTATATCGCTATACAAGCAGACGAAACGACAGATTTGGCTGCATTTTCCCAGTTAGCTTTTATAGTTCGATACAAATTGAACGGAAATATACAAGAACGATTTCTGTCTTTTCGGCAACCAGAGAATCATACTGCTGATGGCATTTAGAAATAAAATTAAATCAATCTTTTTTTGAAAAACTGTCAAAAATCAAATTTAGAAATAATTTTATTTAAATAAATCAAATTTAGAAATAATTTTATTTAAATAAAATTATTTCTAAATTTGATTTTTGACAGTTTTTCAAAAAAAGATTGATTTAATTTTATTTCTAAATGCTATAACATTTACAAAATTAATAAGAAGTATATTTTATGGTATTGAAAATACCTTGTCAGGTATTATGAATACACAATAACATAAAACAATAAATTTTATAGTTTTACTGATGAAGGCAATAAAAAATTGTCGAAACGTTTAAAACTATGTATTATTGAGTTATTTAAGGTCGCTAACACCAAGAGAAAGATATATATTATATTAAATATATATATTAATATTTATAATATTATAATACGTTGATATTACAATTATGTGTATTCAGAACTATTCAAAATATTTGGATAATTCTTATACCACTTGTGCATATCTTCCAAGTGGACATATATTTTATTTCATATTGGCTAACATACGAGGAGCCACTTATCCCAGCGCAACGCAAAAACTCAAGTTGCACTTTAGACGCGTAACGCAGACCTGCAAGAAAAAACGTTTTTTGATGCCTAGGATTTTAGAACTGATTTTAGCTATATTTGGGGTACTCTGTATGTAAATAAAGAATCATTTGTTTTCTATATGCTCTACTTTTTAAGTGCTTTTATAACGTGCCATTCTACGCGAAATGTGTAGTTCAAACTACATTTTGTGCAGCTGTAAATCAGCCCTATTTTCAGTCTACCGTCCAATTAGTTCCAGAAAAAATCACCAGATGGAGAAAGCATTGTAGTCCACTACAATTGAGGTTAGTTTGTGTGTTCTCGCCGTGTAAGATAGATCGAAGTTGGCCTCGACACAATTGGTAATAAATAATGAACTAATTACATTATTAATTTTTTGGTATTTTTTTAGTAGGGTGATTCTTTAATTCTGAATATGTTGATTCATCGTTAAGTAAAAATTCCATTTTTTGTTCGTACCTAAACTTTTCGTTTAATTATGATCGTTTTGTTACTTTTGTCTGATTTATGTACAATTAGCTGGTTATTTTGTTTTAAAAAATGTTCTGTTTTTAACTGTATATTGGAAAATGAGTTTTTAGGAATATTTGACTGTTTAATAATTTCATATTGTATTGTATATTTTTGATCTTATGCAGTTTTTGTAGAAATCCTCCATATTTTTTATGAATAACTTAATATTTGCTATGATAGAATCCATTGGTAAGTTGTCGTTTTTTTATAATCAATACTGAATTTCCGACACGTACCCAAAACACCCGCAACATTCGCAGGGACAGTACTGACGAAGGTTTCGTATTTGTCATTTAACCATGCTAATCTCATTGTGAGATTCAAAACTCATTTTTGAATGTATGCTATTTAATTCTTTAGTGCAGTCTGTAATTAAATAATTTAGTAAGTTACGTTACTTACTTTTCTTGGAATGTGTTGTTCAACTTGATTTCGATATGTGATAATTATAGACCGGACGTACGGGGCCGAAATTACGACCGACAAAAGAAATAATAACATCTGTTGTCGCGAAAACGACCACCAAAAAAGACGATTTTACTCTTAAATTCCTTTCTTCATAGGCGTATGTAGAAGCGTAAGGAGTTTTTAAAATATATCTATGTATCTTATATTTCGTCAGATAAATAAAGTACGGGGAGTTAGTTTTGTTTTTTCATTGTTTTGACTGTTAATTACATACTTCGTAATTTTTGTAATAGTTCCTGTTTAATACCGTTTCATTGAATCTACTTCTCCCAATTATCTTGACGTAAGTGTGCACTAGATTTCGTTAAGCTTCAATAACATACGTATACATTTTTAGTAATCATTTATTTATATCTAGAACATTGTTTAAGTTACTTTTTCAGATATGATATGGAAGAACGTCGAGAATGGCCATCGTGAAACAATGGCGAATTGGATTAAGGGTCATACTGATTGTATGTCCTCCAAAGTCAGTGATTCCAAAATTTATTGCAAATATTGTAAAATAGCGTTACAGAATGCCAAAATTCGCACGTACAACATCACTTAGCATTGCTAAAACATACACAGAAATTGTAATCGTTGGAAGCTGACAATTTTAGAGAAGAACTCTGTGAAACTTTAATGGCGCCTAATATCCCATTAAATAAACTTGACAATCACACTTTGAAAACATTTCTCCAAAAATATACTGGTCGAAATATTCCTGTTGAATCCTCCTTACGCAAATATCATGCTTCTAAGTTCTTTATGAACGCAGTACAATGCATTAGAAGGCATCTTTCGAAACAGTACCTATGGATAGTTGGCGACGAAACTGTCGATATATTAGGACATTGTGTGTGGATATCTAACTGTTACCGAACGCTTTTACCACAGTAGGTGGGCCACGGCTTGTCTCGATAACAAAATTTAAAAACTTAAACACAGTTTTAGTTGCTTTTTTTATTACTCAAACAATAAATAATATTCACGTTAAAATTCGACAACAACGTCAACTTGACAACCCCTTTGACGATCTATTTTACATGACGTTTCTAGAAAAACAAACATCATGACACATGATGTTTGATCTGTGCCGTGACAGGTATTGTGTGCCAAAACACGGCATCAGTCTGGCGGGAACGGACCAACGGTAACATATGCCCCCCCCCTCAAAAGACGTTGTTTTTGCACGATGTTCTGTTTCCCCGGGTGTTCTAGGGGAACGCATTGCTGGGTCCTGGTTGTGGTTCCTGTGGAGAGTCCACTTCGGGGCCTGCAGGCTGCTGTTGTGGGGCTTCGTTGGGAGGTCGGGCCATTCGTACCTGATCCAGGTGGTACTTGGCCGTCTGGGCTCCTGATCGCTCGACCCAGACCGCGGTAGGTCCGGCCATCTCCCATATTGGATATGGCCCTGTCCACTTTGCTCCAAACGGCTGTCCTGGTGGAAGATGGGCCCTCACCATTACCAGATCTCCTGGTTGTAGTCTGATGGGCATAGGATCATTCGGCCGGGCGTATCGCATCTCTCTATACCGTACTTCGTTTGCGTGTATTTGTCGTTGTCTCTGCTGTTGAGGTTCTGGTTCGTGGCGAGTGTCGCCAATCCCCTGGTCTTCGTAACTCGTACCCGAGTAGTGCCCTTGATGGGGAATATCCTGTGGCAGCATTCTGACGCGTTCGCAAGTTGAACAGTACTAATGTTAACTTTTCGTCCCATCGCTTCGGTGTTTCCCCTTCTAACTGTAGTTTAAGGATTTTCTTCAACTCCTGGTTACGCCGCTCAACTGGATTAGCCCTGGGGTGGTAGATGGGCGTTGTCCAGTGCATACACTGCCATCTACGCAGTGCAGCGTCCCAGGGTATTGACGTGAACTGCGGTCCGTTGTCGGCCAAAAGGGCTAAGGGATATCCGAAGCGATGGAAGATACCCTCAAGATACTGGGTCACTACTTCTGTGGTGGTGGTGGCTACAGCTTGGGCTTCGATCCAGCGGGTGTGTAGGTCCATTACCACAATGCCGAACTTCTTCCCTGAACGTGAAGTGGTTAATGGACCAATTATATCTACCGACAGAACCTCGAACGGCGTCTTCGGGGTATGAGATCTCAGAGGGGCCTTATCTTGGACTGGTCCACGCTTGAACGCATTACACTGGCGGCACACCCGCACATAGGCGACCACCTCTGCACGAATTCCGGGCCAGTAGAATCGTTCCATGATAACTCTGTAGGTTTCTTCAGTGCCCGGGTGTCCCGCCGTGTAATGGTCGTGGTACTGGTGCAGAACCTGGAACCTGGCGGGTTCAGATACGTACGCTGGGTGGTGAAGTCCATCGCTGTATCTCACTTATTGGCACTCCATTGGCGTATGTGAAGTCGTCGTTGAGTACCCCTTGCAGAAGCTGACGGGCTAGTTCCTGTATGTCAGGATCATTTTGTTGTGCGTCTTGCACTATGTTGTACAGTGGTTCTCCTTCTTGGACTACACACACGTACTCTTGCTGAGATCGTAGCAGAGGTGGGGGCGGCGTATCCATCACCAACCTATCAACCTCCTCGAGTTCTGGGTAAGTGCCTTCGTCTCCTGGGTGGCGCGACAGAGCGTCGGGGAGCTCATTATACTTCCCCGGGACGTGTTCCACCGTGTAGGCAAATTCCTGGAGAAGGAGCGACCAGCGGGTAAGTTTTAATTTAGTGTCTCGAAATCCTTGTAGCCAAGTGAGGGCCTTGCTGTCAGTCCTAAGCGTAAATGGTTTGTCCTCGAGGTAGGGGCGGTATTTCTTGACGGCCCAAACCACAGCCAGGCACTCCTGTTCGTTGACGTGGTAGTGTCTCTCGGTCTTATTGAATCGGAGGCTGGCGTAATTGATGATTCGTCGCTGGTCCCCCCTCTCCTGATATAATATTGCGGAAGCGCCAATGGAACTGGCATCCGTTTGGAGTACGAAGGGCAGGCTGAAGTCGGGTCGGTGTAGGAACATCGGTGCGGAGGCGGCTGTCTTAATGGCTTGGAAGGCGTCGGCTACGGTCTCTGTCCATCGATACGCCGCATTAGAAGCCAGGAGGTCCGTCAGCGGGGCCATTATGCTGGAGGCGCCGGGAATGTAGTCCCGGAGCCAGTTAATGGTCCCCAAGAAGCGGCGGAGGGCTTTCCTGGTCTTCGGTGGTTGCGCTTCCTGGATGGCTTGGCGGTGGGCGATCTGAGGCTGATTGCCGTCTTCCGTTACTATATGGCCCAGGTACTCTAGGCTTGAGCTGGCAAAATGGCACTTCTTCAGGTTTAGGCGTAAGCCGTGTTGCTCTAACCTTTCGAACACCAACTGGAGGTGTTTGAGGTGCTCGGCCATCGTGCTGGAGTATATTATGATATCGTCGAGGTAGGCCATGACAAACTCCTGCATGTAACCTACCAGGACATTTTGGGCCATCAACTTCTGGAAAGTGGCGGGCGCTCCCTTCAATCCAAACGGCATTACATTAAATTCATACGCAGCGCCGTCTGGTGTGGTGAAGGCGGTGTATCGTTTGGAGGCTTCATGGAGGCCCACCTGCCAATATCCACTCCGCATGTCCAGTGCTGTGAAAATCTTGGCGGTTCCTAAGTCCCGCAACGAGTCGGATATGGATGGTAGCGGGCTGGCCTCGTCGTGTGTCCGATCGTTCAGTCGGCGATAGTCGACACAGAAGCGTACCTTGCTGTCCTTCTTGGTCACCAGCACTATTGGTGAGCTGTAGTCACTATGGCTTGGTCTGATGACCCGGGCGGCAAGCATCTCCTCCACTTGTTCGAAGATAATCTTCATCTTTTGGGGGGTGTATTTGTACGGATGCATTCGTACCGGGATCTCATTCCGCCGCCGTATTACGTGAGTGGTAGTGGCCGTAGTGTGGATTGGTCCCCCTTCTGCGAACAGCTCCTTGAAGTTTGTCAGGATGGTGTGAAAAGTGGTCCGTTGGTCGGGCGTCCATCCTTCAGTGTTGACGGAGATGTCTGCCAAATCAATGTCGGGGGTTGTGGGTCGTATTTTGGTGGTGTCCAGGTAGATGGTTCGTCTTTGTTGATTGCCCACATGGATACATCCCCGTAAATAGTCTATAATGGCTCCGTTCTCCTGCAACCAGGGATGCCCAAGTATGATTTCCGACTGGAGATCCTCGACTGCCACAGCGTCGCAGGCAAAGGGGTATGTCCCTGCAGTGGCGGAGATTTTTCCCAAACAGCTGGCGGAGAAGGTCTGGTTGTTAATAGCCATGGCGAATTGTATGGGTGGCATCGTGTTAAGGGGGCCGTTCATCCATTTAGGCTTTGCCAGATTCCTACTGGCGGCACTGTCTATACGTGCCAAGACGTCTTGGCTGCCAATCCGGAGTAGAATTGATGCAGTGTGATGGTTCGGGGAGGTGGTGATTAGGGTCGTTCCAATTTTGTTGTTGGAACGACCCCCTGTCCTTCCCCCGAATCTCTAGAGGCTGCAGGATGTCTTACCGCGTAATTGCGGGGCTGCTGAGGACAATCTCTATTATAGTGTCGTTCGCTACAGAACCAGCACTGCGGTAGTGGTTTACTTGGTGGTGGCCCTCGTCTAGAGGCCGGTGGCCGCTGCTCGACTTACTTCTTTGATGTGATGGTCTTCGTTTGGAAATTGCCAAAAACGACTGCCCATTTCTCACAAGCCTCCTGCAGCTCTCGGATGGATCGTAACTGTGTCTGATTTACTTGGACACAGTATTGCTGGGTGAGTAACATCATCACATGTTCCACAAGCTCCTCTTCCGGCCATGAGGGATTAAAGCGCAGGCAGAGCCTTTTCATACGGGTCACAAAGTTGCAGGGTCTTCGTCGATCTTCTGCCGAGTGGTGCAAGCTTCCTGTAACGCACGCTTCCTCTGGGCGCTCATGAACTCCCACCGAAAACGGTGGCAGAAGTCCCCCAGAGTGTCGAAACCGCCCTCATTACGGTGAAACCATGCGCCTGCGTCCCCTACCAGGAATGGCCGAATAGCGTCATCTATGTCTTCCGCAACTTCAATGGGCGTGTTTCCCAAATGGTTATTGAGGCGTACCAAGAATGTTTCTGGGTCTTCCAACAGTTGCCCGCTGTATGGGCGGAGCGGCATTGGGGCAGGCTGTGGGCACCTGCATGGGCTGCAACATCCGTGATGTCGTATTATTTCGCTTGGCTGGGCGACGGCGATTGCTTCGGCGGAGGCTTCCGTCGGAGGTTGGGTAGTATTGATTGGTCCTGGGACAACCCTGGATTCCGGTTCGGCCCTGGGAGTGGTGGTGCCCCCTAAGGCTGCTTCTGTTAGTAATGTCTGGAGAATGTTGATGGTGTCCCGTCCGGTGGCACCATCTCTTTCTACGGCTGCGAGTCGTTCGTGGATGAGTTTCAACTCCTCCATTAGGATTCACATACCGATCTCTGGATTAGCTCGTCCAGGGATGTTCTGTGGTGGTGTAGTGGGCTGGTCCTCCATGAAATCGCTGCCTTGGCGATTCTTCTTGGTCTTCCTGTTAGATGGCATGATGATTGGGGTGGCGGATTCGCGAACACTTCACTCGCGTTTGATGCCTTACTAAGTTGGGCGCCACTCTTGTTACCGAACGCTTTTACCACAGTAGGTGGGCCACGGCTTGTCTCGATAACAAAATTTAAAAACTTAAACACAGTTTTAGTTGCATTTTTTATTACTCAAACAATAAATAATATTCACGTTAAAATTCGACAACAACGTCAACTTGACAACCCCTTTGACGATCTATTTTACATGACGTTTCTAGAAAAACAAACATCATGACACATGATGTTTGATCTGTGCCGTGACAGGTATTGTGTGCCAAAACACGGCATCAGTCTGGCGGGAAGGGACCAACGGTAACACAACTATTTCATATAACGCATATGTAATATAGCATCTAAAGTTATAAATACGGTTGATGTGGAAACAGTTGCTAACACCAGTGACGAGAATTTGCCAAAATGCTTCATTCGGACGACAGGTACAAGGAAAAAATACTTTTATTTGTTAGTGACACTGCCGCATATATGTTAAAAACAGACAGACTATAAAAGGAAACATATCCTTATAAGCTGCATATTACTTGTGTAGCATATGGTCTCCACAGAAACTGTGAATATATCAGAGACACCTATCCGGAAGTTGATAAACTTGTATCCGCTTTTAAAAAAGTTTTCAGAAAAGCACCATTGAGAGTAGCTCTTTACAGTGAAAAACTTCTCCATCTTTGTCACTGCCTCCCTCGCCAGTAATAACTAGATGGGGAACATGGTTGGAAGCTACTAGTTTTTATGCAGAGAATTTCGATACTTTACAAAATTTCGTTACATGTTTAAATGACGATGCTCGAAGTATTTCTGAGTGCAAGGAACTAACTCAAATCGTAAATTTAAAAAATCAGTTGTTATTCCTTCAGGAAAATTTTACTAAGTTTTTCGAAATTTCTACCGGAAGTAGGTCTTTTTCTCTTATCGAAAATCAGTTTTTTGCCAATATTTCGCTGGTCATGCTTTTTAGACAGGTATGTTACCAGTATAAAAGTATTTAGAACTTCATTTTCAATACCTTTTGTATAAAAAAAATTCAAAATTCGGACCGGAAGTAACACTTTGACTCTTTTCGAAAAGCGATTTTTTGCAAATATGTCGTAAATTATGCATATATATATATACAGGGTGAGTTTTTTTGAATGTTTAGCATTGGGATCTCAGAAACTACTGGAGATAGAAAAACGCTTAAATGGGGAAAGATGCGCAGTTTTACGAGTTTGATTTAAAACTGCTTTTGTTTCTCCGATAACTTTCATGGCTTATTAGATATTCAAAGAAAACTAAATTTTACGATTTTCTATAAACATGCTTAGCATCGTTAATAGTAATTTTAGAGAAAAAGTGTTCAGACAAAAGTTTTAGATAATTTTACGCCAAATAAAACTGTGTAGCTAATATTTTTTTTCGTTCACTATTATCGAGTTATGACACAAACTTGTGTTTTTTTAAATGGAAACCATAGTTGGTTTTGACATCATTAAAGAGCTTATTTTTTGCTGATTACAATGATATCAGGTTTGATATGGTTATTTTAAAAAATAAAGAGGATATAGACATTTCTATGTTTGTTCACTTTATAAGATATACTCTTTTAAAAAAAAATGTTTGGTGTTTCGTATTTCAAAAAAAAAAAGCTTATTTTTTGCTGATTACAATGATATAAGGTTTGATATTGTTATTTTGAAAAATAAAGAGGATATATAGACATTTCTATGATTGTTCACTTTATAAGATATGCACTTCTAAAAAAAGATGTTTGGTGTTTTGTAATTCAAAAAACGAAAAATCTGAGTTACAATAGTGTTCGTTGGAGTAGTCGAGAAAAATATACTAACCTTGCTTTCACGTTGAGTGACAGAAGTGAGAGCTGTTAATTTTTACTTTTAAGTCAAGTTAATTGTCAAACATTGACAATTAACTATTAATTAATTTAATTGTAACTTAACTATAAGCGGTGCAAACGGCCGTTAATGATAAGTTTGCATTGGCTATGGAATTTTCTAACGTAGAAAAGCGTGATATGGTTGAATGTTACATTCAGTGCCAGAGAAATTCTACTAGAGCTGCTGAAGTTTATTTTGAAAATTATTTTGATCGATGTCAGCCGTCGCTACCTACTTTTAAGAGATTATGGGATAATTTAGCAGATTATGGTTCGTTCGTTAAACCAAAATCAAAAAAAGGGATGGATGAAGATAGAGAAATAAACATATTAGCATGTGTCGCTCATAATCCATCTATATCGACCCGACAAATTTTAACAGAAATGGGCTCCTCTCAACGCACTATTGTCAGAGTGTTGAAGAAGCATAAATTTCGTCCCTACAAATTATCAGTATCACAAACTTTACATGAAGGTGATAACATCAGACGAATAGCTTTTTGTAGAT
Source organism: Amphimallon solstitiale (assembly GCA_963170755.1). Taxonomy (NCBI): domain Eukaryota; kingdom Metazoa; phylum Arthropoda; class Insecta; order Coleoptera; family Scarabaeidae; genus Amphimallon; species Amphimallon solstitiale. Next base: position 126,989,627 of record OY720675.1, on the reverse strand, counting down.
GGTTTAAAGACCAGTGTCAAAACGATCCACACTTTTCAATGAAAATATTATGGACTGATGAATCTCGTTTCACAAATTGTGGAATGTTTAATAGGCACAATGAGCACATATGGTCTCAAACAAATCCGCTTCACGTTGAACATAGGAGACCACAAATTAAATTTGGGTTTAATGTTTGGTGTGGTGTTATAGGATCAACTGTTCTTCCTCCTTTTATTTTTGATGGATCACTAACTGGCAATCGTTATCTTAATTTTTTACAAGATTTCGAGGAAATGTTAGATAATTTAAATGTAAGAACCCGAGCAATGCAATGGTTTCAACATAACGGAGCGCCTCCGCAAAATCAACTGAATGTTATAAATTATTTAAATTTGAACTTCCCTAATCAATGGATAGGACGAAATGCACCCATTGAATGGCCGGCTAGATCCCCTGATTTATCAGTTTTGGATTTTTTCTTGTGGGGTGTACTAAAGGACACAGTATACAAAAGAACATATGAAACAATCGACGATTTAAGAGAAGCTGTCTTAGTTGCTTTTAATAACATCGATAGGCGTAAAGTACGCAATGCTACAAATTCTGTTGTGAAGAGATGCAATTTGTGTATTAATAATAATGGAGGTATCTTTGAACATTAATAATGTTGTGTGCCCTTAACAAAAGTTCTTATAGTTTTCATTTTATTACTACATAAGATTTCAAAATAAGTTTTCGTTTGGTTTGTATTTTATCACTTCGAAATTCAATTGTTTTCCATAAAAACCATAAAAATGTCTATATCCTCTTTATTTTCTAAAATAACCATATCAAACCTTATATCATTGTAATCAGCAAAAAATAAGCTTTTTAATGATGTCAAAACCAACTATGGTTTCCATTTAAAAAAACACAAGTTTGTGTCATAACTCGATAATGGCGAACGAAAAAAAAATATTAGCTACATAGTTTTATTTGGCGTAAAATTATCTAAAACTTTTGTCTGAACACTTTTTCTCTAAAATTACTATTAACGATGTGTTACACCCGCAACAACGTCGAAACTTATTTTATTATTGACCAGGTGAGTCACGATATAGGGAGATCGCAATAGTATGGACGTAGGTATTGAGAAACGCAGGGCCGAGCTAACTCAAGTCGCAGATGGCGCGTCGGTTCAGATAACTAAACTAATGTAATGAGCGTCGGTCGGCGACGACGCAAGCGACGTTGTCCGGGCACCAGGACACTGTGCTACCTTACGGTAACCTACCTGCGTTTCCTATTGATCTGCCACTGGCTGTGTCCCTCCAGCGGGTTACCTACGGATCACCCTGTATAGGTCGGCTGCGCCAAACCTTATTCAAGTGCTTATCACAACAATAGTAAAGAAAACAAGATACGTTGAGGTAAAAATAAAAGAGAAATTACGATGTGTAGAAAGTTCTATATTAAATTGTATGTTCTTTTTTTTTTGAAAATAAATTACGGAACAGATTGTATTTTTTTGTAAATAAGCAGTTGATAACAAAATTTTGAATTTAATAGACAAGTCAGATTAAATTTTAGTACAAGTTAAGCAAGTCAAAATAAATTTAGATAATGGAAGATAGACAGAATCAAATTTTAGTGAATTTTATATACTATTGACATAACCTCTGCGCTGCGGCAGGAGGATGGTTGGCTGCAGAAACGTTTCGTCGCCTTACAGGCTATTCTACAAAAGGAGTTTTACAAGTGCCTCCAACGGCGATGTTCTAAGTTATAGGTTATATAATTAAAGAAAAATGATTTAAGATTAGCCCTTGAGACTTTAAAGTAAAATATAATTAAGTGAAAGGTAAAGCGTTAAATTTACAAAATCGTGGTTTTGTTTACAAAATAAAATTTACGAATTAATTAAATAACTTGTTTACAAATGCTAATATCTTGAATGACGCTTGCAAAAAAAAAATTAAGGAAAATTTAGTAATTGGCACAAAAGATTCTACTGAGCTTACGATATGGAATTTTACAATTTCTTAAATAATTTAAATTGCTCAGAAATTAAAAAAACATACATGAAAGTCAAATTCTTAACAGTAAAGAATTTTCTAGAATTTTATTAAATTAAAATTCAACACATCAAAGAGAATTATTACGGTATTAAATTTACTAGAATTATTAAAACAAAGATTAACATTCAACACTATAACGTGAGCCCTTATCAAAACAATTTGCAATATAAAAAAAAACGATAATTTAAGTAGGATTGCACGTGACCTCGCAATTGATTAAGTGGTGCATTAGGTATTTATTGCCACTCTAATAATCTTAGCTCAAATAAAGGTAAAGTAAAGGAAAAAAAAACCAGAGCACTGGCACAAAGATATCGACAATTAGTCGAATGTTACGTAGAAGATTACAAATATAGTTGCACTTAGCTGACAATACAAGTCGCAGGTAGGCACGCTAACTGTAGTCAAGATGGCGGAGACCCCCTTGCTGGACGGTGAAACTCCACTTCGAAAGGTCAAGATGGACGTGTAGATGCAACTATATCAGCGTCGATGGAAATCACTCCGTTCTTCAATCGTAACGTAGGGCGACCAATTTCAGAAAATGGCTACTGGGGCTATCTCGTGCCCGTCAATGAAATCCTATTAAATTAGTAGAGAAAAGAAACAAAAAATAAAATCCCGAAAATTAACACAAAAATTCACTCAACTCACCCCAGTTTTAAATGGAGATTCACAAAACGACTTCACAAGTCACTCAAAGGTGCAAAATTTAAATTCAAAAGACCAGCACGTGGTAATTCGTAAATTTAGGTAACGGTATTTCGATAAGATTTACGATAATTCACCAAACTAAGGTACGACATTCGCTGCTTATTCCATTAAAGCCGCTTCCGCGAAATATCTACATAGACATAGTAATAAAATTACTAAAAAGAAAAATAAGCAGATTGCACTAATGTTCTCACACGAGAAAAGACTACGTACGTGAAGACGAAAACGTGGTCTTCCGGATAATTTCGATACAGTCCATAAGTACGCACGCTCATAAAATAACGCACTCGGAAAAGATTTAGAATAAAGGCGGGAGAATTCAAATAAAAGTGACAAACACATGACTTAATTACAAAGAGAGAGAGTCGATAACGTGAGCTATATAATTAAACACACAGACATGCTCATATCATAGATGAAGATAAAATTTACTGAATCACCCCTACGATGCACACAAAATTTATAAAGTTAGGTAATGTGAAAGGAACATTCACGGCAGAAAGTTGGCATTGCGCGATCCGTCAGTCACATCGACGCACGCAAGACGTCTAATCAAATGGATACGTACAAACGCTAAACAAACCAGCACACATAACCAATGTCTGGAACCCAGGCAAACTACATCTGACCAAAATACCCACGCACACCAACAGACGGCGTAGTCCGATCTATACACACTTTGCAGGCATAATCTATCGCAGGAAGATACGACGATTCCCTTCTGAAGGTTATGTACACGAAAGGCACCTACAATGAAATTTCCGTACGCGTCCACGCTGTCAATCAACAAGTGCATGCTCGGGAAGGAGGAAAAATAAGTAAGCACGCAGTTTAAGGCTATTCAAATGCCACCAAAATACTTTTTCCTTTTTAGCGAAGAACTGTCCATAAAACCATAAGAGGTTATTCGTTTGCCATATTACTTGATTCAGGTGTAGTAAAACAAGCAAGGTGTTAAATGAATATTCTATCACTAAATTTCCCTCTACAATGTAGAGTGCAGGAAAGCAGTAAAACTAAGGTGGAAACAAACAAATGTACCCATCTGTCGAAGCCCGAAAGGCAACATGTCGATGAACATGACAAAGTTACAGCTGGAAAAGTAATTATAAATACGTACACAATGCAGGTAGGTCGAAATGGCAACACAAATGGCCTCGGAAAATAGTTATTTTATACGTAGGTCTAAGTACATTTACACAAGTAATTAACTTTATCGTGGGAATGCCCCCAAAATTAGTTTTCAATAAATTTAGCGAAAGCAATAGAAGTGAGTTAGCGCAATAAATATAGCATGTCATATTAGTTCACCGGAGATATATATATACCAGGCACGCTCGAAAAGTTGCAATTTAGAATAACATACAGTGCGATAACAAAAGAAATACAAACATTAGCAAAACGTAAAAATGAGCATAACAAATTCCCCCCTTTCCAGCGAAAAGAAATTGACCGCAGGGAAATTTCTTGCACCGAAAACATAGGCTGTCGGAATAAAAGATAGTTAGAAAGAAAAGAGTAAGCGAGAGCACTAAAACGGACGTCGATCAACACATGAGCGCATACAGCCACACCCCATCACAGCAACACCAGAGAGCTTGGCCAAAACCACCACGTGGCCCTTCGGCATTCAGCCGGTACGGGATAGAAAAGAAACAAAAGAAAATGGTGTCGAGATTCTGCACAGACGCGCCCCGAGACCTGACCAACCGACAACCCAGCACTATTGGTAGCATCAAGAGGGATATGGAATAGACGGGTTAGATAACGGTGTGCCCGGCCGGCGGTGATCCTTACGACGGTCGAAGGCACAGGAATAGGGAGTAGGCACTACCAATAGGCCAAGATGCGGGAAAGGCAACCCCCGAAACGACACTCTGCAGACACGCGACGGTAAAAGAGACCCTTGGGAGAGGCCCTCGGTATCTCAAAACAAACAAAAAAAAGGTCAACTAAAAACGGGTTTATTACTACAGATACGGGATGCAATGCGGAATAAGGAAGAGGTAATAAAAGATAGGGTGAAGCTCAGACTGGCGAGACTGCCCAAAGGTACGGTCGACACGAACACACGACAAGCGAAACATTCCGGGAGCAACAAAATAAAGGTAGATCGCCAAACAAAAATAGATATTAGGAAGCAAAATTTTAAAGTCTGGACCGGCGTTGTCTCGACTGAAACGCTGAAGGCGAACGATAAACCAAAAGGCTGAAGTCATAATCAATTCCTGGAGGTAACATTTTGACAGTAAGAAAAACAAAAAGGTCGCCAGGACACGACCCTTGGAAGGCTGAGGACTATCACACATAAAGGGACCATCTCTCTTTATGCCTTCTCAAATACGATAAGTCAAATCCGCAGAAAATCCTTCGGAACGTTCTATTAGTTTTTCCGGATCGCGGACCTCGACAAGTGGAGTTCCTTCAGAGATAGGAGCATCGGAAATTCTTTCTCCAGTGAGATTCATCTCACGGCCGAAGTTAAGGAAATAGGGAGTATGTCCGGTGACTTCGTGTCTAGCAGTGCGCAAAACGCAAGTGACTTTGGGAAGATAGACGTCCCATTCACGATGATTGTCAGAGACATACGGGATCAGCATGGTTTTGATAACCCTATTCACGCGTTCCACGGGATTCGCTTGAGGATGGTAATTCGCAGTATAGCATGGACGTACTTTATATTCTTTTAACATAGAACGGTAGTCGTTAGAGCGGAACTGCACGCCATTATCGGTAATTACGGAACGAAGTACGCCAAAAATCAGAAACACATCCTCTTCGAGATGTCGGATAATAGCCTTGGAAGAAGCTTTACGTAACGGAAAAGTCAAAACAAACTTACTGAAGATGTCAGAGACCACCAAAATGTAATTAAAACCTCGCTTGGACCTCGGAAGAGGACCAACAATGTCGATACTGAGTACTTCCCATGGTTTAGTAACTTTAGAATGTCCACCCATACGACCAACAGGGGCTCTTTGAAGAGGTTTCGCCTTATTGCAATTAGGACAGGCTCTGATGTGACGAATCACATCTAACATCTTGGGCCAATAGTAGTGTTGCAATATGCGAGCGAGAGTCTTCGCAATGCCCAGATGACCACTCGTGGGCTCGTTATGACATTCTAAAAGGACCTCATGACGTTGTTCCTTAGGAACATAAATTTTCCAGGAATCGGTATCCTCAGAGGGAAAAGTACTATTAGGCGGTACGTAACGTCGAAGTATCCCACCGATAAGTTGAAATTGTGGGTACTTCTCGGGATGTCTCTTAAGTTCTAAGATACGAACGTAGCATTTGTCTTGGCTTTTAGGATTGACTTGAACGATATCCAACTTGGGGACTGAACGGGAGAGAGTGTCCGGAACTACGTTGAAGTTACCTTTACGTGAATGATAGTAAAATCATACTGCTGAAGACGTACGGCCCATCAAGCCAATCTTCCCGACGGAGAATTAAGGGAGTTCAGCCAGCAGAGGGAGTAATGATCCGTTATCACCGTAAAGTGTGAGGATTCGATATATGGGCGAAGCTTTTCTATTGCCCAAAGGACGGCAAGGCACTCTTTCTCAACGGTAGAGAATTTACGTTCGGCAGGTGTTAAAGAACGACTTAGATAACCGATTACTTTCTCCTGTCCGTCTAGGTCTTGAGTCAACACGGCTCCAAGACCATAGTCACTAGCATCAGTTTGAATGATGAATTCATATTGGAAATCAGGACATGTCAAAATCGGAGAGGAAACTAAACGTTCACGCAAAGATGTCCAGGCTTCTTCACAAGCCAACGTCCAAACGAAGGGACGATTTTTCCTTAACAAATCGGTAAGCGGAGAGATAACGGTAGAAAAATTAGGGACGAAACGTCGATACCATGACGCCATGCCTACGAAGCGTCTGACTACAGAAACATTTTTGGGAGTGGCAATTCCGATAATAGCCTTAACTTTGTCAGAGTCGACCATCAACCCACGACGATTGACCACATATCCCAGGTACTTCAATTCGTCTCGACAAAACTGACATTTGTCTCTATTAAGCGTTAAGCCAGCGTCACGCAGGCGAGATAAAACTTGCTCTAAAATAGTCAAGTGTTTTTCAAAGGTAGGAGTGACGATTATGATATCATCCAGATACACGAAAACGTAGGGTTCTAATTCAGGACCCAAAACTCTATCTATAAAACGCTGCCAGGAGGCAGGTGCATTGTGTAATCCATAAGGAAGCCGACAAAACTGAAACAAGCTCCGATTCGGTACGGTGAAAGCCGTATATTGACGGGAAGACTCGGCAACAGGAATTTGCCAATACGCACTTTTTATATCGAGAGACGTAAGATATTTGGCGTCCCGCAACTTATCCAAGGTATTCGACACATAGGAAAGGGGATAGGCATCTCGGTGACCTGATTGAGCTTACGATAATCGACGCAAAATCGATAAGTTTTATCCTTCTTAGGCACGAGAAGAATGGGTGAAGACCAACCACTCTGAGACCTCTCAACAACTCCGAGAGCCAACATCTTATCTAATTCGGCGTCCACTACTTTTTGCACCGCCGGAGATATCGGGTAGTAGCGTTGCTTAATCGGAGGGCTACTAGTGATGATAGTGTGCTCTACACCCTTGGCACAACCTAACACCTCCTTGTCGACGATAGGGAAGTTCTTATTGATGATAGCCTCGAGCTGACGTTGACGCTCATCAGACAACTCATGCGGTTCGACATCCATAGAAGCCACATAGGGATCCTCAGAAAATACCCATTCGCCACTGCGCATATTTGGGACAATTCCCATATCTCGCCAAAAGTCTGCGCCCAGAATAAGCTGATGAGACAGGTCAGGTACTATCAATACGTCAAAAACTTTAGTCCGATCCCTGACCTCGATTGGTAAGGAAACTTCTCCCAAGATCTTGCAACGTGAACCGTCGGCAATAGTACAAAAGGGTAAAGATGACTTGAGCGGAACGAAACCCTTTAAAATGGACCAACCCGATTCACCCAAAATAGTACGGGATGAGCCTGTGTCTAAAAGACCAAGAAATTCTTTTCCAAATATTCGTACTCTAAGATAGGGGCGTTCATCTCCTATGGCTTGTGCGAGAATATAATCCAGTTGTGCTCGATTTCGTCGGTAGGCCGATGTGAAGATAGTACGCACGGGACGGCCACTTAGTGCGCACGTCGGGCGTTTCCCGAACTCTGCGGACAAGAAGATACTATGGTCTCTGGACGACCACAACGATAACAGAAGCGTTTGCGAGGTAGAGCACATTGGGAGTAACGATGACCTGTCTGACGACAATTCCAACATGTGACAGGATTTGCGGAAACAGGTGCCACACGGACACGAGAGCGATTAGAGACGGGAGTAACGGGTGGCACATGACTTCGAGAACAACTTGGGACTGGATCTGCATTGACATAAGCCAAATCCGGTTCGAGTGTTTTACCTCGCAAGGGAGGCGGTACATAAGCTTCAGCTGAGGCCTTGCGGGCTTCGAGAACTTTTCCAAATTTAAGGAGTTCTGCGATAGAATTGACCTCTGTCAAACCCAATTGCGTCTGATAAATAGGTAAGATATTACGCTGCAAAATTCGTAATTGAGTTTTTTCAGGGACTGAATCAGAAAGACGAGAAAAGAGATTTTTCATGACCGATACGTATAAACCGATAGTCTCATTAGAACCTTGAGTTCGTTGCTTAATTTCCTCCATAAGGCGGTCGTCATAATCTACGGCTTGAAACTCTTCCCGTAGACCAGCAGCTAACTCTGACCAATTAGAGTAAAGATGGCGATTAGCCCGATACCAAACTAAAGCACGACCCTCAAACAAATCTATTGCTTAATTAAACAATAACCGATCTGAGGAATTCCGAGCGATTTTAAGCTCAGCCACACGCTCTAGAAAAGCACTAACCGAGAAATCCTTCTGCCCTGAAAATTTAGTATTCCAGGAGGCAACTGGGACGGGTTTAGGAGAAAAGTTAGCGAAAGTCGAGTGGATTGGATTAGTGAAAACGCCTACTGGTGAACTGATAGGATCATCCTCATCAGTAAACTCCTCCTCACTCCCTTGAGGACCAGAGTTACCGGCAGTGGGTGACTGTACGAAGCTAAGCGTCGAAGCACGCCGAAGGGTGCGAACCTTTTTATTGAGGCGGTCGTCCAGATTAGCAACGCGACCCCTAAACTTACGTTGTTCGCTCACCTCCTCCTCAGATTTTGGACAGGAGTTATTGATACGGTTCATTATAAAAGCAAGGGCGGTAGAAATCTCTTGATATTCAGAAGACTCACGATTCCCCACAAACTGATCGATGAGCCCCTCAATCACAGTGAGCTTTGCCTTAATGGCCGTGGAATCCTCCACATACGTAAATGGATACGTAAGCTTAGTATCCGATGGATAAGACCTAGCATAGCCCAGCAGACGTCGATACGTGCCTCGCATTTCATCCAATGTAGATGGCACATCGGAACACTGAACAGTCAACAAATACTCAAGGTCTTCCTTCGAAAGTCGATTGATCTGTAATTTAGAAGCCATGGCGAAAGTTAATTCAGCGGAAAGTCGATAAGAAAGAAATATAAAAAGAAATGGCGGTACTGGAATCAAGCAAACGAAGTCTCGAGTCCTAAGACACACAAATAAATTCTGGATGACAAAGGTAATTTAAATCCTAAGGTAAGTCTCACGTTTTAATTTTCCCCAAAAAGGAAAAAAAAAAGAAATATAAACAGTCAAAATTAGATTAGGTGAGGGAGTAGACGGAAATACGAAGAAAACTGAGCGGTAAGGGAGGCTTAACGTCCACTTACTCACCTAAATCGAGAAACGGGCTTAAACCGAGAAAATTCAAAATTTGTTCCTGAAGATGGTCAGGACCGAAACGTTGATTCGAAACAAGTAACTTCTCCAAAGTATAGCACCACCGTGCGGTACGACGAAATGTTAGTGGCAGAAATACTTGAAGATAAGGAAAATATTCCGGAAGATGGAGAAAACTTGTCCGAAACGTTGAACAACGACACGTTGTCACGTTAAAGCAACCAATAACAAGGAAAAGTGAAAAAGGTGAGAAATTTCCCTGAGGATGGTGAAAACTTGGTCGAAACGTCGGTTGTCAAATTGTTCCGGAAGGTAGCGAAAACTAGGTCGAAACGTTATGTGTCAACTTGTTAGTTGATGGATGACACACAAAAGAAAAAGAAAATTTGAGGGTGGCGAAAACTTAGCCGAAACGTTGGGTGGAAAGTGTTATTCGATAGGCCCACAACGATGGGCATTAATTTGTTACGAAAGGTAGCGAGAACTTTGCTGAAACGTTGGGTAACAAAGAAAAATGTTATGCCGGAGGATGGCGAAGAGTTGGCAGAAACGTTGGGCAACAATTTGTTACTATTATCTCCAAAAGAGAGTCCCAAAACGTTGGTGTGCCAATTTGTTGCTATTATTCTCGACAAGAAAGGCCCCAAAACGTTGGTGTGTCAATTTGTTACGGAAGGGGGAGAGAACGTGTCTAAATGTTAGGAGACAGAAAAAGAAATTCTGAAAATGGCGGAAAATTAGCCGACACTTGGATGACACAATAAAAAAAAATTGAAGATGACGAGAAATGGCCGAAACGTTGTGCACCAATTTTGTTATTATTACTTCCGAAAAGAAAGGCCCAGTCGTTAGGTACCAATTTTGTTCTCTTATTTCCAAGAAGAAAGGGCCCAGACGTTAGGGCGCCAAATTTGTTACACCCGCAACAACGTCGAAACTTATTTTATTATTGACCAGGTGAGTCACGATATAGGGAGATCGCAATAGTGTGGACGTAGGTATTGAGAAATGCAGGGCCGAGCTAACTCAAGTCGCAGATGGCGTGTCGGTTCAGATAACTAAACTAATGTAATGAGCGTCGGTCGGCGACCGACACTGTGCACCAGGACACTGTGCTACCTTACGGTAACCTACCTGCGTTCCCTATTGATCTGCCACTGGCTGTGTCCCTCGGGTTACATACGGATCACCCTGTATAGGTCGGCTGCGCCAAACCTTATTCAAGTGCTTATCACAACAATAGTAAAGAAAACAAGATACGTTGAGGTAAAAATAAAAGAGAAATTACGATGTGTAGAAAGGTCTATATTAAATTGTGTTCTTTTTTTTTTGAAAATAAATTACGGAACAGATTGTATTTTTTTGTAAATAAGGAGTTGATAACAAAATTTTGAATTTAATAGACAAGTCAGATTAAATTTTAGTAGAAGTTAAGCAAGTCAAAATAAATTTAGATAATGGAAGATAGACAGAATCAAATTTTAGTGAATTTTATATACTATTGACATAACCTCTGCGCTGCGGCAGGAGGATGGTTGGCTGCAGAAACGTTTCGTCGCCTTACAGGCTATTCTACAAAAGGTGTTTTACAAATGCCTCCAACTGCGATGTTCTAAGTTATAGGTTATATAATTAAAGAAAAATGATTTAAGATTAGCCCTTGAGACTTTAAAGTAAACTATAATTAAGTGAAAGGTAAAGCGTTAAATTTACAAAATCATGGTTTTGATTACAAAATAAAATTTACGAATTAATTAAATAACTTGTTTACAAATGCTAATATCTTGAATGACGCTTGCAAAAAAAAAATTAAGGAAAATTTAGTAATTGGCACAAAAGAATCTACTGAGCTTACGATATGGAATTTTACAATTTCTTAAATAATTTAAATTGCTCAGAAATTAAAAAAACATACATGAAAGTCAAATTCTTAACAGTAAAGAATTTTCTAGAATTTTATTAAATTAAAATTCAACACATCAAAGAGAATTATTACGGTATTAAATTTACTAGAATTATTAAAACAAAGATTAACATTCAACACTATAACGTGAGCCCTTATCAAAACAATTTGCAATATAAAAAAAAACGATAATTTAAGTAGGATTGCACGTGACCTCGCAATTGATTAAGTGGTGCATTAGGTATTTATTGCCACTCTAATAATCTTAGCTCAAATAAAGGTAAAGTAAAGGAAAAAAAAACCAGAGCACTGGCACAAATATATCGACAATTAGTCGAATGTTACGTAGAAGATTACAAATATAGTTGCACTTAGCTGACAATACAAGTCGCAGGTAGGCACGCTAACTGTAGTCAAGATGGCGGAGACCCCCTTGCTGGACGGTGAAACTCCACTTCGAAAGGTCAAGATGGACGTGTAGATGCAACTATACCAGCGTCGATGGAAATCACTACGTTCTTCAATCGTAACGTAGGGCGACCAATTTCAGAAAATGGCTACTGGGGCTATCTCGTGCCCGTCAATAAAATCCTATTAAATTAGTAGAGAAAAGAAACAAAAAAATAAAATCCCGAAAATTAACACAAAAATTCACTCAACTCACCCCAGTTTTAAATGGAGATTCGCAAAACGACTTCACAAGTCACTCAAAGGTGCAACATTTAAATTCAAAAGACCAACACGTGGTAATTCGTAAATTTAGGTAATGGTATTTCGATAAGATTTACGATAATTCACCAAACTAAGGTACGACATTCGCTGCTTATTCCATTAAAGCCGCTTCCGCGAAATATCTACATAGACATAGTAATAAAATTACTAAAAAGAAAAATAAGCAGATTGCACTAATGTTCTCACACGAGAAAAGACTACGTAAGTGAAGACGAAAACGTGGTCTTCCGGATAATTTCGATACAGTCCATAAGTACGCACGCTCATAAAATAACGCACTCGGAAAAGATTTAGAATAAAGGCGGGAGAATTCAAATAAAAGTGACAAACACAGGACTAAACTACAAAGAGAGAGAGTCGATAACGTGAGCATAATTAAACACACAGACATGCTCATATCATAGATGAAGATAAAATTTACTGAATCACCCCTACGATGCACACAAAATTTATAAAGTTAGGTAATGTGAAAGGAACATTCACGGCAGAAAGTTGGCATTGCGCGATCCGTCAGTCACATCGACGCACGCAAGACGTCTAATCAAATGGATACGTAAACAAACGCTAAACAAACCAGCACACATAACCAATGTCTGGAACCCAGGCAAATAAACTACATCTGACCAAAATACCCACGCACACCAATAGACGGCGTAGTCCGATCTATACACACTTTGCAGGCATAATCTATCGCAGGAAGATACGACGATTCCCTTCTGAAGGTTATGTACACGAAAGGCACCTACAATGAAATTTCCGTACGCGTCCACGCTGTCAATCAACAAGTGCATGCTCGGGAAGGAGGAAAAATAAGTAAGCACGCAGTTTAAGGCTATTCACATGCCACCAAAATACTTTTTCCTTTTTAGCGAAGAACTGTCCATAAAACCATAAGAGGTTATTCGTTTGCCATATTACTTGATTCAGGTGTAGTAAAACAAGCAAGGTGTTAAATGAATATTCTATCACTAAATTTCCCTCTACAATGTTGAGTACAGGAAAGCAGTAAAACTAAGGTGGAAACAAACAAATGTACCCATCTGTCGAAGCCCGAAAGGCAACATGTCGATGAACATGACAAAGTTACAGCTGGAAAAGTAATTATAAATACGTACACAATGCAGGTAGGTCGAAATGGCGACACAAATGGCCTCGGAAAATAGTTATTTTATACGTAGGTCTAAGTACATTTACACAAGTAATTAACTTTATCGTGGCAATGCCCCCAAAATTAGTTTTCAATAAATTTAGCGAAAGCAATAGAAGTAAGTTAGCGCAATAAATATAGCATGTCATATTAGTTCACCGGAGATATATATATACCAGGCACGCTCGAAAAGTTGCAATTTAGAATAACATACAGTGCGATAACAAAAGAAATACAAACATTAGCAAAACGTAAAAATAAGCATAACAGATGCTAAGCATGTTTAAAGAAAAGCGTAAAATTTAGTTTTCTTTGAATATCTAATAAGCCATGAAAGTTATCGGAGAAACAAAAGCAGTTTTAAATCAAATCGTAAAACTGCGCATCTTTCCCCATTTAAGCGTTTTTCTATCTCCAGTAGTTTCTGAGATCCCAATGCTAAACATTCAAAAAGACTCACCCTGTATATATATATATATATATATATATATAAGAAAGAGAATAATAACGGGTAAATTCCGCTGTAGAGCAACCGTAGACACACAGCGGAATTTATCCGTTATTATTCTCTTTCTTGTTATTTCACGTATCCGCGTTATTTCCATTTTTTGATTTATATATATATATATATATATATATATATATATATATAATATGAAATAATTACTACTTTAATAAAAGTAGAATTTTGGGCTGGATAGTTGATTCAAAACACATTTGTTGGCTAAATAACGTTTCGGAAATATATTTATTCCTTCATCAGATCTACAAAATACTTAAATTAGGGACAACTGTTAAGTTAACTATAAATTATCTTACAATTGCCACACTAGGACATAAAATATATGGGTTTGACGAACATTAAAAATTTAACATAATATGAGAGTGACTTATAAGTATAAACGTCAAGATGACATATACAAAATTGTAAACAAAAAAAAATCTTTTTTATTACAAAGCGCACATCAAAATTCTACTTTTATTAAAGTAGTAATTATTTCATATTATATTATATTAGCTAATTATCAGTAATTATATCTTTAATCTAACAATATATATATATATATATGTATTGAAAAATTGAAAATCTTCTTGGTAGTAGTGGCATAAAATGAATTAAAAGTAATAACAATATGACAACTGGTTGTCAATTAGAAAACAATGACAAATATAAAATGTAAAACAAAATGTATAAATGAAAATGTAATCAATAAGCATAGGACAGTCGAGATTATTTCTATAATCACATTAAAAGGCTTGGGGTCTACCACAAACTGTTCAGTCAATCCAAATATACAAATAACAACGACGCAACTATGTAAAGAAAAATTAAGAGTAGAACTGTTGATAATATAACAATATAGAATGTAAAATAGTCAAGTATAAATGTAAATGAAAGCAAATAAGCATAGGACAATCGATAATTACTCATGTAATCCTATCAAAATGGCCTAGGTTCACCTAAACATGTACAATTTTGACTGAAATACACAAACAATTAACGATGCAACTATGTATGTGTTAAGGCCATTTTGATAGGATTACATGAGTAATTATCGATTGTCCTATGCTTATTTGCTTTCATTTACATTTATACTTGACTATTTTACATTCTATATTGTTATATTATCAACAGTTCTACTCTTAATTTTTCTTTACATAGTTGCGTCGTTGTTATTTGTATATTTGGATTGACTGAACAGTTTGTGGTAGACCCCAAGCCTTTTAATGTGATTATAGAAATAATCTCGACTGTCCTATGCTTATTGATTACATTTTCATTTATACATTTTGATTTACATTTTATATTTGTCATTGTTTTCTAATTGACAACCAGTTGTCATATTGTTATTACTTTTAATTCATTTTATGCCACTACTAACAAGAAGATTTTCAATTTTTCAATACATTTGTATAATTGGCAAAGAATTGTGTTATATTATATATATATATATATATATATATATATAGTATATATATAAAATGTTGTTTTTCTTTACCCCTTTTTTGTAAAATATGTGTTTTTTTGTTTTTTCTTGGGTTAATTGGGTAAAAATAAATTACAAAATTAAAATAATACGATCCATTTACTTTAACGTTTCAATGTTTATAACATCTTTTTCAAAAAGTCCAATCACAAATTAAAATTTGTAAATTCCAACACTTTTACGCATAACAGCTCTCTGACACAAAATGTTTTGTTATTAGTTTTTTATAATTGACTCCCATCGGGAACAGGGATGGGAGTCAATTATAAAAAACTAATAACAAAACATTTTGTGTGTCAGAGAGCTGTTATGTGTAAAAGTGTTGGAATTTACAAATTTTAATTTGTGATTGGACTTTTTGAAAAAGTTGTTATAAACATTGAAACGTTAAAGTAAATGGATCGTATTATTTTAATTTTGTAATTTATTTTTACCCAATTAACCCAAGAAAAAACAAAAAAACACACATATATATATATATATATAGTATATATATATATATATAATAATTCTTTGCCAAATATACAAATGTATTGAAAAATTCAAAAGATTCTTGGTAGTAGTGGCATACAATGAAGTAAAAGTAATAACAATATGACAACTGGTTGTCAATTAGAAAACAATGACAAATATAAAATGCAATTCACAATGTATAATTGAAAATGTAATCAAATAAGCAATAGGACAGTCGGGATTATTTATATAGTCACATCAAAAGGCTTGGGATTTACCACAAACTGTTCAGTCAATGCAATTATACAAATAACAACGACGCAACTATGTAATGAAAAATTAAGAGTAGAACTGTTGATATTACAACAATATAGAATGTAAAATCAGTCATGTATAAATGTAAATGAAAGCAAATAAGCATAGGACAATCGCCATTACCCATGTAATCCTATCAAATTGGATTAGGTTCACCTAAACATGTACAATCTTATTGAAATACATAGACAATCAACGATGCAACTATGTATGTGTTAAGATGTATTTGTAGCTACAGACATATATGTTTCTACCTAGTTTGGTTTCGTCAGTGCAGCATAACAAAGAAGGTGTATGTTAAAGCATTAATATGTGTTGAATAAAAATTATATAGTATTACCTTAAAATGTCAATCCAAAATGTCCAAGTGTAAAACAACTGTGCACTTACTTAATACTGTGTAATGCCTTATTTCAACCAGGCAGTTAATAAAATATATTACATTTCTTTGCCAAATATACAAATGTATTGAAAAATTCAAAAGATTCTTGGTAGTAGTGGCATACAATGAAGTAAAAGTAATAACAATATGACAACTGGTTGTCAATTAGAAAACAATGACAAATATAAAATGCAATTCACAATGTATAATTGAAAATGTAATCAAATAAGCAATAAGACAGTCGGGATTATTTATATAGTCACATCAAAAGGCTTGGGATTTACCACAAACTGTTCAGTCAATGCAATTATACAAATAACAACGACGCAACTATGTAATGAAAAATTAAGAGTAGAACTGTTGATATTATAACAATATAGAATGTAAAATCAGTCATGTATAAATCTAAATGAAAGCAAATAAGCATAGGACAATCGCCATTACCCATGTAATCCTATCAAATTGGATTAGGTTCACCTAAACATGTACAATCTGATTGAAATACATAGACAATCAACGATGCAACTATGTATGTGTTAAGATGTATTTGTAGCTACAGACATATATGTTTCTACCTAGTTTGGTTTCGTCAGTGCAGCATAACAAAGAAGGTGTATGTTAAAGCATTAATATGTGTTGAATAAAAATTATATAGTATTACCTTAAAATGTCAATCCAAAATGTCCAAGTGTAAAACAACTGTGCACTTACTTAATACTGTGTAATGCCTTATTTCAACCAGGCAGTTAATAAAATATATTACAATTCTTTGCCAAATATACAAATGTATTGAAAAATTCAAAAGATTCTTGGTAGTAGTGGCATACAATGAAGTAAAAGTAATAATATAAATAATCCCGACTGTCCTATTGCTTATTTGATTACATTTTCAATTATACATTGTGAATTGCATTTTATATTTGTCATTGTTTTCTAATTGACAACCAGTTGTCATATTGTTATTACTTTTACTTCATTGTATGCCACTACTACCAAGAATCTTTTGAATTTTTCAATACATTTGTATATTTGGCAAAGAATTGTAATATATTTTATTAACTGCCTGGTTGAAATAAGGCATTACACAGTATTAAGTAAGTGCACAGTTGTTTTACACTTGGACATTTTGGATTGACATTTTAAGGTAATACTATATAATTTTTATTCAACACATATTAATGCTTTAACATACACCTTCTTTGTTATGCTGCACTGACGAAACCAAACTAGGTAGAAACATATATGTCTGTAGCTACAAATACATCTTAACACATACATAGTTGCATCGTTGATTGTCTATGTATTTCAATCAGATTGTACATGTTTAGGTGAACCTAATCCAATTTGATAGGATTACATGGGTAATGGCGATTGTCCTATGCTTATTTGCTTTCATTTACATTTATACATGACTGATTTTACATTCTATATTGTTATAATATCAACAGTTCTACTCTTAATTTTTCATTACATAGTTGCGTCGTTGTTATTTGTATAATTGCATTGACTGAACAGTTTGTGGTAAATCCCAAGCCTTTTGATGTGACTATATAAATAATCCCGACTGTCCTATTGCTTATTTGATTACATTTTCAATTATACATTGTGAATTGCATTTTATATTTGTCATTGTTTTCTAATTGACAACCAGTTGTCATATTGTTATTACTTTTACTTCATTGTATGCCACTACTACCAAGAATCTTTTGAATTTTTCAATACATATATATATATATACCTATAAAAGAATAAGAAATTATTGCGGATACATAAAATATCAGAAAAAGAAAAATATTGGGTATAATCCGCTGTAGAGCAACCGCAGACACGTGTTTCTGACTAATTGGTCGTCATCAGTACGGTGTAGCCAAGGAATTAGGTGGGATAACCTTGGAGATGTAAGCTAAACGGAAGACCATAAGGTGACAGACCACCATTTACAGCTTCAGCTAGAAGATCCTCGGTTCCGAGGACAATAACTAACGTCGCCACGAGGAAGACAATGTCAACCTGCGTGCCATCCGAGATCCAGGAAATATAAATGAAAGAATAAGAAATTATTGCGGATACATAAAATAACACGTGTCTGCGGTTGCTCTACAGCGGATTATACCCAATATTTTTCTTTTTCTGATATTTTATGTATCCGCATTAATTTCTTATTCTTTCATTTATATTTCCTGGGTCTCGGATGGCACGCAGGTTGACATTGTCTTCCTCGTGGCGACGTTAGTTGTTGTCCTCGGAACCGAGGATCTTCTAGCTGAAGCTGTAAATGGTGGTCTGTCACCTGATGGTCTTCCGTTTAGCTTACATCTCCAAGGTTGTCCCACATAATTCCTTGGCTACACCGTACTGATGACGACCAATTAGTCAGAAACACGTGTCTGCGGTTGCTCTACAGCGGATTATACCCAATATTTTTCTTTTTCTGATATTATATATATATATATATATATATATATATATATATATACAAAAAAGAGAAAAATATTGGGTAAAGTCCGCTGTAGAGCAACCGTAGACACGTGGAATAAGGTGGGATAACCAAGGTTATCCCACCTTATTCCTTGGCTACACCGTACCGATGACGACCAATGAGTCAGAAATACGTGTCTACGGTTGCTCTACAGCGGAATTTACCCAATATTTTTCTCTTTTTTGTATTTCATGTATCCGCGATAATTCCTTTTATATATATATATATATATATATATTAGTTGTATATTGGGATGAGCAGTCACTATTGGCCACTAAGAAAACTCTTTCAAGTTTGAGTCAAGCTTTCGGTTTATTGACAATTTAAACCTTCATCAGTACCTGATGTAATTAAAATAACATAAGTGTATATTTTAGATTACAAACATTAAGTGTAATACATACTATTTGTGAGTTATCAATAAAGCAGCACCACATTGTCAGGATGTCCTCCATTCAAGGGCGTTTGCCGGTTCAAGTCAAAAAGGGCAAAACCAAAAAGTATATATACTTCTATTTCATACTAAATTCACTGATATGCAATCCAAATATAGTTAAATAGTCTGTGTGTGACATTCAATGCATAAAAAAATACTAAAAGTAATAAAATATAGTCAAATGCACGAATTAAAACCAATTACGTGGTAAGTTAAATTGTTAATGATACAATCTGTTAACATTGAAATTAAATTGTTAATGATAAAATCTGTAAACATTGAAATTACACGAACAGACAAAATCACAGCTGACACGAAAAACACATAACGGGGAAACTACTATGGCAATCAGCTGTTCATGATGACCTTAGTTTGCAGCACTGCCAACCTCCATGCGCGGAAATCTACTACATGTGGAGAGAGTGTATACACTGATGTTCAGACATATTCGGACAATGTGTTGGGGCCTTTACAATGTTCTACAAACCAATTGATATAAGTGGCTTTATTTAATTTAATGTATTACTTATGGTTTATATGTAATATAAGAGTAAAATGTTTATGTTGACAAAGTGAATATTTGGTATTAGTATGTAGTGCGATGATTGATATTGAAAAGTAACTGACAATTTAACAGTGACTTATACTTTGTTTACTACAGTTGATAAAAATTACAGAACATTAATGAAAGAAGTAGTTGATTATAGCTGGGGAATGGCGTCAAGACCACGATCAAGTTGTGCATTGTATTGCAAGAGGTATGTGTAAATCGAACTAAGGGCATCTATGTCTGTTCTGGTGTTCATGGTGTTATGATGTACATTTATGTAACACATTTCTAAAAATACTCTTTTATTGTGCTGATGTTCTATATCTAGTATTTTTACATGATCATACGCAATGGTATGGTTATGTTGCTTGACATGTTGTGCTAAAGCACACCTGTTCGACCTAGACACACTCCTACAATCACTCTTATGTGAAGTTATTCTGCCAGACAAGTTTCTTGTTGTTTGACCTATGTATTGTAGATCACAATCACCACAGGGGATGCTGTAAATAACATCATAATTCTGTAAAAGTCCTATCTTACTCTTAAGAGGAGGGAAAAGTTGTTTAATTGTAATTACGTTCTTATTGGCGATGAACACCTCAGGTTTAAATCTTTTGATAACAGCTTTTAATCTGGAAGACAAACCAGTCACGTAAGGTAGGGAACCAAACAAAGTAGTAGTCCCATTGGTATCTGAGGGACATCCAATCGGATGTTGATTATTTAATTGCAACAAATCGCTGTTTCTCAAACCTGGTGAGTTGTATAATAATCTATTTATGAATCTAGAAGGATAGCTGTTTTGTAACAGGATGTCTTTTAGGGCTTCTATGCTGTTTGCCTTCATGGTCGGGCGGGAGACTCCCTCTGCTCTTTTTCTCAATCCCCTAATAATATTAATTTTGGTTTTAGTTGGATGGTATGAGTGGTAATGTATGTACCTTCCTGATGCTATTGGTTTGTAATACCATTTGGTCATTAATACTTTTTGTGGTGTGCGAATAACACACATATCTAGGAAAGGCAACATGTTATCTTTCTCTTTTTCGATAGTGAATTGTATGTGAGGGTTGTATGAATTGCAGAGTTCTAGGATCTCATTCTCCCGACCCTCAGGCACCGCACAGATTATGTCATCAACAAATTTCTTAAGGAAGGGTATATGAAATGGTAGTTTCGGAAGGCACACACACAGCAACTCATCTACCACATATTGAGCAACGATTGGTGACAGGCTGCTGCCCATGGGCATTCCGAAACATTGCTTGTAGAAACGCTCACCAAATTTGAAGTAGGTCGTGTCAAAAATGAAAGCAAGTAAATTTGAAAATTGTGTTAGAGATAAATGGCAAAATTGATTTATGGTGTCCCATCTATCGGTGACCACCTGTGTCACCAGCCCCACCGGTATATTACTAAAGAGACACACCACATCCAGACTGATAAGAACATAGTTGTCAGGTAAAATGGTATCGTTAATAAACTCAGCAAACTCAAAACTGTCCTTGATGTAAAATGGATTTGATTTGTCATATTCTGTTGTTAAAATGTCAGTGACATATTTAGTAATTTTTGAGTTTGGTGCATTTATGGATGACACTATCGGTCTTAACGAGACTGTGGGTTTGTGTATATTTGGCAATCCGTAAAACCGTGGTGGAATGGAATTGTAAATCATTAAATTTTTTGCAGTGTCTTCTTCAATGCTACCTTCTTCTTTGAGTTTGGTAACAAGTTTATTGCTTTTTTGTTGAATCGTGGATGTAGGATCCCTCCTCAGAACCGTGTAGGTGTTTTCATCCTGAAGTATACTACTCGCCATTGAGACATAGTCTTGTTGTCCCATAGCAACTGTAACATTCCCTTTGTCAGATTGTACAATGAGTAAGTCAGGATTATCTTTTAAAAACTTCTTGCATTTAATGAATTTAGAGTATAAATTGTTGTTGAAATTAGACTCATCATGCAGAAAATGGGTTACTATATTGGTGATTAGTGATCTACACACATTCTTGTTTGAGTCGTCAAGACCAGTCATCAGAAACTCACAATCATCTAGCAGTTTGTTAATATTTAATTGTTTGGTCACAGGTGGTAAACTAAATTTAGGGCCCAACGCTAAAAACTCGGCTACCTCAGTGGGTATATGAAAGTTACTGATGTTTTTGAACCATTTCGTTTGAGTTCCTAATTTCTGCTCTTGACATCTCTTTAAAGTTTCTAATTTTCTGCGATTATTGCTTTTAATTCTTAAAAAAAGTCTATTGTATGAATAAGCTTGTCTGTCTTTGAATAACGAAAAAATATTACCTGGTAATCGGTTCTTGGCCTCACTCCCAGTGTTGTTTAAATCCTTTATAAGGTTGTTTAAGTAAATTGATGTTGATTTAAATTCTAAATTTAAAAAAAAAATTTGACTCAAATTTGAAAGAGTTTTCTTAGTGGCCAATAGTGACTGCTCATCCCAATATACAACTAATTTGGTTTCCTCAACTGGCCAGTCGTGATCATACCTCACTATATATATATATATATATATATATATATATATATATATATAAATGAAAGATAATAAATTATCGCGGATACATAAAATAACAGAAAAAGAAAAATATTGGGTATAATCCGCTGTAGAGCAACCGTAAACACGTGTTTCTGACTAATTGGTCGTCATCAGTACGGTGTAGCCAAGGAATAAGGTGGGATAACCTTGGAGATGTAAGCTAAACGGAAGACCATCAGGTGACAGACCACCATTTGCAGCTTCAGCTAGAAGATCCTCGGTTTTGAGGACAACAACTAACGTCGCCACGAGGAAGACAATGTCAACCTGCGTGCCATCCGAGACCCAGGAAATGTAAATGAAAGATAATAAATTATCGCGGATACATAAAATAACAGAAAAAGAAAAATATTGGGTATAATCCGCTGTAGAGCAACCGTAAACACGTGTTTCTGACTAATTGGTCGTCATCAGTACGGTGTAGCCAATTATATACAATATACCCAATATTTTTCTTTTTCTGTTATTTTATGTATCCGCGATAATTTATTATCTTTCATTTACATTTCCTGGGTCTCGGATGGCACGCAGGTTGACATTGTCTTCCTCGTGGCGACGTTAGTTGTTGTCCTCAAAACCGAGGATCTTCTAGCTGAAGCTGCAAATGGTGGTCTGTCACCTGATGGTCTTCCGTTTAGCTTGTATATATATATATATATATATATATTTATTTAACCGTCTACACAGACCCGATCTGCTACATACAGTAATCGTTGTCAGGCCCGCAAAGACGTTGTCAGTCCCGGTTTCGGGACTGACAACGTTTCTTGTGTTATTTCGGTCTATTATTCAATGCTTATGATAAAAAATGATATTTCAAAAAAAAATTTTTGGGTCCGCTAACGCGGTATAATATCAACTTATATACAAGTTTAGTTCAGGCATTTTCTGGGAGAGGGCCAGGCGTATTTGTGTTAAAACTTTTACTCTTACGTTGTCAAGCCCACCATATTATACCGACGTTCCCAAGCCCTAAACTTGGCAGCTACGTAAATGACGATAAGCGAAACACTTCTAGGAATAATACTTGTAGAACTAACACATTGCCTTTCTTTTAATACTCTTCAATTGGTCGAGTAACGCAAAATATTATTTTGAGACATTTGCTTCTAGATTCTTTGAAATACTATCCTTAACTATATTTCGAATGAATTAATGATGTAGAGCAATCTAGTTATTTATATTATATTATGTTTACCTATAACTTAAAATCATATTTTATATAAAACAGTGTTAGATTTTATGTCACAGCAAATATCTCGACTATTGTATTAATGGTTAGAAAATGGTAGGTATACAAGAAAATCATTAGATTATTTATTCTTAATAATGTGTCAAAATCGGCAAAAATAATTTTACATCAAATTATTCAGGTAAAGCAAAAAAAACTTAATATTTTAAATGGATAGTAATTAGTACATATTCTACACGAACTTATCTTTACAACCGTCTACCATATGTTGTACTTAATTAATTTACCACGTAATACAATAATAAAACTGAGGCACACATTAATAGAAAAATTGTGTTGGAACCTGCATTCCCGAATTTCATCACGATTCTCTGTATCCCAGAAATGATGTTTTCTTTTGTTAGAAATGCCGTTACTATTGAAATTATATTTATTACTCCAACGAATGACAGTCACAAAATGTTGATTATTGTTAAGCCAGTTAAAAAATATTAACCTCCTATCAAAATACCTAACTCTTAAACCGGAAATCGATTTAATTTTATGTGGGATCATTTTATATTGTTTTTAAAATGGAAAGACTTATTCCAATGTCGAGTACTGCTTCACGTATTAAATTGCTAGGATGTACTTTAAAATATGCCAATACCATTACATATTCTTCATGTGCTGCACGTTAATTTCTTGGTCTTAGCATTTTAGCACTAAAACTCCCTTTCTTCCTAAATTACGTTCAATTTTTGCCAACGTGCGAGTCTGTGTACCCTTTCTGGATACAAGGTTCGATACAATGCAGAAGCTTCTCTAAGATTCCCATTGCATCTTATGTACGCTCTCAATATATCCATTTTTTTCTTTATTACAATAATCATTATCACAAATTGTGTCACAAGATGAAAATAAACAATGCTAATTTACTGTCACTTCGATACGCTAGCAATAACACGTAGTATAAGAAAGTATTGTGATGATGAAGATTTTCAACTTCCAGATTTTTGCAAATGTCAACGTTTTGAAGTCCACTGACACCGAAAATTTGGTGTTTGCAAATATCTCTCTCTCTCTCTCTCTCTCTCTCTCTCTCTCATACGTTACGAGTATAAAAGTATTTAAAACTTAATTTCCAGTACCTTCGGTATAAAAAAATTTTAAAAATTAGCACCGAAAGTAACACTTTTATCGAATAGATTTTTTTGCAATATGTCGTAAATTATGAATTCTATATATACAGTGAGGACGCCCGGGTTGGAATAAAAAACGCTGGGATAGGTCGATTTTTATTTTTAGCTGCGGTTTTTCTGATGGTAAATTGATGTACAAAGGTGGTCCAAAAATAAGTTACGACCATCAATTTTTTTTTCAAATGGAAACATATGTTTTTTATTTAAATTATTAATTCTGCATCGAGTTCTAAGTATATTTCATGTACAATGTCCTATACCCAAACTCAACAGTTATCGAGAAATTATAACCGAAATTCAACAAATTAAGCCGCAAACGTTAACTACAGTGTTATGATAAACTGATCTTCGGCTTGCCTATTGTCAGGAAGTTAGTAGTCAACAGTATGAACATTTAATTTGACTTGTTTTTCTGTTTTTTTTTAATAAATCGGTCGTTTTCAGACAAGAAAGTGAAATAAATTTTGTAGGATACGCGCTCAGTTATTGATATGTTCAATTGTAAATTTCTCGATAACTGTTGAGTTTGGGTATAGGACATGGAAAAACCGCAGCTAAAAATAAAAATCGACCTATCCCAGCGTTTTTCCATAAAACAAAACCAGAAATTTTAAATGAATTTATTTCAACCCCCGCGTCCTCACTGTATATTTATCAAGTCTACAAAAGTATTTAGAGCTGGATTTGGAATATTTGTTTGTATTAATGAAATTTCAAAATTTGAACCGGAAGGAACACTTTTACTCTTAGCGAGTAGCATTTTCTTTTAAATATCTCGCAAAGTATGCATTCTGCGGAGATTTATTAAGAGAACAGAAGTAGGTACTTATACCAGGATTTTGAATAATTTTTACATAAAAAAATTCTTAAAATTTGGACTTGAAGTAACACACTTACTCACAGGTTTATGTTTCTGAGATAAAAGTATTTAAAACAATTTAAAACAATTTTAATAGTTTGAAACGCTCATACGTATAAGAAAGCCGTGAGGTGGCCACACCTCATTAGTTAAACTGTTTAGGTTGTTAACACGCTCAGTTAGTTATTCTATTACGCTGTAAATAAATGAAACAAGTATAACATGTGATATACTGTTGTAAAGATAAATTCTTGTAGTTTCAGAATATGCAATAATACTGGGTATGTTCCATTTAAAATATGAAATTTTTTTTTTTAGTATTTGATGTTCAATAGTTTTTCCGATTTTGACACATTATTAAAAAATTATCCAACTTTCTTATACGTAATTCCTCAATCATTCATACAATAGCCGCGATATTTGCTGTGACACATAAAATCTAACACACTGATTAAGCAATACATTTTAATATTTAAAAATGCCCTTTAAACAAAGTAAAAGAAAACATTGTGTACTTTATTTATAAGCGCAAGATTATTTAATAATGTCAACATGGCTAATATAGTATTGCAGTTATAGTATTACTTAACAAAAATAGAGAACTTTTATGTATGGTTGAAATAAGGAATTCTACGTTCAACAAGGTCAGACCTTCTTGGAATCAAAAGAAATAGTATAATCATTAAGGTTTGAAAATTTTATCAACGAATTTATGGAAGCTTTTAGTTTTCTTCGCTTTGCTAACACCAGATTATATATTACAACTATATTATTATAATGGACTAATTATTTAAAATCGAAACTTTTCCATCTCGTCTTTGCTGACAGATGCTTTAAATAAAAAGAAGGCAAAGCTTTTTAATAATGAACTACATATATTATATGTTTGAATCCAAGAGTTGAAATTGCATATATGTATAACTTCTGTAGATAAGCGAATTACTCCCTTGTAGTGTAAATGCTGACCTTTTCATACCTATTACTGTTATAATAGCTATCTATCTATTTTGTCTACCTCATTCTCCACTAAATTTTTTAATTGTCAAACGACAACTATGATTACTCCTGAATGTGGATACTTTTGATTTTTAGAGTACCTAAATAACACGTTGTTTGACCAGTGTGGCATACTGGCCAGTGAGTTAATGGCGTATTTAATAATAAAGACTCTAATAATAACAATAGTATATTAAATTCACCCAATTCGAAATACTTTATTGCTTGACACTTTTTTTTTCTTTTTGTATTCAGCTAGTGAATTTGACGGATTTCAATCATCGACTTAATATTATAACGTAATTTCAGATTTGTTCAAAGTTGCTTCTTTTCAAAAGTATGATTTTTTAAATACGTAATCATTAGCATACAAGCTATTGTTGTAATGGGAGTTAATTAATTAAATATTTGAATAAATGCTTTTACTAATCCCTAAAATTGCTTATATAAAATGAAAACAGAAAGCAAGCAAATCTCTTAGTTTTGATAAATCAGCTGTTCTACCAAGGTTATTAAAGAGACCCGGACTTGTTTCTTCTTTCTCAACTAATAAATAAGAATTTTATTATATATACAAAGCAACAACTATCGCCGACCTAAGTTGTTTTGTATTGCTTGTTATTTTATCAAATAAATCATTTTCGTCTACTAATATAATACTTTATTTACGTATAACTACATGGGTATCGGTTACATGGTGTAAGTGGAAGAGATTGTGTCCCATTCAGATGGCACAATTAATTTGACCTCTGACGGATTATTTAAGTATAATTAGTTACAGGTATATTTTTCGAATAATATATCTCTGTTTACAATTACTATAGTTGGTCTTAAAGTAGTCTGCAGTAAATAATTCCAAGATTATTTGAAGAATATTAATTTAGAATTGCGACTCTTCTAATTTCAGCCAAATAAACTAATATATTGAAATAATAAAAGTAATAGAATTGAAGAATATACAGGGTTAGTAAAAAGTCCCGGAACGGTCGAATAACTTTGTTATTTGAAAATTATGATTTCTGAAATTAGGTATGGGGGTATAGTTAATATAAATGTATGTCATGCAATACAGTTAATATTTTTTTCACTTCCGGTTTAATCAGCAATACGTCCAACTTTTTTTTTAAATGGAACGCCCAGATTTTTTTAACACTTTTGAATGCAAAATAAAAAACGACGTTCAGGAAGTATTAAGATGTTTATTTTTATTCACAAGAAAACAGTTTAAAAATGAAAAAAGTGTCCGAATACAGAAAAATCAAGATACCTGTCTATTCAGGTTGCGATTGCAATAATTGTTCAAAATGCTCTCCATTTACAATTTGACAAAAATGTAAACGGTCAGTAAAATTTCTTATTGAATTTTGTATTTGTTCTGGAGTGATGCGATTGGCTTCTTGAACTATTCTCTCTTCCAATTGTTCAAGATTATGGGGACGATTTTTGTACACTTGACATTTCAAGTGACCCCAAAAGAAAAAATCTAATGGCGAGAGATCTGGCGAACGTGCTGGCCATTCGATTGCTCCTCTACGTCCGATCCAACGTCCCGGAAAAATTTCATTCAAATAATCGCGGACATTATGGGCAAAATGGGGGGGAGCTCCATCTAGTTGAAACCAAAAATGTGCATTAGGGTGATCACCTATGTTTGCATTTGGAAAGAGGGCCGCAAGTGCTGGAACAACCTCATTTCGCAATAAATTTAAGTAGACGTTGCCAGTTAAATTTCCTCTTATAAAAAATGGTCCTATGATGTTGTTTCCAACAAGATCAGCCCAGACATTCACCTTTTGAGGACGCTGTGTATGGACTTCTTCAATCCAATGCGGATTTTCAATTGACCAGTAGCGACAATTATGTCTGTTCACAGTGCCGTTGAGACAAAACGTTGCCTCATCTGAAAAAATGATGTTATCTAAAACATTAGGCTGCTGCTCGATCAATTCCGTCATTGTTTCGCAAAATTGTAGTCTACGATCTGGATCATCTTCAGTTAACTCATGGACGGGATACATTTTATAGGCTTTCATTCTTGCTGATGTAAGAATATTATGAGCAGATTTTTGAGAGATCTCATGAATTTGACCTAATTCTGTTGTGGACACGTGATGATTTTCTTCCACTGTAAGTAACACATTCAAACTAGTTTCTTCATCTGTTGCTGTTAATGGACGCCCCCTTCTAGATAAATCCTTCATCTGATGAAAGACTTCAAACTTTTGAATTGTTCGGCATACCGTACTTTTACTAATGTGACGATCCGGATAAACAGAATTAAACAAAATACGAACCTCTTCAAAAGAACGTTGACGATCACCGTACCCACGCATCATTAATATCTCAATTCGTTCTGATTCAGTAAGTTTTACTGCCATTTTCAAATGTGTCAATGTCAAAAATAAGTAAATTTATAGCGATGCAAAAGTTAAAACGCTTTTAAAATTGTCAAATGTGACGGCAAAAAGAATGCAAACACTAAACAACAACTTTTTTCAAAGGTACCTTGATTTTTCTGTATTAGGACACTTTTTTAATTTTTTAACTGTTTTCGTGTGAATAAAAATAAACATCTTAATACTTCCTGAACGTAGTTTTTTATTTTGCATTCAAAAGTGTTAAAAAAATCTGGGCGTTCCATCTAAAAAAAAAATTGAACGTATTGCCGATTAAACCGGAAGTGAAAAAATATTAACTGTATTGCATAAAATGCATTTATATTAACTATACCCCCATACCAAATTTCAGAAATCATATTTTTCAAATAACAAAGTTATTCGACCGTTCCGGGACTTTTTACTAACGCTGTATTAGCATACTCGAAAAAACACTAATGGAAGATATACACATTTCTTTACCTTTTGTTTGATATATTTAAAAGAATATAGATATCTAAAGAAAGTGAAACAACCAAAAATAACGGCAAATATCTAAATTACCTTTAACACAATTTATTTTAAAATATTGTATTTTAAAATCTTACTTTTCCCTTACTCTTAAAACATCTTAAATAAATTTAAGCTGAATTTCATAGCACGAGCGGGACTATCAAATTACGTTGTTTATGTAGTATACTTGGCAATGCTGTCGGGAATGACAAGGTCTGATAAATGTTGCTTTTTTACACACTGGGACTCGAAAGACGGTAGAATCGCTGGGTTTAAAAGCGTCGATTGAATGACAACTCGTGTGTTATACACTGGGATTGACTTGGTAGCATGAATATAGCGGGCCTGGTTACGTCGGTTGAATAAATATATATATATATATCAAAACTGGAAATAGTGCGGGTAAATAATTTAGTCATAGAAAATAGTGGGTAATCCCGCTGTGGGATTACCCACTATTTTCTATGACTATATATATATATATATATATATATATATATATATATATATATATATATATATATATATATTATAAAGAGTAGAAAAGTATTAGAGCTGGATTTGGAATATATTTTTTATAAATGAAACTTCAAAATTTGGATCAGAAGTAACAATTTCTTTCATATATCTCCCAAAGGAGAATAGAAGTACTTATAATAGGATTTTGAATAATTTTTGTACAAAAAATTCTTAATAAAATTTGGATGGGATTCCATAATGACATAACAACTTCCAGCAACACAGTAAAATTTTCAGGTGTGCCGTCATAAATATCTGAGTTTATTATGACTAGGGAGCGGAATCGAGCGAGCTAAACTACCACGGAGCCACAGCCGTGAAAAGAAATAATGTAAACTACTGCGTGTTGTTTACATTATATCTGAATAGCACTAATTCATAGGGCGAACTGCAACATCTGTTTACGCCCGAGAATCAGAGAAAAAACTGCCATAAAATAAGGAATTTCATGAATAAAATCCTTTCTTCATCGGCGTAGGTACAAGGGTGACGAGTTTTTAAAATTTATTATATTTACCTTATATTTCGCAATAACATACGCATACATTTTTAGTTATCATTTATTTAGATCTAAAACGTTGTTTATGTTACTTTTTCTGAGATAAAAATTAATTGTCAGTGATTCCGAAATTTATTGCAAAGTCTGTAAAATATCGTCACTTAGCTTTGCTAAAACATACACAGAAATAGTTTTCATGCAGAGAATTTCGATAGTTTACAAAATTTCGTTACATGTTTAACCTTCCGTCGGGCGCGGGGTTTGGAGTAACGAGAACGGGCGCGGTGTATCAAAATGATCACGCTACGAAAGTGTTAGTTTCCTGGCAGAATTTTCTAAATAAATTATCTATTTAACTTGGAAAGTTAATTATATTACGAAAAAATTGGAAGGAAATTATAAGAAAATGCACAAGAACATGAAATAACGCAAAAAAGGTATATTAAAATAAAATAACAAAATCATATTTTTTTTACAAAACTTGAACTCTCTTAACAATTTCTTACGATAAAATAACTGAAAAATAAACAAATTAATTGTAAAAACATTAAATGGAAATAATACTAAAAAGATAAATTATAGTTATAAAGATAGTTATCAGTCAATTATTGTTCTCAGCTTCATTCCGCTGCTGTAAATTCTTCACAAATTCATTTTGAACAGAAAGGTTCAATATGCATCAAGCAAACTGGATCCTTGCATTTCTTGCAATTATATTTAGTCAGCCGATGTTTTACAGTGCATACCTTACACCGTTTTCTTTTTGTTCCACGTTGATTTTTATCTTGCACGTTGTCTTCTTCTACATCATCAGATAAATTTGGCGGTCTATATTTGCTGAGTCTCTGTACAAGGTCATGATGCAATCCTACAGTGTTTACACTTCTCCGAACAATATGAGGTAAAACTAGCTCGCGAGACAATTTTTTCAAAAAAGTCCTCCTCCTGATGTTGTTTCCTTCTGTGATGTTGTTACTCAAATAGATGACCTGAGCGTTAATTTCGCTCATATTTACCATTGCGAAAAATATGACCATTGGCCATCGTCGCACGTTCCTTGCGACATTGTAGGAAGCACATAGTTTGTCTTTGCCCTTTTTTGGAACGTAAGAGACCAACGCGCATTCGTTCCTGAATCCGAATATACTGCTATTGACTTCTCTTTTTTTAGCTGTGGTAAATTCCGGTGGAAGCTCTCGTTTGTTCTTTTTGAGAGTTCCAACATATTGCTGTGACCTCTTCTATATTGGTTAATAACCAAAAATTAAATTAATAAATTAATGTACTTTAGTAATCTCAGGGTCTAAGTGTGAATTTATTTATTTATTTTTTTTTTTTTATAACGGATGATGTGTCGCAGCCTTGTACTTATTGTGAGTTCTAGCTGTGATTGTGATGTTTACTTTCCTTAGATTCTCCCTGGGATGGGTATAAATAAGTAGATATAGAATGTCAGCACAACTTATTTTATTTAATATAAACTTTTACAAAAACATTGATAAATATCATTATTATGCAATACAATACATTATCCATTTCATTATTATTATATCCAGCCCTTTTCATCTGCGGTACAAGCACCTTGCAATCCTTAATTCTTTGAGAAATTGTTAATAATAAATAAAATAAAATTCACTGCTCTAGTCCTTCATGTATGCTCATATTTCGAAATTACTGCTATTCAACTAAACCGTTAATGCTTCGTTAAATTGCCCTGAATCAAGATTCGCACGTCAACCCAAAGCATATTCAAAGAAGAATTTATTTTAAATTATTCAAATAACGTTCTAAGTTTTATTGCTATCCGGAAAGTTTATTAATGCTTCGTTAAACCGCCTTGGATTAAGATTCGCACGTCAACCCAAAGCATATTCAAAGAAGAATTTATTTTAAATTATTTAAATGATATTCTAAAATTTATTGCTATCCGGAAAGTTTATTAATGCTTCGTTAAACCGCCTTGGATTAAGATTCGCACGTTAACCCAAAGCATATTCAAAGAAGAATTTATTTTAAATTATTTAAATGATATTCTAAATTTTATTGCTATCCGGAAAGTTTATTAATGCTTCGTTAAACCGCCTTGGATTAAGATTCGCACGTCAACCCAAAGCGTATTCAAAGAAGAATTTATTTTAAATTATTTAAATGATATTCTAAATTGCGTTGCCCGATAGTTTATGAAACACTCATGAAGGTTCTTTCATTTATTTAGTTTAGGATTGCAAGATGGAGTTTATTTTACAATGCTTGTACTCACTTTTCTTGGTTGTATAACATCTCGAATTCTTCCTGGTAGCCCAGTCCCTCCATTTTAATTAAATTTATTGTTGTATCTTTTGTGCGGTCCAATCCCAGTATTTCGCGCCTCTATATCTGCGCGCAGCTATCGTTGCCGCTTCTTATGAATACGGCGTTTGAATCTTAAAGCGTTTTATGCCTTTAGATCCTTTATTTCTTCGGAGCACTGGTTTAACTATTTTCCTTTTAAGGTCTTGAAGAGCTTCTGCTGGACTTCCTATGGACTGCCTTATTTTCGCCTGTGTGTCGCCTTTTATAGCGATAAACATTTGACGAACGACTCATTTTGTTTAAATCGTTCCTTTAGTTTGAATTTTCGTCTGCTACGCCCTCCGTGTTTATTTTGATAACTATTGAAATTACGTGATCATGTGACCTTCTTTCCACCATGTTTGTTATTGTTATTATTTATTCTATACTTTTATTCCATGAACATTTTGAATGATTTTATTTGTTCATTGGTAGGTATTCTTTTATTGTATTTTATTATATTTACTTTACCTCCAATTTGCGTTGTATTTATATATATATACATTGCTTTCTTTGCTGTTTTTGATATATATTCTCCTTTCGTTAATTAATTTAATTCTAACCTTCCCCTTTTTGTTCTTAGGAATCGGTAATATGGGATACACGCTACATATCGTCTTTATCGCCTTAATTTGTTTTGGATGCTTCTTATCCTCTTCGTGTTTCGGCCCTTCTTCCTCGAGGTCATTGAACCACCTTTTTGTGTTCGGAGAGTTTTCTAAGTCCGTTAATCTTTAAACAAAGTTTTGTTGGTGTAAGTTTTTTCTGATCTACATTATATATTAACTAATGTTTTATTTATTTATTTTAGCCTGGAACTTCCTGAAGTGGATATATTTATATATAAAGAACTATGTACAAAATGCATATTAAAATGTGTATTCAACAATATTTTTTTATTCTGTGAATATCTGTGAATTTTCATAGTCAACATAATGTTTTATTTTCAATGATGAACCAGGCCCCAATATTTACATTCTGGGTGCGTTGGTGTATATCGAAAACAGATAAATCATATACCTTTGTGTGCATTTCCATGCCCATACAGAAGAAAATACAATTGATCTTGTGACCGTGAAATAAGTGGTATATATATATTTATTTATGTATATAGACCTTTGTTTAATATTGTATTTTTGGTTTTAGCTTGGTCTTTCTTGGAATATATTCGTGTAGAGAAGAAAATGAACAAATCGTGCCCCTTACGTACACTCAATAATATTTTATACAGAAAATATAAGTGAAACATGCATAGTGATACATAACATTTATTCTTGACAATGTTGGTGGTTATAATATTGATATTCTTTGTGATTATTCTTTATTTCAGAACTATTATTGCTGCTAAAGAATGTATTACCGGGTTGACCTACTTTTCTATTGACTGCTAGTAATACTGCTTTAAGTTATTATATCCTTTTTATTTAAACGTAGGTCAGTATTTGAATATTGTTTTATAGATATTTAATTCCTGTGCACTAATTTATTTAAGTTGAGGTTAATATTTTTTTAATTCTTACATTATTTTTAATTGTGTGCTATTATTTTTACGGGTATGCAACCCATATTGCATTTACATGTATTCCACTGCATAGTTATGAATTTGAGTGAGTACCCATCGTTATGAGATAATTTGAATTATGTATATTTTTACTTATAAATCAGTGGATTATTCTGTATTTATTTATTGAAATATAAAATTGTAATTTATATCTAACATGTAAGCTTATATTTATTTAAAATAAACACAGTGATATTTTATTTTCGTTGATTCTTTATTTGTTTGGTTTCTTTATTTATCTATTTATTTATTTACAAGAAAATACCACAGCATATCCCAAGTTAAGAAACTGTCAATATGCCATAGTTGACTACGAAAAATATGCGCATATTGCAATTTCTTCACTTAATGGTATTTTTTTAAACTTTTACTTAGCTAAAATTCTTACATCTAGATTTACTATATTTTTATGTGGGAACTATCCCTTTTATTTCCTTAATGCCTATTTACATAACTTAAATAATGTGTTCCTGGGAGCTATCCCTTTTTACTTTAATACCTTATTTATCTAGCTTAAATAATATAATTCTGGAACTATCCCTTTTTGTTTTCTTAATATTTATTTACATTTCTTAAATAATATAATCTTGGGAGCTATCCCTTTTTATTTTTGTAATATTTATTTACATAACTTAAATAATGTAATCTTGGGAACTATCCCTCTTTGTTTTCGTAATATTTATTTGCATAACTTAAATAGTATAGTCTTGGGAGCTGTCCCTTTTTATTTTTGTAATATTTATTTACATATCATTATGTAAATTTTTTATTCCTCGTTGTAGTCGTACAACATCGAAATGTGATATTTTCCTTTCACTTCTTCATTGTTCACTTCCTTCAATTCGTAAGTTACGTCACCTAATACTCTGTTTATTCTATACGGTCCTACGTACGGAAGGTCTAGTTTAGCGCATTTGTTTAGGTGTCTTCTTCCTAGACGATAACTTTTTACTACCACTAGGTCCCCTATCTGGTACGTCTTGTTTATTTTTATCTTCTCATTTTCCTTTCTCGTGTATTTTTCTGCTATGTTTCTTTGTTGAGCCCTAGCTTGGTTCGTGAGTTCTTCGATGTTTTCTATTATTGGGGTATCTCGGCACCATGGCCTCGGTGGTTGTTTGCCGTACATTAGTGCATATGGGCTCACATTCGTTGTCACGCTTGGTGTGAAATTCATGTTGTTTTCTACTTCTCCTATACGTTGTACCCATGCGTTGTGTCTCTCGTGGGTTAACATTCTTAAGTGTCTGGTTACTTCCTGTATGTATCTTTCACTGGGATTCGCCTGTGGATGTCTGATGCTTGTGAATATTACCTCTGTACCTATTCCATTTAATTCTTGTTTGAATCTTTCATTGTTGAAGTAAGACGCGTTGTCAACTAACAGTTTCTTTATCCTCCCATGTTCGTTAATGAACCGATTAATACAATTTATGGCTGTTTGTGTATTGTATTTCTTTGTCGAGTACAATCTGACATATTTTGTGAAGATGTCCACTATGACGAAGATGTTGCAGTGGCCTCTTTCCCCCGGTATTAGGTTACCAAGAAAATCTGCTGCCACCAAATCCAGTTTGTTCTCTACCCTTATACTGTGTATTACATTTTGATTTGTGCGATTTTTATATTTACCCAACAGACATTGCTTACATTTCTTATTTTCTATCGCCGTCAAATTTTTGTCTTTCAATGTGTAGAATTCCTCCCTGAAAACAAGGAATGTTCTCCTATTTCCAGGGTGGCCTAATCTTGTGTGAATATCTCGGATTATTTTTATTGCTAGATCTTTATCTAGTACAATTAGGTTTTTATTTCCTATCCTTTTATATATGACATTGTTTATTATATTGAATCCTTTGTAATTTTGTATCCTTTGTATCTTTTCTCTTATTTCCCTTATCTCTTCTTTATTTTGACTATCTAAAATGCTCTCTCTGCTGTACAACTCTGGAGCGTTTTCTATATTATAATTATTTATTTGATAAGCCTGTCTTTGCTTGCTACCTCCTCGTGCCCTGCTTAAAGCGTCTGCTACAACATTGTCGGACCCCTTTCTGTGTTTTATCCTAAACGTGAATTCCGATAATTGGAGCGACCATCTATATATTCTTGAATTGTTAAAGCGTGTCTTCATTAGGAAAATCAAAGACAAATGATCTGTTTCGACTAAAAAGGTATTTCCATGTAGATAGTATTTAAGTTTTGACAATCCATGTACCACTGATAGGAGTTCTCGTTCTGAGATCGAATAGTTCCTCTCGTAGTCCTTTAATATTCTTGATATGAAACATATAGGTGTTTCTATCCCATCTTTAACTTGTAATAGCTCTGCTGCTATTGCATTGCTGGATGCATCACATCTTACTATAAATTCTTTGTTGAAATCTGGTAGATTGACCGTCAAAGCTTCACAGAAATTTTTCTTTATGTCTTCAAACGCTTTTATCCTCACCGGAGTCCATTTGAATTTAACTCCTTTCTTTATCATCTTGAATAGCATACACGTTTGATCTGATATGTTTGGTATAAAATGTTTATAGTAATTTATCATACCTAAGAAACCTCTTAACATTCTTATGTTCTTTGGTTTTGGGTATTCCCTTATTGCTTTTAATTTTTCTTTTTCTATGGTTATTGTTTCCCCATTAATGACATATCCTAAGTACGTTACGCTATTCTTGAAAAATTCACATTTCTCTAGGTTGATCTTTAGAT
Organism: Amphimallon solstitiale; assembly: GCA_963170755.1. Classification (NCBI taxonomy): domain Eukaryota; kingdom Metazoa; phylum Arthropoda; class Insecta; order Coleoptera; family Scarabaeidae; genus Amphimallon; species Amphimallon solstitiale. The sequence goes on along the minus strand of OY720675.1, from coordinate 126,952,346 downwards.
TGTTGTCGGCTAATGTCTTCATGACCTTCTCCACTGATATTTTGTGACTATCAATGTCCTTGTTGAAAATTAATATGTCATCGACATAATGTGAGACATATTCTTCGTGTGGATCCAATATCTTTTGCATAGCTCTTACTAAAGCTGCTGTAGCTGTGGATATTCCAAACGGAACGACTTTGAACGAGTACACTGTTGAGTTGAATATAAAAGAACAATACTTTCTAGAATCTTTGTGTAATGGTACCAGCCAAAAGGAACTTTTTAAATCAATTTTTGTAAACCACTGGGCCTCTGTGCACTTTGCTAATAGCGTTTCCATGCTCTGGGGAGCTTCAAAATTAGGGGTAGTGAGGGAATTAATATTTCTCGCGTCCAAGCATAATCTTAATTTTGTTTCCTTTGAATCTTCCGTGCTCTTCTTTACTACAACGACAATTGGACTGATAAAGTTCGACTCTGCCTTTTCTATTATGTTATTCTTCAGCATTTCTTTAATTTCTAATTTCACTTGCTCCTTATACTTATTGGGAATTGGATATGTTTTTACATAGAAGGGTTTCTTTTCATTTACCTCGAGCTTATGCTCGTAATTTCTTGCTAAGCCAGGACTGTCGTCAAACAGTCTCTTGTGCTTATTTAAAAGATTACTCACATGATTTTTATATTTTTCATTGCAATTTATACTTGTACCATCCCCTTTTGATGTGAAGTCCTTATTCTCTGGATGCTTCACGAGATGCGTACATTTATTGTCATATGAATTGTCAATCATTTCTTGCGTGAGTTCCTTTTCTCTTTCTTCTACATATAAATTATTAATTAAAATTTCCTTTTCTGGTGCTTCTTCGCTCCATGGAATTATCATATTTCTTATGTGAAAAGTCTTGTCCTTCATATCCAGTTTTGTGCTATATTGACTTAAAAAGTCCATTCCCAATATGCAATTGCAATTCAAATTATTTACTACTACAAATTCTGTCAGTAGGTTTAAATCATTTATTTTAACCTTAATGCAGAAAACTTTATCAATGGTTATCAAAGGTTTTTTATTTGCTGTAATTAAATTAATCTTCTTTATAGGAATATATCGTCCTTGTTTCTCTAACTTTTCATTTATGACGCTGTAGTCGAGTAGTGATAATTGTGATCCACTATCTAGTAGTGCTTCTATTTTTTCCTCCCCAATTTTGATCGGTATGTGTGGTAGTTCAGTGGTTATTTTCATCAGATCTTCGTATTTATATATATTTTGTGTTTTTGTGTTCTTTTTGACTGGCTTCTCTAAAAATTTGTTGCAGTCGCTCCTGCTTGTGATTTATTTTCCCATTCTCTTTCGCTGATTTTATACCTTGAATCTTTAGGTATAGCACCCCTAGATTCATCGTTTCTCTTGGGATCTAACTCTTTGTTGTCCCATTCTAATTGGACGTTGTTGATTCTTCTATCTCTTTCTGGAATCCTTTCCTCCCTTTTATTAGTTTGATTTGGGTTTCTTCTCGGTTGAGTTTCTCTTTTCTCGTTGTATGATTGATTTCCATACCCTTTGTTATCTTGCCTATTTTTATAGTAGTTGTTCCCTTGGTAATCTGGTCTGTTTCTGTGGAATTGATTCCATTCATTATTCTGTCTATAAAATCTGTTCCCTTCATTGTTCTGTCTATAGAATCTGTTCCCTTCATTGTTCTGTCTATAGAATCTGTTCCCTTCATTGTTATTGTTATAGTTTCTGTTTCTGGGATAATTGTTTGAGTTAGCGTTGTAGTTTCCTCTATTGGAGGTGTTCCCCTTTTCGTCGACATCATCTAATCTTTTTACTAAGTCCAGTAATCCCTCAATGGTTTCGATGCCTTGTAGTGCTACGGCCTGTACAATATCATTATCGAAGTGCGCAGCTAGTTGCGATACGACGTCACTTTCTTCTATGACTGGGAGTATATATTTTATGAAGGAGTATTTCCTTATTACATAGTTTTCCCTTGAAGAACCTGGTCTGTATCTCCCAAATACCAAGTCATGTCGTATTCTTCGTTGTGCATTTTGTCCCCAATATTGCCTGATGAATCGTATTTCAAATTCTCGATACGTTGTCAACTCATCAATAATCGTATCATACCATAGCAGACTGTAGTCCTTAAGACAACCTCTTATAAAATGTAGTTTAGACATTTCATCTGTTATTCCTCTCATGTAGGTTTTAATTGTTCTTAAAAATGCCATAGGATTATCCTTATTGTTTCCTGTGAACTTTGGTATATTTTCTGCACTACCTGTTATATGAGGCAAAGGTGCGCTAGGTATGTTAACCCCGTGCCTTACTTTGTCCTCTAATACTTGGAGGGTAGTTTCAAATGTTACTGTCCTATTTTGCAACCTTAGCATCGTGTCCGTACATGCTCCATATTTCGTTTTGCAATTTTCAACCTCATTTGAGAGTTGTCGTAATTCTTCGTTGTTTGTAATCTTGATGTCTATTATTTTATTTTCTAAAGATTCTACCTTTCCTTCTACCTTTTCAAATCGTACTTTCGTCTTATCTGCTCTTTCATTTATCTCGTTTTTTAGAAACTTGTATCCATTCTCACATTTTCCTGCATTATTATTTATTTCGTTCGTTAGAAGTGATACTGATTGTGTTAATTTCTTTTCTAGATTAGCGTTTAACTGCAGTGTCTCCAATCTAAAATCTCGGACTCCCTTGTCAATTTTAAAGTTGATTTCTTCTTTCAAATTCTCATTGTTTGATTTCATTTCTTCTTTAAATTTAGAGAATAGATTTTGAAGCAAATTTTCCATTTTGTCTTCCGATGATTTTTCGGTTGTTCTCTTGAGAGATGTACTTCCAACGATTGGTTCTTCCAATTGATCACCTTCCAACTCGTGTTTCTCTGATTCTGAGCTAGAGGTTGAACGGTTGCTGCGAGAATTATCTCTGTATCTGGTAAACTGTGGTCTTGTTTCCTTATCTTCAACCTTTTCAGGTTTTTCGCTTTTATTTTTGTTGTTTTCATCAGCCATTTTTATTTTTGTTTTTTATTCTATCTCTTATCCACCCTGTCCCAATAGGAGAATATTGTGTGCTTATGGCGTTATAAGGAAAGTAAATTCACACAGCCTTTTATCGTTAAGTGCCAAATTTGATCTTAGCCAACGATAAGCCCTTTTACGTTGTGCGCCAAATTAAGATTGATCTTGGCCAACGATAAGCCTACTACGTATGGGCGCCAAATTAATGCTGTGACCTCTTCTATATTGGTTAATAACCAAAAATTAAATTAATAAATTAATGTACTTTAGTAATCTCAGGGTCTAAGTGTGAATTTATTTTTTTTTTTTTTTTTATAACGGATGATGTGTCGCAGCCTTGTACTTATTGTGAGTTCTAGCTGTGATTGTGATGTTTACTTTCCTTAGATTCTCCCTGGAATGGGTATAAATAAGTAGATATAGAATGTCAGCACAACTTATTTTATTTAATATAAACTTTTACAAAAACATTGATAAATATCATTATTATGCAATACAATACATTATCCATTTCATTATTATTATATCCAGCCCTTTTCATCTGCGGTACAAGCACCTTGCAATCCTTAATTCTTTGAGAAATTGTTAATAATAAATAAAATAAAATTCACTGCTCTAGTCCTTCATGTATGCTCATATTTCGAAATTACTGCTATTCAACTAAACCGTTAATGCTTCGTTAAATTGCCCTGAATCAAGATTCGCACGTCAACCCAAAGCATATTCAAAGAAGAATTTATTTTAAATTATTCAAATAACGTTCTAAGTTTTATTGCTATCCGGAAAGTTTATTAATGCTTCGTTAAACCGCCTTGGATTAAGATTCGCACGTCAACCCAAAGCATATTCAAAGAAGAATTTATTTTAAATTATTTAAATGATATTCTAAAATTTATTGCTATCCGGAAAGTTTATTAATGCTTCGTTAAACCGCCTTGGATTAAGATTCGCACGTTAACCCAAAGCATATTCAAAGAAGAATTTATTTTAAATTATTTAAATGATATTCTAAATTTTATTGCTATCCGGAAAGTTTATTAATGCTTCGTTAAACCGCCTTGGATTAAGATTCGCACGTCAACCCAAAGCGTATTCAAAGAAGAATTTATTTTAAATTATTTAAATGATATTCTAAATTGCGTTGCCCGATAGTTTATGAAACACTCATGAAGGTTCTTTCATTTATTTAGTTTAGGATTGCAAGATGGAGTTTATTTTACAATGCTTGTACTCACTTTTCTTGGTTGTATAACATCTCGAATTCTTCCTGGTAGCCCAGTCCCTCCATTTTAATTAAATTTATTGTTGTATCTTTTGTGCGGTCCAATCCCAGTATTTCGCGCCTCTATATCTGCGCGCAGCTATCGTTGCCGCTTCTTATGAATACGGCGTTTGAATCTTAAAGCGTTTTATGCCTTTAGATCCTTTATTTCTTCGGAGCACTGGTTTAACTATTTTCCTTTTAAGGTCTTGAAGAGCTTCTGCTGGACTTCCTATGGACTGCCTTATTTTCGCCTGTGTGTCGCCTTTTATAGCGATAAACATTTGACGAACGACTCATTTTGTTTAAATCGTTCCTTTAGTTTGAATTTTCGTCTGCTACGCCCTCCGTGTTTATTTTGATAACTATTGAAATTACGTGATCATGTGACCTTCTTTCCACCATGTTTGTTATTGTTATTATTTATTCTATACTTTTATTCCATGAACATTTTGAATGATTTTATTTGTTCATTGGTAGGTATTCTTTTATTGTATTTTATTATATTTACTTTACCTCCAATTTGCGTTGTATTTATATATATATACATTGCTTTCTTTGCTGTTTTTGATATATATTCTCCTTTCGTTAATTAATTTAATTCTAACCTTCCCCTTTTTGTTCTTAGGAATCGGTAATATGGGATACACGCTACATATCGTCTTTATCGCCTTAATTTGTTTTGGATGCTTCTTATCCTCTTCGTGTTTCGGCCCTTCTTCCTCGAGGTCATTGAACCACCTTTTTGTGTTCGGAGAGTTTTCTAAGTCCGTTAATCTTTAAACAAAGTTTTGTTGGTGTAAGTTTTTTCTGATCTACATTATATATTAACTAATGTTTTATTTATTTATTTTAGCCTGGAACTTCCTGAAGTGGATATATTTATATATAAAGAACTATGTACAAAATGCATATTAAAATGTGTATTCAACAATATTTTTTTATTCTGTGAATATCTGTGAATTTTCATAGTCAACATAATGTTTTATTTTCAATGATGAACCAGGCCCCAATATTTACATTCTGGGTGCGTTGGTGTATATCGAAAACAGATAAATCATATACCTTTGTGTGCATTTCCATGCCCATACAGAAGAAAATACAATTGATCTTGTGACCGTGAAATAAGTGGTATATATATATTTATTTATGTATATAGACCTTTGTTTAATATTGTATTTTTGGTTTTAGCTTGGTCTTTCTTGGAATATATTCGTGTAGAGAAGAAAATGAACAAATCGTGCCCCTTACGTACACTCAATAATATTTTATACAGAAAATATAAGTGAAACATGCATAGTGATACATAACATTTATTCTTGACAATGTTGGTGGTTATAATATTGATATTCTTTGTGATTATTCTTTATTTCAGAACTATTATTGCTGCTAAAGAATGTATTACCGGGTTGACCTACTTTTCTATTGACTGCTAGTAATACTGCTTTAAGTTATTATATCCTTTTTATTTAAACGTAGGTCAGTATTTGAATATTGTTTTATAGATATTTAATTCCTGTGCACTAATTTATTTAAGTTGAGGTTAATATTTTTTTAATTCTTACATTATTTTTAATTGTGTGCTATTATTTTTACGGGTATGCAACCCATATTGCATTTACGTGTATTCCACTGCATAGTTATGAATTTGAGTGAGTACCCATCGTTATGAGATAATTTGAATTATGTATATTTTTACTTATAAATCAGTGGATTATTCTGTATTTATTTATTGAAATATAAAATTGTAATTTATATCTAACATGTAAGCTTATATTTATTTAAAATAAACACAGTGATATTTTATTTTCGTTGATTCTTTATTTGTTTGGTTTCTTTATTTATCTATTTATTTATTTACAAGAAAATACCACAGCAATATGAAAGTCTTTTTTCGCGGAATATATGTATTAGAGGAAAACTGGTGAACCAATTATCCCCAGTAATATTTCGGCCTGATTTATAAAGGGGTTCACAGAGACGTAAAACTATGTCCAAGGGTTTATTGCTGAGACGAAATTGACCTTCAGGTTGTAAACCTACATATATTTTAAGATTGTATACGTAAAATACCTTGGCATCAACAAGTGCAAAGATCTTAATACCGTACTTATTCGGCTTGCTCGGTATATACTGGCGGAAGCTACATCGTCCTCGGAATCCTTCTAACTTCTCATTAATTGTTACGTTTTCGCCTAGTGTATAAGACTTTTGGCAGTTTTGAACAAAAATCGTGAATATTTCGCGAATATGTGTAAGCTTGTCTGTTTGTTTTCTTTCATTCCGTGTGATTCTGTTGTCAAACCGGAGACATCTTGTGATAAATTTGAAACGTTTCATATTCATCACAAGGCGAAATTTTTCAATCCCGTCTCCTTCAGAGCCCCAAAGATCTTCCAAATTCTGCCTGTTACTCCGGTTGAGTCCGGCCAAAATTAGGAGCCCTATGTAAGCTTTCAGTTCAATTGCGTCTATTAGTTTTGAGTCCCGGTCACGTTCAAATGATCCTTGTATAGTTTCGATATATTGATTAGTATATTGGACAATAGAATCTAAAATGTCCTTAGAAAAAATGCAGCTCCAACATTCAAGAGGCGTTCGTGCATCTTTTGCCTTCCGTATTGCGCCTGGAAGTTTTTTTTGTAATATTGAAACTTCGGTGGCGTACTCTTTGCGACAAAGGATTTTTATTCAACTTTGTTTCTTTATCTTTCCCTAAAAAATAACTTTTATCGTCTTCAGGTCTTCTTTCATCATCTTCAGGTGCCGCTTCCTCTTCTAGTTCGGATTCTCCTGAATCTTCTGGAATTTCTACGTGGTCTTCACCATCCGTGTCGCTCTCGTCTTGAAAATCCTCTAGTAATTCGTCGTCTTCTTGTTCTAAAAGCAATCTTCGTAACTCTTCAACATCGCTGTCTTTATCTAAATTATAACTATTTTTGTATTTAGCCATAATCGGGGTATGATAAAATCTAAAACATAAAATACACAACTACAGTCTTAGACGGGCGCGGTGTATCAATTTGATATTTGATCAAAAATGACGTCTGAATAATTATATAGCTAAATAATACGATTTTTACATGCATAACTACAGTAAATGTACTCACCAAAATAAGTAAACAAAGTTTAAATATAAAAAATATAAATAATTAAATTATGACGGGAACGGGCGCGGTGTATCAAAATGATCAATCTTGATCTGTCGTGATCCTCACACTGCTGATCGAATACTAACTGTTGGCTTCGTACAGGGGAGTGGAAGTTAGGAAGCTATTGTGACCGGCGCATTGATACGTCCAGTTTGAAAAAAATGCTGATACAAAATATGCGCGTTGTATCAGTTTGATCGACCGCGTCCGACGGAAGGTTAAATGACGATGCTAGAAGTATTTCTGAGTCCAAAGAACTAACACAAAACCCAAATTTAAAAAATCAGTTGTTATTCCTTCAGGAACACTTTGGAAATTTGCCTAAACTAATGACATATTTTGAAAATCGAATCTCAAATTAAAAATGAGGTGTGGCCACCACACGACTTTCTTATACGTTTGAGCGTTTCAAACTATACTATATTTTTTTGACACAAAAATTATTCAAAATCTTATTCTAAGTACTTCTGTTCTCTTAATAAATCGCTATAGAATGCATACTTAGCAAGATATTCGAAAAAAGGACTACTCCCTAAGAGTAAAAGTGTTACTTCCGGTCCGAATTTTGAAATTTCATATATTCAAAAAATATTGCAAATCTAGCACTAAATGCTTTTGTATTCTTGATAAATACATATAGAATGCATAATTTACGACATATTCGCAAAAAATCGCTATTCGATAAGAGTAAAAGTGGTAATTCCGGTCTCAATTTTGAAATTGTTTTTATGCAAAAGATATTGAAAATTACGTTTTAAATACTTTTATACCCGTAACGTACCTGTCTAAAAAGCATGACATGCGAAATATTCGCAAAAAACTGATTTTCGATAGGAGTAAAAGACCTACTTCCGGTAGCAGCTTCAAAAAACTTTTTAAATAAAATTGTTCTCAATTTTAATTTCAAGTACATATGAATTCTTTATAAATTTGTTTAAATTTAGTAGTTGACGAAATATTGGCAAAATTTAATTTTTTCACTGAAGTAAACTGCTACTTCCGGTCTACCGATTTTACTGAAAAACTACTCAGATCTCAAGAGGGAGATTAGACACGTAAATACAAAATTTGGAATTGATATCTACAGCGGTTATCGTGGTCACATAGACACACAGACATTTTTTAAAAACATCTTTTTCGGTATCAGGGGACTTCAAAACGTGGACATCTGCAAAAATCTCGAAGTCGAAAATTTCACATTTCTTCCTTATACTACGTATAAGAAAGTAAAAATGGATTAACCACATTAGATGTGGCCATTAATAATTCCAAGTGACTCAGACGCAGTTTTTAATAGAAATCCAGGTTTAATAACATTGCGGCAATTGTGTATGCTAAATACGCTGAAATAAAAGAATATTTCCATTACGTAAATATAACCAGTTGCGATGTAGAAAAGACGTTTTCTATCTACAAGGATGTACTTAATTCAAAGAGAACAAGTCTTACAGAAGAGAAAATGAACAAATAGTAGGGTATTTTGTATTTTATAATCACCAGCCACTTCAATAGCGCGCCCATGGGCGATGAGTCATGACTCGCTCGATTCCGCTCCCTAATTATGACAGAATAAATAGAAGTACCTACATGTACAAGGTAGGCGCCATAAATTCTCGGCCTGATATACAAAAAAGAAACTTGGAACAATATAAGAATTTATATTTTTCAATGTAATCTCCCCTAACTTCTATACATTTATTACAACGATTAATTAATAATTCGATACCCTTGTAAAAATAATCTGAAGTTTTTACGTCAAAATGTTCTATAACAGCTGCTTGCAACTCACTGTCGTCCTTAAAAGTACGTCCCCTAATGTTTATTTTTTTAAATTAGAAAACAAAAATATCACAAGGAGCCATATCCTCACTATACGGAGGATGTTTCAATTCTTGAAAGCCATATTCGCGGATGGCAGCTTGTGAAATGGCAGCAGTATTGACGGGAGCATTGTCGTGCAATAATCGCACACCTTTGTCAATTTTCCACGACGTTTTGTACGAATACTGTCCCTTAATTTATGCAGTAAAGACGTATTATATCTGCCGTTTACACTTGTATTGCGCTCTTTAAAGTCAATTAGCAAAATGCCCTCACAATCCCAGAATATTGTGGCCATCACCTTTTTCGTTGATTGAACGATTTTCGCCTTTCTGGGACGAGGTTCGTCAGGTCGGCGCCATTCCATGGACTCCCTTTTTGATAGAGGATCCTAAAACAGAACCATTGTTTCATCCCCTGTGACAATGGAATCCAAACTCGGTTTTGGGTCGTCTCCACACATGTTTAAAAACGACTGCGCACATTCGATTCGACGTTCACGTTGGAGAGCAGAAAGAAGTCGCGGTACCCATCTAGCACTAATTTTATTCATACCCAAATAATCATGGAGAATTCGGCGAACACTTGTTTGCTAATTTCTTCACTTTCAAAAGGCGATCTTCTAGTACTAAATGTTCAATAACTGAAAGTTGTTGAGGCGTTATCACTTTAGTTGGTCGACCCGACCGATCAGCATCTTCCAGGGATTCTTGTCCCAAACGGAAACATTTTGCCCACTTTTTTACAGTTGAATACGAAGGAGACGAATCACCGTCAACGCCGTGTAAATGTTGTTTAATGTGATAAGGTGTATGCCCTTCTTTTGTTAAAAATTGATTGACCGCGCCGTACTCAATTTTTGTTACTTCAGACATTTTCGTGCGCTAGTCACGTTGGTTGGCTGCTACTAGGTTTCGAACCATCATATTTATAGCGTATACCTCGCGTATGTGCATGCATGACGTGACGGAGTTTGAACTCGTTTGAACCTGTATAAGCCTGTTAGGCCAAGAATTTATGGCGCCTACCTCGTATGTTATTGCAAAGATAAATTTTATTAATTAATAAGTATTATGTAAACACAGCTAATGGAAAAATTAACATTGTTTCGTAGAACATTTTTATTTTAATATGTGGCATATATTTTAAAATTTTCCTTGCCATTCGTGACGTAATTATGACGCGCCACATTCGAAATCTAAACAAAACACAAATGAAATGATGTTGGAAGGCGAAGACGAATACTGTAATAAACAGAACATAGAAGTAGCGACGAAGACATGAAACTGATAGTAATAAAGAGAAGAAAGTCAATGTATCTATTAAAATTATTATTTATTTATAAATACTTAAATATGGGCATTATATCAATCATGTATGTATAAAGAATTAATGTGTTACGAAATCTAGTACATATTATTGATTTTTAATTGAAGGTTATAGAAGTATACATATTAATGGGAAAATTAATAGAAATCGAAATTTACAAAATGGTAATGGAATAATAATTGCTTCTGAAGTTAATATATTCTGTTTAGCCTTGAAAAGTTGTGCTTATAGTACATATTTAAATATACCTTCAAGTGTAAACGTTCACGCAAACGAAATATTATATATAAGCGCACAATCCTTGTACTTCCACGTCTTGGCAAAAACTTGAAATACATTTACTAGGGAATTCACGTTGAGACAATCCTGAGAACACACAAAAACAGTGGACAGGTCAAGGTGTAATTTATCTTCACAAATAATAGTGAGTAACAAAGCAAGTTTGGACGTTGTTGAATTCTTCGTTCTATATTTAGAACGTTGCCTGGACAGGTTTTTAGTACTGCAGTGCAATTATGTGTATTTATAAGTAATTACTACAAGTCGCTCTTACTATAGCATAAGTACACAGCTACTTTTTTCTTTTTTAACGTTTATTCACCGTTTGATGAACTCTGTTGGAAGTCGATAGAAGTCGTTTATTTATATGTTTTTTAGTGTGATACAAGGACACTTTATATACTGCAGTATGCACATGAAATCTTGCAAAATTGTTATACCTCAGAATTTTAAATTTTGGTTCTATATAGAGAAAACTCTGTATAACTGTTATGAATATTAAGATGCTAATACATACATATACATAGACATATAAACGGTCATTATGCAGCCCAATCAACATACAAGTAGTACTTTGTTTAGCCCACCGCTCGACTGCACAACGTTTTTCGTTTATTTCAACAGTATTCATTATGTTATATACCAACTTCCCACACAAAATTTCAAGAGCCGTATGCTGAATTATATTGAAAAAAAGCGCTTAACGGATAATTTTTTCTCATACATATTTGTTTTGAAATATTGATTATATATACATATATATGAGTTTAATACATTGCGAACCACAGCAATATGTAGTTTGTGTCAATTTATTTTTCAAAATCAGTTTCATGGATTTATTCCTTTCTTTCTAAGCCGGGAGTGTGAATATTTATTTTGTGCACGTTTATAGTCACTTGGGATTATTCAAACATTCAGAGATGAAGTAGTCATAAAAGGGTGTTTTTCTTGTTAATCTCTTTGAGAGTTTTATCTTACTAAGAGACCACATGTTTTAAACTAAACATAGCAAATTATGCGCATATGGCCTACCGAGTTAATATTCCCTCTGCATGACCATTCCTAAAACAGAAGATGAGATGTAGCATTTGTATGTGTCTTTTTCTTTTTGGTTTTCTTTCATGTACGCCAATTACTATGTCGATTTAGATACATAACAGATCACGGTGAACACACACATACTCTTTTTTCTATTATATCAGGACAAACTTAATAAAACATTGTATGGCAAAATGGACGTGATACAAATGAGTCGGGAAACAATGGGCCCTTTTCTAGAACGTTGACATTCTGTTAATTTGAGAACATTTTAAAGGCACCGACGATGTAGTGCAGCCAAAGCGGGTGTATATATTTAAATTAATGGTTTATATATGTTAGGTTCTTGTGAGGGAGTTTCCTACACGACACATTTTCGACATTATGTATTTCTTCTGTTATAGAAGTCCTCTTAAATATTAAATTATATCGTTTGGAAATAAAATTAAGCCATATTTTGATTTCCTAACCAAGGGAAGTAAAGTATGACGGCAAATTTACATGACAATACATATTTTAAACGTAGTTGAAATGACACCATATTGGCAAATACATATATGTGTTCAATTATTATTTCTTGTTCTTTATACAAATGCATAACTATGGTATATCACATATGAAATTAATGCAAAACAAAACACAAATCTGCAATTTCCATTTAATTTATTGTTTTAGATTTCTCACTAATATAATTCGACAAAAAATCATATTTGCGTGACAATTTGCCTAATGACTAGCTGACTTCTTATTGCCTGTCTAATACACTTTAGCACAGTACACTAGTTCTTATATTAAATCGTTATTAGGGTATTAGAATTATGTTTTGCGCACTAAAAATTTATTACTAAAATGACCAAAAATTGTCATAACAATGCAGTGCCAAATTAATAAAGGACTATACCGTATGTGTCAATTTTCATTAGGTATAGGGATTCAATGTTTACGTGCGATTTATACGTATAGTAATGCATGGCAACATGGCACCCCTACTGTCCGTCACCAATCCCGGCAACAATCGACATTCCAACGATTTTCTCCGATCTTCCCACTTCTCTCCACCAGATTTTACATTCAATGTTTAGCTGCGAACACGTTGCGATCTAGTCTGCAATAAAAGCCGTCTTATTACTGGAACGGGAAACATCAAATGGCCGTCGCGATCTCCTGATCTAGTAGTTTATTATTATTTTCAGAATCCTTTTTTATTTACCTTATTTTTAATTTTATTAGAATTACGCTTTTGTTTATGTCATGCAACGTGAACACAGCTTAATAATTCTCTGCATTTACTGAAAGGAAAAAGAAAAACAAATCCTTGCAACTCGTATATATTATTTCTGAACGCATTACAAACACCCAAGCCGGTGTCGAATAGTTACTGCTAACCACGCTAACTTGTACATATTTACGAGCATGCATCGGTCGTGCTGGCATTGGAAAGGAAAGAAGGGGTACTATGTTGCCACGTACTGTATGAATTAATCGCCTATGGCTAATGAAAATTGACACATGCTGTATATAATTGTCATCGAGCGTTGTCCGCCTGACCATCGGAATACGACATGTGAGAGAGCGTTTTTAGGTTCGCGAAATGGAGGGGTTGGAGAGCTTTTTGTATCGAAACGTATTCAGTGACTTATTATTAGTATAAATATAAATTATCATTGACCAAGCAACTTAATCGGCAGGAATGTGAAATATAGAAAAAATAGAGGATCGCGCCGTTATCAAGTTATTTATAAAACTAGGAAAGTCTATTCATAACGTACTGTTATCGCTTTACGGGGATTCTTGTCCGGGAAAGAATATGGTTTTGAAGTGGCACAGACGACCCACGGCTGGGACGGCCTACGAACTGACCATTCCAGAATTTATTTAAAAGGACGAAAATTTAGTAATGGAAGATGCTCGGCTAAAGAAGACACAACTCGCAGGAAAGCCTGGAGTATCTGAGACAACAATTTTTACAATTTTTCATGGACATCTTGGCATGACTAAGGTCAGCGCAAAATGGGTGCCGAGATGCTCACGTAGCCTTAAAAACAACAGCACGTGGAATGTTCCAATACGTTTTTGGAGCTCGTAATGAAGGTAGGGATGATGGTGTATTAAGTTGAATCGTTATTGGGGATGAAACTTGGATTCATCATTATGAACCTGAGTCCAAGCAAGACTCCATGCAGCGGGATAAAAAGATACACCACTACCCAAGAAATTCAGGGTGTCACATTCGGCCGGAAAACTCATGGCGATTAAAGGAAGTCATTAAACAAAGGGAAAATTGACGAAACGCGTCCTGATCCTGCACGACAAAGCTCCTGTCCACAAGTGTCGTGTTTTGCTAGCTGCCCTGTATGGGCTTCGATATTTTCACCCACCTTATAGTCCAGACCTGGCTCCAAGCGATTTTTGCCTCTTCCTTAAAATGAAAAAAGGACTACATGGGAAGTTATTTACGAGCGATGAAGAAGTACTTGGCGCAGCTTCGTCGCATTTTTCAGACAAAGATAACATGATTTTTTTTATGAAGGCTGTATGTATACACAAGCTAATTGAAATATCTGAAAAATGTATTAGGTTTTCAGGTGTACGATATATATTATATAGGAAAAAGAAAAATATTGGGTATAATCCGCTGTAGAGCAACCGTAGACACGTGTTTCTGACTAATTGGTCGTCATCAGTACGGTGTAGCTAAGGAATTAGGTGGGATAACCTTGGAGATGTAAGCTAAACGGAAGACCATCAGGTGACGGACCACCATTTGCAGCTTCAGCTAGAAGATCCTCGGTTTTGAGGACAACAACTAACGTCGCCACGAGGAAGACAATGTCAACCTGCGTGCCATCCGAGACCCAGGAAATATAAATGAAAGAATAAGAAATTATTGCGGATACATAAAATATCAGAAAAAGAAAAATATTGGGTATAATCAGGTTGACATTGTCTTCCTCGTGGCGACGTTAGTTGTTGTCCTCAAAACCGAGGATCTTCTAGCTGAAGCTGCAAATGGTGGTCCGTCACCTGATGGTCTTCCGTTTAGCTTACATCTCCAAGGTTATCCCACCTAAGTCCTTGGCTACACCGTACTGATGACGACCAATTAGTCAGAAACACGTGTCTACGGTTGCTCTACAGCGGATTATACCCAATATTTTTCTTTTTCTGATATTTTATGTATCCGCAATAATTTCTTATTCTTTCATTTATATTATATAGGTATATAAAATAATTTTGTATCTGAATTTCTCTCCTTTCCCTCATTCCACGAATTTGAAAAGCTCCCTCGTAGATAAATTACCCGCGCGTAGTAGTGGACCGGCCTCGGCCATAACTTTAAAAACCCGCCGCTATACTACGGATACATATGGCAGGCTCGTCTATTGTAAAAATAAACGTTTTGATCAGTACGGATATAATAATACATAAGTAATGTGTAATAATATGTTCAAGTAAAATTATGTCTGTTTTATTTTATGATTATGTAATAAATGAAAACACAGTAAATGATTTTAAAAAGGCAACAAGTAATGGATTGTGTATATCACTACGTATAAAACTTACTACCAGGAAAGGTAGAATTAGGGTTTAAGTAAAAGTAAAACTCGTAGTTTTTTCGGCTCGTGACGTTTCGGTTCTATGTTCGAATTTTCATCAGACCTTTATTAGATTTGAAAGAAAGAACATATTAAATTTTGCCCAGATCACATTTATGAAATAATTAACAATACTAAAACATCTATGTGTACTTTATACTTTTGTCGAGGAGCTATACATTTGGTCTGATTTGTATATTTAACATGTGACGCTTTAAAAAATTAATCTTTAAGATATTACGGCACATTTAAAATAATTTGCTCAATGAAATTTTCTATATACAGTTTAAAGTCTCATATACCTTCTGCGTACGTTCTATGAACACATGTTTACATTGGTGAAAGAAAAACTTTTTCGTCCGACCAAACAAGAAAAATAAAAAAGGGGGATATCATTTTATTTTATATTGTTATTTTGCATAAATAATATATTAATATTAAATTTTATATTTACATGTATTAGATATAATCATAATAATGAGTAAGTGCCGTCATTTAATCTATTGTGTTATGCCAATTTGTATTGTATTCTTCTTGTTAGTTATGGTAAAAAAGCTCCATATATTCTGCTGAAATTTTGCGAGTCCGATTTGCAATTTATACTGTGTGTTAAGGTTTTTATGGTAAGCGATTCCAAAAAGGTTCTCCGGATGTAATTAGGTTCTTTGAAAATGATTCTTGCGTTACTAAAATCCGTTTTGTGGTTGGTGGTTGATATATGGCCTGCCAAAGCACAACCCTGCGGCTTATATATATATATATATATATATATATATATACATATTTCTTCGAATATTTTCGCGGTCGTTTGTTGAAGCGTTGTTCTTCGGGATATTTCGCCGCGTTTGGATGATTTTGCCCTGATAAGGACATCTTTCTTCCTGACGTTTCGGTGACATCACTTTCACCTTCTTCTTGAGGATCTTCTAAGTTCGACGGTTTCTTCAAGAGTGCCCTCTCTGTTCGAATCGCCTTGTATTTCTAGTGCCGTGGTAGTGGAGGGGCGAGTGCGGCTTCTTGTGATTGGCCCGTTGATTGTAGTGTTGTTCCCTCTCTGTCGGTCTTTCTGTGTTCGGTCCGTGTGGTTTACGTTAGGCGGTGGGATGCTGTTGTTTCGTCGTTTATTTCTAATTCGTCTGTCCGATAACGTTGATTTCCATATGTCAGGTAAACGTTGTGCGTCGTCACGTTTATTCATGCAGTCCTGTCGTTTTTCTATCTCTATAGCCTCCCTTATTGTCCGATATGTCCAATTCGTACTACGGGCTATAGTTTTTGTACGTTCGAAATCAATTGTATGTCCGGAATGTAGTACGTGTTTGGCAAGTGAGGAAGAAACTGCCTTTTTAGACACAGCATTTCTATGTTCTTCCCTCCGTACGCTGATTCTTCGATTCGTCTGGCCTATGTATGTCTGATCGCAATCTTGGCATGGTACTTCGTACACACCCTGGTCTTCTAGTAATATTCTGTCCTTCGTACTTGGTAGGACGTCCCTAATTTTCTTATCGGTGGTGTATATTGGGTCTATGTCGTGTCGCCGTAGTATTCTACCTATTTTCTCTGTTGTCCCTTTCACGTAGGGAAGAAATGCAACTCGTGAAGGTTTTTCTCTTTTTCTAGTTGTGTTGTTGTTGCTCTGAATTGCTCTGTTAATTGTGTGTTGCGAATATCCGTTTGCTTGTAGTATGTTTCGAATTTTCCCCATTTCTTCTTTCCTATGTTCTGTGTCCGCTAATATTTGTGATCTATGAATTAGTGTTTTCACTACTGAGTTTAGTTGAGCCGGATGATGGTGTGAGGATGCGTTCAGATATCTGTTCGTGTGTGTAGGTTTTCTGTATACTGTGTGACCCAGGGACCCATCCGGTTTTTTAATTATTAGAATGTCCAGGAAGGGTAACTGGTTATTTTCTTCTGTTTCGACGGTGAATTTTATTTTTGAGTGTCTGTTGTTTAGGTGAAATAAGAGCTGATTCAATTTCTCTCTTCCATGCGGCCAAATCACTAAGGTGTCGTCTACGTAGCGCAGCCAGAGTTTCGGTTTGTATGTAGCGTCTTCTAGCGCCTTTTGTTCAAAATCTGCCATAAACAGATTCGCTAGTATAGGTGACAACGGTGAACCCATGGGAGCTCCATCTGTTTGTCTGTACCATTGTCCGCCGTATATAAAATATGTATTGGCTAGGCAGTGTTTCGTTAGCTCTAAGATGTGTTGCGGTAGGTGGTATTTTGTATCAAGTAGCTCGGTTGCTTCACCGATCGGTATTTGTGTAAATAGCGAAGTTACGTCAAAGCTTACTAACATATCTTCGGGTGCCATTGTAACTCCTTTTAATATTTCGGTGAGATGTGCTGAGTTCTTGACATATGATGGTATTTCTTCGGCTAGCGGTTGTAGTTGTAGTTGTTGTGCCAAGAAGCGGGCCAGAGCTTGGGTGGGTGATCCGATGGAGCTCACTATCGGTCTTAGAGGTACGTTTGGTTTGTGAATTTTCGGGAGTCCGTAGAATTTCGGACATCTCGACGATTTCTCCCTTGGGATTAGCCGATTTTTGAGTTCTTCTTCGAACGGTGCGCTTTTAATCTTGGCCTTGGTCGTTTTCTCTAGGTATGTAGTGGGGTCATTCGGCGTTGACTTATACATGGAATCCTCTAGTAGTGCACGTATTCTTTGGTCGTAATCGTTTCTATCCATTATAACCGTGGCATTTCTTTTATCTACGGGCATTATAACGATGTCTTTGTTTTTCTGCAGGTGTCGCAGCGCTTCATTTTCTTCTTTTGTTATGTAGGTAGTTCACAATCTGTCGAAATACAACCTCAATGAAACTGAAACAAAAATCCTCGAAAAAGGTTTCAATTTCGCCGTGGCTCCCAAGAATATACCAACTGAAAATATCATATGCGGAGTCGAAGCGGCAATCGAATCTCTGGACCGAGAAACAGCAGAAATCATCAGACAAGACGTATGTCAAATAGTGAGAACGGCCAAACCACCGAAGCCGAACATAACAAAAGAAGAAAATGAAGCGCTGCGACACCTGCAGAAAAACAAAGACATCGTTATAATGCCCGCAGATAAAGGAAATGCCACGGTTATAATGGATAGAAACGATTACGACCAAAGAATACGTGCACTACTAGAGGATTCCATGTATAAGTCAACGCCGAATGACCCCACTACATACCTAGAGAAAACGACCAAGGCCAAGATTAAAAGCGCATCGTTCGAAGAAGAACTCAAAAATCGGCTAATCCCAAGGGAGAAATCGTCGAGATGTCCGAAATTCTACGGACTCCCGAAAATTCACAAACCAAACGTACCTCTAAGACCGATAGTGAGCTCCATCGGATCACCCACCCAAGCTCTGGCCCGCTTCTTGGCACAACAACTACAACTACAACCGCTAGCCGAAGAAATACCATCATATGTCAAGAACTCAGCACATCTCACCGAAATATTAAAAGGAGTTACAATGGCACCCGAAGATATGTTAGTAAGCTTTGACGTAACTTCGCTATTTACACAAATACCGATCGGTGAAGCAACCGAGCTACTTGATACAAAATACCACCTACCGCAACACATCTTAGAGCTAACGAAACACTGCCTAGCCAATACATATTTTATATACGGCGGACAATGGTACAGACAAACAGATGGAGCTCCCATGGGTTCACCGTTGTCACCTATACTAGCGAATCTGTTTATGGCAGATTTTGAACAAAAGGCGCTAGAAGACGCTACATACAAACCGAAACTCTGGCTGCGCTACGTAGACGACACCTTAGTGATTTGGCCGCATGGAAGAGAGAAATTGAATCAGCTCTTATTTCACCTAAACAACAGACACTCAAAAATAAAATTCACCGTCGAAACAGAAGAAAATAACCAGTTACCCTTCCTGGACATTCTAATAATTAAAAAACCGGATGGGTCCCTGGGTCACACAGTATACAGAAAACCTACACACACGAACAGATATCTGAACGCATCCTCACACCATCATCCGGCTCAACTAAACTCAGTAGTGAAAACACTAATTCATAGATCACAAATATTAGCGGACACGGAACATAGGAAAGAAGAAATGGGGAAAATTCGAAACATACTACAAGCAAACGGATATTCGCAACACACAATTAACAGAGCAATTCAGAGCAACAACAACACAACTAGAAAAAGAGAAAAACCTTCACGAGTTGCATTTCTTCCCTACGTGAAAGGGACAACAGAGAAAATAGGTAGAATACTACGGCGACACGACATAGACCCAATATACACCACCGATAAGAAAATTAGGGACGTCCTACCAAGTACGAAGGACAGAATATTACTAGAAGACCAGGGTGTATACGAAGTACCATGCCAAGATTGCGATCAGACATACATAGGCCAGACGAATCGAAGAATCAGCGTACGGAGGGAAGAACATAGAAATGCTGTGTCTAAAAAGGCAGTTTCTTCCTCACTTGCCAAACACGTACTACATTCCGGACATACAATTGATTTCGAACGTACAAAAACTATAGCCCGTAGTACGAATTGGACATATCGGACAATAAGGGAGGCTATAGAGATAGAAAAACGACAGGACTGCATGAATAAACGTGACGACGCACAACGTTTACCTGACATATGGAAATCAACGTTATCGGACAGACGAATTAGAAATAAACGACGAAACAACAGCATCCCACCGCCTAACGTAAACCACACGGACCGAACACAGAAAGACCGACAGAGAGGGAACAACACTACAATCAACGGGCCAATCACAAGAAGCCGCACTCGCCCCTCCACTACCACGGCACTAGAAATACAAGGCGATTCGAACAGAGAGGGCACTCTTGAAGAAACCGTCGAACTTAGAAGATCCTCAAGAAGAAGGTGAAAGTGATGTCACCGAAACGTCAGGAAGAAAGATGTCCTTATCAGGGCAAAATCATCCAAACGCGGCGAAATATCCCGAAGAACAACGCTTCATATATATACATATATATATATATTTAGTCAGAGAGTCAATCGGCATCCGTTCTATAATAATACAATTTTGCATCCATTAATATACTTTTTGTATATAATATATATTTATACGTATCAGTTTGGAATCCAGTACACATTGCGCTCAATATGACATCCCTGTAATTCCCCCGTTATTAGACGATAAACGAATAATAAAAATAATATTTTCTGCACTATATTCACGTGAAGATTGAACCATAAGCGAATCGAATGTCTTAGTTAGTCCAAATAATAAGCGTATTGCAACGAATTTCATACTAAATAATTATAGAAAAACTACAAAAAAGATTTCATATCTGCTGTTTATATATTGCAAATTTGTGGTTGATTTGCGGACATAAAGAAAATTGGTGTGGTTACCACACGATTTTTCTTTGTACGTAATGCATCCGATCCGAATAATGAAAAATATTTGTACGATGACCGATGTTTATTATTATTTATTTATAATTATTAAAAGAAATGCTTTTCTATAGGAATTACTGAAGTATTTACTTGCGGCCCCAATATTAATATATCCTTGTAGTATGTCCATACCATCCAAATTTACCTACAGCTCTTAATTCCACTGATATGAGCAGAAAACATAGTAGTTGCACGACATAGAAGTAAAACTAAGTAAAAATGGCTTAGTTAGTACACAGTTTTCAAAGAATAAGTCGTATTGCAACGTATTACATAGAACTTTTTGATAGAAAAACTACAAATAAGATGTCAGATCTGCTGTTTTTGTATTGCAAATTTGTGGTTAATCTGCTGATATCAAGGAAATAGTAGTGTTGCAAAAAAGGATTGATGTGGTCACCACACGACTTCTTGTATACCTAATGCATCAGGTCATATCTGCTGTTTTTGTATTGCAAATCTGTGGTTGATTTGCTGCCATCAAGGAAATTTATAATCCTTTTACGTAAAAATACAATAACACGTTTGAAGACAAATTTTATCTATATTGCAATAAAATCGCTGTCATCTCGTGAACAGTTGATTTACGAATATATTATTATGTTTTTTTTACCTTATTTATTTCACTCGTACTATATCCCATTAAAATCTTTAATCGTTGTTTTAGAAGATACTGTATCTAAACGTAAAAACAATTGGATTTATATGTTTTCATAATATAGCGAAGTAATTGAAATGTGAAATCATATTAACGGAAATATATCAAACATAATATTATACTCTATAAAAGCGCACGGCCGTTTCGTGTTAATTTCTTGAGAAAAGACGGCTTAACCGAATCACCATGGTTACCGATCGGACGGCTCAAAATGGACGAAAATTGGATGCACGGGGCGCAGTACTCGTCCCTGGATTCGCGAAATTAAAAGTTGTCTCTTTGTTTGGCCGTTCGGGGCATCTTTAAATTTCCGGTCGACGGAGAGATTTTCCTTTTTTTTTTGCGCGTGCAGAGATATCCGGCGTCAAAGAGGAGCATGCAAAAGTCGGCATTCCGGCGTGGCGAACAAATTCTGACAAACGGAGCTGGCGGATGGAAAATTCACGTGAAACACGTTGAAAATCGCTAGAAACGTCAAACTGACAGATAAACTGAGTGGTATCCACATATTCACATTTAAGCGTGAAATACGATATTTTGAAGGTCGCGAGGGTCCAACAAGACCCGGGGTATTAAGGAACCGGCGTCTTGGCACGTTTTGCATTCCTATTGCGAGTCGACAGTCGCACGCAACCAAGGGCATGAACAGTTTGAAGTTCGTTTCGTTTGCTGGTGGATTTTGTCAGAAAAATGGCCGATTCAAAATGCACTGATATCAATGCATTCCGGACGGGCGAAAAATATAATCAGATTCTCACGTGCACTGCCGGTCAATATGTTACGGTCCGGCGAATGTTCGGCATGTCCACACAATACATAGCGGTCCCGCTTGAATTAAATATTTTCATCTATACAGGTGTTGTCGAGTAATATTTTGAATTAAAATGCGTAAATTTCAGAACGCGTATTTCCTCAAAGGGGAAAAGGAAGGCTTTCGACATTCATGTGCCCCTACGAAATAATTTTATTGAAACGATTACGCAAACGTGCACGGTGGGCGGAGTTGGCTGAAATCAATTTCTCTCTATTCTGATTAAAAGTAAAACTGGGAGTTTCTACGGTCGCCCGTCACTAATTGACTAGATTGACGTAGGAATGTGAAATTTTAGATACGGAGGTGTCTTATGTCGCCGATCACTAATCCAAAGTCAAAATGTCAAAAAAAAAACAAAATGGCGAAAGTTTTTTTGAAAATTGACGTATGAATGTGAAATTTTAGATACGGGGGTGTCTGCGAACGCCGATCTCGAATCCAAAGTCAAAATGTCAAAAAAAAACAAAATGGCGGATTTTTTTTGAAAATTGACGTATGAATGTGAAATTTTAGATACGGCGCTGTGTGCGGATGCCGATCACAAATCCAAAGTCAAAATGTCAAAAAAAAACAAAATGGCGGAAGTTTTTTTGAAAATTGACGTATGAATGTGAAATTTTAGATACGGGGTTGTCTTAGGTCGCCGATTACGAATCCAAAGTCAAAATGTCAAAAAAAAACAAAATGGTGGAAGTTTTTTTGAAAATTGACGTATGAATGTGAAATTTTAGATGCGGGGTTGTCTTAGCCGATTACGAATCCAAAGTCAAAATGTCAAAAAAAAACAAAATGGCGGAAGTTTTTTTGAAAATTGACGTATGAATGTGAAATTTTAGATACGAGGTTGTCTTAGGTCGCCAATTACGAATCCAAAGTCAAAATGTCAAAAAAAAACAAAATGGCGGAAGTTTTTTTGAAAATTGACGTATGAATGTGAAATTTTAGATGCGGGGTTGTCTCAGGTCGCCGATCACGAATCCAAAGTCAAAATGTCAATAAAAAACAAAATGGCGGAAGTTTTTTTGAAAATTGATGTATGAATGTGAAATTTTAGATGCGGGGTTGTCTTAGGTCGCCGATTACGAATCCAAAGTCAAAATGTCAAAAAAAAATGGCGGAAGTTTTTTTGAAAATTGACGTATCAATGTGAAATTTTAGATACGGGGGTGTCTCAGGTCGCCGATCACGAATCCAAAGTCAAAATGTCAAAAAAACAACATGGCAAATGTAATATGGCGGAAAGGTTTGTCGAAAAGTGCTTGGATCTGAGCACATTCTTCCTTGGTAACTTTAACATGATTTATGTTTAACATTAAATTATCCTTCTCGCTCTTCAGTGTAACGGTTTGTGTAACGAAGTAAAGAAAAGTTCTAAATAATATATACGATTGGCATCACTAAATTTATGTATATACAGGACTGGTTCAAAAGTTTATAAAATCGGACTTTCTAAAAAACGTCATGACAGTGATCGCGTTCTACGGGAAACGGTAATTGCAGACAAATTTGTGTTGCTTGGATGACAAACTTCAAAAGGTTATTATGATTAATGACAAAAGGTGTATTTATAAGTCTCGAAATGGCATGCGTAGGTAGAATACTTGACAGGTAAAATTTTTCAATATCTCAAATTTAATGTCCTTAAATTATTGGCGCATGTTTATTTAAATATTTGAATGTAACCTTCAACATTAAAACGCCCTAACAACCACAACGGCAAATTTAGACGTATTTTTAATTATTTATATTATTGCACTGTATTAGTTGATTAAGTTCAATTAAGTGTCGGTTTTCCCAATTCCGATTAAAATGCCAATCAGCATACTCATTAAATAAAATACGGGATAGTACGTTTTTGAAAGAAGCGGTTGGCGCAAACCATTGATTAAAATACCGGTTAGTATGTGTTTCCAATACCGGTTAGCATTGATTAAGAACGTTATTAAATAAGATGTGTTTTACCTGATAAAATATTAAACAGTAATTGGGATTACTTACACGCGCTCATAACCTAGGAGAGTTGGATTTTTATTAGTATTGACTGCGATTATGTTTTCTTATGCATTTGTAATTAATAATTATTTTTATTAGTGATTTAGTAATTGTATTGCTTCTTCTATACATGAAATTAACAGTATACTTAAAAATAAAAACATAATATCGAATATGTGTAACTTTTAGCTTACTACGGAAATATTTGTGTTTTGGAAGCTTTTTAATTCTGTTACATTTCCGGGACTTTATCTTAGTTGCTAAAAATTCTAAGTATTTGTAAAAATTTATGATTGCGCTTGCTCTTTTCTTCTTTGTAATTGCTTTTAACAGCACCTTATTAAAACTTAATTTTAGATGAATATATTAGACTCACTCTAATATGTCATTAACATATTAAAACTACATTTAAAAGTTACATGTGAAATTGAAAACATTGAAGAAATTCTACAAAAGCTGTCAGGTGCTTATGCAGACACTGTATAAAGTACTCTTGATTTAATTGGGTTCGGATGAATAGTGTGTTCGTTAACGTGTAGTTAAATTTTAAAATAATAATTATAATTGGCACTACAAAGATCGCACCGATTCCTCCAGAACATAACATTTTGTATGTCGAAATTATGGAAACACGGTTTTCTCAATCAACCCTCTTTGATTTAAGAAATTGAGACAAAGAATCTGTTAAAACGTATAGTTTTTAGTAAACAGTTGGGATATGATCTTTCAATCAAAGTTTCTGGCCTTATTCATTCTACAGAAATTTTGTGCAAGTTAAATTGTCTGAAATATGGCAGTTGAAATTGCAATATCTTATACTGTTAGAATATAATTGATAACACAGTTTATGACCGCAGATGCAAGTCTTTTCTTTTTCAACAAACTGTTCCTATATTTGAGTCGCTCTCGCAACCGACATGCGCCACTAAATTAAAATGACGTCAAATATTAGATGTTGCAAAATTTTACCTGTCATGTAATATACCTCACAAAATACATTTCAGGACTGTCATAAATAATAATATTTGTACACCTTATGACATTTGTTATAATGATTTGTTGATGTTTGTTATAGATGTCATCTAAACATTTTGCCAAATGTTATGTAAAATATAGGTGTAGGAAAGTAATATTTAATACCTTTATTTATAATATTTAATTTGTAGCTGGCTTTCATGTAATAGTATTTTACTATGGGAAGGTATACATCCAGAAATATTGATTAATTACTTTAAATTTATCATTTTGAAATTGTTCCGGCCAATCGAAATTTGTAGTGGTATTGAATCGTCGTCTTTAGTTCGTACTTTTACCGAGTCCGTTGCCAAGACGACTCGAATGTATTTTTATAACTTTTTTTCTGTGACGGGAAAAGTTTGACATTTTATCTTTCTTAATAGGTAACAAAATGTCACTTTATAAGCCGAGAAAAAAGTACTCATTTTTTCCCCGGGAAAAAAATGAGTACTTGTTTTCCGAATATGTACACATAAGTAAGAACACGGACATTTAATAACGTCATGCCAGTGTTCGCCTTTTACAGGAGAGGCGCTTTAATAGGGCTTACATTTAAAACTTGGGCTTTCTACTTTTATTATTGTTTTGTGCTCTTTTATTAACGATAGTGGATTTCGAAAAGGTTGAAAGGCTTTTACACTTTCGCATCACAATAGTATTGTAAACTGTTTTAATAAAAATGTTGCGCTTTTTGATCTCATTGTGTCTTTGGATATTTTAACATAAACTACCTTTCTCGCTCTTGAGTGTGTACCGGTTTGTGTAAAAAGCAATTCGAGAAGAATTTTAAATAAAATATACAATTGGCTTCACAAAATTAATGTATGTTCAGGGGTGCTTCAAAAGTTTATAAAAGTGGACATTCTAAAAATCGTCATGCCAATGATCGCTTCTTACAGGAAAGGCGCTTCAATAAGGCTTCAAATTTAAAACTTGGGCTTTCTACTTTTATTATTGTTTTGTGCTCTTTTATTAACGATAGTGGATTTCGAATAGGTTGACTATCTTAATAAAAATGTTGCGCTTTTTTATCTTATTGTGTCGTTGTAACATTAAATTACCTTCCTCGCTCTTGCGTGTGTACCGGTTTGTGTAAAAAACAATTCGAGAAGAATTTTAAATAAAATATACAATTGGCTTCACAAAATTTATGTATGTACAGGGGTGTTTCAAAAGTTTATAAAAGTGGACATTCTAAAAAGCGTCATGCCAGTGATCGCCTTTTACAGGAGAGGCGCTTTAATAGGGCTTACATTTAAAACTTGGGCTTTTTACTTTTATTATTGTTTTGTGCTCTTTTATTAACGAGAGTGGATTTCGAAAAGGTTGAAAAGCTCTTACACTTTCGCATCACAATAGTATTGTAAACTGTCTTAATAAAAATGTTGCGCTTCTTGATCTTATTGTGTCTTTGGATATTTTAACATAAACTATCTTTCTCGCTCTTGAGTGTGTACCGGTTTGTGTAAAGAGCAATTCGAGAAGAATTTTAAATAAAATATACAATTGGTTTCACAAAATTAATGTATGTTCAGGGGTGCTTCAAAAGTTTATAAAAGTGGACACTCTAAAAATCGTCATGCCAGTGGTCGCTTTTTACAGGAAACGCGCTTCAATAGGGCTTTAAATTTAAAACTTGGGCTTTATACTTTTATTATTGTTTTGTGCTCTTTTATTAACGATAGTGGATTTCGAAAAGATTGAAAGGCTTTTACACTTTCGCATCAAAATAGTATTGTAAACTGTCTTAATAAAAATGTTGAGCTTTTTGATCTTATTGTGTCTTTGGATACTTTAACATTAAATTACCTCTCTTGCTCTTGAGTGTGTATCGGTTGTGTCAAAAATAGTTCGAGAAGAATTTTAAATAAAATATCCTATTAGCTTCACAAAATTTATGTATGTACAGAGGTGCTTCAAAAGTTTTTAAAAATTGGACATTCTAACAAGCGTCATGAGAGTTATCGCTTTTTACAGCAAAGGCGCTTCAATAGGGTTTACATTTAAAACTTGGGCTTTTTATTTTTATTATTATTTTGTGCTCCTTTATTAACGATAGTGGATTTTGAAAAGGTTGACAGGCTTTTATACTTTCACATCAAAATAGTATTGTAAACTGTCTTAATGAACATGTTGGGCTTTTTGATTTCATTGTGTCTTTGGATACTTTAACATTAAATTACCTTTCTCGCTCTTGAGTGTGTACCGGTTTGTACCAAAATCAGTTCGATAAGAATTTTAAGTAAAATATTCTATTGGCTTAACAAAATATATGTGTATACAGAGGTGTTTCAAAGGTTTATAAAAGTGGACATTCTAAAAAGCGTAATGCCAGTGATCGCCTTTTACAGGAAAGGCGCTTCAATAGGGCTTACATTTAAAACTTGGGCTTTTTACTTTTATTATTATTTTGTGCTCCTTTATTAACGATAGTGGATTTTGAAAAGGCTGACAGGCTTTTATACTTTCACATCAAAATAGTATTGTAACTGGCTTAATGGACATGTTGGGCTTTTTGATCTCATTGTGCTTTTGGATACCTTAACATGACTTATGTTTAAAATTAAATTACCTTTCGCGCTCTTGAGTGTGTACCGGTTTGTGTTAAGAACAGTTCGAGAAGAATTTTAAATAAAATATACAATTGGCTTCACAAAATATACGTATATACAGGGGTGATTCAATAGTTTATAAAAGTGGACATTTTAAAAAGCGTTTTTTACAGGAAAGGCGCTTCAATAGGGCTTAAATTTAAAACTTGGGCTTCTTACTTTTATTATCGTTTTGTGCTTTTTTCTTAACGATAGTAGACTTCGAAAAGGTTGACATGCTTTTCCACTATCACATAAAAATAGTATTGTAAACTGTCTCGATGAAAATGTTGTGCTCTTGAGCTCATTGTTTCTTTGGATACATTAACATGACTTATGTTTAACATAAATTTACCTTTCTCGCTCTTGAGTGTGTACCGGTTTGTGTGAAAAACCGTTCGAGAAGAATTTTAAAGAAAATATACTATTGACTTCACGAAATATATGTATATACAGCGGTGCGTCAAAAGTTAATAAGATCGGACATTCTAAAAGGCGTCATGACAGTGATTGCTTTTTACAGGAAACTATGAAGAAGCTGTAAGCGGACGCGAAAAAAGCGATTCCAACTACAAGACATTGAAGGACCCGCTGTAAGCGGAGGACCCGCTGTAAGCGCAGGACCCGTTGTAAGCGGAGGACCCGCTGTAAGCGGACGTTAGAGCTAGTTATATATAATAATAGCGCACAGACCTCTGTTGTTAATCGCCTTAGTTGAAAGAGCTTAACCGAGCATTTTCGGAACTATCAAAATAGAAAAAAGTCGACAAATCTTTGCAGAAAACTCCTCTCTGGATATGGGGAATTAAAGGCTGTGTTTTGGGGTGGGCCTAGGGGTGACATTGAATTTCCGGTGGACGGAGAGATTTTCCTTTTTAGTGTAGTGTGTGCAGAGATATCGTCCGTTGAAGAGGAGCGTGCATTCCATTTTGTAACAGAAAAATGGCTTACGTTTTGACTGTTCCCGTGACAAGCGATAAAAATCTCGGGAAACGTCAAACTGACATCAAACTGAGTTGTGTCCACAGATTCATTTTTAAGCGTGAAATACGAAATTTTGAAGGTTGCGAGCGCCCAACAAGACCCGAGGTATTAAAGAACGGCCTTCTCGGGATCTTTTCCATGCTTATTTCGAGTCGACAGACGCACGCAATCAAGGGCATGAGCACTTTCAAATTCGTTTGCAGAAGCATTTGGCCAGAAAAATGGCCGATTCAACGTGCACTGTATCAATGCATTCCGGACGGGCGAAAAATATAATCAGATTCTCATGTGCACTGCCGATCAATGTATTACGGTCCGGTGAATGTTCGGCATCTCCATATCTCCACACAATACATAACGGTCCCGCTTGATTTAATATTTTCAACTATACAGGAGCTGTAGATTAATATTTTAATAATGATTTGAATTAAAATACGTTAATTCCAGAACGCGCATGCTCCGTTTCCTTAATGGGGAAAAGGATTGCTTTTAACATCGATGTGCCCTTATGTAATAATTTTATTTCAACGATTACGCATACATGCTGAGTGGGCGGAGCTAGCTGAAATTAATTTCTCTCTTCTGATTAAAGTAAAATTCGGCACTTGGGAGTTTTTGTGGTGTCATTGATCACGTATCCAAAGTCGAAATGTTAAATGGTTTTGGGGGTCGCCGATCACGATTCCAAAGTTAAAATGTCAAAAAAAAACAAAATGGCGGAAGATTTTTTGAAAATTGAGGTATGAACGTGAAATTTTAGATACGGGGGTTTTGGGGGTCGCCAATCACGATTCCAAAGTCAAAATGTCAAAAAAAACAAAATGGCAGAAGATTTTTTTGAAAATTGACATATGAACGTGAAATTTTAGATACGGGGGTTTTGGGGGTCGCCGATCACGATTCCAAAGTTAAAATGTCAAAAAAAAAATGGCGGAAGATTTTTTGAAAATTGAGGTATGAACGTGAAATTTTAGATACGGGGGTTTTGGGGGTCGCCGATCACGATTCCAAAGTCAAAATGTAAAAAAAACAAAATGGCGGAAGATTTTTTTTGAAAATTGACGTATGAATGAGGAATTTTAGATACGGGGGTGTTTGTGGTCGCTTATTACGTCTTCAATTTGGCGATTCTTCGAAACGTGATTGAACAGGGCTTAAATTTAATACTTCATTTTTTCTTAACGATAGTAGATTCGCAAACATCAGAATCTTATTGTACACTGTCTCAATTGAAATGTTGCGCTCATTGAGCTCATTGTTTCTTTCAATACTTTAACATGACATGTTTAACATTAAATTACCTTTCTCGCTCTTGAGTGTGTACCAGTTTGTCTAAAAAGCAGTTCGAGGAGAATTTTAAATATAATAATAAAATATACTATTGGCTTAACAAAATATATGTAGGGGTGCTTCAAAACTTTATAAAGGTGGACATTCTAAAAAGCCATGACAGTGATTGCTTTTTACAGGACAGGCGCTTCAATAGGACTTAAATTTAAAACTTGGGCTTTTTACTTTTATTATGATTTTGTGCTTTTTTCTTAACGCGAGTAGACTTCGAAAAGGTTGACAGGCTTTTACACTTTCACATCAAAATAGTATTGTACACTGTCTTAATAAAAATGTTGCGCTTCTTGATCTCATTGTGTATTTGCATACTTTAACACGACTTACGTTTAACATTACATTACCTTTCTCGCTCTTGAGTGTGTACAGATTTGTGTAAAAAACAGTTCGAGAAGCATTTTAAATAAAACATACTATTCGCTTCACAAGATATATGTATATATTGTAGAAATACCCCCTTTTAAAGGTGTATCTATTACATTTAACAATATACTACAATATCTTATATATAAACTTGGGTTGCCTATATGTATTTTCAATTTCAATGTATTATTAATTTGCCCGTACTAACTCAGTCGTATTATTTATATGTACTATTATATCTCTTCCTATCACATTCAACAATACTAAATTTCATAAATCTAACATTACATTTTCAATTAAATTCATCTTTCATTTTTCCAAAACATTTACATATTCTTTTACTATAATATTCCTCAGTCCGAACCTGTATCTTTTAGTTCACTTAGCAAATTATATACTAGTAGTGTTATATCTTCTGGTAAAGTTGGTAACTCGGAACTTGACAATAGTATCGCTTCAAGTTGAAAATTATTATAACTAGATTTCAAATATCTAATTTCTTTTTATACAAAATCTATATAATAAGATTTATCTTATTACTGCATAACAACTCTTTTAATCTCAGGAGTAAGTATTTTTTTTATCGGATATGATTTATAGTCCATAAATTAAATTGCTGATTTTATTTCTAGGTATTCCCACTTTGTATATGGTAGTGATTTTTTAACAGATATTCTATATTACCATTAAAACAAGGATATAAAAACTAACAAACAATATATTCATTTGATAAATTATTTACAATATTTCTGGTGTTATGATGAAAATGCCACTTTTAATACAAACATCCTATCTAAACTTGTTCAACTAAAAGAATATGGTTATGAAAAGAACAGATGTTAACCTCTCTTTTTTATAAGGTATGTTATTTAATAAATTTAGCTTTAAATTTATGAAAATTATAACAAACTTATCTGACTTATATTTTTATGCAATTATTTATGATCTCTTACTAATTTATGGATATAGTTTGTCATGTGGTTTATTTAATTGTACTCTTTCACAAATATTTAAATTATTATAGCAAAAACCAAATGGAAAATGAAAATAGTTCAATACAACCTTGGTTTATTTCACAGTCTTTTCTTATCTCGTAGCTCCTTTTAATATCTTCTTATAATTTTGTAGCCTCAGATGAACGCAAACCCTACAACAATAACTTCTTCGGATTATGTAACAGCTGTCTGTGCCTCCTAAAGGTGACTATCGATACAGGAACAATGAAAAATGGTCCTATTAAGATTGGAATTTCTTTCTTGATTATATAACTAATACTCCAATGAATCAATAACTCCGTCCAGGAAGCTCTTCGTCTAATTATACAGCATGTGATGCTCCAATTCCACTGTAACACCGTAGTTATAGATACTCCTTCAGGAAAATTACGTTTACTGCTCCAATTCCTTTGTAACCTAGTTAAATATGGATACTCCTTCAAGAAAATAAGGTATGATGCTCCAATTCCACTGTGACCTCGATAAACATGGATACTTCTTTGCTGGTAAGTACTTTTAAATTATATTCCAGTTTAATTGCACTCCTATCTTCTTCCTTTATTACAGTTTAATGAAAACTGTTGACATTTATTTTTTTAGCACACTAATACTTCGTATTCTATACTAATAATATTCCCAAATGTTTGAATATTAATTTCCAATACACTAACACTTTTATCTCTCTTTAATTTATGAAATTATGGCTACTATATATTGATCGCCAATTTCATAAACTCACTCTGCGAAAATTATTTTTCGAATTCTTTATTTATTTATCCCATTCCCTTAGTGATACTGCCTATTTTTCAAATTGACCAATCTCCATTATCCACCTCTTAATTATACTCAATACAAATTCCATTATGCTAATCTTTTTATAAATACCTCTCCATATAACAATACTCTTATTATGATAATTTTCTCTATGAATTTAGTATAAAATTTATGTATTCAGAACCATTTAACACATTCTCCAATAACTTTTCTGTATAAAATGTCAACATTGACAACCACTGACAGTTCCTTCAAATATTTTAACGCGGGAAATTATAATCAATTTTGACAATGCCTTATAATAAAATTTACCTCTTAACACCATTTCTCTTCATTAAATTCAATTGAACAAGTTTTTACAAATTTAATATAACATCGAATTATTAATTAAATACAAATTCTCTATTTTACAGATTTCTGTGTCATTTGACGAACCATGGACCTTACACAACAAACTATATAGAATCAAATAAGGACCATCAGTAACTATAAACACATTAATAAACCATTATTCTCTTTATAATACTATTTCTAATTATAAACATATATTTATATTGACGGTATGTACCTAGTACTACCTCATTTTGCCCCTTTAATAAATGTAAAATTTCAACTTGTTTGAATAATTTTCATTTATTAAATAAGAAATTATCTGTATAAATTCAAAGTTATAATCTGTTACCCTCATAACACATTCAAATTATTAACAACTTTTAAAAGTAAATTCTTGCATTGTGCTTGCAATATTCTTGTAATACGGCACCTTCATCATTTATTTAACATGTAAATTTTTAACAACAATTAATAACTTTATACTCTATGAAAAATTATATACATGTACTTCAATTATTATTTATCTGACTGTAATATAAGTTTCTTTACAATATCGATCCATACTCTTTAGTTATTTTATCTTTATCCTATACTTTCTTTTTACGTGTACTTTGTATTAGGAAATTTATCATTTTAAATGAAATTTACGTTATAAATAAATTTTTATTTATTTTTAATCTCTGGATACCTGGTCGTGTAACTTAATAATTAGTACCAACAAGATATACATTTATTTATTTTGAACTCTTCTATATGAAGATTTTTAGCATTGATAAAAAAAAAACTATATTCTTACTAATTCCTGTAATACCTTTATTATTTTATGGTGAATATTTACTCAACTTTCCATTATTCCTTTGGACTTAGATTGCCTTTTTAAAAATATACTTTATTTATGCTCACATATACATTTATATTAATTATTTATATTGTTCTTATTCGAACATAACCCTTATTTCCCTTAATAGACCTTTTCGTCTTATCCCCTACTTTCATCATACGAAAGTTTTTTAATTATATTTTCGTTTTATTGGCGTACGTTACCATTTTAATTATATGTAGACATTTTCGTCTTATACATTTTATACCCTTATTCATATATTCTAACATTTATTATTCCATACTTTCATGGATCATTTTATATTTCTCTATTATAGTAAGCATTTTTTTTTTATATACGTATATCATCTTTTCTATATAAAAGGCTTTTGTTCTTTCCTCTTAATAATTTATTATACCATAATCACCTTATGTACAACACGACCTACTTTATCGTGTATCAATACTCGTATTATCTCTTCTATTCGTTTTATAATGTTCAAATGTACTTGTTCTTGTATAATATTTTCTTTCCATACATGTTTTTTAATTTTTAAGTTTCTAATATTCCAGGTATCTTCTTATTTAAATTCCTTTTCTTGTACACACATGTTCTAGTATTCTCTACTTATATTACATCATTTTTTTTTTTAATTAACAAAACACATATTATGGAATAAGGGAATAACTTTTAAATAAATTAAAATACTCATTTAAATATTGATAACATTCTTAATTCTAAATCTAACCTATTATTCCGGATGAGATTCTAAATAATACCTGCCCCTACCTTATTATTGAATCAGTCGTTTCTGTAAGTTCTCATATAAATAGTAATAATTCTTATTATATGTAATGTATCTTATTTCACTATCATTTCATTGTCTTTTATCCATTTCTATGCCCCTATTTACCGTATTGTTTGTATGAGCTCTTGTAATTTGTGGTAGCTGTGTATATGATTGGTTTAATAATACCCATGAATACTTGCCTTTAAGTGTCCGTCATGTCCATAAATTCTTTGTTTGAGTATAATAATTTTTATGAGGGCTTTTGTCTTGTTGTAGCTCTGGTAGGATGGTGTCGCTGATACCAACAGTTGTCGCCCTTGTATACAACTGCCATGTCCATATCCATGATTTAGATGTGGGCTGTTATCTTATTTTAGCTCTGGTAGGATGGTGTCGCCGGTACCATCAGTTGTCGCCCATGTATACAACTGCCATGTCCATATCCATAACATTTTGGCAAATGATTGCATGAGTGTCCACCGGTATAAAGTGCTGTAATAGATGCTGTGAGATTGTCTGTTCATTTAAATGCGATATGTACCGACAATAATTGAACATGCGTTGTGCATATGCTTCCCTAGAAGATTTACCTAACTGATAGCGTCCAGTTAATAATCTTTGATGTGCTCGACTTTGTTGAGTTTCATTCCAAAAATTCTTTTTGAATAATTCCACGAACTGATCTAAACTAGTACAACTATCCTCTATCCGTTGTAACCAATCCGCTGCTCCGTTACTTAATGTTGCCCGTATGACATTCATTTGACTTTTGAAATCTGGAAAGTCATCTACATACTTCAAAATATTCGTCAAATAAGCCATAGGATGTGTAGATAATTTGTCACCACTAAAATGTGTTATATTTTCAATCCTAATTCCAGTATTCAAATTACTATACACTGGACCACAATTAACATTTGGTATCCTAACATTCTGTGCCTTTACTAATAAATCTTGTATTTTTTTCTTCTGCTCTTCACATTCCTTTAGAATAACCTCCATACTAGACTTCTGCGCATCAGTAGTCGATGTATTTGCTTGTATTTCTTTTATACAGTTTATTTCCGTTGATTCTATTTTCTTATTCAAATTTTCTTCCATTCTTACTACCTGATCAGTAGTTTCTTTATTAACCTTTTCCAATCCATGTTTTAAATTCTCAGCCATCTCTTTATGTTTTGAAATATTATCTACTTCCAACTGACTTAAATTTCCTTTAATTTCCTTTACATCCTTTTCTACCCGTTGAACTTCAGTAGTAATAAAAATTATAGCTTCTGATTCTTTGGTAATAAATTTTTCGTTCATATCTACTATAACTTTGTCAATACTATCCTGTGTATTATTCAGTAACGATACTTTTAATTCTTCAAGCTTCTTATTATTTTCTTCTCTAATAACTTTATTTTCTTCTTTTAAACTATTTAAATTCCTGGTAAATTCTTCACATGTCTTATCTAGTTTTCCACTTAATTCTTCCTTCATATCTGCTAAATTTTTATTAATTTCAATTTTATCTCCTCCATCTTGTATATTACCTATCTGTTGTGTTTCTTCTTCGCTATCACTTGAAAACTCTGTCCTATTCATTCCAGAACTACTCTTTGACCTGGTATTCATGATTAATAAATTGTATGTAATATTACTATAACAACCTGTACTATACTCTCAAACCTAGTTTTATTATACTGATAACCTTTTGTATATATAAAAAAAAATGTATTTTTCTAATTATAATAAAAAAAAGAATAAATTATCGAAAACACAATCTTTGCGAGTTTCTTTTAAAACGCCCCACGTTCGGAAGCCATATTAATGTAGAAATACCCCCTTTTAAAGGTGTATCTATTACATTTAACAATATACTACAATATCTTATATATAAACTTGGGTTGCCTATATGTATTTTCAATTTCAATGTATTATTAATTTGCCCGTACTAACTCAGTCGTATTATTTATATGTACTATTATATCTCTTCCTATCACATTCAACAATACTAAATTTCATAAATCTAACATTACATTTTCAATTAAATTCATCTTTCATTTTTCCAAAACATTTACATATTCTTTTACTATAATATTCCTCAGTCCGAACCTGTATCTTTTAGTTCACTTAGCAAATTATATACTAGTAGTGTTATATCTTCTGGTAAAGTTGGTAACTCGGAACTTGACAATAGTATCGCTTCAAGTTGAAAATTATTATAACTAGATTTCAAATATCTAATTTCTTTTTATACAAAATCTATATAATAAGATTTATCTTATTACTGCATAACAACTCTTTTAATCTCAGGAGTAAGTATTTTTTTTATCGGATATGATTTATAGTCCATAAATTAAATTGCTGATTTTATTTCTAGGTATTCCCACTTTGTATATGGTAGTGATTTTTTAACAGATATTCTATATTACCATTAAAACAAGGATATAAAAACTAACAAACAATATATTCATTTGATAAATTATTTACAATATTTCTGGTGTTATGATGAAAATGCCACTTTTAATACAAACATCCTATCTAAACTTGTTCAACTAAAAGAATATGGTTATGAAAAGAACAGATGTTAACCTCTCTTTTTTATAAGGTATGTTATTTAATAAATTTAGCTTTAAATTTATGAAAATTATAACAAACTTATCTGACTTATATTTTTATGCAATTATTTATGATCTCTTACTAATTTATGGATATAGTTTGTCATGTGGTTTATTTAATTGTACTCTTTCACAAATATTTAAATTATTATAGCAAAAACCAAATGGAAAATGAAAATAGTTCAATACAACCTTGGTTTATTTCACAGTCTTTTCTTATCTCGTAGCTCCTTTTAATATCTTCTTATAATTTTGTAGCCTCAGATGAACGCAAACCCTACAACAATAACTTCTTCGGATTATGTAACAGCTGTCTGTGCCTCCTAAAGGTGACTATCGATACAGGAACAATGAAAAATGGTCCTATTAAGATTGGAATTTCTTTCTTGATTATATAACTAATACTCCAATGAATCAATAACTCCGTCCAGGAAGCTCTTCGTCTAATTATACAGCATGTGATGCTCCAATTCCACTGTAACACCGTAGTTATAGATACTCCTTCAGGAAAATTACGTTTACTGCTCCAATTCCTTTGTAACCTAGTTAAATATGGATACTCCTTCAAGAAAATAAGGTATGATGCTCCAATTCCACTGTGACCTCGATAAACATGGATACTTCTTTGCTGGTAAGTACTTTTAAATTATATTCCAGTTTAATTGCACTCCTATCTTCTTCCTTTATTACAGTTTAATGAAAACTGTTGACATTTATTTTTTTTGCACACTAATACTTCGTATTCTATACTAATAATATTCCCAACTGTTTGAATATTAATTTCCAATACCTTAACACTTTTATCTCTCTTTAATTTATGAAATTATGGCTACTATATATTGATCGCCAATTTCATAAACTCACTCTGCGAAAATTATTTTTCGAATTCTTTATTTATTTATCCCATTCCCTTAGTGATACTGCCTATTTTTCAAATTGACCAATCTCCATTATCCACCTCTTAATTATACTCAATACAAATTCCATTATGCTAATCTTTTTATAAATACCTCTCCATATAACAATACTCTTATTATGATAATTTTCTCTATGAATTTAGTATAAAATTTATGTATTCAGAACCATTTAACACATTCTCCAATAACTTTTCTGTATAAAATGTCAACATTGACAACCACTGACAGTTCCTTCAAATATTTTAACGCGGGAAATTATAATCAATTTTGACAATGCCTTATAATAAAATTTACCTCTTAACACCATTTCTCTTCATTAAATTCAATTGAACAAGTTTTTACAAATTTAATATAACATATCGAATTATTAATTAAATACAAATTCTCTATTTTACAGATTTCTGTGTCATTTGACGAACCATGGACCTTACACAACAAACTATATAGAATCAAATAAGGACCATCAGTAACTATAAACACATTAATAAACCATTATTCTCTTTATAATACTATTTCTAATTATAAACATATATTTATATTGACGGTATGTACCTAGTACTACCTCAATATATATACAGGAGTGCTTCAAAAGTTAATAAAAACGGCTATTCTAAAAAGCCATGACAGTGATTGCTTTTTGCAGGTAACTGTGAAGAAACTGTAAGCGGACGCGAAAAAAGCCATTCAATAGGGCTAAAATTTAAAACTTGGGCTTTTTTTGGATTTTTGAGTAAAATGAATTTAAAGTTCATTTTTATTATTCCTTTGTGTTTCTTCATTAATGATAGTAGAATTCAAAAAGGTTGACATGATTTTTTCACTGTTACATCAAAATAATACTGGAAACTGTCTTAATGGAAATGTTGCGCTCTGAGCTCATTGTTTCTTTGGATACTTTAACATGAATTATGATTATTATTAAATTACCTTTTTCGCTCTTGAGTGTGTACCGGTTTGTGTCAAAAACAGTTCGAGAAGAATTTTAAATAAAATATCCTATTGGCTTAACAAAATATATGTATATACAGGGGCGTTTCAAAAGTTTATAAAAGTGGATATTCTAAAAACCGTCATTCCAGTGATCGCCTTTTACAGGAAAGGCGCTTTAATAGAGCTTAAATTTAAAACTTGGGCTTTTTACTTTTATTATTATTTCCTGCTCCTTTATTAACGATAGTGGATTTCGAAAAGGTTGACGGGCTTTTACACTTTCACATCAAAATAGTATTGTAAACTGCCTTAATGAACAAGTTGGGCTTTTTGATCTCATTGTGTCTTTGGATACCTTAACATAGCTTATGGTTAAAATTAAATTATCTTTCTCGCTCTTGAGTGTGTACCGGTTTGTGTTAAAAACACTTCGAGAAGAATTTTAAATAAAACCTCCTATTGGCTTCACAAAATATATGTATACGTATACAGGAGTGCTTCTTACTTTTATTATTATTTTGTGCTTTTTTCTTAACGAGAGTAGACTTCGAAAAGATTGACAGGCTTTTACACTTTCACATCAAAATAGTATTATAAACTGTCTTAATGAAAATGTTGCGCTTTTTGAGAGCTCATTGTTTCTTTGGATA
This sequence comes from Amphimallon solstitiale, assembly GCA_963170755.1. Classification (NCBI taxonomy): domain Eukaryota; kingdom Metazoa; phylum Arthropoda; class Insecta; order Coleoptera; family Scarabaeidae; genus Amphimallon; species Amphimallon solstitiale. Next base: position 126,912,828 of record OY720675.1, on the reverse strand, counting down.
TTTTAACATGGCTTATGTTTAAGATTAAATTACCTTTCTTACTCTTGAGTGGGTACCGGTTTGTGTAAAAAACAATTCGAGAAAAATTTTAAATAAAATATACTATTGGCTTCACAAAATATATGTATATACCGGGATGCTTTAAAAGTTTATATAACCGGACATTCTAAAAAGCATCATGCCAGTACTCGCTTTTTACAGGAAAGGCGCTTCAATTTAAAGCTTGGGCTTTTTACTTTTACTTTTATTTTGTGCTCCTTTATTAACGATAGTGGATTTCAAAAAGTTCACACTTTACATCAAAATAGTATTGTACACGGTCTTAATAAAAATGTTGCGCTTTTTGATCTCATTGTGTCTTTGGATACTTTAACACGACTTATGTTTAACATGAAATTACCTTTCTCGCTCTTGAGTGTGTACAGGTTTATGTCAAAAACAGTTCGAGAAGAATTTTAAATAAAATATCCTATTGGCTCAACAAAATATATGTATATACAGGGGTGTTTCAAAAGTTTATAAAAGTGGATATTCTAAAAAGCGTAATTCCAGTGATCGCCTTTTACAGGAAAGGCGCTTTAATAGGGCTTAAATTTAAAACTTGGGCTTTTTACTTTTATTATTATTTCTTGCTCCTTTATTAACGATAGTGGATTTCGGAAAGGTTGACGGGCTTTTACACTTTCACATCAAAATAGTATTGTAAACTGCCTTAATGAACAAGTTGGGCTTTTTGATCTCATTGTGTCTTTGGATACCTTAACATAACTTATAGTTAAAATTAAATTATCTTTCTCGCTCTTGAGTGTGTACCGGTTTGTGTTAAAAACACTTCGAGAAGAATTTTAAATAAAACCTCCTATTGGAGTATATACAGGAGTGCTTCTTACTTTTATTATTATTTTGTGCTTTTTTCTTAACGAGAGTAGACTTGGAAAAGATTGACAGGCTTTTACACGTTCACATCAAAATAGTATTATAAACTGTCTTAATGAAAATGTTGCGCTTTTTGAGAGCTCATTGTTTCTTTGGATATTTAACATGACATGTTTAACATTAAATTACCTTTCTCGCTCTTGAGTGTGTACCGGTTTATGTCAAAAACAGTTCGAGAAGAATTTTAAATGAGATATCCTATTGGCTTAACAAAATATATGTATATACAGGAGCGCTTCAAAAGTTTATAAAAGTGGACATTCTAAAAAGCGTTTTTTACAGGAAAGGCGCTTTAATAGGGCTTCAATTTAAAATTTGGGCTTTTTACTTTTATTATTATTTCGTGCTCCTTTATTAACGAGAGTAGACTTCGAAAAGATTGACAGGCTTCTACACTTTCACATCAAAATAGTATTGTAACTGTCTTAATGAAAACGTTGCGCTTTTTGAAAGCTCTTTGTTTCTTTGGATATTTTAACATGACATGTATAACATTAAATTGCCTTTCTCGCTCTTGAGTGTGTACAGGTTTGTGTTAAAAACAGTTCGAGAAGAATTTTAAATAAAATATCCTATTGGCCTAACAAAATATATGTATATACAGGGGTGCCTCAAAAGTTTATAAAAGTGGACATTCTAAAAAGCTTTTTTTACAGGAAAGGCGCTTCAATAGGGCTTAAATTTAAAACCTGGCCTTTTTAATTTTATTATTATTTTGTGTTTTTTTTCTTAACGAGAGTAGACTTCGAAAAGGTTGACATGCTTTACCACTATCATATCAAAATAGTATTGTAAACTGTCTTGATGAAAATGTTGTGCTCTTTCAGCTCATTGTTTCTTTGAAAACTTTAACATGAATTATGTTCAACATTAAATTACCTTTCTCGCTCTTGAGTGTGTACTGGTTTGTGTAAAAAACAGTTTGATAAGCATTTTAAATAAAACATACTATTGGCTTCACAAGATATATGTATATACAGGAGTGCTTCAAAAGTTAATAAACTCGGGCATTCTAAAAAGCCATGACAGTGATTGCTTTTTACAGGAAACTGTGAAGGAACTGTAAGTGAACGCCAAAAAAGCCATTCAATAGGGCTAAAATTTAAAACTTGGGCTTTTTTTGGATCTTTGAGTAAAATCAATTTTAGGTTCATTTTACTTTCTTATACGTAGTATAAGGAAGTATTGTGATGATGAAAATTTTCGACCTCGAGATTTTTGCATATGTCCACGTTTTGAAGCCCCTGATACCGAAAAAGTCGTTTTTAAAAAATGTCTATGTCTGTGTGTTTCTGTGTGTCTGTGTGTTACCACGATAGCGGTCAAACCGCTGTAGATATCAATTCCAAATTTTGTATTTACGTGTATAATCCCCTCTTGAGATCTGATTAGTTTTTCAGTAAAATCGGTAGACCGGAAGTAGCAGTTTACTTCAGTGAAGAATTCGAATTTTGCCAATATTTCGTCAATTACTAAGTTTAAACAAATTTATAAAGAATTGAAATGTACTCAAAATTAATTTTGAGACAAATTATCTTAAAAAAGTTTTTCGAAATTCCAACCGGAAGTAGGTCTTTTACTCTTATCGAAAATCAGTTTTTTGCGAATATCTCGCAAGTCATGCTTTCTAGGCAGGTACATTACGAGTATAAAAGTATTCAAATTATAATTTTAAATATCTTTTGTATAAAAAAAATTTCAAAATTCGGACCGGAATACTTTTACTCTTACCGAATAGCGATTTTTGCAGATATGTCGTAAATTATGCATTCTATATATATTTATTAAGAGTACAAAAGTATTTAGAGTTGAATTTGCAATATTTTTTGTATACATGAAATTTCAAAATTCGGACCGGAAGTGGCACTTTTACTCATAGCGAGTAGCACTTTTTTCGAATATCTTGCAAACTATGCATTCTATAGCGATTTATTAAGAGAATGAAAATACTTAGAATAGGATTTTGAATAAGTTTTGCATAAAAAGATTCTTAAAATTGTATAGTTTGAAACGCTCATACGTATAAGAAAGTCGTGTGGTGGCCACACCTCATTTTTTATTATTCTTTTGTGTTTCTTCATTAACGATAGTAGAATTTAAAAAGGTTGACATGCTTTTTCACTGTTACATCAAAATAGTACTGTAAACTGTCTTAATGGAAATGTTGCGCTCTGAGCTCATAGTTTCTTTCGATACTTTAACATGACTTATGTTTAACATTAAATTACCTTTCTCGCTCTGGAGTGTGTACCAGTTTGTGTAAAAAACAGGTCGAGAAGAATTTTAAATAAAATATACTCTTGATTTAACAAAATATATGTATATACAGGGGTGCATCAAAGGTGTATAAAAGCGGACATTCTAAAAAGCGTGATGCCAATGACCGCTTTTTACAGGAAAAGCGTTTCAATTTAAAACTTGGGATTTTTACTTTTATTATTATTTTGTGCCCCTTTATTAACGATACTGGATTTCGAAAAGGTTGATAGGCTTTCACACTGTCACATCAAAATAGTATTGTACACTGTCTTAATAAAAATGTTGCGTTTTTTGATCTCATTGTGTCTTTGCATACTTTAACACGACTTATGTTTAACATTAAATTAGCTTTCTCGCTTTTGAGTGTGTACCGGTTTGTGTTAAAAACAGTTCGAGAAGAATTTTAAATAAAACGACCTATTGGTTTAACAAAATATATGTATATACAGGGGTGCTTCAAAGGTGTATAAAAGTTGACATTCTAAAAATCGTCATGCCAGTGATCGCTTTTTACAGGAAAGGCGCTTAAATTTAAAACTTGGGCTTTTTACTTTTATTATTACTTTGTGCTCCTTTATTAACGATAGTGGATTTCAAAAAGGTTGGCAGGTTTTTATGCTTTCACATCAAAATAGTATTGTACACTGTCTTAATAAAAATGTTGCGTTTCTTGATCTCATTGTGTCTTTGCATACTATAACACGACTTATGTTTAACATTAAATTACCTTTCTCGCTCTTGAATGTGTACAGATTTATATCAAAAACAGTTCGAGAAGAATTTTAAATAAAATATTCTATTGGTCTAACAAAATATATGTATATACAGGGGTGCTTCAAAAGTTTATAAAAGTGGACATTCTAAAAAGCGTTTTATAGAAGAAAGGCGCTTTAATAGGACTTAAATTTAAAACTTGGGCTTTTTACTTTTATTATTATTATGTGCTCCTTTATTAACGATAGTGGATTTCAAAAAGGTTGACAGGCTTTCACACTTTCGCATCAAAATAGTATTGTACACTGTTTTAATAAAAATGTTGCGCTTTTTGATGTCATTGTGTCTTTGCATACTTTAACACGACTTATGTTTAACATTAAATTACCTTTCTCGCTCTTGAGTGTGTCCCGGTTTGTGTTAAAAACAGTTCGAGAAGAATTTTAAATAAAATAACGTATTGGCTTAACAAAATATATGTATATGCAGGGGTGCTTCAAAAGTTAATAAAATCGGACATTCTAAAAAGTCATGACAGTGATTGCTTTTTACATGACAGGGGCTTCAAAAGGGCTTAAATTTAAAACTTGAGCTTTTACTTTTATTATTATTTTGTGCTCTTTTATTAACGATAGTGGATTTCGAAAAGGTTGACAGGATTTTACACTTTCACATCAAAATAGTATTGTACAGTCTCTTAACAAAGATGTTGCGCTTCTTGATTTCATTGTGTCTTTGCATACTTTAACACGATTTATGTTTAACATTAAATTACCTTACTCGCTCTTGAGTGTGTACCGGTTTGTGTTAAAAACAATTCCAGAAAAATTTTAAATAAAACATACAATTGGCTTCACAAAATATACGTATATACCGGGATGCTTTAATAGTTTATAAAACTGGACATTCTAAAAAGCGTTTTTTTATAGGAAAGGCGCTTTAGTTGAGCTTAAATTTAAAACTTGGGCTTTTTACTGTTATTATTATTTTGTGCTTTTTTCTTAACGAGAGTAGACTTCGAAAAGATTGACAGGCTTTTACACGTTCACATCAAAATAGTATTGTAAACTGTCTTAATGAAAATGTTGCGCTTTTTGAGAGCTCATTGTTTCTTTGGATATTTTAACATGACTTATGTTTAACATTAAATTACCTTTCTCGCTCTTGAGTATGTACCGGTTTGTGTAAAAAACAATTCGAAATTTTTTTTAAATAAAACGTACTATTGGCTTCACAAAATATATGTATATACCGGGATGCTTTAAAAGTTTATAAAACCGGACATTCTAAAAAGCGTCATGCCAGTGATCGCTTTTTACAGGAAAGGCGCTTCAATTTAAAACTTGGGCTTTTTACTTTTATTATTATTTTGTGCTCCTTTACTAAACGATAGTGGATTTCGAAAAGGTTGACAGGCTTTTACACTTTCACATCAAAATAGTATTGTAAACTGTCTTAATAAAAATGTTGCGCTTTTTGATCCCATTGTGCCTTTGGATACCTTAACATGACATGTTTAAAATTAAATTACCTTTCTCAGTCTTGAGTGTGTACCGGTTTGTGTTAAAAACAATTCCAGAGGAATTTTAAATAAAACGTCCTATTGGCTTAACAAAATTAGGTATATACAGGGGTGCTTCAAAGGTATATAAAAGTGAACATTCTAAAAAGCGTCATGCCAGTGATCGCTTTTTACAGGAAAGGCGCTTCAATTTAAAACTTGGCCTTTTTACTTTTATTATTATTTTGTGCTCCTTTATTAACGATAGTCGATTTCTAAAAGGTTGACAGGCTTTTACACTTTCACATCAAAATAGTATTGTACACTGCCTTAATAAAAATGTTGCGCTTTTTGATCTCATTGTGTCTTTGCATACTTTAACACGACTTATGTTTAACATTAAATTACCTTTCTCGCTCTTGAGTGTGTACCGGTTTGTGTTAAAAACAGCTCGAGAAGAATTTTAAATAAAATATCCTATTGGCTTAACAAAATATATGTATATACAGGGGTGCTTCAAACATTTATAAAAATGGACATTCTAGAAAGCGCTGTTTACAGGAAAGGCGCTTCAAAAGGGCTTAAATTTAAAACTTGGGTTTTTTGCTTTTATTATTAGTTTGTGCTCCTTTATTAATGATAGTGGATTTCAAAAGGGTCACACTTTACATCAAAATAGTATTGTAAACTGTTTTAATAAAAATGTTGCGCTTTTTGAGCTCATTGTGTCTTTGGATACTTTAACATGGCTTATGATTAACATTAAATTACCGTTCTCGCTCTTGAGTGTGTACCGATTTGTGTCAAAAACAGATCGAGAATAATTTTAAATAAAATATACTCTGCTCTTTTATTAACGATAGTGGACTTCGAAAAGGTAGTAAGAAAGTAATATACTTTATAAATTAAATTTACTTTACCCATTCACATACATATGTTTGCGAGCTATATGTTTGAAGTTCATCAGCATTCATTAGCATTCTATAAGAATGGTTGAAAGCGACGCCCATTTACCAAACAAAATTTGTTGTAAACATGTTAAACACTATGGAGATAGTACGTATATTTGAGCATGTCAATTAAAATGACGAGCGGGCGAGTAGTATGTATGTAATTCATTGAAAATTTAAAATGTTCTTCAATACAAGTCCTTCATTTTTAATTGACGTGCGAACTAATTTTGAGTATGTGACAGACGAATATTTCAATTATGCTGACCAAAATTTCATAATAAAAGCCCTGTTCCACTTCAAATAATTTGGGTGAAAACATCTCAGTGTCAAACTGATTATTAGGATCTTGTTTATTAATATTGTGCATGCCTATCTTAAATTGTTTCTGAGCAATTGACATACTTTTTGTTAATATACTAAATTTTTCCACTGTTATTTCAATAGCGTATTATCCCGATTGTCTCAATGAAAATGATGCACTTATTGAGCATATTGTTTCTTCGGATACTTTAACATCATTCTTATGTTTAACATTAAATTATCTTTCTCGCTCTTCATTGTGTAACAGTTTGTGTAAAAAAAAAATCTAGAGGAATTTTAAATGAAATATACAATTGGCTTTACAAAATATATGTATATACAGAGTGTGCCACAAGTCTATAAAATCTTACATTCTAAAAACCACCACGAGAGTGATCGCGTTTTACAGGAAACTGTAAAAAGCTGTAAGCGGACGCGAAAAAGGCGAATTCAAGCTCGAAAAGATTGAAGCATTAGCTCGCAAACATTCAGCACAATAAATATTGCAATATATAATAATTGGCCCAATGATAATAGTGTATAGGTAAGAAATTTATAAATTCGATTCCTTATTTGTTTATAAATACTTTGTACTCATTTTTAGCAATTATCATTACATGACTGGAGGCATTTCGTCCATGAATTAAGTTGTAAAAATACTTCAAAATATTATAAGATATTGTAAATAGAGAAAAGAAACTAAAATATATTCCTACCAGATTAAACAAGCATTTAATCATGTTGTTACTGTGCCAGGCAAATTGAGAAGTAATATCATACGTATTCAAAAAAGATTGTTTAATTATCATTGATGAAAATGAACTTCCCGCGACATCGTCAATTACAATAATTGAAAATAGAAATTCTATAAGGATGTTTCACAGTATTTTCGAATATAACAATAAGTAAGCAATATTACCATAATACATATATTATATCTATATATTCTGTAAATTGTAGGTGTACAATGCAAAAGAAAATAATTATGTACAGTGTGAACAGGGCTTTACCAACATTATTAAGCATCATACATAACTGACAGTTGTAATACAATTTACCACAAAGAAACACTGCAAATTATAAAAGTATAGGAATGGAAATCATTATAAAAAATGCCAATGAAATAAATATTATTTGTTATAGAACAATGATTAAATGAATTATTTAAAAGTATGCATTCGCGTCAACAAAACATAATTCTAATAAAGCTATCTACTACAAGTTTGTATAAAATAAAATGTTTTTTTTTAAATTCTAATGAATTTTCATTTAAACCAAAAAGACCAATGGAATCGACATATGTATATAGACTGAAACACTATTAACAAAAACTATCAAACCACATTTTCCAACTGATGCAAAAAACACAGATTTCGAGATTATTTTAATTTTATATCCACAAACAAAATTCAAACTATAGATAAATTAGGCAAACGTGAAATAAATCATCGGCAAATCAAGGCACAAAAACCAATAATAGTAGAAAAATTCAAAATACAGTGAAAACTACCGACCGTGAAGGCATAGGAAAAGTATGTGCAAAATGTCAATATAACTTTAAACGATAAAATACATCTTATTTCATGGACAGTCGTAAAACGTTTTAAATTTAAATACTGCTTTTTTCACTAAATCTATTATTAATCATTTCAACCGATAAGCATTCTGAATAAAATATTGCATAGTTGTAAACTATATACAGGGGTGTATAAAAACAACTAAGCAATATTGAACATCTAAAACACAATTACATTTAGTTATTCGCTATATATCGGAATTATATGGTGTTTCAAAAACTGAAACGCAATAAAGACAAAATCCGCAATAAATTTAAAAAAATAAGGGGAAGCGGTACCTCAACTGTAAGCGGAATATGAGGCGGCAGCGGGCCTTCTAGGCCTGCCGTATTAGCTAGTTTGTTTATATAAACACGCATTTAAATTACAATAAAATGTCATTCTATTTAAAGAAAACAGAAACACTAAAACACGTTTACCACACTAAAGCACAATACTAAATATGTACGTATTTCGACAACTACGTTGTCATTTTCAATAGCACTGATTAAAAAACCGCGATGTATTGAAGATGAGAACGTAGTTGTCGAAATACATATTTAGTTTTTGTGCTTTAGTATAATAAAGGTGTTTTAGTGTTTCTGTTTAATATCAAGCCCCAGACTCCAAGTGAGTTTGTCCTTTTAATTTATAAAAGTCTTATTACTTGTTTTATTCGATTGTTATATAAATAAGAGAAGGAATTATTTATATAAGTTTATTGATGGTACAATACAGTACCAGGTACAAAGACATATTAAACTAAATAAAGATATATCTTACATATGATTTTTAATGTTTTTTATTGCATCCACATACACTACTACTGCAATAACGCCAAAGACACTTTGATAAACATACATATTTGGTAGATATTCAATATAGCAACATGCTTTAATACTGATCTTATTGGGATATTATTTTTTTGTAAATTTATTATGAACATATACTTTAATTACTTTCCATGATTTATTTTGAAAAATGATTGGGTATTTTTCAATTAATGCCATTACTTCATTTTTCTTAGGTGCTGTTTTCGTTTTTATATGTTTTTTAAGAAATTCTTCTATGTACTTTTTTTGCTGCGGTGTCCAAGGTACTAAAGTACGTTTTGGACCTTTTTCAATTCGATTAGAAAGGTTATTTGTCTCCTCGTCATTAATCGTTTGCGTGCTATTAGTACATATCGTTTCAGGTAAGTCCATGATTTCATCTAGGTCAATGTCCGATTCCTCAGGTTCTTCTACGAAATCTTCATTAATGTCTATATCTGTTAAGTTTCTTACTTTAAACTGATCAATAGAGGTGTGTCTTGAAAGTAATAGAAGCTTGCTTACTTTTGCCGTTTGATAGACATCGTCAGGAAGTCGATAAAATTGTGAATGCGTTTTTTCTGTATGGCCCATAAACGTAGCTAACTGTTCTAGTTCGTTTTTATTCATATTTAAAATTTATACTATAGTAGCTAACTGCTTTCTTAATCGGGTTGATGTTAATAACGATGCTTTATTACAGTTTTGCAAAACAATTTTCGCATGCTTTCTCATAATTGCATATCCATTAATTGGACTTTCAGTACCAGGAATCCCAAAAAGGTAATTATTTGTCAAAAGATTAAAATTACCTCTCAGTGTGATAGCAAAGCCAATTGATTCAATAATTGTAGGTTCAAGTAGCACCGGAACACCCCGTCCCCTTTTTCCTCGAATTACTATTCGTCTTTATTTTTGTAATAATATTTTTTCAGCTTCTGTTAAGCTTTTTCGAATTCAGAACTAGAGGGAGGTGAATTACAATGTTTTAAGTACGAAGACAGAGTTATACGTTGGAGTTCTCCCACTCTACGTTTATTAAAAATTAAAATACTGAAAAAATACCTTCTTGCAGTTCACGGAAGCTCTTTGTGTCTTTGGAATTTTCAATTAACTTACTTTTACTCCTTAGTATTATTCTTTTTAAATATATATATATATACATATAATATATTAATATAATATTTGAAACAGTAATTTTTATTTTCTCTCTCTCTATATATATATATATAAATAAAAGGAAATATCGCGGATACATGATATATAAGAAAGAGAAAAATATTGGGTAAATTCCGCTGTAGAGCAACCGTAGACACGTGTTTCTGACTCATTGGTCGTCATCGGTACGGTGTAGCCAAGGAATAAGGTGGGATAACCTTGGAGATGTATGCATGTATGCATCTCCAAGGTTATCCCACCTTATTCCTTGGCTACACCGTACCGATGACGACCAATGAGTCAGAAACACGTGTCTACGGTTGCTCTACAGCGGAATTTACCCAATATTTTTCTCTTTCTTATATATATATATATATCATCGCGCTTCCTACCGGGAAGGGTAGAAACAAAGTCTATATCAAAAATTTTAACTGACATTTATTTTGAAAAGATTTTATACAATAATTTTATCTTTTTATATATGTAAGTTGTATTTTTAAATATTATTGTAATTCTTATAACACTTTTATACTTATAGTACTTCTTCTTCTGATGAAGACAATATATTAAAGTTTTATATTAGCTGGTTTAATATTCGCCGACATCATTGATGTATGTATATTATAGTTTTTGATAGACGGATAATGTTATTTACTATAAGTAATAGTTAAAGTTCTTGTATTTTAATTCCTAGAACACAGTACCTATCCTAGAAACTCAGCCTATATCATCTTTCAGTGATTAGTGTAGAGTGTAGACTAATGGGAAATTGTTTTCCACGATTATATAGTCCATTGTTTATAATTTTCTAAACTTATATAATACAATTACTGTACTGACGAAGATTTAAATTCAAAGTATAAAACGCGACTGTATTCACATGATGCAGACTTTTTCTTGCATATGGGTAGATCTTGTTCCGAGAGAGAGAAATTAAAATACGTTAAGAGTTTTACCGGAACGATGTTGTCCTAATAAATCCATCATGTGTACTTTTTTTTTGTTTTTATCTTAGATATACGTTAATAGCAGTTTTCGAGAAGCATAAAAGTGCTTTGTGGTTCTTCATATTTGGTCATAAAGACAAATAGAATGTTAAGAGTTTTACCTTTGTCTATAATTACAGACACTTGTTGAAAAAGGAAAATGCTTTGTTCCCCTATATTTAGTATAAGACAAATTCGAAATATTTTACATAAACAACGTAAACATTAAAAATGGTTAATCGAAATAGGTCTATTGCGAAATTATGGGTACACACACGCGTAACTTATATTCGGATCGTAGTGAGAACCTCCTTCTTTGAAGTCGTTAAAGAGCTTTTATTCCTAAAATTGTTTGAAAATTGTTTACATGGCATACATACACCAAATTTTCATGTTCAATTCGATTCACACAGGTAAACAAGTGTGTTTCTCCGCGGGGAAAGCCGTGTGACTTTATCAGAAAACATATTTTGAAGCGGTTTTCTTCTTAAGATAGCCACTGATTAGGAGCATCTTTTAAATTTATTTTGTATTATACAGAGTCTTCCATAACTTGGTGGCTGACCATAGTTATAGCTTTTTAAATGGAACAGCCTATATATTACATATTACATTCTTGTATTCTTTCAAAATAATAACGTCTTATAAGTTTTTGCTGTAAAATTTAGCAAGAAATTCAAAAATGAAGGTTGTTCCATTTCAAAAAATGATTTTTACACAAAAATTTGCCATGTCATTTTAATCTAGTTTTGTGGGCACGCAATTAGTAGTTGAGAAAAAAATAAACGTGCTTGCATTAGATTCTTTTCTTGTGAATAACGCTGCCAAATATTGTGACTATTTTTTGAGAAATATGATTTTATAAAAACATTGATTTTGTCAGAAAAATGGGAAAAAATAAAATACTTTAGATTTTAAGCCTATACTGTCTTAATACTTTTACTTTCTTATACGTAGTATAAGAAAGTATTGTGATGATGAAAATTTTGGACCTCGAGATGTTTGCTGATGGACACGTTTTGAAGTCCCCTAATACCGAAAAAGTGGTTTTAAAAAAATGTCTCTCTCTCTCGCTGTGTGTGTCTCTCTGTGTGTGACGACGATAGCGGTCAAACCGCTATAGCTATCAATTCCAAATTTTGTACTTACGAGTATAATCTCCCTCTTGAGATGTGATTAGAGATGAGATAAAATCGGCGGACCGGAAGTAGTAGTTTACTTCAGTGAAAAAATCGAATTTTCCCAATATTTCGTGAACTACTAAGTTTAAACAAATTTATAAAGAATTAATATGTATTTAAAATTAAATTTGAGAAGAATTTTATTGGAAAAATTTTTCGAAATTCCTACCGGAAGTAGGTCTTTTACTCTTATAGAAAATCAGTTTTTTGCCAATATTTCGCAAGTCATGCTTTTTAGACATGTACGTTACGAGTATTAAAGTACATATTTAGAACTTAATTTTCAATACCCTTTGTATAAAAAAAAATTCAAAATTCTGACCGGAAGTACCACTATTATTACTCTTATCGAATAGCTATTTTTTGCAAATATGTCGTAAATTATGCATTCTATATCCATTTATCAAGAGTACAAAAGTATTTAGAGCTGGATTTGGAATATTTTTTGCATAAATGAAATTTGAAAATTCGGACCGGAAGTAACGCTTTTACTCTTAGCGAGTAGCACTTTCTTTCGAGTATCGTGCAAAGTATGCATTCTATAGAGATTTATTAAGAGAATAGAAGTACTTATAATAAAATTTTGAATAATTTTTATACAGGGTGTAACAAAATAAGTGTAAAACATTTCAGGGGGTGATTCCTTAGCGAAAAAGAGATAGGGTCTTTCATATAAAAAAACTTCAATGGAGCATCCCTTGTTAAGATACAGCCCCATAAAGGGGGTACATAAAATTTGTTTTACAATTTTTCTCACAAACACTAAAAATGTAATTTATTTCCAATGTAACTTTTTGTCTGATTATTTGTTTACCATCTAAAAATCGATTTCCAATACCTTGTTTCATTCGAAACAGAAAATGTCTCTTGAATTTTTTGCCCAAAAGTAATCAGTTCGCAGCAAAAAATTAGTTTACGAACAACTACAGAGATACATCGTCATAAATGCGAACTGGATTAGTATTGTTATTTTGTAGTTACTACCTGCATCAAAATACATATGATTAAAGATGAATAAACAAAACTAATTTATTAATAACAAAACATAAAACATGTAGAAATCATAGTAAATGTTCAATATGTCCACCTTCAGTCATTACACATGCGTCTAGACGTCGGCGCATTGAGCCACGTATTCGCTGAAATATTCCTGGATTCTCTCTAATTACCCTGCACGCATCGATGATGCGGTTTCTTAAGTCCTCTACATCACGAACAGGCGTAGGATAAACCAAAGTCTGTAAATGGCCCCAAGTAGAGAAATCAAGAGGATTGATATCCGGGGATCGAGTGGGCCAATTCTGTGGTCCTCCTCGACCTATCCAATGATTTGGATATGTTTGGGTTAAATGCTGACGTGCTGCTTGACTAAAATGGGCGGGAGTCCCATCATGCATAAAAAACATATCCCTTCTGACGCCCAAAGGAACTTCCTCCAGCAGTACTGGATGCACTTCTCTTAAAAATTGAGTGTATGCCTCACCATTTAATCGAGGAGGTAGAAAATGAGGGCCAATTAAATAATCCCCAATAACTCCGAGCCACACGTTAAGAGAAAAGTGTTCTTGATGGTTAACTTGTGAGGGTTTTCATCAGCCCATATGTGGTTATTATGACAATTAATTATCTTGTCCCGAGAAAAAGTACATTCGTCTGTGAATTCGATGGTCTTCAGAAAGTCAGGATTTCTTCTAATCATTTCCAGCATCCAATTGGAAAATTCAAGACGGTTCGGAAAATCTCGCTGTAACAGTGCCTGTACTCGTTGCAGATGGTAAGGGTATAAGAGTTGTTCCTTTAAAATTCGAAATACCGTCATATGATCAACATTTAACTCGTCCTAACTCTGTCCTAACTCTACCTTTACAAGATTCCAGTACTATTAACGTTTTGAACAGTACTAGTCATTCTCCTCAGAACTAATCTTTTGCAAATAATTCCTCTTTTTCCCTTTAGAACCATACACAATGCGTGTTTTATTTTGATTTTATACATATTTTCAGTTCCCTTTTTATTTTCATATACATACTGCTGTGACCTTCAAATTAAAAAAAATAAGAATGTTAAGAATTAGCTTAGTTGTTAAAAAAGAAAGTGTGTGTGTGTGTGTGTGTGTGCGCGCGCGCGCGCGCTTGTGTGTGCGCGTGTGTGCGTGTGCGTGGGTGAGCGTGGGTTTGCGTGGATGTGCGTGCGTGTGCGTGCGTGTGCGTGCGTGTGCGTGCGTGTGCGTGCGTGTGCGTGCGTGTGCGTGCGTGTGCGTGCGTGTGCGTGCGCTTGCGTGCGTGTGCGTGCGTGTGCATGCGTGTGCGTGTGTGTGTGTGTTTGTTCACGATGGCGTCCAAGCATCTTAAACTATCGATGTCAAACTTTATATTTACAAGTATAATATCCCTCTTGAGATCTGATTAAATTTTCAGTAAGATCGGCAGACCGAAATTAGTAGTTTACTACAGTGAAATACATTATAATACATATTGAAATTTTAGCATTATTTCGCTATCTACTAAGTTTAAACAAATTTATAAAGAATTCAAAGTACTCAAAAGTGAATTTTTATTAAAACAGTGTTTTGAAATTCCTGTCGGAAATATATCTCTCACTCTGTTTTTTGGGAATATCTCGCAAGTTATGCTTTCTAGGCAGATGCATTAAGAGTATAAAACTATTTAAAGCTTGATTTTCAATACTTTTTGTATAAACAAAATATCAAAATATCTCGCAAGGTATACATTTATTAAGAAAATAGAAGCGCTTAGAATAGAGTTTTGATAATTTTTCACTTACAGGTTTACTTTTTTAAGAAGATAAAAGTTAATTTAAAAACAACTTTTGTATAATTTGAAACGCACATATGTATAAGAAAGTCGTGTGGTGGCCACAACTCATTTTTTTGATAACTTCGAAACTGTTCCCTATATATAATAATAATTATATAATTATATAATAATTATATTATGTTCTCTATATATTCTTTAGTATAATGCATTCAACTCTATTGGTAGTTACATACAAGTTCTTTTGTTGCTTCTTTTTTCCGTATTCGTGATTTCTTGTTTCATTGCTCTTTCCGTTGTCTTGCTGCAATGATCGCTTCCTTTCTTTTATTTTTTGAAAGAGATAATACTGAAAAATAAAAAAAAACGACAATGACGTTAATATCAATGAGATCTTACTTATAATACAAGTAGTAATTATTGGTTGACGTTAAATGTATCCCTCGAAAGAAATACAGAATGAATGTTAATTAAAATATGAAGGAACATCAGGTTTAAACAACTAATATTAATGTTAAATGTATGGGTTCTTCTCTATACTAATTTTCTTGATGGATCCTTTGCTGCTTGCATATTTACTGGTTTAGTAACTGTGAGACAGATTGTGCATGTTTAATTATGAACACAGTACTTACATATGTATTAGTCTGCAGTTTATTAAAGTAAATTTAAATTTTATATAATTTTTATTTAAATTAATGGTTTCTACAAATAAAGCTGTACAATACTACTTTTTAAAATTATATTATGCTATTAAAATGACTAATATACCATACAGACAATGAAATTTTATAGCATTTTGTTTTGCCAGTAATAAAGTTCTTATCTTTATGTATTTGTTTGTGTACTGTTTAATTAAAATTTATATAAGTAAACTGGATTTCTTAGAAACATCGTCTACATGAACTATCTATCTAATAGTCTTTATTTTTGAAATGCAAATTTGTAATACGATTTGTTTTTCCATAAAAGTCTGAAACTTAATTAATACACATACATGCATTACGTGGGTGGTTTAACGATATATTGGTATAGTAAACTTTTGCTTCGCAGAACATGGTCACTAGGGTATTTCGATCAGATGCAATGCCATACGGCACGTGACGTTCAAAGTGGGTGAATACTTTCGTTTAATCAACTAGAGAATATCGGCGTTGGTGACTCATTGATTGTTAGTTTTATAAATGGATGGGGGGCGCTTTTCTGCCGATTCTCAATTGTGGATGAGAATAACGTTGTTTGTGACTCAATAAATTCGCAGTAGGGTGTAAATTTGAGGAACTGAAGAGCACTAGGGAACTGGCCATACGCACGCCTTATGTCTATCGAATGGAGAATCGCTACGACTACCTTATTTTTTTAATGTTATGTCACTATATAACTCCCTTTCATATTAATATTTTGATCACATCAATTAAGAATGTTTTTATATTATTTCATAACATGTAAATAGTGAGTCCCTGTTTTACCAGAAGGGTTAAATCAAAATTGAATAACTACCCAATTTGTGTATATACAACGATGATTTAACGGATAGTGAGGCTTAAAATGGAACACTTGAATTACGGCAAATATATTTTGTTATTCTTTATCGTATTCCCCTTCAACATTAATACAGTTTGACCAGCGGTTCTGTAGTATTTTTATAGTCATCATGAGTATCATGGTCGTCAAAATACAGCTTTACTTCTGCATAAAATTAATTGTCTGTCTTGAGTTTCCTACAGCTCTTTCTTTTAGGTATAAGTGGAAGTTTGAAGGGGCTAGATCCGGTGAATAGGCTGGTTGGGGGCGCAACCTGGAATTCATCCAATTTTTCTCGAACAATGCGACTGGTGTGTGTAGGGTCATTATAACAGTGCAATAGAACTGTTATAATCGAGCCTTTTATAATGGCCCTTTTTTCGGTAACAGCAACATTCACTTTGTCGAGAAAGGCAGTATAATGTATCGCGTTAATAGTACATACATACATTCATCCGTTCATCCACGTTTAACGTTGGTTCATCAAGAAGTCCAGGCACTTAAGCATCCGCGCTTTGACCATCTCCACTTGCGCTCGAGCAATTCTCTGCCTTCCACGAATGTCACTCTATCGTGGTCAAGGGAAGGTTGGCTCTAATATACCCTTGCCGGAGTGCTTCCACCTGAGTCCTCTTAGTGCCTAACAGACGCAGATTATATCCAGGCTGATTTCCTCCTGTTTTTAACATTTTATATACCGGGATTTTTAACCATGGCAGTGTCAGACAGTTACTTCTTCAGTAGGCAATGTCCAGTATATTATTCATTCATATTGGTAGAAATTAATTTGCTTCATAGAAACTATTTAAATGTAGCAACTTAGATATATAAATTGAACTAACAGCATAAAATTCGTGTATCTTCAAAAATAAAAATCTAGATGACTTTCACTCCGTCTTTTAAAATTATTCAAGTAATTTAAGTAGATAACTCAGAAATGGGTAGCTGCATTTACTATTACATATTATCCTTCGTAAAAGTAGACGATACATTTTTCAAAGTAGAAAGATATACTGCTACGCCCTTCAAAAGTTTACATTAAAATTAAAATCAATTGTCAAAATTAACAAAAGCGCAGAAAAATGGCTTCGACGGTTAACTAAAAATTATTCATCCTTCGATACTGATAGCAAAGTAATGGCCAAGCTTAAATAATTGTAGCGTCGCTTATTAAATCACCACGGTTTCGAAAAGTTTATGTTTACATCTTCAGGAATGCCTTACCTGCCACTACCCTTACGTACAAATGATAAATATGGTGAAGGAAACTGCCTCCAACTCAATCGTCTTGTATGGGTCGACAGAATCTCAGATGGATGAGTTTACGGACGCCACCTCCTTATGTGTAATATTCCCTACCCCAAAAAACTCTTTGATCCAGGAGAAAAATCTGTTTAAATACTCAAGGAAGCAAAAGATGAGACAAAACCACAAATTCCCAACAACAAATAATTTAATATATTCTATATTGTTGCTTAAGTTATAAAATTTAAATTATATAATTTTGAATTTGGAAAGTTAAATGAATAAACTACAAAAAATACATAAGGTTACGAGAGATATTAACTGTGACAATATAAAATTAAAAATACAGAGGTCCCCTACTTCTGGACACCTGTATATTGTACATGTATTATAAAGGTTAGTTCCAATTCAATTATAATGATTTAAACATGCAATGGATAGAGATCTCTTGCTTTACAAAGGATTTAACAAATGTGTCAACACGTGGACACACGGTATATATATAAAAATGTACTTAAAAATTAAATGAATCTATGAGAAATTTTTGTAAAAAAAAACAATATAAAGAAATTCTGGCTGAAGGACTACAAATTTAAATTGAAATAACAAATAAATGCCAAACTTATACGATAACCCTCGTAAACTGAAATTATTCTATAAAAGCACCGATTAGGATCTGGCAATAGATTCTAAATGCTTAAATGAAAACTTAATTGAGAATTTTATAAACGTTCTTAAGCTCTGATCAACTTACAATGAATTGAAAGCACACCCCAGGCTTCCGAACACAAAATTGCCAAACTACAGAGCAAAGAACCTTATGATATTAAGAAATTGATTTTAAAATTAAACAACAAATTAGGCTGACGGTAACTTACAGACTAACACAAACAATTAAGAGAAACGGTAACACACTTATCTGACAAGTAGGCGTGGCCTAACACATATGAAAGGAAAACTGGAAATAACTCTTGTCCGGAATTCCAGGAAAAGTACGCTTCGTGTAGAAGAATCAAGATTTCAGCACTGCTGAATCGGTGGTTAAATTACTTCTCAGAGTAAAATTATATTAAAAATCCAATTCAGAATTATAATTAAAAATGGCGGCGCCTCGTGGCTTGGAAATTCCAGTCACTCAGGACGGTGTAGGCGTATAATTCCGCACAAATTAGAAGCTATAAGACAAAGGGGAACGACATACATTACAAACAGATCTACACAACGGAAAACTAAGAAAATAAACTTACCCGATATGGGTGAAATCGATCGTAACAATTCAACCGACAGAAAGTCGAAAAAATAAAACGAAATATTAAATCAATTTATGAAATAATCACTGCCTCATTAATCCGCTGATTAGCGTAATTACTACGGAACGATATCGGTACTAAATTACCATTAATTAGCAGTGAATATCGATAGAAATCAATCTGCTTCTTATATCGTTTAACGCAAAAATCAAAATGAGCCGAAGAAGGCGTTCAATGAGCGTTCACACCAGAAGCAACGCCGGACGGACGATTCGAAAATTACGGAAACATTTAAAAATGATACAGACGATACTTGTAACAAAAGGAAAGCCTACTAATTACTAG
The DNA here is from genome assembly GCA_963170755.1 of Amphimallon solstitiale. Classification (NCBI taxonomy): domain Eukaryota; kingdom Metazoa; phylum Arthropoda; class Insecta; order Coleoptera; family Scarabaeidae; genus Amphimallon; species Amphimallon solstitiale. The sequence goes on along the minus strand of OY720675.1, from coordinate 126,893,334 downwards.
GGAAGAGAGGAAAAATTAAAAGAAAATTCTCCAAGCCTAAACAAGAATTAAAAGTACTTAACTAAAATTAATTCTGAGTAGACGCGAATGTAGGCATCTATTTAACGTTAATGACCGTTCTCGTCGACAGAGGGTGGGACAACCCATAAATAATTAAACTAATTCTTATTTAAATTAAAATACAGAAATGTATTACTACTGAATATGATAACGTAATGAATAAAAATAAATCAAACGTCAAAACTACAGAAAACATAACAATAATCCTACCAAAATAAATAAAAGAAACAAAATTCCGGAATATACGGATCTGTTCAAAATTAACGTAACAATACAATTATAAATAAAAGGGTTTGGCTTGCTTTTGAAAAATGTTTATTTATAACAATAACGTTAAGTAAAAGCAAAAAGCATCGACCTATAACTTTTTGTCGTCTACTCTTACGTAACCCTACAGAACATTATTTATATATTTCACATTAATCTCACGATATTGTTATATATATATATATAAATATATTAATTCATTTTTTTTCTTGGTATTAGCGACCATTACTTTACCAGCTAATTAAACATTAATAAAACACATTTTTTTAGACGTTTCGACAAAATTTTTTAATTGTCTTCTTCAGTATTTTTTTTTTTGATGTATAACACATACAAACATATTAAAAATTCTTTCGAATATTAATTAATAATCCTGCAAAATAACAATTATAATTTAGAGCTATGTTTATTTTTTCCCACGTTCTCAAAAACAAAAACTTACCACACATATCAGGACTTCGTCAATACAACTTTTTCTTAAAAAGGAATTTAAAATACTCGGTATGAGTACCATTTTAATTTTATTTGTTTTGTGTCACCTTATTTATGAACAATTAGATTTTTATTTTTAAAGTGTAACAATTATGCATACATAGTCATAGTTTAAATATTGCATGTCAATGAAAACGATTTTAAAATAAAATTCTTCGATCTGTCCGAGAACACTTTACCGCTAAAAAATACCACGTGTTGTATGTTTCTTGCTATGGTTGTTTTTCTACTTATATATATTTTAGTATTGTCGAATAACAATTTTTCAAACATACAAGGGTTACTATAAAAATTACCTCTAATGTTTATAATATCGGAAAATAAATTCTTGTTTTTGAGAACGTGGGAAAAAATAAACATAGCTCTAAATTATAATTGTTATTTTGCAGGATTATTAATTAATATTCGAAAGAATTTTTAATATGTTTGTATGTGTTATACATCAAAAAAAAAAAATACTGAAGAAGACAATTAAAAATTTTTGTCGAAACGTCTAAAAAAATGTGTTTTATTAATGTTTAATTAGCTGGTAAAGTAATGGTCGCTAATACCAAGAAAAAAAATGAATTAATACATTAACAAATGACCAAGAAAGATTAAATATTTATACTATATACATATATATATATATATATATATATATATATATACAGGGTCGGGCAAAAAGAGCGGAACACCGAATTTATGGCTTAACTAGCACTTTTTCGAAAATTTAACCTAAATTAAAGTTTTTGTATACTTTATGTATTATTTATTGGTGTTTGCAGATTTTCCGTTTTTGTCACATTTTTGAAGATATGATGTCACCGGATAGTATTTTAAATGAATCACCCTGTATTTATATTTTTTTTTGAGTAGATATTTTTTTCCTGAATTCACTAATACCAGGTTTAGTGGGTCTCTGACTTATGGTTTCATAAGAAAAAAATAAAATGTAATGGCACCTAAATATTTATTTAATAAAAAACGAACGACAATAACTAAAGATTCTATTCATTAAAGCATCCATTAACTTTAACAAATGATTATGAAATTCATTTCTCGCTTAAAGGTGACATGAACTTTTAATGCAGCATTAACTTTTATTATGATATCGGCCCTAAGTAATTATCGCAGTAGGTATACCAAAAACTATAAAAAAAAAACTATAGTTTATAAGGATTTACCTCAAACTCTTCAAGAACTAAAAGATCGAATCAGAGCGGCGGTACAAAATAGTACAACGCCTGAAATGATACAAAATTCATTAAGGTCATTTGTTGACAGATTAGGATACTGTCAGGCGGCCGAAGGTTTTCAGTTTGAACACCTATTGTAAATAAATGTACGTAGATTCAGTTATTGTCGTTCGTTTTTTATTAAATAAATATTTAGGTGTCATTACATTTTATTTTTTTCTTATGAAACCATAAGTCAGAGACCCACTAAACCTGGTATTAGTGAATTCAGGACAAAATATCTACTCAAAAAAAATATAAATACAGGGTGATTCATTTAAAATACTATCCGGTGACATCATATCTCCAAAAATGTGACAAAAACGGAAAATCTGCAAACACCAATAAATAATACATAAAGTATACAAAAACTTTAATTTAGGTTAAATTTTCGAAAAAGTGCTAGTTAAGCCATAAATTCGGTGTTCCGCTCTTTTTGCCCGACCCTGTATATATATGTGATATTAAATTTTTATTGACCTTTAATTTAATAGTCAGTGGTAAAATTAGAAAATTGTAATTTTCAAACACTGCAAATTAGCGAGTTTTAAAATTATTTAAAACTAGTATAACGACCTACAAATCGTCCAATAAAAATCAATATATATTTATATATATATATATATATATACAAAAGTGGAAATAGTGCGGGTAAATAATTTAGTCATAGAAAATAGTGGGTAATCCCGCTGTAGAGCAACCGTAGACACGTGTTTCTGACTAATTGGTCGTCATCAGTACGGTGTAGTCAAGGAATAAGGTGGGAAAACCTTGGAGATGTAAGCATAAACGGAAGACCATCAGGTGACAGACCTCCATTTGTAGCTTCAGTTGGAAGATCCTCAGTTTTGAGGACAACAACCAACATCGCCACGAGGAAGACATTGTCAACCTGCGTGCCAACCGACCCTGGAAAATTAAACAAAAGTGGAAATAGTGCGGGTAAATAATTTAGTCATAGAAAATAGTGGGTAATCCCGCTGTAGAGCAACCGTAGACACGTGTTTCTGACTAATTGGTCGTCATCAGTACGGTGTAGCCAAGGAATAAGGTGGGAAAACCTTGGAGATGTAAGCATAAACGGAAGACCATCAGGTGATAGACCTCCATTTGTAGCTTCAGTTGGAAGATCCTCAGTTTTGAGGACAACAACCAACATCGCCACGAGGAAGACATTGTCAACCTGCGTGCCAACAGACCCTGGAAAATTAAACAAAAGTGGAAATAGTGCGGGTAAATAATTTAGTCATAGAAAAGAGTGGGTAATCCCGCTGTTGAGCAACCGTAGACACGTGTTTCTGACTAAATTGGTCGTCATCAGTACGGTGTAGCCAAGGAATAAGGTGGGAAAACCTTGGAGATGTAAGCATAAACGGAAGACCATCAGGTGACAGACCTCCATTTGTAGCTTCAGTTGGAAGACCCTCAGTTTTGAGGACAACAACCAACATCGCCACGAGGAAGACATTGTCAACCTGCGTGCCAACCGACCCTGGAAAATTAACCAAAAGTGGAAATAGTGCGGGTAAATAATTTAGTCATAGAAAATAGTGGGTAATCCCGTTGTAGAGCAACCGTAGACACGTGTTTCTGATTAATTGGTCGTCATCAGTACGGTGTAGCCAAGGAATAAGGTGGGAAAACCTTGGAAATGTAAGCATAAACGGAAGACCATCAGGTGACAGACCTCCATTTGTAGCTTCACCTGATGGTCTTCCGTTTATGCATACATCTCCAAGGTTTTCCCACCTTATTCCTTGGCTACACCGTACTGATGACGACCAATTAGTCAGAAACACGTGTCTACGGTTGCTCTACAGCGGGATTACCCACTATTTTCTATGACTAAATTATTTACCCGCACTATTTCCACTTTTGTTTAATTTTCCAGGGTCGGTTGGCACGCAGGTTGACAATGTCTTTCTCGTGGCGATGTTGGTTGTTGTCCTCAAAACTGAGGATCTTCCAACTGAAGCTACAAATGGCGGTCTGTCACCTGATGGTCTTCCGTTTATGTTTACATCTCCAAGGTTTTCCCACCTTATTCCTTGGCTACACCGTACTGATGACGACCAATTAGTCAGAAACACGTGTCTACGGTTGCTCTACAGCGGGATTACCCAGTATTTTCTATGACTAAATTAACCCGCACTATTTCCACTTTTGTTTAATTTTCCAGGGTCGGTTGGCACGCAGGTTGACAATGTCTTCCTCGTGGCGATGTTGGTTGTTGTCCTCAAAACTGAGGATCTTCCAACTGAAGCTACAAATGGAGGTCTGTCACCTGATGGTCTTCCGTTTATGCTTACATCTCCAAGGTTTTCCCACCTTATTCCTTGGCTACACCGTACTGATGACGACCAATTAGTCAGAAACACGTGTCTACGGTTGCTCTACAGCGGGATTACCCACTATTTTCTATGACTATATATATATGCAATTATTCTTTGTTGCCGTGATAGTTATTATCTTGTTTAAAGACTCTTGGGGAGTTTTGTGGGAATTATTCTGCCGAAACTTCCCACAAAACTCCCTGAGAGTCTTTAAACAAGATAATATATATATATATATATATATATAGTATAAAAAAAAATTTTTCGTGGGCGTAGTGGCCTTTTTTTGGACATTCACAATTAAAATTGGAACAAAAACATGTAATTAAAACAATACAAATTTTTTTATTCCTTTATTTGTAACGTTTCGGCTAACATTTATGCTGCCTTTTTCAAACACTCTGTAAAAACATTTTTACAGAGTGTTTGAAAAAATTTGTATTGTTTTAATTACATGTTTTTGTTCCAATTTTAATTGTGAATGTCCAAAAAAGGCCACTACGCCCACGAAAAACATTTTTATACTATAGAATATAATATGGCCAAGAAAACCACTAAACAATATATATATATATATATATATGTGTGTTTTTTTGTTTTTTCTTGGGTTAATTGGGTAAAAATAAATTACAAAATTAAAATAATACGATCCATTTACTTTAACGTTTCAATGTTTATAACATCTTTTTCAAAAAGTCCAATCACAAATTAAAACTACAAATAATACAAACAGTCATAAATAAAAGAACGGCACAAAGGTGACAAAAAACTTACGTTGTAAATCCCAACACTTTTACACATAACAGCTCTCTGACACACAACACGTTTTGTTATTAGTTTTTTATAATTGACTCCCATCGGGAACAGTAAGTTGCATAAACGAAATTTTATATTGGGCTTTTTTACCCTTTTAAATATCATTTTATAATTTGGCAACTAATTTATATGTTAAAATTGTGTACAGATATGTCGACGTTTTAAACAGTATTTGCGAGCTCTTCAACAAGCAATGACAAAATGTTAAATGTTTTTGTGGCATTATTTCTTTCTATGATGTTTTTTGATTTTTTATCCTCCCACTTGGCAGTTATCACGTCTGTATTTTAAGGTGAAATAATAGTATTATTAATTTTGTATATCGAAAATGTTATTATATTATTAATTTTATATATGAAAAAACTCAAACCGTAAAATCAAGAAGTGGGTCACCTGTATTAATTGTTATTATAGGATGGGAAAGTAAATGTTTGAAAGATTTCCGGTATCTGCCCGATCATTAATAGCATTCTTATTTTTTTTGATATGAACCATTTCCAAAAATTCTCTCGCCTTTGAATTATATTCTTTGTCGATAATTTTAACTTTTTTATAATCAAAACTATGTTTTGTAGTGGATACATGTTTTTTTAAAGCGGTAGTATTCTTACAGTATTTGTGGCCGTTTATTCTATTCTTCAGGTATTGCTTTGTTTGACCTATATATACACCATTACATTGTCCACAGGGGATTTCGTAAACTACATGCGTTTTGAACTCCATTGGTGTTTTGTTGAAGAGCTCGCAAATACTGTTTAAAACGTCGACATATCTGTACACAATTTTAACATATAAATTAGTTGCCAAATTATAAAATGATATTTAAAAGGGTAAAAAAGCCCAATATAAAATTTCGTTTATGCAACTTACTGTTCCCGATGGGAGTCAATTATAAAAAACTAATAACAAAACGTTTTGTGTGTCAGAGAGCTGTTATGTGTAAAAGTGTTGGAATTTACAACGTAAGTTTTTTGTCACCTTTGTGCCGTTCTTTTATTTATGACTGTTTGTATTATTTGTAGTTTTAATTTGTGATTGGACTTTTTGAAAAAGATGTTATAAACATTGAAACGTTAAAGTAAATGGATCGTATTATTTTAATTTTGTAATTTATTTTTACCCAATTAACCCAAGAAAAAACAAAAAAACACATATTTTACAAAAAAGGGGTAAAGAAAAACAACATTTTATATTTATACTATATATATATATATATATATATATATATATATATATATATATATGCATATATATATTAATTTAATATGTATTTTAATATGCATTAAACACATATATCAAATTTTTAGCCGTATCTGTTAATACGTATGAAACACACACATATACCTATATACGTGCGAGTAGATTTCTTGAAAATTTGCGGCTTATATTAAATTGAAAATTACTTGCTTTCTTTTAAGTTAATTAATGAACTTAAAAGAAAGCAAGTAATTTTCAATTTAATATAAGCCGCAAATTTTCAAGAAATCTACTCGCACGTATATAGGTATATGTGTGTGTTTCATACGCATATATATATATAAATCCTACTAACAATATAGCGTCCTTACGGAACTCATGAATGTAGCGTCCGCCTTCGAAAAGTTAATTAGTTCGTTAATATTTTGCATATACTTTGTGTTTTTGATCAAAACAGGTATAGTATTATCACTAAATTAAATATCAGATAAAAAAAAGTTAGTTTCATTTCACTTTATTGAGGAAGTAGCGCCCTTTTATTTTCTCGTGCATGAAGCGCCTATAATATACCATTTAACTTTCACTTCTTCGCTATTGTGACTTCCATCGGGTATATTACATTACATTTGGTAGATATTAGAGAGTCCAGCAATGTTGTCACATATAAAAATATATGTACTGCATATCTTAGCAATTGAATTCAATGAACACATTTATCTACATTCGGCGACATAGTGGGTTATATTGTTCAGAACAGATCACAGTAGTTTCTGTTTGTTTTTTTTTTGATTCATACATAGAGAAGAATATTCCCTCGAAAAATTAATGTCTGGAAATTCCAAATAACCATCCGATATTCCTTCAAAATAAAGACTCGCTAAACACAAAATTCTATATTCAGAAAGATTTCAAATATAGATATAATATTCAGTTCTAAATATTTAACATTTTTATATAGGCGTTCTTCGCAATTAATAATTACATATTTAGTCTTTTTATTAATATTTGAAACATACATTTTCTGATTTAAACTAATTTATCTGACGACCAGCTGTATGAATAAATTTTATTATGCCTATGCAATAGTAAAAGAAAAAAATGAGGTGTGGCCACCACATGACTTTTTTATACGTATGAGCGTTTCAAACTAGACAATTTTAAGAATTTTTTACACAAAAATTATTCAAAATCCTATTCTAAGTATTTCTATTCTCTTAATAAATCGCTATAGAATACATACTTTGCAAGATGTTCGAAAAAACTCCCTAAGAGTAAAAGTGTTACTTCCGGTTCGAATTTTGAAATTTCATTTATACAAAAAATATTGCAAATCTAGCAATAAATACTTTTGTACTCTTGATAAATATATTTAGAATGCATAATTTACGACATATTTGCAAAAAATCCCTACTTAATAAGAGTAAAGTGGTACTTCCGGTCTGAATTTTGAATTTTTTTTTATACAGAAGATATTGAAAATTATGTTTTAAATACTTTTATACCCGTAACGTATGTACCTGTCAAAAAGGCATGACTTGCGAAATATTCGCAAAAAAGTGATTTTTGATAGGAGTAAAAGACCTACTTCCGGTAGGAATTTCGAAAAATGTTTTAAATAAAATTGTTCTCAATTCTAATTTTAAGTACATATGAATTCTTTATAAATTTGTTTAAATTAGTAGTTGACGACATATTGGCAAAATTCGATTTTTTCACTGAAGTAAACTACTACTTCAGGTCTGTCGATTTTCCTGAAAATCTATTCAGATCTCAAGGGAGAGATTATACCTGTAAATACAAAATTCTGAATTGATACCTATAGCGGTTTGACCGCTATCGTGGTCACAGATAAAGAGAGACAGACACGCACACAGAGACATTTTTAAAAATGAGGTGTGGCCACCACACGACTTTCTTATACGTATAAGCGTTTCAAATTATAGAATTTTAAGAATCTTTTTTTACAAAAATTATACAAAATCCTATTCTAAGTACTTCTACTCTCTTAATAAATCTCTATAGAATGCATACTTTGCAAGATATTATCAGAAAAGTGCTCCTCGCTAAGAGTGAAAGTGCTACTTCCGGTCCGAATTTTAAAATTTCATATATAGAAAAAATATTGCAAATCCAGTTTTAAATACTTTTGTACTCTTGATAAATATATATAGAATGCATAACTTACGACATATTTGCAAAAAATCGCTATTCGATAAGAGTAAAAGTGGCACTTCCGGTCTGAATTTTGAAATTTTTTTTATACAAAAGATATTGAAAATTATGTTTTAAATACTTTTATACCCGTAACGTACTTGTCTAACAAGCATGATTTGCGAAATATTCGCAAAAAAACTGATTTTCGATAAGATTAAAAGACCTACTTCCGGTAGGAATTTCGAAAAACTTTTTAAATAAAATTATTCTCAATTTTAATTTTAAGTATATATGAATTCTTTATAAATTTGTTTAAATTTAGTAGTTGACGAAATATTGGCAAAATTCGACTTTTTCGCTGAAGTAAACTGCTACTTCCGGTCTACCGATTTTACTGAAAAACTAATCAGATCTCAAGAGGGAGATTACACAAGTAAGTACAAAATTTGGAATTGATACCTATAGCGGTTTGACCGCTATCGTGCTCACACACACACACAGAGACACACAGACACACAGACACACACACACACACAGAGAGAGACACACAGACATTTTTTAAAAACCACTTTTTCGGTATCAGGGGACTTCAAAACGTGGACATCTGCAAAAATCTCGAGGTCGAAAATTTTCATCATCACAATACTTCCTTATACTACGTATAAGAAAGTAAAAAAACACTCTCGGTATCAGGGGACTTCAAAACGTGTACATCTGCAAAAATCTTGAGGTCGAAAATTTTCATCATCACAATACTAATACTATGTATAAGAAAGTAAAAACAGGATGCATACTCCTGTTATGACCAACTCGTAATCAAAAATATACTTCTAGACATTTTCCGATAAATCCAAAAAAATTGTTCCAAAAAGACGGTTAGCTAAAAGATGTGTTTGAATATTAACTAGACGGGATCTTCTTGAATCTCGTTATGCGGAAGTAGTGTGATTTCGAGATATAGCAGATATCCTTCGAAGTTACTTGATATAGAAAAAGTGTTTTTTGCAAACATCTCTCTCTCTCTCTCTCTCTCTCTCTCTCCCTCCCCCCGCTCTCTCTCTCTCTCTCTCTCTCTCTCTCTCTCTCAACCACAAGGCTTAAAATATCAAACTTTATATTTAAGAGTATAATCTACTTCTCGAGATCTGGTTAGAGTTTCGGTAAATTCAGTAGAGCGTAATTAGTAGTCTACCTCACTCGAAATATCCAATTTTACCATTACCTCGGCAACTACTAAGTTTAGACGAATGTCTAAAGTATAGAAAAGTATTTAAAACAGAATTATAGAACAAGTTTATAAAAAATATCGAACTTCTTACCCGAAGTTGACTTTATATTCTCATCGGAAGAGAGTTATTTGTGAATATCTCCCAAAATTCTGCATTCTAGACAGATAGACTACAAGCATAAAAGGATTTAAAGCTTGATTTGGAACAATACTTTTACTCTTATCGAGTAGAATCTTTTTATAATTACCTCGCAAATTGTGCATTCTGTACTAATTTGTTAAGTTGTTAGAAGTATTTAAAACTTCATTTAGGACAACTTTTGTAAAACTAATTCGGATCACATACATCTATGACACTCGTGTGATCCCGACGCCTCATTTTCTAAGCCAATATGATCCTAACAGATGGTTTGGTAGAAGTTTTTGAATTCAATGGCCAGCAAAGGGAATATATCTAACAAAACTTGATTTAGTAGCTCAACATGACTATATTTATCAATATTTACTATTGCCGGGTAATTTATAAATTTCTGTCTAATGATGATTTAGACATGACAGAAATAATAGTAGAGAAATAATAAAAACCATATACACATATAGAAGTAGCGCATTCTTAATACTATTTAATAAGAATTCATTGATATGCCTAGATATATGGTGTTTGTTGTACTTAAAAAAGTGAAAACATGCGCATTTAAAATTCATTGCGTTGAGCGATGGAAACAAAGATCATAAAATGCAACTATAATCAGATCGGAGGATGTAAACATTAAGAAACTTCAAAATTGGATTTATTTATTCTAAAAGGTAACGAAAGTACAACTGCTTCTTTCAAACTGTAAATGTTAAAATTGTGAGCAAATAAAAATATCTTGAAAATTAGTTTAGAGCTAGAATGATGTTTTACTTTTCATCAAAATGCATTGTAAAGTTCAGAAATGAAATTATATTATTGACTTGAATTGATATAATTGTACTTTTAACAAATTGTACGTTTAACAATAATTGGCTATCCACTCACTGGCTCTGGATCATCTACTTTATCGTCCATATCTACCTTTGTTCTATGTTTTTGGAATTGAATAGTGTGTTGCAATTGTTTGTCGTTTTTTACTTTCCTTTGAGATAGGCAGTTTGGATAAATTGTTTTTATTGCACTAACTCTTAATTTGTTTGTATGAAGTTGAATCTGCAATAATCGTTTATTATAGCTTAAACATTTATCAACTGTAAACGCCATCGTAAAACATATTTAATAACATTACTAAACTATAGGTTTTCAAATAAAGGACCTATTTAACTATGTACACTTTTTAATTCGCAAATAATATAATTTGCATTAAACTTATTTCCATACACATAGTCTTTTTAGGTAAGTTCTTATTCAGTACAAGGATTCTTTTTGCCATTTGTTAAGGTTGTCCCCGGGAATTTTAAATAATTAAATTTTTTCCTTCTTGGATTTATAACCACTGTTACACATAGGTACAAAACATGGCTTTCAAAGTATACTCAGTTAGTTAGTTATAACATAAGACTTAATTATTTAAAAGAAATAATTATAACATAAAAATGGAACAAAACTGCTTTCTAGACACTTGCTAAATTTACATTCAACCAGCGCCTGACGAGATAACCCACCAGATGCTCCGCTACTTCTCACTCACGTTCCATAGATTCGGCTTATTGCATTCAACGAAAATATTATATCACTAATTTTAAATTTTTTCCTGGTTAATTAGACTTTTATGGTCATGTCTGTATATAAGAATTTACTTCATTTTTGCCAACAATATTTTTTAAATGTCTACAAAAATTATTATTATAAAGTATTAAAGTAGAATTTTTCGCTTTTATAACTTTCATTATATATAAACCAGTTTTTCGGTATCAGGTGACTTCGAAACCTGGACATCTGCAAAAATCTCGAGGTCGAAAATTTTCGTCATCACAATACCTCTTTATACTACGAAAAAAAAAAGTAAAAAAACACCTTAGTTTATGATACATGCATGTTTACGTATATACATATCTACCATAAAGACCAGTGTTCTTTACGAATTATTCTGTTCGCGTTGCCAAATTGTCCGGACGCTCGATTATCGAGAATATAAAAGACATGTGTATATTTCAAAATATACGGCACGCGATGCAGCGCCTCGCGTAGAAATACCCTGAACTAATAGTATACGCAAAATGGTTATATTACATGCATATTGTCGACAAAATAGCGTCTTCCGAAATTTTGTTAAACAGCATTATATCACCATGTAAGTCTGTCAACGAAGTTTTACACGGAAAGTGCATAGAGCGTCCATATACGGGCGCTTTATGTAGGCGGACGCTCTATTGAATGGAAATTTACAATGTACGGACGCGCTAATGATAGTAGGATATATATATATATATATATATATATATATATATATATTTATATACCGGGTGTCTGTTTAAGCTCGGCCACCGGCCATATCTCGGGAACCGTTTATCGAACAACCTCGCGGAAAAAACCTTGATAGTAAAATGGATGACGGGAATTACAACAAACATATTTTTAAGTTTCCAAAATGATCGCAAGGGGGCGCAATTCTCAAGATGAATTAAAAATTCGATAATTTTTCATTAAATTCTAGATTAAGATAGATTAAAAAATTTACTAGCAAAATTTTTAGACGTTTTTATACAACTTTCATTTGAAACTTTTTGATCTAACTCCCATACGAAGGGGAGAGTGGAGAGGGGTATGTCTGCGTACAAAAGTAGGTATAACTTTGGTTTGCCCCAACGGATTTTAATGTTTCTGGGCTCATTACAGAGAATTTTACAAAAAATTGAAGGATATGTAGCACGAAATTACGTGGTTGTCAAAGAAAATAACAGGGGGCGCTGTTCTCAATGTATGTATATTTCTTGTTTTTTCTTTAAAATTTTAAATAGAACGGTATATTTTTAATATCGTAATATTGAAGCACATAAAAAACTGAAGAAAATGATGAAAACCGGAAGTTGCTACCTGTTTTGTTGACGAAGATATAGTCATACGAAGACAATCCAGAAAAATAAAACTCTTTAAATATACCTAAATTTATTTATTTATTGGGAGTAATAATTTTATTTTAATTTTAATAGGGTCTCTAGACAGTGTATAGTACGTTTGCACTTGAAATTTAATCATACTCTTCGCTAAATGTATTTATTTCAATCTTTTTATCGATCTTTTAATTCATTACATATTGCTGCGACCTGCTGTACTATGGTTGATAACCAATAGTCAAATTAATAAATTAATATTCTTTAATAATCTCAGGGTCTAAAAGGTAGATTTCTTTGTTTTATGCAAAAGGAAAATGTCACAGCTTTTCCTTATTGTGAGTTCTAGCTGTGATTGTGATGTTTACTTTCCTAATGTTCTCCTTTGGGATGGGTGTAAATAAGTAAATAGTGAGTGTCAGCACAACTTATATTTATTTACAGTATAGATTTACAAAAACATGGAAAATATTTTTTTATTATTATACAATACAATAGTTTATTTTATTTAGATGTGTTTTCTTCTTAGTTATGGTACAAGCACCTTGCAAATCTTTTGTTCCTTTAAGAAAGTTGTAAAAATCTACTGAATTACTTCTTCATGTATGCTTACAAATCAAGGAAATTACTAAATTCACTTTCTTTACCTTTTGCCGACGTATCCCCATTGGATCATCTCGACCTGAGATTTTCACGTCAAAATCGAGATTTAAACAATGAAGAACCTATTAGATGTTTCCATAATATTTCAAAACTGTTGTTATTCAAATGAAAACGTTAATGCTTCGTTGAGTCGCCCTAACTTGAGATTCTCACGTCAACCCAAGGCTTACTCAAAGAAGGATTTATTAAATATTTAAATAATATTCTTAAAATTGTTGCTATCCAGGTAAAATTATTGATACTCCGTTGAATCGCCTTAACTTGAGATTTTCACGTCAACCCAAGGCATACTCAAAGAAGGATTTATTAAATATTTAAATAATATTCTTAAAATTGTTGTTATCCAGTAATTTTATATCACACACATGAAGATTCCTTTATTTATTTATTATAAGATTGCAAGATGGAGTTTTATTTAATAGTGCTTGTACTTACTTTTCTTGACTGTATATCATTTCGAATTCTTCTTGATAATTCTTGCCTTCCATTCCTTTGAAAATTTATTATGGCGGGCTTTATAGAGTCGAATAATAATATCCCGTGCTTTACTGTATTTAGCGCGCACTTATCGTTTGAAAAACGTATCACACGTTTTATTTCACAATGTCTAAATCTTAAAAGCGTTTATGCCTTTTTAGATTTTATTTTATTTTACTTTACGTGTTGGTGTATAGAAAACAAATAAATCATATACCTTTATATGCATTTCTATGTCCCATACGGAAGAAAATACAATTGATCTTTATATAGTGATTGGGAAATAAGTGGAATATATTTATTTACATATAAAGACCTTTGTTTTTGCCGTAGTGTTTATTATTATCGCAATATGTTAAATGCAGGCTTCTATTCATTGATTATTATTGCTGCTAAAGAATGTATTACCGAATGACCTACTTTCTATTAATTACTAATAATAATGTTTAAATCATTACATATCCTTTTTTAGACTAAGGTTAGTATTTGAACATCATGTTTTGTATGATATTTAACACAAATTTTTTGTGCTCTAGTTTATTTAAAATTGGGGTCAACACTTTTAATTTCAATGCTCTCATTTTTGTTTTTCTCTTGACGGGTGTGCAACCCACATTGCATTGATGTGTATTCTATTGCATGTTCATCAGTTCGAATATTTATTGTCATGCAATAATTTGAATCATATATATTTATATAAATTAATGGATTGTTCTATATTTATATCTGATGAAATATTAAATTATAATTTATATATCAAATATGTAGACCTATATTTATTTAAAATAAATGTGCTGGTATTTTATTTTTGTTGGCATTTTATTTGTTTGATTTCTTTATTTATTTATTTATTTATTTATGCAGAAAAATACCACAGCATATCCCAAGTTAAGAAAATTGTCGATATGCCATAGTTAACTATGAATGTAATGTGCATATTGCATTTTTCTTTACTTAATAGTATTTTTAACCTTTTACCTAGCTAATATTCTTACATCTAAATTTACTATATTTTTATGTGGGAACTATCCCTTTTTATTTCTTAATATCTATTTATTCTAACTTAAATAATATAATTCTGGGAACTATCCCTTTTTATTTCTTATGGGTTCATATCTTTAATTGTATGAGTTTTACATTTAAACTTTACTCCCTTCATTTTTGTTTGATACCTTAATTTGAATTTTACACCTTCCATTTTCAATAGGAAAGTGGTACTTAATTTATTTAAAATGAAACATATACAAATATATAATAAATTGGAAATATCTTCTTTGTGTGGGTTCAATATCTTTTGTGTGGCATTAATTAAGCCTATAATTGATATGCATATATAAAATCTTATTATCTTCCACAGATCAGTCGGGGAATTTATCTTGAAGAAATAGTATTTTCTTGTATCTTTGTTCAATGTTACCAGCCAAAAAGAATCTTTTAAAACTATTGTAGTAAACCACTGGGCCTCTGTGCACTTAATTAATAATGTTTCTTTTGAATCTTCTATATTTTTCTCTTTTACAGCGACAATTGGACTGATAAAGTTCGATTCTGCTTTTTCTAAAATATTATTTTTCATCATTTCTTTGATTTCTAATTTCACTTGCTCCTTGTATTTATTGGGAATTGGATAGGTTTTCACATAGAAGGGTTTCTTTTCATTTACCTCGAGCTTATGCTCGTAATTTCTTGCCAAGCCAGGACTGTCGTCAAATAGTCTCTTGTGCTTATCTAAAAGGTTGCTCACATGATTTTTATACTTTTCATTGCAATTTATACTTGTACCATCCCTTTTTGATGTGGAGTCCTTATTCTTTGGATGCTTCACGAGATGCGCACATTTATTGTCATATGAATTGTCAATCATTTCTTGCGTGAGATCCTTTCCTATCTCTTCTACATATAAATTATTGATTAAAATTTCCTTTTCTGGTGCTTCTTCGCTCCATGGAATTATCATGTTTCTTATGTGAAAAGTTTTGTCCTTCATATCCAGTTTTGTGCTGTATTGACTTAAAAAGTCCATTCCCAATATGCAATTGCAATTCAGATTATGTACTACTACAAATTCTGTTAGTAGGTTTAAATCGTTAATTTTAACATTAATGCAGAAAACTTTATCAATGGTTATCAAAGGTTTTTTATTTGCTGTAATTAAATTAATCTTCTTTATAGGAATATACCGTCCTTGTTTCTCTAAATTTTCATTTATAACGCTGTAGTCGAGTAGTGATAGCTGTGATCCACTATCGAGTAATGCTTCTATTTTTTCTTCCCCAATTTTGATTGATATGTGTGGTAGTTCAGTGGTAATTTTCATTAGATCTTCGTATTTGTATATGTTTTGTGTTTTTATTTTCTTTTTGACTGGCATCTCTAAAAATTTGTTGCAGTCGCTCCTGCTTGTGATTTGTTTTCCCATTCTCTTTCGCTGATTTTATACCTTGAATCTTTAGGTATAGCACCTCTAGATTCATCATTTTTCTTGGGATCTATCTCTTTGTTATCCCATTCTAATTGAATGTTATTGACTCTTCTTTCTCTCTCTGGAATTCTTTCTTCTCTTTTATTAGTTTGATTTGGGTTCCTTCTCGGTTGAGTTTCCCTTTTCTCATTGTATGATGGATTTCTATACCCTTGATTGTCTTGTCTATTTTTATAGAATTTGTTCTCTTGGTAATCTGGTCTGTTTCTATAAAATTGATTCCCTTCATTGTTCTGTCGATTTCTGTAGAAATTATTTCCTTCGTTGTCCTGTCTATAGAATCTGTTTCCTTCATTGTTATTGTTGTTGTATCTGTTTCTGGGATAATTATTTGTATTCGCATTGTAGTTTCCTCTATTGGAGGTGTTTCCTTTTTCGTCAACATCATCTAATCTTTTTACTAAGTCCAGTAATCCTTCAATGGTTTCGATACCTTGTAATGCTACGGCCTGTATAATATTATTGTCGAAGTGCGCAGCTAGTTGCGATACGACGTCACTTTCTTCTATGGCTGGGAGTATATATTTTATGAAGGAGTATTTCCTTATTACATAGTTTTCCCTTGAAGTTCCTGGTCTGTATTTCCCGAATACCAAGTCATGTCGTATTCTTCGTTGTGCATTTTGTCCCCAATACTGCCTAATGAATCGTATTTCAAATTCTCGATACGTTGTCAACTCATCTATAATTGTATCATACCATAGCAGACTGTAGTCCTTAAGACAACCTCTTATAAAATGTAGTTTAGATATTTCATCTGTTATTCCTCTCATGTAAGTTTTAATCGTTCTTAAAAATGCCATGGGATTATCCTGATGGTTTCCTGTGAACTTGGGTATATTTTCTGCACTACCTGTTATATGAGGCAAAGATGCGCTAGGTATGTTAACCCCGTGCATTACTTTGTCCTCTAATACTTGGAGGGTAGTTTCAAATGTTACTGTCCTATTTTGCAACCTTAGCATCGTGTCTGTACATGCTCCATATTTCGTTTTACAATTTTCAACTTCATTTGAGAGTTGTCTTAATTCTTCGTTGTTTGTGATCTTGATGTCTATTATTTTATTTTCTAAAGATTCTACCTTTCCTTCTACCTTTCCAAATCGTGCTTTCGTCTTGTCTGCTCTTTCGTTTATCTCGTTTATTAGAAACTTGTATCCATTCTCACATTTTCCTGCGTTATTATTTATTTCGTTCGTTAGGAGTGACACGGATTGTGTTAATTTCTTTTCTAGATTAGCGTTCAACTGTAGTGTCTCTGATCTAAGATCTCGGAATCCCTTGTCAATTTTAAAGTTGATTTCTTCTTTATTTTGATCCAATTTTTTATTTAGATTTTCATTTATCTTCTCATTGTTTGATTTAATTTCTTCTTTCAAATTTTTATTGTTTGATTTCCTTTCTTCTTTCAAATTTTTATTTAATTTCTCATTGTTTTCTTTCATTTCTTCTTTCATTTTGTATAATAGAACTTGAAGCAAATTTTCAATTCTATCTTCCGATGGTTTTTCGGTTGTGCTCTTGAGAGATGTACTTCCAACGATCGGTTCTTCCAATTGATCACCTTCCAACTCGTGTTTTTCTGATTCTGAGCTAGAAGTTGAACGATTGCTGCGAGAATTATCTCTGTATCTGGTAAACTGTGGTCTTGTTTCCTTATCTTCAACCTTTTCAGGTTTTTCGCCTTTATCCTTATTATTTTCATCAGCCATTTTTATTTTTATGTTTTTATTCTAACTCTTATTCACCCTGTCCCAATAGGAGAATATAGTGTGCTTATGGCGTTATAAGGAAAGTAAATTCACACAGCCTTTTATCGTTGAGTGTCAAATAAACTTGGTTAACGATAAACCTGTTACGTATGGGTGCTAAATTAATATATAAAATGTTGTAGGCTTTAACACAGCCCTTCTCGTTGGGTCGCCAAATTAAATCTTGGCCAACGATAAGCCTGCTACGTTATGGGCGCCAAATTAATGCTGTGACCTGCTGTACTATGGTTGATAACCAATAGTCAAATTAATAAATTAATATTCTTTAATAATCTCAGGGTCTAAAAGGTAGATTTCTTTGTTTTATGAAAAAGGAAAATGTCACAGCTTTTCCTTATTGTGAGTTCTAGCTGTGATTGTGATGTTTGCTTTCCTAATGTTCTCCTTTGGGATGGGTGTAAATAAGTAAATAGTGAGTGTCAGCACAACTTATATTTATTTACAGTATAGATTTACAAAAACATGGAAAATATTTTTTTATTATTATACAATACAATAGTTTATTTTATTTAGATGTGTTTTCTTCTTAGTTATGGTACAAGCACCTTGCAAATCTTTTGTTCCTTTAAGAAAGTTGTAAAAGTCTACTGAATTACTTCTTCATGTATGCTTACAAATCAAGGAAATTACTAAATTCACTTTCTTTACCTTTTGCCGACGTATCCCCATTGGATCATCTTGACCTGAGATTTTCACGTCAAAATCGAGATTTAAACAATGAAGAACCTATTAGATGTTTCCATAATATTTCAAAACTGTTGTTATTCAAATGAAAACGTTAATGCTTCGTTGAGTCGCCCTAACTTGAGATTCTCACGTCAACCCAAGGCTTACTCAAAGAAGGATTTATTAAATATTTAAATAATATTCTTAAAATTGTTGCTATCCAGGTAAAATTATTGATATTCCGTTGAATCGCCTTAACTTGAGATTTTCACGTCAACCCAAGGCATACTTAAAGAAGGATTTATTAAATATTTAAATAATATTCTTAAAATTGTTGTTATCCAGTAATTTTATATCACACACATGAAGATTCCTTTATTTATTTATTATAAGATTGCAAGATGGAGTTTTATTTAATAGTGCTTGTACTTACTTTTCTTGACTGTATATCATTTCGAATTCTTCTTGATAATTCTTGCCTTCCATTCCTTTGAAAATTTATTATGGCGGGCTTTATAGAGTCGAATAATAATATCCCGCGCTTTACTGTATTTAGCGCGCACTTATCGTTTGAAAAACGTATCACACGTTTTATTTCACAACGTCTAAATCTTAAAAGCGTTTATGCCTTTTTAGATTTTATTTTACAACACTTGAAGCACTGGTTTAAGTTTAAGGGACTGCTGATCAACTTTTTCTTTTTCTTCTTGCGTATTGAAGATCTTCGGATGGACTCCCTATTTTCTGCAAATGCACGCGTTTATATACCCTTCAACAATTGACAAACGCTTTATTTTGTTTCAAAATTATTTTTGTTCAATTTAAATTTTCTTCTACTGCGCCCTCCGTGTTTGTTATGGTAACTATCGATGTCATGTGATCACGTGATCTTTCTTCCGCCATGTTACCGTTGTTGTTGTTTACATATCCTGTATTTGCAAATCTAATGAACATCGATTGATTTTATCGATTGGTAGGTATTTTTGAGCTGCTATATCTTATATTGACTAATGTTTTATTTGTTTTTAGCTTGGAATCTCTTGAAGCATTTTTATATGAAGGAAATTATGTACTAATCGCATATTTAAATGTACATTCAATAATATCTTTTATTCTGGAGATATCAGTGAAAAATCGCATACCCAACATAATGTTTTATTTTTAATAGTGAACCAGGCCACAATATTTACATTCTGAATGTGTTGGTGTATAGAAAACAAATAAATCATATACCTTTATATGCATTTCTATGTCCCATACGGAAGAAAATACAATTGATCTTTATATAGTGATTGGGAAATAAGTGGAATATATTTATTTACGTATAAAGACCTTTGTTTTTGCCGTAGTGTTTATTATTATCGCAATATGTTAAATGCAGGCTTCTATTCATTGATTATTATTGCTGCTAAAGAATGTATTACCGAATGACCTACTTTCTATTAATTACTAATAATAATGTTTAAATCATTACATATCCTTTTTTAGACTAAGGTTAGTATTTGAACATCATGTTTTGTATGATATTTAACACAAATTTTTTGTGCTCTAATTTATTTAAAATTGGGGTCAACACTTTTAATTTCAATGCTCTCATTTTTGTTTTTCTCTTGACGGGTGTGCAACCCACATTGCATTGATGTGTATTCTATTGCATGTTCATCAGTTCGAATATTTATTGTCATGCAATAATTTGAATCATATATATTTATATAAATTAATGGATTGTTCTATATTTATATCTGATGAAATATTAAATTATAATTTCTATATCAAATATGTAGACCTATATTTATTTAAAATAAATGTGCTGGTATTTTATTTTTGTTGGCATTTTATTTGTTTGATTTCTTGATTTATTTATTTATTTATTTATGCAGAAAAATACCACAGCAATATGTTACGTTAGATTTTCCTTTTAAATGTTTTTAAATACTCTTGCTATTATTTTTTAAATATCATTTCTTATCCTTTCCAACATTGAAATAAAATAATATTAGTGAACAGTGTAGTTTGCTTTTTTTTTTAAATTTTCATCATACAACATGGCATGCACAGTGATACTAAATTCATTATGATGAGATTTCCAAGGTAGGCCATGAAAATCGAAATGTAAAGATATTAGTGTCACTTGTAGTTAAACTTTTTGTACGTATTTAGCAAATTAAGCCTTTTTGGACACCCGCACATAATTATTAAATTTGTAAAATGTCGTATTCTAACGTTGAAACTTATGACATGATCAGAATGTATTTTCAATGCTTTGAAAATGCATTCTTGCTTCGGGGAAATATTCCCTAAATTATCCCGAAAGAAGAAATTATTGAGTTTTTATTCACCTTGCCAGATGTTCTTGATGTTTATTTATGGGACAGAATAAAACACATAGTTTATCACAAAAAGCCGAGTACAACAATTGCTGCCTCCGTTATGGAAGTAACTCTGCTCTCTACTAATCGACAACTAAACGTGTATTGAAAATGAAGGTAAACACTTTGAACATTTGTTAAGTTGAAGTTTTTCTTGTTTTTTTTTGTACTTTCTGATTTAAATATATTTTCTTTTCCTTTATATTACTTGGTCAATATATTTTCTTATTTGTGTTTAGGTATATAATAGGTTCTTTATTTACTTTCATTTCAAGCGGGGATGATTTAGATATCAATTTGTGTACCTTTTCGTTACTAATGAGTAAATGATTTGATTATAACTAATGCATATTGTTTTTTTTTTTTTCGTTCTTGTCTACTTAGTTCATGAGTTATGGAAATTATTGTTGCTGTTTTCCTATAATTAGATCTACCTATATCAGTTGGGCGATAAAGATAGGTATATTATTATTATTATTATTATCATTATCACTATTATTATTATCATTATTATTAATATTTTATTTCAATGTCTAAAAAGGCAAGACATGAAATTTAAAAATAGCTAGACAATTTGAAAACATTTAAGAAGAGAATCTAATGTAACATATGCAAGAATTAAAAAATCGGTAAGAAGATTGAAATAAATACATTTATGGAAGACTATGATGAAAATTCAAGTGAAAGCGAACTATAACACTGTCTAGTGACACTTAAAATTAAAATAATGTTATTACTCACAATAAATAAATAAATTTATATTAAAAATTGTTTATTTTTTTTTGGATTGTCTTCGTATGACTATATCTTCGTCAAGAAAAAAGGTAGCAACTTCCGGTTTTCATCATTCTCTTCAGTTTTTTATGTGCTTCAATATTCATATATTAAAAATATGCTGTTCCATTTAAAATTTTAAAGAAAAAACAAGTAATATACATACATTGAAAACAGCGCCCCCTGTTATTTTCTCTGACAACCACGTAATTTCGTGCTATATGTCCTTCAATTCTTTGTAAGATTCTCTATCTAATGAGCCCAGAAACATTAAAATCCGTTCGTGCAAACCAAAATTATACCGACTTTTGTACGCAGACATACCCCCCTCCCCCCTTCCCTTCGTATGGGAGTTAGATCAAAAAGTTTCAAATGAAAGTTGTATAAAAACGTCTCAAAATTTTGCTAGAAAAGTTTTCAATCTATCTTAATCTAGAATTTAATGAAAAATTATCGAATTTTTAATTTATCTTGAGAATTGCGCCCCCTTGCGATAATTTTGGAAAATTAAAAATATTTTAGTTGTAATTTCTGTCGTCCATTTTGTACGATAAACGGTTACCGAGATATGGTCGGTGGCCGAGCTTAAACAGACACCCGGTATTTATATATATATAGATTTCGGGTTCGATTCCTGGACCGCTGGGTAATTTTTAAAGATATTAAAAATTACCTAATTAACAATTAAACTAATTTTAAATTAATTTGAAATTAGTATGACCTCTAAATCGTCCAAGAAATTTAATTATATATATATGCACATGAATATGTGAATTAAGATCAAGAAAAATTTAGAATTATTTATTATATATATATTTATTATACCTATATACATGCGAGCAGATTTCTTGAAATTAGCGGCTTATATGAAATTGAGAATTACTTGCATTCCTTTAAGTTAATTAATGAACTTATGGAAAAGAGTAATTTCATTATCGAAGACTAACATGTTAGTTTCGCCCAAGCTCATCAGTCCGATAATGAAACCAGACCTTCCATCTAATTTTCGATTTGTGTATTTATACAAACCGAAGTGATCTTTGCAAGCATGAGAGAATTAATTTCTTAATTCACTCTATGATACAGAAGGAAACATATTTATATGTTTTGCCTCCTACCGACTTGAAACACATATTGTGTACTTAACGTCGGTATTAATGAAAAATCCTTATTTCATTCAGGATAATTGTATTAATTTAATATGTACTTAAAATGCATTAAACACATATATCAAATTCTTAGCCGTGTCTGTGAATACACATGAACTACACACACGTATATCTATATACATGCCAGCAGATTTCTTGAAATTAGCGGCTTATATGAAATTGAGAAATTACTTGCATTCTTTTAAGCTAATTAATGAACTTATGTAAAAGAGTAATTTCATTATCGAAGACTAACATGTTAGTTTCGCCCAAGCTCATCAGTGCGATAATGAAACCAGACCTTTCATCTATTTTTCGATTTGTGTATTTATACAAACCGAAGTGATCTTTGCAAGCATGAGAGAATTAATTTCTTAATTCACTCTATGATACAGAAGGAAACATATTTATATGTTTCCTTCTGTATATATATATTATCTTGTTTAAAGACTCTTGGGGAGTTTTATGGGAATTGTTTTGCCGAAAATTCCCACAAAACTCCCCAAGAGCCTTTAAACAAGATAATATATATATATATATATATATATATATATATATATAATAAAGTATAGAATTTCATGGGGTAACTCCGCTCAAAATGCAACTGCGGACACGTGTTTCGAACTACTTGGTTCTCGTCAGCGTGTAACGAAGTTCCTCGTTAATTGCACAAATTAACTTTCTTTAGTCCATTATTAATTTATTTAGCAATATTAAATTAAAAGAATGTGAGTTATTTTGTTCAAATATTGTATAAAATGTTTTGGACGGACCTGTATATGTATTCATTTGTAACGATCATTCATGTTATTTGTTATTTTTCAATATAAGAGTACCGAATGTATACGTCATGCTCGTAGTCGCGCGCAAATTGTATATTTTAAACGAGTTTTTCCTACAGAAATAGGGGGGTTTACGGATATATAAAGACACCGGCAAGTGTGTCTCGTCCATTTTATTCTCCTATCCTTCTGCTGCCTTTACCTTTCTTTACTCAGCCTTGATGGCGTGAGAAAGTCTGGTGATTATCCTAGAAACGTATTACATTCAGGTCTCATGCGCCGTGAAGTAATCGTTTCAAAAATCCGCTAAAGCCCGTCCGAAGGTGTCTTTTTCATTCAGACCAGGGGTCGTGAAGGAATAGACATTTTTACCGCTACTACCTATTATTCCCGTCAGAGTCAGGCTATAAATGTCGTGACTATATATATATATATCTCTGTATTTAATATTTGTATTTTATTTTCAGAAATGATAGATTTCGAATATTGTTTGTAACGCGCGTATAAATTCGAATACGTTGTCCGCACTCTGTAGCGTAAACAAAGATATAATAATAATTCACCGAATAGACGCGCAAAAGTCCGTGTCGATTGAAATTATTTTCCGCGACAAATTTATAAAAGATTCTTCTGCGAGCATGGTAACATACAAAATTTAGTTGTAAAAATAATTTAAGCAAACCTGATCATCCGTATTTTATTTCAAACATCATTTTATTTATGTTTTTCTTTAACGGAATATTCTGGGACTGTAATTGTTAATTCAGGGACTAGGAACGTACAAACGTTCGTGCTTAATTTCATACGTGACTTATAGAGGTCATCGACGCGTATTTATTTTGTATACTATTTATGTACATAGACTTTGTAAATTTGTAATTAATATTAGACAATAATGTGTATCAATTGTGTCCGTAATTTAATTGCTGAATTGTTTATTCGTTTGATATGATTTAATAATGTTTTAATAGAAATAAAAGTTAATTGTTATGTACTTTTCAAATGAATTTCTAACCGTGTTTTTTTTTTGTTTACCTTTACCGTTTGACAATGAGATAGAGAAAGTAGTATATTCAAGAATAACGAATCATATTAAAACAATAAGAAGTACTCACGTTTTTCTCCGTTGAGTTTGCTGTGAGCAATAGGTCTTTTGTCACTAGGCACCACACTACAACCACCATAATTTTGATTTGTTTTAAACTGCCCGAACAAGTTGACATTAAGGTCAACGGCACGTACTTTATCAGATCATCACATTGAAGCCTGAACATATAGGCAACCAGGAGTGCTGTGTATCTTGGTGTCTTGGCATTCAGAAGACAAATTCTATAACCGGCTAGGTTGCCCCTGGTGTTATATAAGCAAATGGCACTATGTTAAATAAAAGTAAGCTAGCCAGGTTATAGATGGCGCCCAACGTGGGGCCGTGTTTTAAGAGATTTAAAAAATTAAATTCCGCCGCGTTTAATAAAACTGTATGAATAATTTCACAGTTTTCCGCCAGATATACATGTATACTTATTTTTTAAAAATAAGATAGGAAAATTGATACACATTTTTATGTACATACATAGAGATAAGTTTTTATTAAAGGATAGTAAAACGTACATATTCTTTATTAATTGTGAGGGAGTAAAAGGATAGGAGAATAAATTGCAACTACAATACATTTTTATTTTGTTATTATTTTATTTTTATTTTGTACATTATAAATTATAAAATGACTGATCAGGACAAAGGCAAAAATCCAAACCCTCTTGGGTGGATATATACTTTGAAAAAAGAGGACTTAAATGCCGCAGCAGAATCTTTAGGGTTAGACGCTACCGGTAATGTCGAGGACGTACGTAAACGCATTAGCACCTTTCTGAAAGAGGGTAAAACGGGTTCAACGAATAAGGGAAACACTCCACCGCAAAGAGACACTAACGTTCAGATTTCTTCCGCGGAAATCTGTGCTCAGATAAGGAAATGGGGGATTCATTTTAATGGCAGCTCGGACGCTGTATTTTTCCTGGAAAGAGTCAAAGAACTCCAAGTATGTTACGGGATTAAAGACGAACATATGCTCCATGCATTGCCTGAGCTTTTTAGAGACAAAGCACTGCTTTGGCTCCGGAATAATAAAACTTTATGGGGTACATGGGACGAGTTCTTAGAGGACTTTAAACTTCAATATCTTCCGCCTCGGTATAATTTTTCAATCGAAGAAGAAATACGCGCTCGGTTGCAAAAACCGAAGGAATCTTTTAAAGATTATTTAACCGCCATATTAACGTTAATGAGACGCGGCCAAGATATGTCCGATGGTGATAAATTGGAACGTGTATACGGTAACATGTCACCTAGTTACAGAATGTATATACATAGGGACGCGATACAATCCCTCCGACAATTATCTAAACTCGCTGCCGACTACGAATTACTGCTGGAAGAGCAGGCGCGCTTTTGTAAGAAAGAAAGTACGCTATCAGCGCCGGAACGCCCGCCCAGCGATAAACCAAGTACTTCGCGTTCGCATCATTTGTCATATGCCGCCCAGGATAATAAGCCTCGACAATTTCCTGTACCGCCGTCGCCGTTACAAAAATTATCACACCCGGAAAACCGTTGTTGGCGATGTGGCCGAGAGGGACATACGCGTGGTTATTGCCGTAACCCATTTAAAATGTTTTGTTCACGGTGTGGCAAGTTAAATGTACGTTCCGTTGACTGCCGATGCCAGGGAAACGCCGAGAAGGGCGGTCTGCAGGCAAAGACCGTCCGCAAGCAGTAAAGCCGCCTGAATCCGCAAACACATGTATCAAAGACTCGACAGTGCCAGACAATCGCGTCTGGATCCGTGTACACATACATAACCAGAATTTACGAGCCCTCGTGGACAGCGGAGCGACTTCATCGTTTTTGTCCGAATCGCTAGTTGCCCGGTTGTTGGAAAATAATGAACAACGTGTCTTGAATAAAAAATCTAAAGTCCGCCTCGCAAATGGAGACGTTGTAGAATCGCCTGGCTCAGTTTTGTTACCGGTCCGCATGGGTAGCCGAACTACAGACGTTAATTTTGTAATTATGCTGAAGAGCCCGTGCTCAGTTATCTTCGGAATTAATTTTCTCAAGGAAATTGGGGCTGTTCTCGATTTTTCCGAAAGGAAACTGTACTTTAAAGGGGACAATGCAGTCTTTGCCGCGAGCTGTGGGATCTCCGGAGTACAGGACCGCCACGAGACCGCCTTAAAAAAGTTCCTTGATCAAGAATTAAGTAAATTTACTACCGTGCCTGGTCGGACGAATTTAATACGTCACACAATCCGTTTGCAACCGAATACCGCCCCAATAAAACAACGATATTATCCGTGCAACCCAAAGAAGCAAGCACTAATCGACGCCGAAGTGGACAAGATGCTACAAGACGGTATAATAGAACCCAGTAACAGTCCGTGGAGTTCTCCTATCGTCGTGGTCACAAAAAAGAACGGTGGCGTTCGGTTCTGTGTCGATTTCCGCAAAATTAATTCCGTATCAATTAAAGATTCATATCCTTTGCCGTACATTTCAAATATTCTTGATAAACTCCGCGACAGTAAATATTTTTCGACGCTTGATCTTAAAAGTGGGTACTGGCAAGTGGAATTAGAAAAAGATAGCAGACCCGTGACAGCTTTTACAATTCCGGGAAAGGGCCTATTTCATTTTGTGTCATTACCGTATGGATTGCATAGTGCGGGAGCGACGTTCCAACGCCTATTGGATTCGGTGATAGGTCCTGAAATGGCGGAGTACGCATTTGTATATCTGGACGATATTATTATTTTAGGCCTGTAGTGAGGGCTGGAAGAATTCTCCTACCGTGAACCTGCGTGAAGTAAAAGTCTTCTAAAGGGATCAATGGGTATACCACCAGACCCATAGTTTATCCGACGCCTCTAAGAAGTTTACCGCAAAACTTGCTCCGAAATTTGAAGGTCCCTCTAAAGTTATCCAGATCCTGTCTCCGTCTATTCTTATGTTACAGGTACCAAACAG
This sequence comes from Amphimallon solstitiale, assembly GCA_963170755.1. Lineage (NCBI taxonomy): Eukaryota > Metazoa > Arthropoda > Insecta > Coleoptera > Scarabaeidae > Amphimallon > Amphimallon solstitiale. Next base: position 126,865,381 of record OY720675.1, on the reverse strand, counting down.
ACGAAAGCCAGTGAAAGTCCATGTGAAAGACATAAAGATTCCGTCCGCCGACGAGCTCCATACCGATCTCCTACCTCCAATTCCGCAGGAGGCTGTGAGGGATGTTTTGGACTAATACTTGCTGCAATCCGCCGCACCAGGTGTTTTGTTCCAAGGCATCATCCGGAGCTCATACTTTGTACAACCCGCCGTACCAAGTGTTTGCTCATGACACCATCTAGAGCTCGTACTTCGTGCAATCCGCCGCACGAAGTGTTTGTCCATATGGAAACCGCCAGAGTAAGAATCACTGCAACCGCTATAATAATTCCGACAGTGGAGAACTATCAAATTTTCGACGCATGTAATTGTCCGAGGCGATACCAGCACCAGTCCTGTTGTTTCACTACTTCCGTCACTAGTGAAGCTGAAATCCACCACGCAAATCTGAAAAGACAGAACAATCAGTGATAGTGCGCGTCATAGACATCGTAAGTGATGATAAACTGACGAGTGGTAGTTTTTGATTTTAAGATGATAGACTGTCAAGTGTTAATTTTGTTTTAAAATTTAATTTTCCGTTTCTGTACTGTTGATATTTAGTTGTTAGGGTTCATTGTTTACTTTTAAGGAGGGGGCTGTAACGAAGTTCCTCGTTAATTGCACAAATTAACTTTCTTTAGTCCATTATTAATTTATTTAGCAATATTAAATTAAAAGAATGTGAGTTATTTTGTTCAAATATTGTATAAAATGTTTTGGACGGACCTGTATATGTATTCATTTGTAACGATCATTCATGTTATTTGTTATTTTTCAATATAAGAGTACCGAATGTATACGTCATGCTCGTAGTCGCGCGCAAATTGTATATTTTAAACGAGTTTCTCCTACAGAAATAGGGGGGTTTACGGATATATAAAGACACCGGCAAGTGTGTCTCGTCCATTTTATTCTCCTATCCTTCTGCTGCCTTTACCTTTCTTTACTCAGCCTTGATGGCGTGAGAAAGTCTGGTGATTATCCTAGAAACGTATTACATTCAGGTCTCATGCGCCGTGAAGTAATCGTTTCAAAAATCCGCTAAAGCCCGTCCGAAGGTGTCTTTTTCATTCAGACCAGGGGTCGTGAAGGAATAGACATTTTTACCGCTACTACCTATTATTCCCGTCAGAGTCAGGCTATAAATGTCGTGACTATATATATATATCTCTGTATTTAATATTTGTATTTTATTTTCAGAAATGATAGATTTCGAATATTGTTTGTAACGCGCGTATAAATTCGAATACGTTGTCCGCACTCTGTAGCGTAAACAAAGATATAATAATAATTCACCGAATAGACGCGCAAAAGTCCGTGTCGATTGAAATTATTTTCCGCGACAAATTTATAAAAGATTCTTCTGCGAGCATGGTAACATACAAAATTTAGTTGTAAAAATAATTTAAGCAAACCTGATCATCCGTATTTTATTTCAAACATCATTTTATTTATGTTTTTCTTTAACGGAATATTCTGGGACTGTAATTGTTAATTCAGGGACTAGGAACGTACAAACGTTCGTGCTTAATTTCATACGTGACTTATAGAGGTCATCGACGCGTATTTATTTTGTATACTATTTATGTACATAGACTTTGTAAATTTGTAATTAATATTAGACAATAATGTGTATCAATTGTGTCCGTAATTTAATTGCTGAATTGTTTATTCGTTTGATATGATTTAATAATGTTTTAATAGAAATAAAAGTTAATTGTTATGTACTTTTCAAATGAATTTCTAACCGTGTTTTTTTTTTGTTTACCTTTACCGTTTGACAATGAGATAGAGAAAGTAGTATATTCAAGAATAACGAATCATATTAAAACAATAAGAAGTACTCACGTTTTTCTCCGCTGAGTTTGCTGTGAGCAATAGGTCTTTTGTCACTAGGCACCACACTACAACCACCATAATTTTGATTTGTTTTAAACTGCCCGAACAAGTTGACATTAAGGTCAACGGCACGTACTTTATCAGATCATCACATTGAAGCCTGAACATATAGGCAACCAGGAGTGCTGTGTATCTTGGTGTCTTGGCATTCAGAAGACAAATTCTATAACCGGCTAGGTTGCCCCTGGTGTTATATAAGCAAATGGCACTATGTTAAATAAAAGTAAGCTAGCCAGGTTATAAGCGCAGTGTAGCCAAGGAATAGGATGGGATAACCTTGGAGCTGAAAAACATCAATCAGAGACATACACAAGGGACAGCCTACCAATTGAGGCTTCAGCTAGAGTGTCCTCGATACTGAGAATGAATCTAACGTCGCCGCGAGGTAGACATTGTCCACCTGCAAGCCATCTGAACCCACAGGATAACAATAAAGAAAAGAAATATTGCGGATTATAGAATAATAAAGTATAGAATTTCATGGGGTAACTCCGCTCAAAATGCAACTGCGGACACGTGTTTCGAACTACTTGGTTCTCGTCAGCGCAGTGTAGCCAAGGAATAGGATGGGATAACCTTGGAGCTGAAAAACATCAATCAGAGACATACACAAGGGACAGCCTACCAATTGAGGCTTCAGCTAGAGTGTCCTCGATACTGAGGATGAATCTAACGTCGCCGACGAGAACCAAGTAGTTCGAAACACGTGTCCGCAGTTGCATTTTGAGCGGAGTTACCCCATGAAATTCTATACTTTATTATTCTATAATCCGCAATATTTCTTTTCTTTATTGTTATCCTGTGGGTTCAGATGGCTTGCAGGTGGACAATGTCTACCTCGCGGCGACGTTAGATTCATTCTCAGTATCGAGGACACTCTAGCTGAAGCCTCAATTGGTAGGCTGTCCCTTGTGTATCTCTCTGATTGATGTTTTTCAGCTCCAAGGTTATCCCATCCTATTCCTTGGCTACACTGCGCTGACGAGAACCAAGTAGTTCGAAACACGTGTCCGCAGTTGCATTTTGAGCGGAGTTACCCCATGAAATTCTATACTTTATTATTCTATAATCCGCAATATTTCTTTTCTTTATATATATATATATATATATATATATATATATATATATAAGTAGAGGGTCTCAGCCGATTCTGGTACCTCCTCATTGACCTTGATCATGCACAGGGCATAGATCAAGGTCAATGAGGAGGTACCAGAATCGGCTGAGACAGTCAAGGTTAAGGCAAGGTCAAGGTCAGGTCAAGTCAAGGTCAAGTCAAGGTCACGCCAAGGTCAAGGTCACTGTCTAGACAAGTCAATGTAACTATAAGGTTGTCAGAAGGGTATTACTTTTCTCTCGCTGAAGGGGGGTTTAGCGACTATATATTTGTGATTTTTTTCTTAAACGTTATAGTTAACGATTTCAATTGTGTGAGATAATATAAGTGAATATGTGCATCGCATTTACAAAAGATTTAAATGAAATAGATTTATTATCACCAATGATAAATGAAACTATTGATATGTTATTATCTGATGGATATGACACAGAAGATGGGGAAGAGGAGAGCGAAGAAGAGGATACGGAGGAAGAGGAGGAAGAAGAGGAAAAGGAATATATTGAATATATAGACGATATAGAGAAGATAGAACAAGATATCTTTGATAGAGAGACAGTAATCTTACTGGACGATTTCTTTTGCAATTTTGAAGATTTTAATTAACGTCAGATATATACTTTGTCAAGATGTATATAAGTAAGATATATAAGTAAAATGTAAATAAGTTCATGAAATTCATAGGTGGGGAGAATCTCAATATGTGACCTTCGATGGGAGGTTTATAAGGAGGCCGTTCTTTCATCGGAATAATAGTTCACGTCCGTACATATTAAAGTGTTGTTTTGTTTATACGTATAGTTCGTGGATAGTAACTTAAAATGTTTGAATATGACTATTGTTGTAAAAAGTTTTCTCGAGCCGATAATAGAAATCGTCATATGTCAAGTGCATGTAAAGGAAAGAGAAGAAGAATTGATGATGGTGATAATAATAAATCAGATTTAATGAAATGTGAAATATGTGACATATATGTAGATAAAAATTGTTACACTGCACATATTCGTAGTGCTATACATCGAAGTAAGGCTTTTATAATAATTGATGATGGAGTAAAGAAAAGTGTTGGAACATTCGGAGACAGAATCGTGAGTTATCAAATATCTGATAACCCTAACATATATATCGACGTTGAAGAATTTGCAAATAATATCAGAGAGAAAGTAGTGGCACTTTTGGATAGTATTCTATACATACATACTTCTATAAAGGTGAATTTTGAATTGTATGGTTTATACTACTTAGTAAGTAAGGAAAATGTTGAAATAAAATCTTTTAATACTCGGAATAAAATCATAACACAAGGAAATAATTTATATGACTTGTATATCGATTATATTGATGAGATTATGAATCAAATGAGCGAATTTCAAGAACGTGATTCAGGTAAACTTATATATTAATTTTAAAATCTTATTTTCATATTAATTTTTATTAACATTTTAGGATGGACATTGAGCAACATTTTGTATTTGGAAGTAAATATGAACAAATACAATCCAATGAGAGGTTCAAGATATATAGATTTACCACCATCGATAAAGAAAAAGAAAGCCGTTATAAATATTCAAAATTTTGACAATTATTGCTTTGCTTGGGCCATAACTTCAGCTTTAAGAGAACCAGTAGGTCTCCCACAATGAATTTCTTCATATCCACATTATGATACAGTTGCTGATTTTACCGATTTAACTTTCCCTGTAAATTTAAAAGACATTATAAAATTTGAAGAGAGAAATAATATATCTATCAATGTATACGGTGTAGAGGAATGTTTCAAAAATAATATTAAAATACATGAGGTAGTAGGCCCTCTACATTTTACAAAGCAGAGAAGAATAGCCCATATTAATTTATTACTTGTAACCGATAATGATAATTTACATTACTGCTGGATTAAGAATTTTTCACGACTAATTTCATCTCAGAAATCACTATCTGGACATCAGAAATTTATTTGTGAAGGGTGTTTAACTTTTTTCACAAGTGAAGACAAATTGCGTAGACATGAAAATGAAGACTGTAAGCAGGTGAAAGCAGTGTTTCCGGGAACAGATATAAAAATTAATAAGTATGGTGAACAATTACCAGAAAATATATTAAAATTTGATAAACTTGAGAGACAGTTAAGAATTCCATTTGTTGTGTATGCTGATTTTGAGGCTATATTAAAACCTATTGACATGTCACAGCCCGATCCATCTAAACCTTTCACTGTAAAGAGTTTCGAACATGAACCATATTCTTTTTCATATTATGTGAAATGTAGTTTTGATGATAGTCTCAGTAAATTGCGTTTATATCGTGGGGGAAATGCAGCCAGGACTTTTATTAGGGAGTTAGAAGCTGACGTAACTTTTTTATATAAAAATTATTTAAGTAAAGAGGTACAAATGATACCCTTAACTACCGAAGAGCGTATCAATTATGAACTGGCAAGAGTGTGTCATATTTGTGAAAAAGAAATACAGGTAAGCGAAGAAAAAGTTCGTGACCATGATCATATGAGTGGATTCTATCGTGGTGCAGCACATATGGTGTGTAATATAAATTATAAAGAACCTCGATATATACCTATCATATTTCATAATTTATCGAATTATGACACACATTTGTTTGTAAAAGTTTTAGCATTGGATAAAGAAGAAGTAGATGTTATTGCACAAAATAAAGAGAAATATATATCGTTTTCGAAAAGAATACATGTAGGAGACACAATTGATTGTAATGGTAAGAAAAGAAAAGTGTTCTTCAAATTGAGGTTTATAGACTCATTTCGATTTATGAATTCCTCTTTAGCGAAACTGTCACCTTATTTAGATGATGAACAATGTAAAGAAGTTAGAAGATATTATTTGGATGAAAAATTTGAATTAATACGACAGAAGGGTGTGTTCCCATATAACGACGTTAATTCTCAGGAAAGTCTCTCATTTCCAGAATTACCTAGCAAGGAATGCTTTTATGATATATTATCCGACAGTGAGATAAGTGATGAAGATTATCGTAGGGCTTTAAGAGTGTGGGATGTATTCGAATGTAAATCACTGGGGCAATATAGTGATCTATACATACAATCAGATGTATTACTACTTGCCGACGTTTTCGAAAATTTTCGAAACATTTGCATGAGCAATTACAAGTTGGATCCAGCACATTATTTTACTCCACCTGGCTTAAGCTGGGACGCCATGCTACGTATGACGGGTATAAGTTTGGAATTATTAACCGATATAGATATGTTTAATTTTTTTAAAAGGGGTATACGTGGGGGTGTAAGTATGTGCTGTAAAAGAAAAGAAATTGCAAATAATCGATACTTACCAGAATTTGATTTATCCGAAAGCAAAAAATATATATTATACCTGGATGCAACAAATTTATATGGTTACGCTATGACGTTCAGTTTGCCTATTGGTGATTTTCAATGGTTAACAAACGAAGAGCTTAGGGCAGTTGACGTACTAGACTTGGAAGACGATGCGGATATTGGATATGTATTCGAAGTCGATTTAGAATATCCTGAATCCCTCCACGATGTACACAATGACTTACCTTTTTGTCCAGAACACGTTATTCCACCTAATTCGAAATACAGTAAATTGATACCAAACCTTTCCGATAAATCGAATTATATTATACATTCTCTGATGTTGAAACAATGTATAAATTATGGTTTGAAATTATGTGGAATACGTCGTGGAATTAGATTTAAACAGAGTAATTGGTTAAAAAAATATATTGATTTTAATACAGCAAAACGAAATGAATCCACTAATGAATTTTTCAAGCAGTTCTATAAATTAATGGTAAATAGCGTATTCGGGAAAACCATGGAAAATGTGGAAAATCGTGTTAATATAAAATTGGTGCCACATTGGGAAACTATTCATAAAAAGCTTGGAGCGGAGGCGTATATCGCTAAACCTAATTTTAAATCTTGTAGGGTATTTTGCGAATCTTTGACAGCCATTGAATTGGGGCATGTGCGAGTAGAATATGTGAAACCCATATATGTAGGATTACAATTTTGGAATTAGCCAAGAGGGTGATGTATGATTTTTTCTACAGCTTTCTATGGCCCAGACGTTTCTTTACTATACACAGATACTGTTTCACTCATTATAAGTGTAGAAAATTATAATGTATACGATGATATAAATCATCATTTAAATATGTTTGATACATCGAATTACGCTGAAGGTAATATTCATGGAATACCTCCCTCTTTACCAATGTTAGGAAAAATGAAGGATGAATTTGCTGGTAGCATTATCGAATGTTTTTACGGAACGGGTGCTAAAGCTTATTGTGTTAAATTACTAGATAAGACAATAAAAACTGCTAAGGGTGTGAAGAAATATGTTATACAGAAAAATTTATCAGTTACTGATTATAAGAATGTGGTAGAAAGTGACGCGAATATTTTGAGGAAGATGTATGTATTCCGATCTGAGTTACATACGATGTATACTGAATTAAAAAATAAAGTTGCTCTATCATCCAAGGATGATAAGCGATACATTCTCCCTGATAAAAGTAATACTTTAGCGTGGGGCCATTATAAAATAAATGAAATTATCAGGGCGCAAAACTTAGAAAATTTAGTATTAGAAATCAGTTCTTTGAAATAATTATTTTTAAGTAAGTGTAATTTTTTGTATGTGTTTATTTATTTTTTTACATTTGTTTACTTGTATGTTTCTTGACAGTGTATAATAATGTATTAAATAAAAATCATTGTTTGAATTTTTTGTTTTTTTATTTTAAACAATATATCACGACTATTTTAAAGTACATTATCTTTGGATATCCACGAGTTATGTGAGGAAGGCATACCTAGCCATTTTACGAGGACTTTATTCTTTTGTCTACGTATAATTTTCTCAACCAGATAGACATCAGGATGCTTTACTTTTAACAATTCTGGTTCATAAAACTCACCTAGAATATTTTGTTTTTGTGAATCCTGCAACACATACGTTCTAGGATTTGTATTTTGAACCTTTATTACTGTGAATATTTCGTTTGACCAATTAGGTGTGTACATTTTTGCGAATACGTGTCTATGTTTACTGATGCGAACAGGTTCTCCAATTTTAAATTTTGGAATTCTTACGTCGGCAACTTTAATATTACTATAGACCATTTTTAAATTTTTTTTTTCATTTTTTTGATTAACTGCAGTAGGTTTATACCCCGTGGTACTATGTACAGTATTATTATAATCTTGAACTAATTTTTCCAACATATCGATCCAGCGATAGTTCCCATTGAAACTGAATTCCTTCCACGTCTTATTCTTAAGTGTTCTATTAAAACGTTCCACAATGGAACTTTTTAAATTAGAATAGGTACTGTAGTGATTAATATCATACTTAGTCATGAGTTTCCTAAAATATGTATTATAAAATTCCTTCCCATTATCGCTTCGCAGATTTTTCGGAATATTTTTCTTCCCTTTCAAAAGTATGGATTCCATGGCTTGTGTCACTTCATTCGACGTTTTATTTTTTATTGGAATAGCCCAGGCAAACTTTGAGAATGTATCAATACATACAAAAATATATTTAAAATTATCATTTTCTTTCGCATATGGTATCATTTCAACCAGATCGATTTGAAATAAATCTCGCAATCCTTTTATTATGACTCGTCTTCGTGAAAACTTCCTCCGTGCAGGACTATGTATTTCGTTTACGACATCTCTTTTAATTGTTGACATATCCTTCAAACTTAACTTTGTTCCCTCTGTCAGTGTGGTTGGTTTAGTGGAATCAATTTTTTTACTATCAATGTATAGTTGTGCTAATTTTCCGTTGGAATAATGAACATTAATGATCTTCCCACTATATAATTTGTTAATATATAAATAAATATCTTTTGAAAGTGATGTCTTTTTATAGAAACCCACGGGGCTAATAGAACCATCACTATGTATATGAAGAATATACTTTATTGGTATGCTTGAGGTAGGAGCAGAAATCCTCTTAGTACACATTTTCAAAACCTCTTTAACTTTAGGGTGACCGAGAAAGTCTGTCACTACATCTCTTTCCATTAAATGTCTTTTGACGATGTGTTTATGAATATGTCTACCAAATTTATCGATTGTCATCGTTATGTATCATCAGCGTCGATATATTAACTAGTAGAAAACCAAGATTTGTAAGGCATTTATTCAGATTCACACCGACATAACTATTTAATTATTTTTGACTCCTTCAGTTCCTCAAGTATTGCGAGTATCTCGTTGCCCAACCCCGTATGTCCCGCCTCCTTCGATGCTAATAGTAACTTTAATCTATTACACAATTCATTTACATCATCCCAGTACTTATATTCTATTTTACTCTTAGGTATAACGGTCTTTCGATTAGGAATTTTTTTTGATAAACCTAAACCAGTCTTCCAAGTTCGAGTCCACCATACTTCAGGCGCTCTTCCTTGTATTATAGGTTTTATAATAGTTGTATATTTAGAACCTTTACTAGCTGCATATTTTTTTTGAGGATCGTAATCAACTCGATGAGCACTGGTATCATTAAGGATGAATTTATAGTTTTTCGCATCTGTATATAAAAATTTTCCTGGCTTCTTTTTAAAAAGTAATTCTAGTAATCCCTTCGTAGCTTTGTAAGTAAATTTACCGATTACGATGTTCTCTTTGTCAAATCTAACATCAGCAGTTCCTAATTTTAAATTACCATCAGTTTCGTGAACGCCATACTTTTCATCGAATTCATCCTTTTCATCTATCATTAAACCGATAAGGTATGGGCGTATATTAGTATGATAATCTTTCAACGATTCCTTCACAACATCTGTTTCTAAGAGTGTTTTGTCATTGATTTGTTCCCAATTATTGACTTGCCTGGTTGTATTTGTAACAGCGATATAGCATGAGCCATGGATTTATCTAAATTTAAACTTTCATTCGAATCCATTTCATCCTCTTCACTGCTTTTTTCTTCTTCTACTATTCTATCCAGACCACGTGGAGTGTCAGGTAAAAGCTCACCTATGTACTCATCTTCTAGAAAAGTAGGTTGATTGAATGATGTTGACAACCGAGGTTGAGGTTCAGACTCCACCCTTGTTCTTTTTTCCTTGCTCTTGGTAGGAGAAGAATGAGTTGATGGACTAAACCATGACACATGTTTCCGGGAAGCTTTAGGGGTGCCTTGTCGTATAATTGATGTTCCGGGAATAGCAGCATACGATTTCTCCGGATAAATATCCGACCATGATTCTTCTATAGACTCAGAAATGTTTTTCAATCGCGATGTACCTCTCCTAGTGTCACTCCCATCTAATTTCATAGCAATTTCTTGCAGAGGTTTTGATATTGGGGCATACTTAATATCTATTGCTCTTTGAGAACTAGCGATATCAGCCTTTAATGTTCGTAATTTTTGTTTTAAAGCTTCGCGAGCTTTTACTAAATTATTTACTAGTTTATCATCCATATTTTACATGTATCTATGCTCTCAAATAATTACATACTAATGGTAAAACAAAAAAATGATCTTATATATACACAACTCATTATAAATATATATACGTATCAAAACCAATACGATATCGCCCTTCGTTGAACTTGCAGTCAGTATCGATAAATAGTATGTCAAATTGTTTCTTCCAACACATTCTACAAACGTCTAAAAACTGTTCATATTTTAAATCATGAATATGATCATTAAATATGTGTTTCAAATTAGTACCATCTTGTCGAAATAAAATTAAAAGATTTGTATTATCCCTTAATAATTGCTTAGGGAATGCACTGTATGTTTGAATCAGATAAAAGCAATCTAAATTGCGATGTCTACCGAAAGAAAAATATTGTTTTACAATATTTAAATCAATAGTAGGTATGTCATCAAATATAACGACTGAATAATCAGAAACTTCATCAGGTTTTACCGTATTATTGACATCCGTATATTCATAATAACCTATCTCTGGTACACCGAGTAATAAATTTCTTAAATACTCATATTTTTGTTGATGGAGAGATCTACAGCAGATGTAAATATTTTTGAAGCGAAATCCAATGGGGTGCAGTAATAATGTAAGAAGAGCGTTCGTTTTACCACATCCTGAAGGTCCTACTATTAGTACTCTCTTACATGTACCACTAAAAAGATTACTCTGACGTGTAAAACTTTCCTCACTAACTACAGCATCGTAGTTATAGACAGGTAATGATAATTTAGACGTTTTTAAATGCATACTGCACATTATCACTTCAGGATATAGACTGAGAAATATGTATGTATATTTACTTAAAATACTACTTTTGAAGGTTCTGAAGTTATGATATTTGTTTGTATTTGTTTTATGTATTTTTTTTATTTTTATAATTTTAGGGTTTTAAACATACCATGAGATGTACGAGGGGTGTAAAATAAAATAAGTATATATGGTTTATTCTTTTTTTTATTTTATGTTTTTAGTTTTTTATTTTTTTTTTATTAGGGAGGCAGCAGCTGTCATCACCACTCTTCCGAGTCCTCTGGCACCGCCGGCTCCGCTGGCACCGCCGGCGCCCTGTGCGCCAGCATTATTTTCATGAGTTCCTTGTTCGAGAGCGTTTTTCTCGGAGCCGACCGTGTCGTCTTGGTTAATGGAGCCAACGGCGTTGACGGACTCCAGGACGCGCTTGGTGACGGCGGGGTAGTAGGTTGCTGCTGCTGTTGTTGTTGTTGGTGGTGTTGCTGTTGTTGTTGTTGGTGGTGTTGCTGTTGTTGTTGTTGTTGGTGTTGTTGTTGTTGTTGCTGCTGTGGTGGTGGTGGTGGCTGTTGTGGTGGGGCCACCGTCCCCAATTCAAATTTGTAATTATGCTCTATAAAAATATTTATGTTTGCCTGCAAAAATAACAAAGTTAGAAAAAACTTGGAACTCTACATAAACACTTGGATGAATGAATGAAATTATCAGGCCTTGATGGGCGAATAGTTATCATACCTTGATGGATATATTTTGTACTTTATCAATGGATACATTTTGTACTTTATCACTTCATAGTATAGTAGGAAAATGATCAGCTTTATGTTTCCATATCAATTTTTCCGTATTTTCAGGATGTATCCCTAACTCCTAACCCCTTCCATATCTTCTACTACCACGCCCAATTCAAATAGAGGGAACACGTTCCGATTTTTTGTCAAGTGCAGAAATATCCTAACCAAGATAAAAATTCAGGAATTTCTGAACTTATCGATAGCTTCGGATATTTCTGCACTTGACAAAGCTCTCCGAATGGTTTCTAAAGCATTCCTCTTCTCTACGAGGGGTTCAACTTCCTCATTAGTAATAACACCACCGGAAATGTTATTACTAATGGCACTTTTCAAGAGAAGAAGATAGATGTCGAAGTGTGCAACAGCCGTCTGTATCTCTTCTTTTATACTGATTATTTTCTGGACAACATCACTAACATCACCCGACGAATTCCCCTCTAAGTGCGAGTTGAACATGTCAGTAAGTTGTACAATTCGTGCAGGTAGGTTAAGTATGTTGCTTCGGTCTGGGACTGCAGGTATTAAACTTGGACTAGGGTTTGGTCGTTGTTGGTAAGGAGTTAGATAATATGACTGCGATGAATTGGAAAGAGGAGATGAATTGGAAATAGGAGATGAAACAGGTAGGTATTCATGTTGTGAAGCCACAGGTGTAGAGGAGACAGGTAGTTGAGGTTGAGAGTCTTGAGGTTGAGAGTCTTGAGGTTGAGTGTCTTGGGGTCTCTGAGGTTGAGGTAGTAGAAAAGGTAAGAAAGTTAGTTGAGGTTGAGGGTCTTGAGGTTGAGTGTCTTGAGGTTGAGGGTCTTGAGGTACATTATGAAGTGGTAAGAAAGATGTGGCAGGCACGTTTGACTGTGGTGGGGGTTGTGTGAATGTGAACAAGGATAGGTTTGGATTGGAAGGATCGGGATTGGAAGGATCGGGATTGGAAGGATCAGCTAAATGAGTAGACACAAAAATAACTGACCTATCAGCTGGTGCCACCACAGATGCTTGCTCTGATAGATCAATTACCGGTGGTTGCACTATAGCCTCTACAATTCCACTACCAGAAATTACCCGCTTACCAAGTAGTAGTGTACGGAGTGTGCTTGAAGTATCGGTAGGTAGAAGTGGTGTGTATTGTCGTTGTCGTTTTTGTTGTTTGTTATGTCGTTTGTGTTGCTTGTTTTGTCGCACTACTTGTCTAACTCGTTTAACACCCAGTTGTGGAATAGTAGTCAACTGAGATGATGCTGCAGTAGTCGAAACATGAATTATGTCGGCAGCTGTTGCAGATGCAGATGCAACGACAGTAGTCGTAACAGCTGTCGTAGCTGGACTAGCTGTCGTCGTAATTGCCGCAACAGCTGCCGTCGTAATTGTTGCTATGTTGACGTCATCAATACTTGGCATAGGTATTGACGCGAATATCTCGTCTAATGCAGCATCATCAGGAAATAGGTTTCTAATTTCTGAATTGGAAATGGTGTTCCCTCTTTCTAAATTGGGAGTGGTAACATTAGACATTACTTGTGAAGGGGTCGGTGTAGATAATTGTTCTTGATCCTGAAATTATTACATGTGAGCTGTAAAGCACAAGCACTGACAATTGCAAGTGTATACAATTTAAAATAAACACAGGAGCATACAATAAATATGTTAACATACATAAATACACTTTAATTATTACAAAATATTTTATTAAAATAAAAAAATAATAAATATTGATTGAAGAAAATCCATTGTATAAGGCAAATATAGGCCAAATTTACAAGTGAAGTTATCTCGCAAAATAATTTAAGATCATCAACATAGAGTAAGTTCTGTGACACTAAGTTATTGGTGATATCGTTAATAAAGACAATGAAAATCGTACACAAGTAATGGCAAAATAAATATACTTCCATTATTAATTGTCGTGATAAAGTGTCAAAACGAATTATACACTCAATATATGACCATTAATACAATAAGCAGTAACGTAAAGTGTTTAATATAATAAAATAAATGCATAATGCTGTCGGTTATTAGTTAAACATGTTCTAGAGTAAATAATAAGGATCCAAGAGGATATACTGTTTTTATTTTATTATAATAAATATTGAAACAATTAATGTACGAGAATAGTTTAATATTATGATGTGAACTTACCATGTTTAGTGCTTCTGTTTAACTATAATTCGTTAAGCAAATCCATGGGGAATATATACCAAACCACTGACGTAAAAAATTGACCTATAGCTTGTTTTTTGGATATTGTAAATTTGCATGAAAACTAGTAATCCATACATTTATCACGTGGACAACTTACGGTTGTCCACGTGATAAATATGTTTTCGTCGTCTATTAACACGACATATCTGTGTGCATTTTTAATAGATGCAATTTTTTTATAAGTCTGGTGAATTTTATATTACATAATAGACATCCGAGACAATATTCATTGCCAAATTTTAGTTATTTCACTTTTCATTTCTTGTGCATCGTGCAGCAAGATAAGTTGTACTCTGGTACTTACTTATAAATTTTAAAATAATTAGATATTTAATTATTGTGAGTAAATATTATTGTGTAAAAATTTGTAAGTACTGCACCATATTTGATCAATTATTTTGAATTTGACCAATTAAATGAATTAGATTGTTTATTTGTTGAATCTGTTCTTATTGTATTGCTTTTCTATATGTACCGTCTCTTTAAAATGTCGTTTACTTGTTATATTTATTTTTGAATAACTTGTAATATATCCGGGATGATTGATTATGTATTCAGTGGCGTAACATACATATTCCAGGCATGTTTTTCTTAATATTCTCTTTAACACAGTTAGAATAATTGTTACTGTAATAAAAAACAAGATTCGAAATTATATACTAATAGCTATGTTTTTTAAATAACTTGTCATATATCCGGTATGATTGATTATGTGTTCACTGGCGTAACATACATATTCCAGGCATGTTTTTTCTTAATATTCTCTTTAACACAGTTAGAATAAATATTACTATAATAAAAAAAGATTCGAAAGTATATATATTAATAGCTATGTTTTTAAATAACTTGTCATATATCCGGTATGACTGATTATGTGTTCAGTGGCGTAACATACATAATCTAGGCATGTTTTTTCTTAATGTTCTCTTTAACACAGTTAGAATAAATGTTACTATAACAAAACAAGATTTGAAATCATATTAATAGCTATGGTTTTTAAAGTATTTGTGTTTGACATTGAATTTTGATGTACAGGGAATACCAATTTTTTTTTGATGTTTGGTGGCGTTCGGGGTGTTTTTTCCCCCAATTTGGGGAATGGGAGGGCCGTGGCAACCTTGACGGGGGTGGGAGGGGGGGCACTCTTTTTGCTCTAGCTCCATTACTTAACATAGAACGATTTTCAAAAAGTGTCAATATTACTAATATAATCCAACTAACTACATTTTCTACTCAACATTATCCACCTGCAACCGAACAACAACCTATACACTGTCTATTCTTCGATATCACCCTCCTACCCTCAAGAATCGATTTATATAAGTATATTTTTTTCCACTAATCTTATTTATTATCTTAATATAATCAATTTACAACGAGATAACTATTTTCCATCACCTCCCAATCCTTCAAAACAACCAACTACCCTCTAGATTCAATTTATATAAATGTATTTTTTTTCACTAATTTTCTTATTTATCATCTCAATTTGATCAACCTACAACCAAATAACTACTTCAGATATTCTTCCTATCCTTCGATACCCTCGAACTACCCTGGAAAATTAATTTATATATCTAAATATTTCTTCACTAATAATGTACATACTCATCTCACTGCACGTTCTATTTTAATATCTACGTATGTATCTAACTAATAATAATCCGGTGCGAGAACCGAACTCTTGCTTGACCGACTTTACTGGTTGAAAATCATACATGAGAGACGGTAAATTATACAAATTTCAAACACTCATATCTCCGAAACCGCACGGTCCATTTCGACCAGATTTGAACAGCCAAACCAACAAAAAATATAATACCAAATACTAAAACTAACTATAATATATATAATACCAAACAATTTTTAAATCATATATTTATTTACTCAAAACATCACATCATACATTACAATATATTACAAAGTTATTTTCTTAAGAAAACATATTTACACATTGAACAATCTCTTCTGCGAATACACCCTTCTACAGTATCTCCACTCCTTATATAATGATCCAAACATGGCCTACATCCTATTAAATCTACATCTACTTGATAAAACATTGGTAATCGAAACCACACCAATTCTAAATCAACAGTCCTTACTCTCCTCATTAAATATGATTTTGGAATAAACCTTAATTGTGCATCTTCTATTTCTACAATCGAACCTCCATCTTCATATTGTTGTAACACATCTCCAACCCTCTGCACGACATAACTAATAATGTGACTCCAAACACATCCCATTTCTAACTACTATATATATAACAACCAATCATTAAATATAATAAATTTTATTCTCATTAAATCTCATATCCACTAAATAATTATATAAACCTTCCACATTAGACAAAGCACAAACAACATCATTTCCAACATGAAAACTACAACTTGTTTTTCCGCTCTTAATTCTGTCAGCATCCACTAAATCTATTATTCGTTTGTCTGTAATGCACTTCAAATAATCCAACTTTTCTCGCCCCTTCACAAATACCAAATCCACACCAATACACAACCGCTTAATTATCTCATCAAACTCACCAACAGCTACATAACCGTCTTCCCATTTCAAACCGTGATAATAACTAAAAACGTATCTTGCAACTCGTTGATCTTCTCTTGCTAATGAACCAAAACTAAAAAACGGTTTAAATAGAAAGTGACTCTTCCTAAATTCATCATCACAAGTAGCCAACTCCTTTGGAATCACATTACTATTAAATCGATACCATTGAAAATCAATAACTATAAATTTCTTTCCACCTAAACTTATCATCATCTATCCAATAAACCGTTTGCTTCCATATAATTACACCCAACAACTAAACTTAAACACAATTCTTCTTCAATCTTGTTCATATCCAAATACTGCTTGAACTACCTCTCATACTACAACCAAAGTATTATATAACTAATACTTTCGCTGTACTACCGTATTAAATGGTGAATATTGATATAATTTATTATGTAAAATCACACAATATAAAACCGTATCTTTTGGTACATTATTTTTAGCAGTAAATTCAATTCTAACCTCTACACCACTTCTATGTAAAACATCTTCCTGATGTGAACAATCTATACCAACTAATGGACACAACTTAAACTGATTCAACTTTAAGATCGGCTCACTATAATCATGTCCATAATAATTCTGTTGAAATCTAGCGTACATATTATATAAAATAGCTACTCTATTATCATCAAAATCAACTCGAACATTTTCATATGGATATCTCTTGCCATTTAAATAAACTGTTACATCAGTTAAATTTATTGCATCAAATTTACTCATATTTTGATTTAACTTCCCTTTCTTCCCTGTCTGAAAACCCAAAATAATATACCTCGGTGTCTCTAATTGTGGAGCAGTTTTAATAGCCCAACTGTGTTTAGTTGTTTCTGGAATTCCTGGATTCTCGTGAATTTCCCACCCTCTAAAAAACATTTCCATCAAAGTATTCTTCGTCGTTAATTTCGTTAATGCTAAATCCTGACTCATACCAACTTTAATATGTGGTACTCGCCACACTACACAATCAATTGTTAACTTCATTTCCTCAGTTGTGACAGAATTATATATCACATCACTATCATCAGCACACCTCTTCAATACCAATTCTTGCGACACATTCATAACCACTTGCTTAAAATCTTCTGCGAAGCCCATCAGCATCTTCAAGGGAATACAAATACTAAAATTACCATTATTATCCAAAACTGGCGCCTTTCCTGTTGAAAATTCCCATCCACAATTCTCTAATTTGTTTATATAACTTGGACTATAAGAAAAATATCCCTTCATAGTTGATGTAATACCCACATTCCTAACTTCATCAACCTCTACTCCACTAATTATATATCTAATGTTACTAAACATAAATGCTGCCGCATTATGAACTAAGTATGCTGTAGCACTTGTAGCATCATTAGCTAATCGCAACCTTCCTTCAATAAGCAACTCTGACTCCGACGGTAAAGTATATTTATCTATTTCTGGAACTACAATCCTAATTTCATCATTATTTCCATACTTCGGTGAACCAAACGGTACGTGATTATGAAATTCCATCTCAGTAATAGAATTATCTACTCGAACCTTACTTAAAACATTCAACATTTCCATGCTTGAAAATCGTAACTAAAAGCACAATCAACTTTACCTAAACAATTTTCTTCTTAGACTAAACTATAATCCTCTTCTCACCACTTCTTATTAACCTCAAATACTTATTATAAATCAATACTTCTATCTTACACCAACACTCGATAACCCAAACTCTTCAAAAACTTTCTATTTTCTCTAGTTAAAAAATTCCGTATCATCCCTCCACCAATCACTCTCCACAACTTATTCGATAATCTCCGTGTACATTTTCTCGTCTTCGTCCCCTTCCACAACTTATTTACACTATTACTCCGCATATTTTTACAACAATTTTTTATTTGAAAAACTAAGCTCACTCCTTTCTTCTTCGAATTCGTAAGTATATTATCAACTCTTCACCTCTCAAATTAATTAACCGTCCTGTCTGATCGACTGCTCGAATAATAATATCAGTTAACATGTTAGTATTTACCGGCATATAAATTTTCTCTTCGGGAACTTCTATTATCTTAAACCCTGGTGGAACATTCGGATAAAAATGATATAAAACATGTGATAATTCTCCATTAATATATGAACCATCCACTATATTACACATTATGTCAATAGCACTGACATTATTTATATAAACTATTTCATCACTATAAACCGGTATATTACCTCCTATTATTTTTTTGTGAAAACCAAACATAGAACCAATCGAATTTTCTATTCCAAAATCAACATCTACTGATGCCTTCATAAACACCTTCATAGTATTACTATTACCAGACAAAATAAAATACTGTTGCTCATCCTCGTCAACTTTCAATTTTTCATCAATATACTTCTCTAAATCATGTATATCATAAGTTCCCTCTGGAACATTTATATCTTTCCAAGCATTTTGTTTATTAGGTGACATAGAATAATATCGAAATACATTATTAGCAGACGTAACATTTGGAATAGAATTATAAGTTTGTAAACTCACCATACACATTTCATAATCACCATTTAAATATAAAGGCGGATTCAATATACATCCAACCTCTGACCCCTTTCCAGTTAACACAAAAGTTAAATTATCCATATCTTATTTAATCAATCCTTTTAAAAACATCAAACATAAATGACCGCAATTCACAGTGTTCACATCTTGATATCTCTGATAGTTACATTGAATAACCCCTCCACCATTCGATAATAAATACTCTTCAACCTCAATCGGCGGTCTTAAATCACCATAGCTATCGAAATATCTTATTACATCATTATTTTTATTATATGCTACCCAATGAGTACCACCTCCAACATTATCATCCAAATTCACTATTCCTTTCTCCTTCACATATATTTTCCTCGGTAAAACGTCTCTACTAAATACACCCCGAAATTTTCCAATTTTCCACCTCTTCACAAACTTCCGTAAATCAATTTCTGTTAAAGGCCTTCGAGGTAATTCACTTAACCGTTTTTTGAAACAGCTCCATTTGGTAAATACACACCACAACCAGATTTATATGGTTTTATATACAATCCACTCCCAATAGATACACCACATCCTACATTATATGGTTTCACATATAAACCACTACCACTTCTTGATTCCATTGCCATATTATGTCGCTTTGCTTCCTCTAATTGATCTCTTTCAGTTTTTGCCGATGTTACAGCTTTTGCTATCGCTGCAGCACCCCCTCCTAGTGATCCTAAAGCACCCAAAGCTGCAAACAATGGAATTAACGGTAAAAATCCCCCTTTCTTTGGTATTGCTATTACTCTTGACCGTGGAAACAATATCCGTCGTCTTGGTTTCATCAAACTCTGATATGCAATTTTCACATTCTCTAAAATGCCTTTCCTCTTACCTACATGTCTTATTGCATTCCACGCTTTCTTCATTGCACGTAAAAATGAAAGAGCACCACCCGATCGATTTCTACCACTACTTCTTCTTCTTCTATTCTTTCTTCTTGTATTATTCTTGCTACCTCCCGCTCTCACTCCTTTTCGATATTGCCCCCTCACACCCATACCTAATGTTGTTTTCCCTTTCATAGCAGCTGCAACTACAGAAGCAGCTAATTTTTCTCCCACACGCGCGTCTTTACTCTTCACTCGTTCTACAGCCTTTTGATACAATTTCTTATCAGCTACGTGCCGTTCGAACAAATTATTCGACTTTGAATAAGATATATCGTGTTCTTTGCAAGGCTCGTCTAAATTATTCACTCCTATATCACCTCTTTCTAACCGTTTTACCAATTTAGTCCCCGGACCACAGAACCTATAACCAGGTATATGTAACTCAACTGGAAGTTTATTTATTAAAGTATTTAATAATCCACCACCTTTCCTTTTCACTGCCCGATTCAAACTACCATCATACTTCACTGACCTTTCCATCTTATTAAACAATAACTGATAAGTGTATGTTGCGCAAATATCAACTCTCGAAATGTAACAAAACACTACTAACCACAATACTTATATATTTATACCCTACACTTAAATTTAATGAAACTTACTAATACAATCAATCATCTTGTGACAATAATAAAACACTTTACATTTTTTTTAAATCTTTTTTATTATATGCATTATTCACAATTACAACCGATTTTTTCTCAAAAAATCTAGATCATTTAAAATTTTGGGTAACCAATACATAGCTAACTCTATTGTTATACAAACACATTCAGATACTACTCCATTACACATTTTGTTTATAGCATTATCTACTTCTCCTTCACTTACAACTACAGAATCCAAAAATCGCTTATAAAATACATCATATTTCAAATCTTGTAAAAACACTAAACGCATCGCCACTAGTTTCGCCAATCGCCACAATTCCGCTAAACTTTCGTAAGCTAAATATGCATGTTCTCCCTCTTTATCTATTTTCATTACTCTACTCACACCATCAAAACTTTCATGTGATAGCCACATATTCATACCATTAATAACAGGAATCAGACCATTACAATACTGGTAATATTTCTTCAACTTTAAACTCTCAGTTACAAACCATTCCCATTCTCCTTTATTAAAAAACACACATTGTTTTTTAATACCCACAATTTTCACCATTGGTTCAAAATCGTGATTTGGTGCTAAGCCAACACATATCCACTTAGAATGACTTTTATTTAAAAAATAAATTTTTTCTCCCACTAATGGAACATCCCATATTGGTTCCCGAACAAATTCACTTGTTGATACTTGTCGCACTATTTATCTGCAGTTGCACTCACTTTATTCCAAAAATTATTTGACTCATCCATTTCAGAAAAAAAATTGCTTACTGTCAGATCTATTGTATTATTCTCCTCTTCCTCAAACAGTTTATTTACATCAATACTATTATCTACCATTTCATCCACTATCAATTCACCCTCCTCCACTATCTGTGAACAATCACAATATTTTACTTCCCCAGTTAAGCAACGCTTCGACATGCTGAATTACACTAATATTTATTTTACACAAGTCTTTCTTTATATACTGTCTACCACTACCACTACCTACTACTAGTCCCTTGAAAACCTCTAACACTGTCACAACCTTGATTTGACCTTAACCTTGCTTACCTCCTCATTAACCTTGACATGACCTTGATCTGGGTTCACCTTGACCGTGACATTTATTCACAAAACCAATGTAAATAATTGAATAATGTACTGCTTCTCCTTTTCCCATCATACTTATAATACTCATATACATCACATAAATACATTAAATTATATTTATACGTCTCATAAAACTGCTGCGCTATATTATCACTTATTATAGCCCACCCAAATTCATCTTGACTTACTTCCTCACTATTTAAAAATATCTCCCCAACATTTTTAAAACTATTAAATCTCTCTTGCACTTCCAGCAACACTTCACTTGTAAGTTCTTCATTTTCATTCATATTTAAAATGAAACTACTCCAAATCATACACATATATATTCAATATTAACTACCTTGACTTAACTTCAACTTAACCTTGACTTGATCTTGACTTAACTTTGACCTTGAATTGACCTTGACTTGGCCTTGACTTGGCCTTGACTGTCTCAGCCGATTCTGGTACCTCCTCATTGACCTTGATCTATGCCCTGTGCATGATCAAGGTCAATGAGGAGGTACCAGAATCGGCTGAGACCCTCTACTTATATATATTTGTAAACCGTGAAACTCGCCTCCGAAATATATGGGAAGAAGTGCTATTGGCCCCAAAATCGGAGGCAGGTGGAAAAAATCGGAGTCCACTAGGAATCGCTGTGTATTTGTATTTTAATCAAGTAATATAACGATAAAGCGTTTAACAAATTTTATGGTGGAAGTAATTTTAACGCTTACACACCTACAGTTATACATCGCAGTTCACGCATGTATTACTAGATCGCACCACCTACTAATACACATACACACGCCACGGAATATTATAGTAGCACACGCTTCATATGGTCAACCGTTCTTCAGGGCTCTGACATTTGGCAAGCGCGCGCAGAGGCTCGTTGGCACATTGTAACCAATATGTTTATTATTGATATACTCGTAGAAATTCATGTTCGTGAATTTATATCTCTCTAACGGACCGTTGACGATAAGGCGGCAAAACAGTATGACAATTACCATAGGTATTATTTATTTGAAGTAAAATAAGTAATTATTCTATCTTTAAATAGATGGAATCCAATGGCTAAATGTGTGAAATTATAAATAATGTACGTTAACACTTAGTAATTATTAGTATTAGACAATAAACTTATAAATAAATAGTTATATTGGTTTAACGTCACAAAGAAAAATCTATATTTTGACAGAAAACCACATTATCTGAGGCTTAAGCAAATTAAAAGTGGGAAAACAATGTGCCAGTTAAGATTATGCAAAATAGTGGCGAATTTAAGATTTGAGTATCTTACTTGCTTACAATTTATACCTTAAGATACAATATAAAAGTAAAATTCTTGTTCTTATTGACAAAAGAAGTTACTATAATAATGAAATTCATTTTATTCGTTTTGATTAATAGTTAATTGTCTTTTTTCTCATGCAGACCCCTCAATTATTAGTACAGATTTTTATTTTGACGGTGAAATATTCCGTCAAAACGTATGAATACAAAAGTAACTAAAAGATACAAAACAGTTTAAATTGTATCTCTTCCTAAGTTGAATTCTAAATTGAAGACATAGTATGTAGATACAATGATGTTTATATCCAGCTAATACTAGTACATTAAGGGCTGGTACTTCAAATTTTGGTTAACACCTGAATATAAGCTAAGTGTCTTATAATACATTCATTGTAATTGCGAAAAATAGTTTTCGTTTGGTTTTAAACAAAATTTATATTAATGAAAGTACTCTTATTAGGATAATATTCCAAGAACGTGTAGGTGTAACCATGGTATTTATAATTAGATATGTTTATTACACATTTCAAAAGTTGGAGTTTTTTTAGTAGACACTATGCTCCTTGACCCATAAGTATCGATTTGATTTGAACTTATAAAATTTAAACTTCCAAGAGCAGACATCGCTAAGACATATAAAGTACACATTTATTGGTACTACTAACGTTAAATTTTATAATCGATCTATTTCTTTATTGAAATCTAGTAAGTTTCAGCTGTCTGTTAATCATATACAAAAATAAGGTGTGGGCACCACACGACTTTGTTACACATATTTGCCTTTCAAATTATACAACGTTGTTCTAAATTAAACTTACGTACTTTTATCCTCTTAAAAAAATAAACCTGTGAGATAATGTGTTACTTCAGGCACGAATATTAAAAACTTTTTATATACAGAAAATTATTCAACATCCTATTCTAAGTACTTCTAGTCTCTTAATAAATGCAGAATGCATACTTTGTGAGATATTTGCAAAAAAGTGCTACTCTGTAAGAATAAAAGTGTTCCTTCCGGTCCGAATTTTTAATTTTTTTTTTTTTGCAAATCCAATTCTAAATACTTTTGTACTCTTAATAAATATATATAGAATACATAATTTACGAGATATTTGCAAGAAATCGCTTTCGATAAGAGTAACAGTGTTACTTCGGAATTTTGATTTTATTTTTAATACAAAATGTATTTAAAATCAAGCTTTATATGTTTTTGTACTAATATATTGGCCTTAGAAAGCATGACGTGCGAGATATTCGCAAATAACTGATTTTGATAAGAGTAGAATACCTACTTCCGGTAAAAATTTTGAAACACTTTTCTAATAAAATTTTTCTCAAATTCACTTCTGAGTACATTTGAATTCTTTATAAATTTGTTTAAACTTAGTAGTTGCAAAATATTGATAAAACTCTATGAAATAAACTACTACTTCCCGTACCGATTTTACTGAAAATCTTATCAGATCTCAAAAGGGAGAATTTTCTCGTAAATATAAAATATTGAACTCATATATTCAGCCGGTTGACCGCTATCGTGGTCACACACACACACTGACAGACAGACACAGGAAGGGAGAGAGAGCGAGAGGAGAGGGAGAGAGAGGGGGGGGAGAGGGAGAGAGAGAGAGAGAGAGATTTTTAACCTTTTTGGTATCAGGGGACTTCAAGACGTGGAGACGTGGAGACGTGGATATCTGCAAAAATTTCGATATCGAAAATTCTCATCATCACAATAAGGAGTTTTTGTTAATCACTTTGTAAGTCTGTTTTTATAATACAACATTTTGTAAGTGTGGTATATATGGACAGGTATATAAGTTGTCTAAATTATTAGTGACATTCCAACACAAACGTGGAAGAACATCTGTATAACGATGAATGTATGTTAAGGAAATAAAGGGAATATGTATATTCTTAGAATAAAGTTTCCTATATATGTAGACATTCTTAGTAACCTCATGAATTTTATTGTGAAGCTACTAATAATAGTAATTCTGCGTTTGATGTAACAAAATTGTACAAAATAATAACGATGCAAGAGAAAAAAATCACGAAGTATTTAAAAGTTCGGATAAATCTGTAGAAAACATATATTATTATTGTTTATTAATATTTTTACCTATTAAGTAATATGAATTTTGAATTTCTTTTTATTTATTTCAAAATAAATTCGACAAAATGTCTAATATTGACATACTTCTGCTGCTAATTATGACAATTTCTAAAATATTAATAGGCGTACACAGATATTCGAATTCTCTTTCATTTGGTACAACTAATAAGTACGTAGGTACCACGCGATCATTTAAATTCTAAATTATAGCAGGCGGGATTTTTTTTGATTAGGTTGTCCAGAATGTCAATTATTGATTAATTAACATTTTGAAACATCACTTTGACAATTCAAATTGTAAATTAGTAGTTATATACCAACTTAATTTAAATTTCACAGCCTGCTCTAATTTAGAATTTAAATGATCACGCGGTATATCTAAAAATGTAATATAAAAACGATATTATAATCTAAAATCAGTATTTTATATTATACTATTATTAATAAAAAAATAATTAAACAGCTCTCGGCAATGTAATAGTAATTTTATTATAAATTATTTGCAGAACCAGTTGTAATATGCTCTTGCCTGGAACTTCATAATAATCTTAATTTAATATTTGTATTATGATAACAGGCGACCTCGAATACTATTTCAGTTTCGTGTGTTTGCTGTTCTTGCAGATATTCAGTTAAATACGAGAGCAACGCCGCTGGAGGTAATTGCAGCGAGTACCTTTGTTGATTGATATATAATGGGAGCCTACTTAACAGTTCTGCGGGCGGAGTCTAGATGATATTTTTAATATACCCCTGTTTTTTATATCTTAAAAATTAATATTTGTTTCCCCTCTTTTAATGCCTCTATTAAGAAAGTATAATTTATCATTTTACAGAAGAATACACTTGGATTTAATTTAAAACGTTTTTAATGTTTTATTTAACACTTAAGCTAGTTCTTAATACTATTCTTACTTTTAATATGCAAGAGACCACGGCAGTATATATTATATGGTTTATGTATAACAAAACGCCACCTAACTTTTCCCAAGGCGTAAAAATTGCATTAAATATTCTAAATAGTAATAGGCCCTTGTTCAAAGACAAAAAGACAAGAGAAGAAAATGTTACAGAATAAATAATGGTTTTAAAACGTACAGAATGTGATAAATTTAATAAAAGAGATTTTAAATAAATCATGCTTAAAGGATAAAATTTACCTTAACTTATAACTATAGACAGAAAAGGATATAAGTATACATTCTAACACGATATAGCCAGCAAATATTTTTTATTTAAACGACAGCTGAGCAAATAAAATATATACATTCATGAACTTGTATGTGTAACACAGAAGTTTCATAGACTGTGAAGACTTGTATAGTTTGGAGACCTACAAAGAGAAATATAGTATAAAATTTGTTTATAGTTTTTTGCAGATAAATATATTACCATGTGAAAAGTTTTGGGTAGAAATAAAAGACAACGTAGTGGATACGACTGACCGTTGTAATATAAGTGATATGGGAAGAGAATTCCTGTTATCTGCAATGTATTTCCCATTTTACCGAGTCCAGTCTCTTCTAAAAAGAAAAAATTAAGGATTATGTTAGCGGATGGGAGAAGGAAGTATCTAACAAATGATGAGAAAGGCAACAAGTTTATAAACAAATACAAGGAGGGATTGTATTAAGAAAATATACCTACCGTTGAAGATACCGAATAGTTTAGGGAAAAGACTTTTAAATAAGCAAACAATTTCAAGTGTTGACGTTTTAGTGAATGAACTGTCAAAAGACAATATGTGCGTGTGTTAGTGTAACAACGACAACTTGAAGAAAATGAAGGGCAGAAATTTCACAGATGACGCATAATGCCAACCTAAAATTTAGTTCAATGGATGGCGTAACAAGCGTTACATATTTTTTTTCGGGTATAAATTCAAAAAACATGAATGAACAAGATTAGATTCTGATTTCGACTTCGAAGGATAAAGAGTTTTTGAAAAAGCTAAGCGTAGGGTAAAATACACTACGACTTGATAGATGTTTGTTCATTTTGTATTAGTATATTAATTTCATTTTCATTTTCATTTCATTTATAATAATAATTTTTCTTTTGATAATTTCTTCTTTTGGTATTTTAAAATGGAGATGCCTAAGACAGAATTTGAAGAAATGTTTAATGAAACAAAGTGAGTTTTTCAATTATAAAGAAATATCAATGCTGCAATGCGTTTATAGGAATACTATGTGAAAATATTTATTTCAGTATAACGTTGAGCAGTAAGGATAAAATAGATATTGTCCTGTAAATAATAATTCGTTAGTTTTTTTTTATATAACACAGAAAGGATTATTAATGGTGTTGGGTATTAAGAGAATACAACGTGCGAATGTTTATTTTCAAATACCTTTATCAGGCATCATTAATTCTCGCAATTCATTTTTGATTTCAAACTTAAAATAAAATATACATTTAGAAAAGGGAAATGTTTCTGTGTGGCGGGGAAATGTTTTGAGACGCTGGCTGCAATACGTGCGAATGGTTGTTGCCAGTGGTCAATTCAAGCTTATCTACGAACATTGACCATTGCGAAGTTCTAGAATTATCAGGGCATTATGTGCAATTATAATGTTTCTGATAAAATAGAATTAGCACAATATTAACAGATTATCGACATTCAATTGAGTTTCTTTGTTTTAAAACAGGATAATATTATTTTTGATTAGCATTATCGATATATTTATTCTACAAAACATTACAACCGATAATACGGTATAAATGTTTTCTTTCAGTTATGTGTTCTTTTATAATTTTTGTGGTGAATATAGTATAGCCATGCTATCTATTATTAATGTTTGAATAAAATATACAAGTATGATTTTATATAGACTTAGATTTTTTTCTTCTTTATTTAACCTTATTCCTAAACAAAAATAAGCAAGAGATTTACCAGGAGAAAAGAAAGCTGAATACACTGCCAGAACTCACGCGTACTTACAAAGTACATTCTGTTAAGAAATAAGTGAATATATCTAATATAATAAAAATTATCATTATTTTATAATTATGTTGTTGGTACAGCACACAGCAATATGTAGTATACACCTCCCATAATTCTATTCTACTTAGATTCTTTTACGCTAATGAAAATCATTTAAATAAAAGCCAGTACATAAAAGATTTGGAAATACATACCCGTTTATTATAAAGAGTTTTAGTAAAGTAAATAGGTCTTCCTGCTTTTCACATATGCTGCCATAAACGAAGTACAAACAGTGCAAGGGAGTACCGGAAATTGTAGTATTCTTACCTATATGGATGGTAGAAGTCCTTGACAATTTTTAACTTTTTGCTTTCGTCTTACTATATTGTATATTACACATGTATCTGGAATAAATTACTTTATAATTCTCCATAAACTTCTGCCAAATACGTTTAAAAATTTTATAGGCCAATTGAAGATAATTTGTTCAAATAACAATGTCATAAACGTTTCTTACTGAGTGACAATCATAATTCTACCTCACCATTTACGGTGTTAGTTTTAATCTAGTAAATAAGGAAGACAAGTATTTGGACTAATACGCATACTATGCCAGTATTTTGATTTTTTTAAATTATGGTTATCAGTAGATTTTTTAGAATATGTTTACCTTGAGCATAGTTAATTAATATTTCAAATACAGATCCGTTCGCTTGCACATATGACATGGTGCATGGCCTTGATTACCAACACCGTTCTCATTTACAGATCATTAATTGGCGAATTATGTAAATACTCTACATTAACCAAAAGTTTTTAAATATTTTTAACAAAAATTCATATATGCGTGTACATATATGACAAAACTAAAACCTAATACATATAAGAAATTAATATAACTGCTTGTTTATAATAACCCATTTTTTTTACAGCATCCCTGAAAAATCCCGACACTTTAGATATGAAAGTTTATGACGACAGAGTTGCCATTTTCGAATAGCTCGAATCATGAAGACATTAAATATTTATGTTGGGGACTGATTCCATATTTCGCCAACTTCAATAAATAAAATATGAGCATATATGGTCGACCAAAGATTTCATGAATTTGTGGAGGCATAATTACATTACCGAAATGAGTTATTATAACCCTTTATTACACAACATTTCTTAGCTATGCCGTGCTAGCAATAACTAATAAGTTTCTCACTATAAACAATATAGGTATAAAATCTAAGAGATAGTCGAGATGATTCAGATGGTGAGAAATAGCAATGTACTAAATGAGAGGAATGAAATTGATAACCTATCAAAAATCTAATTTTCAGTATTTCAATAACTAATAATAATAGCATTTCAAAAATCCAAAAAACATGATAATGTTTTAAAAGAAATTGAGAATCGTATGTGGAACATGCAAAAATTATTTATAACTAACAAATTCTGGTCAGGTACTCTTGATTGCCGATCCGCAGTCCTCATCACTGTAATATATGACTTTTGTATAGGTATACTACGTGTACCAATATACAGATATTCAGTTTTTGAAAATATAATTAAAAAATGTGTTTGTTTCTCTAATTGCTTTACATAAACAATGACCTTTATCATACTTACTTTATCAGAAAAAAATCTTTAAATCTCAGCTTTAATTCTTATCATTCGTATACAATGTTTTTTATCTTTTTATTATTAACGTACATTTATTTTATACGTAAGAGAAAAGATTCTTTCGAAATAGGAACGTGAATTCTTAAACACTTTCTGGGAAAATTTAGCATAACGTAAATGTTAGTAAGTAAATGTAGTTCTTCATCCCAGTGAAAATGTCATCTATGAGAGTGTATAAGGTAAGATATTTCTTATTTAGTCCATATATTAAAATTAGAAAGATTACATGAAATTGATATTACCGTCTGGAAACGAAAGGTATGTAGGTAGATATTCTATATTTGCAAATATTAAAAATTCATGAAAAATGCGTCAACTTAAATACTGAAATATGTACCGAATATGTTACCGATAAAATACTTTTATAAACATGCTACACTATTATTACGGACATGGTTGTTATTCTTAGATGTTATTTTTAGTAGAATTGAGCCATCTACATGGTTAGTGTAATGGTTATCTAGCTTTTAATAATGAGTTATTACTGTCAGCGCATTTTCTAACTGGAACTGAAATTGCCATTTAAATTAATGTATTCATACATCTTTTTTTCTCTGATACATACCTATTACTTTGCATTAGAACTTTTGGAAAATTACGTTTACCGTTTATCGAAGTTAAAGTTTCTTCAATACATAGTTATTAATCATCAGTCGACGCTGTAATAAGGCAAAACAGAATCCAAATGTTTTTCAGCAAGAGAGTATACGTGCTTTCGTTCCAGCTTAATTTGGAAGATTTTTTATATAAATAAAATTTTAAAAGCATACAGGGTGAGTTATCTCCGCGGCTAAGGCCGATTATGCCTTTATGAGTAAAGATATTTCGAAGCGGTTTTTTCATGTGATAGTTGCTCATTAGGAGCACATATTAAAAATATTTTGTATTATACAGAGTGTTTAATAACTTGGTGGCTAACCATAGTTTATGGTTTTTTAAATGGAACACCCTATATATTATTACATTTTTGTTTTCCCCATATAATTTTTAGTCAAAAAGTAATAAGACAGTATAGGCCTAAAGTCTAAAGTTTTACTTATTCCCATTTTTCTGAAAAATTCAATGTTTGTATGTTTAACATTATATTTCTCGAAAATAACGTATTAGATGGACAAAATTTTTTGCAGTATTGTTCACAATAAGAGGTTCTAATAGACGCATATTTTTTTTCAGTTACTAACTGCTTGTGCAGAAAACTGGATTAAAATTACATGATACGCTATTGTATACAAATCAATTTTTTCAAATGGAACACTCTATATACCAGTTCATTTTTGTATTGCTTATTAAATTTTACATCAAAAACATGTAAGACTTTAATACTTTAAAAGTGACTATTACTGAGCTATTGTCGTTTTTTAATATGTATAAGTTTGTTAGAACATCTGTATATCAGTTCATTTTTGAATTTCTTATTAAATTTCACATCAAAAACATGTAAGACGTTATTACTTGAAAAGTGACAATTAATGAGCTATTGTCGTTTTACTTTCTTATACGTATAGTATAAGGAAGTATCTGTGTGTCTGTGTGTGACCACAATAGCGGCCAAACCGCTTTAGATATCAATTCCAAATTTTGTATTTACATGTATAATCTCCCTCTTAAGATCTGAATAGTTTTTCAGTAAAATCGGTAAACCGGAAGTAGCAGTTTTCTTCAATGAAAAAATCGAGTTTTGCCAATATTTCGTCAACTACTATGTTTCAACAAATTTATAAAGAATTCATATGTACTTAAAATTAAAATTGAGAACAATTTTATTTAAAAAGTTTTTCGAAATACCTACCGGAAGTAGGTCTTTCACTCCTATCGAAAATCAGTTTTTTGCGAATATTTCGCAAGTCATGCTTTTTAGACAAGTACGTTACGGGTATAAAAGTATTTAAAACATAATTTTCAATATCTTTTGTATAAAAAATATTTCAAAATTCACATCGGAAGTACCACTTTAACTCTTATCGAATAGCGATTTTTTGCAAATATGTCGTAAGTTATGCATTCTATATATATTTACCAAGAGTACAAAAGTATTTAGTGCTAGATTTGCAATACTTTATATATATATGAAATTTCAAAATTCGGACCGGATGTACCACTTTTACTCTTAGTTCATGCTTTTTAGACAAGTACGTTACGGGTATAAAAGTATTTAAAACATAATTATCAATATCTTTTGTATAAAAAATATTTCAAAATTCTCACCGGAAATACCACTTTTACTCTTATCGAATAGCGATTTTTTGCAAATATGTCGTAAGTTATGCAGTCTATATATATTTATCAAGAGTACAAAAGTATTTAATGCTAGATTTGCAATACTTTTTATATATATGAAATTTCAAAATTCGGACCGGATGTATCACTTTTACTCTTAGCGAGTAACAATTTGTTTTCGAATACCTTGCAAAGTATGTATTCTATAGCGATTTATTAAGAGAATAGAAGTACTTAGAACAGGATTTTGAATAATTTTTGTGTAAAAGAATTCTTAAAATTGTATGGTTTGAAACGCTCATACGTATAAGAAAGTCGTGTGGTGGCCACACCTCATTTCTTTGATATAATTTTGTCTGTTTCATTGTTTTACAATAATATAGCATAGCATGCCGTGAAATTAGCTGTGATGTTGATGGATGGCGTTTAATAAGTTACTTTTTAATACAGGTGTAATTTCTTGACTCTATTAATCATAAAATAAAAGTGATTTTATAATGAAGTTTTCTAAAGAAGAGCTTACAGATATGATTTTTCGACAGGGGTAAAAACAAAGAAATTATTTATTAGCTCAGAGAGTTAACCGGCAGCATTAACCTGAAAGACAATATCCCAGAACATATGCCATTAAAAGAGTAATCGTCACTTCCATTACTACTGGCAATGTTGCATATGTTATTTTGTAGTTTCTTTTTCACTAATTACAGATCCGTTGAGGTATCAACAGATCTGTTTCACACTTGCTATAATTAAGGTATTAATTTGTTTTATTTTAAAATTCGTTTATTGTACGTTTTATGATGATGGAAACTTTCGACCTCGAGATTTGTGCAGATGTCCACGTTTTGAAGTCCCCTGATATCAAAAAAGTGGTTTTAAAAAAAAAATCGCCCCCCCCTCTCGCCCCCCCTCTCTCTCTCTCTCTCTCTCTGTGTGTGTGTGTGTGTGACCACGATAGCGGTCAAACCGCTGTAGATATCAATTCCAAATTTTGTATTTACGTGTATAATCTCCCTCTTGAGATCTGATTAGTTTTTAGTAAAATCGGTAGACCGGAAGTAGTAATTTACTTCAGTGAAAAAATCGAATTTTGCAAATATTTTGTCAATTACTACGTTTAAATAAATTTAGAAAGAATTCAAATGTACTCAACATTAAATTTGAGAAAAATTGTGTTAAACAAGCTTTCTAGGCAGGTATATTACGAGTATAAAAGTATTTAGAACATAATTTTAAATATCTTTTGTATAAAAAAAATTTCAAAATTCGGACCGGAAGTAACACTTTTACTCTTACCGAATAACGATTTTTAGCAAATATGTCGTAAATTATGCATTTTGTATAGATTTATCAAGAGTACAAAAGTATTTAGAGCTAGATTTGCAATGTTTTTTGTATAAATGAAATTTAAAAATTCAGACCGGAAGTAGCACTTTTACTCTTAGCGGGTAACACTTTTTTTTATAATATCTTGCCAAGTATGCATTCTATAGAGATTTATTAGGAGAATAGAAGTACTTAAAATAGGATTTTGAATAATTTTTGTATAAAAATATTCTTAAAATTCTATTGTTGATTTTAAAACTATTTATCGATGTTTTATGATTTACAAACATTGACTAATATTTATACATCTACTCGTGTATATTAAACAGATAGACATAATAGATTCTCAATTTATCGATGCTAACAATCATCATCACCACATGACAGACAATTCCACCTACGCTTAAATGATAAGATAAATGCTGAAAGGTGTAAATTGCAATCATGCAGAAACATATAAAATAAATACGGCTAACATCAAGTAGTCTTTGCTGTCAGTTTTGTTTTGTTATAATTTGAAAATATCAAAATAACGTAAATAAAATTATTAATAATTTAAAATATGCAAATAAACCAAACTAATACATCATTGTCAAAATTTCTGTTATACTTCTTTTCTATGAAACACGCGTCATAGGGTTAAGAGGTTCTTTTGATAAAATTGAAATAAAAATTTTATAAAAAGAATTTATGTAAATTAAATCCCTATACCATACGTAGGAGGATATATCCTTGTGTGCGTGTGTAGCGTGCGCATATAATCCAATAAAGCAACCGTAATTTAATGTTAAGGGAGTACTATTTACATATATAAATACTTGATATGGGAAGTATCTGAACTATCTTTTATCCATCATATCCATTTACAAAATGTAAGACAGATCCTCTTAATTCGCGATTGGCGTATATGATTTGTTTTGTTATTTTAATGGTTATATGTATAATGTAATGCTATTTATGTAATATACGTCCATTCGATATTCCGTGATATAAGTAACGTTTAAAAATCTTGGATCCATATTCACACGTATTTACTAATACCATAATGCATAGTAGATATACGAGAATTGCCTATAAAATTCGGGAATGGTATAATAAAAACACAAAAACAAAATGCACATTGGAAATACCTTTATTGGCCTTCGAAGTAGTCGCCACCAGACACAACACACTTTGGAAAAGGTTCGTATAACGTCTGGAAACTGTCGGAAAATTCTTTTCTTGGATCCGTTTTCAGAATAGCTGTCACACGGTCTTGAATCTCCTCGACGTCTGCAAAGCGTGACCACTTCAAGGTCCGCTTATGACGAGAGAATAAAACAAAGTCAGCAGGAACAAGATTTGGAGAGTAAGGTGGGTGTTCCACAAGAATCACGCTACGCCGAGTTAAAAACTGGCGTAGAAGGATGCTCGTATGCGATGGTGTATTGTCGTGCAGTAACGCCCAATTTCCGGTCTCGATCATCTGTATCCGACGGATGCGCTGCAACAAACATTTGAAAGCCTCCTGGTTGTTTATAGATGATTCCCCCCTTGTCGAAAAATGGAATCACCATGGTCTTCACTTTGGATTTTTGCCCATAGCCCTTTGTTTGTCGCGCGGAAGAAGGTGACCGCCATTCCATTGATTGTCTTATTGTTTCGGGGTCATACTGATAACACCAAGACTTGCCCCTGTGACAATCCCGGATCCCGGTCACACATGTCGATGAAATCGCCCCTGGTGTCAAAACGTCTTGCTTTTTGTTTGTCTGTTAGGATATGCTGACAAATACGAAGATGGCCAAAAATAGACGTACAAATTCGTTTTGGGGCGAAATAAAAGTTATTATGGAGCCAAATTATTTCAAAATTTCAGAGAATGCAAAAAGAAAGTGTAACAACAAATATAATGATTTAAAAGAAAATGTTAGGACAATGAGTTATATATGTGTACTAACGGGTTAAGGGTTTTCCTAACATTTCTCAATTTTTATTACTTTATTGTACCTATACCAAATTCAACAATTTTATACTCCTAGGAATGGTTTCCATTTGATATATTCCCATAGTCTGTATAGTATAGTCGGTGTAGTATTGTGCGTACATTACTACGAAAATAATCTTGGGTATACTACTATAGCAGCAATATTTGCGATGTGTGGATAAGTAGTATATCTTTAGATATTATATATAAACTAGCTAATACGGCAGGCCTTGAAGGCCCGCTATCGCCTCTTATTCCGCTTACAGTTGAGGTACCGCTCCCCCTTATTCTTCTAAATTTATTGCGGATTTTGTCTTTATTGCGTTTCAGTTTTTGAAACACCATATAATTCCGATATATAGCGAATAACTAAATATAATTGTGTTTTAGATGTTCAATATCGCTTAGTTGTTTTTATACACCCCTGTATATAGTTTACAACTATGCAATATTTTATTCAGAATGCTTATCGGATGAAATGATTAATAATAGATGTAGTGATAATAGCAGTTTTTAAATTGAAAATGTTTAACGGCTGTCCATGAAATAAGATGTACTTTATCGTTTAAAGTTTTATTGACATTTTTCACATACTTTTCCTGTGCCTCACAGACGGTAGTTTTCACTCTATTTATAATTTTTCTACTATTATTGGCTTTTGTGCCTTGACTTGCCGATGATTTATTTCACGTTTGCCTAATTTGTCTATAGTTTGAATTTTGTTTGTGGGTATAAAATTAGAATAATCTCGAAATCTGTGTTTTTTGCATCAGTTGGAAAATGTGATTTGGTAGTTTTTGTTAATAGTGTTTCAGTCTATATACATATGTCGATTCCATTGGTCTTTTTGATTTAAATGAAAATTCATTAGAATTTAAAAAAAACATTTTATTTTATACAAACTTGTAGATAGCTTTATTAGAATTATGTTTTGTTGACGCGAATATATACTTTTAAATAATTCATTTAATTATTGTTCTATAACAAATAATATTTATTTCATTGGCATTTCTTATGATTTCCATTCCTATACTTTTATAATTTGCAGTGTTTCTTTGTGGTAAATTGTATTACAACTGTCAGTTATATATGATGCTTAATAATGTTGGTAAAGCCTTGTTCACACTGTACATAATTATTTTCTTTTGCATTGTACACCTACAATTTAAGGAATATATAGATATAATATATGTATTATGGTAATATTGATTACTTATTGTTATATTCGAAAATACTGTAAAACATCCTTACAGAATTTCTATTTCTAATTATTGTAATTGACGATGTCGCGAGACGTTCATTTTCATCAATGATAATTAAACAATCTTTTTTGAATACGTATGATATTACTTCTCAATTTGCCTGACACAGTATCAACATGATTAAGTGCTTGTTTAATCTGTTAGGAATATATTTTAGTTTCTTTTTTCTATTTGCAATATCTTATAATATTTTGAAGTAATTTTACAACTTAATTCATGGATGAAAAAAATTAGTAGAAAGTATTTATAAACAAATAAGGAATCGAATTTATAAATTTTTTACCTATATACTATTGTCATTGGGCCAATTATTATATATTGCAATATTTATTGTGTTGAATGTTTGTGAGCTAATGCTTCAATCTTTTCGAGCTTGAATTCGCTTTTTCGCGTCCGCATACAGCTTTTTACAGTTTCCTGTAAAACGCGATCACTCTCGTGGTGGTTTTTAGAATGTAAGATTTTATAGACTTGTGGCACACTCTGTATATACATATATTTTGTAAAGCCAATTGTATATTTCATTCAGAATTCTTCTAGAATTTTTTTTACACAAACTGTTACACAATGAAAAGCGAGAAAGATAATTTAATGTTAAACATAAGAATGATGTTAAAGTATCCGATGAAACAATATGCTCAATAAGTGCATCATTTTTATTGAGACAGTCGGGATAATACGCTATTGAAATAACAGTGGAAAAATTTAGTATATTAACAAAAAGTATGCCAATTGCTCAGAAACAATTTAAGACAGGCATGCACAATATTAATAAAAAAGAACCTAATAATCAGTTTGACACTGAGATATTTTCACCCAAATTATTTGAAGTGGAACAGCGCTTTCATTATGACATTTTGGTCAGTATAATTGAAATATTCGTCTGTCACATACTCAAAATTAGTTCGCACGCCAATTAAAAATGAAGGACTTGTATTGAAGAACATTTTAAATATTCAATGAATTACATATATACTACTCGCCCGCTATCGCGGGCTCGTCATTTTAATTGACATACTCAAATATACGTAGTATCTCCATAGTGTTTAATATGTTTACAACAAATTTTGTTTGGTAAATGGGCGTGGCTTTCAAACATTCTTATAGAATGCTAATGAATGCTGATGAACTTCGAACATATAGCTCGCAAACATATGTATGCGAATGGGTAAAGTAAATTAGTTTATAAAGTATGTTACTTTCTTACTACCTTTTCGAAGTCCACTATCGTTAATAAAAAAGCAGAGTATATTTTATCTAAAATTATTCTCCTTCTGTTTTTGACACAAATCGGCACACTCAAGAGCGAGAAAGGTAATTACAATACCATTTTGATGTAAAGTGTGACCTTTTTGAAATCCACTATCGTTAATAAAGGAGCACAAAATAAAAGTAAAAAGCCCAAGTTTTAAATTGAAGCACCTTTCCTGTAAAAAGCGATCACTGGCATGACGCTTTTTAGAATGTCCGGTTTTATAAACTTTTAAAGCATCCCGGTATATACATATATTTTGTGAAGCCAATAGTATATTTTATTTGAAAATTTTCTCGAATTGTTTTTTACACAAATCGGTAGGTCATGTTAAAATATCCAAAGAAACAATGAGCTCTCAAAAAGCGCAACCTTTTCATTAAGACAGTTTACAATACTATTTTGATGTGAACGTGTAAGAGCCTGTCAATCTTTTCGAAGTCTACTCTCGTTAAGAAAAAAGCACAAAATAATAATAAAAGTAAAAAGCCCAAGTTTTAGATTTAAGCCCAATTGAAGCGTCTTTCCTATAAAAAACGCTTTTTAGAATGTCCAGTTTTATACACTTTTAAAGCATCCCGGTATATACATATATTTTATTTAAATCGTTAATGAAAAAGTACAAAATAATAGTAAAAGTAAAAAGCTCAAATTTTTAAATTTAAGCCCTATTGTAGCGCTTTTCCTGTAAAAAGCGATAACTGGCATGGCTTTTTAGAATGTCCGATTTTATTAACTTTCGAAGCGCCCCTGTATATACATATATTTTGTTAAACCAATAGGATATTTTATTTAAAATTCTGCTCGAACTGTTTTTGACATAAACCGGTACACACTCAAGAGCGAGAAAGGTAATTTAATGTTAAACATAAGTCGTGTTAAAGTATGCAAAGACACAATGACATCAAAAAGCGCAACATTTTTATTAAGACAGTGTACAATACTATTTTGATGCGAAAGTGTGAAAGCCTGTCAACCTTTTTGAAATCCACTATCGTTAATAAAGGAGCACATAATAATAATAAAAGTAAAAAGCCCAAGTTTTAAATTGAAGCCCTATTGAAGCGCCTTTCCTGTAAAAAAACGCTTTTAAGAATGTCCACTTTTATAAACTTTTAAGCACTCCTGTATATACATATATTTTGTTAAGCCAATAGGATATTTTATTTAAAATTTTTGTCGAACTGTTTTTGACACAAACCGGTACACACTCAAGAGCGAGAAAGGTAATTTAATGTTAAACATGTCATGTTAAAGTATTCAAAGACAAAAAACGCAACATTTTCATTAAGACAGTTTACAATACTATTTTGATATGAACGTGTAATAGCCTATCAATATTTTCGAAATCCACTATCGTTAATGAAAAAGTACAAAATAATAATAAAAGTAAAAAGCTAAAGTTTTAAATTTAAGCCTTATTGAAGCGCTTTTCCTGTAAAAAGCGATAACTGGCATGGCTTTTTAGAATGTCCGATTCTATTAACTTTTGAAGCGCCCCTGTATATACATATATTTTGTTAAATCAATAGGATATTTTATTTAAAATTCTTCTCGAACTGTTTTTGACATAAATTGGTACACACTCAAGAGCGAGAAAGGTAATTTAATGTTAAACATAAGGCATGTTAAGGTATCCAAAGACTCAATGAGTTCAAAAAGCCCAACATGTTAATTAAGACAGTTTTCAATACTATTTTGATGTGAAAGTGTAAAAGCCTGTCAACCTTTCAAAATCCACTATCGTTAATAAAGGTGCACGAAATAATAATAAAAGTAAAAAGCCCAAGTTTTAAATTTAACCCCTATTGAAGCGCCTTTCCTGTAAAAAAACGCTTTTTAGAATGTCCACTTTCATAAACTTTTGAAGCAGCCCTGTATATATATATATATATATATATATATTGTTAGGCCAATAGGATACTTTATTTAAAATTCTTCTCGAACTGTTTTTGACATAAACCGATACACACTCAAGAGCGAGAAAGGTAATTTAATGTTTAACATAAGTCGTGTTAAAGTATCCAAATACACATTAAGATCAAAAAGCGCAACATTTTTATTAAGACAGTGTACAATACTATTTTGATGTAAAGTGTGACCTTTTTGAAATCCACTATCATTAATAAAGGAGCCCAAATGAAAATAAAAGTAAAAAGCCCAAGTTTTAAATTGAAGCGCCTTTTATTTTATTTAAAATTTTTCTCGAATTGTTTTTTACACAAACCGGTACACACTCAAGAGCGAGAAAGGTAATTTAATGTTAAACATAAGTCATGTTAAAATATCCAAAGAAACAATGAGCTCTCAAAAAGCGCAACCTTTTCATTAAGACAGTTTACAATACTATTTTGATGTGACCGTGTAAGAGCCTGTCAATCTTTTCGAAGTCTACTCTTGTTAAGAAAAAAGCACAAAATAATAATAAAAGTAAAAAGCCCCAGTTTTAGATTTAAGCCCAATTGAAGCGTCTTTCCTATAAAAAACGCTTTTTAGAATGTCCAGTTTTATAAACTTTTAAAGCATCCCGGTATATACATATATTTTGTGAAGCCAATTGTATATTTTATTTAAAATATTTCTGGAATTGTTTTTTACACAAAGCGGTACACACTCAAGAGCGAGAAAGGTAATTTAATGTTAAACATAAGACGTGTTAAAGTATGCAAAGACACAATGAGATCAAGAAGCGCTACATTTTTATTAATACAATGTACAATACTATTTTGATGCGAAAGTGTGAAAGCCTGTCAACCTTATTGAAATCCACTATCGTTAATAAAGGAGCACATAATAATAATAAAAATAAAAAGCCCAAGTTTTAAATTGAAGCCCTTTTCCTGTAAAAAGCGATCACTGGCATGACGCTTTTTAGAATGTCCACTTTTATACACCTTTGAAGCACTCCTGTATATACATATATTTTGTTAACCCAATAGGATGTTTTATTTAAAATTCTTCTCGAACTGTTTTTAACACAAACCGATACACACTCAATAGCGAGAAAGGTAATCTAATGTTAAACATAAGTCGTGATAAAGTATGCAAAGACACAATGAGATTAAAAAGCGCAACATTTTTATTAAGACAGTGTACAATACTATTTTGATGTGAAAGTGTAAAAGCCTGTCAACCTTTTTGAAATCCACTATAGTTAATAAAAGGCGATCACTGGCATGACGCTTTTTAGAATATCCACTTTTATAAACACCCCTGTATATACATATATTTTGTTAAGCCAATAGGATATTTTATTTAAAAATCTTCTCGAGCTGTTTTTGACACAAACCGGTACACACTCAAGAGCGAGAAAGCTAATTTAATGTTAAACATAAGTCGTGTTAAGGTATCCAAAGACACAATGAGATCAAAAAACCCAACATGTTCATTAAGACAGTTTACAATACTATTTTGATGTGAAAGTGTAAAAGCACGTCAACCTTTTCAAAATCCACTATCGTTAATAAAGGAGCACGAAATAATAATAAAAGTAAAAAGCCCGAGTTTTAAATTGAAACCCTATTGAAACGCCTTTCCTGTAAAAAGCGATCACTGGCATGACGCTTTTTAGAATGTCCACTTTTTAAGCACCCCTTCATATATTTTGTTGAGCCAATGGTATATTTTATTTAAAATTCTTCTCGAACAGTTTTTTACACAAACTGGTACACACTCAAGAGCGGGGAAGGTAACTTAATATTAACCATAAATCATGTTAAAGTATCGAAAGAAACAATGAGCTCAATGAGCGGAACATTTTCATTGAGACAGTGTACAATACGATTCTGATGTTTGCGAATCTACTATCATTAAGAAAAAATGAAGTATTAAATTTAAGCCCTGTTCAATCACGTTTCGCCAAATTGAAGACGTAATAAGCGACCACAAACACCCCCGTATCCAAAAATCCACAAACATTCATCAATTTTCAAAAAATCTTCCGCCATTTTGTTTGTTTTGGCATTTTGACTTTGGAATCGAGATCGGCGACCCCCAAAACCCCCGTATCTAAAATTTCACATTGACACGTCAATTTTCAAAAAAATCTTCCGCCATTTTGCTTTTTTTGACATTTTGACTTTGGAATCGTGATCGGCGACCCCCAAAACCCCCGTACCTAAAATTTCACATTCATACGTCAATTTTCAAAAAAATCCGCCAATTTGTTTTTTTTCGACATTTTGACTTTGGAATTGTGATCGGCGACCCCCAAAACCCCCGTATCTAAAATTTTACATTCATACGTCAATTTTCAAAAATCTTCGGCCATTTTGTTTTTTTTTCACATTTTAACTTTGGAATCGTGATCGGCGACCCCCAAAACCCCCGTATCTAAAATTTTACATTCATACGTCAATTTTCAAAAAATCTTCCGCCATTTTGTTTTTTTTGACATTTTAACTTTGGAATCGTGATCGGCGACCCCCAAAACCCCCGTATCTAAAATTTTACATTCATACGTCAATTTTCAAAAATCTTCCGCCATTTTGTTTTTTTTTTGACATTTTAACTTTGGAATCGTGATCGGCGACCCCCAAAACCCCCGTATCTAAAATTTTACATTCATACGTCAATTTTCAAAAAATCTTCCGCCATTTTGTTTTTTTTTGACATTTTAACTTTGGAATCGTGATCGGCGACCCCCAAAACCCCCGTATCTAAAATTTTACATTCATACGTCAATTTTCAAAAAATCTTCCGCCATTTTTTTTTCGACATTTTAACTTTGGAATCGTGATCGGCGACCCCCAAAACCCCCGTATCTAAAATTTTACATTCACACGTCAATTTTCAAAAAATCTTCCGCCATTTTATTTTTTTTGACATTTAAACTTTGGAATCGTGATCGGCGACCCCCAAAACCCCCGTATCTAAAATTTTACATTCATACGTCAATTTTCAAAAATCTTCCGCCATTTTGTTTTTTTTTGACATTTTAACTTTGGAATCGTGATCGGCGACCCCCAAAACCCCCGTATCTAAAATTTTACATTCATACGTCAATTTTCAAAAATCTTCCGCCATTTTGTTTTTTTTTGACATTTTAACTTTGGAATCGTGATCGGCGACCCCCAAAACCCCCGTATCTAAAATTTTACATTCATACGTCAATTTTCAAAAAATCTTCCGCCATTTTTTTTTTTTGACATTTTAACTTTGGAATCGTGATCGGCGACCCCCAAAACCCCCGTATCTAAAATTTTACATTCATACGTCAATTTTCAAAAATCTTCCGCCATTTTGTTTTTTTTGATATTTTAACTTTGGAATCGTGATCGGCGACCCCCAAAACCCCCGTATCTAAAATTTTACATTCATACGTCAATTTTCAAAAAATCTTCCGCCATTTTGTTTTTTTTTGATATTTTAACTTTGGAATAGTGATCGGCGACCCCCAAAACCCCCGTATCTAAAATTTTACATTCATACGTCAATTTTCAAAAATCTTCCGCCATTTTTTTTTTTTTTGACATTTTAACTTTGGAATCGTAATCGGCGACCCCCAAAACCCCCGTATCTAAAATTTTACATTCATACGTCAATTTTCAAAAAATCTTCCGCCATTTTGTTTTTTTTTGACATTTTGACTTCGGAGTCGTGATCGGCGACCCCCAAAACCCCCGTATCTAAAATTTTACATTCATACGTCAATTTTCAAAAAATCCTTCGCCATTTTGTTTTATTTTGACATTTTGACTTTGGAAACGTGATCGGCGACCCCCAAACCCCCCGTATCTAAAATTTTACATTCATACGTCAATTTTCAAAAAATTCACCCGCCATTGTGTTTTTTATGACATTTTGATTTTGGATTTCTGATCGGCGACTTAAGGCACCCTCGTATCTAAAATTTCACATTTATACGTCAATTTTCAAAAAATCCTTCGGCAATTTTGTTTTTTTTGACATTTTGACTTTGGAATCGTGATCGGCCACCCCCAAAACCCTAGTATATAAAATTTTACATTCATACGTCAATTTTCAAAAAATTCTTATGCCATTTTGTTTTTTTATGACATTTTGATTTTGGATTTGTGATCGGCGACTTAAGGCACCCTCGTATCTAAAATTTTACATTCATACGTCAATTTTCAAAAAATTCTTATGCCATTTTGTTTTTTATGACATTTTGATTTTGGATTTGTGATCGGCGACTTAAGGCACCCTCGTATCTAAAATTTCACATTCATACGTCAATTTTCAAAAAAATCTTCCATTTTGTTTTTTTTTGACATTTTGACTTTGGAATCGAGATCGGCCACCCCC
This sequence comes from Amphimallon solstitiale, assembly GCA_963170755.1. Taxonomy (NCBI): domain Eukaryota; kingdom Metazoa; phylum Arthropoda; class Insecta; order Coleoptera; family Scarabaeidae; genus Amphimallon; species Amphimallon solstitiale. The sequence continues at coordinate 126,821,111 of OY720675.1, read as the reverse complement.
AAAACCCCCGTATCTAAAATTTTACATTCATACGTCAATTTTGAAAAAAATCCTTCCGCCATTTTGTTTTTTTTGACATTTTGACTTTGGAGTCGTGGTCGGCCACCCCCAAAACCCGCGTATCTAAAATTTTACATTCATACGTCAATTTTCAAAAAATCTTCCGCCATTGTGTTTTTTATGGCATTTTGACTTTGGAATCGTGATCGGCGACCCCCAAAACCCCCGTATCTAAAATTTTACATTCATACGTCAATTTTCAAAAAATCTTCCACCATTTTGTTTTTTTTTGACATTTTGATTTTGGAATCGTGATCGGCGACCCCCAAAACCCCCGTATCTAAAATTTTACATTCATACGTCAATTTTCAAAAAATCTTCCACTATTTTGTTTTTTTTTGACATTTTGACTTTGGAATCGTGATCGGCGACCCCCAAAACCCCCGTATCTAAAATTTTACATTCATACGTCAATTTTCAAAAAATCTTCCGCCATTTTGTTTTTTTTTGACATTTTGACTTTGGAAACGTGATCGGCGACCCCCAAAACCCCCGTATCTAAAATTTTACATTCATACGTCAATTTTCAAAAAATCTTCCGCCATTTTTTTTTGACATTTTGACTTTGGTATCGTGATCGGCGACCCCCATAACCCCCGTATCTAAAATTTTACATTCATACGTCAATTTTCAAAAAATCTTCCGCCATTTTGTTTTTTTTTGACATTTTGACTTTGGAATCGTGATCGGCGACCTCCAAAACCCCCGTATCTAAAATTTTACATTCATACGTCAATTTTCAAAAAAAATATCCGCCATTTTTTTTTTGGGAATTTTGACTTTGGAATCGTGATCGGCGACCCCCAAAACCCCCGTATCTAAAATTTTACATTCACACGTCAATTTTCAAAAAATCTTCCGCCATTTTGTTTTTATTTTGACTTTGGAATCGGGACCGGCGACCCCCAAAACCCCCGTATCTAAAATGTTACATTCATACGTCAATTTTCAAAAAATTCTTACGCCGTTTTGATTTTTTTATGACATTTTGATTTTGGATTTGTGATCGGCGACTTAAGACACACTCGTATCTAAAATTTCACATTTATACGTCAATTTTCAAAAAATCTTCCACCATTTGGTTTTTTTTTGACATTTTGACTTTGGAGTCGTGATCGGCCACCCCCAAAACCCGCGTATCTAAAATTTTACATTCATACGTCAATTTTCAAAAAATCTTCCGCCATTGTGTTTTTTATGGCATTTTGACTTTGGAATCGTGATCGGCGACCCCCAAAACCCCCGTATCTAAAATTTTACATTCATACGTCAATTTTCAAAACATCTTCCACCATTTTGTTTTTATTTTGACTTTGGAATCGAGATCGGCGACCCCCAAAACCCCCGTATCTAAAATTTTACATTCATACGTCAATTTTCAAAAAATTCTTACGCCGTTTTGATTTTTTTATGACATTTTGATTTGTGATCGGCGACTTAAGACACACTCGTATCTAAAATTTCACATTTACACGTCAATTTTCAAAAAATCTTCCACCATTTTGTTTTTTTTTTGACATTTTGACTTTGGAGTCGTGATCGGCCACCCCCAAAACCCGCGTATCTAAAATTTTACATTCATACGTCAATTTTCAAACAATCTTCCGCCATTGTGTTTTTTATGGCATTTTGACTTTGGAATCGTGATCGGCGACGCCCAAAACCCCCGTATCTAAAATTTTACATTCATACGTCAATTTTCAAAACATCTTCCACCATTTTGTTTTTATTTTGACTTTGTAATCGAGATCGGCGACCCCCAAAACCCCCGTATCTAAAATTTTACATTCATACGTCAATTTTCAAAACATCTTCCACCATTTTGTTTTTATTTTGACTTTGGAATCGAGATCGGCGACCCCCAAAACCCCCGTATCTAAAATTTTACATTCATACGTCAATTTTCAAAAAATTCTTACGCCGTTTTGATTTTTTTATGACATTTTGATTTGTGATCGGCGACTTAAGACACACTCGTATCTAAAATTTCACATTTACACGTCAATTTTCAAAAAATCTTCCACCATTTTGTTTTTTTTTTGACATTTTGACTTTGGAGTCGTGATCGGCCACCCCCAAAACCCGCGTATCTAAAATTTTACATTCATACGTCAATTTTCAAACAATCTTCCGCCATTGTGTTTTTTATGGCATTTTGACTTTGGAATCGTGATCGGCGACGCCCAAAACCCCCGTATCTAAAATTTCACATTTATACGTCAATTTTCAAAAAATTCTTCGGCAATTTTTTTTTTTTTTGACATTTCGACTTTGGATACGCGATCAATGATACCACAAAGACTCCCAAGTGCCGAATTTTACTTTAATCAGAAGAGAGAAATTAATTTCAGGTAGCTCCGCCCACTCTGCATGTATGCGTAATGGTTGTCATAAGGGCACATAAATGTTAAAAGCAATCCTTTTCCCCATTAAGGCGTACGCGTTCTGGAATTAACGTATTTTAATAATTCAAATATATAACCATTAAAAGAACAATCAACCTGTATATCTATAAAAATGTCAAGTCAAGCGGGTGTATTATGTCGAGATTGAGATGCCGAACTTGTCGGACCGGATAGACTGATATTTTTCGCCCGATCGTGGTACATTGAATCATATGCACATTGAATCTGTGACGTATTTCGGCCATTTTTCTTACGAAATCTGTCTGCAAACGAATTTGAAAGTGCTCGTGCCCTACATTGCGTGCGTCTGTCGACTCGAAATAAGCATGTAAGAGATGCCCAGAAGGCCGTTCTTTAACACCTCGGGTCTTGTTGGACCCTCGCAACCTTCAAAATTTCGTATTTCAGTCTTAAAAGTGAATCTGTAGCTACAACTGAGTTTGACGTTTCCCGAGATTTATTTTGCTTGTCACGTGAATCGTCATGATGACGCAAGCCATTTTTCTGTTAAAACACCGAGTGCACGCTCCTCTTCAACGGGCGATATCTCTGCACACGCTCCACTTGGGAAGAAAAACTCTCCGTCGACCGGAAATTCAATGTCGCCCCTACCAACATGCCAAAAGACAGCCCTTAATTTCGCGTATCCAGAGAGGAGTTCTTTGCACAGTTTTGCCGTTTTTAGACGATTTTTGGGTCGTTTGGTTGCCATTGACTACTCAGCTATTATTATATATAACTAGCTCAACGTCCGCTTACAGCGGGTCCTCCGCTTACAACGGGTCCTCCGCTTACAGCGGGTCTTCCGCTTACAGCGGGTCCGTCAATCTCTTTTAGTTGGAATCGCTTTTTTTCGCGTCCGCTTACAGCTTTTTCATAGTTTCCTGTAAAAAGCAATCACTGTCATGAGGCCTTTTAGAATGTCCGATTTGATTAACTTTTGACGCACCCCTGTATATACATATATTTCGTAAAGCCAATAGTATATTTTATTTAAAATTCTTCTCGAACGGTTTTTTACACAAACCGATACACACTCAAGAGCGAGAAAGGTAAATTAATGTTAAACATAAGTCATGTTAAAGTATCCAAAGAAACAATGAGCTTAAAGACCACAATATTTTCATCGAGACAGTTTACAATACTATTTTGATGTGATAGTGGAAAAGAATGTCAACCCTTTCGAAGTCTACTCTCGTTAAGAAAAAAACACAAAATAATAATAAAAGTAAAAAGCCCAAGTTTTAATTTTAAGCCTTATTGAAGCGCCTTTCCTGTAAAAAACGCTTTTTAGAATGTCCAATTTTATAAACTTTTGAAGCATCCCCGTATATATGTCAATCTTTTCGAAGTCTACTCTCGTTAAGAAAAGAGCACAAAATAATAATAAAAATAATAAGCCCAAGTTTTAATTTTAAGCCCTATTGAAGCACCTTTCCTGTAAAAAACGCTTTTTAGAATGTCCACTTTTATAAACTTTTGAAGCACCCCTACATATATTTTGTTAAGCTAATAGTATATTTTATTTAAAATTCTTCTCGAACTGTTTTTTACACAAACCGGTACACACTCAAGAGCGAGAAAGGTAAATTAATGTTAAACATAAGTCACGTTGAAGTATCCAGAGAAACAATACAACATTTTCATCGAGACAGTTTACAATACTATTTTGATGTCATAGTGGAAAACATGTCAATCTTTTCGAAGTCTACTCTCGTTAAGAAAAAAGCACAAATTAATAATAAAAGTAATAAGCCCAAGTTTTAATTTTAAGCCCTATTGAAGCACCTTTCCAGTAAAAAAACGTTTTTTAGAATGTCCACTTTTATAAACTTTTGATGCACCCCCATATATACATATATTTTGTTAAGCGAATAGGATATTTTATTTAAAATTCTTATCGAACTGTTTTTTACACAAACTGGTACACACTCAAGAGCGAGAAAGGTAATTTAATGTTAAATATAAGTCATGTTAAAGTATCGAAAGAAACAATGAGCTCAAAGAGCGCAACATTTTCATTGAGACAGTGTACAATACCATTCTGATGTTTTCGAATCTACTATCGTTAAGAAAAAATGAAGTATTAAATTTAAGCCCTGTTCAATCACGTTTCGAAGAATCGCCAAATTGAAGACGTAATAAGCGAGCACAAGCACCCCCGTATCCAGAATTTCACAAACATTCATCAATTTTACATTCAAACGTCAATTTTCAAAAAATGCTGCCGCCATTTTGTTTGTTTTGACTTTGGATTTGTGATCGGCGTCCGCACACACCCCCGTATCTAAAATTTCACAGTCATACGTCAATTTTCAAAAAATTCTTCCGCCATTTTGTTTTTTTTGACATTTTGATTATGGATTGGTGATCGGCGTCCACACACACCCCGTATCTAAAATTTTACATTCATACGTCAATTTTCAAAAAACCCGTCCGCCATTTTGTTTTTTTTTGACATTTTGACTTTGGATTCGTGATCGGCGACATGAGACACCCCCGTATCTAAAATTTCACATTCATACGTCAATTTTCAAAAAACCCGTCCGCCATTTTGTTTTTTTGTTGACATTTTGACGTTGGATTTGTAATCGGTGTCCGCACACACCCCCGTATCTAAAATTTCACATTCATACGTCAATTTTCAAAAAATTCTGCCGCTATTTTGTCTTTTTTGACATTTTGACTATGGATTAGTGATCGGCGTCGGCAGACACCACCGTATCTAAAATTTCACATTCATTTCTCTTGCGCCATTTTTTTTTTTGAAATTTGGCTATGAATTCGTGATCGGCGACCTACGACACCCCCGTATCTATAATTTAACATTTATACGTCAATTTTCAAAAAATTCGTTCGCCATTTCTTTTTTTTTGACATTTTGACTATGGATTCGTGATCGGCGACTGCAAACACCCCCGTATCTAAAATTTCACAATCATACGTCAATTTTCAAAAATCCCGTCCGCCATTTTTTTTTTTGACATTTTGACTTTGGATTTGTGATCAGCGACCGCAAACACCCCCGTATCTAAAATTTCACATTCATACGTCAATTTTCAAAAAACCCCTCCGCCATTTTGTTTTTTTTTGACATTTTCACTTTGGATTTGTGATCGGCGACCGCAACACCCCCGTATCTAAAATTTCACATTCATACGTCAATGTTCAACAAATTCTTCCGCCATTTTGTTCTTTTTTGACATTTTGATTATGGATTGGTGATCGGCGTCCGCACACACCCCCGTATCTAAAATTTCACATTCATACGTCAATTTTCAAAAAACCCGTCCGCCATTTTGTTTTGTTTTTGAAATTTTGACTTTGGATTTGTAATCGGCGTCCGCACACACCCCCTTATCTAAAATTTCAAATTCATACGTCAATTTTCGAAAAATTCTGCCGCCATTTTGTTTTTTTTGACATTTTGACTATGGATTGGTGATCGGCGTCGGCAGACACCCCCGTATCTAAAATTTCGCATTCATACGTCAATTTTCAAAAAACTCTTCGGCCATTTTGTTTTTTTTTGACATTTTGAATTTGGATTAGTGATCGGCAACCTAAGACACCCCCGTATCTAATATTTCACATTCATACGTCAATTTTCAAGAAATCCTTCGGCCAATTTGGTTTCTTTCGACATTTGAATTAGAAACTCCCGAGTGCCCAGTTTTACTTTTAATCAGGAGAGAGAGAAATTGATTTCAGCCAGCTCCGCCCACTGTGCACGTTTGCGTAATAGTTAAAATAAAATTATTTCGTAGTAGGGCACATAAATGCCGAAAGCAATCCTCCTCTTTTTCCCCTTTGAGGAAATACGCGTTCTGGTATTATCGTATTTTAATTCAAATTTAACCCCTGTATAGATAAAAATATTAAATCAAGTGGGAGACCATTATGTATTCTGGAGATGCCGAATATTCGCCGGATCGTAATACATTGATCGGCAGTGCACATGAATTTGATATTTATTTTTCGCCTGTCCGGAATACATTGATATCAGTGCACATTGAATGGGCCCTTTTTCTGACCAAATCCCTCTGCAAACGGACTTGGATTTACTCGTACCTTCGTCTAGGTACCTCTATAGACTGGGAATATGCAAGTAAACGTTTCCGAAATGTCACTTCTTTACGTTTCTGAATCTTAAAAAGTGAAAATGTGAATGCGTATGAGACCGCCTGTCAGTTTGACGTTTGTCGGGATTTTTTATCCATTTCGCTAAACTGTATCCGTCTGCAGATGAACTTTAAAGTGTTCGTACCTTTGTATCTGTACCACTATAAACTGGAAATATGAAAGTAAAGGGTCCTGAAATGTCAGTACTTTATGATTTTGTATCTTGTTGTGCCCTCGAAACCTTTGGAATTTCAGACCTAAAAGTGAAAGTTTGCATACATTTCGAATCGCCTGTCACTTTGACGTTTGTCGGGAGTTTCAGTATAAAAGGCTCCAGAGGAATTTTTGTTTCCCACGTACTCCTTATGGGGAAAAAATTGATGCAGCGTGATTTCCTACACGTGCTAAAATTTTCAAAAATTCTTTTCGCCGCCTTACCACCGTTTCGAAGCGATAAAAATACGCCTATACAACGTAGAAATGCACACCCGACCACGTAAAACTCGCAAAACTCCCCTAAAACGCCCACTTTAAGAAATCCTTCGCCTGTCGTTTTCCCATTTTGACCCCGTTTCCCCTCCACTACTAAATCCGTGAGAACGGTAAAGGGTCCTGTGCGCTTTTAGTATATATAATAGCTCTAACGTCCGCTTACAGCGGGTCCTCCGCTTACAGCGGGTTCTCCGCTTCCAGCAGGTCCGTCAATCTCTTTTAGTTTGAATCGCTTTTATCGCGTCCGCTTACAGCTTCTTCATAGTTTCCTGTAGAAAGCAATCACTGTCATGACGCCTTTTAGAATGTCCGATTTTATTAACTTTTGACGCACCCCTGTATATACATATATTTCGTGAAGCCAATGGTATATTTTACACACTCAAGAGCGAGAAAGGTAAATTAATGTTAAGCATAAGTCATGTTACAGTATCCAAAGAAACAATGAGCTTAAAGAGCACAACATTTTCATCGAGACCTCGAGACAACCTTTTCAAAGTCTACTCTCGTTAAGAAAAAAGTACAAAATAATAATAAAAGTAAAAAGCCCAAGTTTTATTTTTAAGCCCTATTGAAGCGCCTTTCCTGTAAAAAACGCTTTTTAAAACGTCCACTTTTATAAACTTTTGAAGCACCCCAGTATATACATTTATTTTGTTAAGCCAATAGGATATTTTATTTAAAATTCTTCTCGAACTGTTTTTGACATAAACCGGTACACACTCAAGAGCGAGAAAGGTAATTTAATGTTAAAGTATCCAAAGACACAATGAGATCAAAAAGCGCAACATTTTTATTAAGACAATGTACAATACTATTTTGATGTGAAAGTGTAAAAGCCTGTCAACCTTTTTGAAATCCATTATCGTTAATAAAGGAGCACAAAATAATAATAAAAGTAAAAAGCCCAAGTTTTAAATTGAAGCGCCTTTCCTGTAAAAAGCGACCACTGGCATGACGCTTTTTAGAATGTTCACTTTTATACACCTTTATAGCACCCCTGTATATACATATATTTTGTTAAGCCAATAGAAAGTTTTATTTAAAATTCCTCTCGTACTGTTTTTAACCCAAACCGGTACGCACTCAAGAGCGAGAAAGGTAATTTAATGTTAAACATAAGTCATGTTAAGGTATCCAGAGGCACAATGAGATAGATTGGTAAAGTTGCACTCGACAATACCTCAAAAAGCTTTGTTTTTTCAAAGCCTACTTCCTGAAATTTTTACATACCAAAAACTTAGTTTTTTTAAATGGAACACCCAGTATTTTATTGAGGCATTTTGTGCCTTTTTTATTTTCTTTCATTTTTGTTAGCAATGTCCTATACCTATCTTTTGTAATTTTTGAGATAATCATTATAGGAGCAATTAGCGGTCAATTAAAGAAGTAAGGGCGTTGTTCTATGCACCCAAATATTCGTCCAATAAAGGCTAGAATGCGGCTGACTGCCTGATCAACTGTTAAAGAAAGTCGGTATACATTTATGTCAAACTTATAAAAGCATCGCTATTAGTTATCATCCAAATGAATTATTCTTATGAAGAGTTAATAGATATAATTGACGTTTTGGGCGAATCTAAAAGAAACTCTTTGCTAGTATCCAGACTTTATGCACAGCGATTCCTGGTAGAAGTCAACCGAAGCCAGAAACCTTCGAAAGTAGAAAGAGCCGGTTTGAGTGAACAGAAAGTATTGAATATGAAGGAAAGAGCGGAAAAGGCAATAACTGGTGAGGATAAGACGTTTATGGTACTTGCGAGTGTAATCGAACACACCTATACTTGTACTACGAAAATTAGACGTCAGTTAGATGTAAGTCAAATTTGAGAATCCAGAATAATTAAGAGATACGTAATTCACCCGTACCATATTCATACACAGGGCTAGATGAAATTTTTAGAATCGCTTACATTTTTGTCAATTGGCAGCAGATAAATTGTGATGGCTTTCTCAATTTTTTGTTGTTTACCAACGAAGCCACCTTCTATTAAAGTAAATACGTTCATCGTCACAATTTCCGTTATTATAACACATAAAACTCCCCACTTTATCACACCTGTAAACTTTCAAAATCGTTGGTCATTAAAACTGTGGGGAGGAATAGTGGGTAGTTATATAATTGGACCTTATTTCTTTGATAAAAATGTTAATGGAGAAGAATATCTTTTCGGATTTTCAAAACTTTTTGAAGACATCTTCAAATATGTCAGTAAACATAATCTTTACTTTACTTCGATGTTAACCAACAGTGTCAAAAATGAAATACCGAACCTGGACATTGCCGGAATTAAAAGATTGAAATGCGATGCTCGTCATTCTGTAAAATTATTACTTTTGGAATAGTTGGATTTAACATTTACTTTGTTTGACAGTTCACCAAGAAAGTCGTGCCCCATTCCTGCCTTCCATTAGTTGAATGAATATTTGGATTTGGGTGCATAGAACAACAACGCTCGTAGTTCTTTAATTGACCGCTGATTGCTCCTATAGTGATTATCTCAGAAATTGCAAAAGATAGCTATAGGACACTTTTAACAAAACTGAATTCCTCCCTTCCATTGGTTGAACGAATATTTTGGTGCATAGAACAATAGCGCTCGTAGTTCTTTAATTGACCGCTATTGCTCCTATAGTGATTATCTCAGAAATTACAAAAGATAAGTATATGACTTTTAAGAAAAATGAAAGGGAATAAAAATAGGAACAAAATGCCTCAATAAAATACTGGGTGTTCCATTTAAAAAAGAGGTTTTGGTATTTGAAAATTTCAGGAAGTAGGCTTTGGAAAAACAAATTTTTTTCAAAGCCTATATAAAAAAAACACTAATAAACTATAAAATTAAAAACAGTAACTAAACAAAAGTAACAAATTAACTAAGAAATATATATTTTATGTTCCTGTTGGGTAAATTTATAAAACTATACTCCATTCAGTCTAAGAATGGAGCATTGGGAAAGATAGGGCTTAAAATAAACGTTTGTGATTGGTTGAAATCGAGTGTGCATTTACACCGGCAAAATAATCGCATTTAGCTCGTTCTGTCAAAAATTTGTTTACTGACAGTTTTTTTCAGAGTTTGTCGATTTCCGTATTTTACATAGTTATTTCTTGTTAATATTCTTAAAAAATTGTTCTTCTTAGAACTCGCAAGTGAAATATTCATTTAAGGTATTTTATCACTTTCGTTAACTTTCTTTTCGTACTGACAGTTTTGTTCAAAGAGTTTGTCGATTTCCGTATTTTACATAGTTATTTGTTGTTAATATTCTTAAAAAATAATTCTTCTTAGAACTCGCACGTGAAATATTCATTTGTTAAGGTATTTTATCAATTTCTAGATATTGTAAATAAGATAATAATTGAAATATCTGCTAATGGAAATAGTATCTAAAATTTATTGGATTTTAACATGAAATATTGCCCTTTACACCTTTTACTCACATATTGATAATGATACCTACTTTCTTGAATGTTATAAAATGTAAGCGTTCTATTTACATGTAGACACACCGTGTTATTCAATGTTTTCCTTATATTTTAATATTTTTTGTGTGAGCGATATTCTGTTTTGGAAAACTTATCAAATACTGATTAGCTGTTTGCCTTTTCATGTTTGTTAGTATGGTTATCATTTTAAAAGCAATGTAAGCCTTACTTAAATAAATGTCAATAAACACGTAAAGTCAAAATATAATGATATCATATACCATGCGATCATTTAAATTCTAAATTATAGCAGGCGGGATTTTTTTTATTAGGTTGTCCAGAATGTCAATTATTGATTAATTAACATTTTGAAACGTCACTTTGACAATTCAAATTGTAAATTAGTACTTATATACCAACTTAATTTAAATTTCACAGCCTGCTCTAATTTAGAATTTAAATGATCGCGCGGTACAATGTATATCCCTGCTATCCATCTGACAGTAAACATATGTTTTATTTGTTTTTAAAATACAAAATTCATCGTGTGTAAACTGTGCTCATATTGTAGCGCCATCTACTCCATTCTTAGACTGAATGGAGTATAAGTACGTTTATTTCGATCTCAATCAGATATGGAAAGACGCTACTATGCGACTGACGTCACATCACATGTTGGCGTTGCGTGAGTTAGTCGTCATTAGAGATGGTCTTAACGGTGATTTTTCATTCACCGTTCTAAAGCAAACGGTGATTTCAAAATCGCCGTGATTTTAAACAGCTCTTTTAATCACAGTGAAAGCAGGAGCCGTTTATTTTCCCCGTTCGCTTTATTTGAAACAGGTCACACAATCACCGCTCTCCGAGCTGTTTGCGATGAACGGTGAAAACAAACGGCTCCTGCTTTCGGCGTTCGCTTTATTGGAATTCTTTCAACGACCGTTCTCCGACCTCGGTGAAAATAAACGGTTCGCCCATGTTTCGCCGTTCGGTTATAAAATATTAATATACGCATATTAGGTATATCAGTAGGTATTTTGCATTTAATTTATGTTTTATATAAAGCACGTGAACTTGCAAAAAGACTTGAAAATGATTTAAATTAATATATACAAAGTAACATGATGAAGTGTTTTTAATTATATAGATTATCAAGTATGCACATAAACATATGTACAAAATGTGTATGTATAATAAATGTAACTTATCAAATAGAAAATAAGAAAAAAGTAACTCCAAGCAATGAAGTATATTTTTTGTATTATTTGTTCGATTTAATGTACCTATATGCAATAATTAAATATATTTCAGTTTCTCTTCTAATATTATATTTATTAAGTATAAAGTTTACTAAGGCACTTTTTAATTATACATTTTTTTAAATATAATTTTAAACTACATTATTAATATCATAATTACTTCGTTACAGCTTCGTATATATTATGATGAAAGGGGATCTTTTTAATAGAGGCAAATAAATATCTTTTTCACGTAAAGAAATATTTCTGTCTTCGATTCTAAAATTCACTTCAATTTAAATAATATATTCAATGACATAAATATGTTTCATACGAAATCAATCACTGTGACCAATATCTGCTCTCATCTCTAAACTACATTAACAACAGTGCCACATATCGTTAAAATTGAAAATATGGCATGAATATCATAACCTCACAATAATAATATGTAACTATTTCAATTTAGTGACCTGTAAACATATATCGTTTACTATGATAGCCGAGTTCTTCAAACATGATATTTTACAATTACAGCGTGGGAAAAATGGCTACAATATTTGCTATGTGAAAAACATGATGTTTGATCCTTCTGTTGAGCCTGCGATCTTGAAAATAAATGTTCATGCTAGCATGGAAAACAAAAGTTATAAAGTGAAGGTATGGTTTCTATTGCAATATATAACTAAAAATAATGTAATTTATAATTTTAGATATCAATTCATATTTGAGATGGAAGCATTGTAGAAGCAAAATATCCAAGAGGACAAGTGATTTGCCATATTATATGGCAACCTTATGATTATTTGGACATAATAAGTGTGATTGAAGCAACCTGTACATGGAATCAACCCGGAGAGAAAAAAACCTCAATAACAAAATTGAAAGATATTTTTCCAATAAATGCTCGTTATTGTGTAATAAAGAAACATGTGACAGACGAATGAATTCATAAATTTAAAAGTGAACTGGGCCAATCAAATGCAGTTGGAGTTTTATGGCTTTTAAAAGAATAACCTTCACATCAAACTGAAAGTGTGTCATCTATCAAGTCACTAATATATTCTCAAGAATATTTAAACACACTCAATGAAAGTGAATATATATGTATTAAATGTGCAGTAAATAAAGAAACTGTTGAAGCAGTTGTGAAACTTACCATCGGTCAAGATAATAATGAAAATTGGTTAACGATAGGAAGAAATGGACTAACCGCAAGTAAATTTGCTTTGGTGTTGAAGGCCTATGCCTGAAGAAGATACCCAACATTTCTCGTTGCAAATTTAAGTGAGACATATGATTTGACATTTGTTCGTGCAATTCAATGGGGTAGAGAAAATGAAGAAGCAGCTATAAAATGTCTTGAAGAAGCCAGTGATTTGAAAGTGATTCGAACGGGGTTGTTGCTTGACGCTTGTGGCTATTTAGGAGCCAGATCAGATGGCCTCGTTGGTGATAGTATTGGTATAGAAATAAAGTGTCTATATAAATATAGAAATATTTCGCTAACAGAAAAATAACAAAAAACCCGACCTATATTATAAAAAAAAGGAAGGTGGTGTCACTGTCATTAACAAAACACATGATGATTGGCATCAAATTCAAGGACATGCATATAACTAATAGAAATCTTTGCTACCTGTTCGTATGGACTGGGAAGAGTGTGAAATAATATATACTGAATCCCCGATGCTACATGGGTTGAAATGTAATTTTAAAAAAATAAATGTTAAAGAAAATCAAAATTGATGGATGATAAAATTAATCTAAAAACAAAAAGCTTATTTCACTTTTATTAATTTTTGGTTCAATTTATATGTTTGTCAATATTTTTGCAAGTGTAGTGTTTAAGTCTGTCAATTTCTAGTTTAAAAGATCTTGTATATTAACATTCACAAGTTTAAAACGCTATACATTAATATTTCTAGATTTTGGTGTCTTTAAAGTTAAATTTATTGGCAGATGTGAAGCAAGTTAAAATAGAAGTAAATTTATATGCCTTTAAAACAAAAGACAACTTCTGCACAGTTATGTTAATTATACATTATAGTGTATACTAATGTTCATAAAAGCAAGTAAAATATTTATGTAGGTTTTACTTTATACAACTGCTTCACAATGTATGCTATTTATTTAAAATTAGAAAAAAAATTCTTCCGCTTTCATTATTAAGGGATATTGTAAATTTGCTACTGTCGCAACCACTTGATATATAGTATCAGCATGAGGTATCATACATGTGGCATAAAACTTAAAATCATAAAGGATTTCATTATTTGTATTGCCTGCTCCACATGTACCCTAGTACGTGCTATACTTTGAGTTTGCTTCACCTGTTCTGGAGTAAGTTGGGCTGTGTCTAAGAGGTGGTATATTCACTGAAACACTTGCTGGCAAAATGTCTCTTATGAAAAATCCCTTGTCAGCCAGTATCAAATCGCCAGTTTGCAAGTGATTTAATGCACCACAATCTTTGGTGATGTTTTTATCAGAAATTGATTCTGGATACAATTCTGACACATACGTTATGCATCCATTAGGTGCGACACCTGCCAATAGCTTCCACGTATTGTGATGCTTGTAATGACTAAACGTCAATCTTTGGGTTTTCATGCTGCTTCTTGAAATAGCAGTAAAAATTCTGTGCAATTCAAAATTATTCAGCAATGTGTAAATGTTGCAGAGGTACTTGGCAAACATAATTTGCCGGGATTGTACGCCTGACATTAATTGCTTAAATAAAATTTCGCGGAGGACATGTACCCATGTTAATATTATGTTTCGCACTGTAGTCTGTGACAAAGACACACTGAAACGGAGAGCCAGATCTTCCTGTGGAAAATTTTGTCTAAAATAAACAAATTCGTGATATGAACAACGGTCGCATTCAGCAGACGAATCGGGAACCGTTCCAACGCCAACTGTTCACTTGACAACAGTTGAGTGTTCGCTATACAGGACCGTTCACATTTGTGTAATCACTTTCCATTTGGTACTTTGCAGTTTTTTGTGTAGGGGCCGGTTTTTCTAACCCCGATTAAAATACCGGGTTAACTTCAATATTATAATACACTTATTTCTGTGATAATTACTCATCAATCATAAGTGTCACTATTATTTAATTTTATTTAATTGGCTTACTACAGTAATTAAATAGTTATTATTTGGTGAATATAATGAAAGAGGAAAGCTGTGTGAATTAAAATGCAAATACCTCAACCGTAATAAAAGAATTGTGCAAGAAACATAAACAATGGTCGCATTCAGCAGACGACTCGGGAACCGTTCCAGCTCCAACTGTTCACTTGACCGCAGTTGAATGTTCGCTGTACTGGATCGTTTACATTTATGTGATCACTTTCCATTTGGTACACTGCACTGCTGCCATATGTTAGAATTGTACAGATTAAACGGAATAAACAATAATAATAAATTGTTTTTCTGCGTATTTTTTTGTGTAGGGGCCGGTTTTTCTAGCCCCGATTGAAAGTACCGGGTTAACTCCAATATTATAATACATTTATTTCTGCACAATACCTTTAATTTGCTTATCTTAATTTTCTTCATTATGTGTTACGTTGGTGTTGGCGCATGCGTTGGACCGCTCACCTTTATGTCATCGTCTGTCATTTGGTACTTTTCGTTGTTGCCATACGTTAAAATTATACAAATTAAACCGAATAAACAATAATAATAAATTGTTTTTCAGCATTAAGTTTTAGCATAGTTTTTAGTGTAAGGGTTGGTTTTTCCAACGCGGAATAAAATACTGGGTAAACTCCAATATTATAACACATTTATTTCTGCACAATACCTTTAATTTGCTGTATCTTAGTTTTCTAGTAACTTTCTTCAAAATGATGTACAAATAGGTTGGTCTTGGAATGCATCAATGCGCTCAATAATTTAGCGTAGAATTTTTCCGCTCACAAAAATGGCGACCGCACTCAATCATTAGAGTGAGCGGTCGTCTACTGGACATGATCACTGAACAGTTGCGCAACTGTTGTGTGTGCTGAATGGAAGCAATATAACGATGAAATACAAATTGACATAAGACGCCATTATGTGGGTACCACTTGAGTCAACCTATCAGAACGAATCACATCCGTGTCACCACTCTAACTATGAAAGCACTTTAGGGATTCTGGTTCAGTAGCGCCATGTGTTACTACTTAGGATAATTTTTTTGTAACGGTGTAACTATTTCGTTTAAAATTAATCTGCAATCTATGCTCAAAACTTGTAGTAGGTACTGGTATCATATTTAATACAAAAAAAAAAGACCTTGCATACATGGCGGTATCAACGCCATCGAGGTAATATTCATGAATTAAATATAACCGAAACGTTATTGGAAATTGTTCAAACACCACGTTAATTTTCTCTTATAAATAATAAAGTCTATTTGACAATGTAAATACAAAACAAATGTGCTGAGGCTATGCTATCTATATATCAAATCCACCTTTTTTGGTTTCATTCATCCATTGCCTGTAATGTAACTTGTAATGAGCAACATTGCAATAACCTATTAGTTTAAACGGGCAAATGCGCTGTTGCTACTGCATCTGTTCGATAATTCTACTGATAACTTTTCAATTACATTACATACTTAAAACTTAAGTACATTTTATGTGTGTTAAAGCAGCAATATTTATACATCGTTTTATTGCAATGCTGGTTAGGAGTTAATTGTCTACATTGTTTGATTAGTTTCTTAAATGCAGCTACAATTACTTGTAACTGAAGTAGTGTGCAAGTCATTTTTCAGGTGCGTAAGATACCTGTACGCAATGCTCGTTCAATTGCCTAACGGATTTGGTATTTTCAGCAAGCAAAAGTTATTATTAGATAATTCATTAGTACAGAAGTCAGCCTCTGTTTAGATGTGACTGGATAATAAAGTAAACCTCGGATGAATAGGTATATATGAAATAAAAATACAACATCGTATTAGGAAATAAACATATTTGAATTACGCGACCGAGATTTGAACTTGGAACCTCATACACCGAAAGTCGACTTGTAGGCACGTCACCAAACCCACTTGTTTTATAAGAAAGTATTTATTTAAGGTATTTATACATAAAACACATTGTAATATATTAATAATATAATGTTTACAGTAAAATTTGCGTTTTATTACCAAATACATAGAAAAAACATCAAACATTCGGCAGTGAACACTGCACACCATACTATAGTGAAACGGTGATTTTTGAAAAAACTATAGTTAAAAATAATACTCTCAGCCTATCAATATTTAATTATACAAAGTAGGTGTTGTATATTTAGACTGGATATGCATCTCCTGGCTGAATTTTTAATATTTTATCATTGGCTTTTCGCAGACTTAATGTTTGAAATAGAAGATTTCTCAAGTTTTATTCTTCAGATTTAAAAAGAATTTACACTGTCCTTCAATAAAAAAATAACTTTTAAAGAGTTAAAGCTTTTAACACAATATTCTAAATGTGAACGTAACAGGCAGCACATGCTTTTTGCATGTGTCATTTATTATTAAAGCGAGCTCGTCAAGCTTTGTGTAATAAAATTATTGTTATTTCTTTGACTCAAGAAAAAGTAATATATTAGCTTTGTTATTATACTCTGGAGAAAACTAAATTATAGCTCGAAAATTCGAAAATGTTAATGTGAAAAAATTCAAGCAAGGGCGAGTAAACGGCACTGTACTCTCTTAACACTGACATTTATATATGTTCCTTTCTAGAGATTCTTTATTTTAAAGAGATTTCGTTGGTTCTTGGGAAGGCAAATTTACTATAAACATACAATTCATTATAAGCTATTGCAAACTTTTGCCCCTCCCCTTCAAGTTATACAGTGAGGACGCGCGGGTTGGAATAAATTCATTTAAAATTTTTGGTTTTGTTTTATGGAAAAACGCTCGGATAGGTCGATTTTTATTTTTAGCTGCGGTTTTTTTGATGGTAAATTAATGTACAAAGGTGGTCCAAAAATAAGTTACGACCATCAAAATTTTTGTTTCAAATGGAAACATAAATAACTGCAGTTATTGATATGTTCAATTGTAAATTTCTCGATAACTGTTGAGTTTGGGTATAGGACATGGTACATGAAACATACTTAGAATTCGATGTAGAATTAACAAATTAAATAAAAAACATGTGTCCATTTGAAAAAAAGATTGATGGTCGTAACTTATTTTTGGACCAACCTTTGTACATCAATTTACCATCAGAAAAACCGCAGCTAAAAATAAAAATCGACCTATCCTAGCGTTTTTTCATAAAACAAAACCAAAAGTTTTAAATGAATTTATTCCAATCCGCGTCCTCACTGTATAACTGAATTGAAACCTATGCGAATAGGAAGTTTAAACTATCTAGAATTCAGAAAAATGATGACTTGTACACAGCAATGCCTTGTTACCTGTATCGATAAGCAACATACAGGTTCTGAAAATACTTACAAAACAATAGGTATAATCCTATGCATACTTATAACCAAATATTCCACTGTTTGCTATATTATTTAAATTGTCATATTCAAAATATTTCATCTAATAACGTAGCAACATGTCTGTAAAAATTTGTATTACGTGTCAAAAAATTATGTATAGTTATTATACAAACTAAATATGAATTAGCTACTAAATCGCAGGCAACCAAATTAAATACTGTCTGTTGTGGCTCCCACAAAACAATGTCTTCTTACTCTTTAATCGCTATGTTAATAAATATTGCTTAGATAATGCCCATTTTTCATTCGTTCTTTTATAATTAGAATCAGTCTATAAGTACACGTTCTTGAAACTAAAATTATGAACAGGTATGTGAACTTTGCTCAGTAATTTAATGCAGACCTACCTTAGAAATGTCAAAGCATTTAAAATATAACAAATCAATTTTCTCAAATTCAACACGAGGTATAAAACATTCTCAGGCGTCTTCATTTTGCTGTAAGATCTATAATTGTGTTTCATGTAATCATGCTTTGATCAAATAACAGATATATAAAGTCGTAAAAAGGCACTTCCAACAACACATATTATATTTCACTGTATTTGATATTCTATATTTTATAGTGTTTCGTTGATACTATCTTTAACAGACTTAAGCTGCATATACATGCAGGTAACTGTTAAACGGTTCTATTGTGCCTTTCTGAATTACACATTTCCATGTTTTTGAAACTAAAATTAAGAACAGGAGTGTGAATTCTGCCCACTAATTTAACGTAGACCTACCTTAGAATTCTCCACAAATTCAACATCATGAAACATTCTTAGACGTCCGCTTCTTGCTATAAGATTTCGAAAGCCATGTAGATATACCTCATTGAAGATATGTCATCGTGTTTCATTTAATCATGTTTAAATAAATAAAGGATATATATTTTACAGAGTTTTGTTGTTAGTTTGAGGTTACATTTTCAATTTTGTCTGTTGACAACAAACATGCCTCAAATACATAAAGAGAAGGTGTACGTGTGAGCTAGACACTTGTTTGGACTAATAACTATTTCTTCCCGGCAAATATTTTTAAAAAATGTTGTCTTTCATGTATTGCAATGTTCTGTTGAAATTAAAAATCGAAATGTGTATTTGCCTGTAGTTTGTAATTGATTTCGCTCCTTTTTTAATATTCATACCTTTTAAAAGAAATAAATTTGATTTATAAATGAAAATTGTGTATTAAAAATATTTATTTACTTACTATTTGTTTTATTCACAATCATTTGCACACGAACATTAAAAATAAACTACCTTACGTGCACTATCAAAACAGACTTCCATACCTACGATAAAATTTGATATTTGTAAATTTGTAACGTGGTCTTTTATAATCATTAAGAGAATAATCAACCTGTATGCAAAAATGTCAAGTCAAAATATCGCGAGACCATTATTTCGAGATGCCGACGACATTGCACGTGAACGTACGTGTACATAATGACATTGTCATTGCAGACGACTTATTGTTTACATGTATTTGTGACATATTGCGACCATTTTTCTACCGTGTCCGTCTGCATGAGGAATTTAAATCAGTCGTCCTATCGATATCGAACGTCGATGAAGTCGGAATAGGAATGCAAATTGCCGAGAAATGTGTGTATTTTGCATTTCTGAATCTTGTCGTGTCCTTGAAACCTTCAAAAATCGGAATTTCACGCTTAAAGTCACACCTGCCAAATTTCTCGGTGTACCTGTCAGATTAGCGAAAAGTCACTTTTTCGTGTTCACCAATATATCTCAATAACGTAAGCCATTTTTATGTTACAAAATATTTGCACGCTCCTCTTTGACACCGGATATCTCCGCACGCGCACCGAAAAAAAGGAAAATCTCTCCGTCGACCCGAAATTTAAAGATGCCCCTATGCCTAGGCAAAGGGACAACTTTTAATTTCGCGAATCCAGGGACGAGTACTGCGCCCCGTGCGTCCAATTTTCGTCCATTTTGAGCCGTCCGCTCGGTTACCATGGTGATTCGGTTAAGCCGTCTTTTCTCAAGAAATTAACACGAAACGGCCGTGCGCTTTTAGTATATATAACTAGCTAATACGGCAGGCCTTGAAGGCCCGCTATCGCCTCTTATTCCGCTTACAGTTGAGGTACCGCTCCCCCTTATTCTTCTAAATTTATTGCGGATTTTGCCTTTATTGCGTTTCAGTTTTTGAAACACCATATAATTCCGATATATAGCGAATAACTAAATATAATTGTGTTTTAGATGTTGAATATCGCTTAGTTGTTTTTATACACCCCCGTATATACATAGTTTACAACTATGCAATATTTTATTCAGAATGCTTATCGGATGAAATGATTAATAATAGATGTAGTGATAATAGCAGTTTTTAAATTAAAAATGTTTAACGGCTGTCCATGAAATAAGATGTACTTTATCGTTTAAAGTTTTATTGACATTTTTCACATACTTTTCCTGTGCCTCACAGACGGTAGTTTTCACTCTATTTATAATTTTTCTACTATTATTGGCTTTTGTGCCTTGACTTGCCGATGATTTATTTCACGTTTGCCTAATTTGTCTATAGTTTGAATTTTGTTTGTGGGTATAAAATTAGAATAATCTCGAAATCTGTGTTTTTTGCATCAGTTGGAAAATGTGATTTGATAGTTTTTGTTAATAGTGTTTCAGTCTATATACATATGTCGATTCCATTGGTCTTTTTGGTTTAAATGAAAATTCATTAGAATTTAAAAAAAAACATTTTATTTTATACAAACTTGTAGATAGCTTTATTAGAATTATGTTTTGTTGACGCGAATGTATACTTTTAAATAATTCATTTAATTATTGTTCTATAACAAATAATATTTATTTCATTGGCATTTTTTATGATTTCCATTCCTATACTTTTATAATTTGCAGTGTTTCTTTGTGGTAAATTGTATTACAACTGTCAGTTATATATGATGCTTAATAATGTTGGTAAAGCCTTGTTCACACTGTACATAATTATTTTCTTTTGCATTGTACACCTACAATTTAAGGAATATATAGATATAATATATGTATGTATTATGGTAATATTGATTACTTTTGTTATATTCGAAAATACTGTAAAACATCCTTATAGAATTTCTATTTCTAATTATTGTAATTGACGATGTCGCGAGACGTTCATTTTCATCAATGATAATTAAACAATCTTTTTTGAATACGTATGATATTACTTCTCAATTTGCCTGACACAGTAACAACATGATTAAGTGCTTGTGTAATCTGGTAGGAATATATTTTAGTTTCTTTTTTCTATTTACAATATCTTATAATATTTTGAAGTAATTTTACAACTTAATTCATGGATGAAAAAATGAGTAGAAAGTATTTATAAACAAATAAGGAATCGAATTTATATTTTTTTTTACCTATATACTATTATCATTGGGCCAATTATTATATATTGCAATATTTATTGTGTTGAATGTTTGTGAGCTAATGCTTCAATCTTTTCGAGCTTGAATTCGCCTTTTTCGCGTCCGCTTACAGCTTTTTACAGTTTCCTGTAAAACGCGATCACTCTCGTGGTGGTTTTTAGAATGTAAGATTTTATAGACTTGTGGCACACTCTGTATATACATATATTTTGTAAAGCCAATTGTATATTTCATTCAGAATTCTTCTAGAATTTTTTTTACACAAACTGTTACACAATGAAAAGCGAGAAAGATAATTTAATGTTAAACATAAGAATGATGTTAAAGTATCCGATGAAACAATATGCTCAATAAGTGCATCATTTTTATTGAGACAATCGGGATAATACGCTATTGAAATAACAGTGGAAAAATTTAGTATATTAACAAAAAGTATGCCAATTGCTCAGAAACGATTTAAGACAGGCATGCACAATATTAATAAAAGAGAACCTAATAATCAGTTTGACACTGAGATATTTTCACCCAAATTATTTGAAGTGGAACAGCGCTTTCATTATGAAATTTTGGTCAGTATAATTGAAATATTCGTCTGTCACATACTCAAAATTAGTTCGCACGCCAATTAAAAATGAAGGACTTGTATTGAAGAACATTTTAAATATTCAATGAATTACATATATACTACTCGCCCGCTATCGCGGGCTCGTCACGTATATATATACGTAGTATCTCCATAGTGTTTAATATGTTTACAACAAATTTTGTTTGGTAAATGGGCGTCGCTTTCAAACATTCTTATAGAATGCTAATGAATGCTGATGAACTTCGAACATATAGCTCGCAAACATATGTATGCGAATGGGTAAAGTAAATTTAATTTATAAAGTATGTTACTTTCTTACTACCTTTTCGAAGTCCACTATCGTTAATAGAAAAGCAGAGTATATTTTATCTAAAATTATTCTCCTTCTGTTTTTGACACAAATCGGTACACACTCAAGAGCGAGAAAGGTAATTTAATGTTAATCATAAGCCATGTTAAAGTATCCAAAGACACAATGAGCTCAAAAAGCGCAACATTTTTATTAAAACAGTTTACAATACTATTTTGATGTAAAGTATGGCCCTTTTGAAATCCACTATCATTAATAAAGGAGCACAAAATAATAATAAAAGTAAGAAACCCAAGTTTTAAATTTAAGCCCTTTTCATGCGCCTTTTCTGTAAACAGCGCTTTCTAGAATGTCCATTTTTATAAATTTTTGAAGCACCCCTGTATATACATATATTTTGTTAAGCCAATAGGATATCTTATTTAAAATTCTTCTCGAACTGTTTTTAACACAAACCGGTACACACTCAAGAGCGAGAAAGGTAATTTAATGTTAAACATAAGTCGTGTTAAAGTATGCCAAGACACAATGAGATCAAAAAGCGCAACATTTTTATTAAGACAGTGTACAATACTATTTTGATGTAAAGTGTGACCTTTTTGAAATCCACTATCGTTAATAAAGGAGCACAAAATAAAAGTAAAAGTAAAAAGCCCAAGTTTTAAATTGAAGCACCTTTCCTGTAAAAAGCGATCACTGGCATGACGCTTTTTAGAATGTTCGGTTTTATAAACTTTTAAAGCATCCCGGTATATACATATATTTTGTGAAGCCAATAGTATATTTTATTTGAAAATTTTCTCGAATTGTTTTTTACACAAATCGGTACACACTCAAGAGTGAGAAAGATAATTTAATGTTAAACATAAGTCGTGTTAAAGTATCCAAAGACACAATGAGATTAAAAAGCGCAGCATTTTTATTAAGACAGTTTACAATACTATTTTCATGTGAACGTGTAAAAGCCTGTCAATCTTTTCGAAGTCTACTCTCGTTAAGAAAAAAGCACAAAATAATAATAACCGTAAAAAGCCCAAGTTTTAAATTGAAGCCCTATTGAAGTGCTTTTCCTGTAAAAAACGCTTTTAAGAATGTCCACTTTTATAAACTTTTAAAGCATCCCGGTATATACATATATTTTGTGAAGCCAATTGTATATTTTATTTAAAATATTTCTGGAATTGTTTTTTACACAAAGCGGTACACACTCAAGAGCGAGAAAGGTAATTTAATGTTAAACATAAGACGTGTTAAAGTATGCAAAGACACAATGAGATCAAGAAGCGCTACATTTTTATTAATACAATGTACAATACTATTTTGATGCGAAAGTGTGAAAGCCTGTCAACCTTATTGAAATCCACTATCGCTAATAAAGGAGCACATAATAATAATAAAAATAAAAAGCCCAAGTTTTAAATTGAAGCCCTTTTCCTGTAAAAAGCGATCACTGGAATGACGCTTTTTAGAATGTCCACTATTATACACCTTTGAAGCACTCCTGTATATACATATATTTTGTTAACCCAATAGGATGTTTTATTTAAAATTCTTCTCGAACTGTTTTTAACACAAACCGATACACACTCAAGAGCGAGAAAGGTAATCTAATGTTAAACATAAGTCGTGATAAAGTATGCAAAGACACAATGAGATTAAAAAGCGCAACATTTTTATTAAGACAGTGTACAATACTATTTTGATGTGAAAGTGTAAAAGCCTGTCAACCTTTTGAAATCCACTATAGTTAATAAAAGGCGATCACTGGCATGACGCTTTTTAGAATATCCACTTTTATAAACACCCCTGTATATACATATATTTTGTTAAGCCAATAGGATATTTTATTTAAAAATCTTCTCGAGCTGTTTTTGACACAAACCGGTACACACTCAAGAGCGAGAAAGCTAATTTAATGTTAAACATAAGTCGTGTTAAGGTATCCAAAGACACAATGAGATCAAAAAACCCAACATGTTCATTAAGACAGTTTACAATACTATTTTGATGTGAAAGTGTAAAAGCCCGTCAACCTTTTCAAAATCCACTATCGTTAATAAAGGAGCACGAAATAATAATAAAAGTAAAAAGCCCGAGTTTTAAATTGAAGCCCTATTGAAACGCCTTTCCTGTAAAAAGCGATCACTGGCATGACGCTTTCTAGAATGTCCACTTTTTAAGCACCCCTTCATATATTTTGTTGCGCCAATGGTATATTTTATTTAAAATTCTTCTCGAACTGTTTTTTACACAAACTGGTACACACTCAAGAGCGGGGAAGGTAACTTAATGTTAAACATAAGTCATGTTAAAGTATCGAAAGAAACAATGAGCCCAATGAGCGCAACATTTTCATTGAGATAGTGTACAATACGATTCTGATGTTTGCGAATCTACTATCATTAAGAAAAAATGAAGTATTAAATTTAAGCCCTGTTCAATCACGTTTCGAAGAATCGCCAAATTGAAGACGTAATAAGCGACCACAAACACCCCCGTATCCAAAAATCTACAAACATTCATCAATTTTCAAAAAATCTTCCGCCATTTTGTTTTTTTGACATTTTGACTTTGGAATCGTGATCGGCGACCCCCAAAACCCCCGTATCTAAAATTTCACATTGACACGTCAATTTTCAAAAAAATCTTCCGCCATTTTGCTTTTTTTGACATTTTGACTTTGGAATCGTGATCGGCGACCCCCAAAACCCCCGTACCTAAAATTTCACATTCATACGTCAATTTTCAAAAAAATCTTCCGCCAATTTGTTTTTTCGACATTTTGACTTTGGAATTGTGATCGGCGACCCCCAAAACCCCCGTATCTAAAATTTTACGTTCACACGTCAACTTTCAAAAAATCTTCCGCCATTTTGTTTTTTTTTTGACATTTTGACTTTGGAATCGTGATCGGCGACCCCCAAAACCCCCGTATCTAAAATTTTACATTCATACGTCAATTTTCAAAAAATCTTCCGCCATTTAGTTTTTTTTGACATTTTGACTTTGGAATCGTGATCGACCGCCCCCAAAACCCCCGTATCTAAAATTTTACATTCATACGTCAATTTCCAAAAAATCTTCCGCCATTATGTTTTTTATGACATTTTGACTTTGGAATCGTGATCGGCGACCCCCAAAACCCCCGTATCTAAAATTTTACATTCATACGTCAATATTCAAAAAATCTTCCGCCAATTTGTTTTTTTTCGACATTTTGACTTTGGAATCGTGATCGGCCATCCCCAAAACCCCCGTATCTAAAATTTTATATTCATACGTCAATTTTCAAAAAATCTTCCGCCATTGTGTTTTTTATGACATTTTGACTTTGGAATCGTGATCGGCGACCCCCAAAACCCCCGTATCTAAAATTTTACATTCATACGTCAATTTTCAAAAAATCTTCCGCCATTGTGTTTTTTATGACATTTTGACTTTGGAATCGTGATCGGCGACCCCCAAAACCCCCGTATCTAAAATTTTACATTCATACGTCAATTTTCAAAAAATCTTCCACCATTTTGTTTTTTTTTGACATTTTGACTTTGGAATCGTGATCGGCGACCCCCAAAACCCCCGTATTTAAAATTTTACATTCATACGTCAATTTTCAAAAAATCTTTCGCCATTTTGTTTTCTTTTGACATTTTGACTTTGGAAACGTGATCGGCGACCCCCAAAACCCCCGTATCTAAAATTTAACATTCATACGTCAATTTTCAAAAAATCTTCCGCCATTTTGTTTTTTTGACATTTTGACTTTGGAGTCGTGATCGGCGACCCCCAAAACCCCCGTATCTAAAATTTTACATTGATACGTCAATTTTCAAAAAATCTTCCGCCATTTTGTTTTTTATTGACATTTTGATTTTGGATTTGTGATCGGCGACTTAAGGCACCCTCGTATCTAAAATTTCACATTTATACGTCAATTTTAAAAAAATCCTTCCGCAATTTTGTTTTTTTTGACATTTTGACTTTGGAATCGTGATCGGCCACCCCCAAAACCCCCGTATATAAAATTTTACATTCATACGTTAATTTTCAAAAAACCACCTGCCATTGTGTTTTTTATGACATTTTGATTTTGGAATCGTGATCGGCGACCCCCAAAACTCCCGTATCTAAAATTTTACATACATACGTCAATTTTCAAAAAATCTTTTGCCATTTTGTTTTTTATGACATTTTGATTTTGGATTTGTGATCGGCGACTTAAGGCACCCTCGTATCTAAAATTTTACATTCATACGTCAATTTTCAAAAAATCCTTCCGCCATTTTGTTTTTTTTGACATTTTGACTTTGGAGTCATGATCGGCCACCCCCAAAACCCCCGTATCTAAAATTTTACATTCATACGTCAATTTTCAAAAAATCTTCCGCCATTGTGTTTTTTATGACATTTTGATTTTGGAATCGTCATCGGCGACCCCCAAAACTCCCGCATCTAAAATTTTACATTCATACGTCAATTTTCAAAAAAACTTTTGCCATTTTGTTTTCTTTTGACATTTTGACTTTGGAATCGTGATCGGCGACCCCCAAAACCCCATATCTAAAATTTTACATTCATACGTCAATTTTCAAAAAATCTTCCGCCATTTTGTTTTTTTTGACATTTTAACTTTGAAATCCTGACCGGCGACCCCCAAAACCCCCGTATCTAAAATTTTACATTCATACGTCAATTTTCAAAAAATCTTCCGCCATATTGCTTTTTTTGACATTTCGACTTTGGAATCGTGATCGGCGACCCCCAAAACCCCCGTATCTAAAATTTTACATTCATACGTCAATTTTCAAAAAATTCACCTGCCATTGTGTTTTTTATGACATTTTGGTTTTGGAATCGTGATCGGCGACCCCCAAAACTCCCGTATCTAAAATTTTACATTGATACGTCAATTTTCAAAAAATCTTTCACCATTTTGTTTTCTTTTGACATTTTGACTTTGGAATCGTGATCGGCGACCCCCAAACCCCCGTATCTAAAATTTCACATTCATACGTCAATTTTCAAAAAAATCTTCCGTCATTTTCTTTTTTTTTGACATTTTGATTTTTGGAATCGTGATCGGCCACCCCCAAAACCCCCGTATCTAAAATTTTACATTCATACGTCAATTTTCAAAAAATTCTTACGCCATTTTGTTTTTTTATGACATTTTGATTTTGGATTTGTGATCGGCGACTTAAGGCACCCTCGTATCTAAAATTTTACATTCATACGTCAATTATCAAAAAATCCTTCCGCCATTTTGTTTTTTTGACATTTTGACTTTGGAGTCGTGATCGGCGACCCCCAAAAACCCCGTATCTAAAATTTTACATTCATACGTCAATTTTCAAAAAATCTTCCACCATATTTTTTTGACATTTTGACTTTGGAATCGTGATCGGCGACCCCCAAAACCCCCGTATCTAAAATTTTACATTCATACGTCAATTTTCAAAAAATCTTCCACCATTTTGTTTTTTTTGACATTTTGACTTTGGAATCGTGATCGGCGACCCCCAAAACCCCCGTATCTAAAATTTTACATTCATACGTCAATTTTCAAAAAATCTTCCGCCATTTTGTTTTTTTTTGACATTTTGACTTTGGAGTCGTGATCGGCGACCCCCAAAACCCCCGTATCTAAAATTTTACATTGATACGTCAATTTTCAAAAAATCTTCCGCCATTTTGTTTTTTTTTTGACATTTTGACTTTGAAATCGTGATCGGCGACCCCCAAAACCCCTGTATCTAAAATTTTACATTCATACGTCAATTTTCAAAAAATCTTCCACCATATTTTTTTGACATTTTGACTTTGGAATCGTGATCGGCGACCCCCAAAACCCCCGTATCTAAAATTTTACATTCATACGTCAATTTTCAAAAAATCTTCCGCCATTTTGTTTTTTTTTGACATTTTGACTTTGGAATCGTGATCGGCGACCCCCAAAACCCCCGTATCTAAAATTTTACATTCATACGTCAATTTTCAAAAAATCTTCCGCCATTTTGTTTTTTTTTTGACATTTTGACTTTGGAATCGTAATCGGCGACCCCCAAAACCCCCGTATCTAAAATTTTACATTCATACGTCAATTTTCAAAAAATTCTAACGCCAATTTGATTTTTTTATGACATTTTGATTTTGGATTTGTGATCGGCGACTTAAGACACACTCGTATCTAAAATTTCACATTTATACGTCAATTTTCAAAAAATTCTTCGGCAATTTTGTTTTTTTTTGTCATTTCGACTTTGGATACGCGATCAATGACACCACAAAGACTCCCAAGTGCCGAATTTTACTTTAATCAGAAGAGAGAAATTAATTTCAGGTAGCTCCGCCCACTCTGCATGTTTGCGTAATCGTTGTCATAAGGGCACATAAATGTTAAAAGCAATCCTTTTCCCCATAAGGCGTACGCGTTCTGGAATTAACGTATTTTAATAATTCAAATATGTAATCATTAAAAGTACAATCAACCTGTATATCTATAAAAATGTTAATTCAAGCGGGTGTAATATGTCGAGATTGGGATGCCGAACTTGTCGGACCGGATAGATTAATCTGATATTTTTCGCCCGATCGTAGTACATTGAATCACATGTACATTGAATCTGTGACGTATTTCGGCCATTTTTCTTACGAAATCTGTCTGCAAACGAATTTGAAAGTGCTCGTGCCCTACATTGCGTGCGTCTGTCGACTCGAAATAAGCATGTAAGAGATGCCCAGAAGGCCGTTCTTTAACACCTCGGGTCTTGTTGGGCGCTCGCAACCTTCAAAATTTCGTATTTCAGTCTTAAAAGTGAATCTGTAGCTACAACTGAGTTTGACGTTTCCCGAGATTTATTTTGCTTGTCACGTGCATCGTCATGACGTAAGCCATTTTTCTGTTAAAACACCGAGTGCACGCTCCTCTTCAACGGGCGATATCTCTGCACACGCTCCACTTGGGAAGAAAAACTCTCCGTCGACCGGAAATTCAATGTCGCCCCTACCAACATGCCAAAAGACAGCCCTTAATTTCGCGTATCCAGAGAGGAGTTCTTTGCACAGTTTTGCCGTTTTTAGACGATTTTTGGGTCGTTTGGTTGCCATTGACTACTCGGCTTTTATTATATATAACTAGCTATAACGTCCGCTTACAGCGGGTCCGCCCGCTTACAGCTGATCGTCCGCTTACAGCGGGTCCGTCCGCTTACAGCGGGTTCGTCAATTTCTTTTAGTTTGAATCGCCTTTATCGCGTCCGCTTACAGCTTTTTCATAGTTTCGTGTAAAAAGCAATCACTGTCATGACGCCTTTTAGAATGTCTGATTTTATTAACTTTTGACGCATCCCTGTATATACATATATTACGTGAAGCCAATAGTATATTTTATTTAAAATTTTCCTTGATTGGTTTTTTACACAAAGAAAGGTAAATTAATGTTTAACATGTCATGTTAAGGTATCCAAAAGCACAATGACATCAAAAAGTCCAACATGTTGATTAAGACAGTTTACAATACTACTTTGATGTGAAAGTGTAAAAGCCTGTTAACCTTTTCAAAATCAACTATCGTTAATAAAGGAGCACGAAATAATAATAAAAGGAAAAGGCCCAAGTTTTAAAGTGAAGCCCTATTGAAGCGCCTTTCCTGTAAAAAGCGATCACTGGCATGACGCTTTTTAGAATGTCCACTTTTATAAACTTTTGAAACACCCCTGTACATACATAAATTTTGTGAAGCCAATAGTATATTAAAAACTATTTTGACACAAACTGGTACCCACTCAAGAGCGAGAAAGGTAATTTATTGTTAAACATGTCATGTTAAAGTATCGAAAGAAATAATGAGCTCAAAGAGCGCAACATTTTCATTGAGACAGTGTACAATACCATTCTGATGTTTTCGAATCTACTGTTGTTAAGAAAAAATGAAGTATTAAATTTAAGCCCTGTTCAATCACGTTTCGAAGAATCGCCAAATTGAAGACGTAATAAACGACTACAAGCACCCCCGTATCCAGAATTTCACATTCATCAATTTTCAAAAACCTCTTGCGCTATTTTGTTTTATTTGACATTTTGACTTTGGATTTATAATCGGCGTCCGCACACACCCCCGTATCTAAAATTTCACATTCATACGTCAATTTTCAAAAAACTTGTCCGCCATTTTGTTCTTTGACATTTTGACTTTGGATTTGTAATCGGCGTCCGCACACACCCCCGTATCTAAAATTTTACATTCATACGTCAATTTTCAAAAATTCTGCCGCCATTTTGTTTTTTTTTTGACATTTTGACTATGGATTGGTGATCGGCGTCCGCAGACACCCCCGTATCTAAAATTTCGCATTTATACGTCAATTTTCAAAAAACTTTTCCGCCATTTTCTATTTTTTGACATTTTGACTATGGATTGGTGATCGGCGTCCGCAGACACCCCCGCATCTAAAATTTCGCATTTATTCGTCAATTTTCAAAAAACTTTTCCGACATTTTGTTGTTTTTGACATTTTGACTTTGGATTTGTAATCGGCGTCCGCACACACCCTCGTATCTAAAATTTCACATTCATACGACAATTTTCAAAAAATTCCTTCGCCGTTTTGTTTTTTTGACATTTTGACTTTGGAGTTGTGATCGGCGTCCGCACATACCCCCGTATCTAAAATTTCACATTCATACGTCAATTTTCAAAAAACCCGTCTGCCATTTTCTTTTTTTGACATTTTGACTATGGATTAGTGATGGGCGACCTAAGACACCCCCGCATCTAAAATTTCACATTTATACGTCAGTTTTCAAAAAACTGGTCCGCCATTTTGATTTTTTTGACATTTTGACTTTGGAATCATGATCGGCGACCCCCAAAACCCCCGTATCTAAAATTTCACATTCATACGTCAATTTTCAAAAAACTCGTCCGCCATTTTGTTTTTTTTTGACATTTTGACTTTGGATTCGTGATCGGCGACCTAAGACACCCCTGTATCTAAAATTTCACATTCATACGTCAATTTTCAAAAAACTTCCGCCATTTTGTTTTTTTTGACATTTTGACTTTCGATTCGTGATCGGCGACCTAAGACACCCCCGTACCTAAAATTTCACATTCATACGTCAATTTTCAAAAAACTTCCGCCATTTTGTTTTTTTTTGACATTTTGACATTGGATTCGTGATCGGCGACCTAAGACACCCCCGTATCTAAAATTTCACATTCATACGTCAATTTTCAAAAAACTTCGGCCATTTTGTTTTTTTTTTGACATTTTGACTTTCGATTCGTGATCGGGGTCCTAAGACACCCCCGTATCTAAAATTTCACATTCATACGTCAGTTTTCAAAAAACTCTTCCGCCATATTAGATGCACCATTTTTTTTTTGAAATTTTGACATTGGGCTTGAGATCACCGACACCAAGAGCCCCCGAGTACCGAGTTTTACCTTAATCAGAAGAAAAAGGTGATTTGGCTCCACCCACTGCGCAGTGCGTAATTATTTAAATAATTATTTCGTAGGGGCACATAAATGTTAAAAGCATTATTTTTTCCCTTAAGAAAACGGCATACCCGTTTTAGAATTATTGTATTTTAAATGGAATTTATAAAAATTATAAGAAAAAATCATGCTGTATATGTGAATGATTATTTCATCGACCGGGAAAATTATGTCGAGAAGTCCGGCGTCTTCTCTTATAAATTGCCGGTAAAATACACGAAATAAATACACAATATCGCATTCGAAAAAAAAATGTTTTTTTTGCCGCGGCCTGGGTTCGAACCCGACCCGGCAAAGTAATTGTATCAAGAAGCCGTCAATCTTGCCATTGGGCTATCGACCTAATGTAAATAGTTTGTTCAACTGCCATATTTATATGTAGGCTTGACTCTATGTTGAAATCTGCAATTTTTTTTTAAATCTCAGAGAAAATAGACGTGTAATCTTTAAAAGGTTATAAAAAACGTTTTAATTGTGTCCAGATAATTAATTTAGTGCCTTGTCCGTGTCCTAAAACTAAATATATTATGTGTGTTTATATGCCATGAACCTATTCTGACGTTAATAATTACATTAAGGAAACTGGGCATACGCGTTCTGGAATTATCGTATTTTAAAATTCAAATTTATAGTAATTAAAAGATATCAGCCTGTATGTAAAAATGTTAAGTCAAGCTACCGATATATAATATATTCACGGAAAGTGCACATGAATGTATGTGTGTGTACATTACATGTTATGAGCATTGCACTTGATTTATTGTGTACATGTATTTCTGGCGTATTTCGGCCATTTTTCTACGATGTCCGTCTGCATGAGGAATTTAAATCACTCGTCCTATCGATATCGTATGTCGATGAAGTTGGAATAGACATGCGATCGGTACAGAAATGTCTGACTTAACGATTATGTACCTTGTTGGGCCGTCAAAACCTTCAAAATTCGGAATATAAGGCTTAAAAGTCAAACATGCAAAATTTTTCGTTGGAGCTGTCAGATTAGCGAAATGTCTCTTTTTGATGACCACTACTGCATTTTTAAGTACGTAAGCCATTTTTATGTTACAAAATATTTGCGGGCTCCTCTTTGACGGCGGATATCTCTGCGCGCGCTCCACTTAGGAGGAAAATCTCTCCGTCGACCGGAAATTTAAAGTTGTCCCTTTGTTCGGGCAAAGGGACAACTTTTAATTTCACGTATCCAGGGACGATTACTGCGCCCCGTGCATCCAATTTTCGTCGATTTTGACGGTTCGGGCGGTAACCATGGTGATTCGGATAAGCCGTATTTTCCCACGCTATTAGCATGAATCCGCCGGCAGCTTATATTAAGGTTGACAAGGAGTGTAGTTTAATGTAAAGCGATATAAACGAATACCTCGTAGTTAATAATCTGTTCATATCTGCGGGCAGCGGGAATATTATTTGTCACTGCACGCATACGTCCTGCTCGGTGAAATTGCCGACGCTATTTCAATTTGTTTGTCGATAAAGTAAATTTGAATAAAAGATTTTTTTCTCATGCTTGTAGATTAGTATCAAAAGGAAATTTAGTATTTAACGCATTTTTATTATAACATGTGCGTATATTTAATAATATGTATTACATGTTATTACTAAATGAAATACACAATTTGTAACGTATACTGCATACGAGTATATCGTTTAGAATTTGAATATATTCATATTAGGTGATATCGCCAAATATCGGTGGTGTCGACCCACCTCTATTGTTCCGTCACCTGTGAATATAATCGGTAGAATTCTTCGTGAAAAATCGGTAGAATTCGGTAGATTTTTTTTATCCTTAGTTTAAAAACAAATATTTGAAAACAATTTTGATTTATAAATTTCATAAGTGCATATAACGAAATAAAGTAAATATAATAAGAATGTAGGTACATATATATTACATACAATATATTTTATAAAACTACTGGCGTATTTAGGAGTGAGGAACTACTCATCACCAGATATATTTTTTAACGTTTTATCATTCATTTTCAACAGCAATTTGTTGTTTATTTTGAAATCCAAACAGCGGTCTTTATTTATATATGTTTTATATATTATTCAATTATCGAATGATATGTTGTACTATTATTTCATTCATTCATTCGAATGAAAAGGATTATTTATATTGATATAATATTTTTAAATAATTATTTTTAGGCCAATAAGTGGGTCACGTTTTTATTTGGAAAACTACTTTTGTTTAATTTTTTTTTTAACAGAATAGTTCCTTTATTCAGAATAAAGAGCGCGTGTTTCTGGCTTTGAATGCAGACATTATATCGACTACAATCCATGTGTTTGGATTTTATTACAATAAAATAACTTGCCTGTATTATTTTTTTATTTATTATAGTCATAGATTAAAGACGAATGCCATTAAATTAATAATTTATTATATTGTATTTTTATGCTTTGTCAAACATTTTACAGAAATATAAATATTTATATTAAATCGTATTATTTACATGAATATACACAGTTTAAGCGATTCCAGTTTGTGATTTTATTTAGATTTTTCCTCATTCTTAAAAAATCATATGATGGCTTAATCGGTAGATCTACCGAAAAGTCGGTAGACGGAATAACGCTGTTTCTGTGGGAAGATGTAAAGGGGCCCACACACTGCGTTTTTATTCGACAATTTTGTTCGACGACAAGTCTGTCGAACAAAAACGACGAACGTGAGTTGCCCACAGACTACAGTTTTATTCGGCAAAACGGTGGTTATGAACTATATAGAACTACACCACTGCAAAAAATCGTCGTCTTTTAAAAATGTTTACCCCACACACTTCAGATTTGTTCGACGGACATAAACAGGCCGAACCAGATTATTTTCAGCAGCTGTGTACGCCAACATCAACGACGGTTTTCGACCCACATACTTCGGTTTTGCGACGTTTTTGTTCGAACAGACTTGTTCGTCGAATAAAACTGTCGAACAGAAACGCAGTGTGTGGGCCCCTTAATAAGATATCTACGTGATCAAATTGCATGTCGTATAGTGTGACGTCATATCATATGTTGCCGTGGGTCAGAGTCGTCCATTATCAAAACAAACGGTGACAGAGGCGTCGCTATATTTTGGTATATAGACATTCACAAATTCATATTATATTTTAAATAAAAATGGGATCATTATAAGTATGTATATATTATGTGTGGTTAAATTGTTAAAATTGAAAATATGGCATGAATTTCATAACCTAACAATAATAAAATTTACCTTTTTTGATTTTAGTGACCAGTAAACATATAACGTTTTCTGTAATAGCGGAGTTCTTCAAACATGATATTTTACAATTACAATGTGGAGAGAATGGTTACAATATTGCCCATATGAAAAATATGGTGTTTGATCCTTCTGTTGAGCTTGCGATTTTGAAAGCAAATGTTCATGCTAGCATGAAAAACAAAAGTTATGAAGTTAAGGTATTGGTTTTCATTGAAAGAAATAACTAAAAATAATTTGTTTTATAATTTTAGGTATCAATTGAGATAGGAGATGGAAGCATCATAGAAGCAAAATGTGATTATCCAAGAGGACAGGTAATTTGCCATCATACAGCAGCCTTATGGTTATTTGGGCATAATAATATAAGTGTGACTGATACAGCCTGTACATGGAATCAACCTAATGAAAAAGAAACTTGAATAGCAAAATTGAAGGATATTTTTCCAATAAAGCCTCGTTATTGTTTAGTAAAGGAGCATGTGACAAACGAACAAATTTGTAAATTTAAAAATACAGTTGGATTTTCATGACTTTTAAAAGAAGAACCTTCACATGAAACTGAAATTGTGCCATCAATCAAGCCACTAATATATTATCAAGAATATTTAAGCACACTCGATAAAAGTGAATATATATAAATCTGCCGTAAATAAAGAAACTGTTGAAGCAGTTGTGAAACTTACCATTGGTGAAGGTAATAATGAAGATTGGTTAATGATAAGAAGATATAGACTAACCGCAAGTAAATTTGCTATGGAGTTGAAGGCCTATGCCTGTAGAAGATACACACCATCTCTTGTTGCAAATTTAAGTGAAACATATGATTTAACCTCTGTCCGTGCAATTAAATGTAGTAGAGAAGAAGAAGAAGCAGTTATAAATAATGTTTTGAAGAAGCTAGTGATTTGAAAATGATTCGAACAGGGTTGTTGCTTGAGGCTTGTGACTCTTTAGGAGCCAATTCATATGAGCTCATTTGTTATAGTAGTGTTATAGTACATAAATAAATTGTCCATATAAATTTAGAAATCGCTGGCAAAATAAATAACAAAAGACTCGAACCACATTATAAAAAAGAAAGGTGGTGTGACAGTCATCAAAAAAATACATGATAATTGGCATCAAATTCAAAGACAGATGTAGATAACAAATAGAAACTTTTGCTACCTAATCGTATGGACTCCAGAAGAGTGTGAAATAAGATATATTGAAAAGGATGCTGCACGAGATGAAAACATTTCAATTTTAAAAGAAAATTATGGAAGTAGATGTATTCCACATGCTTGTGGATAGAAATGTAACTTTAAGAAAATAAAATGTTATGCATAATTAATTTTTTGTTTCATTGATCGATAGTATAAAATTAATATAAAAACATAAAGCTTGTTTTACGTTTATTAATTTTTGTTTCAATTTATAGGGGTTAGTCAAAATTTTTGCAAGTCTAGTGTTTAAATATGTCAATTTCTAATTTAAAAGATCTTGTATATTAACATTAATAAATCTGAAACACTATACGTTAATATTTCAAGATTTTGGTGTCTTTCAAGTTCAATTTATTGACATATATAAAACAAGTTAAGATAAAAGTAAATTTATGTGCATTTAACAATTACTTGACATATAGTATCACCATGAGTTAGCATACTATGTAGAATAATGTATCCTAGCATGTGCTATACTTTCAGTTTGCTTCACCTGTTCTGGAGTAAATTGGGCTGTTTCTAAAAAAGATGGTATATTCACTGAAACACCTTTTGGCAAAATGTCTTATTAAAAGTCCCTTGTCGGCCAGTATCAAATCACCAGATGCAAGTGATTTAATACACCAAAATCTTTGGTATTTTTTTATCAGAAATTGATACTGGATTACAGATCATGAAACATGAACAATGGTCGCATTCAGCAGACGGATTGGAAACCGTTCCAGCTCAAACTATTTAATTGACAACAGTTGAATGTTTGCTGTACTGGACCGTTCTCATTTATGTTACCACCTTCCATGTGGTACTTTGTACTGCTGCCATATGTTAGAATTGTACAGATTAAACGGAATAAGCAGTAATAACAAAGTGTTTTTCTGCATTAAGTTTTAGCATTGTTTTTAGTGTAAGGGCTGGCTTTTCCAACTCCGTATAAAATACTGGGTAAACTTCAATATTATAATACATTTATTTCTACACAATACCTTTAATTTGCTGTAACTTACTTTTTTAGTAATTTGTTTCAAAATTATGTATTAGATTGATCTTGGAATGTATCAATGGCGCGTGCGTACAGAATACGCTCGGTAAGTGAGCGTAGAATTTTTCCGCTCACAAAAATGGCGCAACTGTTCAGTGATCATGTCCAGTAGACGACCGCTCACTCTGAACATGTTCAGGAGCGGCCGTCTACTGGACATGATCACTGAACAGTTGCGCAACTGTTATGTCTGCTGAATGGAAGCAACGGTGAAATACATATTGCTTTCATTCAGCAGGCGGATCGGGAAGCGATCCCGCTCCAACCGTTCACTTCACAACAGTTGAGTGTTCGCTGGGCAGGACCGCTCACCCTTATGTCATCGTCTGTCATTTGGTACTTTTCATTGCTGCCATATGTTAAAATTATAGAGATTAAACCGAATAAACAATAATAATAAATTGTTTTTCTGCATTAAGGTTTGACTTAGTTTTTAGTGGAAGGGCTGGTTTTTCCAGCCCCGAATAAAATACTGAGTGAACTCCAATATTATAATACATTTATTACTGCACAATACCTTTAATTTGCTGTATCTTACTTTTCTAGTAACTTTCTTCAGAAGTATGTATTAGGTCGGTCTTGGAATGAATCAATGGCGCATGCGTACAGAATACGCTCACTAAGTGAGCATAGAATTTTTCCGCTCACAAAAATGGCGACCGCTCCTGACATGTTCAGAGTGAGCGCTCGTCTACTGCACATGATCACTGAACAGTTGCGCAACTGTTGTGCCTGCTGAATGAAAGCATTGACATAAAAAGCCATTATATGGGCACCACTTGCGTCAACCTATCAGAACGAATCACATCCGTGCCACCACTTTGACTGATTATAAGGGCACTCTAGGAATTCTGGTTCGGTAGCGCCATCTGTTACTACTTAGGTAATATTTTTTGTAATAAACTGTTTCGTTTAAAATGAATCGGCAATCTATACTCAAAACTTGTAGTAGGTACTTGTATCATATTTAATAAAAAAAAGAAAAACACCTTGCATACATGGCGGTATCAATACCATCGGGGTAATATTTATGAATTAAAAATAAGCAAAATGTTTTTGGAAATTGTTCAAACACAACGTTAATTTTCTTTTATAAATAATAAAGTTTATTTAACAATATAAATACAAAAGTAATGTGTTGAGGCTATGCTATCTATATACCAAATCTACTTTTTTGAATTCATTCACCCATTGCCTGGAATGTAACTTGTAATGAGCAATTTTATCTAAGGGCTAACGCAGCTGCAATTAATTGTGTAAATCATATCCAGCATGTTATAGTGGTATATAAAACTCGCTTGTTTACTTCACCATGACTTAATAATAATTTTTCTATGACATAATGTACGTTAAACTTAAAAACATGTTATGTAGTAATATTTGTACATTGTTTTATAGCAATGCTTGTTAGGAGTTAATTGTCTACAGTGTTTGATTGGTTTTTTAAATGCAGCAATAAGTACTTGTAATTGAAGTAGTGTACCTATGCAAGTCATATTTCGGGTACGTAAGATACCTACATGCAATGCTCGTTCAATTACCTAACGGATGCCCACTTTGCAGGCTTTTTGCTATTTTCAGCAAGCAAAAGTTATTATTAGATAATTCATTAATGTCTGTCTGTACAGCAGTCAGCCTCTGTTGAGATGTGAATGGATGATAATAAAGTAAACCTCGGATGAATAGGTATATATGAAATTAAAGCACAACATCGTATTCGGAAAAAACATGTTTGAATTACGTACGCGACCGAGATTTTAACTTGGAACCTCATACACCCAAAGTCGACTTCTAGGCACGTCACCAAACCCAGACATTCATGAGAAAGTATTTATTTAAGGTATTTATACATAAAACACATTGTAATAATGTTAATAATCTATTACATACAGAAACGTTTGCGTTTAATTACCAAATACATAGAAAAAACATCAAAAATGCCTCCTGGACATTGTCCCTGTTGTATCAATCAAATTTGCGAATAATTTACAATTTGTACCCGCTTGTGCAATAAAAAAAATCTGTTTGTTACTCCATACCTAGTACTATGGTACCTAGTCGACGTTTAGAGAACATAAATAAGACACATTCATTGCTGCTGATCAGTTTACTTTCCGTTTAAAATAGTCTTTGATGGTAAATTGTATATCGGCATCTGACCGTTCTGAATCTCCCATCCCTGTAAAATAGTACTGCAAACACTTTAGGAAAATGTTGATTATTTAAAACTTTTACCTGGTGTAACATTTGTAGCCGCAAATAATAATAGGATGATTTATTTCGGACTGAATAGTGTTCAATCACGCGGCAACTGTCCAAACATTTACCTTAAAATAGACGTAACTTAAGCATTTGAAAAACGGTATATTTGAATTTACCAGGATAAGTACTCACAGTTAGTTCTAACTTAATAGTTTGCGATCATTGATTTAATATTAATATTTAGTCTGTTCCAACATCTTTCGGTGCTGTCTAATAAAAATAATAACGGTATACTTGAAGCCGCAGTCAAACGAATTTGGGAATGTCCTGTTTTGAAGGAAATTTATCTTGACATGTCAAGCGTTATAATAAATATACTTGCAAGTACAATAT
Organism: Amphimallon solstitiale; assembly: GCA_963170755.1. NCBI lineage: Eukaryota > Metazoa > Arthropoda > Insecta > Coleoptera > Scarabaeidae > Amphimallon > Amphimallon solstitiale. The sequence continues at coordinate 126,780,983 of OY720675.1, read as the reverse complement.
AGTATTCAATAACGTACTCGTAGTGATATTTAATACTGTTGATATAAAATTTTGTAATTTTTTCACCGTACCGTAACGCATTCATACGCATCTGTCAAAATCTGACGTATATTTGTCGTGCACATGCGATTCCGCCTACCTTTTATCGTGCGATTTTTTAAACGCATCCACTTGCAGAGAGGCTTTAAATGCGTCGTAGTTACAGAAAGACTTGGAAAGTGAAGATTGCTGTCGAACGTTGCCCGAAAGTCCGTTGTTTTAAATTCTGAGCTCTTTTCGACACTCTAAATTTCACATTCATACGCCAATTTTCAGAAAAACTTCCGCCATTTTGTTTTTTTTTTGACATTTTGACTTTAGATTCGTGTTCGGCGACCTGAGACACCCCCGTATCTAAAATTTCACATTCATACGTCAATTTTCAAAAAAACGTCCGCCATTTTGTTTTTTTTGACATTTTGACTTTGGATTCGTGATCGGCGACCCCCAAAACCCCCGTATCTAAAATTTCACATTCGTACGTCAATTTTGAAAAAAAAACTCCGCCATTTTGTTTTTTTTTGACATTTTGACTTTGGATTCGTGATCGGCGACCTAAGACACCCCCGTATCTAAAATTTCACATTCATACGTCAATTTTCAAAAAAACTTCCGCCATTTTTTTTTTTTGACATTTTGACTATGGATTGGTGATCGGCGTCCGCAGACATACCCGTATCTAAAATTTCGCATTCATACGTCAATTTTCAACAAATCTTCGGCCATTTTATTTTTTTTTGACATTTTGTCTTTGGATTTGTGATCGGCGTCCGCACACACCGCCGTATCTAAAATTTGACATTCGTACGTCAATTTAGAATTAGTGACGGGCGACCATAAAAACTCCCAGTTTTACTTTTAATGAGAATAGAGAGAAATTGATTTCAGCCAATTCCGCCCACCGTGCATGTTTGCGTAATCGTTTCAATAAAATTATTTCGTAGGGGCACATAAATGTCGAAAGCCTACCTTTTCCCCTTTGAGGAAATACGCGTTCTGAAATTTACGTATTTTAATTCAAAATATTACTCGACAACACCTGTATAGATGAAAATATTTAATTCAAGCGGGACCGCTATGTATTTTGTGGACATGCCGAACATTCGCCGGACCGTAATATATTGACCGGCAGTGCACGTGAGAATCTGATTTTATTTTTCGCCCGTCCGGAATGCATTGATATCTGTGCATGTTGAATCGGCCATTTTTCTGACCAAAATCCACCCTCAAACCAACTTCAAAGTGTTCATGCCCTTGGTTGCGTGCGACCGTCGACTCGAAATAAGCATGTAGAAGGTCCCCAGAAGTCGGTTCGTTAAGTCCCCGGGTCCTGTTGAACCCTCGCGACCTTCAAAATTTCGTATTTCACGCTTAAATGTGAATATGCGGATACCACTCAGTTTGCCTGTCAGTTTGACGTTTCTAGCGATTTTCAACGTGTTTCACGTGAATTTTCCATCCGCCGCGCCGTTTGTCGGAATTTGTTGGCCACGCCCGAACGCCGACTTTTGTACGCTCCTCTCTTGGCCGGCGGATATCTCTGCACGCGCACCGAAAAAAAGGAAAATCTCTCCGTCGATGGTTAGTTTAAGGCTGTACGCCCGGCCTCGAAATCGTTTTTCCCATTTCCTAATCGTATTTTTCATGAAAACCTTACCGAATTTACACGCTAATTTAAGAAAACAACGCCTTTCAATGGATAAATCGTAATTTCTTCGAAATTGTCCAAAGGGCCCTAAATAAAAATAAAAATGTAAGAAATTTCAAAAAACAAGCCTTTATTTAACATTATGTAACACTCAACAGCAATACATAAATTTTATTTTTTCTTAATTTTTAAAAATAAGGTCACGAAACGGAAAACAAAATTTTGAAATTTGGGCGAAATTCACTGAAATCAAATAGAGTATGTGGTACGCTCGCACATTGTGTCGAGAGGTAGCTCCGCCTACCATTTCGGGCAGTTTCTACGCAGTTTGCAAAATACTTCTGAGATCGGTGTTTGTTAAGAAAGTAATCGTTACTCGGACATTATTTTATCGAAACCGTTGATATTTTCTTTACAATATAGTGTACATATACAATGTCAGCGTCACAATACTTCCTTATACTACGTATCAGAAAGTAAAAGCAATATCTCTTCCCGTCCCTAACGCTATACCTGCTAGAAGCGCATGTTAGGACTCACACGGCTTGCGGGCTGGGAGTATAATTATTATATTTGACTCGCAATAATTTGCTTCTGAAACGATCTAGAAATTTATTTCTTGCACAAAAAATAATTTTGGAATGTTGGCTTTATTTTGTTTCACATATATATGGGTAAATTCTGAAAAATAAGATTAGTTACTCGATAGCTGAAATATACGTTACACAAATTGGTCGTCTACTAAAACTTTTTTTTTTTTTATAAAATTTACACACCATAAAGAAAAATCGAAAACACTAGTATCATCCAAATACTTTAGGGTATAACCTTTAAAAAAAACAGATCCCTAGCTCTCTGCATTGCTAAGATATCACGAGATAAGTATTAAAAATTGAAGAAAATGAAAATTTTAAAATTTACACAAAAAAACGATTTTTCGACCTTTTTGCGATTTCGATTTTATTTTCCAACTCAAAATTTGAATCCGGCAGGTGATTTTACATATTCAGCTTCACCTTTTTTGTGTGTTTGAGAAAATATAGATTGTCTAATTTAGGGGGGGTTGCTTCCCGACTGCAAACGTGTCGGCCAACCGGCGATTATCTGAGACCACAACGCAGCCATAAATTACAGGCAGATTAGATTAGGTGACAAGTTCTTTTCTCTATCTTTTTCCTCAGCATAAGACAGAGCACGCGGACCCTTAAACATTTGTCTTTTATTACATTTGCACGAAGAAAACAGTGGTACGCCTATTTCAAATCGAACTCAGCTTGAAGCGGGCGTCCAGCCTTAATGTCACCGGTACGTACACGCGCCGAGACGGCCTTTAATTCCGCGTATCCAGGGACGAGTACTGCGCCTAAATTCACCAATTTCAAGTCGATTTCGAGCCGTCCGATCCGTAACCATGGTGATTCGGTTAAGCCGTCTTTTCCCAAGAAATTAACACGAAACGGCCGTGCGCTTTTATAGAGTATAATAAGGAGAAGTGACTTATTTTTTATTTTTTCAGTTTTGAGTGTCAGTAAGTATATTATGTTATGTTTCCTGAAGTAACAACTTAATAATATTCTATTATTAAAATATCTCATCAAAGTAAAAAGCAACAAACTAGCGATCTGTGGATCTTTTTTTAGTATCGTGGCTAATAAAAATATAACCGAAAAACAGTTTTATTTTTCATAAAAGATGTTGAGCCTTTTATCATTGTCAGAGATAAAGGTTTCCAAAACTTATTTGAGCTTTGAATCCATCAAACATATTACAAAGTAGGCACGCAATTTCAAAAACATAATATTTATATGCATTTTCTAATTTTTTTTTTGTTATCTTTAAATCTAAAGTTTATAGAACAATTTCATATGCATATAGACATTTTTATTATTGCATATAGCTAACTGATGTCTGTAATTGACTTAACAATTGCGATTTAAAAATAATCATACGATGATTTTTATGTGCAACTATAATACATATTACCAATATGATAAAATAACACTAATAAGTAATTTCGAATTCATATGCTATTAAAGTTGATTAGTTTATGTTGATCTCTACAAGCAGCGATTGTAGCAACAAGTATGTATATATGAAACACTTACATAATCGGTTCCTATTATGTATTATTATAATTATACTTGTGTTTGTAAGTACGTCAATAATGTGCATGCATGCCAAGAATAGATCATTATAACTAATTAATATACATACATATGTTAGCGGAATAAACTTCAGTCTGTAAGGCATTTCCGTTTGCATCATAGGTATATCGATAAACTATTGCGTATTCGCATTCTGATGATATACACATGTTCTTATATAAATAATAGAAGACGGTAGTTTGCTGGAAGTTTAAATTACAAAACTATAGTTTACATAGAACATGTGTATATATTTTGAAATATTTCTAATTGGATTATTTTGATGGATTGATTTTATAATTTAGTGATTTTAAGTTTATATATATTTAAAAATGTGTAAATTGGGGTATTTTGTATATTGCATTTTTAAGAGTATTTAATATAATATGATCAACAAAAAATATTAGTCACTTCCTAATATGTTGTTGCCGCGAAACTCTGGGTCAACTCGGTAGAAACATAGTTTGATGTTTTACATTTACTCACTATATATATAATGCATAATGCATATTAAGTCCTTGCTATAAAGCAAGGACTTAATATTGATTTACTTCTACAAGTTTTTCTACTAACTGAATTGAATTATAATTGACTTTTTACGCATATAAATTAATAATAATAATATAGTATCTTTATTGCAACAGGAAACAAGGTATACAAGTACCGGGTACCGGAAAGTTCACCGAAAACAATTCACAGAAAACAATTCACCGAAATAGTAATTCACCGAATAGAAAATTCACAGAATCACAATTCACCGAAAAACATATTCACCGAAATGATAGTTTGTGAAGTTGTTCTATTCTTATTATTATTAACTTCCCTTCACACTTTATCCAGGCTTAGGACTGGCAGAATAATACTGGCGTGTTTAAAAGTTGGAAACGAATTCCTTTGTCTTATTTCGTTTTTTATTGTTTTTTTTTATTTTATTTACAGGGCACATACACTTAATGCGGAAAATGAATTCCCTTGTCATATTTCGTTATTCTCATGTCATTGTCATTTCTATTCATTTAATAACTTAAATTATGTGCTATGCCTCGTAGATAATCACATATGTTGTCCATGATGTTGTAATTATGAACTAGTGTGATATCCTCGCCGCACAATCTTTATATTTTTTACGCATCGGTGGCCCTTCCTGTCCACTTATGTACTGCTCTATTTTAAGTTCATTTACACTTTGTTCTCTCTGAATTGCATCGATAAATCGCCATATATTACGGTGGTCTGCTCCAATTTGTGTTTCGAATCCTCGATGCCATCCTTCAATAGAGTTGTTCGTTTTTGGTAGACCCTGTTGTACTCCATGAAAACAGTTCCACATTTCATGAGAAAATCGCGGCACACGCCGATGCTGACGCCGTTGGGGACGTCCAATCCACGTATCCTCAAAATAATCCACAACACTCTGTGCTTCTGGAGGCAATATGTTTTCGTCGCACAGTCTTTCAAACGCATCTACCATGTTTTCCAAGGGAACAAATGCTAATGCAGGTAGTAAACGAAGTTTCAGAGCAAAATCGGCATCGTTTTCGTATCTGTTCTTAAGACCTTCTGCCTGAATTTGTCGAAATACACATTGAGAGAAATGGAACAAGCATCCTCGATGTATAGTTTGTGGAAATACTTCTGTAATTGCACCTATTATTGCAGGTTCGAAATCGGTTAGTACTGTAGTTGGCAAAATTCCAGTTTGAAATTCTTTCACCTTTTGGAGAAGCCGCACGTACGTCTCTTTTGTTTTATTTGGTAGCAGTGCAAATACCAAGGGAATACTATTGTTGTTATGTAAACCATGTAATGTGTATAGTTGTTGGAAAAGATGTGGTACAGTTTTAAACGTACCGTCTGCGTACCAATCAGTAGATCTGGCTAAAGCTGAAGATTTCTTCTAGTGCAGAAAATTAGCATTCTACTTTCACCAGGCCCAGAATCATACATTAAAAAGTAATCCCCACGGTGTGTTTTCTTATATTTCTCGGGTAAAACAATGTCCCGCCGGTGAATAGGTAACACTGGAATATCTTCGTGTCTAGCTTTGCTGCTGTAGCTTGCGTAACTCCAACCGATGCGTTTGATATAATGTAATGCGGCGCATCTTGAGTATTTTTTGCGTTACTACGAATACTGTTCATTACTTTAGTAGCTTCTACATGTGCTGCATCCGCTACGTGAGTATGTAAACCACTTCTCTTAACGATTTTATCATCCACTGTTATAACACGCGCATGACATTTAATTTTTTGATAATATTCACATTGCCAATATATTCGCGTTTCAGCTTGCTTGTCTTTCAAATATAAATGACCATCAATCAATAATTTGCGTTTTCCTTTCTCACTCACAATAAACTGAACAGCCATATCAACGTTAACTTGAGCTCAACCACTTTTGAAATAAAACTAGTTCAAATATAGTATAGTATTTATAACTGACGATGTATGTCAGGTATAAATAATGGCCCCATTACTGTAATGCATTTTAATGCGTTGTAAAATGCCTGCAATTCATATGAAAGGTAAACAATACATTAGGAACAACATATTTAACAAATAATGAATTTCTCTGCCCCGAAACTAACATTTGGATAATCCTTAAAATCTCATTACCTTTATACAAGGCATTTTAAATAAATAAATATTAAATAACGGTTTACAACGGCATTCTCATAAACGGTTTAACGACTTTTAAACAACATGTTTGTGGATATTTGCGAAATAGAATTAGAATTTCATGGAGAAGTAATTAGCGAATATGTATAAGTAAAATGAATAAGACGCGTCCGCTTTTGTCTCCAAATCATTCTGAGAATGGTTGTAATGCATTTCGGTGAATATGTTTTTCGGTGAATTGTGATTCTGTGAATTTTCTATTCGGTGAATTACTATTTCGGTGAATTGCTTTTCGGTGAATTGTTTTCTGTGAATTGTTTTCGGTGAATTGTTTTCGGTGAACTTTCCTAGACCCACAAGTACCTATATAATCAACATAAATACACTGATATACAATTTGAAAATTAAAGTTAAAGTTAATAGTTAACAGATGCAATTGCAAGGCGAAGTTCAGCTAATGTTGCTTTACAACTTAACCTTGGATATTTAACCAGAAAAGATTGTAATTTGATAAGGGATGCCTAAGGCAAAAAGTTTGATAACGCACCACGCACCGCTGCAAAAATGACTTACACAAGAAAACCAATATTCCAATCTGAAATTCTAACGGTTTTCAAAAACACACACAAAATAATCAGAATTAGTAAACTTTAAACTCACTAAATTTACCAAATCTATCAATTCTTCAAAATTACTGAACCTATATTCACTAGTAAGCATCAACAGGTATAATTCTTTCCTCATAGATTTACGGAAAGATGAGTGGTGAAGAAATCCTACCTCTAAACCTCGTGGTAAGGTTATGAACATCCGTTCTGAAGGTGATCTTCTGATAAAATAAGGTGGTGCTTTCAATGCAATAATTTTGTTACAAAAACTATCGTCAGCGTACGCATGTGCATTGCAATATAGAAGACCTGAAAAAAAATTCGAAGTATATATTGAAAACAAAATCGGACCCAGAAGAGATCCCAGAGGTACCCCATGTGTGACAGTGAGTGATACAGATGAGCTTTCGCCAATTCTGACGTATTGCCTACGATTGGGTAGATGATTTTCAAAAAGTGATAATGATGCACTGGTAAACCCAATACTCTACAAGATAGCCAACAATCTACCATAATTCAGTCTATCAAACGCTTTACTGTACCCTAGTAAAACTAGACATGAAATCAATTCCCTATCAGTTGACTGTACAAGATCATCAGTTACAAAAATTCTGGAAAAAGTAACTTTTTCCAGAATTTTTGAAAGGACTGGTAGGACTACTTATAGGCCGTAAATCACGGTACACGGACGGATTTGTAGCCACAGGCAGCGGATGAACAACAGCGCATTTTCGTTTATCTTGGATTATGCCTTCTATTAAGCAGGTATTAATTATGTGAGTAACATACGGTAATATGGTGGGAGAGCAGTACCGTAACATAGTCTTGCGTTTTCGGGTTCGAAATAAACAACTCGTGCAATTTATTTATTTAAAACAGTCTGTATATTCACACACGTAAAATTAATTACAATATAAAAATATAAAACTAATCAAAACATAAAAATGTAAAGTAAATGTAATGCACTTAAAATTATTACAAATAGATTAACACATGTATTTATTTCTATTACTAATATTTATGTCCGTATATTTATGTAACACTGTACCGTATTTATATCACTTCTATTTATATAACACCGCACCACTATATTTATTTTGTACTACTTATGTTTATGTTTACTTTTCGACTACCACTCAAGGAACTATTTATTTATGTTTATTTATTTATCTGCACTGTTCCGCACGAGACTACTTAAGGAATTAGTCATCCCCGGGACGTATCGCCATATATATATCTCCATGAAAACTTCTCGAAATGTACCAGATAAGTTCGGTAATATACCAGAGGAAATCTGGACTCTTCCTTGCTTACGTCGTACATCTGTGAGATGATATATTTACGACTTGTTTACATCTCGTTTTTGTCGTCGCCCGGTCTGCCTCTTTTTTGTGGGACATATTTCGTTACAATAGTAACAGATAGGCCATCACCCCCAGAAGCAGTGGACTTTACAGATGATATGATTTTCGATTTCTCCTATACAAGTCAATTAATTCAGAAAATTGTATATTTAAAGGTGAAGCCGAATCAACAAAGAAATTATTTATCGAGTCATGATTATTCAGATGTTCCGGGATATTAGTAGAACTGCTCTTGGAAACTCCTAATGTTCGTAGACTATTCCAAAGACGATTAGAATCACCATTTTGCGAGATGAAATTAAAGTATGCTTTTTATTCGAGCCTAAAAGTTTTAGTAGTTACATTTCTTAATGATTTGTAATCGAACCACAATCTCTTGGATCTCTAGTTCGACAAAATTTTAACTTGCACTTATCTCTTAGTGAAATCAACAATTTTAAATTGTCAGTACGCCTGGTGAACTACGAGTAACAGCAGGAGCGTGTCTGTCAAATAACAGTAGCAGACTTGTAGTGAAAAAGTTGACTGTGTCTTCAATATTTGACATGAAAAATAAACGTTGGAGTGGAATAGATAGTAGATCATTTTTAAAAGTTTCAATATTAATAACACTGAAATCCCTGTAAGAGTGAAAAGCTAGAGGCGAACCAACATACTTGACGCATAAATTGAAGGTGAGAAAGACGTGATCTGAGAAATTGCAATTCTTGTCCTCTCTGCTGTCAATAAAATCCTCATCAGTGGCAAACAAAAGATCAATCAAAGAAGCGGTATCTAGTGTAATTCTAGTTGCTTGATCTATTAATTGTCTGATGCCCAGCGAATCAAAAAAATCAAGCAAGTAGATAGTCCTCGCATCTAAAACCTTCAAACAATGAATGTTAAAGTCGCCATAGCAAAGTATCTGGTCACAAGCTGGCATAACAGATGTAATCGTATTTTTCACAGAATCCAGAAAGTATTTATAATTTAAAGTAGGAGGTTTATAAGCAGTTCCAACAGTAACTTTTAGATCGAGGAGGTGAAGTGTTAAAAATAATAATAATAATATCTAGACTAGTTGCAATTATTCCAAATGAAGTATGATTTTGGATAATATTAAGATTAAATAAGCTTTCTATTTTTGAATACTCTAATAGAAGGTAAATAACTGAATATAACTTCAAACCAATTACGTATTAATTTACATATATGTATTTACTTATGGCATCTATACTGTTTTTTTAAATTGAACGCATCTTATATTTTCTTATTTTTGGATTCTGCTGGAGCAACTCATTCAATAGTATGTCATACTTCCAGTCCGAATATTCTTCTTCTTCTCTCTCTATTCTAGGCAAATTGCCTGTTCAAACTTCGCAGCGTTCCTTCAGTTCAATCGATTACAAGATTGTCACTCCATCTCTTTCGTGGCCTCCCCATACTTCTTCTCCTCATTGGTGATTTTTCTCGTGCTATCCTTACTATTCTTCCTTCGTCCATTTGACCTATGTGTTCATCCCACTCGTGCTTTCTGCCCAGAACCCACTCATTTACACTCTCCACCCCGCATGTTCGCCTTATGTCTACGCTACGCTCTCTGTCTAGTAGCGTTTTCCCAGTAATTTTCCCTAGAATCCTCATCTCGCTTGTTTCTAGGAGCCTTTTTGTTTTTGCCGTGTCCGGTCGGGTCTCTGCTGCACAGATAAAAAAAATCATTTGAATCAAAAAAATATGGAGTTGATCTAAACAAATATTGTTTTGATATGAGCCAAACAAATTCAATTTTTGAAACAAATACATGATTTATTCGGTTCAGCGTTTCTATTTTTAGTCAACTCAAATATATATTTATTTGATCCAATCTACTTAGTGCGTAGTATTTAGTATTCAAAACAAACTAATATTTGTTTGGTTCTAGTTATCATCGTGGTTGCGATTCAACGGTTGCATTGTTTGAATCAAATCCACAATTTATTCGAACGAAATATATATTTATTTCTCGTTTATTTCTTATTTGTTTGGCATCAATAAATATTTGTTTGATTTAAATACAATATTCGCTTGAAATAATTAATTAATATTATTATTACTATTAGATATTCTTTTGTCTTCAAATCCAAAGGGCTGCTTGTGAAGAAACAAAAAGTGTTCTTCCCAGCCCCTTGGATGCGAAGACAAGAGAATATCTAATAGTAATAATAATACCAATAATAATAACATTAGTTAATTATTTCAAGCAGATATTGTATTTAAATTAAACAATATAGTAACAGTAATGGATAATTGTTGAATATATATACAGTGAGTTAAAAGAGAAGTGACAGATTTCATTATAAAGTGATGGGACTTGTTAATATACTGAAGGTCGTGGGTAAATTGCCGTATCATTATTAACTCTAAAAAATAAAAGTTATATTATTGGTGAATATATTTTATTATGAAAGTAAAAAATTAACAAATGTTTCTGTTTTAACAAGTATAAAATAACACAATAATATTTCTTATAACCGACAAACATAAAAAACAACAAATGAGCGCTTATTTATTGATAACTTAAATAACAGATTTTCCATCTCGTGTGTAATGAACACTAAGTAAATACGGACTTTCCAAAGACTGATATGAAAATACATGTGGATTGCCGTTATTATCACGATTTTCAAATGCTCGAGTCTTATGTACAATGATAAGGCTTGCAGCGTGTAATATTAATACCACAAAATTAATTTTATTTTCGTTTTAAACTACAGTTTTTATCTTTCCAAAATGCGGAAGTACATCGTTATTCAAATATATAACTAAACCTGGCTTAAATAATATAATATAATAATAACTAAATCTTTGTTAGCAATGCTGGCGGATGACTCCTCGATATCAATTATATATTCTTCTTTCGACTTTCCTGCATCTTCTGTCATTGGTGGACAACTTAGTTTAAATTTCTTTGTCGCAGGTTCATTATCAGGGCTGAGTCCATGTAACTAAATGGAAAAAATAGAATATCAAAATTGAAAAAAAAAATTTAAAATATTTCTAAAATATAGAACACAGTTAAAAATTTTGACCTTCTGGCACAAAACTGATAATGAGTAACTATTTTGTTGATAAATTGATAATAAAAAAAATTACCATATGTCAAACAGATTTGAACACAGCATGACTAACAAAATGAATATTTCTTAATACCTTTCTTAGCTCCGCTAGGCCCCTCTTTAGTCTGATCTTGTCACCTTTAATATGATTGCTAAAAAAATCTAGTTCGTTCATATCAAGACCATTTAGAACTTCGACTTCATCAATTTTATGTCCTGGAAAAAATACAAAAAAAAACAATCATTTTTATGTGGTACTTTTCATTCAGTACATGAAAATTCTTTTAGAAGTTTTTTCAATCAAAACTTCAAACTAACTGCTAAATTGTTGATGTTCATATATATCGGGCGAATTTTTAAATTTTCGAAACGTTACTTATTGTCCAATTTTAATAAATAAAGTATCAAATAGTATGGCTTTTAGGCGACTATAAATTGTTATACATGCATATATCAGTGAATTTTGGGTTGAGTTGGATTATCTTATTTCAAATCGTGGGGACTTTTTCTAATATAAAAGTAATAATAAATGTATAAATAAAAATATATATATATTGTGCTGAGTAACAATATTGATGTTTGGCACTGTATATTTTTGAACAAGTTGGAAGGATTATTTAATTTTACTAATTTTTCTTTGTGACTGTTAAATTAAAATATTTAAACTAAAAAAGAACAGTTGTGTATACTTAAAATGTTATTTATTACAATAAAGATGTGTGCAGTCAATTATGAAAACAGTACTTGAAGGAGTTGTAGTGGACCAGGTTCTTGGTGGCAGTAATTTTCATTGGTATCTGAAAATGGAGATTTAAATATTATAATTTATGTTAAAATGTAGTTTGAAATCTTGTAAAACTTGTCTAATTAACAATAATGTAAAGTAAAATAATTTAATGTTGATTGTTGAAGTATGAAGGAAACAACTTGGTAAATAATTGCGCGGGTAAAGTTTGAATAAGCGGATCTGTCAAAATTGACATTTACAGAAAATTTTGATTAGCAATATTTTTTGAAGTACAAAGTCTTAGTAATTCATTATTATAAATTAATAGAGATTTAATAGAGAAGGTTTACTAAAGTTTGAAAAGTACTGAAACGAATTAATAAAGTTTTATAATACCATTTTGAACAAGAATTGTGAGAAAAGGAATTTAATTGGATGAAATTAGAAAACGAAAATATTGTCTTGGTGACGAAAAACAAACAACGAAATTAAAAAAATATTTTTCAAGAAAGGCGCGTGTACTTTTCGAAAAATCACGATTTTATTCCGAAAAGTGTATCTTAAATTCACTAAAACCGCGAAAGTTGGTGCTAAAAGTGTTCTTTTCAGCATAGAGAATATTTATTTGATGATAGAATCAAAATATATTATAAAGAAGCATAAAATTATTCAATAATTTCATTATAATTTAATTAATTTGTATCCTGTATGAATAAAGAAGATATTATATAAGGAAAATAAATATTAAAAGATTACTTACCAAATATTAACCAAGTCCGAGCGGAATATTGAATTCATCAATTGCACGTGAGTTCAAAGAGGGATTCCAGTTATCCAAGTCCAGTTTATTGTATAAAAACGAGAAGTTCCAACTAGTTAGAATCCCTGATGTCGTTCCAGTAAATGTTAAATTAATTAGAGGATCCGGTAACCCATATATATTTCCGAAGAGGTCTAGTTCAGTGTTAATTCGAAATAGAAGTGCAGCTGCATTTAAATCCAGAAGATATCCCGCAGTTTCGAGGACACAACAAGATACATCCTGTAAGATATAACCGAAGCAGTTCCAGATCCTGGAGGAGAACGAGGATACACCAAAAAGTCGTCCTAGGAGAGTTTCCAGAGAGTTACCAGTTGCACAGAACGAGTCCAGGAAGATCCTGTCAGAAAAAAAAGAAAACATAATTTAAACAAACCAGAGATAGAAGAAAAATATTAACAAGAGGTTGTATAATTTTAAAATAAGGGAAAATTTGAATTTATGTAATTGTATATCGAGTAAAAGTCATAAATATTATTTAGAATTGATTACTAGTATAAAACAAGTATAGAAATACGTTTTGTTAAAAGATTAAATCTCTATTTTCATAAAAAGATACAGAATATGCACATATATAAATGAATTGACATAACCTTGGTACTAAAACATACCTTCAACTTGTTTAATATTTTATAGACGAAGGTTGTTTATTGATAATTGATTTGCATCGTATAATGCATGCCAAATTGAAAAAGATACATTGAGTTGAATTTTGTACATACCTTTTGAATAAATAACATTTGCTAAACATCCTTCATATCACAACAAACGTACAGGTGCGATTAGACAGGTTAACAATCTATGTACATGTCGTATAACTATTTTGGATGTGTATTTTCGAATCAAGATTTTTATATTTGTTGTCATTAAACTAGTATTGTGATGAAATTCTTCTTTTTATTTGGTAAAATAGTAACATTGTATTAGACATTTTCATGACGAACATAGAAGCAGATAAGTCAATGACCTACAAGTAAACAAAAATAAAATAGCATTATAAAGTTTATTGTAAGAGGAAAAGTATACATACCGTACTATTGTTATCCTATAAGAGAGATAATTTATTAGCAGCAATATTCTCTTCATTATAAGAATAAGCATAACAAGATTGTTAGAAACATTTAAATTGTTATTTTTATGTAGCAGTGTATAACGGCAATTACCTAAGCGACATCTTTATAAAAGTAAATGAAATGCTAGTACTGCGCGGTTAAAAATAAAAACTAGTTACATTTATAGGAAAGTCATACCATAAAAAAAGTGATGAATCGTAATTAATATTTGAAAGAGTTAGGAGATTAATATTTATTTCTAAATGCATTAAATAATATTATTATTATAAAAAAAAAAAGAATTAATTAAATTGATTAAGAATAAAACTGAGTAGTGTTTGGGCATAGATAAAAGAAATAAAGAAACCTATTATAGCATATAAGTACATTAATTTTGGTGCAAAAATTTTAAAATATTATATACTGAGTGGTACATTATCATTATCATAGATTATAACCTGAGATTAATTGAGTAAATTTGAATGACTAGGTAAGAGAGGAGATATTATTAGCAATACAAATAACAAGATTTGAGTAAATTAGGGTATATTATTTATTATATGTGTTGCAAGAATATTATCCCCTCCACTAGTGCATTTTATGGCGTGCCCAACGTGGAGCGATTAAAATAAGACTCGCAAATAGTATTTTGATTATTTTATTAATTTTGATTAGGTGTTTGTAATTTATATTACCCTCCTTAGCTCATGTTTATGACGTATTCAACGTGTGGCAATAAAAATAAGACTCGCAACAACATATGTCAAATATTTTATTAATCATAGTAATAGAGGTAACATTAGTATACATTTTACAAAGGTAATTAATTCAGCTTAAAACATATTAAGGTATAAGAAATTGTGTACTATAATTATTCAAAATGAATACCAGATCTAAGAGTAACTTTGGATTAAATAGATCTGAATCATCTAGTGACAGTGAAGAGGAAGTAGGTCAGGATGTGAATGTACCAGAGGGAGGAGAACTTACATTACAAGTTCAGGAAGGTATTGAACAGACAGGGGAAACACAGGATAGAGGTGATAAGGTGGAAATTCAAGGAGAGACTTCGAAAATAGAAATGTCGACCCCAGTAGTAGATTTTGGACCAATTTTACAAATATTAAAACAAATGAATGAAGAAAATAAGAAAAATAGAGAGGAAGATAGTAAGAAAAGCGAAAAAATTAATGAAGAAAATAAGAAGAATTTAATTGATTTGAAGGAAGAATTAAGTGGAAAAATGGATAAATTGGAGAAGGCTAGCATTGATACTAGAGAAGAAAATAGAAGAAATCTTGAAGAATTAAAGGAATCTTTATTAAGAAATACCGAAGAAAAGGTTATAAAACTTACTACAGAGATGGATAACAGGGAAGTGAAAATGCGGAAAGAAATGGATGATAAGATGAAAATTAAGGATACGGAAGTTAAAACTCTTATTACAAAGAAAGTACAAGAGGTTGAAGGTAAAGTAAAGGTAGTACAAGAAAACGTTAAACAATTAGAAAAGAACAATAGTGAGATACATAAGGAGTTAGCTAAACGCATACGAGAGGAAGTAGATCAGGTAAATAAAGAAGTTTTTGACAAAACAGATATGATTGAAGAAAAGATAATAGAAAATTTTGAGATTAATTGTATCGACTGTAAACAAAACACAGTTGAAATTAAGAAAATGGATAAAAATATTACATTACAAAAGAAAACAAAATACTTAGATTCCGATAGAAAAATTTTAAGATTTTATTTGGACACATTTTTATTAGGAGAAGAAGATGATAGTATTTTAGATTTATATTTGTCCAGGTATACTACAGGAATAGTTACAGGAGTCGTAAAGTATACTGGAAGGAATTTTAAAGTTAAACATAGTAAAATACCAACACATATAAGAAGTGTTATAGGAAATGCAGAAGGGAAAATTTGGAGTCAATTTAAAGGAACGGCAAATGGGAATGATTTCGTTGAGAGAAAAAGAGTTTATTTGGATAGAGATTTGCAAAGGAAGGTGTATTATTTTACAGTGATTTTGGATATAGATGTCAGAAAATTTTTAGGACATGATTTTGAATTTCAGGATGGTACAGACATATTGATATTAAGAAATGCTGGTATTATGATATTTTTCAACAAGGTTGGAAGTATGATGAACGAGATCACTTATATTATGGAAGAAAATGATCCATGGTATATAGAAAATTTGATTCAGGTAGTAACATTGGACATATTACAGAATAGAATCCGATTAAAATTAGTAATGGGAAAAATTGACTGGGAAAATGTATATACGACAGTTTGATAAGTCATTGTATAGGTAAGACACAGTATTAGGAAGACTGTACTGTGAAAGTGATTAACGCCACTTCCTAAATCTGAGTTATATTAAATCTTCCGAAATTATAGGTAAGACACAGTATTGGAAGTTTGTATTGTGTAAGTGAGTAACGACACTTCCTGAATCTGAGTTACGACAAATCATCCACAATGATATAAAACGACAAATCATTGACAACGATATAATTATGACAAATAATCCACATCAACTTCATAAGTAAGAACAATATTGGAAGTTTAAACTGTAAAAGGAGAAATGACATTATTTCTCTGAATCATGCTAATTCATACCAAGGAAATTTTAGTCAGGACAGAAGATAAGAAAGGAGATCGTCTTCTGAAGGTACTTACAACACCTGCTTATCCAAGTAACATGTAGATCTCAAAATTTCAAAGTTTTTGACAAATAGAGACCTGGAGTTTATTAGAAAATAAATAATTATATAGTAATGAAGTTAAGGAGGACATAAATACCTTATAATAAGATAGGGGCATGACCAGATACAGATAACAAATTGATAAGAAAGGGGCATATTAAATTTCGCTTTCTTTAAAATAAATAAAAGACATAATGATGAAACAGATATACATGTATACAGACAAGTTCATGTTTATCGAAAAATAATTTGAATTTATAGAGAGATTTTCAGATAAAGAATGTACATAAAGTATTCCGGTATTATATTAGATTAGTTTAGTTATAGGTCTGTTACAATTATTAGTTATTAAAAAAAAAAATGATGATTAATTAAAGAAAAAAATAAGTTATATCCTCATTCCCATATTGTATATAAATTTGTAAATAACCATAAGAGAAGGTAATATAAGTAATCTTACTAGTAAATAGATTTGCCTGAGTATTAAAATGGAATGAAATGGATAAAGAAGTTGTATAGAGGATAAATAACCTTGAGCCTTATAAAATTAAAAAGAATGTTTCAGAATAAGTAAAGCACTGAAGAAAGTTAGAAAATAGTTATCAAGATGTAACAAACATGTTAGGTGATGAAGAAATGGAAAAGAAAGAAGTTAAGAAGAGCCTCTTAAAAATAAAATATGTTAGATGAAAGTAAATGCTTACAATAAATAGTAAATATTAAAAGTACCATAAGAATATGGAATTATTATAGAGTGTATATGTATAAAAGGGTGAAAAATACCCAAAATGATATAAAATATAGGACCAAAAGTGTCTAAAAATGAATTATATAGGTAACGTAAGCCTTTAAAAACGATAAGTAAAAAAAATATGGACTTTCCATAAATGAAAGTATAGGGGATGACGAAAATGTCAATTATAGGGAAAAAGGGAATTTGTTCGAATGAGAACAGTATATAATGAAAATAATATATAATTAGTAAGCATAGTGAATCATTCTTAAAGAGGCAAATAAGTAACTGAGGCATAGACAGATAAAAAGAATATGTTATTCACCTATTTATGTAAAAGTTAGTACAGATAATATTTTTATAAGAAGTTTGAGTTAGGAAACACAGAAAAACATATATGCAAGTAATGTTAAAAAGTTTGATGGCAATTAATAAAAATATAGATATTTTAATAAGGTATTGGAACATTAAGAAAGATTATAATACATAGTACGATAAATAATGGAACAAAAATTTCTTATACAGGTCATAGACATCCATTTAAATAAATAAATTTATACTTTTATAATTAAAATGAAAATAAAGAAAAGCCTTATATTACTTTTGGACTTATAAGAAAGTTGAGTTTTATAGTTATGAGTGTCACAAATAATTTTGAATGTAAACACTGTTATGTACAGATAGTTATAAATAAATGTTATATGATATTACCAAATAATAGAAGATTCATTTGAAATTTGTTAAAGGATTTAGTAGATTAAAATAATTGTTTTGAGCACATTGATAAACATGTGAATTATCAGATTTTGTTTAATAAATATAAATTTTGATTCGAGTTGAAAATTTACATTTTTTAAAAGGGGCATATGTGCTGAGTAACAATATTGATGTTTGGCACTGTATATTTTTGAACAAGTTGGAAGGATTATTTAATTTTACTAATTTTTCTTTGTGACTGTTAAATTAAAATATTTAAACTAAAAAAGAACAGTTGTGTATACTTAAAATGTTATTTATTACAATAAAGATGTGTGCAGTCAATTATGAAAACAGTACTTGAAGGAGTTGTAGTGGACCAGGTTCTTGGTGGCAGTAATTTTCATTGGTATCTGAAAATGGAGATTTAAATATTATAATTTATGTTAAAATGTAGTTTGAAATCTTGTAAAACTTGTCTAATTAACAATAATGTAAAGTAAAATAATTTAATGTTGATTGTTGAAGTATGAAGGAAACAACTTGGTAAATAATTGCGCGGGTAAAGTTTGAATAAGCGGATCTGTCAAAATTGACATTTACAGAAAATTTTGATTAGCAATATTTTTTGAAGTACAAAGTCTTAGTAATTCATTATTATAAATTAATAGAGATTTAATAGAGAAGGTTTACTAAAGTTTGAAAAGTACTGAAACGAATTAATAAAGTTTTATAATACCATTTTGAACAAGAATTGTGAGAAAAGGAATTTAATTGGATGAAATTAGAAAACGAAAATATTGTCTTGGTGACGAAAAACAAACAACGAAATTAAAAAAATATTTTTCAAGAAAGGCGCGTGTACTTTTCGAAAAATCACGATTTTATTCCGAAAAGTGTATCTTAAATTCACTAAAACCGCGAAAGTTGGTGCTAAAAGTGTTCTTTTCAGCATAGAGAATATTTATTTGATGATAGAATCAAAATATATTATAAAGAAGCATAAAATTATTCAATAATTTCATTATAATTTAATTAATTTGTATCCTGTATGAATAAAGAAGATATTATATAAGGAAAATAAATATTAAAAGATTACTTACCAAATATTAACCAAGTCCGAGCGGAATATTGAATTCATCAATTGCACGTGAGTTCAAAGAGGGATTCCAGTTATCCAAGTCCAGTTTATTGTATAAAAACGAGAAGTTCCAACTAGTTAGAATCCCTGATGTCGTTCCAGTAAATGTTAAATTAATTAGAGGATCCGGTAACCCATATATATTTCCGAAGAGGTCTAGTTCAGTGTTAATTCGAAATAGAAGTGCAGCTGCATTTAAATCCAGAAGATATCCCGCAGTTTCGAGGACACAACAAGATACATCCTGTAAGATATAACCGAAGCAGTTCCAGATCCTGGAGGAGAACGAGGATACACCAAAAAGTCGTCCTAGGAGAGTTTCCAGAGAGTTACCAGTTGCACAGAACGAGTCCAGGAAGATCCTGTCAGAAAAAAAAGAAAACATAATTTAAACAAACCAGAAATAGAAGAAAAATATTAACAAGAGGTTGTATAATTTTTAAATAAGGGAAAATTTGAATTTATGTAATTGTATATCGAGTAAAAGTCATAAATATTATTTAGAATTGATTACTAGTATAAAACAAGTATAGAAATACGTTTTGTTAAAAGATTAAATCTCTATTTTCATAAAAAGATACAGAATATGCACATATATAAATGAATTGACATAACCTTGGTACTAAAACATACCTTCAACTTGTTTAATATTTTATAGACGAAGGTTGTTTATTGATAATTGATTTGCATCGTATAATGCATGCCAAATTGAAAAAGATACATTGAGTTGAATTTTGTACATACCTTTTGAATAAATAACATTTGCTAAACATCCTTCATATCACAACAAACGTACAGGTGCGATTAGACAGGTTAACAATCTATGTACATGTCGTATAACTATTTTGGATGTGTATTTTCGAATCAAGATTTTTATATTTGTTGTCATTAAACTAGTATTGTGATGAAATTCTTCTTTTTATTTGGTAAAATAGTAACATTGTATTAGACATTTTCATGACGAACATAGAAGCAGATAAGTCAATGACCTACAAGTAAACAAAAATAAAATAGCATTATAAAGTTTATTGTAAGAGGAAAAGTATACATACCGTACTATTGTTATCCTATAAGAGAGATAATTTATTAGCAGCAATATTCTCTTCATTATAAGAATAAGCATAACAAGATTGTTAGAAACATTTAAATTGTTATTTTTATGTAGCAGTGTATAACGGCAATTACCTAAGCGACATCTTTATAAAAGTAAATGAAATGCTAGTACTGCGCGGTTAAAAATAAAAACTAGTTACATTTATAGGAAAGTCATACCATAAAAAAAGTGATGAATCGTAATTAATATTTGAAAGAGTTAGGAGATTAATATTTATTTCTAAATGCATTAAATAATATTATTATTATAAAAAAAAAAAGAATTAATTAAATTGATTAAGAATAAAACTGAGTAGTGTTTGGGCATAGATAAAAGAAATAAAGAAACCTATTATAGCATATAAGTACATTAATTTTGGTGCAAAAATTTTAAAATATTATATACTGAGTGGTACATTATCATTATCATAGATTATAACCTGAGATTAATTGAGTAAATTTGAATGACTAGGTAAGAGAGGAGATATTATTAGCAATACAAATAACAAGATTTGAGTAAATTAGGGTATATTATTTATTATATGTGTTGCAAGAATATTATCCCCTCCACTAGTGCAATATATATAAAGTTTTACCAAAATAATGTTTTTAAAATAAATAAGGAAAACCATATATCACAATTTAATATAAGAAAATTAATCACCCCATACTTACATTACAAATGTTCTATGTCAGTTTACAGTCTCTTAGACGCCCTTTCATTTGATGTACAGCTCGGTTAAGACCTTATGGCACTTGCATGGATGACAATTTTAAGACTAAAAAGGAGAACGCAGCATGAAACGTGAGAGATATAGATTTCGCTACATATGAAAAGTTAAAGACCGACTTGAAAACATTAGTCGGTATATAAATTTATTGCACTTTGTCTGTCGTAGTGTATTGCTTTCGATACCTACGTTTTTAACGCACATGATACATATTCAAGCCACGCCTCGCGCATCCTGAGTGGCATCAGCTATTAACCGAGCTTTAGTATTTATGTGACCAACGTCAATCTTGCCAGTATTCATCAATATTGTAAAATGTTAATGTCTTGGATAAAATTTGCATTGCATTTGCGTCATGTGGCCTTTAGAACACTCGAGCAAAGTGTAAACACTAGAGAGCTAACATTGTGCCTACATGCCCCTTTCCTTTCGTGTTTTAAATGCCTAACAAGAAACATAATACACAATAAATAACTATTATTCAAGTCACTGTCATTACAGAAATAATTAAGTATATTTGAAATAAAGACTATAATATAATATATATTTGAAAACGAAACTGGAAAATGCATGAGCAATACGCACATCAAGCAGTATATTAATATGCCACAAATATACATCTATAAGTAAACTTCAAATGTATGTATGTATTCCTCACGGTAATTCCCATACTTGAAATGGGATAAAACCGTTTTAGCCCAAGGACTTTAGCAAACAAATAAAGCAATTATATTATGTTAACTTGTATTGATTAATTGAAGATTTTAACTTGCATTTTTGAGCGTGTTTACACCAGAACCATCTCGTCATGCTGGCGACATGTCCTTGACCCATCCCACATATATGTATTATACCTTTACGTATATGTATAATATATAGATGTAATTTGTGTTATATTAATAAATGTTTGAAAGAAAATCATAATGTAGTGATTTTAGAATTTCAGATGAAGTTATAGATAAGCTTTCCCGAATAAGAGTATTGCTGTATAGCTTGGTACTATTAAGTAATAAAAGAAACGGTAGGTACTAAATATTAGCTGTTAATTTGACACCAATACATATAGGTATAAGGGCAGCCATTACCCAGTTATGATAGAATATGTACACGTTCCTATAAGTTAACAGTTCGGATATATAATTCACACTTCCCTTGAAATAAAGGCCATAAATGAGGCAGCTTCCACTTCTCCAATGATGCTTTTATTTCCATTTCGGACAAACACAAGGAACACAGGCACTGCACACGCACTACGCCATAATACATTGGCGTCTGTTTACATGCAAACTGTATACCACGCACGCGCTGAACATCCACTCAGCATTTCAAAACACCACTTATTTGCTTCAAATAAACAGATATTTGACCCAAAACATTGAGATTTCGATTGAAGAGTACAAATAAATATTTATTTAAATCAAACTTGTAATCGTCAAACAAACAGCAGACTTGTTTCAAATAAATCAATTTATTCCAGTTGAACAAAGTATGTTCAATTCAACTAAATTTTGTTTAGTTTAAATAAATAATTTCCAAACAAATATTTATTAGAGAAATCAAAACGGATTTTTATCTGTGTGTATAGGTCATTATGGGTCTGATGACAGTTTTGTTTTGTAAAGAATGAAATAAATTTATTGTCTAAAATTGATAGGTTTTATGATACAGCCCATGCATTGGTTATACATGTCTGGTCTTTCATTAAAGTTTTCAGCCTGCGTTTTTAAATAGATTCAGAATAATAATCCAATAGATTTAGCTTCCATGACACCAGTAATAATTTAATAGTTCACATTTTAATAATCATCAGAATTTCAGTCTTCACTTTTAATGATAAGCACATTTTAGAAATAAATCTTATCAAAAAAGCTGCTACTAGTCTAAAGCAGTATTGATATTTCTAACCATTGCATGAGCTGTATCATCCAACTTATCAATATATTTTTAGACACCACATGTGATATGTTTTTTTGGAATCAGCTGTTCATGCAGAATTAAAAAATAGAAAAATATAAGTATGTTGATTAAAAAAGACATAACATACGTCATCAGTAATCTAAATACTGATAAACGCATACAGGAATAAATAAATATTTAGACATTATTTTTGGAAACATGTTGGTTTCGAGAAATAATGAATTTAATCCAGTCGTTAGAATCATATGGTATATTTTTACTGCATGATAAATGCACTGCTATAGTATTAATTCCTGATTAGTTGACATACTAAAATACATAAAATTGTCTATTTATCACAACTTTGTTGTAATAAATATAACATCTTATCTAATATTACTCTAAATGTCAAGCTATTTGTATTCCAATTATACTAATTGTTGGACTAAATGTAGGATTGAATCGTACAAAAGTACAAACTAACTGTCGACTGTCGCCATTACGTTTGGAAATACAAAAACACTTGAGATAGCATTTTAAACTATATGCACGAATTTTTGGATAGTCGCCATTACGTTTGGAAATACAAAAACACTTGAGATAGCATTTTAAACTATATGCACGAATTTTTGGATAGTCTGAAGTTAAGTGAAATAAAATAATGTTACTATATTAACATTAATTTATTTTATAAAATACCTGAGCATAAAACAATAATTATTGGGTTATTAATGAGATTACCACGTAAAATGAAACCGATATTAAAAGTCAATCAAAGAAATCCCTTATCGCACGCGTACGAGTAGATTCTGACAAGTTTGCCATCAGACAGAACATTTCACTTAAAATTACGTAGACTACAAAATTTTGATTTTGCAAAATAGTTAACCTTGTGTGGGCCAGATTTATTATTCATGAAACTAAATAGTACACTAGCTGGAGGCATCGTAGTTACGGGCAGTCTTATTTAACAACAACAATTCGTTTTCTCTAACGGTGTAGTGGTTGCGATTAACAACATTATAAAGGCTACTAGATTCTGGGTTGAAATCGTGTCGTCTACGACAACGTTTCAACCGAGACTTCAAGAAGTGTTATGACAGTCTTGGAAGCATAGACATACACTTGTATACAATTTACACCAGCGATACATAAGCGCAAGCTTAAGACTCACGTTCAAGCTGCACTACAATAAAAAAAAACATTAAGGGTGTTGTATACCAAACTAAAAATTTCGACGTCTTCGCTGCGGGTTAAGGGGGGTTCTACATAGAGGTGGAGCTTGCCAATACCCCACTACCATGTACTGTTTTGCTAAATGCTATAGTAAAAATCTAAATTGTACAGTTCCCAGCTTATAAGTACCGCCCTAATGGAGGATGCATTCAAAATAACACGTATGATGCGTTAAGTGCTATTTGTCTCTGTTCAGGCTACACATACTCTACGTAACGTAGGTGCTAGTAATATTTTGTATGATTTATTTAGTCTGCGCGTCTAGGCGCTACAGGAATGTAGATTGTAAGTTTTTTTAGTCAGACATATGTTCAATAAGGCAAAAGTTAATATGTAAGATGGAATTATGATTAAAAGAAATATTACTTAGTGTCTATGAATACTATATAATAATAATAATACTTTGTTCAACGGTACTATGTCATCGTCTTGATTATCTTTTCCATTGGGCGTATTGAAAATCACAGGATAATTATTTATATCTATAGGTACTATTATTATACAGGGCGGCCGCCAAGGTATCCGAGAAACCTCGTACGTGAATTCAATGACTAATTTTAAGCAAAAATGTTTCTATTCACTTTTCCCGAATTCCTAACGGTTCTTGAAATATCGGAGTTCGAAGCTGTAATAAATTACTAGAGGGTTTAGAAAAAAATGTGATTTATTTTATGGAAAGCCTAAGGAGCATTATTAAAGTTGCTCAATGTAGCCACCGCATTGTACAATGCATAACTAAATCTTCCGTCAGAGTCCTCGTTCCCAGTTGTAGTTCTCCATATTGTTTTTCACCTCATAAAACTTTTCTAAGGAAAATAATATTAATTCAATTTAATTTGGTATTTATTTTTATTAGTAAGTAATTGGGGGAAAGAAGCGAAATGAGGTAAAATGCCCATTGACAATTATTCTCAATTAGTCGACCAGATGTGAGAGGAATGCAGTCTACAAATTTCTATGTTATGTAAGAGTATGATGTTTGAAGTATTATTTTGTTGACGGCGCTAATGTCGTGTTGGTTTTCTTTTCCATTGGGCGTATTACAAATCGTTCTATAACATAATTTATTATGTTATGATGTACGCTATGTTATAATTTACCTTTCATAATTTTACTTAATGCTAAAGTAAATAATAATGAATTGTACCTATATACACAGTATATGCATTTATATTTAAATTATGTGTCACTTGATTTAAATACTCGTGATATACGACATTTATTTCTATCTATATTATTACATACGCAATACATTCACGAATATGTTTCTCCATTTACATTTCTCCAAAAGTTCAAAGGAAACTTTTTAATTGCATCTCTTATATATTACAGAACATAAGAATACATACAAAAATTAAAAAGTGACGTATTAATAATTTAAATTCATTCTGTGAAAAACGAAGAATAACTATTTATGATATGTAGTGCAAAATGTGGTTCATCAACGTCGTCATTGTATTTATCACCAGAGCTATCAAAAGATGTAGAGGGGCCTGGTAAGGGAGATGGCGGCGAAGAAATAGAAGTATTTACAAGGGTAGGAGTCCTGGTTATAGCTTTTGAAAAGAATGTCGGTAATGTAGTCTGCTTTGTAACTTGTAAAACTTCATTTATTGGCCGTTCAACTTTCGTGAACCGTTCAACATTTGAATCCATACCTTCTAGTTTTAGTGGTTTCATTCACTTTCCTCTACTGGTTCCTCTTCCGGGAGCCGTTGTACTTCGAACTCTATTAATTCTTCAATATCCTCCGCTTCAGCTTTTAAATTAAGTATGTTAGCAAGTTCCACTACTTTATGTATGGCATTAGTGTACTCGTCTTCGTCAAAATCTAAATTATTCCTGAACACTTTCTGACATTTTACATTTTTTCCATAGACCCTGCATACATCTTTCTGTCACTTCTTCCCACGCGGTTTCCATGTTCTTAAAATATTATATGACTTTCAGAAGTCACGAGTTATTTCATTACTTTCTGTTGCTGTTATGGCTTTGGAAAACGTTGTGCACAAATAGTATTATTTAAACGTAGCTATTGTATCCTGATCCATTGGTTGTAGGATAGCGTTTGTGTTTTTAGGCAGATACACTACCTTTACATCTGGGTGTAAATCATCAAGATGTTGGGGATGACCTGGTACATTGTCAAGCAGAAGGAAAATTTTAAATGGCAAGTTCTTTTTCAAACAATATTAACCGACGGTATGAAGCAGTTGAGGAACCATTCCTCAAATAATGCTTGCGTCATCCATGATTTGTTGTTTGCACGATAGTAAACATGCTTTAACGCACATGGGTTCTCAAAGCAATAGATAAGAAAAAGTTTTAACTTCAATCCAGCGACATTACCTCCTAACAACAATGTAATTGTATCTTTAAATGCCTTAAAACCGGCATTGTCTCCGCTTCTACGTGAATATAGAAGCTCTCGGAATTTTTGTTTTGTATCTGGTCATCAACCAAATCGCGAGGAGCTTTTCCATCTCATGAATCAAACCTTTCCGCTACATAGTTATTACGGCTTTAAAACCTGTCGATGATTTTAATGCATCTTTTACGCATCAACAAAACGTATCCGAGTATTCCCCACGTTAAACAGTTGTTTGTTGCGGGGAATACCCGACGCAGAAGCTCGAGCGTCGAAGTCGTATGCTCGAGCGGTCGTTAAACGGTTTTTAGACAGGTACGTTACAAGTATAAAAGTATTTAGAACTTAATTTTCAATACCTTTTGTATAAAAAAAATTTCAAAATTCGGACCGGAAGTAATACTTTTACTCTTATCGAATAGCGATTTTTGCAAATATTTCGCAAATTATGCATTCTATATATATTTGTCAAGAGTACAAAAGCATTTAGAGTTGGATTTGTAATATTTTTTGTATAAATGAAAATTCAAAATTCGGACCGGAAGTAATACTTTTACTCTTAGCGAGTAGCATTTTTTTGCAAATATCTCATTAAGTATGTATCCTGTAGAGATTCATTAAGAGACTGGAAGTACTTAGAATAGGATTTTGAATAACTTTTGTATAAAATAATGTTTAAAATTGTATGATTTAAAACGCCCATACGTATAAGAAAGTTATCATTTTTTCCTATTATCTTGGCTAATTTCGACTTTTTTTAAAAAATACGTTGGAACAACCCTAGAAAAACCTGATACGACTGTCAGAATTTAGATTTTCGGAAAGAGGGGGGGCTAACTTCTCACTTTTGGATTTCGTTTTTTTTTTTTGCAATATCCTTCGATATACCTATAAGAGATACGGTTTTGAGGCATTAGAAAAATGTTTAGAACAAATCTACAACTACATGAAACAACCGTCAGAATTCAATTTTCGCAAAAAGGGGGGCTGTAAGAATATCGTTTTTTCCTATTAACTCAGCCAATTATGATTTTTTATTTGAAATACTTTGGAACAATCTAAAACAAACCTAGGATAACCTAGAACAACCGTCAGAATTTCGATTTTCGAAAAGAGAGGGGCTAACTTCTCACTTTTGGATATAGTTTTTTGGCAATATCTTTTGATATATGAGATACGGTTTTGATGTATTAGAAGAGCGTTTCGAACAAATCTAGAACAACCTGAAACAGAATTTCAATTTTCGCAAAAAGAGGGCTGTAAGAAAATCGCTTTTCCTATTAGCCCAGCCAATTACGATTTTTTTTTTAAATACTTTGGAACAATTTAAAACAAACCTGGAACGAACGTCAGAATTTTGATTTTCGAAAAAGGGGGCGCTAGAAAATTGTTTTTGCCATTTTCTCGGCCTATTACAATTTATTTTTTGAAATACTTTTGAACAATTGAGAATAAACCTAGAACAACCTGGAACAACCGTCAGAATTCCGATTTTCGAAAAAAGGGGTCTAACTTCACACATCCAAAAGTGAAACTAAAACGACATGTGCGTGTATCATTAAGAATTTTTCAAATTTCCGGAATATGTCGCAGAGTGAGTAATTAAGAATTTTTTGGATTACGGAATACTCGCCCACGCAAGTATACCAGCACTTCGTATCTATACAAGAAATTATTTTGAAGCGTACGGCTTCCTGAGAAGACCCAAAGTAGGTAGAAACGCATCTATGTCTCGCTAATTCTTGGACCCAAAATATTCATTATATATATGAATGACCCCGCCCTGTAGTGCCCCAGACACGGAATTGTGTCTATATGCGGATGATACCACGTTGTTAGTAAGGGGGAAAGAACTCCAAGAACTAACAGCAAAATCTGCAGCTGACATCCAAAAAGCAGAGGGCTGGTTTGCGGCAAATCACCTGAAAATAAACCCGAACAAAATACAAAACATGAAATTTTCCACGAAAACAACAGAAGATCGGGAAAAGCCAAATTTTTGGGTCTGATAGTGGACTCCAATCTGAGGTGGGGACACTGGTAGACTGACGTTTGTGGTATTCACCATAATAAGACTGAGACATGTATGCACATACGAATCTGCAAAGGTGGCGTACTGTTCGTATTTTCATTCTCTTCTAAGTTATGGAACTCTCTTCTGGAGACAGACGGCTGATGCAAATAGAATATTTCTATTGCAAAAAAGGCTACCAACAAACACACATTTTATCCAAATGGAAACAAACATGAGTACAACACACTAAGTAGAAAGCATCTAATAACCCCTTATCATTGACTTTCACTGTTGCAGTCGGGTGTCGATTATTGGGGTCCCAAGCTATATAACCACTTGAAGAAGAACTTAAAGACCTACCACCTGACGAGTTCAAGAAAAGGGTCAAAGGGCTGCTGATGGAGAGGAAGTACTACGGCGTCGAAGATTTTCTGGCAATTAACGCGAGCTGCTGAAGTATATAACATTCTATCATTTATTATTATTTGTTTATTTGTGTATATATCGTTGTTTGTCATATTGTTGATACAATGATCTTGTTATACATATATATACTTTAATTTAAATTAATGTGATATTTTATGTCAAATGTGATAATTACCACAAGATTACTCAGATATGACGATAATCTGATATTAATATAATGTTAATAATTATATATAAGTAAATATACATTATTATTATTATACTATTATTATATTATTATTATATTAAAACAACGGTAATATATTTTCGAATTAAAAATGACTTTGTTTTGTTGGAAAATTTTTGCGCCCTCTGCTTTTTCCGCTTTTGGCTGTAGCGCAGCGAGTACATTAGATAATTTGTAGATATTGTTTTTTTTTGTTAAAAAAATTTGTTGTTCGACCAACCATTTACGCGGAGAATCCATTCAAAAACTTTTTGAGATTACCAAAAACCCACAAGGAGTTCCAACTTTTTGGTTTTAGAGTCGCCGCATGCCCCACTAACGATTTATCAAATAAAATAGTCTCCCATATTTTTTCCAAAAAAAAAAAATACAGAATGACTACTATAATATCATGTATTGAATCGAATTTCATGGTTTTATTATTATATATAAATTATTTAAAATTTAATGTTTATTCATTATTATTATTATTATACCGGGCTCTTTTTTTATCATTACACATAGCATTTTCCCTATGTGTAATGATAAAAAAAAATTGTCAATGCATTAGCGATATAGTCACTGTATAGTAGACAACCAGTTATACACTAATGAAGAATTTACGTATAATTAATTTTTAAATCAGGTTGCCATGACGGGAAAAACATTTTTTATGTCTAATATTTCTGAATTTTTATTCAAACTAAGTCATAAAAAAAATACATTTCATTAAAAAATAGATAATTTATTTATAAATCATGGATAAATACAACAGAAATGAAAAGGTGGCTATAGTAATGTGGTACCAGAAAAATAATAGTTTAAGGCAAGTTAGAGACATGTTTTCCGTCAATTATCCAGACAGGCCTATACCTTGTGCAAAAACAATTCTGAACTTTTTTAAAAAATTTCAAGAAGATGGTTGTGTTCTAAATTCTCACAAAAAAAGAAATAGAACCAATCATGTTCGAACAGAAGACATGAAATTAAATATCCTGTGTTACGTAGAGGAACGGTCTGTAGGATCTCTTTTAGATGTAGCTAAACATTTTGGAGTATCGTACAGTTCGGTATACAAAACTCTGAAAGAATTTAAATATAGGCCATACAAAATATCAAATCATCAAGAGCTTTTCGAAGAGGATAAGATAAAACGAACTGAGTTTTGTGAAACAATGTTTAACATGTTAAATGAAAACCAAGAAATTTTAAATAAAATAATTTTTACTGATGAGGCTACATTTACCGTAAACGGTGAAGTCAACTCTCAGAACTTTCGGTTTGTACTCTACATTTATCCATGAAAAATTATTAAATTTCCTATCCATTAATCCATTAGGTACTGGTCCCGTACAAATCGTCACGCTCAAAACCTGACCCGAACACAGTACCCTCAAAAAGTTAATGTCTGGATTGGAATAATAAGCGATAGACTTATTGGCCCATTTTTTATTGACGGTAACCTCACTGCAGTGAAATATTTGAATTTGTTGAGAGACCATATCATTCCATCAATTGAGATGATGAATGTTGATGAACCCTGGTTCCAAATGGATGGGGCCCCGCCACATTCTACTAACGCTATCAGGAATTTTTTAAATAACTTATTTCAAAGACGGTGGATTGGTAGATTTGGTCCCATACTATGGCCTCCAAGATCCGCTGATTTATCTCCAAATGACTATTTTCTTTGGGGTTACCTAAAAAGTAAAATTTACAACAATGTACGAATACGCAACTTGAATGAACTAAAAGAGCGTATACGCATGTAATGGAATAAGGCCAGAATTTATTAGTAATACATTTCGTTGCTTTCAAGATCGCCTTGCTTATTGCCTTGAAAGACAAGGTGGACATTTCGAGAACTTGTTATGATATTAGACTTCACATTTAAGTTCGTTTCATTGTTATAATAAACTAATTATTTTGTTCCAAGTGATATTCTGCATTTTCTTTATTAAAAACATAACCTAATTCTTCTAAGCTTTATTTTGCTCTGTATCGCCCAGTGTTACCAGTACAAGTATTATTGCCGAATCAAATACTTTCGCGCTAAATTTTAACAGTTTCGTAATAAATGTAAAAGGTTTTATGTACGCTGCAAAGTTTAATTTTTCCGTACAAATAATTTATGGTAGAAATAAGAGAAACGGATCTCCAGAATATTATTTTATTTGTATCAACGTTACGCGGACAGTGGGAAATGGCGGGAAATCCTTAATGTAGCAATTATGATGTTGACGACGTGATATATTTCGAATTTTAAAATTGTAAGAAAAATTGTACAAAATTAGTTATTTACGATATAATTGTTAAAAGTGCTATTTAATTTTGCGAGTAAGATTTGCGACACGAGGGTGATTAGGAACTGGAGCAATTTAAAATAAGCAAAATAAAATAACATTTTAACACGTGTATCGTAGCAAACTGCTACAAACTCAATTTTTATTTTAAAATTTTAATAAAAAGTTTAACGAAAATTGACTGATAAAAATCTTATGACAGCTCACTGTTCCTGCTTGTCAAAATACGAGTGTATAACTGGTTGTCTACTATACAGTGACTATATCGCTAATGCATTGACAATTTTTTTTTTTAACATTACACATAGGGAAAATGCTATGTGTAATGATAAAAAAAGAGCCCGGTATAACTACATCTGTAAAATAATAAGTCCTATTTCTGTCTGTTCTTTATTTACCATAACACGAAAAGTAATCTAGTTAGATTTTTAAAATAAAAGATATCCTTTTGGAGCAATTTCTGGTTTACTTCAAATCTTTTTATAACTGTCCGAACACTGAATCGTTTGAGAGTAATTTTTTACTAGGTCGTAAATTACTCTTTTGAACGTCTACCATTCTGCTACAATATCTGACGATCTGTACAGAGGAAGTACGCACCATCTATATCCATCTCATTTTCGATATTAGTTTTACATTATTTTTAACTCACTTATATGTCAGTAGTATTTTATCTTGATAAATGTAAAATAGTGGAAGAACTAAAAAAGCTAGTACTATTTATGAATCATATGTAATGTTTTTGTGTAAGTTTGCATTTATCTAAAAGTTATCAAAGCCTACGATGTGTACAATTTTATGAAATGTAATACAAAATAATATAAGTAAATTTTACAAAAAGAAAATATACATTAATTTTATAAAGTTAAATAAAGGTTACTAGATAATGTTTTCAATTTTATGAAATGTAAAATAATATAAAAAATGTTTAATCAAATACCTACTCAAAACCGTAACAACGATTTCTGTATTCCGAATATCGCTCGTAAAGTGAATCCCCACCTAAACAAAGTAACTCCGCCCTGTCTTGGATTGCAAGGATGTATCAAATATTTGACTGCAGGTGGCGTACTAAAGCAGTGCCAAAAATGCATTTCGTTCTTATCAAATTACACATTTATCTTAATAAATACGAAAAAATTTTGCTAGAAATTAATGTTCACAATAATATGTTATACGTCGGTACGCATTTTATTTTTCGATTGTCTATTTATATTTAATTTTTTATAACAATTAATAAAAAATTGAAAAAATAAAATGCATAGGGACGTGTAGATAAACATTATAAGAATATTTCATCTAAATCATTTTTGCATAAAGTTTAAAGGTAGCCTGTAATCTGTAAATATTTGAAAATGTACCTATACAACACCCTTAAGAGTATAGAATAAAACTTTTAAATTTTATAATTTTGAATTTATTAGAATTTTTATGTTTGGGTCCTACGATTACTATAATTAACTATACATAAAGTTTTGTACGGTAGCCATATTTCAAAACTTTGTCATTTTTATGATAATAATATGTTACCCGGTACATAGCAGTGCGCGTGTATAATTGTTAACATTGATATTTCTTCTATAGGCTTATATAATAAAATGCATAATTGAGAATTATTTTCTTATTCTCCATTCCATGGTGATACATTGCCTATAACAATTATTTATTATAACACTTTTGTTTGTGTTTTATAGGTGTTTAAATGCATTTCTATCTCTTATTGTAGAACTGTTTGGCTCGTGCATTGTACGACAACTTGGCTGACTCCCCCGACGAATTGGCTTTCAGGAAAGGCGACATTTTGGTAGTGTTGGAACAGAATACGAATAATATTGAGGGTTGGTGGTTGTGTTCTTTACGTGGCCGACAGGTAAATATATTTATAATAATAATATACTTTTTCGATAAAAACAATTGTATACCTACCACCTAGATATTGTTGTATTAAAACAACTTAGCATATTTAGGCCAGGTTTTTTATTTGACGGTAAACTAATTCAGCTAGGTTACCACTACCATAAGTCTAACTTTAAAATTACCATTTTTTGTGTTCTCATACGATGTTCAAAGCCCATTTTAATCTATCATATAATCATATTATAAAACTGTACCAAAAAAATTGGATACTATTTTAGAACGTCATTATAATAAAACATAATTGCATCTGTTTCTTAAGATGTTATCAAGACGCTTAAGAAGACTCGAACTCACTGCCTAGGTAGCGTTATTGTAGCGCACCTGACCAGCAATTGGGAGGAGTGAGTTCGCATCTCGCCTTGGGCCCAGTTAATTATTCAGTACAAAGCAGAAAAATCATATTAGACATTTCTACGCCAGGAAAAACGAATTTTAAAATTATATTAAATACACACATATGTGCGTACTGCCGGCAAAATATATAATATATTAAAATTCTTTGCCAAATATACAAATGTATTGAACAATGAATATCTTCTTGTAGTAGTGGCAGTAATATGATGAGCAAAAGTAATAACAATATGACAACTGGTTGTCATTTAGAAATACATTGACAAATGTAGAATGTGAAATCAAATATGTATGTCGGTATTACTTATGCAGTTCCATCAAAAAGTTTAGGCCTACCATAAACTGTTCAATTAATGTAATTACATACATAATAATGAGGCAAGTATGTAATTAAAAATTACGAGTAGAACTGTTGATATTATGACAATATAGAATGTAAAATCAGTCATGTGTAAATGAAAATGTAAGCAAATAAGCATAGGACGATCGGTATTACTTATGCAGTCCTATCAAAAGGTTGAGGTTTACCCAAAACATGCACATTCGGCATTACACAATATTAAGTAAGTGCACTGCTAACCACTGTTGTTTTACACTTGGACATTTTGGATTTATATTTTAAGGTAATACTATATTTTTTAATCAACACATATTAGTGCTTTAAAATACACCTTCCTCGTTATGCTGCACTGACGAAACCAAACAAGATAGAAACATATATGCCTGTAGCTACAAACACATCTTAACACATACATAGTTGCATCGCTATTGTTTGTTTATTTCCATTAAATGTGCATGTTTTGGGTAAATCTAAACCTTTTGATGGGACTGCATAAGTAATACCGGTTGTCCTATGCTTATTTGCTTACATTTTCATTTATACGTTAGTTTTTGCAAAAAAGTCAATTTTTTCTAATGTAACACCCTGTATATTATTTCATTTTTGAATTTCTAATTAAATTTCACATCAAAAACATGTAAGACATTAATACTTTAAAAGTGACTATTACTGAGCTATTGTCTCTTTTTGATATAATTTTGTCAGTACTATACTATATTAATTAAAACCACAAAAAATGGCAACGATTTTTTAGGATTGTCAAGGAATACTGATGATTGATCTACGTAAGGGTAGTATGATAACAGGAGAGTATTAAGCAAGATTAATACATCGCCTAAGAGATTCTATTAAAACGAAATGGCGCGGAAAACTGACGCAAGGTGTCCTGTGTCTTCACGATAACGCACAAGTCTACAAATTAAGACAGGCAAAAGCTGCCGTTGCCGAATGTGGCTTGACAGAAATGGACCATCCACCCCCAAATCTCGCTCCGTGTGACTATTTTTTGTTTCGTAATCTTAAAAGAACTTTAAGGGGAACAAAATTTATGGACGATGGCGATTTATAGCGGCTGAAAAGTATTTTGCAGACAAACCAAAGAATTTTTTTTATAATGGATTAGAGATGTTATTAACACGATGTAATACTTGCATCCAAAAGCAAGGAGCTATATTGTAAAATAACTTTTTTATTGCTGTTCGAAACTTTTTTTCATGCCTAATCCGGGAATATAAAAACGACCCCTTCTATATCTTCAATATTTCTGCATCATTAAAAGAGTGACTTCTGATATTTTCAGATTTGCCGATATACTTCGGAAATATTGTTTCAAACTGACAAGTATTGCAATGTTTAAGCAATTGAAAGGAAATTTACTTGACTAATTTTTCATGATTCTGACGTAGTGGCAATACTGGCAATAGTTCGTAATTGTAATAATTTTGTATGTTTCTTAATGATGCTGCCAAATAAAATGGTAAATGTATAAAAAATATTGGTACATAAATATGTGAAGATCTCAATAATAGAAATATATAATGTTATCGTTACTTTGTTACCAATACATACCACTACGACGCGTTTGCAGGTGTTCGAAGTTGTTTGTTAAAATTACTGTCATGTTTTTTTTCTAGTTCTGTCATTTTTGATATCACATAAAAAAACAGAGACGGTTTGTGGAGTTGTGTCAATTTTGACAAAATTGACACACATTATCTACGTTGTTTAAAAAGAATTCATTTTATTTCAATAAAGAGTAAATTATTAAAGCCATCTCGTCTCTTTAATTGTGAATCGGAGTGTGAATTATTACACCGGTATCAATTTGGCGCGCCAACGTCTGGGTAAGGTTTCCTAGTAAACGGGAACTTTCGTTGCAGTAGCATCGACGAATTCAGGAGAGACAATGGCTCCAAAAATTTCTAAGTCTCTGCAAAAGAGAGAATCCCGCCGAAACAAAAGTGGATCCGAACACTCATCGCCTCCTACGAGGAATAACGTGGAGCTCATGGAACAAGTTGCCGAGCAAGTAGTTCTGAGAGTCTTGGAGAATTACTCGCCGGAATCTGTGCCTGTTCCCGCAAAAACAAATAATCTGCCGGCAGTACAATCCAGTTCAAAGACAACATCTAGCTCGGAGTATTTAGGAGCAATAGCCGAGGCGCTGAGGCAGATAATAACCGCACTCAAGCAACTGCCATTGAACCGACCACCACCACGTCCTTACCATGGACAAATAACAGAAGACCCAGTGTTATTTATCGAAAGACTGGAGGGTTACCTACAGCACTTGGAGTTGGAGGTACCAGAGGATATAGACGAAGCCGTACTTCCACATTTAGAGGGAGAAGCTGCGGACTGGTTTTCCTATTATATGGGAAGTTTTTTATCTATTGAAGATTTTGTACGGAGATTTAAGGATGAATTTCTCAGCCATCAGCGTAAGACAGCATTAGAAGTAGCAGTGTATGCCACAAGGGAGAGTACAAGCGAGTCACCTGACAAATTCGTATACCGCCTTAAGCAGTTGTGTCTCCGGTTAAAGCCAAATTGGCCTGAAGAGGAACTGATTCTGCACATCATTGATCGTATGAACAAAGAGTCCAATTTACAGATATTCCAAGTAATACCAAAGACAATGAAGGAGATGGAACAACAGTGCTCACGTTGGTCAAGACTCAATGATGCTGATAAAATATGGGAAAAACAGTCTGGAAGAAGACCCACAACGACGCCAAATCAAGAGACCAGGCAAGTGACACGATCTTTAACCGAGGGTCGTTCTCTACCTAGATGTTGATTTTGTCCGGAAAGGCACCTGAATAGAGATTGCCCAAAACAACCGCGAGAGTTCACGGAACGTCATCCACAACCTCAACAAAGACAGGGGAAGAGCAAGGGGCCGTCCCGAAGCAGTAACAGGAACGGCCCTAATAACTAACGACGACGAGGTAGCTTTGCCTTCAATACGGCTTCAGGTGAACGGACAAGAGGTGGTAGCATTGATCGACACAGCTGCTACCAGGAACCTCATGAGATCTGAGTATATGACCGGAGTAGCTAGAGAAACTCGCCCAATAACATTCACCTGGATCCGAGAGGATATTGCCTTCCAAGCTCATCATGAAGGTACATTGAAGGCCACAGCTCGTGGTTATACATTCACATGCAACGCAACGTTGATATCAAACATGCGTGCCGCCATTATCTTGGGATGTCCATGGCTCATTGAAAATAAGGTTGTAATCGACATGGCACGTAGGTGCATGCATGTGGGCAAAGAAAGAAGAGAAACATTACATTTCAACACCAAGAGTACTAGGAAGCATCCCACCAGAAATATCCAGGTCGACATGGACAATACACCTTGGACAATAGTGGACAGGGAGATTTTCCAGAAAACCCTAAATGACTTTGGGGAATTGTTCGAGAAAGGGGAGGTCATTACTACCACCGCCACCACAAAACATGTTATCCGACTTTCCGATGACACACCAGTAAGGGTGCCTACCTACCGATATTCGCCGGACAAGAAGCGTGTGATTGATGAACAGATAGAGAAAATGCTCGCGG
Source organism: Amphimallon solstitiale (assembly GCA_963170755.1). Classification (NCBI taxonomy): domain Eukaryota; kingdom Metazoa; phylum Arthropoda; class Insecta; order Coleoptera; family Scarabaeidae; genus Amphimallon; species Amphimallon solstitiale. Next base: position 126,743,153 of record OY720675.1, on the reverse strand, counting down.
CGAATGTTATTCGCCCTAGTCATAGTAACTACAATTCACCAATTGTAATTGTAAATAAAAAGAACGGCGACCCGAGATTTTGTGTTGACTTTCGAAGACTGAATAGTCGAACGAAGGACGAGGTCAGTTCTTTACCTCCTGTACAAGAGTCGCTCAAGGACCTAGGAACATCCAAGGCTTTTTCCACGCTTGATTTGCGGAATGGGTATTGGCAAATTGAGTTGGAGGAAACGTCCAAGCAGTATACGGCATTTACTACTCCGGATGGAGCATCTTATGAATTTAATGTCATGCCGTTTGGTCTTAAGGGAGCGCCGACGACCTTCCAGAAGCTGATGGTACAGGATGTTCTAGTTGGGTATCTCCGTGAGTTTGCCATAGCGTATCTCGATGACATAATCGTGTATTCAGAGAACATGGAGCAGCATCAACGGCACCTACGGTTAGTTTTTGAGAGACTGGCTCAACATGGTCTGAGGTTGAACCAGAGTAAGTGTCATTTCGCAAGTCAAACATTGGACTATCTAGGACACGTGGTGACCATGGATGGGAACCATCCCCAGACCGGACATATTGAAGCAATCCAGGCTACCGAACCCCCTCGCACTCGGAAGAGTCTACGAAGGTTTCTTGGTTTGATAAACTGGTTACGGGATTACATCCAGGATTGTGCCAGGATAATGGCTCCACTCACGGATCTTCTAGCCACGAACCAGTCTTACAAATGGAATACAGAGGCGATGAGTGCGTTTCAAGCTATAAAGGAGGCGGCTTCCAAGCCTTTATATTTGCATCGACCAAACTTTAAGGAGCATTTTTTTCTGCAGACTGATGCCAGCGCAATAGGTGCGTCCGCTGTCTCTACCAGGAGAACAAGGGCCTTAGAAATGTAGTAAGTTATGCCAGTATAAGATTCAATAAAGCCGAACAAAGATACCACTGTAATGAGCAGGAATGCTTGGCGGTTATCTGGGCTATTAAACGTTATCGTCCCTACTTAGAGGATAGGCCATTCATATTAAGAACTGATAACAAAGCACTGACTTGACTTCAGCAATTTAAGGAGACCAAGCCCAAGTTAATGCGATGGTCATTATTGTTACAAGAATTTTCCTACAGCATCGAACACATTCCTGGTAGAGAAAATGAATTGCCAGACGCACTTTCTCGAAGTCCTGGGAATGACGGAGTGCCCGCTGAGTTGGGTGACATCGAGCGGTTACTTCCCAACGAAGCCTCTAGCAACTCCGAAACTGAAATCACAAATGACTTGTTTGTTATTGAGGTCGATGAGCATTTGATTGATGCTATCTTAGACGCGCAACAGGAGGACCCACAGGTCTTAGAGATGGTGGGCAATTTAGCCCGAAATTCAGCAATATCTGAACATCCGAATGTGGCATTAAAGGATGGTTTTGTAAGATATCGTCTGGATGATAAATGGTTGATATGGATACCGCCTATGATCCGCGAGCGGGTGTTAAACCAGTATCATGATCATTTTACCGCAGGTCATCCTGGAGCGGAAGAGACTTACCGAGCGGATATGTAATGCGTTTAAAAGAGGACCGCCACAGTTCCAAGCTCCATTACGACCACAATCACCGAAACAGCCGTTTGAGGTAGTTTCTGTCGATATCATCGGTCCGCTAACCCAGTCTAGGCAGAAGAACAGATTTGGTATAGTAGTTACCGATTTATACTCTCGTTGGACGGAAGCTTGCGCGGTGAGAAGCGCTCCCAGTACTACAATCATAGATTACTTAACCCGAATGTTTCAAAGGTTTGGTTTTCCAAAGGCCATATTGACTGACAAAAGTCGACAGTTCATCTCGGTAGCATGGGACTTGGCTCTTCGAAAGTGGCAGGGCATGCATTGGACCACACCCATCTACCATCCTAGAGCCAACCCGGTCGAGAGAAGGAATCAGGAACTTAAGAAGGGTCTCCGAATCTTACTAGTTGATGCAAACCTCAAGCAATGGGATGAGAAGTTGGATCAAGTTCTCTTCAACCTGCGATGCCGAAAAAACGCTGCCACGGGTTATTCTCCGGCCAAAGCTCTATTCGGGTTCGACATTCATAGACCCGGAGAATGACGAGATCTGCCACAAGGGCGCCCAGTACCTGCCGACCAGAGGATACAACAGGTACACGCCAATAAATTGCGATATCGCGAGCACCGGTACGCACAACTCGACGCTCCGATGCCCGTAATACTCCGACCCGGTGAGTTTGTGATGGTGAAGGCACACCATCCGCCGGGCAAACACTTCGCCGAGAAGTGGATGGGACCGTACCCTGTGGTAGAGAACGCTGGCCCAATAGCAATATGGGTCCAACGTCCAGGCGCTCAGCGAACAAAATACCACCTTGACCAGGTACGGCCCATGAGACCAGCCAATCCAGCCCATCACCCTACTGCTCGTCAGGAACAACAGCACCACCCAGAGCCTGATGTCCATCCGGAGCACCTGGAAGCGCCCATTGTTAATGCGTAACAAACGAACAAACCGCGAGTGCGAAAACCATTTTTTTTTCGCGAGTGCGTCCCAAACCTCTATAGTCTTATAAGACAGACAATTTTCTCATAGTAAATTGTCAAGTTAATTTTGATTACAATTTTATTCAAACACCCTTCAAACGGCGTCTATCCGAAGGGTGGCCATTTGTTACCGTTACTTTGTTACCAATACATACCACTACGATGCGTTTGCAGGTGTTCGAAGTTGTGTGTTAAAATTACTGTCATGTTTTTTTTCTAGTTCTGTCATTTTTGACATCACATAAAAAAACAGAGACGGTTGGTCGAGTTGTGTCAATTTTGACAAAATTGACACACATTATCTACGGTGTTTAAAAAGAATTCATTTTATTTCAATAAAGAGTAAATTATTTAAGCCATCTCGTCTCTTTAATTGTGAATCGGAGTGTGAATTATTACACCGGTAACAATAATAATGTCAAAAATAATGATATAGAAATTTCTTTTGAAAATGAAAACCTAGCAGAAGGAGGTTGTATGTAATTTTTTTAAAAATCATATAAAAGAAAAGTTTCACCAAAAAACAAGAATTTATTCAATGCAAAGATACCTTGCCAGGAGTCCTTCAAAATAAAGGTTAAAACTAAAAGTGTTTGGGCAAAATGCATACACAAAAAAATATAAGTTGAAGTTAGTTAGTTCTTTAAAAAATGTGCATTTTACAATAAAATATATGAATATAAAAACAAATACACCTACTGTTGTTTAAATTTATGTAACCTGCACACGTTATAAGTAGCGATCGGTAGTCAGGGATTCGTTGCAGAACTGGACTAAAATAAATAATGTAATTCGAAAATGTAACGAAGTCCCTTCACTAATGTAGTAAAATCTCATTATAAATTCATATCTAATTTATTTATAAATATTGAATTATATATGAATGACATTTTATACAAATCTTTAGTATTTCATTATGCTGAATGAACTTTCCTGTGTATATTAGAGTCCGATCCAAACCTGATGGGACTTGAGATGCGCGAGGCGTGGTTTAAACTCTCTACTATCCGTGATAAAAATATCGACACCAAAACGATCGGGTATATTTCCAGCTACTTTTGAATACAAACACCATAGAATAAAATTTGCAATCTACAAGTTTTATTATTATTATATACATGGCAAAAGCAAATGAAAGAGTAAGCCTCAACACTAGATAAATAAATTTAAAATAAAAATAAAGATTAAATTAAATTAAAAACCCAGACTTTTATAAAATTTTAATAATCGTTTTCATCTGACGAGTAGTCAAATACAGAATTAGTATCATTGTCGCAATGTACATTATTACTCCACTCTTTTGTTTAATTATTAATAACTACATGGCAAAAGCAAATGAAAAAGTAAACCTCAACACTACATGAATAAATTTAAAATAAAAATAAAGATTAATTCCGCTAATAATTCCTTCTTCAGGTCTAGACCCGTGAAGACATCCTTCTTCAGGTCTAGTATCATGAAGACATTCTCCATCCTCTCACAAATTTTTCTTCAGGCCTAGTGCCCTGAAGATATTCTCTTTCCGCTAACCTTTTCTAAGAGATCGAAACCCTATGCCGAAATCTTTTCCTAGTCAGACTTTTGAATGTCGTGATCTTTTCCCGCCAAAGAGTCGTTATTAAAACTTGTATAATACGCTCGTTTTATTCTAGGACCGCAGAACAAACGTCAATCGCCGAATAATAATATTTAACATCACCGTACAAAGCTCAAACCGCGAATTTGAAACATTTTACTTCAATTGACTTAGACAGCCTCTATAGTCTTATAAGACAGACAATTTTCTCATAGTAAATTGTCAAGTTAATTTTGATTACAATTTTATTCAAACACCCTGCAAACGGCGTCTATCCGAAGGGTGGCCATTTGTTACCGTTACTTTGTTACCAATACATACCACTACGATGCGTTTGCAGGTGTTCGAAGTTGTGTGTTAAAATTACTGTCATGTTTTTTTTCTAGTTCTGTCATTTTTGACATCACATAAAAAAACAGAGACGGTTGGTCGAGTTGTGTCAATTTTGACAAAATTGACACACATTATCTACGGTGTTTAAAAAGAATTCATTTTATTTCAATAAAGAGTAAATTATTTAAGCCATCTCGTCTCTTTAATTGTGAATCGGAGTGTGAATTATTACAGCGGTAACAATAATAATGTCAAAAATAATGATATAGAAATTTCTTTTGAAAATGAAAACCTAGCAGAAGGAGGTTGTATGTAATTTTTTTAAAAATCATATAAAAGAAAAGTTTCACCAAAAAACAAGAATTTATTCAATGCAAAAATACCTTGCCAGGAGTCCTTCAAAATAAAGGTTAAAACTAAAAGTGTTTGGGCAAAATGCATACACAAAAAATATAAGTTGAAGTTAGCTAGTTCTTTAAAAAATGTGCATTTTACAATAAAATATATGAATATAAAAACAAATACACCTACTGTTGTTTAAATTTATGTAACCTGCACACGTTATAAGTAGCGATCGGTAGTCAGGGATTCGTTGCAGAACTGGACTAAAATAAATAATGTAATTCGAAATTGTAACGAAGTCCCTTCACTAATGTAGTAAAATCTCATTATAAATTCATATCTAATTTATTTATAAATATTAAATTATATATGAATGACATTTTATACAAATCTTTAATATTTCATTATGCTGAATGAACTTTCCTGTGTATATTAGAGTCCGATCCAAACCTGATGGGACTTGAGATGCGCGAGGCGTGGTTTAAACTCTGTACTATCCGTGATAAAAATAGAGACACCAAAACGATCGGGTATATTTCCAGCTACTTTTGAATACAAACACCATAGAATAAAATTTGCAATCTACAAGTTTTATTATTATTATATACATGGCAAAAGCAAATGAAAGAGTAAACCTCAACACTAGATAAATAAATTTAAAATAAAAATAAAGATTAAATTAAATTAAAAACCCAGACTTTTATAACATTTTAATAATCGTTTTCATCTGACGAGTAGTCAAATACAGAATTAGTATCATTGTCGCAATGTACATTATTACTCCACTCTTTTGTTTAATTATTAATAACTACATGGCAAAAGCAAATGAAAAAGTAAACCTCAGCACTAGATGAATAAATTTAAAATAAAAATAAAGATTAATTTGAATTAAGAAACTAGACTTTTATAAAATTTTAATAATCGTTTTCATCTGACGAATAGTCAAATACAGAATTATTATCATTGTCGCAATGTACATTATTACTCCACGCTTCTGTTTTATTATTAATAACCACATGGCAAAAGCAAATGAAAAAGTAAACCTCAACACTAGATAAATAAATTTAAAATAAAAATTAAGATTAAATTAAATTAAGAAACTAGACTTTTATAAAATTTTAATAACTGTTTTCATCTGACGAATAGTCAACAGAATTAGTATCATTGTCGCAATGTACATTATTACTCCACTCTTTTGTTTTATTATTAATAACCACATGGCAAAAGCAAATGAAAAAGTAAACCTCAACACTAGATGAATAAATTTAAAATAAAAATAAAGATTAATTTAAATTAAGAAACTAGAGTTTTATAAAATTTTAATAATCGTTTTCATCTGACGAATAGTCAAATACAGAATTAGTATCATTGTCGCAATGTACATTATTACTCCACGCTTCTGTTTTATTATTAATAACCACATAGCAAAAGCAAATGAAAAAGTAAACCTCAACACTAGATAAATAAATTTAAAATAAAAATAAAGATTAAATTAAATTAAGGAACTAGACTTTTATAAAAATTTAATAATCGTTTCCATCTGACGAATAGTCTAATACACAATCAGTCTCATTGTCACAATGTACATTATTAATGAATTCTTTGTGGAAGTCATCCATAGTATGTTCTTTAATAATATAATCTTTAATTTTCTTAACATGGACACAAATATTACTCCACTCTTTTGTGTTTTATTATTAATAAAAAAACTGATTTTATAAAAGATTTTAAAATGTATATAAATTATGTAAATGTATCGGAGCACAGTACGAAGTAAAGACTAAACGACAAATGATCAAATAGTAGACTAATGTTTTCACGCCCGACTGTGTACAGCGCTCCCCATAGATATCTCTCTTATTTTATACTACTTGCTCTCTCTAATACCGAAAATCGTTTCCTACGCAGGTACCGTCAGGTTTGGATAGGACTCTACCGTATTATTTTTAATAGTTCATTTAATAATTTCATAGCAATTTATTATTTGTATGTGGAAAAGTACCAGCTGTCTACGACATGATTATTTTTCGCGCGATCTTTAGTTTCGTGTCTCGTGTGCAAAATTCAATGTGTTAAGCTAGTTTTTATGTGCATACGTACGTGGTCTAAATCATATATAAAGCCGCCTTCCAGTACCGAAATAACAATTCCTTCTTCAGGTCTAGTATTGTGAAAACATTCTCCGTCCGCTAATAATTCCTTCTTCAGGTCTAGTATCGTAAACACATTCTCCGTCCGCTAACAATTCCTTCTTCAGGTCTAGTATCTTGAAGACATTCTCCGTCCGCTAAAGATTCCTTCTTCAGGTCTAGTATTGAACTGCAATACTTCAGTATTGCAGTTCAAGGGCCGAGTATTCCAGGAAATAGAAATACCAACATCATCGTTAGAGTATGAAGACGGAAAGCTAGAAAGGAAAACATATTGAAGACTAAGAAAGAAAACAAATTTATATTTACATCAGGTTGTATAATTATTTGAAATAATTTCTGAATTCAAGTAATTTTTTATGTATAATTTCTGATAAGAAATTAACAATCATATATATAATTGTATAAAATACTGTATATAATTATCCATAACAGTAAATCTAAATCTCTACTTGACTATATAAAATAATGATCTCAATTTAATGATTTTTAAAAAAATAAGTTACTCACAAAATATTACAACGTAAAATAACATTTATCCTTGCTTGAAATATAAAATTTCTGCTTTTAAATACCTTATAAATTTTTGAGAATGTTGGTACAAACAGGTTTCATACATTATAATTAATAGTAAAATTTATTACTTACTTTATTGCATTTGTATCTATTATTGACAATAGATTATTTTGAACTGGAGATATCTCATATTGTTGGTTAGATGAGCTGTGTACATCTTCAAGAGTGTTTTTGTGGTAGATTTTAAGAATTTCCATAGACATTTTCATATTTTTCGAACGAATTAAACAAATCTGTAACTGATGTTTTTCTTTTATTTGGCATATTAGTAAAGTTCTTGAGTTGAGTAGAAAAATAAACAGTGACGTTTGTGACGATAACCTAAAAAGGAAAAAATAAATGTCAATAAATATAAACAGTATTAATGGTTTATTGAAATACATACCTTGTCATAGTATTGCTAAAAATTGATTTATTCAGATAGAATAGGTTCTTGGACAATTCAACTTCTGTGCATTATAATTTTATCGATATAATTTATTATTTTTAAAGATCGGTAAAGACGCTATTATATAAGCTTACATTTGATACTGAACAATTAAGATATAGGAATCTGCATGATCTATACGAGTAACTGGAAGTCAGCAACCCATTTAGCACAAATAGAAAATTAATTTAATTAAAGAAAAATATTGTTAATAATAATAACTGAGTTAGTTTTGGGCAAAATAATATTAAAGAATACAATTTAAACAGATTAGGATATAATTTGCAATCGTATAATTGTTTTTTTTGTAATTATTATAAAAATAGGAAGAATATACAAGGAATAGTCATAAAATTATTTAAAAAGTATAAATATCTAAAGTTAAATAAAAGTGAATCTGAATGACTATTTAAGTAGGGAGATAGAGAGTGTTAAGACAGAGATAGGTATTTTAGTATTCTTCTTAAATTAGAACAATATACTGGTTGAACCGACAGGAGGCATTTATATCCTAATAAGTAAATGTGAATATTAAAGTTGAATTTTACCTGAATGTAATAATACTCTTTTAAACTAGGAGTATTGTCACATATATATATATATATATATATATATATATATATATATATATATATATATTGAACTGGTGTTGAGTATGTGACAACACCAGTCAAATACCCACAAACCCATACAGTCACCCCTGAAAACCCCTTGAATACAGGCAACCATATATACATCGGCGATGCTTAAAGTTAGACCCTTGTATAGAGTATAGGTAAAAATCCCTGAAAATTAATGCAGATTTTGCTAACAAATCTAGTAAATTCTGAGAACCCCATCAAATTTTAAATATTTGAAAGAAATTCACCCCCAAATTTAGAAAACCAAACCAATGACTACTCTTTTCAGGAACCCCAACTGAAACCCCCATATTAAATACTAAATATTAGAATTAAATACCTGATTAGTTCAAAATACACATTAGTCTTATTTTTACAGTTATATTTAGCAAATTTTCACAATACAACAATAATTAGTTAAGTGTTATATAGGCAAAGTAATAATATTAAATAAATTTGACAGCCTTTACAAATGGCCAATTTTAAATTACAAATTTCAACATTTATCATCACACTATGAACATATAAATAAGTACCATTTTATAGTGTGATTTCTCAAGAGTAAAATGCCACAAAAGGTTACAGGTTCAAAGTTAAAGCAAGGTCGATAGTATCGAAAGCATCATCCCAAACTTTGGCAAATGTATAGGACATAATTATCACAAATATACATATATCCATTTATACGTAAACGTATATGAATATATGTACGTGTAGAGATACACAGCATACACTTAGGTGTCATTACCAACAGCGAACGCACAGACACCGGTGTTTCGGCCTTTGAGGCCTCTCTTATTTGTGATATGGCGGTGCCACCTATTGGCCTTATATACAGAGATACACATTTAGCGTACAGGTTTTGTCTTTAGCACAGTGTGCAAGATGAAACTGTCGTGTTCGGTGTCGCGCTTGGATGGCAGATGTCGCTGAGATATTCTCATAGGCACTTCTGCGATTCAACGGACATAAGACACGGTCTTAGTTGTGGATCATTACCAGCAGCACCACGTACACTGAAGAGGCCTCAAAGGCCGAAACACCGGTGTCTGTGCGTTCGCTGTTGGTAATGACACCTAAGTGTATGCTGTGTATCTCTACACGTACATATATTCATATACGTTTACGTATAAATGGATATATGTATATTTGTGATAATTATTATCCGTTAATGTACGTTACACATTCAAGTATTTCATATCCTATTTATTTGTATAGGACATACATGACAAATTTTTATCTAAAAATGCATAGCGTAAAACTAAAATAAACTAATGGTGAATTTAACAAACATTTAAACCATAAACTAGTTGACAAGTTACAAGCATGGTCACAAACAATAAAACTGTTAGATGCGCACATTTAAGTTAAGTATCATTTTAATTTTCAAATTTCGATGCGCCATATTGTCAGAAGCGTATTTAATTTCAAATATTTCATATACATAATTAATGTAATTATAAATAAACTCTAGCAGTTACAAAGTCTATCAAGACGCTTTTATGTTGGAATATTTGTCAATGTCTTATTTACAAGTTGAGTCCAGATATTTAAATAAGCATTTTGAATAATTTGACAGTTGTCAACATAGGTAAAAGAAAAGTTTAAAAATATTAATTACAAGCTATTTAGATAATTTAAAAAGGTGGTAAAAGATTAAGAAAAGGTCATACTTTCATGTTATAACAGTAATTCGTAAATAAATTAAAAGACCATTTAGTTATTACACTTCTAAAACTAACCACACTAATTTTTTGTATAAAGAAAGATTTTAAAAAGGATTAAAAGATGAAAAAATATTGTATGTATTTATAAGTTTAATTTGTAAAGGTAAAGTTCTACTAAAAAGGCATTTTAAGCCAAAATTCTGATATTTAAATTTATTTTATTAGCGTCCATGACGTCATCGAACATATGACAGTCGAAATGCTAAATTTGCCCTTTAATTTTTAAAAAATGTGTTTTTCTAAAAGAAAACGAATTAAAGTAATTTTATTGTACCGATTGAAAGACGATTTAATTTAACTAAGATAAAACATGATTCCACTAATATTCAAAAATAAACTTGCCCGTAAAAAGACTTTGTAAAATGCTACTATTTGGATTACCATGGTTACTACGTCCACAACAGAAGATTGATATAAAAAGGCACATCCGACGAGAAGCGGCATTCATTTTGTGATTCATTCAGATTCATTTTCGAATTCATTTTGATTCATTGTTATTCACAATCAATTCATTTTTCGGTCATTCGAATTCATTCTAATCCAGAGTGAGAATTAATTCAAATTCACATTGAGAATTCATTGAAATTTCATTTCAATTTTTATTCATTTTGATATTCAATTGATTTTGATATCAGATCCATTTGATATTCATTATCGATTCCTATTGAGATCCATTCTCCGTCAAAGTTGTGATCCATTCAATTAAGCCATTAATTGTCTGCTGAGTCATTCCCACGTGCGAGTTAGAAGGTCACCAATTGAAGACGCTCGAGCTAGACATCACTAGGGTGAGACGAATCAATCTCAAGCTGCAACATAATTGGAGATATTACTGACCCGCTTTAATTAACCGAACGAGGTCAAGGACAAACCGTACGCCTACTTACCAGATAGCTGTTGGAGCCCACGTGAAAAAAAGGACACTAGCCAAGAACGACGGGAAAAGCACACCCCTTTGGATGAAATACCTGTTCTTAAACAATACAAGGAATTAGTTCACAGAAGGTACCAAGTGTGTTTATTAGTATATGCGCCTTCTCTTGACAAACAATTAGGTCAAATCTAAATCTAGGTCAAATTGGTGTAACGTCTTTTAATTCGATTATTTCTTTAAACTAATTAAATTCAATACTTGAAATATAGCTAACGTAAAACTTGAAAAATCATTTTAAATTCTCAAACAATATAAGCTTATTTAAATATCAGAACTTACTTGCATTTAAATTGTATCCGATCTCATTGCTATGCAATCTATTTTAATCGTTTGTACATAAGGGTCAAATTCGTATACTTTCCCTTGCTATCAATATTCCAAATGAGTAGAACTTTTGCCTACATTAATGCTGTTCATGTACACAACAAAGTGTATTGATTAATATCAAAATTTTATTGACTTTGTTTATTGTCATCCTGTTTATGGGAACTGTTTATCTATTTCTCGTAATATTTCATTGTTGTATTGTTGTTGAAATTCATTGATATGTTTTAAATAAATTTAGATCTGTTGTTTTCATGTATAAAGTGTTTGTTTCCATCTCTGTTAAAACCCATTCTTCATATATAAGAGGTACACATATTCTATTTGGCGCTTCAGCATTAGAGCTGTTACTCCAAGTAGACTTTACAGGTTAGAATCTTCAAGAGCGTCACACGACAACTGGAAAGTGCGGTATCTAGGACTAAGGTAAATCAAATCTCGAACCTCCTTAACGCCCTGTAGATAAATCAATTAGAGTCACTTAGATATCACCCACTTAGATAATCACATAACTTTTAAATTTCGTTTTGGTCACTTCAACATTCACACGTACACGATAGTTATAGCGACTTCGCGCTTAATTCAGTGTTTGTTCCACCTCTTGGATAAAGTCTATCCCGATCTTGCGCAGTCATACGTTGAATGCCGCGAAGTTTTTGAATTACGAATAACGTTGTACTTAGCTATTAGGAAAATTTTGAGATACTAATTGATACAAGAACTAAATATATAATTATCTTTGTTTTTATAGAAAGCAACCCCCTTTAGCTAGCCGGCCAAGTTAAAATTGAACGATAATTAAATAATCACTTAGGGACATTAGCCAGTCAACGTCAAATTAAGTAAATAGTTCATTATATTATTGTGTTTAGCAGTTTTTTTTTTGGATAAAGTAAATATAGCTCTCTTATAAGTCTCATTAGCTCTCCATACACTATTACATCTTGGCCACGCAAATTAGGGCATTGTAAGGGTAGCTAAACACCCTATTACAGTTTGGCGCACCAACGATTTGGGGCCGATTATAAAACTTTAGCCGGATACTTACTGTATTTTTCAGCTTACTCCAGAAGATCACCAGAAGCAGAGGATTTTGATAAATTAAAAAAAAAAATTGTACAATAAAAATATAAAAAGCAACATGTGTCTTTAATTTTTTCTTTATTTCTTATATATGTGTACTTCTACAAATTGATGGTAAACAAACAAACACTGACAAAAGTAAAATCATTTATTTGTCTTCATTAAAAAAAAAAAATATTGGAATCAAAAACAGGTATTATTATTATTCACATAGTAGGTACAATACATTATACAAGGGTCTTATCATAAAGTATTATCAAATTTTTATTATTATTGTGTGTATTTGTAAAAATATAAACCTGCAAGATGAATACAAGATCCAGAAGCGCTTCAAATGTCCACCAGGAATCATCCAGCGAAGGCGAAGATGAATCTCCGCAAAATCAAGGCGATACCACTCGAACCACAGAGAGCACTATGGGACAAGGAAGTGATCCAAAACCAGAGGATAATAGTATGTTACAACAGATCAGATTGATGATAAACGGATTAGAAAACAAAATAGATAGCACCAAGGAAGGATTAGAGAACAAAATAGATGAGTCTAAACAAGATAATAAAAAGAACATGCAAGAACTTAAAGAAGAACTGGAAACGAACAGAATTCGAGATAGAGTGGAGGACGGAATAGAAAACAGGCAGAACTTGGAAGATTTGAAGAAAGATCTCGAGGAGAGACTAGCGATTAGAACAGAGGCTAACCATAAATTAATATTAGAAGAGGTGGATGTGAAGGTTCAACAACTTAGGACAGAGGTTGTATCAAATATTGATTCTGCAATAAAAGTGGTGGACAAGAAAGTCGTGGAAATAGAAGGAGATCTCACGAAATTAAAAAATAAAAACGAAAAGGAACACAAGGAGTTGGCGGAAAGAATCAGGACGGAATTTGATCAAGTAAATAGGGGCACATCAGAAATGGAAGTTCGCATAGAAACGAAACTTACTGGACAAATAGTTTCAACCGAAGAAAACTGTTTGAAAGAAATTACGAGGGTCAAACAGGTGAACAAAGAACAGGATAAGGACGTCAGGAATGCGCTGCAGGAACTTGAAAGAAATAAAGAAGAACTGAAAAGGTTGACACTAAAGGTACAAAATATCAGGACTAACAATAACCTGATGCCTACACCAACATGTTTTAATGCAGGATTACGCATTGAAAATGTAGCACATTTCAACGGCGACAACATGTCCATGCATTCTATGGCATATTTAAACAATGTCCTTAAATATACCGAAGACGTACCTGATTTTAGACAACAATTTAACATCATCAGAGCGACACTCACCAATGGAGCGGCGGATTGGTTTGAAAGAGTAGAGGATAGTTGTGAGGACTTAGGACAATTCGCAGAGATTTTCAGAAGAAACTTTTGGAGCGAAACACAACAAAACCGAGCTCGTATTCGTTTACTTACAGGGAAATTTCGACCAGGTAAGCTCTCTCGCGAAGCATATGCCCTGAAGATATACAACTACAGTAAACACATCGACAACATGGACGAGTTAACCATTTCACAACAGTTGTTGCGACATTTTATACACACTGATACGCACGCAATCATCTGCCAGAACGTGACTAACATGGATAGTCTGGTGGACATACTCAGAAGGTTAGACGACTATTCAGACAGCACCAACATAAATAGAGATTACCGCAACAATCCCCGAAACGAGAATACACAGCCAGAAGCCCGTTGAAATGTTTATCCTGACAGACCAACTACAGACATGAATAGAAACCCTTCACGAACATCACCTCCACCAAACAGAAATTTTAATCCTCCTCCGAACAATAATTACCAAAGCCAGCCTCGTCCTTACAACACTTACCCCCGTAACGATCAGGAAAGACCGAATTTGTTTCCACCAAACAGGAACATAAACCATTGGCGAAATAATGGTGCAACCAACGGCAACGGGAACAACACTCAGAGGAACAATAACTCTGAGACCGGACCAGCGTCCATATAATACAAATGCGCCCAGAAATAGCTATCAGGATCAAAACCAGAGATATTACGGAAATTCGAATAACAGGCAGATAAACGCCATCGCTGGAGATAACAGGCATAGTATAGAATGGGACACACCTATTGACAACAGCGAGCTGGAAAAAAAAACTTCGATGGATTCAGGAGCCCAAATGACGGAAATAAATCCGAAACCATGCTCATCCAGGGACCTAAATTAGCTCCACTGGATGCCCACATTAGTAGTAAGTTTTTTAATAAATTAAGTTTAGATATAGGTTTGGGGAAACAATCAGACACTGAAGACGTAGGAAAAATAGTCTCCAATTTAGAAACGTTACCATTTATCACATTAATTATAGGAAACATAACATTTAAGGCTTTACTAGATTCCGGGGCAGAAATTTCTTTAATCAAAGAGAACATGGTAGAACAACTACCGAATTATTTACAAAACATAATTAAAATCAAATGCACAAACCTGATGTCGGCCAATAGAAGAAAAATGGGACAAATAAATAAACGAATATCCATGGAAGTGGACATTAATGGACATGTCTACACAATGCAATTCTACGTGTTAAGCAACTTGTTCTATGATTGCATCTTGGGAGTGGACAATATGCGATCTCTAAGCATGAATTTGAATTTCGAGAGAGAAAAAGCAATAATTGGGAAAAATGAAGTACAAATGAACACTTTAGAAGACCCCAAGGAAATAAACGCGTACTTACAATATAAGGAGGAGATTAACTACGATATTAATAACGTTATTATAGCAGATAGAGAAGATAATGGAAATACGCAAGAAGATTTAGAAGAGGCTATGTTTGAACTACCAAAGGAAGGAAGGGAGAAAACATACGCAGAAACGGGGATAAAAGAAGATTCATCTAATAACAAAATCATAAGAAATGAAGCCGACATACGGGAAATCCTAGCAGATCAAGAGTTAAAGGAACCTTGGATATTAGAAAATCTTTTAGACATACTCTCAAATAATATACGGTTAATCAACGATGAGGTAGTATTCGCTAAAGATTACGAGCACAAATTACTGATTGACGATGACACACCGTTGCCCTGCAAGAACTACCCCATTCCTTATCACTTTCAACAGAGAGTTAATGAGGAATTGCTTAAATTAGAGGAGGCTGACATTATCGAGAGGTCCAACACTTATTTTATAAACCCAGTGGTTTTGGTAAAGAAGAAAGACGACTCCATCCGCATCTGCATTGACGCTCGCTTGCTTAACCAGAGGATCAAACCTGAGTACGAGATGCCCCAGAACATCGACGTCCTACTCACAAAATGCGGAAACAAAAGGTGGTACACAAAACTAGATTTAAAGAATGCTTTTTGGCTGATACGTTTGGAAGAGTCCTCAAGGAAGTATTGTGGTTTCAACGTGAACGGGGTCACCTATAATTTCACTGTTTGTCCGTTCGGAGTCCGCAGTTCTCCCGCAGGTTTAATCAGATTTCTACACCAGATATTGGATAAGTACGAGAAATTCGCATTACATTATTTGGACGACATCATTATTTTCTCCGATGACATCGAATCTCATTTGAACCACATAGAAACTATCATTCATACACTACAAACAAATGGAATGAAGTTGAATCTTGCGAAATGCCAATTCTGCCGAAAAGAGGCCAATTACCTAGGATACGTCGTAAATGAACAGAACATCTTGTTAGATCCACAAAGGCTTGAAGAGATCCAAAAGTACCCACGTCCGACCAAATTGAAAATGTTGAGAGGATTCCTCGGTTTGTTAAACTATTACCGAAAATTCGTTTCGAACTACAGCCAGAAGACTAACACTTTATTAGCGCTACTGAAGAAAGGAACCAAATGGAGATGGACACCCGAATGCGAAGAATGCTTTCAAAATTTGAAGAACAGCTTTGTCGAGAACCTTAAATTGTATCACCCCGATTTCAACTCAGAATTCATCGTCCGAACGGACGCATCCTACAACGCTATCGCCGCAGAACTGGTACAGATAAAAGACAACATGGAAATTCCGATTTACTTCGCATCACGGACGTTAAGGCCATGCGAAACCCGATATGGCATCTCAGAGCTCGAAATGTTAGCCGTCATCTTCGCATTGACCAAGCTCAGATACTATCTAATAGGAAAGAAGTTCATCCTAGAATCGGATCATAAAGCTCTACTCAACATTATGACGACCAAATTAAACAACAACCGTATCTACCGCTGGACACTACTCATACAACAATATGACATGGAAATTCGATACAAGCCAGGGAAAGAGATGATCGCTGCAGACATCCTGAGTCGTAAGCATGGAGAGACCAAAACTTCAAATGTTCAAATAAACCTAGTAATTTTAGCTCAAGAAGGTACTTTTTCACTAAACCGAATAAAAGAAGCTCAAGAAACACCGGAGTTAAGGGAAATTAAAGAGAAATTACAAGAAGTGCAGGAATATAAAGGGATGAAAATGCAAGAGGACGTCATAATCAAGAAGATAGGGAGAACAGAAGTATACGTCACAGACGAAAAACACAATCGAGATCATACAACATATACACGAAACGTATACCCACATAGGAGCCAGAAAATGTTGGTTGATTTTCCGGGAGGCCTACTACTGTAAAGACGATGAGAAAATAATTAAAAATCTAATTCGACAATGCCGAACATGTGAGATAGCCAAGGAAAAGAACTTTACAAACCAAAACATAAGCCAGAGCATAATCGCAACCGAACCACTACAATTAGTAGCCATCGATTTCATTTCAAATCTTATTCCAAGCACAAGAAGATATAGAAATATTCTTGTCATATGTGACATTTTCTCCAAACATGTACGTTTAATTCCGACTCAAAAATGCAACACTGAAACCGTACTACAGGCATTACAAGAGTATATCACAGAATACGGAACTCCCAACATCATACTGTCAGATCACGCCACATACTTCACGAACCAGCGATATCAAGAATTTTTAGATGACAGACAGATCAAATCATATCACACTTCAATCAGACACCCGCAAGCAAACCCTTCTGAAAGATATATAAAAGAAGTACTAAATTACCTCCGAATTTTGTTAGTCGACTGCCACCATAAATGGGCCAAACATATTAGACATATAGAGTTGGTCATGAACAACACTCCCAGCACTGTACATGAAGCATGCCCTATCACTATATTCACCGGACAGCCACCGCAGAGACCATGGATAAGCGATGAAATAGCAGATCTAGGAGAACAATATGAATTAGTAAGACGGAAACTCCTAGAAAAGAAAAACAAATGGGAAACCAAACAGAGAGAGCAGCAGAAAAGATTTAAAAATTATCAATTGAACGACAAGGTCATCGTACGTGCACTCAAAGTCACCGATAGGAAAAACAATATAATCGCAAAACTAACCCGCCCATTTACTGGACCGTTTCTCATTCATAGGAAGTTAGGATTGAACACCTACGAACTAATAGACGAGGAAACTGGGAATATCAAAGGCACCTATCATGTTTCCATGCTACACGACTATTTAGCCGAAGACATGGTTGACGAGTAGAAAATTTGTTAAATATAACGGAGCAAGGCGAAGGGACTTATAGGCGACCTTCGTTGGGAAAAAGCGACCCCACTCCTACCTGAGCTTTACCAACAATCAAAAGCCTAAATATATCGGAGCAAGGCGAAGGGGCATTGTAGGCGACCTTCGATGGGAATAAGGCGACCCCACTCCTACCTGAGTAACCCCAAAATACATAGCCTAAATATATCGGAGCAAGGCGAAGGAATTTACAGGCGACCATCGATGGGATAGCGACCCCACTCCTACCTGAGCAATATCAAGAATCAATAGCCTAAATATAATGGAGCAAGGCGAAGGGACATTACAGGCGACCTTCGATGGGAATAAGGCGACCCCACTCCTACCTGAGCAACCCCAAAATACATAGCCTAAATATATCGGAGCAAGGCGAAGGGACATTCTAGGCGACCTTCGATGGGAATAAGGCGACCCCACTCGTACCTGAGCATTACCAAGATACAAAGCCTCCACATAACAACAAGAATGAATATCTACCAACAAACAAAGGCCTATCCACCCCACAGAACATAGTAGGGGCACCACGAGTCCCGACACCCCAGGAGTCATTTGGTCGAGCCCAAACCAAAGGGATTCATGAATTAAACAAATTGCTCTACATCGGACGAACCCAACACGATGATAGCGGAATCATCCCATAACCACTACAGACGAGCCCAATCTGTATATCCAAAGATGTAAATACACCCGGAATTTTATATTATAAGAGTTTGCCTATAGAAGTTAAGAAGTTCATTCATAAATAATTTTAAGACACATAGTAAATAATTGTTAGTTTTTCCCATTCCTATATCAAGCAAGTAGCAACACATAAGGAGGTAATATAAGTTGAAAAATATCTGGAACACTTCAGTCAGAATAAAGAAAAGGTACAAATAAATAGTAAGATGATGCAAACATGTTATGGAAAAGGAATAAGAAACACTAGGAAGAACGAATCTTCGAAAGAAAACATATAACAAAGCGTACGGAACCACTACCATTAGAAGAAAGAAAAATTACATAACTGCCTTTATATAAAATACAAAAAGAATGGTACAAGTCAAAAACTACTCAAGAAATAAAGGTACATACAGAACAAAGAGGATTCAAGAAGAATAAAATATGAATGATAAGGAAATATTGCTACGCAGCCTGATACTTATTAAGCTGCGCCGCCCACAACGTCGCTTCGATACGGTACAATTTAGCAAGCAAAAAAAACATAACAGGGGGATCGCAATAGCGAGGTGTTACATGCAAAATCACAGGGCCAAACTAGCTCTCGTCGAAGAAGGCGTGTCGGTTCACAGTTACACCAGTAAGTGTCACGTCGGTCCGGCAACGACGTAGCGACGTTGAGAAATAAAAAAAAAATAATGGGCGCCAAACACTAAATCATCAAAATAGATGACCTACCTGTGATCTCTAGCTTACACTGGTCGTGTTCCTCCAATGGAAAGCCACCAAGGGTCACCCTGTATATTGAATTATTAACGAATAGCCCTAAGGCAAAATCTGCTTGCCATATACACAAAAAAAAAAATTGCGATAGAAATTAAAGTCGGAAATACGGTAAGTCTTCAAATAATCTTTATTTATTCAGAAGTTTCAAAATGTTGACACACCAAAAAAAACATTATGAGAGGGTGTCAAGTAAATTTTTTAAAAAAAAAAAAACATGAATATGAAACTTTGCAAAAGTTTTTAAATCAACAACATGTATACAGTAGCCCACGCAAGGCTAAACAGAAGCTGTTGAAACGTTTCATAAGCCGCACATTATTTTACAGACCATAAGAGGTAAACATAACGATTCTAAACAGTCGTCTAACTAATGCGACAGACTTACTATACACAAAAATATTAAGTCAAAGTTCAAAGTTACATTACAAAATGACAATAATTTAGCAATAGCTAAACTGAAAGAAGGTATTAATCAAAACTGAGAAGGTTCAAAACACAATGCCAGAGCCCTTAACCCTCAACATAGACCCGTAAGTTCAGGACATAAAATTTCTAAGCACTTAGAGCAACCGAATACTCCAAAAAAAAACCACCAGTCTACTGCTGAGCTAGTTACGAACTCTGTCATAAAACCTCTCAGTAAATGATACTAACTCACTGAAGGTGATTAAAAATTCAAACCGTAGCTTCTCATTAAGCTACATAAAGAAATGAAAGTTTTACAAAAAAAAAAGGAAGGAATAAAATAAAATTATAATAATAATCCCAAGATAATTACGTGGAATCAGCCACTATTAACAGTAAAAGCAAAACTCTATATGCTACCGAGCCAAATAGGTTAAACAGCAGTGAAGCTGGCTCTCAAAAATTTACTATTCGTAGAAAAAGGTTATAAGCAACACAGAAAGACCAACAAAGGTCGAATTGACGTATCACTCTGTATCGTCAAACAATATATTTCCTGAAGGGTTTAATTATTCTAAGCAATAACGTGCTTAATAGGCACAAAGATAAAATTTGCAGTACCAACCGTTTCAAAGTCCACACTTATCTGACACCAAATAGGCTGGCAAGGTGATGTCTTGGAGCTGAAGCGGAAAGCTGACACCAGGGGCCTCCAGCCACAACTTAGGTACAGACAGGTATCGGTATAATAAAAATAAATTCACTCCAACGCCTTAATGAAGGTGCTTTCAGGGTGTGAAATATTTCACCCCAACCGGAAAAAAGCCTTCTAAAAAAAAATTAGACAACGAAACACACAAGATATTAGAGATCACGTCTAACAAAAGAACCAATTATATATAATTGTTTCAAACTCACCTTAGAATGAACTAAAAAGGCTCAACAAAACTCTCAGAAGTTCTTATAGGTCCAAGAGAACAAAATGGTAGCCGGCCACGCCGTTAAAAAAAAACTCAAACGTGATTGCTAAGTTAGCAACTCACAATCGATAAACCCATTAGCGGTACTTCAATTCATAACATACCCCATATAAAGTCGCATAAGCGTGAAAAATCAACCTTGATTAAATAAAAATTAGGGCGTATGCATTTCTTGCACCGAACTTCTGCACTTCTAGATGGCCTCGATAAAAGTGAACGAGTTCAATACGTCAATCAATTCACGTATCTCTTTCCGACATATATTACGAACGACAGTATTGCAACACACGGAAGACTTAACCATTACAGAATGTCCTAATTTGATATACAATATTCCAACCTGGCATTACAATATAATTATCATCAACACTCACAAAAGACATACCACGACAAGGCCAACTTGCAAATAACTTCCCAAATGAACAGGATAAAAATTAATATGCGACATTGATTCTGGCAACGCCAACACTAAGTGAACGTACTGTCTACGCCTAGCATGCTATTAATCCTACTTAGGGATATTACCTTGTAACTAAATTTCAGTTGTCTAAAACAGAATTGACAACCAAGCGGCAAGTAAACAAGTTATAGATAGATTTGAAATGGACTACTGGGAAACCTAATCAGGTAATTAGAACGCAACATATTTAAACACTTCACGCACACGTGAGGGCTTGACCCTCAACAATGACATACCATTGCAGAAAGAAAACGTAACTCTACCACGCTACCGCAAGATAGAACTCAAGTGAATAACCGATGTAAGAGCAGGCATTCATCAATCTTGACCGCAACCCAGCAGTTGAAAATAAATAAGCAGGACACTAGGAAAGGCAGCTAACAAATAAAGATATCCTTTTCACAGCAGATCAGATACCTAACAATTCAGCCCTGGGGCATTATACTAGGCCGAAAGCAACCTGTTCACATACAAATGTCGACGGGAAAACTACCAAACAATGCAGAACTAGTATTATCCCTCGCACAAACGGTAGGTAATATTTGTGGAGAGCAACTAGTAATTAGGATATGTATAAATACAAAGTAAATCATTTGCAATGAAATCAGTAACGTAACCTATAAGCGTACAATGGCCAGAATCGTAGATTTATAGACACACAATGTCAAATGTCGCATGTACCCCTTAATATGACACACACACAGTTAGTCATCGTTCTCAGACACAGGGAAAATCACGAGTTACACGTTTATAAGTCATGCAAGTTAATAGATCGAATGTTAGAATATATCAGGGCATAAACAAAACCATTTTGTGGCACGTAACAAAATTCCCCCCTTTCTAACGAAAAGAAATTGGACTTAGGACAATTTCTTGCACCGAAAACATAGGCTGTCGGAATAAAGATAGTGAAAAGGGTAAGCGAGAGTTCTAAAACGGACGTTGTCTACTACACGAACGCACATATCCACACTCAGTCACAGTAACACCAATCAGCTTGGCCAGAACCACCACGTGGCCCTTCGGCATTCGGCCGGTACGGGAAAGTAACGAAAAATAAAAGAACAAAGGGTGTCGAGATTCTGCACAGACGCGCCCCGAGACCTGTCCAACCGACAGCCCAGCACTATTGGTAGCATCACGGGGGAAAAGGGTATAGACGGGTTAGATATCGGTGTGCCCGGCCGGCGGTGATCCTTACGACGGTCGAAGGCACAGGAATGAGGAGTGGGCACTACCAATAGGCCAAGATGCGGGAAAGGCAACCCTCGAGACGACACTCTGCAGACACGCGACGGTAAAAGAGACCCCTGGGTAAGGCCCTCGGTATCTCAAAACAAACAAAAATAAAAGGTCAACTAAAAACGGGTTTATTACTACAGATACGGGATACAAAGCGGAATAAGAAAGAGGTAAATAAAGGTAGGGTAAAGCTCAGAATGGTGCAACTGCTCAGAGGTACGGATATGCCGTTTCGACAACCATAACATCCGGTAACAACAAAACGAGAAGAGATCGCCAAACAAAAAGAGTTAATAGGGAGCAAAAGTTTAAAGTCTGGACCGGCGTTGTCCCGACTAAAATGCTGAAGGCAACGATAAACCATAAAGGCTGAAGTCATATCCGATTCCTGGAAGTAACATTTTGAACGTAAGAAAAGCAAGAAGGTCGCCAGGACACGACCCTTGGAAGGCCGAGGATTATCACGCATAAAGGGACCATCCCTCTTTATACCTTCTCAAAGAAGTTAAGTCAAATCCGGTAAGTTGTGAAAATCATTCACAAAGTCAAAATAGGTACAAAACTACAGTTCCTCTCCTAGCTAATCCGTAAACATCGTGAGTGCCAACACGTGATTAAACCACATCACGTAACGGAAACGGTAAGGAAAGCAAAAAAAACAAACACGATATACACGGACTTCGCCGTGCAATGAGGGGAACGAGAGCGTCAAGTCCGGGAAGAAAAAAGACCACTTTAGTCGCCTCTTACGACACGCAGGTACCACGTTAGGGATATTCTTATAGCCTCACCTACAGGCTAGACAAAACGAAACGATAAGCGATAACGATACGATAAAGTTGACAAATCGGTTATTCAGGCAACTGAATACGTGAGCGGTAAGTTTAATCCTCACTCGGCTGAAGTTTTAAGAGACTTGCATGCCACGCACCGGGCAGCAACTTGCCATCGCAAGACTTAAGCTCGTAAATATCAGTTGAAATACGCTTACTGATCAGGAAGGGACCGATATACTTATCTGACAACTTAGCAGTATAAAATTTGGCGGCATCTGACAGAACGAAATTCTTACGCCAGACTAACTGGTTTTCCATAAACTCCTCCCGCCTATGACGAAGGTCATAGCGAGACTTAGCACGCTCATAAGCTTTTTGGAAGCGGCTCTTAATATCACGGTATAGTTTGTAGAAGCTCTCGGAACGTTCTGCTAGTTTTTCGGGATCATGGACCTCTACAATAGGCGTTCCCTCAGGAATCGGAGCGTCAGAAATTCTGTCACCAGTGAGGTTCATCTCACGGCCAAAATTAACAAAATAGGGAGTATGTCGAGTGACATCATGTCTAGCAGTACGTAGGGCACAAGTGACTTTGGGAAGGTAGACATCCCATTCCCGATGATTATCGGACACATACGATATCAACATGGTCTTAATAACCCTATTTACACGTTCCACAGGATTCGCTTGGGGATGGTAAAACGCAGTATATCTAGGACGTACTTTATACTCTTTTAACAAAGAACGATACTCATTAGAACGGAATTGCACACCATTGTCTGAAATGACGGCACGAGGTACGCCAAAAAGTAAAAATACATCGTCTTCAAGATGTCGGACAATATTTTTAGAGGAAGCTTTACGTAACGGAAAGGTCAAAACAAACTTGCTAAAAACATCAGAGACCACCAAAATGTAGTTGTATCCTCGCTTGGATCTCGGCAGAGGACCAACAATATCAATACTGAGTACTTCCCAGGGTTTAGTGATATTAGAATGTCCACCCATGCGACCAACAGGGGCTCTTTGCAGAGGCTTCGCTTTAATGCAAGTATGGCAAGCTTTGATGTAACGAATTACATCACCTAGCATCTTAGGCCAATAGTAATGTTGTGAAATGCGAGCGAGAGTCTTTGCAATGCCTAAGTGACCACTTGTAGGCTCATCGTGACATTCTAAAAGGACTGCTCTGCGTTGTTCCTTAGGAACATAAATTCTCCAAGAATCCGAGTCCTCAGAGGGAAAAGTACTATTTGGCGGAACATATCGACGTAGCAATCCACCAATAACCTGAAATTGGGGATACTTCTCGGGATGACTCTTAAGTTGTTGCAAAATTCGGCGATAACATTTGTCCTGACTTGTAGGAATGACTTGTACAATTTCCAATTTAGGAACGGAGCGAGAAAGTGTATCGGGGACGACATTAAATTTACCTTTTCGATGGACGATGGTAAAATCGTATTGCTGAAGGCGTACAGCCCATCGAGCTAATCTTCCCGATGGAGAATTAAGGGAGTTCAGCCAGCAGAGCGAATAGTGATCAGTTATCACGGTAAAGTGAGAACCCTCTATGTACGCCCTAAGTTTCTCTATAGCCCAAAGGACCGCAAGGCACTCTTTCTCCACTGTTGAAAACTTCCGTTCGGCGGGAGTCAAAGAACGACTGAGATAGCTGACTACCTTCTCCTGTCCCTCCACGTCTTGAGTCAACACGGCTCCAAGACCGTAGTCACTAGCATCCGTCTGTATAGTGAATTCATATTGGAAATCAGGGCAAGTCAATATTGGCGAGGAAACTAAATATTCTCGCATAGATGATCAAGCTTCTTCACAAGACGACGTCCACGCAAAAGGACGATTCTTCCTTAACAGATCAGTAAGGGGCGATATGACTGTCGAAAAATTAGGGACGAAACGTCGATACCATGAAGCCATACCAACTAAACGTCGGACTTCAGTGACATTTTTGGGAGTGGCAATACCAATAATCGCCTTAACCTTATCAGGATCGACCATCAATCCTTGGCGATTAACTACATACCCAAGATACTTTAATTCGTCACGACAAAACTGACATTTCTCCTTATTCAAGGTAAGACCTGCATCACGCAGGCGAGATAAAACTTGCTCTAAGATGGTCATATGTTTCTCAAAAGTAGGAGTGACGATTATAATATCATCCAAATATACAAAAACATAGGGCTCTAATTCAGGACCCAAAACTCTATCGATGAATCGCTGCCATGACGCAGGCGCGTTATGTAGACCATATGGGAGACGACAGAACTGGAATAAACCCCGATTAGGCACGGTGAAAGCCGTATACTGACGAGAAGACTCGGCAACAGGAATTTGCCAGTACGCACTCTTTATGTCGAGAGAGGTGAGATATTTTGCGTCTCGCAACTTATCCAAAGTGTTTGACACATAAGGGAGGGGGTAAGCATCACGTTCAGTGACCTGGTTAAGCTTTCGGTAGTCAACACAAAAACGGTAGGTTTTGTCTTTTTTAGGTACGAGAAGGATAGGCGAAGACCAACCACTTTGGGACTTCTCCACAACTCCGAGAGCTAACATCTTTTCCAACTCGTCATCCACTACCTTTTGCATCGCAGGGGAAATAGGGTAGTAGCGTTGTTTGATCGGACGGCTACTAGTGATGATTGTATGCTCTACTCCCTTAGCACAACCTAACTCTTCCTGCTCTACATTAGGGAAGCTCTTATTAATGACGGTTTCAAGCTGACGCTGACGTTCATCGGTCAACACAGGAGTTTCGGTGCTTACAGACGCTACTTGGGGTTCATTAGAGAAGACCCACTCACCGCGGCGCAGATCTGGGACAATACCCATGACTCGCCAAAAGTCTGCTCCTAGTATTAACTGATGAGACAAATCAGGAACTATCAATACATCGATGATTTTGGATTGAGTTCTAACATTAATAGGTATAGAGACTTCACCTAAAATTTTGCAGCGTGTGCCATCAGCAATCGTGCAAAAAGGCATGGAGGATTTTAGGGGAACAAAACCTTTTAAAACAGACCAACCAGATCCACCCATGATAGTGCGAGATGCACCTGAGTCTAAAAGTCCGAGGAATTCCTTACCGAAAATCTGCACCTTCAAAAAGGGACGCTCATCTCCTATGGCACTTGAGAGGATAAAATCGAGACGGACCTTATTCTGACGGTAGGCCGCTGTGAAGATGGTACGCACGGCACGGCCTGTTAGTGCGCACGTCGGGCGTTTCCCGAACAATGCGGACAATTCGACACTAAGGTCTCCGGACGACCACAACGGTAACAGAATCTCTTCCGAGGCAAGGTGCACTGCGAAAATCGGTGTCCCGACTTCCGACAGTTCCAACACACAACGGGGTTCGCAGAAACTGGAGCCACACGAACACGAGGACGCTCTGGGGTAGAATCAGCATTCACGTACGCCAAATCTGGCTCAAGGGTTCTACCACGCAGAGGTGGGGGCACGTATGCTTCCGCAGATGCTTTGCGGGATTCCAGGACTTTACCAAACTTTAGGAGTTCTGCGACAGTGTTGACTTCTGTCAACCCTAACTGGGTCTGGTAAAAAGGCAGAATATTGCGCAATAGTATTCTCAATTGCTGCGCTTCGGGAACTGGGTCGGAAAGACGTGTAAACAAATTCTTCATGACAGAAACATAAAGGCCGATAGTCTCATTGGGACCCTGAGTCCGTTGCTTGATTTCGTCAAGAAGTCTATCATCATAGTCGATTGCTTGAAATTCGTTCCGCAGACCAGCGGCTAACTCCGACCAATTGGAGAAATATCCTCGATTGGCACGATACCAAATCAAGGCGGGACCAACAAACAAATCAATGGCCGAATTAAACACTAGCAGGTCTGAAGAGTTACGGGAAATTTTTAGTTCCGCTACTCGTTCAAGAAAAGCGCTCACGGAAAAATCCTTCCTTAAGCCGGAAAATTTAATTCCCCAAGAAGAAACGGGGACTGCTTTGGGAGCGGAACTAGTGAAAGTCGAATCGGCGGGAGCACGGAAAACATTTTGAGGGGACTGAGGGATGGGATCCTCGTCACTTGATTCCTCTTCACTGACTGGAGGGCTACTCACACCAGCAGTTACATTTAGGATACTTCGCGTCGAAGCACGCTCAAGACCACGAACCCTAGTTCGAAGCTGACTTCCCAAAGAAGCAGTGCGTACAGAAAACTTCGTGCGTTCTTTCCTCTCTTCCGCGGTTTGTGGACATGCATTATCAATTCGTCCAGAAACGAATGCAAGGGCGGTAGAAATTTTCTGAAAATCTGAGGACGTACGAGTTCCTGCGAACTGAGCTAGAAGTCCCTCAATAAACACAAATTTAGCCTGAATGGCTGTGGAATCTTCGGCAAAAGAGAAGGGGTAATCTGGCTTAGCATAAGACTTAGACGTCTTAGCAAGCTTCACCAACTGTCGATACAAACTGCGCATTTCCGCTACTGAAGATGGTACATCGGCTCCATAAACAGCCAACTCATACTCAAGGTCTTCCTTGGTAAGGCGGTTGATATGCAATTTGAAATCCATAGCGGGAACTAAAGAAAGAGAATGTCAAGCAACTAAAGAAAAAAAATGGCGGGAAAGAAATTAATTAGGCAACACTTATTGCCCTATATTTGGATGATAACGGTAATTCAAAATATACAACGGTAAATCTCACGGTAATATTCGAAAAATTAATTGTCAAAATCTATTACGTATCTACTTCACTAGTAGAAAGACGCAAATAGCAAAAAAAACTAACAATGTCTCTCTTAAGACACGAGAAAGAGATAGAATGGAAAAAAAAATAATAACAGTAATCCCTGAAGATGATCAGGACATGTTGAACCCTAAAGGCAAGGCAGTAATTTAAATATAAGAAGAAAAAAAAATGTATTCCTGAAGATGGCCCAAAAAAAAAATTATCGAAACGTTGGTTGTTAAAGACAGGGAGATAATTTGCAAAATTCAAGAAAATGTTCCGGAAGATGGTCAAAATTTTTCCGAAACGTGGTCCACCAAGGACAAGGCGATAAATTTGAAAATCTTTTAAAAAAATTCCGGAAGATGGTCAAAATTTTCCGAAACGTGGTCCACCAAGGACAAGGCGATAAATTTGAAAATCTTTAAAAAAAAAATTCCGGGAGATGGTCAAAAATTGGCCGAAACGTTGGGCGCCAAACTTTCTTTGCTACGCAGCCTGATACTTATTAAGCTGCGCCGCCCACAACGTCGCTTCGATACGGTACAATTTAGCAAGCAAAAAAAACATAACAGGGGGATCGCAATAGCGAGGTGTTACATGTAAAATCACAGGGCCAAACTAGCTCTCGTCGAAGAAGGCGTGTCGGTTCACAGTTACACCAGTAAGTGTCACGTCGGTCCGGCAACGACGTAGCGACGTTGAGAAATAAAAAAAAAATAATGGGCGCCAAACACTAAATCATCAAAATAGATTACCTACCTGTGATCTCTAGCTTACACTGGTCGTGTTCCTCCAATGGAAAGCCACCAAGGGTCACCCTGTATATTGAATTATTAACGAATAGCCCTAAGGCAAAATCTGCTTGCCATATACACAAAAAAAAAACAGAAAAAAAAACTAGCGATAGAAATTAAAGTCGGAAATACGGTAAGTCTTCAAATAATCTTTATTTATTCAGAAGTTTCAAAATGTTGACACACCAAAAAAAAACATTATGAGAGGGTGTCAAGTAATTTTTTTTTAAAAAAAAAAACATGAATATGAAGATTTGCAAAAGTTTTTAAATCAACAACATGTATACAGTAGCCCACGCAAGGCTAAACAGAAGCTGTTGAAACGTTTCATAAGCCGCACATTATTTTACAGACCATAAGAGGTAAACATAACGATTCTAAACAGTCGTCTAACTAATGCGACAGACTTACTATACACAAAAATATTAAGTCAAAGTTCAAAGTTACATTACAAAATGACAATAATTTAGCAATAGCTAAACTGAAAGAAGGTATTAATCAAAACTGAGAAGGTTCAAAACACAATGCCAGAGCCCTTAACCCTCAACATAGACCCGTAAGTTCAGGACATAAAATTTCTAAGCACTTAGAGCAACCGAATACTCCAAAAAAAAACCACCAGTCTACTGCTGAGCTAGTTACGAACTCTGTCATAAAACCTCTCAGTAAATGATACTAACTCACTGAAGGTGATTAAAAATTCAAACCGTAGCTTCTCATTAAGCTACATAAAGAAATGAAAGTTTTACAAAAAAAAAAAGGAAGGAATAAAATAAAATTATAATAATAATCCCAAGATAATTACGTGGAATCAGCCACTATTAATAGTAAAAGCAAAACTCTATATGCTACCGAGCCAAATAGGTTAAACAGCAGTGAAGCTGGCTCTCAAAAATTTACTATTCGTAGAAAAAGGTTATAAGCAACACAGAAAGACCAACAAAGGTCGAATTGACGTATCACTCTGTATCGTCAAACAATATATTTCCTGAAGGGTTTAATTATTCTAAGCAATAACGTGCTTAATAGGCACAAAGATAAAATTTGCAGTACCAACCGTTTCAAAGTCCACACTTATCTGACACCAAATAGGCTGGCAAGGTGATGTCTTGGAGCTGAAGCGGAAAGCTGACACCAGGGGCCTCCAGCCACAACTTAGGTACAGACAGGTATCGGTATAATAAAAATAAATTCACTCCAACGCCTTAATGAAGGTGCTTTCAGGGTGTGAAATATTTCACCCCAACCGGAAAAAAAGCCTTCTAAAAAAAATTAGACAACGAAACACACAAGATATTAGAGATCACGTCTAACAAAAGAACCAATTATATATAATTGTTTCAAACTCACCTTAGAATGAACTAAAAAGGCTCAACAAAACTCTCAGAAGTTCTTATAGGTCCAAGAGAACAAAATGGTAGCCGGCCACGCCGTTAAAAAAAAACTCAAACGTGATTGCTAAGTTAGCAACTCACAATCGATAAACCCATTAGCGGTACTTCAATTCATAACATACCCCATATAAAGTCGCATAAGCGTTAAAAATCAACCTTGATTAAATAAAAATTAGGGCGTATGCATTTCTTGCACCGAACTTCTGCACTTCTAGATGGCCTCGATAAAAGTGAACGAGTTCAATACGTCAATCAATTCACGTATCTCTTTCCGACATATATTACGAACGACAGTATTGCAACACACGGAAGACTTAACCATTACAGAATGTCCTAATTTGATATACAATATTCCAACCTGGCATTTCAATATAATTATCATCAACACTCACAAAAGACATACCACGACAAGGCCAACTTGCAAATAACTTCCCAAATGAACAGGATAAAAATTAATATGCGACATTGATTCTGGCAACGCCAACACTAAGTGAACGTACTGTCTACGCCTAGCATGCTATTAATCCTACTTAGGGATATTACCTTGTAACTAAATTTCAGTTGTCTAAAACAGAATTGACAACCAAGCGGCAAGTAAACAAGTTATAGATAGATTTGAAATGGACTACTGGGAAACCTAATCAGGTAATTAGAACGCAACATATTTAAACACTTCACGCAAACGTGAGGGCTTGACCCTCAACAATGACATACCATTGCAGAAAGAAAACGTAACTCTACCACGCTACCGCAAGATAGAACTCAAGTGAATAACCGATGTAACAGCAGGCATTCATCAATCTTGACCGCAACCCAGCAGTTGAAAATAAATAAGCAGGACACTAGGAAAGGCAGCTAACAAATAAAGATATCCTTTACACAGCAGATCAGATACCTAACAATTCAGCCCTGGGGCATTATACTAGGCCGAAAGCAACCTGTTCACATACAAATGTCGACGGGAAAACTACCAAACAATACAGAACTAGTATTATCCCTCGCACAAACGGTAGGTAATATTTGTGGAGAGCAACTAGTAATTAGGATATGTATAAATACAAAGTAAATCATTTGCAATGAAATCAGTAACGTAACCTATAAGCGTACAATGGCCAGAATCGTAGATTTATAGACACACAATGTCAAATGTCGCATGTACCCCTTAATATGACACACACACAGTTAGTCATCGTTCTCAGACACAGGGAAAATCACGAGTTACACGTTTATAAGTCATGCAAGTTAATAGATCGAATGTTAGAATATATCAGGGCATAAACAAAACCATTTTGTGGCACGTAACAATATTTAAATATGAAAAAGGGCCTAAGAATTAAAATATACCACGGAGCGAATATAACGCTTTTATAAATAAAGAATTGAATCCATGAAGAAACCCATGAAAAGATATGGTATCGTGGAAGAAAAATAAATATAATTAGAATTTACCTCATAAGTAAACCCATGAGAAGATATGGTGTTATGGGAAGACAAAAGGTGATGTACAACCTAAAATGGGTACATCAGCACGAAAAAGTGCAATATTAATAGAAAATATGTTCCGCAAATAGGAAGATGAATACATGACAAGATGTCAAATATAATAGGTAACAAGAATAATGAGTTGAAGCAACAAAGTTAATTTAAGTGTAAATACACTCGAGGTATATTAAAATAGGCCACTATTATCACAGTATAGAATTTGAATCCGAGACCCTATAGGTAAAAGAAGCATATAAACAAAAGAAGCATATTTGGTACATAATAAAACTTTATAAAGGCAACATCCATAGAAAAATACAAGAAGGAAAACCATACGCGCACATACAAAGATGAACTAGTGTTCATATTTATCAATAAAAATATAGTTACACAAATACATAACATATACATAGCATCTTACACTAATACCCATATACAGGGACGAGTCATTAAATAAATATTGTTAAAAATTAAATTTTGTTAGGAAAATTTCCATACACACATACAACTTATATTACAGACATATGACAATACTACAAATATAAAAACTCAGATAATTAAGCCTTTGGTATAATCCAAAATAAATATATCAGTTTGTTAAAGAAAAATTTTGTCACTTAAAATATATAATTTAGTTAATTATTACAGTTACATTATAAGGTTAATTTATAACGAACGCATTTTTTTTTACACATAAAAAACTACCTTCGTTAAGGGGCAAGTTGAACTGGTGTTGAGTATGTGACAACACCAGTCAAATACCCACAAACCCATACAGTCACCCCTGAAAACCCCTTGAATACAGGCAACCATATATACATCGGCGATGCTTAAAGTTAGACCCTTGTATAGAGTATAGGTAAAAATCCCTGAAAATTAATGCAGATTTTGCTAACAAATCTAGTAAATTCTGAGAACCCCATCAAATTTTAAATATTTGAAAGAAATTCACCCCCAAATTTAGAAAACCAAACCAATGACTACTCTTTTCAGGAACCCCAACTGAAACCCCCATATTAAATACTAAATATTAGAATTAAATACCTGATTAGTTCAAAATACACATTAGTCTTATTTTTACAGTTATATTTAGCAAATTTTCACAATACAACAATAATTAGTTAAGTGTTATATAGGCAAAGTAATAATATTAAATAAATTTGACAGCCTTTACAAATGGCCAATTTTAAATTACAAATTTCAACATTTATCATCACACTATGAACATATAAATAAGTACCATTTTATAGTGTGATTTCTCAAGAGTAAAATGCCACAAAAGGTTACAGGTTCAAAGTTAAAGCAAGGTCGATAGTATCGAAAGCATCATCCCAAACTTTGGCAAATGTATAGGACATACATGACAAATTTTTATCTAAAAATGCATAGCGTAAAACTAAAATAAACTAATGGTGAATTTAACAAACATTTTAACCATAAACTAGTTGACAAGTTACAAGCATGGTAACAAACAATAAAACTGTTAGATGCGCACATTTAAGTTAAGCATCATTTTAATTTTCAAATTTCGATGCGCCATATTGTCAGAAGCGTATTTAATTTCAAATATTTCATATACATAATTAATGTAATTATAAATAAACTCTAGCAGTTACAAAGTCTATCAAGACGCTTTTATGTTGGAATATTTGTCAATGTCTTATTTACAAGTTGAGTCCAGATATTTAAATAAGCATTTTGAATAATTTGACAGTTGTCAACATAGGTAAAAGAAAAGTTTAAAAATATTAATTACAAGCTATTTAGATAATTTAAAAAGATGGTAAAAGATTAAGAAAAGGTCATAGTTTCATGTTATAACAGTAATTCGTAAATAAATTAAAAGACCATTTAGTTATTACACTTCTAAAACTAACCACACTAATTTTTTGTATAAAGAAAGATTTTAAAAAGGATTAAAAGATGAAAAAATATTGTATGTATTTATAAGTTTAATTTGTAAAGGTAAAGTTCTACTAAAAAGGCATTTTAAGCCAAAATTCTGATATTTAAATTTATTTTATTAGCGTCCATGACGTCATCGAACATATGACAGTCGAAATGCTAAATTTGCCCTTTAATTTTTAAAAAATGTGTTTTTCTAAAAGAAAACGAATTAAAGTAATTTTATTGTACCGATTGAAAGACGATTTAATTTAACTAAGATAAAACATGATTCCACTAATATTCAAAAATAAACTTGCCCGTAAAAAGACTTTGTAAAATGCTACTATTTGGATTACCATGGTTACTACGTCCACAACAGAAGATTGATATAAAAAGGCACATCCGACGAGAAGCGGCATTCATTTTGTGATTCATTCAGATTCATTTTCGAATTCATTTTGATTCATTGTTATTCACAATCAATTCATTTTTCGGTCATTCGAATTCATTCTAATCCAGAGTGAGAATTAATTCAAATT